>CM055848.1:8973051-10306801 GCA_029490765.1 Euthynnus affinis
ACTGGTCACATCACCCACCCAGTGCCAAAATACTAGCCGTTCCTCCCTGACTCCCGCCTCCCTGTTTATTCCCATCAACTCCATTTTTACTTTCTACCAGCGACGTTAAATAGATTAAGGGGGATTCACTTATTTAAAGACTTGAGCAAAAGCTCTGCTGCTTATTTTGGTTCGTCCAAGAATAACACAACTGCAACTGCTTGAGGCACCAGAAGGATCTAAATGAAGTAAGTTACCTTTGCCTTGTGGGACAGGGTAGAGCAGTAGAGCGGCCACACCAACTGCCAGTCAGTCAGAGGCTTAGTAGGTCACCTCAGTACTGTCTTTACTCTACCACTCGACCGGGATCACACTTTCACTTGTTGTACTGAGACTTGTCGCACCGAGAGGCTCCTCGTACAGGATAGGATCATGGCTCTCAGACTCCTGCCTGCTATCATTATGGACAATGATGAAGACGATGATGGGAACTTCACAAAATGGATGAGTAGTTACTGGGGTCATGGAGCAGAAGGTGGACACTCCAGAGACAGAAAACGCAGTTTCAGAAGACCTGCAAAAACACAAGTCGATCGAAGAGGATCACTTCCAACTGTGGTAAGGACCAGCAGCGTTAATGGATATTGTTTATTATTTATATAGATGTTGTTTATTATTGTTTGCAATATATATTTGTTCTGACATATAAACAAAACATTTTTCCACTTTACCTTTTTTTATCAAGCCATATTTTTGACCAAAGCATCAACAGACTAATATAAACAAATTGAAAATAAATGAACAAATACTTCATGAAAAATCATACATGTCAGTGTGGAAGATTTGTAAAAGTTATGTCCATTATATTTAAACCAACACTTGTGAGCACTATGCAGGCAAGGTAGATCTGTTTTAGTGTTTAGGATGGTCTGACCATCAATAATGCCTGCTGGTGCATGAACACACACACAGACGAACACTGTCATGCACAGACAAATATCTTTGTTCAATTATACTTTATCTTTCTTTACTGTTTTTTTTTTTTTTTTGCTACATTCGAATTTCCAACATAAAAACAAAAAGAACTGAATTAGTAATGATGTTGGTGTCAGATATACAAGTTTGGTCTTTGATATGTTTCCTGTTATGAACAAGGAATGAGTAATGATGTAAGTTTGGGACAAATTACTCTCCAGCTGAAATAAACATACCCTCTTATACATTTATTGAAATACCTGCTGGGTTTTTTTTTTATTTGTGGCTTGTTGCATGCCAGAGCTCTTACGCAGATAGAGGACATGTTGTCAATGGAACAGTGTACTAATCTGTTCATTGCCATTGCCAAGGGAATTGACTTTTCATTTTCCTCCCTGCACAGCAAGGTCAGAGGTCACCGCCAGCCACACATCAACACACTTGAGGCTCATACAGTAGCTATTTAGGATACTCAAGGACACTTTAGCAAGGTGGATGTTTACCAGAATATAGACTTAACAGCTTGTAAGTTTAAGTTGGACCGATGGAGGGACAAGCAAAAACTAATGTGCGAGCGTGAGCTTAATTCAGGTTTTGTTTTTTTTTCTGGTAGTTGAAATTTTTTTTTTTTCATTTTTTAAATTAATTTTACCAACAAAAGCAACATATGTATAATGAAGGTTGTTGTTGCCCATAGTAGGTGTTACTCCATGTGATGTTTTCATTCCATGGATAAAGTCTATCTAATAATATGAGGCTTGGTGACATTTTCTTTAGTTCCATTCCTCAAAGAAAATCCTCTGAGTGAACTGGTATGTTATGTCAAACAAAAGCAGCATGTTCTCATATAAACTGGCCTCTGGGGGTTGTCAAACAAAGCACTCATGGCCTAAGTAATGCAGCCCAACTGAAAATTTGGATTTTCGTCAATGTGAAAGCCTATTCTTCTGCCAGCATAGATCAACCTCTGCGTGTGAGCCAGAGGAGAAACAAGCCACATGACCCAACTGTTAATCCACAGAAAGATGGATATGTAACATGGTCTTCTCAGGCCCAGGTTATCAATTCAAACATATTAATTTAGATTTAACTTCATCACACTTATGTACAGCAAAGAATAAATGTTCACATTTTTATTTTTATTTTGGAATCGTGCCCTAGCACCAACTGATTTGGTTTCATGTACAGAAACTGTACATGTACACAGGTGAGTTTGGTCCTGTACACAATCTCAATGAAGTCTTGCTTCAAGAACACATCATCACTGCAGTCAGGGGGGATTGTGTCTTGCTGTGAGGGTCTGAATTTATCATTTAATCATCTGAAGTTTACCAATGAGGGATGCAACATGTACTCTAAGTGTAATAATCAGCTTATTACTGTTGTATACATCATCAGTGAACTGATGTCCTTAGTCAAGAGGCGATACTACTATAATTAGGTAGGTGCATGTTACTTAAGAATATTAGGAGTGATTAACCCCATTCACAGACAAAGCTCAGCAGAGTCGTCTGCATCAGGTTTGTTGTTCTCACAGCAGCTCTTTACTCTGCTATAAAGGGAAACATGTAAATATTACACTATTTCCTTTGAGCTATGCTTGAATCATTGTGGATAAGTTAAACATTATGTAACAATGCTTATCCGCCGTCCTTGTGGTCCACAGTCACAATTAGATGCCATGAAGTTGAACCGGCTCCACGCAGCGACGATGGCGCCCACCCCCAGCCACATTAAAACAAGAGAGGAGAAAGGGGAAGTCAGGCCCCACCAGAGAGCTCGCCGTGCCTCTTCAGACGACAACAGCCGTCCCAAGTCAGCCATCCCAGAGAACCGCATCACCACAATCCCAGAGCTCACAGAGTCCTTCGAGAAGAGACTTTACCTCCGTGATAAGAGGGCCGCGTCTGTGGTAAGCTGAAGTTTTATAAAGTCAATTAGAGTTCAAAGAGTTTTTATAGTTTTCTTTATTGGCCTCCATTTAACTGCAAAGTCACTGAGGTTTGGTATGCTCTGTCTCTCACTAATACTGTTGGGTATTATGAAGTTCTTAAAGATTCAAGAGGTCTTAGAGGGCATTAAAAGATGCATTACCTAAATGGACTGACAGGATCATGGACAGGTTTGAACTGCATGTCATGTCCCATAAAGTCATTTTAACCATTGATACTATGAGGACTTCTAGAATTAACTATTACACATATTATGCAACAGCTAGTTTACCTCTGTATTTTGTATTTTAGTATTAACATTTCATTATTGTATTTATAAGTTTTGTCTTTAATTTTCCCATCTTGTAATTGTGTTTGTTGTCATTAATCCACTTTCTCACCAACATCATATCAGCACAATGGTTCAGTTTCTTGTCACCCACATATATACATTATATTTACTGTATTAACTGTGACTTACAGTACATTTATTATTTGCTAATGCATCATTTAGATCATTTGGAAGATTCCTGGAGAGGAATTTGTAGTTAAATGTGTACTATGAGTGTATGTGTATTATTTGATTATGTGTTTGATCTTTGTCATCAAATTCAAACCTTTAGCCTTTTGACCTTTTTTTAAGTGAACTGTAGTGCAAAGCAAGTCATTAGTATTGTATTTTTATAAATACATGACACAAATATTTTTTTAAAAAACCCTGTTACTTTAGTATAACAACTTATTTTGATCAGGATCAATATTAATAGGATAAATAAAAAAGCTTAATTCTTTCTTTGGCAGAATGATGACGACAAGCTGTGCCTGATCTGTTATGAGGACATGCGTAAGAATGGAGGTGCAGTTCAAGAGCTGCACTGTACTCACCGCTTCCACAAAGAGGTAAAACATCTTTAATAAATCTGATCCATTGCATGTCTCCTCTGTATGGTATTCACACTGCCCTGGCCTTCCCACTGCAAAGTCTTCACTTGTTCACTCCCAGCATGTATGATATCATCCACACTGCAAAAAGGCAGCTCATTCCTGGACATGCATGATGTGAAGTGGAATGAAAACAATCTGCCCCTGAGCCTCTCTCTGCGGAAGCACTCTAACAGCTTTCCCAATGGAGTGAGGACTTGACACTTACTGATCATGATATCTTCATTTGGTGGGTGTTGAAGGCGGCACGGAGGTTAGGGCAGTGTCGGCCCCGCAGCAGCAGTGAGGTGGCAGATGGTCAGGTGCGGAGATTCTCGGGTGAGAGGAGGATGTCTGCAGACGGACCTATCTTCATGGAAAAGGAGCAGCACACTCCCCGTCGTCAACTTTCCCTGCGGAGACATCGCTGATATCATTCTGTAGAGGGAGGTGATTCATTTTGGAATGAGAAGATGGAGGGTTTGCAGCCATGGGCCAGATATGGTGTGACGTTCAAGTGTTAAAATCTCAGGGCCTTGAACGTGCCTGACCTGATCCTGTAAAACTGTTCTGTGGGCTCTGTTGCTGTGTCAGCTTTGGTTTCATTACTGCTCTTTCTCTTCAGTGTCAAAAGGAGAAATAATAAGTCATAATTATAAAAAAAAAATAAGTTGAACATTCTTATTAGGAAAAAAGAAAGTATAAGTTATTTGTTTAAGGAATTACCCGTACTTGAAGTTTCCTGCTTGAATTAGATTGTATTTACCTTCTGCCATATTGAAATATATGCTACTTTAACAAAGGCAAAGAATATAAAGAATAAGCATTTTCATCTTCATTTCAACAAAACTACAATATAATTTTTAAGTGTGAAATGTAAAGCTGTTGTGATTTGGTTGCATATTTCTCTTTAACTGTTTCAGCCACTCTATACACTATAGATTTTTGATTGCTTGGAAGTTGCTTTAATGAAGTTCAAATGATGTGTGTTTTTGTGTTCAATCATTACTTCAGCGTTTGCATTTTATGTTGTGACACACATAACAAAAAGATAATAAATAACCAAAGACGTAAACTTTAAATTCTATATACTTTTTGCTTTATAACTTTTTAATCAGAGGAAACTGCTCTTTTATAACTGGGCTTCTTCAACAAAGCAGTTGGTGTAAAATACAATAAAACATGTGACAGCAGTGTCCTCACAGCTCGGGGTCGGGGTCAGTGCTGCTGCTGTCGTGCATATGCTTACTGCAGGTCACCATGTTGGAAAATCGATATCTGCAGAAGTCATAAACATTCAGCCTGGGTTGAAAATACATGCAGTAATCTCTTTTAAACTGTGTTTCAGTGCATGGAGCAGTGGCTGTGGAAGAAGCAGACGTGTCCCACATGCCGTATCCACGTGTCCATGCCGAAGCCCCTCTACTGGTCCTCGTCCCGCATCAAAGTCCCATAACAGTCCTGCACCTCTGCTTGCTACACCTGCATGACTTCCTGATCTCCTTCACACCACAGTCTTTCTGCATGAACACCTGCTGGTCCTCAGACCACATGCTGTTTGAGGAAGTACTTGAAACGCTCAACGAGGTGACTGTAATGTAGTTCCTTCTCTTTTATGGGAGGATTCTGGACGCTGTAAGAGCATTAACCCCGGCAGAAAAGAAAGAAACTAATGTGTTTGGTGCTGTTTCTATTTATAGGATCAGAATGTTCAATGTAAATTATTAGCCCTACTATGAGAGATTTTTTATACAGATTTTGTAAGCGACCAAAATACTTGTTCAGACATTCTAAACAGTGCGTTGAACCAAATTTCCTCAAGATTACTTTAATTTCTCTAACTATTTTCTCTTAAAATTATTATTACATATTTTTGCACTTCTCATTCACCTTAAGGCAGATCTAGAGCACATCAACTACATAATTTGTGCCACTTTAATGGACAGCTCGTGGTTACAGAGGGTTCCCTACAGTTCTGAAAAATAAACGTCCTGAAAACAAGACTTCTCCTTTGTCCTCTTTCTCTCCTTTGGAGCAAAGTTACAGACTAACCTCAGTGTAAATAGTATTTGCATATTCAAACTAACTGGAGCCAGAATTTTTCATGTACTGAAAGATCCAAATGTAAATTAGTTAGTTAATGAAACTTCACGATAACAAGCTTTGCTAATCTGAAAGTGAAGGCTACATTAGTCAACTTTACTCTCCCTCCTCAAACAGTGAGCCTGTCTGTCATTCCTTTTTTTCCGTCTGCTTCATGTCCCTGCCTTATCTCTGCTATTGTTTTGCATGTGAAATATTTTGCATGTGACGTCTTGTCGACTGTCAACTCTACAATGTTGAGCTTTCAAGCATCTCTGTTACGTTGTGTTTCTTGCACTGCCAAATCAGAGCTTACAGCTTGTGCTAAATGTCCAATAAAATCAGACTGCCTGTATATATATCTGTATCTTGCAAATATATAGATAGTCATCTTTCCATGTATAGCATGTTAATCACTATATTGTTATTATTTCATGTGACTCATACTTTATCTTTAGCTGAATATACTGTAAGTCAGTCGCTAACCACTAAATCCTGGTAATCTGCTGTGATCTTGTTTGGGTTTATACCCAACCAAAATGAATTTATCTGCTGCACAGATGAAGTCTGTTAAGATTTGAATAATTATGAGTGGGAAATGACATAGAACTAAACTGTATTTGCTCTCCTTTATGTGAGTGGCACATTTGGTTTTTCAATTGTTTTTCATATGTGAAATATTGAGCATTTTTTCACTGTCCTACATTTTTAAACAATTTTTACTCAGAACCAAAAACACAGGATTGTTGTGTGAAGCCAGCATCACACTGCTGAGGCTTTGACGGCTGAAGTGACACTACAACCAACACACAACCAGCCCGAAGCAGCACCAGACTTCAGCTGCTATGTTCACTGTTTTCCTGAGAGAAGCTGGTGACACACAGCACTGTTATTCTGTGACTGCTGTGGTCGTACACTCCTAAATAAAAGTCCCACTGATGTGACACTCCCATGCTAAATGTGGTTTGGTTTGCCTCCAACAAACACCCACTTTGCCTTAATATATAACTTACAGTAGTTTCTTTACAGTAGTCAATTTATGTTGCTTTTATTGTTCAGATTTTAAGACTGCAGCCTGCCAAAGGGAATAATTAAGCATTCAACAGAATTCAAATCCCATAATAGCAATACCTTTCTCAGCACACATTTTTGACTTAGTAGGAAGAACACAGATATAACCAGCAATATTAATGATGGCTCCATTCCAAGTGTTTTAGGAAGTCCGCAAGCAAACTATCAGAGAACTGCTGATACATCAAAGCAGACTGTAGTCGTTATCAGTGTTACGCCTCCCTTTAAATATCCCAGTGTGGTTATTGTGTTGTTAACCTCTTAACATCCCCCCGTTTCTTTGGAATCTTTGTATATTTGGCATACCAGAAATACCAAAAGAACTGTGAGGCCAAAATACATGTATCAGGCTTCATTTGAAAGGTAACATCCTCTAGTTTCTGTAAATGTGCTTATTTAGCATGTGGCTAAAACACAACCAAAATTACATCAGTTCAAATATGGCTCAAAAAAGTGTTTTGGTCCTTGTCTATAATGGGTTATATTTGAATAACAATAACTAGGAAATGCTTTATACCAAAACTATGCAAATCACCACATACCTTCAACACTTTGTCAACCACACCTGTATTGTGTCAATTGCTTTAACTCATTACTGCGTGATGCTAAACCGCTTACGATTGGCTTGAGTGGGTTGCTGGTGACCCGTTGGATGTTAAGAGGTTAACTCTATTTCTTACATGTAAATTCAGATAATTCTAGTGGAGTAATGAGTATTGTACCTCTCCCTATATGTTGAAGAGTGAAAGTCACAAACACAGTAGACCTACCACATGATTTTACATAGGTACCTTCTTTGTATCATGATAAACATCGCTGTAACTACTGGTGGAAAATGGGCTTCTAAAAAACCTGGGAGCAGTTTAAATTCTATTAAAAACAGAAACATGGTGGATATTTTATGGGCCAATTCCAGTATTTTGTAAGTCTATATGTTCAACTTTGGCTACTTTTAGGCTGTCAAACTAATAAAGGCTTCAACATTTCCCCTAAATAATTTTCATTCCTGGCAATGAAGAGAATGCTTTTCAAGTCACCACAAAGAACTTTCATTTTGTGTTTAACGCCCCCTGTGGACAAAAATGGTAGTGTTTTCCCGGAATGAAGACTGCATAGCTGTTTGCAAGATGTATAGCAATGAGGTAGTTAGGTTAGATAAAAAGCTGCATTCACATCACATCTTGCAATGCAAGACCTTTCCACAGGGTTGTGTGGAGGTGTGAGCATGTTTATTTGTGCTTTAAAATGTAACCGCTGTGAAACAATCAGAAAATGTTTTAGTTGTCTGATTCACTCTTTTGTTCTCGCTACCACAGCTCCCTTCATTCATTCTCTAGCTTGCTCGACGACCACTGCTCTCTCTCGCTCATACTCTCAACTCATTTGTGCTCTCTTTTTCTCATCTTTCTTAAAATGAGTCAGGAAGCCGACACCAAGTCCAATTTTACCTCACTAACGTTTGTCGTGAAGGGAATATCCTCCCCTTGTCCTTGCAACATTGTTGTACTCCCTCATGCTACAATGCTTCATGTACTGCAAACGCCGGCTCTTCCAGTCTGTGTGCTGTAAATCAATTGGTCTGATTTTATGGGGAATCCAACTCAATGGCAGGCATTTAGAGTAACTATATAATGGTCAATCTTCTCACTGATGGTCTCGTTTGCTTATGTAGGTCACATAGGTCACAGTTACAAGTTCTTTGTAGCCTAGAAAATGGCAGCGCAGCTATAGTCTATCTTGTGATTTTATAGTGTTATCTTCAATCAGAAAGTGGCCCATATTCAACCAATTAACCTACTTTGTCATTGAGTAGAAAAAGTAAAAGTAGAGTTTGTGGCTAAATATTGTATAAACTGTGTAGTTAGCCAGTATTCACCAGGTTTGACCAGCCTACTATCTGTTTAACTTGTGACTATCAGTGTGGATACTTTGGTGTTTCATCTGTAGTAAGCCATTTAAAAGATTAATTACAGAAAAATAAATGAGGAAATGTTAATGCTTCTTCTTGGAAACACCATTTGATTTACATAATGTTATACAAAAAGGACCAGATTAATATATACTGTGTTGAACATACAATAATTTAAGATTTTTAAGAGGACACCTACATGTTCTGTTCATGTTTTCAACAGCTGCCATCACAACGATAACCAAAACACATTCCCCTGAAAGTCACCAGTTAACATGGTCACTGGTTAAAAAGAAACAGGTGTTTTGGTTTAACTGTTGACCATATCAACTGGCAACTTGACTCTGAATAATGGCAACTGTTGGGAACTGAAGTTCACAGGGTTAAACACGCTTCTTAGAAACATAAAGAGACGGCAGGAAATTTTAAAAAGGGTGGAACTAAAAGTGTAAAGGCAACAACTGTTGCTGACAACAAAACAATCACCACACCTCCTGTTTCCTATTAGGAGCAGCAGAGATACTAGACATAAGATGATATCTCACTTTGCTCCAAATTGAGACACAAAATGTACAAATGAGACAGGAGTTTTTATTTCCTCTCTGTGAATTTTAATTCAATATTTTTACTGAGCCACATATGCCCTTTCACATCGTTGGGCCTGGGGTTTGAGCCCCCATAAGTCAGGCATCAAAATGGTGTTGATGCTGATTTCTCCTGGGAAGAGCAAATTCCTGGATAGGCGGGCCTCTTACCCCAGGGCCCGCCCATCCCAGGATAACTCAGCGACTGCTTGTAGTTGCTTTAAACTATGCTTACACCTTTAATGTTCACAAGAAATATAAATAAGTGGTTAAATGACAACATAAATTTCTCTTGGTTACTAGTTAAAATCTCATGAGGATGATGAAGGATTTGTTGTGTGTGTTGCTTCTTAACCCATTTATCACTATTAAACTAGCAGTTTAACTACATTTTGCAGTAGCTTGCTAGTAGTTCAACTAGATTCAAATTGGCATAGTGATTTTAGTTGTTAATAACTTCTTTGATATTTTAAGGGGAAGTTAACTACTGGAACTGCAAATTTGGCTGGAGGTTAATAGAAAAGAAATTTAGTGAAGTGAGAAGTAGTCTACACTATGCACTTAGTTTTCACTTTGAAATGAGATGTTTTTTGTTTGTTTGTTTTTTAGAATCATTTCATTTTGTCTGTTAACCCATATGTTATAATTTTGTATTGCGTTGTAGAGGTTACTGCATTTTTATGAGGTAGTTTAAACAACTTTTTCCAAGTAACTTTAGTTAAACAAACTATATTTCTCTTGAGGGTAACTCTGCTGTAATTGGTAGCTTGTATGCTCTCAGAGTAACTTTCCCACACTGCTTGTGTATCACTCAGACTCTCTGAGTTTGGGCTCACATTCAGCCCAAACTCAGACAAACACAGACTAAACTGTGAGACCAAACCAGATGCCTGTCCGTAAGGAGTCTCTTCCAGCTGCAGTGTACGTGCCGCAGCTCTTGTCCCGGTCCGGCCCTCCTTGGCCGGATGGAAAGTAGCGGTTTCCTCCGAACAGGGAGGGACCGAGCCGGGCACGAGCAGGCGGAGTGAAAGTGCACACGTGGACTCCTGAGACTGACGTGGACGTCAACCAATTACAGCACGAACCAATGACGCCAGTTCACCTCAGTCACCCAATGGCTTCGTTTTTGAGGAGACTAAAACTCTTTAGAGTCGGAAAAAATTAGGGGAAAAAAAAGGTTGTGAAACGGGTCTGGTCTGGAGGCTGCAGGGAGCCAGGGTCGGAGGAGACAGCTGATGTTTACTTCGTGTCTTGCTGAGAAACAAGAGAAGAAATCTTTCTTCTTCGCTACTGGAGAATGGCTTATGTGATGGAAAAATAAAGATGCTTTGATTTTTCTGGTTGAACATACTTCCAGCAACTTTTTATTTCCAGAAATAAATCTGCTTGGGTAAGTAAGACCTCCCCGTTTCTTCTTTTTACTATAAAGGAATTCAACTGCATCCTGTACAGTATATGGTGCATGTATACAGTCAGGCCTGTACTTCCAAAGATACTCAGTGGCTTTATACCTCATGAAAAGTGTGTTTACAATATAAACTTAAAAAACTCTTATGTTGAACAAATTCTGAAGTTCACATTTAGGCTCAGTAAAGTAAGTTATCTTACACTCATAAGTCTTGGATGGTAAAAACCTGTTGCTATCATCACATTGTAAGATATTTCATGTATCTGTTAAGCAGGGTATACAATCTATTTACAAACTCTACTGCGTATGTTTGCTCAACTCACCACAAAGTGGCAGATTAAGAAATTCCTTTAAAAGTTTATTTTTTAGACATATATTTGGTTTTAAAAGCCCAGATCCCATCAGATCCCATCAGAAGCAGCTGAGGTCTATAATTTCCACAGCCTCACCTTTTCTGTCCGTTTTACTCCATGAGGAGAGTGGTTACTAAACAAGGATCCACACACCTTTAAAAAAAAAAAAAAAAAAAGTCATGGTGTTATCAACAAGATACCAAATATCCATGACTTGACTTCATGGCTTTTTACTGACAAGAAGCAGATTCATAGTTCAAAGTCAAACAAAACAAACAAGTAATATAAAGACATTACAGACTGAGTATAACCAGTATTTGAAGAGGACTGTACAGCAAATTCATGCAAGTAAAAGTAGCAAAACGACACTAAAGAAGCACATATTACAGGTAAAAGTCCTGCATTCAACATCTGACTTAAAATACAGAAGTATTAGCAACAGATTTGATGTGAAGTATCAGTTGTGTGCAGAATGGCCCCTATCGGTGTCATACTATATTATGTATTAACATATAAGCAGTACTTAAATGTTGAATAATGAAACTAATTTGAGGAGTTTCATACACTTTTTGGGTAATTTAATACATATGATGATGTATTATATTTTATAAAGTGATAGTTTTGTGTGTAAAATTATAATGGCTGTTAATAGTGAGAGAAATGTAGTGAATTGTAAAGTACCACAAAATGGAAACACTGAAGGAAAGCACGAGCATAGTTACTTTCTACCACTGTACGTAATAAAAAGTGTATTTATTTAATGAAATCCTCGATGTGAAGAACCGCTTGGAACTGTTAACATTGGACACAAGACAGCACAGATGTTGTTGTTGATGAATAAATCAGCCCAACAATCGAGAGTCCTCCAGTAGCACTGGAGTGACATGAGCGACTGATTGCCATGACGACTGAAGTGTTTGCCTCAGTCTGGAGGTGGTCGTTGGACACAGATGAGCTCAGTTTAATATCTCAAATAATCAGTTTGTGTTGAATGTGCTCCCTCAAAAGGTTCCTTTTGTTGCCGGGCAGAATGTTGTTGGTCATCTCCATCATAAAAGAGAGTACAGACACGCACCTGATTCTTATTCTCTGCTCAGTATTGATGTCACTGCTGCTTTGCTCTCTGAGTTTACAATGCATCATTTCCAGCTACAGGAGACAGAAATAAAACAGGTTACAAAGCATCTTTATACTCTTTTAAAGTCATTTTATATTTACAGTGAAGCCACAACGAGGCTGACAATGGATAAAAGAGCATGACAGGCTTTGAAATGGTAGTTTTTGATCATTTTTTTCTTTTATCGGTTGTACAGTTTGTTCCCTTGAGAGAGAAACTATTTAGGGACAGACAGCAGGAGCCTGTTCTGCATCCACAGACCGCAGCACACATGACTCAGGTGCAGTTTTAACTGGCAATGAAATGATGGCTAATCATTACCAAGGAGAACGTGAGGTAAAGAAATATACTGGATCAAGGACAGAGCTAAGACTGTTCTCTGTAAGATGTAATCTGCACATATGAGTTTTGTGCTTTTTTTTTTGTAAACCACATTTTATTTAATAGAATAATTAATATTGATAGTCATTCATGTCAGTGGGCATTAGTTCATCTCAAACAGGAATTAATCCTTTTTTGTACAATGCAGTAAAACAAACACATCACATGTTGGAAGGTAAAGGTGTTCAAGCCTCATGACACTCTCACAGGTTTCCTTCCCCCTCTAGACACACTTCTGCCGAGGTCAGCTTAGGGGCTGTCGCCAGCACACACTCTAATTATGTCTAATTATGCTGTTTAACTAAATTGCAGGCACTCCTCCTCATTTGCCTCCTCATTTCTTATTCCTTTGTTTTTGCCAGCTGTGCTGAATATATATACTGCACCTCCATGCTGCTGGAAGATATCTGCCAAATAGTATTTATGAGGTCAAATTATATTTTATGTTTTGGTACATTTACTTTGTGCAATTTGAATGTAACTGTGGTATTTCTCTTGCTGATGTCATTTAGAGATAATGAGAATAAAATCCTGAATCCCGCTGAGTAAAAATCTTTTTCTTGTTGTGGTATAAGATTTTTTTTTTAATCACTGAGATGACAGCAATGGTGGTTCTTGATTATTAATCTGCAGTGATGTACGTATCCTTTCTGACTACTGACGGATCCGTTTCCTCCCACGATTCAAGTGTCGTGAGTCATGGGGAGCTTTAAGGGCCATGCTCTCCCTGGAAGCTTCTTCCTTGTAGCGGGGCTTTGGTGGACTGGAAAGTACTCGCTCTGGCACGCCACCCGCAGGAACAAGAATATAGGTTCCACTCGACTGTCCAGCAGAGCCTCCCAACGCCGTCTGGAGATCATTGAAAGCTCCGTCATACTCTTCTTCTCTTTTGTTGGTAAGCATTGACAAAGTAGGTCTTGGAAAAGTGTGATATGACCTCATGAAAACTGATAAATCCACACACACCAAGGCAATTTAATTATTATTATAAACTTTAATGACAGTGCATCTGACACAAATAGGCGTTTATAGAATCCACTGTCTAATTAAGGAGATTTGAGTGTTTCTGTGCGCTTTGTGTTCCTCAGGGATGCTATTGGAGCAATTTGCAGCAGATGGACCAAAATTCCAGCTGTATGACTTTCAAGAGAAACACTGGGAAGATCTGATGAATTGGCAGCACGCCACCATGTACCTGTTCTTTGGCATGGCAGGGACTGTGTCTCTGGTCATCCACACCACAGAGGCTGCTCCGCTAGCACTGGATAGGTTGATGTTGGCTATTTCTTTCTTTAATGAAGGTAAGAAAAAGGACATTCTGTACTGTCGTGAATTCACTTTGACTGATTTTATAGTAGCCTTTTAGCATTTCAAATTAAAAGGCATAACCTCAATCAATTAGTCAATCCACAAAAAAGTAATCTGCAATATTTTTGATCACAAATTAATGGTTAAAGTCATTTTTAGACAAAAATACTTACATCTGCTGATTTACTATGATAATAAACTGAATATCTTTGGGATTTGGACTGTTGATCATACAAATCAAGACATCTGTGAAATAATTGTTTATTGCAGGTTTAGTATTGTCTCTAACAATAAAGGTGAAATGCCAAAAAAAAATAATAATCAAAAAAACTTGAAGGAAACTTACTCAGGAAAGTCCTCATGATTATCTTTCAATGAAAATTTAAATGAAGCCTATTCAACAAATTGATATTGTTCCACCTTCCTCATCTGTCTATATCTATATTTTGATTTTTGCAGGATTTCTTTTCCTGTACCACCTGCATGGCAGGAGTATGCTGGACGTCCACGTGCATCAGCTCCTGCTCTATGCCATCTTTGGCGAGGCTCTGGTCGCCTTCTTGGAGGTCTTCCACCGAGGCAACATCATTCTGGAGCTGCTGCGCTGCACCCTCACTCTCGTGCAGGGAAGCTGGTTCTGGCAGGTATATCCGGATGTGAGCGTGTGTGAGAGGAAGTCGTCTGTGTCATTGCTTAGTAACACCTGACGTTGACTTCTCTTCAGATTGGCTTCGTGCTGTACCCTCCGCACGGCCCCGAGTGGGACCTGAAGGACCACAACAACATGATGTTCATCACCATGTGCTACTCCTGGCACCTCGCCTTCGCCATGCTCGTCGTGGGCGTTCTCTATTGCACGGTCAGCTGGTGAGTATCTGCCCAACACTGTATATCCTTACAGCTGCTGCTTGTTTATTTGTCCTGGATGTCTTAGAGGCACATTTAATAACAACCTGAGTGCCTCTAATGGCGCTCACTCGCAATAGTTTAGGTTAAGTTTGAGTGACTCTGATGTTTGTTGTGCTTTTCTCTTAAGCGTGGTTCGCTCCAGGTTGAAGAGGACTCCTCCGATGGAAATGGGACTCCTGAAGCCCAGAGACAGGGATCCAGAGTCAGAGGACGAGATTTTATGAAGACGGCTGTTGTTCACTTACATTCAAATCAGGGATATTATGTGTGCAGTTCCAGCAGCAGTACAAGCCACACAGACACACAAGGGATAAGGACACAGTTTCTGGACGCTTTATTTGAGAAATATATCTCTACCTCTGCCTTATTTAATCAGCTGTAAACTCCCTTTAGCCTTACTCTCATTGTTCATTGCTATTTATTTCACTGTGGCCAAATACTTTGCATATATTCTGCTATATCGTTTGTTTTACTATTCATTTGCACATACATACAGTATAAGGGAACATGAACTCATGAACAATGAGTTTTTTTAATGGATTGCATTTGCCAAATGAAACGTTTCTTGTCTGACATTTTGGTGTTGAGCAGTGCCATCTTGTGGTGAAAACCATCATCATCATCATCATCATCATCATCACTGCATATATGGATATGCAGTACTCAAAAGCATGTCTTTACTTGTCTCACTTGGCTTTTTTTGTTACATAATGTTGAGTCACATATGTGTTTAAATGTTTAGATTTTGCTATTTGACCTTATTACAGTTTGCTAATTAACCAAACAGCACCAAGAGTGTGTGTTTTTTTGTTGTTGTTTATGCATGCCTACATCTTCTTATATGACAATCTGGATGAACTTAATGTTTATCTGAGAGTTAATGGCCACTTGTCATAATCTTTCCATTATTTGAAAAATTGCAGTAGGTCTATGCACAGAATTTATGCTTTTGTGAGACACTATGAAATATATATGGACAATTTTTGTATGTCTGTCATATTATTTCCTCACTATATGGCAGTATATCACATCAATACTAAATGATTACTCATGCTTCGCAAAGTTATTGCAGCTGGAGACAGAAATAGTATCATATGGCTCAAATATGTCTACTTTTGTCAGGACATTTCATCTCAGACGTCTGCAAAGATTGTCTGTGTTGAAGATGATTCATCACTTAGTGATGAAAAAAGCTGCTCCATTTCTGTTAGCGTTGGCTGTAACACTGGAGACCACTTTCCTTGATTATAGCAGTCAGTGTGTCATCGTTTAAACCTGAAACAAGTTTTTGATTTTAAATAGAAACAATCGGTTCATGAGGGATTTGGTCCAAATAGACCTTACATAAGTACAGATGAGCACATTCTGCAGCTTCAGGTTAAATATATCTGAACCTGCATCCTAATGAGTACACACACACAAAAAAAAGCAAATGTTATATACTTAAATATATGAGAGCAAACAGATTTTAAAACGTCAATTATTAATTAATATCCGTAAGATATTTCGTTTTTTGTCTAATATGTTTAAGTCATGTTTTTATTCCCCTGGTGAGCTTTATTCTATTTTTTTCTTACCGGACCGAAAATAAAATCAGAGTGAGACCTCCCTCCTTCTGCGTTCAGGTGTGACTAACCTGAAGTCATCCAGCTGGCCAGGTGAGCTACCTGTCGGCTCCCAGTCCGCCAGAAGACATGTGACGTCGTTGGGCATCCACAGATTTGAGGAAACTGGCAAATAGTCTCTCTCGCTCCAGGAAACAACTTTATTAATTCACCAGTCCGGTCGATTTTTGCGGATCTTCAGCTATGGATAAATTAAAATCGGTTTTGAGTGGTGAAGAGGCGCGCAGAGAAGACAGGAATATTTTACAGGTAAAACTAAACTCAAACTTTACGCTGTTGAAACTATCACCTCAACCCGAGCTATTAATTAATGATTCAATCAAACTGTGTTCACGCAGGCTGCCAATGAAGCCTCCACTCTAGGCTGGGGAACACGTGTGAAGGGATTCATCGCCTGCTTTGTGGTGGGGGGCGCTTGCACTATTTTGGTAAGGATCTGTAATAATGTCAGTAATCATCTCCTGTTGTCGTGTTATGATTTCCACAATAAGAAAGACAGAGCACAGAGGAGAGAGCTGATGTGGCCTTACCGGTCCGTCTTGCTCTGAGGAATGCTGAAGATATGATTCCTCATACGGCAGCCAGTCCTGCCTTTAAGTGCCAACTACAGCTCAGATAGGAGATAATTAGTTTGTGTGTGACCCACAAGGTCAAGATGCCGTAAATCACCTGTCCACATATGTGTCTTGCAGGGAGTGTGTATGCTCTTCCTCCCCAGGATTGGCCTCATTCTCTTCATCGTCTTTTACACCTTTGGAAACATTTGTACTCTGTGCAGGTCAGTGTCAACAAGACAAAAAGCAGAAAGTAACCCTAACCCTAAAATTTGCACCACAATGATAAACTACAATATTAAAATGCTCTTATGTGTATTTATTAGTGATAAAAAAAAACCATATAATATACTATAACAATATAAAACTCTATAAGAAGCCAGTCTGCATAGTGAGTACTTTACTTTTGATACTTACGTAGTACATTTTGCAGATAATTCATAACTGTTACTTGTAACAGAGTATTGTTAGATGACAGTATCTCTCAGACAGTATCTGAATACTTCTTCCACCCCAGAAAGAAAGCCAGTTATCATTGAAATTATGATGGTTTATTGTAGGTTGTAGAACTAGTCAGCATTGATGTGTGCAGCAAACATAATGAATTCTGAATCCATTTTTTAAATTACTTACTTTTTATCCATGATTATGTCCACAGCACCATGTTTCTGATGGGGCCAATGAAGCAGCTGAAAAGGATGTGTGACAAAACAAGAGCGCTGGCCACCACACTTATGATTGTGAGTCCAAAACCCTCATATTCCCCTTTTGATGTGTTACACACCCCATTATAGTTCTTCATTTAAAAAAAAACTTCTTACTTTTCACTACTTTATTTTGCCAGCATTAAACATATTTACCTTCACTCTATACAGATTTAACTGGAAATAAAAAAGGAACATGTGAAGCTTGATTGAAAACTGATAACTTGTTCCTTCTATAACCAGGAAATGTATTCAAGCACACATACTGTAGAGAAAGAAAGAAAACTTAACAAAACATAGCTGTGAGCTGTGTTGGGTTGTGCATCCTTGAAAGTTATTTCACTTGTTTTGACAATTCAAACATCAATGACAAATTTAGTGGAAATAACTTCACCCTGCCTCTGAAATTAGATTATGTACACTGTAAGAAAATCTTGTGAAAGCTGAGTCAGCAGCTACTCTGTCATAACCAAACAGCAACCAGAATGCATAAAATCTATGTTTTTAATGACATTTGTCCCATTCATCATTCTAGACGTGTCTTGTGTTGACTCTCTGCGCAGCGTTCTGGGTGAGTGAATTTAGAAGAAGTCAAGTTATCATCACTTCACACTTAAAGCTGGAGTGCGGGACTTTGTCTCCCTCTTCTGGCAGTGAGAGTAGTTACAAAAACACTGCTGAGACATGTTTACGTCATAGTCTCTGTCTCATAGCTTACTACATCGCTGCTGTTGCAGCTGTAAAATGGTGGATTAATTGTTTTGAGCATCACACAACTCCCGCAAAATGACTCATTTCACCATCAGAATTTGATCCATTTGGTCTGATAACATTTGGAAATTCTAGAGGAGCTGCACAATTAAATTATTTTATCCCCATTTAAGTTAGCAGAGGGCTAACTGGGAGTTAGCCACTCAGCTGGTCTCTAGTGTGCATGCCTAGTGTGCATGCCTGCCTATAGAGCATGCATGGGACACCAGATTTAAAAACTCCTTATACTGTGAAATACAGAGAGATTTACGTGGCAGTGATAGGCTTAATCAGCATGGTGTGAACTCATTTGGCAAAAGCTTGAATGTAACAGATGTTCATTTATATATAAGCATGATAAGAACTACCTAGCATAAAAAAACATCTTTGGTAAAAATTTATTTGACGTGTACTTTGATTTTTTTTTTTTTTTTTGTCTGGTTGATGTCCCATCCATTAACATGGAGGGGACGGGACTTATGTGCTATGCTGCAGTCAGCCACCAGGAAAAGATTGAGATGTTTTGGCTTCACCTTTAAGGAGCTGTCATGAAATCCATATTTATATTCGTGCTGCAGATGTATAGAAATGAATGCTGTTCACTCTATCTTAGCCAGCAATTTTGTCTTTTCCTCACAGTGGAAGAACTTTGGACTTGCTTTGTTATTTTGCATCTTACAAGTCTTATCATTCACCTGGTGAGTTACCATTCCTCTTGAGTTTTAACTGATTGTTTTCCTGCTGACCTTCATTTGTGACCAAGATTATGATGTGTTGCAGGTACAGCTTGTCATACATCCCGTTTGTCAGGTTTGTAGTTTCAATAGCATTTATTCTAATCAGCAGCATAAAGGCATGTTCATTCTCAGTCTGCGTGTCTAATTTATGCAATTTATTTTCCAGGGACGCAATAATGAAGATAGTGTCTCTCTGCTTGAAATGAGCCGTCTTTGTTCCGAAGGTTCAATCTGGATGAAGTGTTGTTTTTGCTTTTATTGAAGTTGATGCAACAGTTGCTTCAGATCTTCTGTGACTCATCATGCTGCACATTCTTCCTTTGTTGATAAGTGAACAAGACACATGTTTTATCTCTGAAGATGTTTATTTTTCTTTGTTATGCTTCAATGATTTTATCACTGACATTTTTTTTGGTATGTATTAATTACCTCTTGTTTATACCAAATTTAATGAGCATTGGCTTATGTTGTAATATGTGTAAATATTTGTAATAAATGAAAGTGTTACTGGTTTTGTGAATGACCACGCTACAGCCTCATTATTTCCAACCCTTAGCGGAAGTGTAACTTGCACCTCTTTGTGTTTGTTTTACCCCGCGCTTGAGGATTTATACCATCTGTATTCAAAACATGAGGGGACTTTCCCCACAATATGTTACTGTCTGTTTAATCACCTGTCGCTTTCTGCTTCTCCAATATAATTAAAAAACTTAGACAGATTGGTAATGAATTTCAAATTATTTCTAATACAGGGGAAGATTTATATTTAGCAAGCAGAATTATATTATTTATATGTAATATACAATATATTCCTGAGTGTTGTTGTTACACTGTCTGTCTGTCTGACACGTTCTGACTAGGTCATGTGACACTGGTGGAAAGGCTGTTCTATGTGAGAAGTTTAAAAGCTGTTACTGACAATATGAGACACTATTAAGCAGTAATTATTTAAGAAATATATTTAGAAATGAAATCTCTCACATTTACAGCATTTTCAGTTGAACTTTTTACTCAATAATTGCAAATTCTGTCCTATGCAGATCCACCTGTGAAATCTTTTAATTCAGTTTGAAGTTCCAGGCAATTATATTTCTGCACAGGCATTCATATAGAAAGAGGAGTTTGCCCTGACAAATTTTAATTGTGCTCTAGATGTTTGCAATTAAAAAGGTATTGCTGCTGCTGCTGCTGAATTATATGACTGGAAAATATAAACTCTAAACTCATAATTCCAGAGTTATATCCTGACCCCAAATTGTGATATATGTCCAGTAATGAATTGGTTTAGAAGGATTATTTAGTGAAAAGATCAACATTTAACTGTGAAACCAAGACAATAGAAACAAAACAGTATAAACATCTACAAATACACAGTTTTCAAAGGTCATTTTCCATAATGTGGTAAAAATATACAAAAAACATTCATACTTTTGATGTGTTTAATATGAGAAAGGTGCCAAATTAAATGGGTGAGAGTAATGGGTGTAGAGACATAATAGGAATTGGGAAATACATAAATATATGAAATGCATGTATTTCATATATTTATGTATTTAATAAGAGGGGAAAGGAGAAGGTGAAGGGGAGATTAGGGGTTAATAGAGGGTTAATAGTATTGGGGAGTAGGGTTAGGGTAGGATTTGTGGTTGAGGGCTGGTGTTGTAGAAGGAGTTTGTGTGGAGGAGGATGATGGGGTTGGGTAGAGAGGTAGAGAGGTGCAGGGTGGAGAGCTCCAGGTTATTTGAATAACTGGCGAAATCTTTTCCACAGAGATTTCTTCTTTGTTTTTTTGGGCTCCTGTTCTTCAGTCTTGATCTCATCCATCTGGTTCTCCAAGTCAGACGGATCAGTCAAGCCACCGCTGGCTCCCTCCTTCTCCTCGAGGGTCTCGTTCTTCTTTCTGAGAGACTCCAGTAGAAGGGACTTTTCCTCCTTCCACTGGCGCCTCTCATTCTCCAGTTCCTCGTTAGCCTTCTTCAGTGCTGCCAACAAATGGGAGGTTTCCTCCTGCTGTTTCGCCAGGAGACGGGACCTGTCCTCCTTCCGCTGGTATGTTTTGAGTTGCAGGTCCTCTTTTGACTGGGCCAGGGTAGCCTCCATTCTACCTGTGACCTCCATTTTCTGGGCCAAGACCATTTCCATCTCTTCTCGGTCTTTCTTCTCAGCCTCCACAGCGTTCTCTAACTGCCCGATTTTACAGGAGGCTTCACTGTTGGCTTGCCTCTCTTTGGAAAGCTGAGCCTTTAGAAGTCCCTGCTGGATATTTGCCTCTGTTGTTCGGCTCTTCAGCAATTGTTTAAATTGTGTGACTTCTTTTAGCAGGACTCTTTTCTCCTTTGCGAGTTTGGAGAGCTGCTCCTCCTTTTCTCCTGCCATCCTCTGAAGCTCAAGCTCAGGGATCGGGAGTAGAGCCTGGTTGGTCTGCTCACAGTAGACCTCCACACTGGTTCTCTTGAGTGGACAAGCAGGCTGTTGTGCTGCTCTCACAGTGAGCCCTAGATCTGCTAATAATTTAGTTATTATTGGATGTGGCTCCTGACGAGCTGTTGCAGGGTCTGGTTGTTGGAGGGCCACAGGGGGGTCCGGCTCCTGACGAGCTGTTGCAGGGTCTGGTTGTTGGAGGGCCGTGGAGGGGTCCGGCTCCTGACGAGCTGTTGAAGCGTCCGGTTCTTGGGGGGCCACGGCGGGCTCCGGCTCCTGACGACCTGTTGCAGGATCCGGTACTTGGGGGGCCACGGTGGGCTCCGGCTCCTGACGACCTGTTGCAGGATCCAGTACTTGGGGGGCCACGGCGGGCTCCGGCTCCTGACGACCTGTTGCAGGATCCGGTACTTGGGGGGCCACGGTGGGCTCCGGCTCCTGACGAGCTGTTGCAGGGTCTGGTTGTTGGCGGGCCGCGGGGGGGTCCGGCTCCTGACGAGCTGTTGCAGGGTCTGGTTGTTGGGGGGTTGATGGTCTTTCAGGCCGAGTCAATTGGGGCCCTTTTAAATCAACAACGTCACCTGTCTCCTGTCTCATCTGACCCTTCCTGAAACACAGGAACAGTCTTGGCAGGGCAGGGTATTCATCTTCATCATGTACCTGGCCGTATGCCAGGTTGCTCCCCTCTTGGATGTTTGTTTTCCATGGGTTTACCGGCTGAGGTTTCTTTTTCTTTTCCTCCACGACCGGTTGGGGTTTCTCCCTTTTTACTTCTTGGTGTTTTTTGCTGTCCTGGTCTTCAGATTTTTTTTCTGGGCTGAGGGCAGCACCACCTGGATTGTTCGAGTTACGTATATATATATATTTGATCCTCTTGTTTCTGCCTTTCTTGCTTTTTTTCTTTCCACTTGTCTCCATCTTGAGATCGTTTGCACGAGTTTGGACACACTGGTTCACACAAGTGTTCACAGAAAGTGTTGCCAGTAAATTTGTGTCCTATTTCAAAGATTTGTTTGTGACATCACAGTTCAGTCATCAGTTTTTATGATGCATTAAAGGGCTAATTTGCATAAAACAGATTCTTTTTAAAATTCTAGAATTGTAGAATGCTCTATGCATTATGTCTGTGTGTGTATGTGTGTGTGTGTATTCCCATGTATACACATACATACACATTAAACTCTCTCATTAAACACGTATATTTTTCAGTTCAACATTTCACATTATGAAAAATGACAAGAAATTGGAAAAAACTTTTGAAAACTGTGTATTTGTAGATGTTTATACAATTTATACTGTTTCTATTGTCTTGGTTTCACAGTTTAAACAGTTAAATGTTGATCTTTTCACTAAATAATCCTCCTAAACCAATTAACTACTGGACATATATCACAATTTGGGGTCAGGATATGACTCTGGAATTATGAGTTTGGAGTTTATATTTTCCAGTCATATAATTTATCATCAGCAACAATACCTTTTTAATTGTAAACATCTAGAGCACAATTAAAATTTGTCAGGGCAAACTCCTCTTTGTATATCTGATAGACAAATGCCTGTGCTGAAATATAATTGCCTGGAACTTAACTTGCATAAACTTAACTGGAACTTGGAACTTAAACTTAACTGGAAATTGCATAAAAAGATTTCACAGGCGCATCTGCATAGGTGTCATCTTTTTAGTTTTCGGAGAACTGAATACATTCGTGCTGCATTGCATAAATTATCTATATAATGTATACAGACAGAATTTGCAATTATGGAGTAAAAAGTTCAATTGGAAATGCTGCAAATGTGAGGAACGTTTCCTCATATTTCTAAATATATAAGTCTGTGTAAAGAAAAATCAGGGATTTATTTTGAAACACATTATTCATTTTAGAAGATAATTGTAAAAAGACATATATACATATAAATACATTGATATTAAGACTTTTTATGTAATATTATTACTTATGTATTTCAGAATCATTATCAAAGACATACAGTATTATATACAGGTGATTAAACAGACAGCAACATATTGTGGGGAAAGTCCCCTCATGTTTTGAATACAGATGGTATAAATCCTCGAGCAACATCACAGCTCTTTCTTCAACTCCCCAGGAATGCCGGCCAACAACACATCAGTGAGATATACAAACTTCTCATTCACCAGACCATCAACACAATGTCCTATGAACACCAACTTTGACAAATTCACAATCCAGTGTGAGCTGCAAGGACAGTATGGATAAACATCACCTCACCACTGGATATCACAACTCACCTGTAGGAACCAGACACCACGTGTGTTTAGCCATACAAGGAATTTGACTCCGTTTTCTCGAACATCACTTACACACAGTTCCATGAACAATGTTCAGGAAGATGCACACAGACATACGGAAAGGGTGAAATCTTCAGTCAGACTATACATACATATGTATATAAAAAGTGACTGAAAAGAGTCAATTTAGGAAAGCTACTGGTAACGATGATGTTTCTAATTAAGTGTGAAAGTTTCCTAAATTATTTAAAGTTCTGTTTGAGTTATTTCAGGTTTCTTTTGATGGTTTTCTTTTGATTATTCCATCTCAGTGGTATAAGATTAACATTAAATGTATCCCTAATGCATCAACAAATGATCCCAAATTAGCATTTAGCTATAGAGGCATTAGCCTTATCAGCACTGTGTATGAAATGTATTCATCGCTCTTTAATCACAGACTTGTAGGACAGGTTTGCTGGTAGCAAAATGGCTTCAGAAAAAGCTAGAGCATGTATCGATCACATGTATATACTGTTACATCAGCTGTCAAAGCAAGAATTAATGGAAATAGGTCTACATTTGTATGTTTTATTGATTTCCAGAAGGCATTTGATTGGGTAAATACAGACCTCTTCTCTTGCTAACTTCAGGAGTTGATGGATAATTGTATAATACCATTAAGTCTCTTTATTGAACACCTGTTGCCTGTGTTCAAGTTAATGAGTTTAAAACAAGATGGTTTCCAACAGTTTAGTGTTAAACAAGGAGACACGTTACCAACACTGTTCTCTGTTTATGTTCATGATTTAGCTTTTCAAATGAAATCTTGTTAACTGGGGGATGATTTAATTGTTTGTATACTACTTCATGCTGATGATATAATTTTACTGGCATAACATGAGAAAGCTCTAGAGGAAATGTTCATACTGAATGGTCCTGGAAATGAAGAGTAATGGAGTATGTTATATTGAAAAGTGTTCCTAATATTTTGCCCTCCTCATGTATGTTAATGGGGTGGACAAAATATTAGGAACACTTTTCAATTGACCTCACCAGTACACCACCACCCACCACTATGACCTTAATAATAAACATAAAGTAGAGTTATCACCTTTCTGACGATGTCAACAAAAACAAAATACATAAGCTTCATAAAAGTAGAATTTATGGCAGAGCTGTTGTATTGGATTGCATTATATTGCACAAGGGTTCCTAATAAAGTGCTCAGTGAGTGTATATATATACAATAATAACACTGAAGTTCCTGTCAGTACATAAAGGCAATAACTAACTTAGCATAGAACAAAATGTTTATGATTATAGAGGCTGTTTTATTGGCTTAATAACTTTTTTTGAGACAGCACATTGTGCTGCACATACTGGATCAACAAGAGATTCAATTTGAGCCCACAATTTGAGAGTCACCTGGCTGAAACAACATGGCAGACAACGATCACAATGATCAACCATGGTGGTCAACCATATACAGGAAGTCATGCTGCAATGGTCATCTGCACACAGGAAGTTATGTGACGATATGAGCGCAAGTGGTTCCACTTTGTGGTATTTACTAAGGAGAAGAAGATCAAATGGCAGTACTAATTAACTGAATAGTGTTTTTTATAACTGTTATTTATCTGTGATGAAATGTAAAATAACTGGCTGAACTTTACTCCTATAGGAAGGTAGCCTTGTGGGTAACCTGTGGGTGTGATGGAATCTAGCGGGCTTGTTGTGGGAAGCGAGTCTCTGATGTGTGGGAGTTGTACCAGCGCTGCAGCCACAGTGTAGTGCATACCGTTGTCAGCAATAAAATGTCTGGATAAACTCAGGGCACAGCGTAATCATTATTGAGGGGCTGTAT
This sequence comes from Euthynnus affinis, assembly GCA_029490765.1. NCBI lineage: Eukaryota > Metazoa > Chordata > Actinopteri > Scombriformes > Scombridae > Euthynnus > Euthynnus affinis. The sequence goes on from CM055848.1 coordinate 8,998,886, forward strand.
TATGTCCCTGTTAAAGTCTCTGTTCCTGCAATGTGACAACAGCTCTCCTGCTATTCTTCAACACAGAATTGGACTACTGCAAAGCTAGTTAGAGTTCTTGATGATTTGGATCTGGAAAGGTAACAGATATCAGATATCAACTTCTTGTTTGTTAAAAGTCATAAAATAAATTAATGTGTTAATGTTCAGTTGTCCACATACTTTTGGTATGCCTGTGAACCCTTGGAAGAAAATCTCCTAAAGGGGAGCAACCTGATGAGGCTGATTATCCTGACCTGCCAAGATCCCATCCAGTTATTCAAATAAACTGGAGCTCTCCATCCTGTAGCTCCTTCCCACCACCACACCACCCAACCCCATCATGCACTGAAATCCTCCTCCACACAGCTCATCCATACTACACCTACAACACCAGACCTCAACCACTAATCTTACCCCATTAATTCTACTCCCCACTACTATTAACCCTCACCCCCAATCTCCCCTTCACCTTTTCCTTTTTCCTCTTATTAAATACATGAATATAAACAGTGGCTGTTTCAGATGTTGTCCTCTCTAAACTCACTCAGCTCAGTGTCCTTGCCTCCAGTGGTCAATGGATCAACAAACTTCTGACAGCAGGTGACGCTCTTCTCCTGTTACAATGCAATGACTGCACCTCAGCTTGGTTTGGCCACTAAACAGGACAGGGTCAGACTACAAAAGAGAACTTTTTATTTAGAAATATCAGTGAAATTGCCTAATTTTTCATAAACAAAATAAGGTTTCACAAAAAAGTAGGTTTAAGTTGGTTTAAACAGTCGTTAAGACTTTTTGCTGCAATGTCTAACACTAAATGACACTAATTATGTTTCCCTTAAATTTCCCCTCAACTCAGATTCTGAAGCTAACTTCAGCATTGTGCCTTCAACAGTGCCTATTGTTGCTCCACAGCATACATTGATGTGTACAAGTTAACAGTATTTGTCATTGTGGAGATTATTTACATTGGAAATACTGCAACTGTACATAAAGCTCACTCATATTTTAAAATATATATTTGTAAATATTAGGCCCAATGATACCTGTTAGTGGCTAGCTTCTTAAACTTGTCACATTTGACAGAGCCGCGCGCTTTCCGCCCTCAGCGTCACGTGACCCGATCAGGAAGTGTTGGATAGTGTAATTGTCTGATATTATTTTCCTAGGATGGCGAAGGCATGACCCGCCCTACTATGCCTCTGATTGGCTACTACTCGTTTCCTTTGTTGGTTGGATTGGTTGGATTTAGGGTAAGAATATCAGGGTAAGCCAATCAGAGGCAGAGTGGAGCGGGCAATGACTTCGCCATCCTGGGAAATAAAATCTCGCGTCTGTACATGTTGATACTAAAGGAAGTTTTGTGTATGTTATTTTCTGTCGACCTAGAAACATGACAGACATTATGTTAAAGATAAAAAACAGCGTAGCAGAGAAAAAGAAGACGTCCCTTACGCAGAGCGACTTGCAGAAGTGGGGTTTAAGAGGTAAGTTACGGGGTCTCTTTAACTTGGTCGAGTTTAACGGAGAGTTGTTAACGTTAAATTGTCTTCATTCATTTTGTAATATAACTTGGTAACTGGTATATTTTAAACAGTGTGTAACCTGTTTCTGTCGTTGTCTCGGTTTAGCCTGATTATTTTGATGGTTCTCCTTCGTAACCTAATGTTGTTTACATGAGATTACGCAGCTTTCCTTCTTCTTCGTGAAGTCTCAGTTGTACTTCCTGACCGTGGATGTACAAGTGAATGTATATATCACTTAACGTTATATCTCTTTATACATCCATGTTCCTGACAGGGATACAGCTGAGAGCCTACCAGCTGGATGGCGTGCAGTGGCTCACTCAGTGCCTGAACAACCAGCAGGGATGCATTTTAGGAGATGAGATGGGGTTGGGAAAAACCTGTCAGGTTTGAGATGACTCTAAACATGCACTTCTAACAGTGATGCATTATAGTTTTATTTGTTTTGTTTGTTTGTTTGTTTTAAACAGAAACTAATAACATCATTAACCATTTCAATGGTCATTGTGGCTGATAGCTAATACTGACACATATTCTTTTCATTGCAGTACCTCTGCAGGTCTTCTCAACAGTGGAACTGTACAGATGTGAAAAAACAGACTACAGACATTTTGGCTTGTCATAGCAGGAAAAGCACAGGTGTCACTAATAACCATTATACGTCATTGCGCTGAAAAAGCCTATTAGTACCAGTAAATATATTTACAATGTTTTAGAGCTGAAATGATTAGTCTATTAATATGAAATAACTACTATTTCATGAATAAACTATTATATAACTTCTCTAGTCCCACTTTCTCAATTGTGAGGATTTTCTGCTTCTGTCTTGTGATAATAAATTGTATATCTTTAGGTTTTGGTTGGACAAAACAATCACTATGATGATATCACCATGGGCTTTTGGAAATTGTAATTCTTACTATTTTCTATTTAATCCATGAACTCTGAAATCATCTGCAGATTAAATTATGAGGAAAATATCAATTTGTTCTCGCTCTACGCTGTTTACAAGTATCTGTGATAGATGAGCACTTTTGAGCGTTGCTATGGAAAGTCATTTGGCTTTGGAACAATGGAGATATGTGTTCCATGTTTTCATGAACACACGTAGACTATAACAACAATGCATTTATGCATAGTGTATGCTGGCTCACAGGAATGCTAATTAACTTATTTGCACCTGTGCTTCACTGCTATCAGAAGCCAAAATATGTTGAAGCCAATATATGATGTGAGAAATGTTGAAAAAGTTTCTACTCCAAACTGGAAGATTAAACAAGAAATTATTGCTAAAATGCATTGAAATTTGTGCATGCACTAAAATAACATTAATCATTTTATAAATTCTTTTGTAATATATATAATTTTAATGTAGGGTTGTACTGTATACCAGTAACATACAGTAATTATAAGCTATTATTGCCCCATACAGATAAACTGATCAATAGTTATCATACAATTACTACTACTATTTCATACTTATAGTTGTACTGGATATACTGTCACACTGGATATTTTCAGTGCTTGTCTGATAAATGGCACAGACACTGTTATGCTGTTGTTGTAGGAGAGTAAATCAAAGGTAGGCTGTGTCTTAAGATAACACTTTATAATAACAGCAAGCAAATAATTCAGAACAATACAATGCTTTACAGAGAAAACTTATTTCTTTGACAATTGAATTACATTGTCCTTCTTTAACTGAAAAATCAACACAAGTCCCTAAACATAGAACTACAGACTAGGCTGAAAACTTTTAAACCCATGACAAGTTACAAATTGGTCAAGATTACAGTAAAATAATATGAAATATGAGAAGAAATAACAAAGCTATGATATAAGACAGTGAAGAAAACAAGTTCACAGAAGCAGCAGTTGAAATCTGCTTAGATAGATGCTGTGTATTCTCTGCTTTGAAGAGATGCTAAGGTGCTGCAGAGATGGAGAGACTCAGTTGTTATCAGGCAGGACCTTCACACCATCACAGGGATGCGAGGGTTCCTCTGAGCAATGCTGTGTGGGTCACCCCATTGGTCAGGATTAGAGTTCTCAGTATAGGCAGTAGACACATAGATGTGCTGCACCATTGGTTGAGGTGTACTTCTTGCTACAGTCCCCATCCGCCTGGACCTCAAGGATTTCAAGTATTTGAATAGCACAGCGCACAAACAAAGGGCCAAGATGAATACAATCAGAACAGGGATCAACACTTGAACAGCAGTTGCACCTGATGGACCAAATGTGTCATGTAGCCATTCTGTGAAAGACCTTCCTGCGCCTTTGGAAGGTGTCAATCCATCCCTAATCCTCTCCATTTCCCGTAGGATCTCCTCTATTTCTTCAGACTTGTCGGGGATCAAGGTGCAACTAGTACAAAACCAGTTTAGATCCATTCTGTCTTTACTCCCACGTGTGATGGCAACAGTGCCTGATATGGTCCCCTTCCACCTGTGGATGAGACACAGGATTAAAAGACTTCAGAGAAAAGAAATGAACTGATTCAAAATTGTGTATCAGCTCTTTTTATGAGCCAGAAAGTCTCAATGACAATAATCCTCATCTAACATTGTTCTTTTATAGTTTCTCAACCCAGTGTCCCAGTTTTCTACAATAAGTACAAGTATCTTTATATCTAGGCTTCCTAAAGTGTGGACCGCGTTTTGAATTGGGTCGCCGCATTTGGGGTCGGGAATCGGTGTTTTGCTGGTAGTGAAAGCTATGGTTTGGAGGCTGCGGCTTCTTTGTAGGTTTGGGTCACATTCATTTTAGCTGATATGGAGGCAGAAATACCATGTTTTCAGACTTTATTTATATATCACATTTTATATAAATACAACGTAACATGAAAAACAATACAATGAAAAACAATATAAATACACCACCTACAGACCCCACCCACCACCACATGTTTACCAGAATATCCTTTTTTTTTTTTTTTAAATGCTTTTAAAAACCTAATTTTAGAATAACATTTTAGCATCGGCCAAATATCTGAAATGCTTTCCTTAAAATATCGACAAACAACACCAAATATAGCGAGATAAATCAAGGAAAAGACACATTTCAGATCAGTCGTATCAACGAAATGCTGCTTGGAAACACAGATGACTGTAAACGGTCACAACCTATAGACTTTAGGTCGTTTATCATGAACCCGACAGTGAAGTTTTTTTCAACACGTTTTTAAACGGTGCTTTGCAGCAGAAATGATGTGTCTGATACTGTGGCTTTAGCTGTGCGCGCACCCACGAGGGGAGGATGAGGATCTCAGCAGCAGGCCAACCTCTGCCCCTCTGTGCTGGCTTTATTATCCCAAATTCAACACATAAGCGGCCTTATACATCAGATATTAGACAACACACCACAATTTACCTTCCTGTAACTGCGCCTGAAGCTGTTGCTGCGGGGTCCGGGCTCGGCCAGGTAGTCAAGTAGTTCTCCTGTTTTTTTTTTTTTTTTTGTTGAGAAAATAGAAACTGAGAAAAAGTTTCGTTTCGTCTGTTTCCACCCCAAGGAGGTTGTCGCCAATTAAGTTTTAGCGTGCGGGGTGCAGATAAGGCCCGGTCTTGTTCAAGGATAACCCGGGAATGCGTGTGTTAGAGAAGCAGCGTTGTCAGAACTAGGGTAATTGTCGTATCTGTAAGACAATTTTGCCCTATGTACAATGGCGTCAATACTTTAATACCAATGTCCCATAATGTACGATAATTTGATCAGTTTGTAACACTTAGTGTTAGTTTAGGACAACCTGTACATGCTACGTCTCACAAGACAACAAACTGGACAGTAAACTAGATGTCTAGAGCAACATCTAAACATCACACTAGAAACAGCTTATAACATATGCATGTTTTTTTTATCCGATATGCCTCTCTTGATAAGATATTTACATTAGTAATTTAGAAATGTTTTTGAGTCGTATTTATGACCTTGCATCTTCAAAGTGGGACTTAATGGCATGTCCATGAACGCATCACGTGTTGCAGCCAACCCAGGCAGCAGCAGCAGACTTTGTTTTCTGAAATTACGCATTTATGCTTGTTTTATTTGTTCTCTTAGTTAAGAAGAGAAGAGAAAGTTATTATTGCACAAGACACTGAGAACAGGATGATAAGATGTGACACTTACTCATTTCCTTCACAGCTGAGTTTCATTTTCCTCCTTAAGTCTTCCTCATCATCATGTGTCCCTTCAGACAATCTCACTGCTGGTGTACATGTCCGGAGCTCTAAGGAAGAACGGTCACTTTTTGGTGCTGAGCCCGCTCTCTGTCATGGAGAACTGGAGAAATGAGTTGGAACGGTACAGTCATGTTCATCTATGACACAAGCGTTACACATGCATTCAATAGTTTGATAGTCTAACACTGTCCATCACAGACTATAAACTGTTTATGTAAAAACTTCAAATTTATTGGTTTACAGCTTCGCCCCCTCCCTCACTGTGCTGTGTTACAAGGGAGACAAAGAGAGACGGGCTGAGATTCAGAGGGAAACAGACACAAATGAATTCCATGTTCTGCTCACCACATATGAGGTCTGTGGCTGTTTAGTGAGAAAGAGATGACTTCAAGTTTCGTCCCTGCTTAAGCTGACATGTTTTTAAAATGTGTCTCATTTTCAGCTGTGTCTCAAAGATGCTTCGTTCTTGAGACGGTGAGTGTGTTCTGAGTTCCATGGATATCGCTTTCAAACCTCAAAAGTGCAATTAAAATTGAGGAGATAGTTGATAAATGAATTGAACGAGCAAATTGTGCATCTGTGGTTATGAATGAAATTATGCCTAACAGAGCAGCCATGTCATAATGTATTTATATTCTAGATATCTAGTGTATGTGTGTGTGTGTGTGTGCTGGCAAACAGCAGAATGTTTATGACAGATAATCATTCAAAGTAGTTGGTTTACTGTGAGTGTTGATGATGAGTTGTTGATGTTGAGTTTGTTACTGTTGACCAGGTTACATAGAAAGCGGTGGTGTTGTTACCTTAAGATGGTATCACTACTGCATTTGTTCATAAGTATTTCTCAAAAAAATCTATCAGAGAGATATTGAAGGTTTGCCAAAATCAACAAGTGGGTTCATTCTAAAAAAGCAGGTTTTTATCTGCACAAACATTTTATTTGTTATTTAATCGACTTTAATAAATTAAATATGAATACAGACACGAAATGACATGTTATTTGCATGTATTTAGACCTGTATTAGTTGCCCAGTTATTTTCTGTCAATCAACTAATCAATTAACAGTCTAATTGCTGAACTCACTATGTGTTGACTCCTCAGGTGGAAGTGGAAGGTGCTTGTAGTAGACGAGGCTCACCGACTAAAGAATCAGAACTCGCTATTGCACAAAACACTGACACAGGTAGTGAACTGCACCTGGTCGCTTTGGGCTGTCATGTCTTTGTTTCTTAATCTTTCCCGCTGTCATCATTTTTTTTTTTTTGCCTTCCCCAACCCCTTGATTCATTTTGCTTTGTGCGTTTCTTGTATAGTTCTCAGTTGGTTTCAGTGTTCTGCTGACGGGGACTCCCATCCAGAACAACCTGCTGGAGCTCTACTCCCTGCTGAGCTTCATTCAGCCCAGCATCTTTACAGCAGATGAGACAGACAACTTTGTCAACTCTTACTCCAATGTACAGAAACAACCTGCTCTTGGTATAACATATCATTTCTATTACTGTTTGTGTTACTGAAACCTGGTAAAGCATAGATTAGATACAGCAGTGATTGCCTCTTGATGTTTAATCACACATCAGTTACAGACATTGTGATGTGTTTGAGATACTGTTGTTGTAGAAAAACCCTTTTCCATTACGTCATCGCTGACGTGTCTCTTCTTCTGTTGACAGCTGCTGAACTGCAGAGTATCTTGGAGCCCTTCCTTCTTCGTCGAGTCAAGTCAGAGGTGGCTGTAGATCTGCTCAAGAAGACAGAGCTGGTGGTGTACCATGGCATGTCGGCTCTGCAGAAAAAATACTACAAAGCCATTCTGATGAAGGATCTGGGTAAGACCTTTGCACTATGGTGTGCCGTTTTCAATCTTTGCAGAATGCTGCTTTTCAGGATACATATATACTAATGGTTCTTGTTTCTGCTGACTCTTGTTTTTAGAGGCTTTTGGAAACGAACAGGGCATTAAGACCCGGCTGCTGAACATCATGATCCAGCTGAGAAAGTGTGTTGACCACCCTTACCTGTTTGATGGTGAGATGTGCTCCGTGATAAATTGTGTACTGAAAGGCCCGATCCGAGATCCAAGTGGGATATATAGAAGCTAATGTTGTTCCCTTTCCTTTCCCAGGGGTGGAGCCAGAGCCCTTTGAGATGGGGGAGCATCTCATTGAAGCCAGTGGGAAACTTTGCCTTCTAGACAGCATTATGACCCACCTGCACAAAGGGTTCGTCTCTCTACTTGTTACTTGGCTCCACCTGGTGGAAATATAAGCTCAGTTAGTAGTGGTTTAGTAATCCCGATACCATGTGAACTAGATGCTGACTCAATATAATGATCACTCTGAGTCAAAGACTATTTTAAGTCACTTAAAACTCTGTTAATAGTGTCTTCATTTATTATGTTTTTTATTATTTGTGCTTGAAGGGGCCATCGGATCCTGCTGTTCTCTCAAATGACGAGGATGCTGGACATTCTTCAGGATTACATGGAGTACAGAGGTGAACAGGGGCTAACTGAAATTCACACACTTCCTCTAACTGACCTTAAATGTTTGAAAAACATTACAATCGTACATTATATACATCAGAAAATTAGACCAAACTTAAAATTAGACCAAACATAAACCTTGGTAATCATTAGTCCTTGTGATTAGAGATTAAAAGGGGGCAATGTCATCAGTTTTAACCAGGGAACCAGGGTTTTGTCTGACTCAACAGTGGCAGAGAACAATCCTTGGTGTGGCAATAATCGTGCCAGTGCATGTCCAAAATTTTTGTTTGCTTATGCCAGATGGTAGGAGAGAACAGTTTCCTAATAAGCACAGCTTAAGAGATACTGGCAATGACCTTTACAACCATTCTCTCATACTTTTTACTTTTTACTTGTTTCCAAAAAAGGAGAAACAAAATAACATTCCCACATTAAATTAAGAAAAGTACCTGCTTCATTTTTGTACTTCCATCAATGATGGTCATTGATGGTCATGAGTCCCATTTTTTGTTTAAAGTTTAACAGGTATTATAATGCCTGTGAATGATTTTGCAGTGTGTAAATTTGCCCTCTGCATTTCTAACTGACTACTTGATCATCATATTTTTGCTGCACCTCTTTTGTGTTTCTAAGTTCACAGAGGCAGTCATCTTCACTAGTCTGTGATCTACTCGCAAATGGCAAAAAGTCAATGTTTTATTATTTTTCATGCCAGTAGGTGCTAAACTCTGCTTTTCTGTTCAGGTTATAGCTATGAACGTCTGGATGGGTCTGTCCGAGGGGAAGAACGAAATCTAGCAGTGAAGAACTTCAGCAGCAAAGATATCTTTGTCTTTCTGCTCAGCACTAAAGCAGGTGACTGAAAGTAAAGTATGAGTATTAAAGGAAATGTGTTTCCTCGTTGTGTGTGCGCGATTAAACTGACATCACCAGCAATGTGTAATTTACAGATTGTGCATTTTAATGTTTAGGGATGCAGGATATTGAATACATCACAAACATCTTGTCCTTTGCTTTTAATTTTGCATTTTCCACTTTTGTTTAAAATTTTTAAACTGTAGAGAGCTACTGAGGCACTTTAACATATTTTCCAATTGCATTGAGTCAACTGAGTATGCTTCATATTTAAATGGTGAATTGCATCTTATTAAACAAACGGCAAATTTATAGATAAGGGAGTAAATATTGTGTGATAAGTCAACAGTGATGGAGCTGCACTTGCAAACTTTCTTGCATATCTAAATCTACAGCCAAGTTCATAGAACTAGCTGAGAAGAAAGGGGACTGATCTGACAGAGATAAGCGCTGCGGCAGGATGACACACCGGTGTAAATAAGGCCAGCAACTTCTTACCGCTTTCACTCAGTGTGAAAGCAGGGAGAAGGAACCCTGATTTCCTGTCACAGCTGATTACTTTCTATGTGTCATGATGTTAGCTCTATGAGCAGATGCATAAGAATGAAGAGTAAACATGTCCGTTAATAATCAATGTGCACTTTTCAGACCTTGTGTTTTGGCCTCCTAACAGTCTGTCTTTGTAGGAGGAGTGGGCATGAACCTTACAGCGGCTGACACTGTCATTTTTATGGATAGTGACTTCAACCCTCAGAATGACCTACAGGCTGCTGCACGCTGCCATCGGATTGGTCAGAACAGGTACAGTGTATCAAAAAGGAATCTCAACAGGTTTCATTGTGGGCTTTTGTTTTGATTAGCCTTAAGTATTTTTTTTTGCTCTTGCATTCACTTGTAACAGACCAGTGAAAGTGATCCGCCTTCTGGCCAGAGACACCGTGGAGGAGATAATGTACTCCCGCGCTGTATCCAAGTTGCACCTCACCAACACTGTTATTGAAGAGGGACGCTTCTCTTTGCTGGATCAAGCTCAGTCAGCTGCAGCAGGACTGCAGGTTTGTGAACTTTGACAAACTGTTCATCCTCAGACAAAAACACAACTGCTGCAGTCACCATTTTTTATAAAAAAAAAAAAAAGCCGTCCAGTTCTCTTTGTTTTCACCATTTCTACTCTTTTCATACCGTCCCCCACAGCTCAGTGAGATCTTGAAGTTTGGGGTAGATAAGCTGTTGTCATCAGAAGAGAGCTCTATACAGGATGTGCAACTAGAAAAGATCCTGGGTGCATCACGTGACGGTCAGTGGGTCGATGATGAAGACTCCAACTCAGTCAGGGGGGAGGAAGAAGAGGAAGAAAACGACTCAGAGTCTGACGGGCAGAGTATGTCTTACTACCAAGTTACCCCATTCAAATCATGAATTGTTTCTGCACATAAACATATTACTGCATGTTACTTGTGATCATTCTCAACCTGCAAACATAACCACACATAAAATAACACAACAAATATAACCTGTTGTTTTCATATTAGTATCAGTAGAACTTAGTATTGTTGGAGATCAGTGATAATAGTCTCCGCCATGCTGTCCTGTCCTTCAGGCCACATGTACTGCTTTGAGGGGAAAGACTACAGTAAGGACCCCAGCTCTGAGGACCAGAAGACCTTTGATCGCTTGTTGGAAGAGCAGCTCGCTGAGTTCCAAAAAGCTGCGGGAGAGGGACGAGCTCTACGACACAAAGCCGGCGTAAGATTCTATCTCTTTCACTCCCAACACATGGGAACATGTTAAAGATCATTTTCAAATTTGGCACCATTGAGTTTAGTAGTCAAAAGCTACCCTGTGTGAGAGGAGGTAGTACCTACCTGAACTTTTGTTCTTTCACATGTTTGGTCAAAAACCTTCGTTTAAGGCACTGAATTAGGTCATGTTCACACCTGTTGTTTGTCTCTGTTGATACACACCAAAGCAGTAAATTATCCATTGTTTCCTTTTAGTTCTATTATGTTCATTTGCAACATTAAGTTTATCATTTATTGTGTTATGCACATACATGTGTCCAGCCTGTGTGTGACAGTAAAAATACAGTTGCACTAGTGAAACAGAGTCTACCACAGAAAAAGGTTCCCTTCCTAAAATAACTAAAAGAATGTATCCGTTAGATCATCATAGTGAACAATAAAACATGAAATGGACTTTATCTTCAATCTTACCTAAATCACAAGTCCTTCCTCTTCAGGGAACCTTAAATCTGCCTGTTTGTGAAGCTAATGGTAATGTACCTGAATGAAGCTGTTCACACAGAGAACTTCTTTCTTTTGAGTGAATTCTGCTTTTGCAAAGGCTCTAGTCTTATTGTTTTTCATGCGACAACAATCATAATTGATGTTTGTACCACACATCAACAAGACCTCCATCCTTATACCTCAGGAACAATTTGCACTGAGCAACATGAACATTACTCTGCAGCCTGTTTTGAAAGACAAAAATAGGTGAATGGTACAAAAGAATGACTTTACTTCACAACCAGGGACTTCCATGCAAATTGTCTTGAGATCTTTCTTGTGAGCTGCTGTTACAAATGAACCAAAACCTGTAAACTGAAGCCACATAAACAGACAGGTCAGGGTTTTGTTTATCTTCTCTGTTGATCACAAACAGTTTCCAAAAAGACATTCAAAGAAAATAAATTTGGAAAAAGAAGTATTATTTAAGAGTACTACTGAAGGCAAACGGAGACCCTGTTTTATGTGGTCTTGAGGAAGTTAAGGACCAAACCAGACCCAATAGGCAAATGTTCTAGAGTTTGTTGAAACCCTCTATAAAGTATGTAGCCACAGATTTATTGCTGAAATAATTATTATACAGCTTTTTTTTCTCTGTGTATTCCTAGGTTTCACTATCGGTAGCTCTTGGAATTCCAACGAGGAAGAGGAAACTTCTCACTGAGGCTGAACAGGAAGAAAGGCGGCAGAGGAGGGAAGAGGCTGCAGCCAAGAGAGCCAAAATGCAGGAAGACATGAAGAGGAAGCAGCAAGAGCAGAAATACAAGAAAAAGTAAAGATTCATCAATCAACTCAAAGTTTCCTCTCACACGAAACTCATTCATCTTTGACTCGGGTAGCTTTCCTTTTTATTCTGTGTGTTTTTTTGTTTTTCTTATAACGCAGAATGGCATGGTGGGAGTCCTGCGGCTACAGATCAAAGTGCCTTCAGTCTGCAGACAGTGAGGAAGAGGAGGAAGAAGAGGATGACGACAGTGTGTGCTCCACAGACTCAGACAGCACGACAATCCACTACGTTCTGGGGGATGTTACTCATCCTCACGCTGCACATGGAGACGCTATCATCGTCCACTGCGTTGGTACAGATCTTTATTGTAGCTTATCATTACCATAGTAACGAAAGATAACTTCAGAAAGTTCCAGATGCCTCCTCAGTACTGCTTTTACTGTATGTTTTGTATTTATCAAAGTAATGATCTTCGTGCAGATGACTCAGGCCGGTGGGGTAGGGGAGGCTTGTTCACAGCTCTAGAAGTGAGATCCGATGAACCACGAAAGCAGTATGAGCTGGCTGGCAAGATGAGAGGTGAGAGTTACCATGATTCCAAAGAAGTCTCAGAATAGAAAAGAATAGAATTACAACGAATTTAAATAGCAGTCCTGACGGTGCAATCACACATTACAAACAGCAATTTAAAATAAAAAAAAGAGTTCAAAGCAGGTAAAAATATATAAATAAAATATGTGTATTTGTTGTAGCTTATAAAATAATAATATATAAAACAATATGATGTAAAAAAAGATGAATTAGTATTTGCAGTTGAAATGAAGACATCTGTGCAGTGTTCTGTAAACGTGACTGTGGATTCATTTTTTGTATTGTATTGTACTACTGATAGTCACACAGCTCAGTGTTCAGTTGTGGTTCTGGGGTAGAAGCTGGTCTTGAGGCAGTTTGTTGGTGATTTGATGGATCTGAAATGTCTAGCAGAGGGCTGCAGGTCAAACAGGTGATGTCCAGGGTGGAATGGCTCTTTTAGTATGTTGGCTGCTCTACTGCCAACATACAGGCTCAGTTGGGTTGATCACATCTTATAAATGACTGTTTTCAAAGCACTCATGTATTATTTGTTTCAGACTTGGAGCTCGGAAATGTGCTGCTCTTCCCCATCGATGATAAACAGTCAAGACTGGACGGCCAGGATCAAGTAGGTTTTGTCTTAGTGAAAGCCAGGCTGCACACACTCACACACACTCACACATGCACACGTACACACACAGAAACTCTGCAGCCTGGAAATGTGCGCTCGCTTTATGGTTCGTGTTGCTTCTCTGCAGTAGTAGTGATCAAAAGTGCAATACACCGGGGTTGGGTTGAAGTGTGGTGACAGAATTGTGAAGTTGTGGCAATGATAAGATAACGTTCTATCTGTTTCAATCTCCTTCCTGTCACGTCAGTTGGCCCTCATTGTGGCACAGCAGAGAGACAAAGCCAACAACTTGTCTGGGATCTTTCTATCAGCACTGGACGAAGGTCTGAAAAAGATTTCTGCTGCAGCCAAAAGAAACAAAGGTATATTCAAGCATTTAGAAACTACACTATGTATATCATCGTCACTGAGTGTGAATGTGCTGTAATAATGAGAAAGATGTTTTTTAAGCTGCAGGTTCAAGCTGTGTTTACACAGGGAGTGGGCTAGAATGCAACCTTTTGTAGTGTGGCAACCAATTAAATGAAGGGAGAAAATGTCATATAAGACATTATATTATTTGATTTAATTCCTTTATATTTATATATAAAGTCAGAGAGCATCTAACTTGCCAATATCATGCTGTTAATTAAGCCTCTGTGAGGGGAAAAAAGAAAGAAAGGAGGGGGACGTAAAACAGTAGTTAAGAAGCATGGTGTAAGCAGTCTCTGATTACTGTAAGACTTGACTGACGAGATATCTCAGTGGTGTTGTCATGTATGTACAGACAAATTCTTGCAAACACAATAACTAGTGAACAATTGGATTTAAAAAAAATTGCCTTAGGTTATACCCTAGAGAAAATGAAGACATCAGCTCAAAACTGACTTGCTACTGAGTCACCCCACCTTCACTTCAGCTTGAGGGTAGCAAATGGAAAAAGTTACAGTTAAAAGAATGGCTAACCATCACCGACAGTTTCCCTGCCTTTATTGTTTGTCTCTCCCCCCTCCTACCCCACCCCACCCCCACAAAGCAAGCGTACATCTTCCACGCATCGGTCACTCCACAAAAGGCTTCAACTGGTACGGCACAGAGAGGCTAATCAGGAAACACCTGGCGTCCAGAGGCATCCCTACGTTCATGTATCTTTCAGCAGACATTGAAATCTAAAAAAGTGACATTTCTCAGAATCTATTTACTATAAAAAAAAAAAAAATTCCCCCTTAACATGACTGACAGATACTATCACAGTCGAACCACCAAGAACACAGCTACACCTCAGACAACCAACTCCGCAACCTCAGCTTCAACATCCTCCCCTGAACCACAGTTGCATAACTCCAGCGGGTCAATGGACGAAGCAGAAACAGAATCAGCGGGCCCTTCGACTCTGCTCCAGAGCGGAGGCCCAACAGAGCTCCCCAGTTTCATGAGGGGAGTCCATGTGTTTTTTTACAATCTACCTGCATCGGAGAGGAAGAGGCTAGCTCGCTACCTTATCACATATCCTTTTAAACTGGGTAATCCTTGTGATCACAAGGTAATTTGTTGTGAGATTAAACATTTATCAACAAGACTTTTTTTTAGATTGTCCTGTGAAATGAATCCTCCACATAAGCAACAAGTTGCAAGTTTCAAACAGTTTTTAATCTCAATATCAGAGCTCACATTCTTGTGTTTACAACTGCAGCTGTGTTTTTTTTTTCAAGCATTCGTGTGGAGGAAAAGGGTAGTAAAGTACAGAGATGATTTTAAGATTACTGTGTGGTGTCAAAATGTCACAGCTCCTTAGCTGCAGTGCACTTATGATGGAGACGAAGAGGAGATCATGAGTCCGGAGGTCACCCACATAGTTGCGGAGGTGGAGAGCAGCATCCACTCGCAGGTTAGTATCACACTGATAGTAATCTGACCCCTGACCTATATCATTCTTTCCCTTCATACTCATTTTTGAGTAGTAAGGGGAAAATAAAGCAGACTAAAGCTGTGGTAGATTTTAACGCTGACAAAAGAGAAGTTTAAAGACTCCAAGCAAAAGCCCCACAGTGTCCCTGCAGCAAAGCGTGTTGACTAAACCCTATAATGGTTTTTAATTTTTCATTTTACTGTGTGTGATTTGCATGAAACAGGAGCTCCAGGATCTGGTGTGTGAGTACACGCAGGCTCTTCCTGTGCAGAAGGCCTGGCTGGAGTCCTGCTTCTCCAAACAACGAAAAGTCAACACTACACAGTTCCTACATCTGTTCACATAACACACTGTTTCATTGTTTTGTTCTCTCGTTGATTTTTAATTTTTTTTTTTTTTATTCTTTAATGATCCCTCTGTCTCAAATTTGAATGAACTTAGCTGGCTGTTAAAAAATACACTGAATGTCAAAACAATTTGCAATCACAGATTTCTAAGTGAAATAAGTAAATAAATGAACACTTGAAACACTCTGCTGCTGGTTTATGTTGACACTTGGCTCAGCTCTGTAACACACTGTAATCAATCAGGGTTTGTGTAATAAAAAGTCATAAATGCAGTGTGTGTGTGTATGTATGACTTAAGTCACTTTTAGAGACAAAACCACATTTACCGTAATAGTTGAAATGGTGACAAAAGCTGTGTCCCCAGTTGGGAAAAAGCTGGAGTTTGGGAAGGGGGGGCGGTAGGGTCAGTGGTAATGTTTAGAGTTTGGGTAAGTGTCCGGAAAGTGTCCAAAGATGTAAATCTTTGTAATGTCCCCCAAAGTGACCTAGGACAGCATTTGTGAGTGTGTATGTATGTGTGTGTAGGTGTGTAGGTGGAGCGTGTCAGCGGGGAGGTGCAGCTGACAGTCAAACTGAAGCACAAACTCATCTAACGCGTCGATACTATTTCATCCTTGTCGAGTTGACGGTGAAAAAGAGCAACTGTGTATTGATGTCTAACCAAAAGTCGTCGTGTCGGTTGAAGTTTTGTCGGTAAATGAGCGGAAACTGAGGCGCTTGAATTACCTGTAGGAGACATGGAGAGTTGAAGGGCGACGGTAAGTTGCGTAAAGTAATTATGTCACCTGTTAATGAGCTCTTATACTTTTGACGAATAACAGCATTGTTGAAGGTTAATATTTACTCATTGCTTAACGTTAGTACACAGCTAAGTCAGCAGCTAATAAAGCCTTTAATTTCGCAAGTTGTTTAGAACTAACCTAATTACATCTTCGAGACAAGTGAACTTTAGTGAAAACAGCTTAAAGCTGCGGTTAAACCGTCTCTAAAATGTTCTGATAACTGCTGGGTGTTTTTGTTTGAACCGTTTAGTTTAAAATGCTTGATGTCAGCATGTAATAAAAGTACACGGAGTCATATCTGGGTCACACAGTGGAAAGTGCAACTAAGTATGTGCGTGTGCCACCACAGAAAGGCTTTCAATGAGTGTCTATTTACATTTACAGGAACGGTAAGAGGTGTGGAAGGTAAACCCAAACCAGGCCTCAATTCATGTTAAGTAGCGTTGTCTTACACTGAGGTGTATGTGGAGAAAGTGTCACGGAAAAATGAATCCACGTTGCCCTAAAAATAACAAATGTGTCCAGTCCAGAGATTCTTTATCTATCATGACTTCACCGACAACAGACTACTTATCTATTACTATATATCAAGACTTTTAATGTGCTTACTGCACGTAGGAAATGTGATGTCTGCTCTTATAAATGATGCATTGAAGTGCAGTGAGGATATTGCAGCGTATTATCTTTAATCGCGTTTAATTACGCAGAAATCTAGAGATACGTCTTATCTTTTGGAAGTTTTTGTGGTTTCAGTTTTTTTTCCATTCCAGTCCTGTTTCTCTTTATGAGAAGTATCATTTTATTACCATATGTGCGTTGATTTATTACCCACCAATCATTACGAGGGGAAAAAAAGTCCCCTGTGTGGGAGACACTCTGAATGTGCTGGAGGTGCCGTTCTTTAAATCGGATATTTGGCTGCTTTGTTCATCTGCATCACCATCTTTCAAACTAAAACAACAGTCAGGAGCCCAAATGAACACTGAACAGTGTGTCCACACAGTCATTTTGCACAAAATTGCATTTAAAAAGTTGATCTGAAGCTTATATGAGGCTTCAGCAGTCTGAGTTAGTATGATTAAGTGGATATCTTAATTTACATTTACAGTCTTTTTAGCTTCAAATTCTCTCTTTGTGTTTCCTCAGACTGTTTTTTTTTCTGTTGAGCTGCAGTGGATGTAAACAAAAAAGGAAGTTTGGCACCAAAAAGTTGAAAGATATCCACTTAATATGACTCATTTGGAGTTTTACTAACTTCTGATAAACTTTTCATGTTTTTGCACAGGGTGAGGACTGTGGAATAAGTGCAGGGGCTTTAAGTGCGTTATGAAGGGTTCTTCTAATGGTCCGTATGAACAGGAGGAATGATTATGGCAAGAAAAACCTGTTTCAGTGTTCATTTGGGCACCTGACCTGTTGTTTTAAGAAAGACACGAAAAACTGTCACCCCGTCCTTCAATATGACACCTGTCCTCAACAGAATTTCCAACCAGACACACATGGATGTCGGGAGGAAGAATCCAAATGATGCTGCCCACTTCGATCTACTCAGCTTCAACACCAAATAGGTGAGCATGACGACAAACGCACAGAAAGAACAGTCGAGTCGATATTATTTATAGAGCACCAAAACACAACACAAGTCTCAGGGCACTTTTCACATAGAGTAGGTTGAGAATTTACAGACCCAACATTCCCCCATGAGCAGCACTTGGTGACAGCGGCAAGGAAAAAACTTGCCCTTTAACAGGAAGAAAGCTCAAGCTGAACTGAGCTCTAGGTGGGCGGCCATCTGCCTTGACCGTTGGGGTTGATAGAGAAAGAAGGAGGGAGAGAGACAAACAAACAGTACACAAACCGACGGGCTGCCTTTTTGTTAGTGTAGGTGTAGCCACTGTAGATACCTTTAGATACTTTACTGAGAAGTCATAAAAGTACAGCCCACGTGAAAAAGTTAATCTGCCAGTCAGATCTTGGTGGTCTTGATCCACTTTCACTTACATTAACAATGAAATGTTGCTCACAGTCACGTCAGCCAGCTGAGCAGATACCTGAGCAGCCACCACAATACGCCCGAAGAAGACGATGAAACCATGAGCACAGTGGAGCGAGAAGCCAAGGTCGTCCACAAACCGGACTCCACCTGTCACCCTGATGCACACCGCCCCCTTCCGGAGCACACCACCCTCGCTGATGACTCCCTGCTCGGCAGACAGAGGCTGGACAGAGAGCAGGAGCACAAGCTCAGCCACACTCTTCCCCAACCAGACCCGAGCTACTGCCTGTACCAGCCTCCTCAGAGCTTGCCGGCCGGGTACAGCCAGCCGACTCCGTTCCCCAGCCAGGTCGAAGGCCCCTGGCTCCACCCGAGCTTCGCCAGCAGCTGGTCGGGGTATCCCAGCAGCCTGCCGTCATGTCTGAGCCAGAAAGATTACTCCAGCTGTTCTGGAGACAGCTGCATCTCCAGGTACAAGTTCCTGTCCCTCCCCGGCAGACACAGCACCAGCAGCATGACCAACCTGGAGCAACCGCTGTCTCTGCGCTCCAACCCGCCATCGGCCAACTTTGGTCACCACACCTTGTCTCCGTACTCGTGCCTGCCACAAGGCGCCGCCTGCTGCGCTCAGTGTCCAGCAGAGGCCTTCAACAGGGGGCCCGCAGCCAACAAGCACCTCTGGCCTCAGTACCACCCAGCGTACGGCCCGTACTGTAAGTCTGCTGCGCTGTTTATCCACCTCGACACAGCCGCGAAGCTAAATGTAGTGTGAGCTGATTTCACACACAGTAAAGGCTACCCTGTGCAGGATTTTTCTCTAATGTCTCTTTACTGCTTCAGATCCAGGTGACTGCAGATTTCCTGGAGCTGGGTACACACAGATGTGAGTTTTTTTTTTAATGTTTTAATTATGATACTTCCTCTCACTACATGTTTTTTTTAACACAGCTCATGCATCATGTTTCTGACAATCTTTTAACTCCATGCAGTGACCGCAACAGTCCAACTCCAGAGAAGCACTCTCCTTACAGCACACCGCTCTCTCTGGAGCAGAGTAAGTGCAGATATGATTTTATCGATATCATTTACTAAGATGCTGCCCGCTCCTCTCATAATTTATTTATTGCTCTTGAATACAGGGAGGGTCTTTGTAACTTATGAAGCAGACAACGACAAGCATGTTAATGAGATCATCAAATTTGTTGCTCTGCTGCGACATAACGGCTTTGATACTCATGTATGTACACATTTTTCTCTTTCTTTGTTTTCTAATTGATGTTTTGGCACATTGGATTTCATTTTTTTTTTTTGTGGTTTAACGTTCTGACGATTTTATTGGTTTCAGATCGACATTTTTGAGCAGCAGTTCAGGAGCATAAGCAAGATAGACTTCATGGAGCGATACCTCAGTGAGGTAAGAACAATCTGATATTTCTTTCATTAATTCATTCTTAATTCTTTAATTAATATAATAATTGTTCATGTTGTTCCTGTTACAAAACTTTGCTTTGAGCACTTTCAATTTAATATTGCAGCAGTTGTAGTAAGAGCTTGAGGTTATCAGAATGTTAGAGCTCATTTTTTTCTCTGCCAGACTGAACATGTTTTAACACGTAGTTTAATAGTAGCACAAGAATGAAAATAGCTCACTGACATTTTAAATTATTAACAAGAACCCAACATTATTGTTGTTATGCTCTCCTCACATGCCAGAAAGAGTACCTGATCATCATCATCATCAGTCCCAAGTACTATGAGACGGTAACGGCCTCCCCTGTTGGCCTGGAGAATGACGAGAGGACCTTCAACACCGTCTACATACATAAACAGGTTCACAGCCACTCCTCAGTCTAAAATACAATGAAA
The DNA here is from genome assembly GCA_029490765.1 of Euthynnus affinis. Lineage (NCBI taxonomy): Eukaryota > Metazoa > Chordata > Actinopteri > Scombriformes > Scombridae > Euthynnus > Euthynnus affinis. The sequence goes on from CM055848.1 coordinate 9,019,047, forward strand.
ATATTTACTTTGAAATCTGCTGACTTTAATTATGGTTTTCTTTCTTCTTGTGTGTCATTCAGCTCCAGAATGAATTCATCCAGAATGGAAGCAAGAATTTCAGGTTTATTCCCATTTTGTTCCCCGGGGCTAAAAAGGTTGGTTTGTCTTACATGAGTCTCTAATTTGTATCGATTCATTTGATCCCTATAAGTGGGCAATTATGCAATTTGAAACACACATGTGCAGTGACATTAAGATGCTCATCTGTGATGTAACTGAACCCCACAACCTCAATCTGTTGTTTTGTTTTTTTGTTTTTTTTTTTCAAACCAGTGTCACGTCCCAAACTGGCTTCAAAACACACACGTCTACGGATGGCCACGCGATCGGGACGACATTCTGCGGCGGCTGATGAGGGTGGAGAAATATAACCCACCTCCTATTGGGGAACTACCAACCATTGTTTCCATCCCCATATAGAAACCCTGAAGATTCAGACTGGACTGAAAGACTTTCTTTCTGGAGAACTGTCATTGTTGAGGTGGACAGGGACATGAGTGTATTTTATTTTATTCTAGATTTAAGTGCGATTGTGAATTGTTGTGATGTTAAGGGTGCTGTGTGAACTTCTCTACTGGGATATGATGTATAAGTGGTTTCTTTAGATTCCACACAGAGATTGGTGAACAGTCTGACGATTGTGTACTTGCAGAACGGAGCAGTACCTATGAAATGCAGTGTACCGTCATTATGAGATGTTGACAGATATTTCCACTGATACACGCCACCACATTGTCACTGTGTTGTCTCTCTTATTACAGTGTCTAACTAATGCAAACAGCTGTTCTACTGGATGGAGTTACTCTGCTTTGATGAGTGAATCACAGGCAACGCGTAAAAAAACAGATGTTTTTTTTTGTTTTGTTTCGGTCTTGTATACCTGTTGAACTAAACAGCATGAGAATTATATATTTTCTTCAATCTACTCCTAATATTATATTAAAGTCAAAACTAAATTATTTTTTTTTAAATGTGCAAAGATGGTTTCAGTGGTTAGCCAATAGTCCACATTGTTGTTTTTAGCCTGTATACTACAAATGACAAACCAACAGTTGGAGCTGTTATAGTTTCTACAACTTGATGTTCATTGTGCACAGAAAAAGAAAGGAAACCACTGAAACCAACAGAGTACAGCATGCAGTAATGTGCAGTATGTGTATTTAAAAAAAAAAACAGGCTAAAGCAAGCAGAAACTGATATTGTGGTAATTTAATTACATGATTACAGAAGTTGATGCTACAGATGTTTTTAATTGTATTTCAGCACTGGAGATATTCTTGGTGGATGAATTGTAAGATTAAAAAATAATTCAAATAACTCATTGTATTGAATGGTGTGTTCCAAGGTGTTAGTGTTTTGGCCCTACACTGACATCGCTGTCTGGGAAACATAAATCAGTGTTAGTGAAGCTGGCCCCAAATCTGACAGTTAACCACAAACAAGCAGAGACTTGAGACAGGTTTGCCTGCAGGCTTCTCTTAGCATCTTTCAAATATTCCGCTGCATTTTTTTCTGTTTGGGAACAAGCCATGAGAATGTGAAAGTTTAGGTGTGCTTTGCTATTAATTTCAGATCTACCGACACACTCAAGCGGAGCAACATTGATTGCGCCTCTCCCCAGCTTCTCGCGGCTCATGTTGAAAGGTCTAAACAGGATGCCGGATCAAGATAACTCGCTGACACAGCTGCCTGACTGTTGTGCGGTAGAGCTTCTTAAGAATCGGCAAGTTTAAACTCAAATGGGTCATCACAACACGTTTGTGGTCACAGAAAAATCACGTGTAACATCATGACACATTTTAAGAAATATGTTTGTGTGAGCAGAACTCTTTTTTTTTTTTTTTTTGTTCCTCATTCCAACAGAAGTTAATCATGAAATAAACACCTGCGCTTTTCTTCTTCATCTCAAACACAACTGATGAAAAACCCAAGTGTTGAGACGTGGTTTAATGGTTTTATCTTCACAAGAGGTAACACTGCAGATGTTCATACAGACATCATAAAAAAATCTGAATACAGTGTTTCATATATTCATCCATATATTGAAAAGTACATGAAATAATATTAATTTTAATAACATAACAACAAAAGGACAATGACATCTGTAATAAAAGTGGATTACAAAGTGACATTTTATGCAAATAACTCTTAAGAATTAGGTAACAGAAACAAAATGAGACAATAGTTCCATTTTACTGTATGTAAAAACACTGAAGTGCTATTTGTTCAAAGCTACAAAATACACTTAAAAAGCAGGAAGCGTTTTTTTTGTTTTTTTTTTTTAATTTCCTTCAAGGAAAAGTACTATAAAATAAGTTACAGTACAGTGAATTTGTCCAAACCGACTTTTGTTCCCGTCTTCCAGCCTTTTGTAAGCACAAACAACAGAAGTAACTCATACAGGAGTAAAGAGATACTGTTTCCTTATGAAAGGCGTCGTCCCCCAAAAAGGAAATGAACAGCCGTGCTGTTGTCAGTAACTGTGTCTAGGGTGTTCATGTTTATAAGTATAGCCGCACAAACACTTCTGAAAATGTGAAACCTTCTAATCTTCAACATCATCTGCATGTCGCCCTGCCCGTGTCCTCGGTAGAAAGAACTTTGTACTTCATGAGTTCAGAACATTTTTTTGACAAATACTTCATGTTAAGTCACATAATACAGAGGCAAGCTCTCATACATCATCAGCTGGCAAAGGAGGTATGTTGAACCTTGGTCTTGTGAAAAAGGCCATCTTCTCTCTGTGGACAAAGAATATAATTTATTTTTTATACACATCCTGTTTTAAGCTACACAAAATAAGGACAGCTAGTTTAGATGCAAACACAGATCTCCACCTGTTGCTGACCAAGATGATTTCATGAGTACAAAACTCCTTTTTGTTCTTAAGGAGTTGATTTAAGGACACAGTGAATAAAAGAATATATTTCTCCAGTTTTATTGTGTTAATTTCTTGCTATGAGCTTTATATATGGAAGAAAATAAAACATTTTAAGTGTTTTATATCAAAATCTCTCTCTGCTCTGTTCCTGAAAAATGATCAAAATGTTTTTTAAGACTCATCTTGAACTCGGTAATGTATCAAATCTGATTTGGGACCAAGCAGCTAACACATCTGTAGTGACCAAAATGTCAGACAATATTTTTTTTCACATTTGAAAAGTGGAGGTCGTATGACGATGAGTAATTTCTAATATTATGGGTTGTTTGTAGCCTCTAATTGTAACTTCACACCAGGCTCAACAGCAGGTGAGGTTGGAAATGTGCTCTGTTGCACCTGTGAACACAACCAGCAGTGATGTCATGGTGTCCTGAACTATCACTGCAGCAAGATGAGACATCAGCCAAAACAAAATCTTCATAGTTTAAACAACGCTTCCAGTTTCTGATGATTTTGGCAACCGGGGGGAAAAAAAAAATCAAACATTTAATCATCTTATATTTGGACGACAGTAAAAACCACACCTGATCATTAGTATTGTATTAGCTGCAAGTATCATAAATACTTTTCTCTTCTTGGAAAACAGCACACATGGTTATGGGTCGCGGTAGCTGGCAGAGCAGTATCAAAGTAAAAAGGTGTGTGTTTGGATGCTGGATGTGTTGGCAAGGACTTATATATCCAGAAAATGTGGTTGAGGTCAAATTTGTTTAATATCTTCCTCATCATCCTTCTCCTGATCTAAAGTAGGTGAGGAAGGTGTGGATGAAGGCCGACAGTCCTCTAAAGCAGCATATAGTTAACTCATAAATACATTATGGAAGTTTTTGTTTCAGTGCCACTTTAATATGAAAGCTGACCAGCAGTCAGGACAATACCAACCTGAATGTCTGCACAGGCAGGGGCTCCTTCTGGCTCTGCCCCCTCATCTGCAGAACCTCTTTGGAAGCCTTCCTCAGCCTCCTCTCCGCCGCCTCCTCCTGACGCTGCTCCTGCTTGCTTTGGCTGGCCTGCGGAACAATAAAAACGAGGGTCACCTGTTGGACATGGACGAATCTTGTTGTAAAGCAACTGTAGCGCCGTGCTCTTCGGGTCTCACCTGTCTCTGGGCCTCTCTGAGCAGGCAACGGAAGCGCTCGTCCCTCAGGGCCCAGTGGGGAAGCTCGGTGGCCTCCCTGGCTTGCGGCTCCTCCAGTCGTAGCTTCAGCTCCCTCAGGGCGCTCAGCTCCTCCATCAGCTGCCTCTGACGCGTCCTGCAGGCCTGGAGATCCAGCTCCAGGTCCAGGGAGGTGCGTGTCGGCTGCTCTGCCAGGGAGGAGCGGTACGACTGCTGCTCACACACACATACACACACACACACACGCTTCAGATGCTGGAAACTAAAAAAAACACTCTCACTCTGTAATCTGGAGGAATAATAATCAAGACCGTACCTGCTTATATCGCAGCGTCCTCCTTTCCAATGTATTTCTGACAAAAGGTGATTTCTTTGGTAAAGTTGAGCTGTCACTGTCGCTGCGATACAACTGAAAGGTAAAATGAGTCATTTTATGTAGAGAAGGGGAAAAAAATAGGAAGACGGTAAATATTTTCTCTTTCACATGTTTGCATAGACTCACCCTGCAGACATATTGACTACGAGCTCCAGGAGAAAAGGTCTGAGAGCGAACGATGGTGCTGCCGCGCATGAAAGGTGAGGCGTGACCCCAGCGACCCCCCCTCTCCTTGGGTCGGACTCGCACCGGCTCCGGGAACAGGCCCTCTGTCATGGTGGCTTTCTCCACCTGCAACGACCCATCGACAAGACTTTGATGCACCTGCGCCACAGATTCTCATACTGACCGGTTACATGCTGCCGCTGCTGCAGACTTCACCTTTACTGTGGAGAGTTTGCTGGTCGTCTGATCACAGCGCCCTCCAGTGGTGATGCAGATGCCTTCTGCACACAGTCCCTCTGAGCAGGGAGCAGTGAACGCTGTGCTGTTGCTGCAGCCGCTGTCCACAGACTCTGCCTGCCAACTCCTAAAATGTAGAAAAAACAAAAACAAAAAAAAAACACCTTCATCACATATTCTGCAGACAAAGAAGAGTAAATTTTGTATCCGAGCGAGTGTGATGGAATAAAAACGACATCAATGCTGGCACCTCTCAGATGTCGCCTCCCCCGGCTCGTCCTTCTTCTGCAGCCTCTGCAGCTCCAGCTCTGCGTCCTGCTCCTCTAGGTGGGTGGTGGTGGTGCGTGACAGCAGAGAACATACAGTGTCCTGTAACACCACAAAGCAAAGCTACAGTTTGATGGGCTCATTCGCCTTTTGAGACACATTCTTTACATTACTCATTTTAACAAGCTGCACACCTGCAGACTGCAGGCTAACAGCTACATATCAACAGTACAAGGAGTTATTCCCCCCAAAGGCACAGCACGGTTGACAGTTTCATGCATTTAGCGTAACAAATGAGTTATTTTCTGGTAACCTCAGGATTGTAAATGGTTTTGGTGGACGCATTAGGAGACTTTTCTTTTTGACGTAGACTCGTAATATATCATAACTCTCTCATGATCAGGTTGTGCAAAAGCCGGCGCACAGTTCAGCCTTCTGCATCTTATCTGAGCAGGTACAAGATGATTAGAGGGACATGAAAGAAAATAAAGTTTCTTTTTTTTCTGGTTTGTTTGTTTCCTGTAAAATACCGGATACTTTTACCTCTGTAGGCCACTAGAAATACTTCAAATAAAACTATCTTAGAAGGACATAGAGTCTGCAGCCATGCTAGCAGCTTTATGATTCTGTCATGCTCCTCTGGGCAAATTTCATCTTAATCCGTCCAGTAGTTGCTGAGATATTTCAGTTGGACCAAAGCAGTGGACAGACTGATGACTGACTGATGTGGATAAAAATCATTCTTTCGTATTTCTTCTCACAACTCTTGCACATAAAAAGTCCTTAACCTGTGATGTAGGGTCACAAGAGGACACACTTCACTTCCCGCTTTCATCTTTCTTTTCATCTCCTTGAAGCCGATACCTGTGACCACTTTGTCTGCTGTTGTACTGTTCTTCCACTCTGCTGTTATGTACAGAACAAACACATGTCCGTGTGTTTACCATGGCTCTGGGCCTTTGCTCGTCTTCCTGTCCGTCGTGCTGCCTGCGGTGGCCGAGGCTCTTCTGTTCGGGCCTCTGCAACTCCGTTCCGCTGTACATCTGGACTCGCAGCCAGTGGTAAACCATCTCTGCACTTCCCTCACAGTCTGCCAGACTCAGCTGGGCTGTACCCTGCAGGTACACACACACACACACAGACGCCGTCATTATTTTAATTTAGATAAGAGCAGCCTAATGCTGGGTGCATATTGCTTCAGGGCTGGTTTAGAGTTCAGCCTTTCGGACCCACCAGTAGTTCCTCCTGAGCCTGAGGTCCCAGCGAGCAGACGGACAGCTGCAGAGCGCACACCGCCAGGGCGTTTGCAGGGACAGGAATGCGGAAGCCTTCGTTGAAACTCATATGGGACTGCGGCTCCAACGCAGTACAACAGTAAAACGCGCAGGCCCTGCCGGCGTCCAGTGGAATCAGGTGCACCTTCACATACCTGCACACGAAAGGAACCATGTGATTTGTGACTGGTCATAAGAACGTTTAGTTTTCCTCAGTCAGACACAAAAGAGAAGAGATGGAGTACAAATTCAAAAGATCCAGAATTATTTATTCATGTCATCATCAGAGCTGAACGCGCTTACACTTTGTAGCCGTCTCTCACGATGGACCTATTCAAATTCTTAAGCTGCAGCAGATGTAGTCGCAGAGACTGAGAACCGGACTCCCACCTGCGAAGAAAAGAGTGCAGCAGAGAAAGAGAGAATATAGAGTCAGATACTAACAGCCGGCGAGCACGCCACCCACATACAGTCTACACTAACAGTTTACTCACAGCAGCCCCAGTTGGATCTGGGTGGGCTCGCTCACAGATGTCAGCTCTTTCATGTATGACATCTCCTCGGACTCTTCTGCCCTGTGGGAGGAACAACAAAACAAAAGATAAACAAACTGTTTTCCCGAACCCCTTCTACTGGACACAAACGTTTACACAGTTACTTTTAGCTCTTATAGTCAATTTCTGTGTGGATGAGATATTACAATCTAATTTTAAGATGAGTAAGATATTACATTTTAAAAAGGTTGAGAAATTATATTTTTTTTGTACACTCTGCATTAAGACAAGATTATACAAATACCACATTTCATAGTTGTGATGTGGCTTTCTGCTTCGGTTTGTTGTGGTTGGGTTTTTGCAGTTTTCTCCTCTGTCACTAGGAGGCGCAGCTGCTTATGTTCTGTTCTGTTTATGTTTTAACAATATAAAAAGGGTGGACCTCCTCTCACCTCCTTCCCCAGGCTTCGAAGACTCCGCTATCTGTGGCCAGAGCGTCCTCAGAAACACCTGCGGACACTCTCCTGGCCCTCCTGCCGCTCCTGTTGGCACTGTTCCCCCTCAGAGTCACTCCTGCAGGGGAAAACACATTCAAACCAGTTATTATAAAGGCACTAATCATCAAAGGGGTCTAACTGGGCATGGATCTCAGTCTCTTGCCTGTGGAGGTGAAAGCCCCCTGAGCCCCGCTGTCTCTGAGACTCTTGCTGTCCAGTTGATGCACAGCGGCGGGGTTGACTGCGTCCTCGCTGCTCAACATGGCGCTGTGCGACAGCGGTTGCGACTGCGCGCGCAGCCCCTCCAGCAGGCCACGGCCCGCCTGCTCCATGTACTCCTCCGTCATCTGGGTGAGAGGGCAGTCCTGAGGGGCAGAGAGGTAGGGGGTGTCCATGGGAGAGCTGGGGGGCGACAGCGAGGAGAGCGAGGAGCGAGAGGAGAGGGAGGCCAGGGACTGAGGGGTGTCGTGGGAACGTTTGGTTTTGCTCTGGGTCAAGGGGTCGGGAGTGAACATGGAGCAGTCTCTGGACATGGTCTCTGGGGGCAGCAGGTAGCGTAGATGGGGGTCGAGCGGCTCCCCGGCCCCCTCGAGACGCTCGTACTGGGGGAGACCGTAGATGTCACTGAAACTGATGGAGCTGAGGGAGCCTCGGCTGGACGCCAGCGACCCCCGACTGGAGGCTAGAGAGCCGCGGCTGCTGCTGGACGATACCGTCAGAGAACTGGCCGACAGGCTGGTCATAAAGAAGAGACGGACATGTAAGAAAAGAAGAACAATGCATGAAAAACCACTAAAAGCTAAAAGGATGAGTGTGTGCCGCACCTCTTCAGCTGGGAGTGAAGGTAGGTGGTGATGCGTGTCGCCTCCTCCAGCTGTCTCAGCAGAACATTCCTCTTCTCCTGCTGCAGGATCCTGTTATGAATCACACATTAATTCATAAAGTTAAATGAATTGAAATAAGCTCACAGTTTCTTGCTTTCTACATGTGGGGTAATACAGCAGAACAATATGGTGGTCTTTCCTATAAACTCCATCAATCATAGATTTATCTGTCTCTATTGTAGCCAGCAAGTAAACAGCATAGTATGTTTATCTAGCAGGAGAAACTGGGCTATGAGGGCACCCATATTTCCCCTCCGATTTCAAGAGCAGAACTCCTAAACTAACAGATGACCCGATAGTGAACACACACTGAGAATTTTTAAGAGCTGCTCCTTCTCGACCTGCTTATTTTATACACACATGCTGTGTCTCAGTTCCATACTACATGCTATCTGTTTACAATATGTACTATATCTATAGAATATTATTGTTGTTGCAGTTAGTATTTAAGGTTACAGACATACTGAGCAGTTTTCTGCTAACAGGAAATGATATAATACTTGTACCATCTAATGGCATTCAAACAGTGATTTTTAGACACTGTCAATACATCTAGAGCATATTTTTAGTAAACACACTTGCTGCTACTTTATAATGTTGCTTTTTTCAGTGTGAACACACCATACACTTGGTGTTGTTTCGATTTAGGACACAGTTACAGTCCTACAGTGCTCAGTCAACATGTTGAGAAGACAGCTGTCTCAGATCATATTTTATTTTATGACACAAAAATAACCTTTAGCTTTGTTTATCAGTGTCATCAATCACATCTGACTGTCAGTGTACTAACCTGCAGTTTGCCCTGAATGTGCCCTGAATGATTATAATACCTGATAAAGGTGCTGTTGGCAGATCTCTGGTTGTTAATGTTATTTATTCACCTGGTTCATGAATCATTGATATGCGTTGCTCAGTATTTAGTGGCTAATAAAGCAGAAATTAATTTAAGAAGGTATTTGATGGCTTGCCTGATATCAATCTTATATCTCTTACTGTATGATTGCCAAGTTTAAATTTGCCAAAATATGTATGAAAAGCCAGGAAGATATGCTTGAAGAGATGAATGAAATGTGTGTGTGACACATTTATCTCACCAGTTCACTTATTTGTCATGTATCATGTGCAACTCATTTTTAAAGGTGAGTCAAACATGAACCTTACAAAAGGCCTGATAGTAACAGTAACAATGTGTTAGAACAAGTACAGATGATGTTTCAGAGGCTCAGAGCTCAAGTGCCCAAATTCAACCTTTTTTTTTTTACACTCTTGCATGTGACAGCGCAGACTGTCATCATATTCACCTCTGATTGGCTCCCTGGGTCTGGGAGTTGTGGGCCCTCTGCACCTCCTCCTCCAGCCTGGACCGCTCCTCTTCCAGCTGCAGCAGTGTCTCTGGAGAGTGCTGCTGCTTGCTGACCAGGATGATCTCCTGCAGGAGGGCCTCCTTCTCGCGCAGCAGCTGCAAGAAGTCCCGGTCGCGGTCCGCTTCGGCTCGCCCCGACCAGCTCTCACTGTCCAGCTGCGCTAGCTGGTGCTGGATACTCTGCACCCTAGTAGAACAGGAGGGGGGAGGGTTCAGTGTAGTACAGGGAGGATAATTTTCATTTTCTCATTACTCCTGGCACAGCCTCAACTATGGATACAGCTGACAAATTTATAGTCAGAGGCAGGCACGTACATGCTGTGATTACTGGGTTGCAAACATTTATTTACACAAACCTTTGCTGGAGCCAAATGTGCCTCTGAAGTATCATGAGTACAGAGTTGCTATGGCATGAAAAATAATAACAAAAAATCATCCCCCTCTTTACTCATACACCCCTCCCTTGACCCAGATCACACACATACAATCACACAATTGTGTCAGACTGTCTTCCATCAACTTTTAAATACTGGGGGAATATTACAGCTGGGAATTACAGGATACGTCACCAATGATACTGTCATGATACACTGGCCAAATATTGCGCATCAGTCAGACAGTCAGCTACAAAACAGTCCATCATCAATCCAGTGTGACTTGGTTGAGAACACATTAACAAAGAAATGGCAACATTTTGAAAAAAAAAAAGTAAAGTTATTCTTCACATTACAAAGACATTTCTGTCTCACAAAACTGCATAGACAACTGAATTACACCTTCATTCAAATCTTAAAATAACTACAAACTCACAAAAGTCTGAACTGACATAAAGCGCAAGTTTTCCGATTAAAATAATTGGTATAAAATATCTCAAATTTAACAATTGTGTTTCACTAAAGTGGATGTATCACAAGAGAAAGAACTGAATTCTGAACTGAGGTGTAAAAAGAGCTTTTATAGATAGTTATATGCTGGACTGTTTCTTTCTTGCAACCTCACATTAGCTCAAACTGTTTCCAGTCCTTATGCTAAGCTAAGCTAAGCTAACCAGCGGTTTGCTGTAGCCTTGCAGCATATGAGAGTGGTATCAATCTATTCAACTAACTTCAGGCAAGAAAGCAAAACTGTTTCCTAAAATTTGGAATTATTCCTTTAAAAGTGAGATATTTTTCTAATAAAAATGTTTTTTCAATAAAACTTTACATAACTTTAGTTCATGTTGCTACCAAACTGCATCATCAACTAATAATAAATAGCTGTGATTTTTTTTTGGCTGTGCAGGTTTTAAAACTTAAGTAATTTCCCAGATGGCTGCTGGGTAATATATAGTGTTAAACACAGCATCTATGTACTCTGCACAAGTGTTTATAGTAGTATGGCTTCACCACATACTTGTGCCAAGCAGACACTTCACGCTGCGACTATAATGACAGCATTCAGCGTAGTAATTTCTACCTGAGCTCCCATGATGCATCAGCCAGCCAGCGGTGTTACAGGTGTGTATCACTGAGACGTTATTCAGACTGAGTTAAGTGGGGATCTCAGGGAGATCGAGTCCTCAGCACGGATGAAATAACTGTGTTTATGTGTGCTGGATTTCAGACAGAGTGACTCAGTGACAGAGCATGCAAGTTTCCACAGGTCTCCCTTCTCTCTCTCTCTCGCTCACTCGCTCTCTTACTCTCTCTCCCTCCCTCCCTGATGTCATGGTTGGCATTGCTGTTGCTGGGTCACCACAGCAACATGAATTTTATTTAAAAAAAAAAAAAAAAAAAAATGCTGCTGCAGAGCCAGTGTAACAACATAGTGACTCTTGCTGCTGCAGCTATCATCACACTTCTGCTCCCCCTTACAGCTGGAGCATACACTATCCAACCAGGAGTGTGTACCAATTATTAGATAACACTCAACTTTATCATCCCTGCACTGAATTCATCACACTAAAAAAAAAAAAACCCTCAGGCACATTCATTCAATGTTGATTTTGCCAACGTATAATTTTGCCTGCGCCATAGGGTGAGCTGGGATATACTTAAGCAAACTGCACACAGTGTGTACATTAAAACCACCTTGCGGAGAAGCAGGGTGTGCACCGGGGCAGGCGTTGGGCAGTGCTCTCGCTGGCTGCGTACACAAAGGCAGCACACAGTCAGCAGCAGTGTGGCCAGGGAAGAATGTGACCACCCAGCTCATTCCACTGGCCAGACATCGCTCAGCAGCCACGGCCACCAGGCGCAAATACTATTCATAACACATCCTCCCACTGGACAAGGCCCCGAGGAACGAGATGGGGGCCGACGGGCTCAGTGAGTCAGTGCTGCATGCCGGTGTGTCATAGTACTACGACAGATAAACAACAAACATACTTACTTTTTCTTGGCTTCCTCGTACTGCCAGTTCAGTTTCACTTTGTCCACCAAGTGCGAGGAATCCTGGGAACCATACTTTGGAAAATACAAAAATGAAACATTACAAGAGGTCGGCTTTAAAACGTGCACACAACAAAGACACGGATTACAGAGACAGATATAATCAGATGATATAAGAGTCACTTCAGTCATTTGAAGGGAGTACAGGGAAGCTGCGGAGTGTTCGTCAGCTGATCTAGTCATGATTCAAGCTGCTGGTCATTCTTTCAGGGGTGAGACACGGAGGAGCGGCGGCGTCTCCTACCTCTCCCATGATGTCAGTCTGACAGCCAGTGTCACAGTACTGCTGCAGACTGCATGAGTCACCCGCGGTTCCAGTGCTGTTCGCCACCTCGTTGGCCGAGTCGCCGATAGACAAGCTGCTCTGGAAGTTCACCGTCAGCTTCGCCAAACTCTGTGCGACAGAACATACACGCAAAAAAAAAAATGTATCAAAAAGAAATAATAATAAACACAATAAGAATATCTGTGTGTGACATTTGTTGTGACAAAAAAACAAAAAAATGTGACCAAAAATGTAAAATACATTTCCAGCATCAGTTTCCTGTTCCTTGTTTTTAATCAATTCAACATTTAAAGTGTGTCATCTGCCTCCAGTATGTGCTCATAAATAGATGGTGACATTGCCAGGAAATGCCTCTGTAAATGTGGCCTGACAATAAGAGTGAATCACTGTCTTGTTACCACTCAATTATTCATTATTTATTACTCCATTACTTTTTTTTTTTTTTTTGCTTTGCTGGCAAAATCTGAGACGTGGTCGGTGATTCAGATGTCTGGAAATGCGCTTCTAAGACAATGAAGAAGCAGCAGGACAGTGGAGGTTAACAGACACTAGAGGTCACCATAGAATACTCCAACGACAACTATGTCAGGAGTAAAGTGCTGATTGTACAAAGTAGAGGAAATTTTTTTTTTTGTTTTTTTTTCAGTCACCTGGATGAGGTCCTGCCTCTCCTTCTCGCCTGTGCTGATGGCCTTCTTGATGCTACGCAGCTCGTTGAAGATGGCTTGAGCCTCGTCCAGCTTGTAGTTGGTCTGACTGCAGGACATCTTCCTGTCAATCCTGTGAGACAAAAGACACATATTAACACTTTTTATATCATTCTCTTTACCGAATTACCCAAATGATATGCAAAAGGTATCCTAGCAAACAGGAGAAAGAACTGTGAACCCCTCCATCCGTCTTCAAAAGGATACAACTTTTCAAATGCAAATGAATGAAATTATAGACTGCCATAGGGACGAAAATAAAAAGGAAATACATTACTCATACAGCTCAAGATGTTAAATTCCTGCCTATAAGGGGCACTATTAGTCATACATATTTTCATGCTTGTACCATGAAGAAATAGGATGTAAAAAGGTAAAATTTGCAGATTCATTATTATTATTATTATTATTATTAATTCTGGGAGGGGATAAAAACAAATGACAGCTTAAATGTGCCTGCTGAGCATCATTACACTATATAAACAATCTCCCGATTATAGTTTGCACAAGAATCCAGCCCGCCCATTTTACACTGCGAACTAGTCTCAAATTAAGAATGACATCTCTCATTCATGTACAAGTAACAGGGTGGTGCTTTATGTGGGATAACAGGTCAGTGGAAAATAAGTCACACACTCACTCACACTCACACACACACGGACTCACACACACAAAAAAAAAAAATCAGACGAATATCTGAAGTATTTTTATGTGGGAGGCAATATCAGTGAGCTACTGTTTTGTTTTTTTTTTAGACTGTGGTCAGTTATGAAATAGTGATCCTGCATGTGACAGGCCGGTGTAAATGCTCATCTGTACTTGTTTCAACATGCTGAGATATTGTTTCGGCTTTGAGGGGCGAAATCCGACTCAAACATCGATTTCTCTAAAAGAAACTCAAGGTGTGATTGAGGTGTCTATTGATTATGAAATTAAAAAAAAAAAAAAAAAAAAAAAATCAAATAGACATAGCCAATCTGCTCTCCCTCTTTGAAGGTAAATCGGTTCTTGAGTGTGAAGGGGTTCGTTGGGTCGGGACGGAGTTGGAGGAATTGCGGCGCGGTGCCTCCTCCTCCATCACTGGGCCTGCTGGCACGTGGCCCCCGCTCTCACCACAGCCCGCTTCCTTCACTCTCCTTCAACAGCAGGTACTGTTCATCCACCGACCCTGCCTCTTCCTCCCAAAACAAGCCCTGCTTTGTTCCCCCCCACCCCATTGGCAGGGCCTGGGAGTTTATACGCTTAGCAAAAAAAAAAAAAAGAAAAAAGAAAAAAGCAATACCCACCCCTCGGTGCCTGCCTGTATTGAACCCCCCCACCCTATGTGCTCTAAAAGAATGCATAGCTAATATTTTCTTAACAAGTAATATGTTTTAAGTCCATCGGCTCTTTGGATGTTGGTTAGTGCTCGGTGCTCAGTAAAAGCATGTCTGAAAATTTGAGAAATTTGTCAAGATAAGGTGGAATACAGATGAGCAGAAAAGATACTCGTACGCCAAACTGTCCGAAAGAGATAAACTCCTGAATTCTTTTCAGTGAGTTGTGACGATTAAGAACGGGGTGGGGGTGAGGGGTGGAGGGGGCGGGAGGGGGGTTGTTGTACGTCAGAAACTGTTTGTTTGCTTTATCTGATGTGACAAGGCTGGAGAACAATTAGCTATATTGCTGACAACAGCTGAGATTGAAAAAACAACAGCCGTAGGGTCCCTCCTGGCCTCAACCCTACTGGGCAAAAACCAACCCGGGAAAAACAATAGGACACACACACACACACATATATACAGACACACACACACAGGCAAACAAAGGCGCAAACACAAGCACGTACACACACACACGTACATGTACGTCTGAAAACTCAAGAAGAGGATGCTTCCATGTTTTCTGCAAGCTGTGTATTCTCCTGGCTATTCTGGGAATCACTCGAGTTGTATATTATCTAAGAGATAAGGGACTCTTTGCCAGGACTCAGGAAGTGCAGAGGAATTTGCTGCCAGATATCTCTGTGTTTTTGAAACTGCTCTCGGGCCCACACCTCCCCCTCCTCCCCTCTCCACGGAGCAACTTCCTCTCCAGGCTGAGCCTTGGCTCCC
This sequence comes from Euthynnus affinis, assembly GCA_029490765.1. Taxonomy (NCBI): domain Eukaryota; kingdom Metazoa; phylum Chordata; class Actinopteri; order Scombriformes; family Scombridae; genus Euthynnus; species Euthynnus affinis. The sequence continues at coordinate 9,034,219 of CM055848.1, forward strand.
TGCACTCCACTGGTGCATCCTCTTCCTGAGGTGGAGTCCCCTTTTCCATCAAAAACTCCCTCCATTTGCCTTTTCTCAAACGCTCTCTTTTTCCTCCGAGAGGTGGAGCTTCTATTTCTAACATTGAAGTTTGGAAGCGCTCTGAAATGTTCCCGGCACAAAAAGACGCTGTGTGTGTTTGAAAACCAACACAAACTAAAAGGGAAAGATGGGAGACTGCCTCTAAAATACAAGCAGAAGAAGAGTATCTCCTCCTTATTCTGTGAAAATCCTCGATGTCAAAAGTCAATCATTTTTAAAAAGGGATATTTTAACATGTCAAACTAAGCATGGAACAGGTTGTATGAACACAAAGAGACCTGTGGGGAGAAAGAGAAGAAGAAATAAGAGAGAAAGACAGTTTGAGTTGAAGATAAAAGGACGAACACTGAGGGTGAGAGAGAGAGAATAAAACAGGGAAAAGGCCTTAGGGTGGGAAGCAGCGGGGGCTGAGTGTTGTAGGAAGGAGAAGGGTGGCCATGGGAGGAAGGGTGGGCCTGGGACACAGAGGCAGAGGAACACTCACTCCTGCAGGGTCTCCACTCCCATTTCCTTATACTGCAGCTCCTGCTTCACCTGGGCCAGCTCCTGCTTCAGTCTGGAGAGCTGCGGACACAAGGCCGAGCACCAGGTTAGCATGGCGTACAATGGGCTTCTCTCACCACCACCACCCACCAAAACTGCTTAGTCATCACTATTCACATACAGGAATGCTCGGCTGTGTTTATACAGGGACGCACGCGCACACACGTGTGTACACGCGCATGTCCACCCACAGTGGAGCTCTCACTGAGGCTTTTCTCCCCTGAAAAAAGATCTGTTACTCATGCAGAATGACTTATTTTGACCTTAAGGGCTTTTAGAGTTTTAAATTCATTTAAAATAGGGCTGGGCAATTACTCAGTCTTAATCACTCAGTCTTACGTTGCCTTTTAGTGATGACAGGATCATATTATGTTTGACTCTGGTGTTAAATGTGCTGTATTTCACTCTCTGAGCAGGAAAACTGATGAGGAAAATTGTTTGATACCAAATAAAGATTTTTTTTTTTTTTTTTGCTTCTTCTTCATCTTCATCTTCAAGCCCAGAATTGAATTAATGAAATATTAAGTCAAGATGGGACACGACAATTCTTGGACCAATTCGTAGGATTAAAATTCATTTCACATTAAATAACTGCTTATTTCATATTGTTCTAATATCTCGCAGAGCTGTGAAGAACAGAACATTGTGATATTGACTTACGAAGCGATGATCTTCATTATGTTTACGTTACAGATGTTTGTGAGGAATGTACTCAGGCCTTCCGAAATACAATCTAAATGATCGCCTAAACAACACACAACATCTCATGTAGTGAACAAAATGAGTCCCAGTGAATGTAAACTGACAGCTGGAACTTACATTTGTTGCTTTTGGACAACTAATTACAGAACAGCCTCTGATAAATGACTTGCCAGGGATGTACAGTAAGTAACTTAATCCAGAGAGGAAGGGAGGCTCGGATTGGAGGGTTCCTGATGTTTCTATGTAATACATGTCACAGTCGGATTTGCCTGTAATAGTTATTGAGGGATAGTGTATGAATGTGTCTTTTGTATGATCTTTACTGTGTGGTTGTTACTGTGATAATGTTGAGTCTTGTTATATCAAAAAAAAGCAATAAAATGAGTTACTAAGCTCTTTGTTTTACATGTCTGAAGAATTTTTGTCTGACGTAATGCACAACAGTGGAACACAGCTCAATGTGCTGAACATCAATTGGATTATCTTCAGTAAATGGTAAAATAGTAAATGGGCTGCATTTATAAAGCGCCTTTCTAGTCTTCCAACCATTCAAAGCGCTTTACACTACATGCCAACATTCACCCATTCACACACACACATTCATACACTGATGGCGCAGCCTTCAGGAGCAATATTGAGTTCAGTATCTTGCGCAAGGACACTTTGAGATGTGGACTGGAGGAGCCAGGGATCAACCCACCCATCGTCCCAACAGCGGATGACCTGCTCTACCTCCTGAGCCACAGCCGCCCCCGGTCTAATTAATTTTGCAGAACGTTTTGCAAAATTACATTTAAAGTGATTTATATCTCTATAAGAAAATGCTAAGATTATATGGTTATAATGATTTCATCTATATTGCCCAGCCCTAAATTAAAAGATTATACTGACATTTCCTGGGAGAAAAAAAAAAGACCAGCAGTTCATTTTTTGGAGACATAACTGTCCATAAATCACTTATAAAGATAATTAATAACTGTTCGTCATGAGATCAAAAGAGACAATTGTAACATACAACCCTCCAAAACACCTTTTGTCTTGAATATATACACATTTTCCTCAACTCTGACTTTGTTTTCTTCCAGTTAACAGAATGAATATGTCCTTATATTAACTATGATTTCTATGGTAACATTACTATTTAGTCTCACTCATTTTTTCAGTGTAACACTTCAGTTTGAAATGTCTCTGATCCAGGAAACACCTCACCCACATGACTGAGCACAGAGAAATGTCTAACTTGGCCATGTGAGTCAGTGACCTAGCCTCTGCCTGACCCTTTGATGATGATCTCATCCTCATCCTCTCGAGGCCCCCGGGGCAGAGCCACGGTATCCTGTAGGGGCCACACCCCGGCCCCCTTTTTTCTGCCCAAAAGGGCCCCCTCACTGCAGCCCATTGTTCTCCTCCGATAATGACTTACCCGCTCTCGTCTACAAGCTATTTCCACTTTGATTTGGTCAGGGTCATATTTCGCGTTGGAGGACGAGCCGGAGAGCGCTGTGAACACAGAAAAAGAGAACACACAGAGGAGGGGAGGGGGAGGCAGTTAGTTGACAGTAATGATTTTGAGGTGAACTTGTAACAGAAAAAGATGAAGGAGGGGGTGGGGGGGGGGGGGGGATCCGGTGTCATCTCCCAGCCCTTCTCCCCCTGTGGACGCTGTGTGTGTGTGTGTATGTGTGTGTGACAGCTGGCTGGAGTCGAAGGGTAAACTGGGTGGAGGTGGTTAAACTAAAAGGAGAGGGTGGGGTGAACCGGGAACCAGGATTTGGAAGCTTTTCTATAGATCTGCAACCCCAAACCAGCTCCTGAAGGGACATCAACAATATAGCATGTTCAAAGTAGATAATAAGATCAACTAAGGTCAGGTTTTTCTCTTTCACAGAGGCTTCCAGTTTTCACACCTCTCTGAAACACAGAGACATGTTCTGTCATGGAAGTGAACTGGAGGTCGTTATAGTGTGTCTTACTGCTGGTGATGGAGCGGTTGTCCTCAGAGAGCTCGTGGAAGAGCAACATTTCCTGCTGAGCCAGCTCCAGACGCTGCTGCTTGATCAGGTACATCTCCTTCTTGGCTTTGAGGGCCTCCTGGGCCACCACGAGGTACTCCTTCAGCATGCGTTCCTGCTCCTGCCGCCATTGTGTCCGCGGGTTCTCGATCTGGGTGGTCTCTGACAATAGCAGACACAAGAGAAGTGACTAATAAGCAAATAGAAGCAGTGAGATATTTTTTTTGTCTGGTAGTTTTGGTTCAGATACACACATACATTCATTTGTATTCATACCAGTATCATTTTTTTACAGTTTAGAGAGGAAAGAGGGGGGGTCGAAATGTACTCACTGTTGATGTGGTCGATGTAGTAAACTCCCACTTGCTGGTCATAAACTTCCTCCCACCCAAGAGGCAGCTCATCTCCAACACAGTCGGCAAACGTCAGCGGTTTGGTGATCCTGAAATAAATATGAAATCAATTCAGTCACAACTGAAGAAGTGACAACGTGCGTCTACAGGAAAGCGGAGTACCCGACACTTACTCCTACAGGAATTTAAGACTTTCTTTTTCATCTTCAGAGTGCCCATTTTCCATCGAGTGTAATTTTAGATACCCTTACAGTAATCTGGTTTTTCGGCCTCCCACATTATGCTCTGCATCATTATCATGTTTACAAAAAGGGGGAGGGGGGGATGGAGGGGAGGGCGAAAAAAAGCAAACATTCACTCTAAAGAATATCGTCTCCCCCCTGCACCCTGACCCTCAACAGCAAAACGGCACCTTGTACCAGTCTTCTCCTCTTCACCATACTTGTAGCGCTGCCTCCAATGTGAGTTTTAAAATGCTCGTCGTTATTATTACAAATGGGAACACTGCCGCTGCTTAATGATCATCCAGAAAGACGACAATCTGCCCCATCAGGACTATTCGGTCATAACTCATCGTCCAAGTACACAGGTTTTGTTTCACAGCTCATACATACACTTAATATATGTAAAAACATTTACACGATGGACTAAAGTCATCTATGCTGATAAATCCTCACTCACATACTCACTAATTTGATGAAATGGGGAAATGTGATTCTGAGGTTTCCCTAATGTGAATAAAGTAAATAATATCCTGTGACAAACAATTTGTATAGATTCCTTCATATCCCAAGGACACTTTATTAAAAGGCAGATCTTTGAAACATTGATTTCTCCAAGATGAGTAAAAATATTTTCATTAATTGAGCATCTAATCCCAAACGTTCAGAGGTCGTACTGTATGTACAGAAAGAGCGTGAAGGAAAAGAATGAATGGATCTGGATTTCAAAAAACCACAATAATTAGACATAATTAAGAGGAAAGACGCTGATGACTTGTCAACTGAGGCAGAGCTTCTTCTTGGCTTCAAACTGCTCTCTGTATGCTGGTGACTGACAGATTTACAAGCTTGAGTATTTTATAAGGATACAAATGTGTTCGGTTCAGTGCTCCTCGGGGGAAGGAGGAGACCGGTGTGTTGATAGGTCTGAAGGTATTTAATAAAAATGACAAATATAATATACTGTGATTGAATGCATTTCCTCTGCTAAAAAAGCATTAATGAGACCTAAAAAGGGGACTTACTCCTCACTGTGCATGGACACATTGACCTAATATGGCCTTTAAAGCATTGCAACCATTGACTACAAGTTTGTAAATGAATGTAAAGTCTTATATATCTGTAAACACTATTTTTATTTTGTCACACCAGGTCTATATGATTAGATAAATATACAAGTGGAGATAGATACACCTCCACAAAATGTTCTCCTTATATACTGTGAAACTGAACACTGTTCCATGACCGTTTGCTATTAATTTCATTGGATAAAAATACAAGAGAAATTTGTTTAGCGTATGAAGAAAGTGTAATGATTTATTAAGTCTTGTGTGTGTGTGTGTGTGTGTGTGTGTGTGTGTGTGTGTGTGTGTGTGTGTGTGTAATCCCCACACAGCAGTGACAGGGTATAACAGGGTAAAGCTAATGACATCAGCCCGATGCATAACCGACTCCTCTAATCTATACATATCAGTGAGCTGTGAACCAGTGGGTCTGATGACAGCAGCGCACACAGTAACCGTCTGATTACCATCAATCAGTGCAGACAAAAGGGGAGTCCAGCGACAGTGACCCCCTTCCACCACAGTATGCTCACAATGCAGACAGGGCATGAGGCCTGATCCTGGCGAGGTATGCATACAATGAGGGGACGGCCCGGAGAGAGTAGCTGAGGCATTCTGCACCGCATTCCTCAGGAGACAGACGCAGCACACACAGGCACTCAGGACAAGCTTCACTAAGATCTTAGTTTGCAAAGAAATTGTTTACAGGCCAAAGGTTGTAAATTAGAGGGAAACACAGAGTTAGCCTCCCTTTAAGCACTCAAATAAGCTTTATCAGAGCAGCACGCCAACAATATCTAAAAAGATATTAGCTGCACTTAACAGGACCTTCAAAATGATATATACCCATGGTTCATAGTTAATATATCTTCTTATTGGGAAATATATTTCTATTTGGGTGTAGTGAAAATAATCCCAGTAGTAGTGAATCACACACACTTGTCAAAATCCTTCAACAATGCCTTAAATTCAATGAACTCCCCTCACATTTCACACATTTTTGGGGAGACTCTGCAGTAAACATGGCTGATGTGCAGCTTTGCCAGACGACAAGTGTTGTTCATCATCTCTTCCTTTAACTTGATTATGACAAAACTCTCAGATGTTGTGATACATAAATTAGAAATGAGGTAACTCTTACAGAAATATGTCACAGAGTAACACCTCAAACAAACACTTCAGATCATTTAATTTTTCCATGATAGGCCTTGGCTCTGTAAAAGTTTTATGTGATGAACGTGAATTTGTCATGTAATGTTTGAAAGTGTAGCTGAGATACAGATTAAACTGTTATGGGACTGCAAACCACAATTATTTTCACTGATTATTTTCTCAATTTATGGATTAATCGTTTATAAATAATAATAGTTTATAACAAAGGAGAGCTGAAATCCTCAATTTTTGCTAGAAAAATTAAAAACAATTAATTCATTATAAATATAGGTGCCGATTTTGTTTCTGTCAATCAGCTAATCCAATGGCTCCTAACCTTGACTCACAACCCCTCAAAGGTGACATATTTCTATGAGCTGTGAGAGTGATTCCTACCTCCTCAGATTGTTTCATTTGAATCATTTCCAGGCCTGAAGATGTGAAACTATTCTGTAGTTCACAAGACAAAAGCTAAGTGATTCATGTCTTTAAAAAAAACAAACAGAATTGTGCGGACCAGGACAAGGTTTTTGTTCTGCTTCCCCAACTTGTTGATCATTTTCCGACCCCTCAGCTTCATCTTGTGACCGTCTTTGTGGGTCGCAACCCCAGATTGGAAACCACTGGACTAATCAATTAATTGACAGCTCTTCAGAAACGCAACATTCATTTTCTCCTTCATATCCCTACTAAGTAGAAACACATGGGTGAGTGACTGCCACAGCAGAGTCCCACATATTCCCAAAGATATACCTGTCTAGACATGCTGCCATATTTCTTAAATAACTGCACAGATCTAGTCAGCAGTATGGTGACAGTCGGTTAAATGGGAGCCAAGTGTGTACAGCCAAACACAAGACAGGACAAGGCAAACACAAGCACACTCCCCACCTGATCCTGCATTAAGTGTTTGTTAAAGGTAAACAAATGTCCAGACACTAACTGCACTTGTAGATACTTAAAAAAAAAACACTCAGACAGGACTGTCGATCCTTTTGCTGGCAGGAAAAGGAAGAGCGACAAGGGGCATTTACAGTAGTTCTGATATACTATGGGTCAGATCACAACGCTTGTGAAAAACAGAGAGGAAGCTATGTGATGTCAGAGGGGAGTTTAGTCCTGAACTGCCCTCCAACCTCTCCAGAGAGAGAGGGAGACAACGGGAAAAACATGTCCTCTCACAGATCAGAATCAGAGAATATCTGAATGTTTGGTTTGTTACGCAGTCTTGTGACAGCAGCCTCTGTTTTTCCAAGTCATGTCTTGGTCTTGGGAGACTCTGTAACCGCTGCACAGCACAGCAGAGTCACACAGCAACACAGAGCAGCAGAGAAGCCACGAGCCAAAATGTAGTAAAACTGAATCTAGCTGCATTTGGTACATCAGCATTTTCATGGGAATCACTCATTTAAAACAAAACATGACAAATCAAATTCAAGGGTCTTTCTATTGTTCAGCCTTGTCTGTTAGAGTCAGACGAGCTCCGAGAGAAAAATAATTGTGTCACGCTCCTGTCAGACTTGCACAGTGACCCTGAATAAACCAGTGTTTGCTGACGCTGTCAACTGGTCAACAGCCACCAGGGTTTAATGCTGGACTGACCCTGCTGTGGTATGTCAGGCTAAACACTGATTTCTATAATAACTAAATTACTGTCAGGTTATTATGGAGCTAATGTGGGATTACTGTAAGTCAGAAGCAGGTGCTGGCAGTGACTGTTAAAGACTCGGAAATTCCACCACTTTGGTCCAGACTGAAATATCTCAACAACTGTTGGGTGGATCGCCATGAAGTTTTATACAGACATTCATTGTCCCCAGTGGATTTAGCCTAACGACTTTTGTGATCCCCTGACCTTTCCTCTAGTGCCACCATGAGGTTAACATTTGTAGTTTTGTGTGAAACCAGTGCAGTGTCCATTCAAAATGTGCCTGTTCACAACGGGCCGATTGCTCAGCCTCTGGCTGCTACTACAATGCACAGAAAAATTAATTTAGTTGATGTGAGGTGTGAATAGATATATACACAAACAACAACATGAAAGAAACTAAAATTCTATGACACACAGATGTTATAAAGTATTTGCTCTGTTTTATGCTCATAACTGCAGTCTTTGTGTATGTGGGCTCTAAGCACTTCCATAACATGGGTGACCTATCCTCAACAATACTGCTCATCTGCTAAAGGTGCTGCTAACGCTACACCTTTTGTCTAGACACCGGGCAAGACTGTCCATTCTTGATTAAAAGCTCTGTTTTCACTGTCTACTTTTCTCTCTTTAGAGCACTCTTCTGTCAAGCTCACCCTGCCCGTGCACAGAGTGGAGCAGCTTGCTGATTGCTGGTTTATTAAAAGTTTATTAATATTGAACATATTGTGTCCAAATTGCACCAAATTCGACACTGCACTCCCTAGGGTCCCCAATCATACACCTGTCAAGTTTGGAGTCGATCAGATGAATGGCTCAAGAGATATACTAAGGACATACATACAGATTCCTTCCTTTTGTAGAGAGATGTCTCAACAACTACTGGATGGATCACCATAAAATTTGACAAAGACACGTTCCCCTTAAGATTAATTGTAAAAACTTTGGTGATCCCTTAACATTTCATCTAAAATGTTCAATTTTCCAAATACTTTGGTTTATGACCAAAGACCTGCAAAATGAATTACACTCTCGTCAGCCTCAGCTGTACTTGGTGTTTAATTTGCAAACGTTAGTATTCCAACATGCTAAATGGTGAACATGATACTTGTTAAACATCAGCATTTTAGCATTGTCTCTGTAAGCATGTTACCACACTACATTACACTGTGCCAAAATGCAGCCTCACCTTTTCAAACTCATGTGCATTTCTATCACATTGCAACGATGAGTATCTTTGGCAAAAATAAACGGCAGACATCAGGTTTACCTGGATTAAGTTCTAGAGCTGAAACACTTGATTATTAGCAACAATTTTGATGATAAATGAATCATCTAAGTCAGCAGAAACTCAAAACATTCGCTGGTTCAAGCTTCTCCAATGTGAACATACACTGCTTATCTCTGTTTATATCATAGTAAACTGAATAGCTTTGGTTTTAGGACTGCTATTCAAACAGAACAAGACATTCAAAGACATCACCTCTGCTCTGTTTACTTGTGATGGACATTTTTTACTGTTTTCTAACATTTTGTAGATCAAATGATTAACTGAGAAAGTTGTCAGCAGATTAACTGATACTGAAAATAACTTAGTTGCAGCATCAGTTCTAACTGTATCTCGTGTTTTTTTCCCCATTTTGTAGATAAATGAATGGAAAACAATGAAAGCTTTGACATTAATAAAAACATAAAAGCATAAATCTAAAAAAACACAACAACCTGATTTGGAAATGATCAGCAGTAATGTAAAGTATATATACATTTGGAATACTTTAATGGGTTTAAACATGAATAAATACTGGTATGGTTAGTTAAGCTGCTTTCCCAACAGTTAAATGGTTATTAAGGGGCTAAAATTTTGTTTTAAAATACAACACATTCTCCAGGATCCTCTTTCAATCTAAGAGGAAACAGAAAATGAGACAGATATCTGAAATAGAAAAAGAGAGACTGACAGAATGACAAGCATGTTCAGCTGTGGAGGAATGAAATGCTGCAGGGCCCGCTCGCGCCTTGTAACTTCCCAGCAAAATATATTTAGTTGTCAAAGACGTTTGCTAAATCTAGAATAATCTGTGCCATCCTGGGTTGTCCCAGAGGATATTTCTATCTGCAGCAGCCCCCCTTTTGCCTGGCGACGAGCTGCTGCATGGGAAAGGCATGTGAAACTGGAGTCTGGGCCACCGGACCTCGTCTGGTCTGGTCATCCCCAGCAGCTCCTCAGCCTTTGTTCCTCGGCTACAACAATGTGCAAATTAAGAAGTGCCAAACAGCTGACTCGGCAATATACTAAAAATAATATTCCTGTAACTCCAGAAAAGCTCAATAAATACAATATGCTATAACTGATATATTTATCAATTGCGAAAAGGAAAAGGGTGCATTTTCCACTGTCTTTAGCAGTGTAATCAAATTAAAAAAGAAGCAGTAAAAGCTTGAATCCAGGACATATTATCCATACAAATACTTCTAGACTCAAAGCTTTTCATACTAGGATTATATCCAGCGAATGATAACATTAGAAGGAGGCAACAAATTATTTTAGTCATAGGTTTGTTATTGGCCAAAAGAGTTATTGCTCAATCTTGGAAAAAGGTCGGTAGGTTGAGTATAAGTAAACGAATTTCTGAATTATCTACGACTCTGCCCTTAGAAAAAAATACATGTTATCGGGGTAATCAGTCACTCTTTCACAACATGTGGGTCCCTTTATGTTATCTACAGAGGGCAGACTTGGCCCATATGATGGAAGAACCTGGATATATAAGTGACCCCCTGCAATGTTCAAATCCATTCGTTTTTTATTTTCATTTTATTTGTGCATTAATATAAAATCTACTTAAACTAAAGTGTATCACCTTAGTACGATCTTCAACCAATTTTCCTCCTCTTTTTTGAAGTGGGTGGGGGTTGGATTGTGTGCATGGGTGGAGGATGTTGTGGTTAAATCTTGTTGTACTAGAGATTTTATTTATGTGTCCGGTATTCTTGTGCATATGTGTATAGATATATACATATACTGGTATGTGTGTATATGTATATAAGTATATTTATGTGTTAAGTTGTTGTTAAAATCAATAGACATTATTTGGAAAAAAAAAAATCCTTGTTGCATTTAATTACGGAAGCCAAGGAGCCAGGTTTTAATACTTTGCATTTGGGCTGCTATCCTCCAGCGTGACCACAATGAGAACACTAACCACTCAAAGACTTGACAGCCACATGTTTTCAAGCTGCTAACAAACATTAAAAGACGCTCCTGCCGCTGCTGTCTTTCATACGGTTCAGTCAGTTCATATTAAATTAAAAGGCATGTCGTTGATTATTCCACCAACTGTGTTAATTTAGACAAGTTGTCACCACAGCCTCATGCAGGCTTCCCGGAGTAGGAACGCACATAGGATGAATTTTTGACACGGATGTTTAATTGTGCAAAGGTTCACTGTACAAATCAACACAACACTAGTGTGATATAATACAAAGAGTCGACCACAGTAAAGGACTGTTGGAGACCAAAAAGAAATCATCAACCACTGAGAGTCCACATCTTTTATCATCCCTGCGAACCAGCTGTTGAAGTCTACAAATAAGAATCGAGACTTGACCGGATGGATGACAAGCACCACACATGTGACCAGAAAGAAAACAAATGTGATGACACTGACACAGTGTCGTACAGGGACATGTGGCGATAACATTAAATTCTACTTGTTCCCCTTTTTAACTCAAATATATTCACCACGAATACCACCTGCTTTTATCCTCTGTTAGCTCTTCTCTGGAGGGGGTTGGAGGGCTAGGGGGGTGACAGACACAGTCACTGAGTAAAAGGCCACAAGTGTTGTTGGTCTAAAAATTCCATTCTGTGTTAAAAAAGAAATGTGAAAACAACTTTGGGAGGAATGCCACTTATGTCCAGCCTCTCTGAGAGCCTGGTGCAGCATTTCAGAGCAAGGCCTAAAGCAGCTGACAGACAGACGGACACCCGCTTCTCCCATTATGTGTTGAATCTTATGGAAATAGGTCTCCTATAAGTAGACCGTCATCTCTGTCTCTGTGCACATTTAGACGGCGTCTGGACACATGGGAAGGGCTTGTCTCATTGGGAGCGGAACAGAGCTGGGTCAACTGTGACAAAAGTAAAACTGTCACAACAGCTTTCAGGCCTGGAAGGACTGTACTGCTTAAGAAGTGCAGTTTCTTAACCACAATATTACTCAAATAGAGGAGGGCTACTCAATAAAACCTGCAAAAAAATGCAAAGGTAATTATTTCTAAGAACACTTTAAGTACTTAATTACAACACATATGATCAAAAGGAACAATAGTAGCATCTTGACCATAATCATTTTAATGTGAATGCATCCAATCTTAATGGTAGCGAGCATTCCTTTATGGGTTGTATTAGGATTCAAAGTAAAGTCTAATATTTGCCTGTTTAAAGCAGATTTGACTACAATACTTCACCAAGATGTAGTAACATAATATTTTGTTTTCTTTCCCATAGTTAAACAAGAAAGTCAACACCACTCTTATGTCTGTATGTTAAATTTGAAGCTACAGGCACTAGCTGGTTAGCTTAGCTTAGCATAAATACTGGAATTCAGGAGGAAATAGCTTTGGACAGTGCTATGCTAACTGTGGCCTCATTTCCTGTCATATCTAGCATACATATGTAGCCAATGGTATCGGTCTTGTCATCTACAATATGACATATGTCTGTCTTCATAGGAGAATCTGTTAAGAATTTATAGTTACCCTTCACTTCTAACATGTACTCGGAGATTTTTTGAAGTTTTGACACGCCGCAAAGTAGAGAAACATACACACCAAACAGGCAGAGCCAGTGTTACTTGTCGACTACATTTTTCTTTCTTTTTGAATAAGTATTGTGCAAATATGTGGAAGGGGAGAAAAACAATGGTGTCCCACAGCTCTAAGCTAGTCCACTGAGTTTGGCATGTCCTGTTTAGGTAGCATTCTTCAAAATATACACAAAAAAAAAAAAACACAAGCAACCTACAGGTCTGACTGCTGACTTTAGCTTTTGAAGAAGGAACTCCAACACACACAGCATGAGAATTAATGCAAAGTCATATCCAGGCAATTATTAAGTGTTGTAAATCACCCAGATATGAATGGAATCAGTTGGGAAACTTGGACAATAAGGCCCGGTGGTCTTATTGTAAAAAGGGAGGCTGCCTGTAACACTTAACTTCTGGAGGAAAGAGGTTTGAACTTCCAGGACAAGGAGTGAGAATACTGAAGACAAACACATTGTGTGCTCATGAAAAAAAAAAAGAACACAGAAAACACATAGGCCAAAATGACACCGGATCAAGCGATGGCGTGTTCGCAACCTCCCCCCACCAAAAGACAAAAAAGAGCCATCATAATGAAAACACTGGGGGAAGCAAAATAACAGCGGGGTTCAGCGCATGTGAATAACCTTTCGGTGCTGGAAACACAGCTCACCCTTTCCAGAATAATTGAATTTGGTGTGCTTTGTGACCAAGCATAAAGGCCTCCCTTTGCTGAGCGGCAGGCCGGCCATGGCTGTTGCATAACAGAGCTAATAAAGGAGGCCTACAGGGCCCTGGATGGAGAGGAGGAGGCAGACACGTGGGAACTGCCTCTGTTCTGCTGCTTTGTCTGGGGCCGCAAGCAAGCAGAGCCCCTGGGCATTAGTGTAGGCATGCCTAACATAACGCTCATTCCACAGTAACAAAAAAGCCCCACAGAAGTGCTCGGCTTATCTGCAGGAGCTGGCAGGGCCGCCCCCTGAGCCGCTCGAGGTATCCACCGTCCATTTAAGATGTAATCATCATCAGGGGTGAAGGTAACGAGTGCACGGGATGTAAAAGGGTTTTGCAAAGCGCAACTTTTACAGGTCATATCATAGACACAAGAATCTACTCTTCTCCATTACAGTAGGATATGTTTCAACTGAGAGATACTCCATCAGTTTACTCAGGTATCTGTGCACTGCGTTCACACATCACTCCAATTTTTCACTACATGCTGTCATCTAACCAAAAACAGCTCCATCCAGCCTCTCTGCTGCCTGCAGATGTCCCCTGTGCCAGCAGGAACAAACTTGAACTCTGGTTGATACGCAGCTCCGTTGCAGCACATCATGATCATCATTGACAATTATGTTTCAGCTCAATGGCTCTTGTGTTTTAGTGATTAGGCGATAATCCGCCGCCGACACGCCTCCCTGCAGCCCGGCAGACTCGAGGCTCCCCGCACGTCGGGACGACCCTAGCTGCGAGCTGTTAGATCACAGGACGGTAGTACCTGCGCTGAGCGATGCCCCCACAAAGTGTTCACACAAGCTGTGATACTGAGCTTTTGTTTCTCATCAGGCGTCAGAAGTTCAGGGGATCTCCTGAGGCCGGCGTTCCGCTTCAAACACAGATCATATTATGCCAAAAACATGAAGGTTTCATTCCTGCCAAATAAGGCATGTTTTCAGCCCTCCATGAATTTCACACTTGTCATGTCAGTCTCCAACACAAACTGAAACAAACTACCAAGAACCACTGAAAACTTTCCTGGGAAATCTGGCTGAGTGTGAACTCCGAAGTGACTGTGTGATCATCAAACTAACTTGTTTTGTTTGACTAACAGTCAAAAAACCCAAAGTTATTCAATTTAAGACCGCATAAGACAGAGAAAAGCAGAAAATCATCATGATTGAGAAGCTGGAACCAGAGAATGTTTGGAATTTTTGCGGTTTTCACTTTTGGTCGATCGACTTATTGGTGAATAGACTAATGGTTTCAGTCCTACTTATCCCTGATTAAACTCCATTTTCCAATTAATTTGTTGTTAGTATCAGTCAAAGCTGACTAAGCTCCCATCATGATGAAAACATTACACTGACAGATGGCTGCACCTGACTGCGTTTGGCTCATTCTTCTGATTCCATGCGACACGTCAGGAATCCGATCACAATCACTTTGTTTCGAAGTCTTTAAGTCTCTGGCTGGGACTCGGTCTTATGCAGCAGCACGTCACACTCAGTTAAAGCCTGCAACTCATGATGATGATGGCCTACGATAACATGTGGTTGATACCAGACAACCATCCTTAAACCATCAGCCTTTGATTTTTTTTTTTTTTTTTTTTTTGTGTCGTACAGAGCGGCTGTCACACGGAAAAGACGACCACAAAGCAGGGAGAAGTTTGAAACTCTTATCATCTCTCTGCTCCTGCCATCCACATCATGCTTAAGTGGCATGCAAACAGAGCGTTTCTCCGCAGCTGTAAAGAGCGGCAACACCGACTGAATAGCTGACACCTTTTTGTATCCGTTGCATGTTAGCAGAAAGTCAGCTTTAGTGCTGCGCAGTGGCATGATTTATTGGAAAGCCAGTATCAGGTGGTGACAGAAGAGATTCCTCTGGCCGAGATAACCTATAAATCACTGAGCAGCACCAGAACGAACGCAGAAAACATTCTTTAGTCATGCAAACGTAAAAAAAAAAAAAAAAAAAAAAAAAAAAACAGTGTCCACCCCCCTCAAACGCTGATGACTAGAAGATCTTTTGAAACTGCTATCAGCTTCACATAACAATGGTTAATCAACTTGCAGGGAGGAGGGGGCCTTCAAGGAAATCAGGTTTTGCTTATCTAGATTACATGCAGCTACTACATTCCCACTGCTGAAATCAGCTGCAAGAAATCTGCTTTAAAAAAAAAAAAAAAAAAGTGACGTTTGTGGCGTTAAACACTGTTGAAAAGGACAGTGGAGGATAAATCCAAGTTACACACAGCCAGAGACGGACATTTAAATCCGACTCCGTGAGTCACTGTGACTTTCTTGCTTTCTCCCCCCCCCCCCCTTCATAGTACAGCAGAGTAAAATACTTGCTATAATTCCCAGTAATCTCACAAAGTCTGCTTTGAATGCCTGATCGAGCCTGTTTCTGGGCTGGTGAAATCCCAGTCCCCACAAAAGCACATCCTTGCAGCTTTCCCAGTGGCCCAACTAGCATTCCTCACATACTTTCACAAAGATTTCTGGGAGTTGAAGTTTAAAACTCTCGCCGTGCTGTGCTCCATTCTCAAATCCAGCGAGACACACACTGTAAGAGTGATTTTAGACTGAAATGCAGCGTTATGGAGCAGACTTCAGAGTTGTTCTTGACATACTGGTCTGAAGGAGGTGGTTTTTTTTTTTTTTTGGTATGAAAAAGGAAGGGGGGTGGGGGGGCTGGATAACAATAGCTCTCTGTGTTAGGTGTGTGAACCAGGAATGTTTCAGGTCACTGGAAGTCATAAATCTACTGAGTTTACTGATGAGTCTGAATGATTGAGATTTGAGACAGACATCAAGTTTCCTCCTCCATGAAGAAGTGGCAGATTAGTAAATACTCAGGTGACCAGACTGGCAGGATTCATAGCCTACATGTACAGTAGCATGAGTGGGCTTGCTGTTTGGTGATACCCAACTCCTCTCACACATAACAAAGCGGAAAGGCTGAGCTGCTGTCTAAACCCAGTCAAAGCCAGTCAAGACTAAAGAGACAAACTGGTAAAACATAACTTTGAGAAGAGAAGCAGCTGCACGGTAGGTGACCATGGGCGTTACATCCCGTGTTTGCATGGGAACTTCTTCAAGAGGTGGGGAGGCCGACTGCTGCCAAATCTCAGCTGATTCATCGGTCCTAGCTACAATGTATGACATTAAAGGGAATGGAGGGAAATTTACTGTCCTGACCCCCCCAAAAAACAAAACAAAACTGCCTTCCCTCTGCCGTCGCCCCCCTCCCTCCCTCCTTCCCTCCCTCCGGCCGCCCTGGCATCTCCTCCTGTAAATTAAGGCTGTTTGTTAGGAGGACTTGTTGAATTAATCTGACTTTGTATGACTGTGTGTAATCCCAAACACTCCCAGGCCTTTAGCATACCTATCTCTGGGGTCAATCCACGAAGTTTGCCGGGTGTTGTGGTCGATAAAAAACACTCTGCCATCGTAATCCCGGGCTTCCTCCCAGCCCGCGGGCAGCGGCAGCTCCGAGCTCTCTCTCCGCTTACCGCCGCTGACCCACGGCATAGCGTCGGGATGGTGAGAGGGCTGAAGCCCCCCTGCCCTGCTTTTTTATCCCCCCGAAAAGTCGGTCTTCACTGCATTACAACAAACTCTACCTCGACGCACTTGTCGGCGCAAAAGAATGGATTCGTGAATACAAAACTTTCCACCGAAGTTGTCCGTTGGAAAAAAGTTCCTCTGGAGGTACATCCACGTTTCTTCACACAACTCCCCCCCAAAAAAAACACCGCCGCCGCCGCCGCCGCCGCGCTCTCACGGTCCTCGGTCCTCCATGTTCGCCTCCTCCACCATATTTCATTCCTCCGTGTCCATATTCGGGAAGAGCGAATTTGCATAAACGGTCGGACGTACGACTGAGCGAGCTCCTCTGTCCAATAGGGGAACTTCAGAGCTCAACACTTTCATTAAAGTTCATTATCTCTGCAAAAAAACATCGATAGTCACATTTATTTAACGTTTATTCACCGTAACGTTGACTCATTGAGCAGCAGCGAGGAGTTATAAAGAGGCAGCCATACAAAACTTCATCTCTATCTAACCTGCATGACATAACGGGCCGGTACCTTCATAAAGTCAATTATTATCATCATTAATTGAACAGGGGACATTATTGAAATAGGTCAGTAGTTTAAAGACGTTTAATTTAATTTAAATCTACGGACAACATCAAGAAAGCAGCGACAATGTCGTGGTTTGTTTTTGACTGCAAGTTGTTTCAGTGATGCAGCAGCGCCACCTGCTGTCTCCACTTTACACACTACTTTCCATAGCCCCTTAATCATGCAGGCCAGTGGTTCTCAAAGTGGGGTCCGGGGACCCCCAGGGGTCCTTGAGCAGGGTTCCAGGGGTCCCCAGCAAAAAGGGAAATATTTTATCTTCACCATAATTTCATCCATAAGTAACACCATGACAGAATGTATGACTCTGTTGGACACTTTCTGTAATAAAACATCTAAGAGCAAAAAATTATATCTGATGGGGGTCCATGGTCTATTTTGTGTCAGTTTAAGAGTTTTTGATGTGAGCAATACTGAGGACTACTAGTGTAGGCTATGTACCTACATTATGGATCTAAGGTGACGATGTTTTTACTTCTTTTTATTCCTTTTAAAATCACATGAGCAGAATCTGACCTGTCAGTCTCTACATTTGGTCAGCTAAGCAATTTTGGGCCTCCGAGTCTCTGAGAGCCTTGTTCTAAAGCCCTCTACTTAACACTATGTAGGGACCCTGAAGACATTTTGGGGACAATTTGGATGAATTATTGGCCCCTTACAACACTTGCTATAGGCAAAATCCCACACCAGCAGCTGCAGAAGCAATGTATTACAATAAGTGCAACAGAATAAAAGTTAATGTTTCTCTCATCACAACTTCCAGGTGAACAATTTTACAGAGTTCAGGGGTCACAGCCACTATGCTCTGTGTGATTTCCCCATGAGCACTAAATAGCGATAGAAAAGTATACAATAAGAGTAGAATATAGAAGACCAGAGATAAGGAAATGATCAGATAATTAAATGGATAAATATTGACAAATATAGACTATATACTGTGTGCATGTATGTGTGTGTTGTGACTGACAGTTTTGTTGACATTTTAGGTATAGGACATTTGTCGACCCCTATCTGTGACTAACAGGAACTGCAACAACACTAATAAAACATTTCCTCATATTTTTTTCCAGTTGACAGTGCAGAGGCTGAGAGATTGAGTGTGACGTGAAAATCAAGTGGAATTTCCAGTGAGGGAGGATTTCTGTTGATGAACTGGTCGTGATTATCACAAGTATTTTCTTTAGACCTGTTTCCTTGAGGAAATGTTCTTTATAAGAGACTGTAAGAGGAAATTCAGGCTGTAACTGAGAAGAGCTGTTGTAATATAAAGTGATTCCTGTCAGCGGTGCATCAGACAAGTGAAATGCACTCCTGCTGCAGTCTGACAGTCAGTGCAGTCAGCTGAGCATTTTGTTCTCCACAGAAGGAGGAGTTTAGCAGGCCGGGGATTTTATCTGTGCGTTTTTTGTTTTTGTATTTGCTTGTGGACTGTACAACTGTGTGTGCGTGCATGTGTGTGTGTGTGGCTGGGAAACATTTTCTCACATCACAGCTTTGATCTATATCCTCCTACATTCATTTCCCACAGGCTATGTTGTGTTCATATGAGAGGACACACAATAAGCTGCACTGTTGTTTCACTTTCAGTCACATGCAACAAAAAGCCGGAGTGTGAGAGCAACTATCCCCAAACTGATGAATATAATGTTATTAGCTGGTTACATCTACCGCTGTGATCATCAATAAATCTCCCTATCCATGGAGCACATTTTATTTTCCTTATGTAATGATGTTACATGGATATTAAATGAATGATCTTGAAGGCGTTGGTTGCGTATTTCTGCAACTTTCCTGTTGAAGATGCATGACACACTGATAATCTTAATAAATGTTTACAGGATGGACACTTTTGAGGGAAGTAGTAAATGTAAAAAGTTTTAATCACACAGATTAAATAAAAAAAATGAGTGAAGTATCTCGGCTGAAGAGAGGCTTATCTCTGTCTGCTCAGCCTGCTATCCCTGGCCCATGTTAATTGTGTGCATATTTGTACAGTGAAATTGTCTCTCCTAGAGGACTCACAGGATGCAATAAATGGACATCAGGGAGTTAATCATTTTTTTAAATCAAGCTGCCGTCTACATTGAAGTCTCCCCCCTGTGGCCTGCTGTTGCATAACGCATTTGACAATGATCTTGTGGAAGCTTGGCCATCTCTGCCTCTGCCCCTGCTGCCCATTGGCACAGCAGCGGGAGCAGGAGGACCACAAAGGGGAGGGCCGAACAGGGCCCCCCTCTCCTTCCCAGCAGCAGAAGATGTGTGCTCCTCTGAGTGGGAACTGTTTGTGAAAGAGCAGCGAGTCCTGAGCCTGAGCGGTCAACTCTAATTATCAGGTGTTGTGAGCAGCCTCTGTCCCAACTGGACACCACAGGCCTCTCCATCTGAAGTGCAGCCGGAGAAGAAACTCTTGCGGATCTGTCAAGCGTGGAGGCCAAAGAGAGAGAGAGAAAGAGAGAGAGAGAGATGGACACATGCGCCTGCGCTTTGGAGCTGCTGGGGATGCTGGTCTATGTTGGAGCGTGGCTGTGCGCTTTAGCCACCACTATCTTACCACAGTGGCTGACCATGTCCACTGCGCTGCTGCCCATAGAGAGCTACGAGCTGGGCCTGTGGGAGACTTGTGTGGTGCAGGATGTCGGGGGTCTGGAGTGCAGAACGTACGATAGCCTGCTGGGCCTTTCCAGTGACCTCAAGCTGGCCCGCATCCTCATGTGCACCTCCCTCGTTGTGGGCTTGCTGGGAATCCTGGTGGCTATACCTGGACTTTACCTGATCAACAGCTGTAAGGAGCAGGGAACCTATCGAACCAAGAGGACTTTAACCATCTTAGGAGGGGTGCTGGGAATGGTCTCCGGAGTGCTGTGTCTGATCCCCGTGTCCTATATGGCCCATTTAGCTGTGATACATTTCTTTGATGAAACAGTACCTGAAGTGGTGCCACGATGGGAGTTTGGAGATGCCTTGTTCTGCGGCTGGGCAGGAGGATTTCTGCTCATAGTGGCCGGGCTCCTCCTGGTCACCTCTTGCTTATGTTCACAGGTGGAGCCTCAACCTGTGATGCAGCGGCGGTACCAAGTGATGAGTACCGATGTTTCCTTCAGGAAGCGTTCCGAGTACGTTTAAGGTGCCGAATTATGAAAGAATGACGCGTATAGAGACTGACAGCACAACACAATCACCTGTAGAGCTGCACTTCAAACTGCTTATAAAACAGCATGAATAACTGGTTTTATATCAAAGACAACATTGTGTATCATCGCTTGTGGAAAAAAAAAGAATTGTGTTATAAAAAGCTTGAATATTTGTTTGTAAAAGTCAATCAATCAATCAATCAACCTGCACAATCCAACAGTATTTGAAGAGAATCTGCTGTGACCAGTAAAAATTAATATTTTTTTGAAGATATGTTTTATAAAATGCTTTATATTCCTTATTCTGGGATTAAGGGCTTCAGGATCTTTCTCTTATCAATGCCAACAACAAAAAAAACTGTATTTGATAAAATCTGTTTTACACAACACTTTAGCTTTTAAAATGCTGTGATTGTATATTATTCAGAGTCCTAAAAATATAGAGATGACTTCCTGAAGCATAAATGATTGTGTGCCTGCTTATTTTTTTGCTTATGTGCTGCATTGTGTGGCACAATCAGATGATTCACATAAAGAATTATATTGAATTTCTGTTGAAAAGTTGTCTTTTGTCAGTTTCTTGCTCTGCACTTTTTGTTGTCTGCTCATTGAGCCAGCACATCGTTTTTCTTCTGTATTGGAATATGCTGATTATTTATATTTCAGAGGACTTTTGACTTGAATCTGTATAAAACACCAACTATGTTTGTCTCCAGTTAGGTCAGAGGTGGAAACAGGGCTGCTCTTTTGCCCGTCCATTAGTCACATAAACCTGCAACCTATTTTGGTCTGAAGCGGTCCCTGGTCGCCCTCTAACCAGACGACAAGCTGAGCGGTGAAACTGAAAACAGCCGTCTTGGTTCGTCAGGTGTGTCTGCGGCGGTGGAAACACAGCTTGAGACTAATTCCATCAGATTTCCTGGTCACTCGCTGAGCTAAGCTGTGTTTAATGAATGCTTTAATGGGCAGAGTGTACTGTGAAGAATGTAGAACAGGTTGCCCTCACGGCTCCTGCTTTGACATAATTACACAAATTTGCTAAGGTCAGAGGCCGCCGCCGCTCTCTTAACTCCAAAACTTCTGCCTTTATCATTTACATACACACAGGTACGGTGATGCAGATGTGCTACTGCATCGACTTCTAAGGGAGGATCCTCCTGATGATATTTTTTATGTAGTCAGCTCTTACAGGATGAAGTTAATGAGAGATAATGAAGTACACCTTGCCTGAGGGGCCCAAGACATGACAGACTTTACTTCTGAGGATAAAAAAAGAGGCTAACAGTGGTTCTTTCAGGCCTCACAGAACCGGCGAGCAGGGAGAGGATTGAGAGGCACCCTCCTAGCCTCTGACGCCATGCAAGCTGCAGGGAGGGCCTGGTGTCTCCCAGTGTGAAGGCAGCTATCAGCAGGGAGGCAAAGAAAACAACTGCAGAGATGTTCCTTTTGATTATTGTAAAGACTCCAAGGGCTGCAGGGCCAGGCAGTGCATCTACGCTCAAAGGAAATGGCATGTTCTCTTCTCATGAAGAATTATTTTAAATACATCCGCCTGCAAACAAACAAAGCCGCCCTCGAAGGGGTTGATAAGCCATTCGCTCAGAATATTTCATTAACATTTTTGCTCGGTTTACTTATTATCTTAAGGGATGACTGAGTTTAACATGACCCTCTATTCACTTCGGATGGAGATATTCTGTTCAGATGGAGATAAGTTTGACAAACTTTGATAAGATATGATAGCAAGTGCAGGTTTGATATTGCAGTTTTGTGAAATTGGTCCTTCCACAGTTTAACACATCCATAAAAGAGCTTAAATAATCATGATAATGTTCCCACACCCTCACAATTCACATGAGGTTAACCCCATTTCCTATCTGTCTTATCTGTCAGTTGAAGGATGAGGACAGAGTTATCTATCATTAAAATACATGCTTTGATTATTGAGGATTATTGACTTTACTTGTAAGATGTGTCACTAAACCTGACAGTGCACAACCTTTTTCCAAGGTAGACCACATCAGACCACATAAAAGAATCGAGATGGTTTCAATTGTAAGCAATGGAAGAAGTATTCACATGCTTTCTGGCCGGCATTCATAATCATGCGTCAGTGAAAGTACAGATGTGTTATCATCAAAAGGTACTTCACATATTAAAAATAAGTATTCACTCTTCTGAGAAAAGATAAATCTGAGGGGTTGTGAGATGATTAATGAGGTTGGAAAGAAGAAAAAACAAAGTTCTGTAACATAAATTATATTCAGTTTAAAAAAAAAAAAAAAAGTCTGTTAGCCTGTTAAACAACACTGTTTCACTGGGACACTTTAGCTTCTGTAACTGGTTCAGGATCACTTCTACTCATTCTGACTTTTTGGTTGTAAAATGTAAAGTTGAACAGTGACCTTTATATTTTGGGTATTTGGGTATTTATAATATTTGGGTAAGTAGCACAAAACAGAAATACTCCAATACAAGCACCTCAAAAGTAACGTTGACAGCACTGTCTGTAATAACTTTTATCTGATATTGATCGCTGAGAATATTTGCGGAAATCTCAGAGGAAATTCATCTTCCTGGAGCTTTGACTGCAATTAAAATGTCATCAGCTAAACTAAAACATCGTCTTTGCGAACCTACTGTTGGCTTTTGGTAACGCATCTTGGCGGTTTTTCATGTTACTGATCACCTTTCCTGTCTTAAAACCTTCACCCCCTCAATTATAGCTGATAGAAATGATGAGTTAGCATAATAGATAAGATAAAAACATACCCAGCTCAGTGCATTATGTCAGGCTTATCTGTAGAGGGGAATGTGCAAGTGTAGTGGGAGGGAGTAAAGACGAGAGAGGAGGCGATGGAAGATTAATTATCTAAATATTTTCTCCAAATTTTTTATCTGGAGGAATGTTGCTCTATAATATTTACTTATACTCAATCAGCGGTTCTCCTGTTCCTGGTTACTGACACAAAATAGGCATTTTTTGTGTGTCTGTGATAATACACCTCACCACCTTCCTGAAGTGGTCTGAGCAGGTCTGCCATTCATCCACTTGTGGGACTTGTGTTTTTGACAGAGAGCTGTGCTCAGCTGAAGAGGGCCTTTTGTTCTATTGCAGCTACCCGCCTCCAGAGAGGTGCAGTGTGTGTGTATGTGTGTGCGTGCGTGCGTGTGTGTGTGTGCCTTCCCTGGCAACAATCACTACTGTGAGGCGGCCCCCTCTCCATACTCACATGCCTGCTCTCGTCAGCCTCCTACCCAGGTCACATGAGCAGGGCCCCCAGTCCAACCTGATCTGCTCAGATCCCTCCTCACATGAGGCCTGTTAGGAGCCCACACCTTGACATGTCATGTCACCTCCCCCGGCCTGTGTGGCAATTGTGCTGAGTCACTACAGGAACACTCAGGTCTCTTTTTCAGACTGCTCTGTTAGAGAGATAAACACTGGCGAGATAAAGTTTATGACAGTATAACATCTGCAGATATCTGTCCTTGACCTCTGGCAGCTTCAGTCCAATATATCTGCGCTCACTTTACAGGAACAATAAAGTTAAAATAGAATCTGGCTGACATGATGTTATCTCTAAATTTAATTAGGAACTTGACTGAAGGGACCCGTGTCATAGAGTCCATTATTTAAATGGCTATAATCAATATTTTTTTATATATCAACAGTGAATCATATGATTACTTGTATGTGAAAGGTGCCTACAACCATAACACACTGCATTTTATGACATATTTCAGCTCGCTGTTTTGGTATTACGACCTGCAACTTTACTGTTTTGGTTCACGGCTCCAGTGGTAGCTGTGGTTGAACTTAAAAGTGAACAGTGAGTCTGTACAATGTAAAGCTCACTGTTAGCTAGCTTCCCATCACTGTCACAGCTCAGTTAAAGGCAAAAAGTAATTTAATATTGGACTCACATTTGCCAGGTGACCAGAAACATGACTCCAAATCAAAGCTAATGTTGCTCCATATTTGCTGGAATTAGCAACTGTTTGCTAACATGTTAACCATAAAGATCCCATCCACACACTGACATTGACATTTTCCTCAACAAAAAACAAAAATAAACAAGCTGTTGGACACAAGATGTCTCCTGCTTCACTGTAAAGTCTGTTCTCAGTGTTTGTATAGTGGAAGTTTCAAGTTACAAGTCAACACTTGTACATGAATTGAATACTGGACCAGGATTAGCCTCCAAGCTAGTTGTGATGTCACAAATCATGCTGATAGGCCTGCCACTTAAACTCAGATTTTAAGTTCATAAACTTAGATTTTATGATTAAATGAAGGACAGGTCTTCATTTGCGCTCTAACTGCAGTTGTAAACTCTCCAACCAAGCTTCATGTACCAGTCATGTTTTGTTTTTTTTTGTAATATGGAAGACATGTCAGGGTTTTAATTTTGCAGTTGACTCAAATCAATCAAAGCTTTTTCAAATGTGAATAAGACTATTAAACAAGAATCTTCACGTATTTTCAAGTGCTAGTAGTTTAAATCACTTTTTATTTTTCAGATTGTGATCCAGTGACGATGAATTCTCAGCTGTTATTCTGGATGAAGTTGTATTTACATGTGGCATCCTGGATCAATGTACACAGTGTTTCTGGTAATATAATATGATTATGACCATTGTTCTGCCATACAAACTCAAAGGTCCCAAGGTCAACAACAGATGGGTTGACTTAGCAGTTTTAATTGACAGCTGACAGATGAACAAGTCACTTTTTTATGGATGAAAATGATGAAAATCCAGGATTGTAAGTCATTAAATTGTTCCTGATGTTGTGTTTTGCCATCATGACACTTCGGTGTAGAAGGCCGGATTATCTATGCCCCGGCTCGCTCTGTTTGGCAACTCAGATTTCTGTGACAGGGCCGTCCCACTGAGTGGGTCCCTGGTGCCTCTGGGGGCCTCTGACCTCAGGGTCTCCCAGACATACTGGTAGCAGAGAAAAACCAGCCCGCTGATGATGATCAGGATGGAGCCAAAGATGCCCACTCCGATGGCCGTGCCCACTTGCTGCTTGATGGGAGCTGTGGGGAGGTAGAACTCAGGAGGAAAGTCTATGGTGCTGTTGTTCAGCACAGAGTTCATGTTCCACGCCAGCGGAACCAAACAGATCATCCCTGTGAGCACATACAGAGTCCCTGTCAGCACAAAGACCAGCCGGATGTTCCTACGATTCTGCACAGAGAAGTAAGCGATCCTCATGGCCACTGCGGCGCTCATGTTCCCCGCCAGGCCGCAGATCGTCGCCAGCAGCATCAGCACCTGAGCCACAGGGATCTCTGGCGGAACAAAGGGGTCCGACATGCTGATGCTCTGACAGTTCTCTATTTTGGGAAGGGCGTGGCTGTAGAAACACACCCTCCAGATACCCACCCAGGCTATGCCCGAGGTGATGACAGACGTGTCGTCCACGTGCCACAGACGCCACTCGTTGATGCCGGCTGTGGTCATGATGAGGATCCATGCCAGGACTCCTGCCACCAGGCCGAGGAACTGCCAGTGGGCTGTGTGAGCCAGGTACATCTTCCTGCCTCGTGTCACTGCTACTGCTCCGAGAGACGGATCTCTGAGTCACACATTGTTGAGTTCACATTCGTCACTCCTGCTGAATACAAAAATATTCAGCTGTGTTACAGAAACTCAAACTCAGAAGCTCACTGTGTGCTTTGTAGATCCACATTTACATCCTGGTTTACGCTCAGAACGTACTGATCACAACACACTGGAGACATTATGAGAGACAAGTCTGTGGGGATCAGTGGTTTGTGCCAAATGTATGCTGGGATTCACCTCAGAAAGAACCTTTAAAGGGTCACTTCCAAAACACTTTTTTTTAAAAAAAAATTACGCATTTGAATTAAATATTATATTTTATTATTATACAACACATTTGTTTTTTTCTTTTCAAGTTCAAATCAGGATTAGGAGCGCCGTCACTGTTATATCTTTGCATTGTTGAATGCAATAAATCAATAAATCAACCAACCCCCCCCCTTGACAATCAGTTACATCACAGACATTGATAGTGAGGTCTGTGATAATCCACAGACATCACTATCAGCAGTTCATTAGAACAACTCCCTAATGAAGAAATATATGAACATAAACCGACCCCTTTAAGGTGTATCTACTGCAGCAGGTAGATAAAATGAATGCGTGAATTAAATGCTGATATTGTGTGGAAAACAGAGACATGAAAACAACACATTTCTTACTGTTGGTTAGTGGGTATCATATTATTTTTTTGTGAGGATAACAAGCCTTTTTCACAGAAGACATTTTAACATGTCACGATAGGAAAAGCACAAGTGCAGCTAATAAAATGAACGATTGCTGAATTCTGTTTAACTGCTTCAGTTTCGGGGTCTTGGTGTTACACACGCTGGCTCACTGTCACACTGTCATGACTTACTGAGACACTTGAATAGAACAGAACCCTCTTTAATGTTATTAGTAACACCTGTGCTTTCTCTGCTGTGACCAGTTAAAACATTGTCTGTGAAAAAGGCCTGTTATCCCCACAGCACATGAACTACATTAACCAGCATATCTATTTATATATATTTACATTTACTGATGTATACTTGCATATTTACAATAACAATATAAAAAGATTCTTATACACTCATCTTGTCTTGAAATATTCAGTGCATGTACATTCTGAAATGCTCAACATGTAAGTAAAGGTGATAAATCAAGTTGTAGTGATGTTTCTGTGTGATTCCTTAGTGTCTTTTTTTACTGTCATTATAATCATTACACTTAATTTTCAAAGTAAACTGTGCATCTACTGTAGGAATATTCAACTAGATTAATACAAAGACAGATAGATAACATTACATCAATAAATATCTTTATTATTACAGTGAGGAGGAACTTGGACGACAGCAGTAAAAGAAGACGTTTAAATGCTTCCGTTTTTTTACACAAAATCTGCTTTTAATTTGTCCATTTTTTTCATGCTTTCCTTTTTCTCTGCTACACAAAGCAGTCGGATATAATAGACTCTGAGTGTTCTGAATATTGTAGCTATCATATACGAGTTTCTCCTAAATTATCTGTTGTACACAGTACATTATATCTACAAATGATCATGGCAAGGAATCACCTTTTCAACACTATTCAAGATTAAATTCAAATGTTCATCAGTTAGAAATAGAGTAAATCTCATTAGCTGTTCTTGAATTGCATCGAAATCTTGTTTTTAAGTGGCTGCAGGTACAGTCAGTTTGAGCACTGATGCGGTTAATGATTGTTCATGTAAATATTTCAGGTAAGGGAAGAAATAAAGCATTCTACCGATACATTTTATCCTTTTTACTCACCTTGATGATCCAGTTCAGTTTTGTCATACTTCTACAGATGCTGCGATAGTCCGCATTTTGCTTCAGTTATGTTTCAGGAGGGCTGGCCGTAAAGATATTCCTTGTCATGTCAAAGTCTTTATCTTCCGCATTATCAGTAGAGAGGAGGGAGTGTTGGAGTTAATGAATGACACTGCAGAATGACCTGATCACCAGCAGGAAATCAAATCAGACACCACTATCTGGTTTCAGCGGACTCTTTATTTGATATAAAGTAGCGCAGCTGATAAAGTGTTAAGAGTCAGGCTGTAGCAGTGCATGAAGCGTGTAAAACTGTAACATACTCAAATGTGCAGAACAAACAGGCTTTACATTTGGGAGACAGATTTAATCCCTAAAGTCTGGAATTTGACATTTGATAAGACTGACGTTCAAGATGGTCAAAATGCTTTGGAATGATTTTACTTCCATTTTTGGTTGCAAAAATGATCAACCTGAACAATTTTTTTTTTTTTTTAGTGTTGAAATTAAACTAGAAGTCAAATAACGACTGTGGTAACTATGCATTCAACATCTTCACCGTGAGTAACAATACACAGTAAAGTAATGAGACCCCTATACAAAAAAAAAAACAAAAAACACACTTGGTCAACTTATATGTGGCCACGTCATAATCTAAATAAGATGTTCTGGCTGTGAGTGAATAAAACAGAACAGCACTTTCAAAATGTGGATTAAAGAGCGGACAGTGTTCACAGTGACATGGGTGACTCCCAGGCACTTCAAATGTGGATTTCACTTGAGCCAAAAGTCTGAATGTGAAGTGCTTCTTCTGTGTAGAGGAGTTGAACAAGTGCTCTTTAAAATGACCAGAATCTGCACGCTCTTCTCTACAACCTTCCAACTTCACCTCACATTTATCACAGTAAAGTTTCATGCAGAAGACAAAAAAAAAAGCTTCTTCAGTGATAAAAGCAAGGACACAAAAGTCTCTGTAAAAGGCCACTAGTTCATACATTACTGTTATAACCCAAACAGCCTCGCATTTGCTGAAATATTTTGGCCAGATTTTCAAATGATGTGAAACGTGAACGGGGGTTTCAGAGTGTGAAATTGTTTAAACATAAAAACATGATAAATACTCCTAGTTGCTCAGCGTGTTAACACACATCAGGTAGCATGGCAGCTCAAATCAGTTGAAGATAAAATACTGTCCCCTCCTGCACGGATTCAAACGGCTACAATAAATTACTAAAAAAAAAAAAAAAAGAAAAAAAAAAACAACATTAAAATAAAAACAAAGCAAAAAAAATGGCATTAAAGACATTAGATACAGTGGTTGTTTGATGCCAGGAAAAGCAGCATCTTTCACAGAGGAGTTACATCTGGATGCTGTCAGTCCGGTGTAGAAGATGTGAAGTAGTAGGACGTGCTCGGCTCTGTGTGTGACACTGAAGTGAAAAATGAAAAGTTCAACAGTCTTCATGGATCCAAACAGGCCGTTTGTCTCTGTCTCCCTCTGCTGGACACAGGGCTCAACTGCAACTAGCACAATAACTAGCCTTTATAATTCAAGAGTTTGGGCTGTTTCAAACACAAACAGTGTCCAGCTTCTTCAAAAGGTCAATCTTTGTTCTATCGGCAGACTGTCCATCAGACACTTGAGCTGCTCCTCGCCCAGTTTGATTTTGTCCTCGAGCTTGCGTTGCTCGATGATGAGCGCAGACTTCATCTTGACAAAGTGCTCGTAGTCTGTAAGGCTGTCCTCCTGCAGGTAGTTGGCAAGAATGTCAAAAACCAAACGCTCCCGACGGTCCAGGTTCTCCTTCAGCTCCTTTGCATCCTCATGCTGTCGGATCAACAACTTCCTTTTCTCAATCAATGTACGCTGTACAAGAAAAAACAACAACAAAAAACATCAGGATTTGAGGAAACATTAAATGACTATTTACTAGCTTTCTGTTAGGTTTACATTTAACTCACCCTCTCCTCAGGAGTAGCATCCTCCTCCAGACTGTTGAGGGCGTTCTCCACTCGGGCTAAACGGCCTGACAGGGACAGCAGCAGGCTAACCACCTTGTCCAGGTCCCCGACAAACATCCTGAACTTATCCAGCTCGTTGGGTTTGCAGACCTGCTGGACTCTGGCCTCCACCTCGTCTCCCAGAGCGTTGTTGTCTAGGACGTCCTCCTGAAGACTCTCTCTGGCTTCCCGCAACACCTGGAGCTTCTTGCTAAGGCTGTCAATCAGCTCTTGCTGCAGACGAGTGAAAATATAACCAGTTTTATTAAAGGGAAGACATATAATAAACTGTGATCATACACAAATTTAGATTTTTTTAGAAGGTGGGTGAAAACAAAAGCTCTTAAGCTTAAATGAAGGAGGTTTATTATCAATATTCACTCCTTGATTTCCCTTTAAGTGTTATTTGTCTGTTCTTTTGAGAATGAGTATCTCCTCGTTTTGTTCTTAGAGTTCGGTACCTTCTTGTTGGCCAAATCAATGTCCAGTTCGTCTTCAGAGTCCTTCTCCTCCTCCTGTTCCTGCATGTCCTTCATCTTGATGAGGAGCTCAGCTTTGGGAGCAGATGTACTGTAATATGCAGAGCTGGTCACCATGGTGACAGCAGCTGCCATGCTGTCCTCCTTTTCCCTGAAATACAAATAACAAATAATGTTTCTCATATTAGCAAAGAAACTGAACAGAAATGAAGCGTGAATTCCTGTCACAAGAACGACTGGAACTCATGCAAGAGAACTTGTTGTATTCACCAATTTTCTCTTGTTAAGAATTTAAAGCTTTTCCACCAATGATCCAGGCCTTTCAAATGAGTCATGTAGAGAGAGTCTATCTTTCTCCACAGTGGAAAAAAACACTTATTTGACTTAAAAATGGCTTCATCTGGAAGAATCTGGAGTTTAATGTGTTACCGGCATCAGCTAAAATAAAGTAACTGAGCCAGACCTCATGCTAAATTAATATTCCGTTCACCAAATCATCATCATCACAGTATGCTTATTTCCTGAAAGGTTTGACAGCATTTGATTTTTTATTTCTTTTGATTCTATTGGCATATCTATTGCAACCTATACAGTTCATCAGTTGTTGGAAACATCTTCTTACGACAACAGTTGCCTCAGAGTTTTTAAAAAAGCACAGTGAACATCCTTTGTTGTACCTGACAGTGTAACATCACTTACTTAGAATATTCTATGATTCCCTCCCATGAATGTAACGTCCCTTTGACCTCCTCCCATCTAACTCATGGACCGCTTTGCTTTGGAAAGATGTTTTTTTAATATCTAACTTCATGTAAAACCATTCCCTGTTTTCATCACAGTACAGAGCTGATGTGATGACACGTTGTTGGCAGCTCTATTAATATTGTTTAATGTCCCCTAATACGACTACTGACAGCTAGGTTTGTTATGTTTTTCTCTGCTGATTTCCGACAGCAGAACTTGAAGCTCAACATTGTGTTTCTTCTTCTACTCTTGGGTGACATTTTTGTCAGTGGCAGAACAGACTACGCTAGTGATCAAATCTCACAAATGTGCACCTACTCGTGAACAGGTGGCATTCATCAAGTTGAAAAAAAAAAACAAAACAAGTTTGTGCAGTTAGAAAACTTTGCTGAATCAAACTTGGAACACTCAGGCTCACAGTAAAAAGAGATTTATGAAAATGTTCTTGCATGAGGCCCCATATAACCAATCACAATGAAGCTCATATTCTTCACAATGAAAGAAAACCTCTGCGTCACCTACATACAGTTTAATGCTGCAGAGAAAAACTACATGTAAGTTTAAGCAAGTAAAGAAGTAAACAAAGAAGTGTTTGTAAGTGCGTAGAAGCATAAGCAGTAATTAGTATTAGTGATTTAAAGTAAGTATAAGTAAGTATAAATGAGTAAAGCAGTGGTAAGGCGGCTTCCCACTATGACAAAAGCAGCCACCAGTTACTCCGACTGGCAGTGAGATGTCGCCGTTGGCTAGATTTGGTTTGTCCAAGACGCTAGCAAAGCAACACAGAACATAAAATAAGCAGCAAACGTCAGATAGGTCAGACCGCTGTGTTTAACTATATATCCTTAAACGTTACAGTTATGACTGAAAATGACAACAGAAATAAACACGTGTCCGCAATTCAAATCAACTGCCAGTTGTCTACCCAGAAGTGACTGTTGCTGTTAGCACGACATCACGGTGATTCAGTGTATACTTTTTCCAAGATGACCCAAAAAGATGCACAAGTCATGAATATAAAATAGTTTCACCTCATATCTTCAACACACATATTTAAATAAATGTAAAGCTGTCAGGCTTTTTTTCAAGGAGTGAATTCTGTTTGTACCTGCCAAATAAACTGAGGATCCTGAGAGTAAAAACAACAATGTAATAAAAATGATAACACCTCTACTAAATCACTGATATAAGCTGCAGGGTTCCTCTGAGGTCTAATATGGCAGCTAAAGATAGAGGCTGACCTTTCCTCCGCAGGCCGGGTGGCGGTCTGTTTCACTGGCACCTTCCTGCGCTGGTGAGCTCCTTCCAGCAGCTGCTCCCCCTGAGGGAAGATGCCCTCCATCAAGTCCATGGTGGTCTTCATCTTGCTCTGGTCCAGAATGTCGGCTAGTGACTTATCCTTCCCCATGATGTCTCTGGCCAGCTCCTCTCTCTTCTGGTCCTCAGACAGTCCTACGGTTACAGTGGGCTCCTCTGTGGGCTGCGGTGGTTGCTGACTGTTGGAGGTGACGTGATCTCTAACAGTGGTCATATATGGTTCTCTCGGGGGCTTCGGGTCTGTCTGCACAGCCGGCATGCTGTCGGGCTCTCTCTGCCGAGTAAAAGCGCTGCTGCCCAGGCTGCCGAGCCTGGTTACATCAGGACTCTCAGCCTCAGCAACAGGGGAGTCAGTGTGGCGTAAAAATGGACAATTCTCCTTCTCTGCGACTCCCTCTGAGTGCACAATCCTGATGGGTACTTTCTTCACTGCTGTATTTTGGTTTTCTATCACATGTTCCATCCTGAAATATAAGTAAAGAGAGAAAACAATCTTAAAGAAAGAGTCTCCTTGAATCTTCCTGTGAAAAGGAGGAGAAGAACTGTTTTTGCTGTTATTCCAGCCATATGCTGATTTAAAGTTTCATTGCGTGATGGCAACTGAGATTTTTTCCATGCCCAGTATTGCTGGAATATCCAAGACTCCTGGACTCCTCCTACTACTCTGGTTTCTGCTAGCTGTAATAATCGGACTGTACAGTCATAAATTCACTACAGATGATATCAATTAGTTGTAGAATCAAGAAGATGAACAAGCAGCTTTAAGAGAAGGGCTTTAGACTACACTTCACATTTTCTGCATTTAGCTGAATTGCGCCTCAACCGCCTGTGGCTTTTATAGAAATGCGGAGAATCCCTCTAATTTACTGTGGCTTGATAGCACTCACATGTTGACTCTCAATAAGCTCCTTTGTACATGTAGCATAAAAGACACAATGAGTAGAAGTTCTGACTACACTGAGCAGTGGTTTATAACATTCGCAGCGATATTTGCATTCGTGTGGCTTTTGAATGAAAACTTTCATTTTCTTTTTCATGAGATGACAAAGTTAAGATTACCTGTTTGAGTCTTCATCCTGAAGAGAGACAGGAGGCTTGTCGCTGAGTCTCTGTGGGGAAAACTGTGGCGATGGAGAGCGCTGCCCCTCCATAGTGGCCAGCCCTGAAGGTCTGTAGGAGGAAGCCGGGGGAGAAGAGGCAGGCTGAGGATTGGATGTTAGTAGCTGATGCACTGCCCCTTGTCCTTTGTCCACAAGTCCTTTGCCGTGCTCAGAATCTCCCTTTGGAGAGTGGGTGGGGACAAAGGCGGTGTTAGAATCACTGTTGGGAGAGTGACGGGTGAAGATTTCACTCTGGGAACTGGCGAAGGACTCGTGGGAGTCTGGGCATCTGGGTGGGGGAGGCTTCTCCGGCACAGAGGGTTTCCTCCTTGGTCCAGATGGTTGCTCAATGTGGCTGTGGTCTTCAGGCTGAGGGAGGGCAGACTCTGGTAGATTATGAGAGATAGATGTGGGTCTGTGGTTCACAGTGGCTGGAGCAGCTCTATGTCTGCAGTCAGGGTTGGTTCCTGTCATGGGCGGAGGGGGTGGTGCTGAGTAACGCTCAAACTCCACAGGCTTTTCTCTCACTTTACAGTCACCGGGCCCTCTGTCAGAGAACCTGAGAAACACAATAGAAAGCTTTTAATTACACAGCGAGGCAGCATGGACTATCATCTGCAGCTCAATCAAATAATACACTGTGGCAGAGGCCTTGTTCCAGCAGCCACTATGATTAGGACTGTGCCAGCATGACAAGACACATGTCTCCCTCTCTTCTGCAAGTCTCCTCCCTGGTAACTGTTCAGCTGGCAGCCTGAAGAGGCATATTTCAGTTCCCACAAGTCTGCATAGAGGAATAAATAATCCTCCAGTGCAAAGAAGCAAGACCGAATCACTTTTTCCTGCCTGATTCCCATTTACAGTTTTAACTCTTTGTAGGTAAAGTCAGACATCACTGGAGGCCTAGAGGAGTTGAAATGATGTTGTGTCTCCTTTAGCATAATTTAACCATACAACACAGTGGCATGCTGTCATTAAATGAGCCATCCAGACTGTAAATGGTAAAAGCATGCAAACCTGCTTCAGCCTGGTTTCATGCACACAGATTACATTTCCATGCATGCAAGTCCTCCGAAACAAATTCAATTAGGAGTAGTCGGAGAACATTAAGACAAAATTGTATTGATCCTGCAGTCACAAGATACAGTGTGGTGACTTGTGGACAGACAGACGCCATCGTTCAAACCTCCCAATTGGGATTCTTACAAGCTGCGACAAGTTAATGTTCCTACTCACCCCAAGTGAAGCTTTAACCCTGTGATTTCCATAGAGTAGAAGTAAAAGTGAGTGTGCCTTCTGTCTGCTGGCTCTCTGTGACAGAAGCCACCTGTCGGTGTCTCTTTACGCCTGTATCAATGACAATATCTGGGTGGAGCATGTCTCACTAAGCTCATCTCCCAGACTTTTCAATGACAATAACATCCGCTGCACTGTTGTTGTAATGCAAACGCAGAGTGTCATATGGCGTGGCTCGTACAATGAGGTTGCTCAAGACCAGATACTCTATACCCGTCAATGAGTTTCACTGTGAGAGATTAGATACTGCATAAAACCTCCTGAATAACTGGTTGTAAATCCATGAAGTCATCTTCACTATGTCACAATATTGTCTGCATGAGTCATCCTGAATAACTCAAGTAAAAGAGAATCATGTTTTTTTTGTTTTTTTTTAACTGGTTATTAAAGAGTAGGTATTTTCAAAACGCTGGCACTGGAAAATAATTCCTCACAATGCATAGATCAGGTCATACCTCCTTAACAAAGAATAAAACTAGTCCCCATTAAAAAGGGAACCCCAGCAATATAGTATTACACTTAACACTCACAACATGAATTTGGTGGACTCACAAGAGAGACATAATCAAAAAAAAAAAAAAAAAAAGATTGGTCAAATTAACATATTCCTCATAAGACAGGAGTTAATGTGAACAATCAAAAGGTAAAATGAATTCATGAACGTTTCACCCTGCCCATAAAACAAACAGTCACTGAGGAGGCAGTTAGGCAGAGTTAATATTTCCACACTATTTCCACAATACAAATTCCTCATACAAGTCATGATTCTAAGTTAGTCTGCATTTAGCTGGTAGCTCTGTATCTAGGCACAGCAGTGCTTTTAGCCAATGCTAATGCCAGCATGCTAACATGCTGATAATGACAATGTTAGCAAGCTAATGTTTAGCCTGTATAATGGCGGGAATGTCTTAAGTTTTACAGGTATTTGGCCATAAACCAAAGACTGTGACAAAGTGAAATTTTGACCTAATGATGGTGTTTACAATTCATCCTGATGGGGGCCTGAATGTCCTTAAAAACCTTTATGACAATTCATCCAATGTTGTAGAGATATATCAGTCTTGACCCAAGTGGTGGACCGGCCGACCCACATTACCATAAAAATCCAATTGTGCAAAGTAAGAGATCGTATTGATGATAATTTCATGCCTTCAGGCTGGCCCCCTGAACTGGGCTCCCCCCATTACACTCTGGAAGAGGGCAGGAGAAACACTTCCTCACTGTCACAGACACGGTCAGATGCCTCGCCCACAGAAGTAAGCCTCCACTAAATGACACAAAGCACAGCCAGAGAGACGGCTTATGTTGTCACAGCTGCGCCAAGGCAGTGCCACTGGTATGCCCTGACAGATTATAAAGACTTCACTGTTCTTCTACAGACTTACTGCCCTGTGACTGATCACCATCATGAGCAGAAACACACTAAGATATCACACTGAGTATGCTGACAGAATAATGAAGACGCTGGTGCAAGAGCAAAATAATTAATAAAATAGGTCAGATAGAATACGGTTCATTGTAATACTAGCATTTAGTTTCAACCATACCCACTGATGACACATAATAATACCATTTCACTACACCAGAGATTACTCAAGATGACTCAAAAAGCAATCCTCAAATCAAATGAAACACTGACACTCTTTAAAATTTACTATGTTACATAAAAAGGTTATAATTGCGCTGTATTGCGGACACGAAGAGTTTCCCACTGCAACAGATGTGCTGACAAGTTACATCAAATGAGATTTACTCACTCTGTGGCTGTGTTGTGTGGCGGTTCAGACAGTTTACTCTCCGCCTGGGAATATTCTGTCTCAGACGTTACTGCAGGAACTGGAATCTTCTGTAAATAAAGTAGAACAAACACATCTTCCGTTATGCAGAAATATCTAAAAATCTACAGAAGAGAGGCTTCCAACTCATTCAAGGAGCCAAAACTCTTGTCTTTTGTTAATTACTCTAACAACCTGTGTTGCAGCTTCCTGGTTTCGTTCTGGTACAAAAAAAAAAAAAAAATCAGCAGGTTGATGCCCCTCTTTTCCTTAAGCTGAGGGAGTGTCACTATGAACAAACATGGATTAATATTTGACTTGGCTCTTTCCTTTGTTCCTTTCACTTCATTCAATGTGCTTGTCTTAACAAGATGTAAAGCCACCTTGAGTGTTTGACGCAACTCTTAAGTGACTAAAACCAAGGACCTCACCTCATCTATTTTGGCTTTTTCCAATAAAATGTGTAAGTTTCAAATGCAAATCAGGGTGCAATGTGCAAATCATTTTAGATGACTAAAAATTAGACTTTGTCCCTCACCTGCCCATAGATATCAGCTGAAGGAGAGGATTGGGATCTCTCATGGAAACAGGCGGTTCTCTCCTCTGGCCCTGGATCAAGGATGTTATCAGCTGACCGGTATCGTCCAGACACTCTCGTCTCTGGAGGTTTCTTCTGTATATTCCACCTCGCCTCATACTCAGCAAAGGTGCCAAGTCTTTGCTGGTCCAGGACGTACTGTTTCTGTGCAGAGTATGGAACTCCTTGGAGCTCCTCAGTGTACTCTCTGCTCCTGATCCCTTTCAGTGTGTGTTCTGTTTCACCGGTGGAGGCGAGACCTCGGCCCTTGTTCTCAGCTGGGTTCTCGGTATAGCTATGAGGGTGCATGTGACTGGGGAACGTCGGTTTCCCGTTTTCTTTAAAGAGCCTCTTTTGCTCAAGTGAGGAGCTTGTATTTTCATTGCGAGGGAGATCTTCTTTTACCCCGACTTCGTGGATTTTGTCCGGTTCAGAGAAGGACCTTACTTTCTTCTCTGCTGGAAAACGCTTTCGGCCACCAATGCGAGTTACCTGACTGCCTGCAGGCCCCGATTTACTCATTATCGTCTCTGACACAGTTGGTAGAGGGGTGATATCTTTCCTGGCCAGAGCTGTGGATGGGTAGGGAGGTAAGGCCTCGGCTGCAGGGTGTTCCAGTAACACAGGCTCCAGGTCTTTCCTCCTGAAAGAAGTAGCCTTAAGCACCCTCGCTTGTGCTTCCTTCAGATTATCCTTGTAGGTATTGGTGAAGGGGCTATCTGCAGAGGTCGGGGTGTTGCTTTCAGTCGACTTCCAGACATCCCGATCTTCTTCGGTCTCACCCTCAGCACCAGGGAGGGTAGCTGCACTTTTACTTTTCTGCAGCTTGGCTCTTCTCATTTGGATTTCACTCCTCAACGTCGTGGCAAAACGCTCGCTGCGTCTCACCTGCCTGCTTTCGAGGGACTCGTCGGAGCCTCTCGATTTCTCATCTTGGCCTGCAGCATCCATGGACAGAGAGTGGAGCATGGGAGTTGCCTGGGGGCTGATCTTGCTGTGATGTCTGATGTCTTGGGGTACTTCTCTGTGTTGCAGTGGCAGAGACCTCCGTTGCTCAGTCTGTCTGCTAGGGGAATAACTCTTGTACTGAGCTTCTGCATTTTGCGAGTTGTGTCCTCTCTGGCTTCCCCTGTCGTCAGAACTGGCTTTAGGTACAGAGGTTTCTAGTACAGTAGTAACTTGGTGCTTGCTGTATCCGTTACTGTCTCTACTGTGCGAGGAGTGTTGCTGCTGCTGTTGTTGTTGGGGCAGATTATACTTGGCTTTGGTGACTGTCTGTGAGTTCCTCTCATTTCCAGTCTGTGCCAGGTCTATGCCTGTGGCACTTTTCCTGTCCTCTGGTTTTCCTGACAAGGTTTGTGGGTTCGGCTGAGTAGGCTGGCATGTAGTGACACAGTAGTATCGGCTATGTCCACTGCTATCAGTGTTTTGATCAGTGGCAGCAGTAGCCAGGGAGGTGCTTAAGTTCCTTCTCTGGTTCTGACCAAAGTGTTGTGGAGAACCGTTTGTAGGCAGTTCCTGCATACTACAAACGTAGCCACCTACGTTCTGTGGCTTTGGTACGGATGTAGCCCAGGGTTGTGGATAAAAAGTGCTTTTGTCACTATGGTGTCTTTGATGGTAGGACTGACTTACATGGGAGGGCTGGCCTTGCCGAACGTCACAGCTGGACAAGGAGTACTGCTTGTTTGAGTTGAACTGGTTGTGGTTAGATTTATCAGATGAAGTGTAAAAACCGTCGCTGTCATTTTTCGGGGATAGGTTGTGGCTGCGGCAATTTTCAGTGGAAACTTTAGAGGGGACATGTGAATTAGGTCCTTCAGGGTGAGCTATAATGAGCCCTCTTTCATGTACCTTGGTTGCAGCAAAACTATCACTGCGTGCAGGTGGGAGCGGCGGAGGAGGAGAGGGGGAGGCGGTCTTCTTTTTTTCAGGAACATGCCACACAGGTCCACAGCTGGTCCTACTTGAAGTGGAGTGACGAGAGCCAGCCTGGTCATCAGTCTGCGGACCATCGCAGCCTCCTGGCATCTGAAAGTAGGTGAGCCTATCATCCTGTTTGACTCCCTCAATCAGACTCTGGCTGTTTCTGCCATTGTTGTGCTTTCCTCCAGCATCCCACTGATTGACTTTATAGAGCATGTTCTCGGTCGACGCAGTGTTGCTCTTTGAGAGGGTGTAGTCTGGTGTGCCAGAGCTGGTGGAGAAGGAGCTGTAGGCAGAGTCTCGCTTCCCTCCTCCAAGGTGCTCCATACTGTTGTTGGACTTGGCGGGTGACAGCTGACCGGCAGGGTACGGGTGTGATACATGCTCTAGACTGTCCATGCTGCCAAGAGAGCTGAACTGGTCGGACACTCTGCGTAGATTTGTTTGCTCCCAGCCAGAGGAGAGATCAGTTGAGGATGAGCTGGAGGTTAAAACAAAGGACCAAGTGTGAAAAAACACACAAAAACCTGTTTTCCTTCAGCAAAAGTAGACTGTTTTTTAAGATCGCTGATGTTTATTAAGTTATGAATTATGGGCTCTAATTCTACCAAGTTTTATGAATGCACTTCTTGCAATTCCTGAGTCTATTTTTATATAGGGGTATAACATTGTCAATAAAATGAACCCTCACCATCTGAGCCAATGCTATGAAGGTGTTGCCATCTCATTATTTTTAACTAACAAGATAACAAAGCCATTGGATTTTTAAGGAAACGTTTATGTTGTAGGGTGACAACTCAAGGGAAAATTTCAATTAAAGGCCCCTGTAAGCATAAGCATAAACTGTTCATTAAAAGAGCTTGATATCTAACATTGAGAATCAAGAAACAAACTTCAAGATCCTGGAGTTACCTTGCATCATATCTGGTGTGCCAGACTGGCGTGGGTGGAGACTGTGTTTTGGCAGTCTCTGATTGGCTTTCGTTGAACTTGGTGGAGTGCCAGGAGTGAGGCCTGCTTATGGGTTCATTCCGCCTGCAGAGAGGGCAAAAGACACAGAGTGGATTAGAGACCAACCCCTTATGGAAAACATCATGTGCTTCCACATATAAATCTATGCAACTGAGAGTTAGCAGTGCAGCTTGTTCTGCAACTTACTGCATATCCATCAAGGCAGTGATTTGAAACATTTTAGATTCATTCTAACATTTGCAAATAAAAACTATTTTAAAAACTAATTTGCTTCTCTGCTTCATTACAAACTTTGTACAGTTGTTAATTATACATATGAAACATACCCTTTAAAGCGGTTCTTTCTGTAATGCATGTCAGGAGAAGATAAACAGATACAACATATCACCATAAAATGAAATAAGCTTAAATACAATTTCATTTCCTTCTAAACATAGACACAAAACCTGTGTATAGATGTCATGGGCAGACATTGCATTGCATGCTTTACATATGGAATGGATCTTATTTATCTAATGAAATGAACCACAAGACAATCCAAACAGGCATGCTGTGAAGGGCAGGTAATCAACCACAGGAGAGATGCTATGACAGGAATGAATGATAATATTACTTGAGAAATGATTAATGTGATTACGGGCACAGGGCACACAGGAAGGGAGGGGAGGAGAAGAAAGATAGGGATAGGCACTACTGATTACGATGACGCAACAGAACCATACCTCATGGAACTTCGCAAAATCTTCGTAAGAAAGCTTCTGGCCACATGCACGTCATTCTCTGAGGGCATTTTCTGAGCTACAATATCCACCATTTTCATATTCCTAGGCAGCAGGGGGAGGAACAAACACACTAAGAGCTCACCCACAATAGACTGGACTCAGTTGATAGCAGAAAACAGGACAAACACCATCAACTTTTGCATTTAGACTTAGTTGGTGGTTACTTTTGAAAGGTTGTGTACACTAAGGCATTGCAGAAAACTGAGCGTGTTGGTTGCAAAAGCTCACTAGGACAAAGGTTCCCTAAATTTCCAATCCAGCTAAGTTATGACAGACTGCTTCTAATTCACTAGACAGTAATATGTAGTCCACAGGAGTGTAAATGGCTGTTGATGAATGGTGTTATAGCTCCCTCTCCTGGACAAACTACTGTATGCTCATGTTGTCGCATAGTTATGAGTTTCATGCAGAAATATGAAAACTCTCCATATGATGGATCTACATTACAGCAGACGAAACCAGTGAAACACACAGTTTTACTCATGTTTGATCAGGCTCATCATCTGAACAGGACGTAGCTGAGGTGAGCTGGTTGTGCTCAGACTTTGCCATATGGTCCCAAAGGGAACACAAGCCCAGCATGGGGCAGGGGGCTTAGAGAATAGAGAATCTCTTACACAATCAGATCAGCCACCTCACCCCTCAATCCAAGCTGTCGTCTGCCTCCCAGACAGCATTTCTATCCTCGATGAGGTCCAAAAGTGTCAACGTTTGACAGGAACAAGGGACCTTGGTAGTGCTTTGTAGTTACAGCTGTGGTTATACTGTGGTACTGTGAAATGTGCCACCAACCTAATTTAAGGCCTGTGTTTAAAGTGAGTTTATATTGCAAGGCTTTTCTCTGAGACTTTTATGCTTCAGCTTTTAATGTAAGTGCAATACATTTTAAAACATCTCTAAATAGCGCTGAACGTTTACTTTAAGCCTAAGTATAGTATTGTATGTTAGCCCAAGGTAACTAGATTTCCTAAGAGGGGACTGTGAAACATTGGTCTTATAATGGTCAAGAATTTTGGACAAAGCTTTGCATGCTTTCACTCTCATTGGACTCAGGACGGCCCTACAAAGCCATGAGGTCAAGAGGTCCTGCCCCCTCAGTCACCTTATCTAAAGGCCTTCAGTGATCTGATGACAAGAGGTCCAAACAACAGCTTCCTTCAGATCGAGACGTATCCCTAAAAACTAACTTCTGGGTGAAATGAATAACTATGATATTTACACTCATTTCATAGATTTTTTAAAAAGAATTTTCAGATGGAGACAGAGATTTGGTTAAGCTCAATAAAGTGGGACAATTCCAGAAAAATGAATTGTGGATTAGAGTTAAGGCCTATTTAGAGGACAAAGAAAAGCCAACATGAAGCTCAGTCTTCCTTGTCTCCTCAGAGTCCATGTTTCTGGGGCACTAGGAGCTAGCCACACATGGCGCCTGCTATTGGTATGCAAATGAAGCTGGTTTTATTAGGCCTATCGTCAGGGCTACAGCTGGGCCGGCACAGATATGCTCAGAAAGTGAATCAGTTGGCTGGAATGGGGGCAGGGGGAGAGACTGTTTTCAGAATGATCGGTTTAGAGCCCCATCTCACTTCAAATGAGTCCGGTACCAAAGACTCCACATTCAAAAATAAACAGCTCGCACATGCATACAAAACCAAACTGAGAACATGTTAAACTTCCAAACAAACTCATTACCTATTGTGATTAGTAATACCTTACATCTGAAATGCTAACAAGAACATTCACAGATAATTTAGCTTTACTATTAAGCCTTTTCCCTCAAAGATTAATTTGCATTTGGTTTTGAAATGCTTAGTCTAGCTGATCGTGGCTTAACCTAAATGATGCATGACCTCATGCTCAATGATAAGACAGAAACAGTCAAAACAATAACAGAGTATTAGGGTCATAAACCCGAGCAAAGGACACCCCAATATGTTAAAGACAAAAAGCTGCAGGTACAACGGCCTTCAAACACAGAAGTCAGAAGGTTTAAGACACAAAAAGTGAATAAAACAAAGTTAATTTTGACTCACCAAACATCTGGATGAAGGAATTCAAAATGGACATAAAGAAGAAATGTGAAA
Source organism: Euthynnus affinis (assembly GCA_029490765.1). Classification (NCBI taxonomy): domain Eukaryota; kingdom Metazoa; phylum Chordata; class Actinopteri; order Scombriformes; family Scombridae; genus Euthynnus; species Euthynnus affinis. Next base: position 9,077,203 of record CM055848.1, read on the forward strand.
TCCGAAAAACCTACACAATAATATCAGACTGGAGCTCAGTTTGGACAACAAAGTGAGACCAGTTTTCCCCGTGTGCTGGTCAGGCACCACATTCCACAGACACTTCAGAGACAGGCCAAAATAAAGAGACATGCAGAGATCTGAGCATCATTGCTTAACTCTGCCACTAATCCACTACCTGCAAACACACACCAAACAACAACTCAAGAACACAGAACTCAGCCCACAATGACTATTACTAAAACTAAGTTCTCCTGGCAGAATTAGTTTGAACGGAGGGGAGATTTCCTTCAGGATTACTGGGGTTTTACCCCTGAAAGGGGGGTGGATGAGTGTACAGAGAAGGAGGAGGGCTATTGTCACAGCCAGTCCCCTTGGAGTATTCTCGTACCTTGCCTCGTCTTATTGGCTCTAAGGGGCTAATATGCTAATGATGGGATGAAATGCCGGACTCTTCTCTTCCCATCTCCCCTGTTGTGAAGCAGACATGCATTTCTCCCATTACTATGGCAACAGGTTGATCTCTAGGGTGCGAGGGCACCCTGTTTCCTGAAAGCCTCGAGTAACGAGCAATGCAACTGCCCAAATAAGGGATGTTAATAACACATGACAGATACCAATTAGTATTCAAAGTGTGGACTCTTGAACATTTTGTTATGATTCTGTTATTACACTGTTTTAGTTTGTGTTGAGTTCTACTTGTTAATTTGCATTCTACATTCATACCATTTATACTTACATTTGTTTCACTGGGGTTAAACTGCCACTAACATTTTGTAAATTCAGTATCTGTCACTCATATGTTATATTTAGAGTATATTTTGATTTAAAAAAGGATTAAAATATTTAATTACACTTTGTCTGATTAATAGGCAGTGTGTTACAGGTCATCATTCACTTCTTTCTAACTGTAATGCTATTCTGTTGAACAAAAATGATTCATGTGTAGTCTTATGGCATAATGCTGATGTGTACTAAGATGGATCAAATTCTTGATTGATTTAGTTTAGTTCTTTACCAGGACAATGCACTTTAATAACCATTTCTGAAAATGAGCCAGTGTTTGCCAGCTTGCAAATTTTCAGTACTTTGGCAAAAATAAACTGAAAAGTTAAATAAAGTGACAACATTAACAGGCTACAAGTACCGTTTATTTGATAAATGTTACATAAAAATGTGTATAAAAAATATCAAACAATATTATAAATATAATATATATAAAAACAACTTTTCTCTCTCAAACGCGCTTTTTAAATGTTCTTTTGTTATCAACAAAGCTGAGGCCAAGATTTTAGGGTACAGCCCGTGTTATCATCCAAATTCTCTACTGACTTCCAAAGTAAAAACAGAATAAATGCTCTGATAAAACATTTAATAGGATCTGGATCTGTATAGGAAATGATTTACAGTGCAAGTGCTGTTCAGTTTGAAACAAATGGTCCAAGGTGTGTAACTGCAACCCTTTTCTTAAAAAAAAACAAAACCTTTGCAATTCACAAATCACAATAATCCACAAGTGATTTTTTTAAATTGTGAATTTGACGTAGCACCTCCTTTCAACAGGAGGACAGTACAGCTAGTTATAGTTGTCTTGACTTCAGATAATGAGCATCCTAAATGCCATAAACAAGGAAAAATACTCTTACTTGAATGACCAACAAGTGTTTCTTATTTAAACGTGCTCTGGCACACTGGCAACAGGTCTGGTGACAGGCAAGCAGATTAGCAAAGAATGGTTGCAACCTAAAGCTGATAGGAAGGCAATAAAATCCACAGTAATCTGCTGTGAGGGAAGCAACTAACCATGCGATCCAAACAAGGTTTTCATTGCAAGGTTCAACAAATGCATTATTTTCTTAATGTTTTTTTTTTCTACACAAATGCATCTCATAACACTCATTACATATGAATTTTCAATGTGACCACAGTGTGATTTCTTTAGAAAAACTAATAAATGTGACAATAAGCCTTACAGAATGTGGTTTGGAAAGACTGAAGCATTAACTTGTATAAAATTTCCATTAAACCGAAGTTAAAATTAGCGTTAACTAGGATAATAACTTGTCTGTCAAGTCAATTCACTTTGCAAAGCATGTAAATAACATAAGATAAAGTGCAGCGTCAGGTCCAGCATTAGTGTGCAGAAACATGCTGAAGCTATATGCATCCAACCTGCACTTGCAGGTGAGCGGGTGGATTCAGTCTGTCCCTGAGGGCCTGACAAAGGCCTTCTTCAGCGGACCCTACAATCAAACCAGTCATGTTTCGGGTGAGAGAGGTGAACCGTGAGCAGCATGTAATGACCAGCACATTCCTGGGCTGAGTGGCATACCAGCTGTCAAGTCACTGGCTGCCTGCTCTGACCCGCAGCCCAGAAACACCTGGAAAACTTTTGTCTGAGGCTGAGGGTCTGAACACCATCACTAAAACAAAGTCCTCCATGTCCATTATTGCAGTTCAAGATGTATTGGGGTAATTGTTGGGTGAATGCAGATATTAAATAACCAAAAACCTGTTCATAACTGAAGGCAAGCAGTTACCTGTTGTGTCGGTTATCTGTTGTGCTAATGCAGCCGAAGTGTACAAGAAAACACAAAGTACATCAAGTAACAACAACAAACAGTGTGGGGATTAACTGTAGTCACTCAAAATGACTTACAGTGAACTGCAAGGATTAGCCAACCACAAACCATCTGTAACAGTGTCATGTATAATAAAATAGTGTGAGCAAATATGAACAAAGCTGTCAGAAGTGTTGCGACGTGTGAGAAATTATTGTTAATGTTTATGTAATGACATGTTTTGATTGTAGCTCCAAGAGCGATTCTCCCCAAACATCAGTAATTACTGCTATGTGATAACAACATATTTCTCATTAGGCAAGATGAGAGACCAACATTGTAAAATGATAGTGACGATGTTACCTTAAGACTATTTGCAACTAAACTGGTGATCATGGCATAAATGACACACGAACACAAAACCCAATAGACAAAATATTACTATGGGGTTTAAATAATGAAAAAGCAAAAATCCAAAGTTCCTGGAAACATTGAATGTCTTCTAGATTCACATACATACCTCATGAAACGTTCATCAAGAACTAAGATTTCTTCATGTCACATTGAAAAAAAAAAAACAAAAAAACATCACAGCTCAAAGCAGGTGTATTTTTCTTTGATTGGAGTGTATGGTTTAACAAAAAAATTAAACCTTCTTCCTGTAAAACTAGTGACATCTCTGACTCACTCTCAACTCACCTTGGCTGTGGAACAAACCAAAAACAAACCGAGGGGTGCAGTTAAGACCAGGCTACACTGAAATCTCTGAACTATGATTTCCTCAGCTGAGACCCAAACAATTTTAAGAAATCTACTTATGACGAGAATTCAGCGCACGGCATTCCAAACATACTACATGGGCTTATTTAGAAAAACAAAGACCAGTAGATGTAAGCCACTCCACTGCAACCCCTACTGAATGCTTACACTGTAAGTTAGGCCAATAAGCTTTTCCGGGTATAATTGGATTGTGCACCAAACCTCTGTGAAGGCCTAACTCCTCTAAAATAGGCGGCTGCTACAGTAGAAAACATCCCCTCTATTGTAAAATAACAGTGCATGTTAGTGACTGTGGTACTTCTGTAACAATGCCAGAAGGGGGAAACCAAATGCTACAACAAACTTCAAGCTTCATGTTGTAAAGTTTAATGATTCTCCCAGCAGATGGATGGATGTACTACAAATACCCTAAAGGGAAGGGAAAGGAAGGCAGGCCAGGCTGCGTGGGGTCCTTATGAAGAGTAAAATACCTTCTGCCCCAAACTAGAGAGGTAGACTAAATAATGTGAACACCTTGAGGAAAAGGCTACTTCGAAAACAATGGCTGTCCATACATAGTGTAATGACTGTTTCGTGATATTGCTCTATAAAAGTGAACTTTAAATATGCTACAAAAAGGGACTAAATTACAGCTTTTGGATTTTAAAGTTAGCAAACCATAACAATACCAATCTGGAATACAGACAGTACAATTGCAATGTGCTGGTGTGGCACAATTATAATGTTAGTGTACGCAGTAGCCAGTGATGGGAAGCTTTAAACAAATTTTGCATGAAACATGCAATTAGTCTGTACGTTAGCTCACACCCTGATTTTTGTTAGTGAAATAAGTTTAACGAATGTAAATGTATCGGTAAAACTTTGGAAGATTTCCCGTGCGCAGTGGTTTTGTTGAGGCATGTGCAACGACGACGAGATGCTTTCCCACAGATAACCACACCTGTCTGTCCTATATGTGACGTGTGACAAGCCTCTCTCATTCTAGTCACACCCCTCTCCAAAATGACATTATACCAACAATCTCGCATTAGTCACCACATGCAAAAAAACATGACTCGCTAAATCAAGCTCCTCCCTTCTGATGTCTGTAAAGAGACCACACCTGTACACGGGAGCAGGTTCTGACAGCTTCCTGATCCTCTATCAACTATCCAGCATTATCCCTGAGATAAAAAGAAAGGTACATGCTGACACCTACGTGCCCAGGCACAGATGAACCTACAGACAAACATGAAGGCCCCATGTGGGTAGATGTGGAATGCTAAACTGTGATACATTTGCAAATCTCAGTACTAGCTTTTTTTTCACAACATGGAGACTGCATTTGGATCAAAGCAGCAAGAAGTGGGACTGGAGCTGAAGCTTTGAGGTTCTATAATGAACAACTATCAACCTGCTGTATTCTAAATCAGACACAGACTTGTTATTGTGGCCTTGGAAAATGAGTGACTGGAGATGCTATTTGAGACTGTCGGAACAAAGTAAATTCTTCAACATAAACGAGGGGTAGGAAGGAACTGAGAGTCCCATGGGACTCAAAGTCTGTCTAAAACACAATAAGAACAATAAGACCTGTCCTAGTAAGGAAACATCTTTTTCCATTTAGAATCACAATAAGTGTGCTGAAAAGACAATAACCAGATCCTTTAGTTATGCTTCCTGCTCTTCTGTAATTTAATCTACCCAGTATTAAGTCTCTTAACAAACACACACACACACACACACACACACACACACACACACACACACACACACACACACACACACACACACACACACACACACACCTTGATTCAAGGGGAAAAATAGATGTTGCAACCACAGCATCATGTGGAAAGAGACACCAGCATGCTACTGTAAATAGTTCACAAGTGAGTAGCCATGATACATGATTCACTAATATAGGTATTTCTTGTAGGTTCATTTTCAGTTGATTTGATTCTTATTGTTGACGCCCATAAGATAATCAGACCTGAGAAACTTTATGATGTTTTTCTAAATAATTGTGGGCATACAATCATGTAGTTCTCAACCATTTTATACCCAGTAGATGATCAGCAGAACATTTGATTAATTGGCAAGTCAGAAGAAACTGAATGAGTTTTCAAGCGTTTTTTTTTTATATGAAAATCCCTCTCTTTTGTCTTCCTTCCTAATGACTTTAGCTTGTGGGTTGTAGCAGCTAGCAGAGCAATATCACAGTAAGAGGTTTGTGGTGGAAAAAACTTTAATTTTTAAAAAGAATGCAGTTGGGGTCCAATTAATTCATGCCCACTTTTGAGCACAATAATATCTGAAGAAAGACGTCACATTATGTGGCTTCAAATCTTGACTATTTTTCTATAAAATTAAATAGTTGTGACTAAATGAACAGCAATATGATTCATAGTTAGGAAAAGAATATTTGTAGTTATTATTTATATAGTTATAGTAGTTTATAAAAGTTGTACATTTAAAAACACTAATGGTTTACTGCTTAATAGTTGTGGTTTGATTTGATTGATAATGTCCGACAACGTTAGCAAACAACCCCACAACAGTCATCAGATTGTGACTCAAGTATTTGCTGAATCACGATTGGTACACAGCAGTACTTGACATCACATCTTTCTAATGAGTCCCACCTACTTCAGACCACCGAGAAGAGCAAAAAGAAACACAAATACTGAAATTTCTCTTGTGAAATAAACAAAATCAGTCTAACTTTGGAAGAAAATTGAGTGTTTATGTTGAACCCCATCACTCGTAGTAAGAAGTTAATTGAGAAAGTATGTTTGAGAGCCTTTAAGTTGTCCCACGATAACATGTAGAGGTATACTGTGTTCAAATGTATGTTACATTACGTCTAAAGTGATAACAGACAGTAGTACACTCTTGTTTTCAGATCCTATAATAGACATGTCTATTGAGAATAAAATCCAATGAGTGAGACTCCAAGCCATGTCTTTGTGGAGCGATAAATGGTGAGTGGACTTACTTGTACAGTAGGATTTGTTCAGGGATTACGTTATGATATGATACAATACACAAGAGGGACAATGAGACCAGTGTTTCACTTACAACAAGGCCATTTGTAAGATGGGCCTCCTGGAGTCAGTTGACAAATGATTCATCAGTTAAACAAGTTATGAATACCAAACAATACGACAGAGTCAATAAGTCACAGGGATCAGCTTAAGACAAAAAGAGTGAATGTAATCATTTCTTGTGGGTTTACTGTTCATCAACAGTCTGTTCTTTGGTCTTCGAGAAAGAGTGATGTGTGGTGTAAGCAGAGAACAATGCAGACTTATCATAGAGGGACTGAGGCCAACTGATGAGGTGGTTTTCTGAACTGATTAAAAAAAAAAATCTCAGTGCCAAATCATGGCATTTGCATCATAACTTCCCTTTGCTCAATGTTCCCACACCTGCCTGCGTAGGATCTATTATCGGGTAAATGATGTCATTCACAACCTCTTCCTTCTTTCAACTTGATCATCATGAAAAACTGTCACAAGCGTGAACTCCTCATGACTCCAACCTAGTATAACCTAGCAAAACAGGACCATCCAGCTACCGGGAACTCAACAGTGACAGCTACAAATCCCAGAAAGTGTAGGCTTGTCTGCAGACGCATTGTGCAGACAAGGAGGTGCAAGGGCCAGGATCCTCCACCTCTATTCCTCTGTCACCTTGGTTTGTTGGAGATGTTACCATGGTGACTTGTTAGGCTGGAGGGAGGGGGGGTGCACCTGTGACAGCAGCAGATGCAGGAGGAGAAGGAAGGGACTGAGAATTGGTTACCTACCTTTTCACCACCAGACTGAGAGTCTTATGGGAGCCTTTCACTAGGCAGATTGCCTCCTGTCTGTAGCCACTCAGGGGAATCTCGTTGATGTTGACAAGCTCGTCTCCCACCTGGAGATTCACAGCTGCTGCCTTGCTGCCCTCCTCAACCTGGAACATAAACAGAGCACGTCCTCAACACAACCTGTTTACATCACAATAATATATCAAGCCTCTACATTCAACTTAGGTAGCGCTACTGAAGAGTGGACTCAGGAAATAACATGCTAGACTACCAGTAGCTAATGTTAGCTCACTGATTTGTGATTTGCACACAGTTCATACTTAAAAGCTCCTCTTTGATATAAACAGATTTGGCCTTTTGACACTGTAGAAACTTTTCATTTCACAGCCTTGCCAAGTCCAAAAACAGTAGCACCGCCTTCTGTTTAAATAAACAAGAAAGGAAGAGGACATACTTGTGCGCTCCGTGGGGTAGGTGTGAGAATTCAGAGGAAAATAGATGACATCAGTGGATACCAAGAGACTTCCTCTACAGTGTTGCGAAAGTGAATAAATAACCTCATATGGCCTAACCTTGGTGGCACTTAGTGCTTCTCAGCACTTAACCACTTGTGATAAGCAAAATCCTGATATTTGCTGTAGGGTTTAAAACCTATTGTGGAGCAGATCCCTCCTAATGCAGTCTTGGATGGTAACATTTCTGTTGTGTTTACCAACTAGGACTAATGATTTTTATTAAAATCGATTAATCTAACTATTACCTTCTAAATTTAAAGTTATTACAAGGAACTTGTGATTATGAAACAGTCTCATGATGCCTCTATATGACCTATACATAAGCATACAAGACCATCAGCGAGAAGATTGGCTATTTTTATATAATTATTCTAAATGCCTGCCAAGGGGATTCCCCGTGAAATCAGGCGAAACAATTTATGGCATGCAGACTGGAAGAGCCTACATTTACTTTACATGTACAGTGTTTCCCCTTGGTTGACTTCTTTGGGGTGGAGTGAGGGTGTGTAGGGCAAAACTCAGGAGAGACTCAGCAGCCACATATTCCTATAATGAGAACAGCTGGTCCACCTTTAAGGTCAGTTTATCCATTGTCGCTAACTTCAGGGCCAAACATTTATTAACGAACACAATGTAACCTATACTGTACATTTACTGCCAGATTGACAACTTACTGTTAACCTTTTCCACTGCTCTGCTTGCATTCACTGTCACTTTTCTGCCACTTGCTCTCTCCGTTCACTCAACCACACACTTGCTACACACACACACATTACGCACTGCTCTATTCCTTAAGGGAGCTACACTACCAAGAGTTTCCAAGGCAACAACACAGAGGTTAATTCACATTTCAGAACAGCCTGAGAGTCAAGACTGGCAGCCTGCTAGTCCTATACAATTATAGGGGAAACCCTGACTGTAGCATTGTAGCATGTTTAATCATCATCATCATCATTATATTAAAATTATTAATCTTACATGGCCACAAACAGATACATTACCTCATCACTATGCAAAATGAATTGAACGACTAATTATATGAAATAGCTTTTGATTAATTTCCTGTCAAATGACTAATTGATCATTTCAGTTTTAAAAACAAGATTTTAGATTAGGAATTAGATTCTTGTGTTCTATCAATGCAAATGAATAAAAAGCCAAAATGTATTGAGTACCTGTGTTTGCAAAAAACCATCTAAGAAAGAAAATTATGTTGACATTTTATTTGCGAGACGTTCATTATCATAAACCTCACGAAAAACTTCAGTACAGATCATTTTCACAGCAGATATTTTAACAAAAACAGGAAAAGCACAGCTGCAGTTAATAACATTAATGATGGATGAACCCCATTTACTTTTTCCAAATTCATGAGTGCGCCGGTGGGTGGCAGATGCTAGATTTTGACAGCCGAACATGAATAAATAGGAACTGTATTGCGCAATTATGAAACAAATATGGCAGTCAAGTTAGCAAAATCAAGGGCACATCTACAAAAAATGCTTAAGACGTATGTGCGAAAAATGCATCATAAAGCCAAGATTTGCTTGTTGACGTTCTTGACTGATTTTATAGGGTAAGAATGACAGAAAAAACACACTGTTTATCAAAGTTAACAGCAGGTAGGCCAGTTTCTAAAGACAAGGCTCAAAGGCTATAAAAATACTTCAAAAAGCTGCTGTCCAAGCCAGTGGCATGATGTAAAAACAAACTGTACTGTGTTTGTCTGAGGGCAGACACCTGAAATAACACATCTGTCAAAGGGAGGTACAGTGAACGGAGTACAGTGGACTGAAGTTAGCAACTGCTAGTGTTAGTGTATCTCTGGAGAGGACCCACCAACAAAAGGGTCGACTCATGATATAAGATATTAAAACTGACAGAACCACAGCTTCATGCGAAGGTCTCTGAAGTGTCAGGTATACCATACGTAAAAGGTCACCGCTGTCCTCATATTGCCGAAGATAGTCAGACACGAGAGGTGCAAGATAGCAAGGCTCACTGTGGAAAGAAAAGCAGCGAGAACGTGCTTGGCAGTTGGCACATTAACACACAAAAGCCAAGCTCTGCAGCTGATAATCAGTTCTCCACTCAACCTGTGAGAGGGGGCTGTATGACTCAACTACAGAGGTATGTGTACATTTACAGACCATTACGTCTTATATGGCCTTTATCCTCTGCACAGAAAACCAGAGCCCAGATAGCACTAATCATAGCTTTTTTTTTTCATTTTTCTATAATACCGATTTTAAGGCAGGGTTAAGGCACCACAGACTGAGGATTTTTATGATGGCTGGCTGGATTCCTGAGATGGTCCAGATATGGTAGTGTATTTTTTAGAGAAACTGAATCACCCACTGATACAGTTAGTGTAGGTTACAATGTCTAAAATGGACACAAAACCCCCCAGTTATACTGAAAATGCAAAACCATTCTGACTAGACTTGGTTAAATACTTCAGAGGAACAGTAGCATGAAATTAACTTCACATGGGTAAATTAATGACTGAGGGTTTTGCAAGATTAAAAGGTAGGGTCTTAGATAACCAGGTAGCAAACTGTATTTAAGGATCAGTCTGGCGCTTTTCTATGTTTTTTCTTGTTGTCAATAAATCACATAAAAAGAACAGAACTACTGATGTGTTAGTCCGTCTCTTAGTACTTTCTGACTTCACTACCCTAACAGGGGCTCTCAGAGCCAAGCCCGTTTTGTCCAAATGAGGACAAAAAAAAAGAAAAAAGTAACAAATATATAGTTTCAAGTAAAAGCCTCAGTAATTTCCTAATACAACAGGGCTCTGTAGTTTTTAGCAAACATTACGCAAACAAGAGTAAATGGTGCATTTACTAGGGACTATTTTCAGTTGTGGATGAATACCCATTTGATGCTCCTGTGAGTATTAACAGGACTGTGCAAGTCGAGTTCACTCATCACATTTATTGCCACCAAGAAAAATAAACCTTGTGTCCAGGTGTAAAACTGTAAACCTACGTTTGACTCTGAGAGATGGGATCATTTCCATTAAGTTGCACTGTTTAAAATATTCTAAGCTACGTTTTTGTAAACATTCCAAAGCTGGAGAGCACATAGCTGATCTTTAATGATATTTGAAAGCTTTTAACTTGAGGCAGTTGTGATATAACACCGGAATATAATTGATTATACACTGTTTGGGACCAGATTAGGCTGCTGTGCAGAAGAAGTTTGATCACATGAAAAGAGTAGACATATGTACAGTAGTAGTTGAGACTGGGCAGACAGGAATCTGTAGCTACCACTAAAGAATCAGAGGAAGTCAACAGTAATGCAGGGGAACCAGGGGGAGAATAAAACTGAAGGCAAAACCAGTTTGCAGCACATTTATGTCGGTCTGACGACATTACTAATTGTGTTGTATACACAGTGCATAAGAGAGTCTTCGACATCAACAACAACTTGCTGAGACATCTGTTGGACAGCCTGGGGATACATAGCACCTTGGCTTTTATTCAGAGAAACTTAACAGGAAATATTGCTCTACAATAAAAAAAAAAACATATTTTAAGAAGGTAAATAATGACAACAAACAGAGTCGAGAGGCAGCATTAAGTAAAACAAAAAGGGTAAATAAAGGCAGTGTTTGCACAACATCAAGACAGGAGATTCATACTGCTTTTCCAAACATTTTTCACCATGGCAGCCCAATCAGCATGAGCCATACCATGTCCTTTGTTTACCATCTTCCTCCAGGCCATAATCAGTCAAACTCCAGCCATCCTGGATGCCTGAGTATCCTCAAAAATAGCCCCATGTGTCTCTGTGGGACATGAAGGGAAGGATGTGGTGGTGATGGGGGTAAGGAATGTGTCTTTTCTGCTGACAGATGTGCTGCGCAGTGTGCTGACAGGGCACTGAACTCAGACCTCATGTATGGTTTAGGCGCTGCCTTCACACATCATCGAGGGTGTTCATTCCACTTTGACAAGCCACCAGCAACCACATAAACAAACTCACCCAAATTTGACCTTTTGCTCGGTTTGTAGCTTTTTTAGCTTTTAGTAAAGAGGCATCTGTCTCTGTAAGGCAGGCAGATGTTTTAAGCATCTGTCTTTTGCAAAGTTCTTGCAGTAAATCACAACATTTGGTTTTAGCAAACCATGTTAGACTGGACACTGAGTTTGTTGTGGAATCTACGGAGTTTCAGCATAATTAAATAATTAAATTGTACTTTAATTCACAAGATGGACAATGTTGTCTCTGTCTATAATGGGAAGAATAAACATAATTTAGGTGAATATATTACCTAAATTTTTATACGTTTTCCAATTGATTCCATTGGCTCCTCCACCTTCATTTTTCCCAAAAGTCATAAAGCTGTTTTCAAATTTTATTTGGAATAACAGGAAGCCAAGAATCTCTTTTTTATTTGCCTTATGATAGAGGAGGGTTACAACTATCAAATTTACAGTGGTACTACTGGGTTGCAATGTTTTGGTTTTCTAGAGAGGTTGCTCTGCCCTGGTTACGAATTGAATTGTTGTCCTCAAGGGGTTTGGTGCTGGATCGCTTTTTATACTCTGCTCCCTTTAAGAAACTAAGAAATTATACAATTAAGTTCATAAGAGCTACATAAATATCTAGGTGACTCCCCAGTGTCGTATTGTTTTTCTCCAATTTGGGGAAAATGAACACTTAAGCCCGGCTAAAAATGACATGGGATTTAAAACATGGTTAAGTTAGGACATAGTTAAACTACTGGATCTTTATGAGGACAACAATCTTAATGTTGTTTGACGAGCTGAAAGCGAAATATGACGTGCTACAGAAATACTTCTTCAAGTATTTACAACTTAGAAGTTTTATTCTGGCACACTTAAAGAATTCAGTGCAGCAACATCCAAAGTCCACACTGGAGATATTTTCCACAAAAAATTGTTTGAGCAAAGGGTGGGTTCCTCAATTATATAATATAAATGGTGGAAAGTAAGAGACAGGATTGGATAGGAGACTTACAGCACATCTTAGTGGAAGAATGGGGCGTAATATGTTCAAAGGCACAAACACAAACCGTCAAGACTCGACTGAGATTAATACAGTATAATTGTATAATGAGAAGTTCAATATATTTGATCCTAATATTCCTGATTGATCAATGTTACAAGCGCAGTAATCATCAAGGTCATTTATATCATTGTTTGTGGGAATATGAGGAGATTCAAATATTTTGGAGTTTGGTGATACGCTACATCTCTCAGATTAACTCTTCTCCAATAACTCTAAGTCTTAAACTGTGTATACTAAGCGTTTATTCAAACAATTGCTCTCTATCTAATCGAGAAAGAAAAATGGTTGACCCATATGTGTTGGAAAAATGTTAGTTGCCCCTCTCTTGGCCTCTGGTTGAAAATTTTAATTTCAAGATTGTCTCTTGAGAAACTTGCATATATATAGTTGGGGCGAAAGCTTCTGCATTTTACAACATCTCAGAGATGTTTTTGGAATTTTTTAAAAATGGTGACATTGAAGAGGCAGTGGAGGTATGAAGTTCTGGTAAAAAATAAGTAATCTATTGTGAGGAATGTGTGCTGCATGCTCTTCTATGTTTGTGTCTGTATTTTTATTTTATTTTTTAATTTATATACTGCCATATGTTCAATTTGGGGGAAGGTTATGCATCTATCCATGTACAACATCTTGCCACGCTAGAGTTGTGGCAATGGCAATGTTGGTCTGTCGTGAGGGTCACTGCTTTGGTTGAGACTGAAATAGCTCAACAACCACTGGATTGATTACCATGGAATTTTATACAGACATTAATTGTCCACAGAGGATGAATCCTACTGATCTTTTCCTCTAGTGCCACCAGTAGGCTGACATTTGTGAAATGTCTCACCAACTTTTGGATCGATTGCCACGGAATTAGATACAGACATTCATACTGCAAACAGGATGAATTTGAATATCTTTGCTGATAGTTTTTATTTCTATCTAGTGCCATCATTAGGTCAACATTTCAGTTTGTGCAATACTTTGTGACCAAATGACAGCAAGACTACCAATATTCCCATCATCCTCTGCTGTCTTTAGTGCTAATTAGCAAAAATTAGCACACTACTATAGTGAACAAAGGAGATCTTATACCTGTCTTCAGCATGCTAAAGTTAGCATTTGGTTCAAAGCACCACTGTGGAAAAATACATACACAAATCACACAGATAGTTAAGACATAAACCACAAATAGTAAGTTTCATAACAGAAAGACTGTTATGGATGTTAGCATGGCATGCTAACCCTCAAAATGGATGATCAAATGGCCTCTTAAACTGACACTTTCATGAGTAAAGTATTGTACTTGATTTTTGTGGTTAAGTTTGGTTACCTCATGTCTTGAGCTGGGATCCAAACCTCAATATTTTTTTTTTAATATTGACTGAAATGTGTCTGTGGAACCAAGTATAAAAAAAATTGTCAAGTTGCCAAAAGTTGGCATTATTTTTGTGCAACCATCAAGACATTTTAAAGGATACCAGCCCTACAGAAAACAGTGACTCTGTCTCTGAAATCCTACAGAACACAACAGATGGAAGCAACTTTGAGTCTCGTGCAGAAAATGGCCAAACAAAGGGAATTCCCAATACCAATATGAGCCTGAGAACAGTTTAAATCTAATAGGTTGACATAACAAGGCAAAATAACACTAACGTAATGCCAAAGAACGTTTACAATAACATTTCCATCGACGAGCACACACTGAACCATTCCTTCTTCTGAGCCCAATCAATCCTTCCAGCATTCCATATTCCTACCTCCAAAATCCTGACTCCCACAAATAGAAAACTATTCCAATATTGAAGTCTTTTTCCTGCCATGAGCCGTAATCCTATTCTCTACGGATCATCTGTGTTCCAGAGGTTGTGCAATCATGGGACAGTCAAATCGAACCCACAAAGTTGTCGCACAAAGGATTCAATAATTAGTAAAACCAGTTTACCTGCGGGGGATTTATCACAGCGTGTAACAGACACATTTTTGTGTATCTAGTACTGGTTCTTTAAGAGCCAAATATTTTCTTCCATATAAAATCTGCTCCTGGCAAAGGAAACATATGTATGAGGTACATGCCCAGCTGTGTTGTGTAAAACAGGATTATTTAAGTTTATTGAGAGTAAGGACTTTAAGTCCATGAAGACCTTGAGCATAACCTGAGCTATGAGTGGAATGTTAAGAATTTTAATTAGATCCAGGATATTTTTTAACCAATACTCTTACCCTCTCATCGAACTGTGGGCCCTTTCTTTTTTTTTTAATCATCTTTCATTTTATCAATCTGTGAAAATGCATAGAAGTAAGAAAACAGCCAAAAAAAGTTTTAAGCGTGTATTCCTTAAGTCATTATGTAAAATACAGACATCCCTGCCAAGACCAACAGTGTACTCATGATGAAACAGGCATTTAATATTAGAACAAGATGTTAAAAAGGGATCACTCATACCCATTTGAGGTCATGTCCAAGTGGAACTTTCTGATCGTTAATGAGAAGTGTAAGTCTGACAATCGGCAAAGTGAAGTGTAGCTGAAACATACTGCAGAAAGCTGTGAGGAACTGAATGCCACAATCCACGTGGTCACTGCTGTGTTACATGGTTGAGCAGTACATGGCGAGACGGGGAAGAGATTTTTACAGTTCTAACGAGCCTGACTTGTGTGTGTTACAGTGTTCTGTTCTCTTATGTTTTTCCCAAAAGAACATAGTAAATGCAGTGTTTTCATGTTAAAGGGTTTTTAGCTCCTGCATCACTGCAGTTTATCTCCATATTCCAGGATACAATGTGTCATTTTAAAACAGCTCTCATAGAAAAAATAGGACACAATGCTCATATGGGTGCAAGAATAGCTTACAATATGTTTAACTGAAATTGCCCTTCAAAGAAATGGGACAGAAAGAACAAACTGCATCAGGCAGGACACATAGGCTTACATGTTTACCATGTTGCTATATGTCCACATATTTATGACTTCAGTCATGTATACCGTCATTATAAAGACAAATGTTGGGAGTAAGAGGCCTTAAGATTTTTCTCTGTATCATAGAGCCAGCCTGTGGGCATTCTTACTTGTTGCACATTTGATTACTTGGATCTTTATCTAGTTAACAGAAATAATTCAAACAACATACCTTTGAAAATTAGTGGCTATACTCTGTGAACTGCTCCAAAAAGAGCACAAATCACTAATCCTGACTTAATTTATCTCATCATGCCATTCCAACGGGCTTCGGGCTGTCACGGATAATTCACTACATTTAGAAAATCAAACAAAGCTCCAACATTCCTCCCCTGCTCCTGGTACCACACGCTACCCCTCCAAACTGAAATTTAACCCAGCACGAAATGATGAGAAGGCAAATGTCCAGGTGGAATCTAATAACACACACCGTAGCTTGAGTGGCAGCAAACTAAACTCTGAAGCATTTTAAGTCAGCTTGACAAACCTGTGTTAGGTCTAGTCCATGACCAGTTTACTTTATGAGATTACTGAAAATGTCTTCAAGTGCCAGGAAGGAACTCCGGCAAGACTATTAAATAATATTTAAAAGGTTCTGATTAAGCAGGTGAAAAGTCTAGCGTGAGAAGTTGGTCAGAAAGTTTTGAGAAATGAACGTCTCACCATCAGATGCACACGGGTCCACTCTTAGTTGGTCCTTGGAGTAAAGATGTAGCGTTCAGTGATAAAACATTAACGATAAAATGCTGTCAATATCAAACCAGAGAACTGCAGTCCAGCTGGGCAATGGTTCACCCCACGCAATTCAGCAATGTGACCTCACCATTTAATCTTATAGCTTAAAGACTTAAAATGGTCAGAATTCCAGTCATTAGAATCACATGCTTTCTAAAACCTGCCGTAATGGGGTGAAGGTGGTCACAACTGTATTACTCTAAAGCCATATGGTGCCTGAGTTCCTGAGTTTCACCCCTCCGAGTTGGACTTTGGACCCCTTTTAGGTCAATACAGAAATGACGAACCAAAATCAAGCAGGGACACAGCTCCTGAAAAACAGGTGCTGTTATTTTACCATGTCAAATTAACTAGCAAGGTCTTTTGTGGTAAATCATTACACAGTCAACAGAGAAGTGAGGTTAACAGTGTGATTTCAGAGCAGATTGGGCTGCACTATGATTAAGTAAACTCCCTCTCGTTTGCTTTAAATGCATTATAGTGGCTCATATCACCCATTTAAAAAGGTCATTAAACAAGCTATAGTGCAAGTTTTGTCGGATGTCAATGTTCACAGAAACTTCATAGAATACACTCCAGATTTTACTACACACTTATCCAAATGTGCAACAATGCTGTGCCAAACGAACACAGCTTTGGAAGATGCTTTGACTGCACAGATCACACTTTAAAAACAGACAGTTAGCACCCAATCCAGTAGCTGCACGTCCAGATGTTTGTACAAATTTCAAAAAATGACAAACTGCACTGAAGAAACAACAGGCTCATGCCAGTGAGTTTAAAGAGAGTACTGTGTGTTCACAATATCAAAATCTGGCATTTGTGTCATGTCACGCTCCCTCCTCCATTTTCTGTTTTATTATCTTGCGTCAGAAAATGCTGTAAAAGTAGAGACAAGAAAAATGCACAGTGACATGTTTGCCATGTAAGCAGTGATGTCAGAGCAGTCAGCACCTTGTGTTTAGTTAGATGACAGCAACTAATAAAATAAAATGATAATCTTGTTGGCCCAGGCCACTACTGCCAAAGCTGATTGAGCAATGTTAAACTTTGCCAGCCATCATCGCCTGTGCCATTATGATAAAAGGTCACATAATTGAATTTTTTTTCTTGGCAGCTTGATGTATGAAAGGATATGGAGGGTGTTCACTTTTGAAGGTTTTTAAGGGTGATTAAGGAGTTTAAAAGTAGGTGGAACAATCGGACGCTGGCAGTAATTACTGTTGTAAAGTTGACAGCAAACACAAACCTGCTCTGACTCACAAGCTGTAAATCTGCAACTTCTGAACAGTGACAGTGGATGATGTGGAGAATGCTGCAACATCCACAATCACATTTTATTGGAAGGAAACTCTTATATACATTCCTGGGGACATCTGACATTTGTTTAAAAGTGACCACTTACAGATCGAATGTTATTGGATTTAGATTATAAAAAAAAAAGACAGAAAGTATTTCAGTCCTGCAGCCAATTCTCTGCTTCCTTAGAAAAAATAAGAGTCTTACCTTGGTTATGAGCAGAGGTTCTCGATGCTCCAGACCCCCTCTGAGTGTAAATCCCCATGGTGCACCTCCTGAAAGAAATACATCCACCAGCTTCCAGCCCTCCCCATCTCTGGTCCTCTGTTCCAGATCTCCTGATTTCTGCATCACATGCCAAAGGCTCTCTGCTTCTGTATAGTGTGGATCATTTTTATATTGCTCAGCATCCATGGCACTGACATAGGAGTAAAGAAACAAAGAGAGAGAGCATGTAAACATGTTCAGGTGACTGAAGAGTTCTTATAAATAAGAACTCTTCCAAAAGTACAATTAATTTGTGTTGGCCAAATGAGACTGTATCTTAAAAGACTCAATTTCTGGCCCAATCCTCTTTTTATTGTTTACTGTCAAACGTGTGCACATGATCTGTAAGTATGTTCTATACCACTGCTATGCTGATGACACCCTGCTGTAACTCCCACTAAAATCTACCGTCCACACAGCACCAGTACTTAAGAATGACACGATATTACCCACATTTCAGCGTCTTTACTCTGGTTGACAGTCAATTTGTTTGATCAAGATTTTACTGATCACTTTCACAGCTCAGCACAGTCTGCCTCCACATTATGCTGCTGATCTTTTAAGCCCTTCTGAACCTGAGCGTGACCTGAAAAGACAACCAACTGCTCTACTATCTAGACTCCAGAATAAAGCAACTGAACATGTCCAAGTGGCTGGAGAAGCCAAAAAAATAATACGAGGACTCACCTTAAGGCTGGCTGATGAGTACAATTTTGATTTCAAATATTTTTTCTTTTATTTATTTATTTCCTTATTGCTTGTTGATATTTTTATGCTTTTTTTTCCCAGCTGACCTTGTTTTGGACCATTGTGTTTAGAGCAGCAACTAACAATTGTTTTCAATATCAGGTTATGTTCTTGATTAATCAATGAACCATTTTGTCTGTGCAATATCGGAAAGTAGTGAAAAATTAATGAATGAATTTCTTGAGTCAAAGGTTGTGTTCATATCTCTTACTTTGTCCAACCAACAGTCCAAAACCCAAAGATATTCAGTTTACTATCATGAATATAAAAAGCATTAAGTAATCACATTTGAGAGGCTCTATTTGTGTTTCTTATGTGTGTGTATATGTTTCCATTTCTTCCGATATTTATGGGAAGCACTTTGAAATCACTGCTTGTTTTTGTTGTTATTTGACAGTATTGTGATTGATAATGGCTCCATGGTTCCCAATGTGAAATGCAATTAATGTAAATTAAAAAAATGAACAGAACACTACATTTTTTATAAATAGTATATACAAAGTGATCGAAATATGTTGTTTTAGTTAAGCTAAACTTGGAATTTTACAGAATGCTGTTCGTATTATTTCAAACAAAAATGAACTTTAAATATTTCATTTTGACCAACTGCATCTTAAAATGCATCTTAGTGTATTACACTAGTTCCTTTTGTTAACTTAATTGGCTTGTTAGCAGCCTGTAGTCTTTTAAATGGTGTACAGTTCATCTGGCATCACTGACAATAATATTTAGAACAAAAGAAGTATCACAAGTATCTAAATACCAAAGTAGGATAAGCTTCTTGATAGTTAGCTTGTATGAAGAAATATTTAAAGGATTTATTTTTTTCGAGACAAAGGATTACATTAATTATTCCACGACAAAGACTCTGTTTTGTGTTGACATTATTTATTAAATACAATTTCAACACAAATACCTCTCATTTTAAGTATTCAGCAGGCTTGCTGGAGGCAGCTTTAAAGCCCTTAGCCAAATTCATTCTGGTTTACAGAGACTAGAATCTGATATAAATCCGTAAACTTTACCATGAGTTTCTGATTTTCATTGTTCTGTTGGACTCTTGTACCACTAATTTTGCATATGTGCTAAGAAACTACCCTCCAACACATAAAATGAATGTCTGATTGATGGTTTTAGTAACTTTGCCTGTAATGAGAGATGTTTTCCTGGGTTTATAGTGAATAAAAATGCATCCTTGTAACGCTGCGTAAACACCTGTTGTCATACTCCAGACAGACTGACTTAAACTTAATGCTCTTATGTGCGAGACAATTACACAACATTGTCGAGCAGCACAATGGAAACCATCTTCCCATGTATCGACAGATAAGCACAGAGCTCAGCAGACCTGTTTATATTAAATAGGTAAGCGTGTCTTCGAGTGAAACAAGCAGTTTGTCATGAAATTAAAAACTCGACTCAGCAAGGTCTCTTGTTTTTTCCATATTAATTACAAAAGTCATGCTTAAAAACGGCTGACCTTACCTGGGAATTCAACTTCTGGATAAACCGGTGGACACAGTCGTCTGGTCGGGGGTTGCTCGCAGCTATCTCCCAGGTTTACGTTACACATACTTCATCTTTTGGAGCTGGTTTTATTTCCAAAGGAATCACTTTTTTGTTTTTTGGTTATCCGTCACTTCTTTGAGCTCGGTTTCGCAGACTACGCTAAGAGTTTTTACTGTTGTTTTAAACGCTGCCGTTCACTCCGTATCCTACTTCATTATACAAACCGACACACTGACACACTCAGGAGAGTTTAAATCAGCTAAGCTAAGCTAACCCCATCCATGGACAACAGGGAGAACAAGTGTAGCAACAATATAGCGCAAGTGTGCCACCTACTGTTAGCTTGCACATAAAGTAAGCTTTCCCTCAAAAAAACGATGTTCTACTTTATAAACACATTCTAGCCCCCAAGCTGACGCTCTAATAACATTTTATGGGCTTCAAACATAAGTAACCGCGGTAAACTACTATTTGGCTAACTTTTAAATTGGGTCACGCCAAATAAACGCTAAAGCGCATAGGTTTCCATGACAACTTGTTACCTCAATTTAAGGGTGCGCAGTAGGACCAAACTTAACTGAGTCGCGGAAGTGGTTGAGTGCTGAAACGTCACCAGCTATTATGCTGTAACCATTAGTTTCAAAGTTTCAGAAGTTTTGACCTGTAAAACTAGTAAGTTTGCCATCAGAGCATGTTCAAAAACTTCTTTTAGCTTTATTGACAAATAATTTGAAGCATGTTTAAGAACTGGGGAACCTGGCTCGGGATAGAAAACGAAAATGGCCAAGCTAAAGAAGAAAGCGAGTCCAAAGTTACTGTTGATGCTAATGAAGACACGAATCACGTAATAAACAAACCGACTGATGTAGCTGAAAGTGAGGAGAGCAGTGAGAAAGATGTTCAAACCCCCCAACTTCTTCAAAAAGCAAAGGGTTTCAGCGGTAAGTTTTGTAAAGTTAATTTAAGTACAGTGTCTTATTAGACTTAGTGCTAGTAGTTGTACCAGTGGACTTTTCTGGATGTGTGTGGTCTCTTTGCTGTGGCAGCAGGGTCCTCTGTATCCTCTGTAAAGTTTGTTAAACTTGCTTCTTTGCAGGTTACATTTATAATTTCGCCAGCAGTGCCTCGAAGAAACTATCCGAGTCTGTCGTTGAAACAGCACAAACCTTAAAGAAAAGTGTGGAGGAGGGGAAGATAAATGGGATTATTGATAAGGTAACCTGCTCTTCCTGTCTGTTTTCATTTGAAATATGAATATACCCTCTTCTTTATGTTGAAGAAATATGGCCTAAATATTTTCACTCCGTCCTCAGACCATTTTGGGGGATTTCCAGAAAGAGCAAGAAAAGTTCGTGCAGGAGAAAAAATCAAAACAGTTTGGTAAGCACTGAATGTTTATTTATGTTTGTATACAGACATGATGAATGTCAGTTTTTGCTCTCCAGACTGAAATCGGCAATTGAACATTTATAAAGATAGTTGCTTAATTGCCAACTAACCAAAACTGCATCATATGTAAGTACATGCATATTACATGACCAGTTTTTGTTGTCCCTAGGTGCTGCTGTGCCCCCATGGGTGGGTTATAATGAAGAGGACACCATACAGCATCAGATCTTAGCTCTCTCAGCTGTAAGTATTCTGCATTCAACAGAAAACATTTCTTTTGATGTGGAAAAAATAGAATAGAAAAATTCTGCATCAATATAATGACATCAAAATGTAACTTTGGGTTTATTTGTCTACAGGATAAACGAAATTTTTTGCGTGACCCTCCTGCTGGGGTGCAGTTTCACTTTGACTTCGAGCAAATGTATCCAGTCGCCATGGTGATGTTAGAGGAAGATGAGCTGCTCAAGAAGATGCGTTTCCATCTGGTCCCCAAACAGTAAGAATGTTATGACACTGAAATAATACTTTACTCTGTGTTTTCATCATGTGCATCTCTTCATTTATTAAAAATCGAAATAATATTAAAACCAAAATTATTTCAGTTCTTCATGGCACGTGTGTGTGCGCGGTGGTTGATGGGTTTCCAACATAGACATAACTGCCATTTCCTCTTTGTCATTCTTTGCAGGGTGAAAGAGGAGGTATTCTGGAAGAATTACTTCTACCGTGTGTCCTTGATAAAACAGTCAGCTCAGCTCACAGCTCTAGCAGCACAACAGGCTGCTGAGCGGAGGGACGTCGAGAAAACTGAATCCAGTCCTGAGGATGTCCATCAAAAGGGTATAGTCTGCTCTGCAGTGTGAAACTATAAGGCATTCTAGTCAGGGGTAAAAATGAAGATCATTTATTTCAATTCATAGTTTCTCAAGCAAAATCATAAATGGTCAAATATTGTATGATAAACCGAAGAAACAAAAACATGCTTAACAACACAGTATTTTACTGTTAAGTTGTGTGAAATAATCTACTTAGTAGTAGCTTCTGTGACCTGTATTACACAATGTTCAGTTCTTTTCATACAAATAAAGACACTGCAGGATGTTTGATAAGCAATGGTAGGAGAACTAGAACATTATCATTTTGTATTTTCATATGATTGAGAGATAATGTGAGAACAACTATTTTGCAGATGTAGTTAAACGGAAAACTCCCACTGCCATCAGCTGTTCCAAACCAAAGCCCAGTGAGGTAGGAGACCATGTTTCCAACTTTTACCTTCATTCCACCATGAAATTAAAGAAAATAGAGAGTTCATTATAAAGGCAGTTATCGGGCTAAAACAAGTGTAGTTACAGTCTGACCTCCTTGTGTTTCTGTCATGAAAGGATGAAGAAGAGATCTCCACCAGCCCGCCTGCAACTGAATTTGTGAGCGACGCCTTTGACTCATGCAAGATAAACGAGGACGACCTACGCAAGGAAATAGAACAACTGGTTCTAGACAAGAGGGAACATCCAAACACACCACAGGGTTGGTTTTAGTCTTTATTTGTTAAACTGAGTTATCATGTAATCAGTGCAGTTGCTTATCAAAGTTCAATGAGTGACTCATTGTGTTTTGTTTTTGTTTGTTTTTACAGAGGATTCTGCAGACTGGGAGAAAGAGTTGCAGGAGGAACTGCAGGAGTACGATGTGTTGCCTGATACTGAGAACTGTGACGACAACTGGGACAAAGAGATTGAGGAGATGCTTAAGGAGGACAGTTAGAGCACTTACATAGGCCCCTTTAAGGTCAGAAACATATGCCAATTGTAACGATACATTTAAATATTAACATAATATTTCAGGACCCTCTAAGAACTGTCAAGATTGAGAAATACCACTGAACATCATCAAATTTTCAATATTTCCATGGCCGAAGTAGAGGAGAAATGGTCCTGCAGCTCAATAGAAACTGAATTTGAAAAGCTGACTATGACTTTCTGTGGATAAAGTTACATGTGAATATTACATCCTGATTTTAAAAAGTCCAGGTAATGAATAAGGACATGCAGTGGCCCAAATACTGAAAAAGAAGGCTTGTATGAAATCATAGACTACAGGCTTTGATGTGTCTTTGTGGCCATACTAATTACTGTCTTCTGCAGAAATAATATTAATTGAAACATTAACTAAGTCAGGTACAGAGGATTTCATGTGAGCGACATGTATGATGGTATATTTTGGAGCAAAGTTTATAATATGACTGAGCCAACTTATTTTCTAAATGGAAACGATATAATTGTGATATCACTTGTTAAATGCTGTTGAATAACTGAACGTATATATTTTATTTTTCTCTCCACATGCATACATACTGTAGACGCTGATAGAATGTGTGGATATGCCTGTCCAAACAAGCTGGGTGTTCTTCCTGTTTACACCAAACTTTATTCAGAAAAAAACAGACTCAAAATCCATTGTCTTTTGTGTTTATACTTATGCAAACTGCAGTGTATTGTTACATTGTATTAAGAAAATGTTTATATAAACATAAACTTTACTATTGCATTAACATGCCTCTTTTCTTAAGTTGATACATATGGTTGTGTTATGTTTGTGTAAGGGTTGTTCTTGCAATGTTTTATCAGATTTAGAAAGAAAAAAAAAAAAAAAAAAAAAAGCACGTATAACCAAAGCATATCTTTTTCTCAGGTTAGCTGAAAAGCTCTCACGTCCATTGAGCGTACTTCAAACGTCTTTGTCAGTGTGTAAAAACACTTTGAGAGACATTTGCTCTTTTCATCGTTTAAACTCAACAGTCCACTCCTTAAACGCTGTTGGTGACCAGTGAAGAATGAGAGGAAACAAGCTGTTTGTGACAGTACAGGCTCTCTGTCCTGGAGTACTCTTTATTGCTGAACTTGACAGGAAAACACAATCTTCCTCCTTTGCCTATTGCAGACACTGTAACAGTAGACTACACAATGCATCCTCTGTAAGAAAACACAAGTCCAGTAATGTAATAAACAGGTTGCACTGCCCTCATGCTTCAGCTACTGTATATTTAACTTTACTCACAGTATAGAACGGCATAGATTCTATCGCTCACACTTCTGATATACAGCATATCATGTACTGCATACGTTATACATGAAAATGCCCATTTGAAATAATACAAAAGTTATAATAGGAAGATTTCAAGATTTCAACTGTGATATACAGAAGATGTTGCAAAATAGGAAAACCAAAAAGTGAGCATATATAAAGATTTTGGTTTTAGTTTAAACAAGACCAGCTTCTTAGAAATGTACATACTGTGTAAGATAAAATAAATACAGATAGAATTCCAGTTCATGTTTGTACAATCCTGTGTACGAGGCATTTTAAGTTTTACTAGGTTTCTATTATTTTTAATTACTCATCCAAGTGGCTGGAAATCACTGACAACACTGCTGTTTTATTCATGTTCATTCAAGTTTTAACTATCACACAGTAGTAGTAAATCAGTAAGTTTACATGCTGTACAGTATTTGACTTGGTCAGTGGCCGAAGCTTCTTGGTTTTTAACATTACCTATTTAGGGTAGACAGTGAAATGGTTTTTTAAAAGGCCCGGCACACCCTCACAGGTGTTTGCAGTTGTGCCCAAACTGGTGAAACAAAGCTAAGGGGAGAGTGAAGGAGATGTCAATCAGAAACAGTCCAGGCAAAGTATCTGAAAACACCTGTGAGGGTGGATGTTAGGTGTGTGAGGGTTCTGTATGATTGGCACGGGTTTGTTATTAAATCAAACTGTTATTAAACAATTCTTATGTCATAATTATGTCCAATCTGAAAGTGTAAAATTAAAGCTGCATTAATCAGACTTTTTTTCAATTAACATTAAATAAAATTAATACATTTAAGTATAAAAGGAGTAGCTCATAGTAAAGAACCCAAAGAGCATCTCTGTAGATCTGCAGGGCTTTGAATATCAGCAGGTGGTCAGAAACACAACTGCAATGAGATGATGATGCATTTTTTTTCTTTGCAAATAACAATGTAATAAGGCCATAATATTTCAATGCTCTGTGTATGTCAGCTTACACCTAGCGGCCGAAGATAGACTAATGCAGCTTTAAGTGAAAGGATTTAACTCTGCCTCGACAATACTGATTCGATATTTAAAGTGACTGGAAAATTACAAAATCAATCGCTGAAATGTTTTCATCGCAAAAAAACCTGTAAGAGAGATACAGCAGCGAAGAAGAACATGAAGAAATTTCAACAGTCAATTTAGTTCTTGTACATAAATATATCAATAAAACAAACTCAATATACTGACCTGCTACACTGCAGTGGCATGCAAATGCTACTGAATTATGGAGCGTTAACAGATTCTGTCACTTCAAATGAACGGACATCCATCATTCAAGAGATTAAGGCATTCAACATGGTGTGAACCTGTTATTAGAAACTACAAGACCAAACAGACTACAGGAGTAAAACAGGCCCTCATTATATGACATACAACAATTTCTATTTTCAAGCCAGTTTATCCACAGTGATTCACTTCAGACTGCAGCAGTGCATTACAGTGTAAATCAGTAGGTCAATTTGAAATGCTGAATATGTTTGAATTTATGGTCACAATACAATGTTTAAGAAACAAAGACGAGATGAAATACTTCTTTGGTTTTGTAAATGTAATACTTTTGACTTCCCTTTACAATATCACATATTCTTTGGGTCGAACACATTTGTAATTCGGAACTACTTCTAAAATTGTGAATCTATTTTACAGAATACAGTGAACACATCAGCTTTGGTCAAATACAAATCAAGCAGTTAACTCAGTACAGCATCTTCCTGTGGACCATACACCATACAATCTATGCTGTGGACTGAAAAGTAGCAAAAACTTTTTTTTTCTTTTTTTTTTAAATTATGCTGCATTTTCCCTTGGTATAGTAACAGTTCATGTCACCACACTGGACAAATAGATAACTCAGTAGAAAACATACAAACAGTGCTACATTGTTTGTCACAGAGTATTTAAGGAGAAAACAAAAGACCTGTTGTGGAAAGTTGTAGAACACAGATGTACAAGGAAACCATGTCTGTGTGTGTGTGTGTCACTGTGAGATTGTGTGCGCTCAGATGTGAATTGGAGTTGGTATCGGCTACATACAGCGGAGTAGCTGGCAGAGGAGGGTGTGTGTGGTGTGCGGATGTTGATGAGGGCCATTTTATGTCAGTCCAATTTCCTCCAGTACGCTGCGCGGGGTCTCTGCATCCTGTGAAGGGAGAGAGGAACCACAACTCCAGTGATCAATGAGCTGCATGCTACACACTGATCACAGCTTTAGATTTCCACAGTAAAGAGTCACAACACACACTGCGACAACACATTTTTATCTCACGTCACCAGTGCCTCAGCAGCAATAGAGGTGAGGGGGGATAATTCACAGATATGGCAACCACTCAGTTGGCAGCTGTATGCAAATAACTGTTTACCCTCCAAATTGTGAATGATTATTTAAGGATTTGATACTGCAATTAGTTGATAAAGCTGTGTCAATCAATACTTTGGGTATTAACATTGAATCAAATGAATACATGTAAAGTCAGAGGGGATGAAACCAACAACTCTGTAGTTAATTGAACCCTATTTGAGAATTTGATACTGCATTTTGATATGTGTTATTATTTGTTAAAACTGCATTCATTGACATTTATACTATTTAAATGTGCACAAACACACTCATATGCATCATTTTGCCAAAAATATTTGTTATTTTTCATGTTTTGTACCTAAGCTAATGTTAATAACGGCACAGATATTATTCAGGAAAATATCAAGGCTGTCAGTTTGTGGCAGAAAGAAAGAGAAACACTTACTTTTGCATCCTATAACAAGGTTCAGCACAAAGTAAAGAGAGTAGTTGCATCAGAGCAGTGAGACAGAAATCTAGCCTTTTTTTAAAATGGTACAGTAAGAGGAGAAAAACAACCCACGGAGACTTCTGAAATGTCGTGTCATGTTCGGCGTGAAATGTTCAACCCCGATCTTGAAACATAAACTATACATTATTCACCAATTACAGCCTTTTTTTCTCTCTCGGGGGAAGATTTTGCAGAAATGATGAATCCCTAATCGCCCTTTTATGTGGGCTAAACATGTTCGTCTGCAAAGCAAATGGAGCTTGGCACAATTCAGTGGTAAGGTTATTGGGTTTGTTTTTCTCAAATTAGAAGAAAACAGTTGCAGTAAAAATGAATTACTATTTATTAAATGTCAGACTGAACTTCAAAAAGGTATCACATGTGGGGAAAAACCTGTACACACATGGACCAATCAGTTATAGTAAAGAAAGACACCAGTGTGCTTAATTGCCAAAGAATCATAAATGATTTATTTATCTATTATATACATTGATAAAAAATATCCTCAGTTTATCACGGTCTATTAATGCAATCTGTCTTTATTAGTAAAACACAAATGAACATTGGCAGATCATATAAAAAATTTGAAGTGCTTAGCCAGTGTGCATTTATGATAGGTGGATCATTTCTAAGGATAATTATTGCAACTCTGTTTTAATTTCTATCATCATTGTGGTGCAGAGAGCAAAAAGAGCCCTTGGTTAATTAGTGCAAAGAGCAAATATTTCTTTAGCATTAATCCCACAAGTAACACTTACCTTGAGAGTGGGCTTTTTCTCTATTGATTTAAATAGGAAATGATCAGGGTCTAAAAATAATTTTAAAGATTTAAAAATAACATACTGAGCTTATTATTGGACAGATGTCGAAAAGCTAGTGTGTCTAAGAACAACTCCAAGTAATCACAGCAAGGACAAATTCAAACATACTTTCTAAAGTGAGAAGATACAAATATAAGTGACAAATCCACAACAGACATGATAAAGGAACAAGTAACACATGACTTCTTTTGCGTTCACTTCCACCCATGAATGTGAGTTCAGTCACAAGAGCAAGAACAATGAGGGAAATATGACATTTAAAATGATATGATGAACACCTCTTGGACATTAAACTGTGTTTCTGAATTAACATGATCATATTTCCTGATCAAGCTTTTCTTTTTAAAGAGTGTTCACTGTACACATAAATACTCGTGCCTTGATGGTGGACTGTATATTTGAACATAGTCAGATACATTTGTGCACCTGTACTACAATGTGTGCAACAGGGGGCAGACTTCCCCCACATATTTTGAGAGGCACCGGCACAGCTGAGCAGAGAAGGAAGTAGAGATTTAGTGTAGAACATCTATCATAACAAAATAGTTTTGACATGATTTGTCTGATTTATGTTTTACTTGACAAATCAATATTGTATATGTGAACAGCTTTTCAATTGTGTGCCATCCAATAGTGCACAGATTTTCTTTCAACCAAAAACTGCAGCAGCTGATTTCAGCTAGTTTTAAGTATTTAATAATTTAGCTGCTGAATCATTGGGTGAACTAAAAAATGCATTGCTTTGTTGAGTTTGAAGTTACATTCTTCAAAAATAACAAACTAACAATTTCAAATCAAGGTCCACTTACTAGAGTTCTTCCAGAGCTCTAAGCAGAAAGGACCGGAAGAATTATAGTACAGTAAGAGGATCAAAGTCTTTGTCAAACAACTTTTGGGCAGCAAACTTGCTGCTTTACAGTGATAATAATTAAAAGAGGTGTTCAACTGGTGCAATGAAACCAACATTAAGAACACAAATGACAGGCATGTAACAATGTATCACCACAAAATATACTATGACTCAACATATTGGTGAGTCACTTCTGTATAAGTGGTATTAAAAAAGTAACATTTTCAGGCCCCAGTAACAGGACCTATGCTCAATCCAGCCTGAATATGTTAATCATTTACTGTAGTTTTAATCTTCTTTTAACTTTATGATAATATTGTATCATGACTGTCATGTAGTGAGTTGAATAGTGAGCTGAGAATATTGTTGCATCCCAAAACCAGTGACAATGACAGGTGCTCAGAGGGCAGAGAGAAAGGTGCCAGGCACTGAGGAGCTCAGCATGCAGGGTGGATAGCAGCAGCAGCAGCAGCAGCAGCGATGGCAGCCATTCAGTACACAGGCACATTAAAGTACTCATGACGGGGCTGAGGGAGAGAAATGCACACAGCTTAGAAAACACGACAACACTGCGTCCTACTGTAACAGCCATCTCATTCAGCCACTTGTTCCACAGGACATGCAGGAGACAGAGCAGCAGGCAGGAGGTTTCACTTGGTGACAAAGACAAAAAAAACTCACCACTTTCTAATTTTCTATTAAAGATATAGTTTGACTTTTTGGGAAATTTGTTTATTTGCTTTCTTGCAAGTTTTAGACAGGACAATTCATGTCTCTGTGCTTTAAATATGAAGCTAGAGCCTGCAGGCAATTAGCTTAGCATAATGACTGGAAGCAAGGAAAACCAGCTAGCCTGGCACTTTCCAAAGTTAAGAAATCCACACACCAACATCTCTAAAGTTCACTAATTAGCATGATGTATCTTATTTGTTTAATCTGTAGACAGACAAAATGTAAAAAACACAATTTATGGGATAAATACTCCAGGAGGTCATTGCACCTAGCCAAGAAATTGTTCCAGCACATAACCCCAAATAAATCCACAAATTGTTGATTTTAAATGTCTAGTTTTGTTCAGCTTAAACAAACAAAATACAATATGTTGCTTAGTGAGCTTTAGAGGTGCTGGTAAGGTGATTTTTTTTTTTTTAAATTTAGACAGATATTGGCTAGCTCTTTATGCTAAGCTAAGTTAATCATCTGCTGCTGTTAGCTTTTCATGAGAGTGGTACCAATCTTCTCATCTGACTCTTGCCCTAGAAGAGAATCAAGGCATTTCCCAAGAAGAAGTCAATCTATTCTTTCAACTTGCATTTTAACAATACAGTTTGTTGGAGAATTTTACTTTTCCTCCATACCCAAAGTCAGACAAACCGTGGGTATTTTGCTTAACAGTGATGTTAGCTTAATTAAGCTCATGTTCTTTAAGAAAAGACATCTAACTTGGGTAAGAGGAAAAAATAGTAAAATTCCCCCAGAAGCAAAACATTTATTTGAGTTTGACTGGGGTGATATGAACACTTTGAAACTAACAGCTATGGAAACAGTTTGAACAGAGTCCTGTTTCTCTTTCAGTGTTTCTTAAATGTATCTAACTGCAGGCACACAGTCAAAGTGTCAGTTATCCAAACTGCAGAGATTAAATCATATAGTAGTGTTGACAGTGTCAATGAAATGTTGGAAAATGGAAAACAAACACAGACAGACTACAACAAACTTTGCTTACAATACAAACATGTATTTTCAGCTGTAGAGAGACTGTTACTATTGACGGGAGAACAGGAACAAGACCAGGAACACTGTCTTACTGGAACTGAGCTACAGACAGACTGACGCAACAGTGTAAGAAGACTGAGACTAGTTCTGACTAGGGGGCTCTAGTTGTACAGACGTCCTAAATCCACAGACACATAGTATTCACCTCAGCAGGCCTAATTCTGGAAAAGACCAGAGGACTCAGAGGCCACATTTGGGACCATCATACCTGTGAGGCAAACATTTTTATAAAGACAAAAAGTAAACAGAATGATGCACCACTTGTCAACTAAGGCCAAGTGAGAATTTCTCAGGAATCTACAGTGTTAACACATCAACGGTATATGCACAGGGACCAGGACATTAACCGTGCACCACCATAATAACAATGCCCTCTTCATGGGGGCTTCTCTGCTTAATTTATCTGGGATGTCTCAAATGCACAATTGAGCTGAACTGGAAATCTTCTGAGGCATCATTATTCCGAAAGAAGATGTGCTTGCTGGCACCAAAGTAAAGGCCCGCTCCTGAGAAATGTTTCATTAAAGGCTTATTAAAATAGCTTAAACCAAATCCCTTGTGGTATGTTTTCCATGTAATTACTGCACTGTGCCAGAGGCACTAGATCCATATGTACCTCAATTCAACCCCTGCAGTATTTTAACCAAGCAGTTTCTTTTGTATTCATTATGTTTAAAAGTTCTGCAAGATGACAATAACTTCAGTTCCCCAACATGGAAATCAGGGAACTGATTTTGTTTTGTTTGTTTGTTTGTTTATATATCTTATACATCACTTTTGAAAATTTGACAAAACATGAGGAAATTCTGCATCTAACCATTTCAATCTCAATGGTTTAAAAGTTCAGCTGATTAGCCTGATTATTAAATTACACCAACAAGGATTTGTTTACAAAACCGTTTCTGTACGTATCATCTCAAGTAGAGCCATTTTTGAATTTGATCTGAATGTTGTCCTGAATAAAATGACCTTGCTGCAAGAATAACTAATATTCATAAGCAGCTTTGTTTTCTTACCACAAAAACATTCAAATTGCAGCATTGTTTTGGTAACACTAGCTAAAAGGATACAGCTGGCAATATTCTTTTTTTCTCAGTCAACAAATCCCATGAAAATACCAAAATAGCTCATTCCTGTGTGCCATAGAGCTCCACTGTTGTCCAAAAAACTATATAAAAAAAAAAGCACACAAATGAGCTACATAAGATATTACTGTATTACCATGAACATGGACACTGTAGATTATTTTGAGTCGGTCTTGCTTATGCTACTTACTAGTGCACAAAATGTGTATTAGTATTAATCCACATATGAAAATAGTCTTAATAAATACACTATTTACTCCTGTTTAACTACCCAGCTGTTTTAGGAATGCCTTTTTAAAGCCTTTTTAAAAAATGAAAAACATATATTGTATATGTATTTTGGTATATTATTGGTGACCTGTTTTTAAAGTTGGGACAAATGGGCTGAGTGTCACGGGTAAGTTAGTGAAGTTGGGGAGTATTAAGAGATAAAATCACTTATTGTTGGTTTTTCATGGAATTTGTTGACAATAAAAAATATAGAGTAACACCAGACATCAATATCACATCACTAATTAGAAGATAACTGCTACAACTACTACAAAATACTACTACTACAAATGGCACCATATGTAATACATGGGAAATTAATATTAGTATAAGTTAATAAAATACTGTTTTAACAGAGTGTTACTGTTCAGAGATCCTCTTCCACCTTTTATAACCAACATACATAATCATTAATCAGCAATTTCATTCAGTGCTGTTAGTAAAACAACAAGCTACTCTTCACACAGGCAGCATAGCTCTTTCACTTCAAGTTACAATCCCAATTCAGAGTCACTTTTAACATATTACAAATTGCATCCATGGAAAAATTCACATAGATTACTTTGCAATAATGTCAAAATGATCCAAATTTAGATTTTAATACCAACAGCTTCAACCAAATTGAAAAGTGTTGGATTATGCCACCTGTAAGTGAAACTGAGTGTACTCAGACATGGCCTAAACGTTCACGTTTTAGTCCATGCCTGTTATGACCCATATGTTGTGTCATGTATTTTTCACTCAGAGTCATAAGACAGTCATACTGACAGAAGTACATGCAGGTAGAAGTTCACGGCACGCAATACTGGAAACCCATGCTGACCGACTGACTGCACCAGTCTAGTATTTACCAATTGCCTGGATGGACTCTAGGCCCTTTACAAGATCTCCTCATTTGGCAAACTCCCCCAGTCTTCACTCTGGCTCTATAAATACAGAATTGAGCCAATCAGAGACCTCTTTCTCTCTCCCTCTCAGAGTAAATGTGGACTGGCAATTTTGGGGTTTTGACCCTACTTCTTCCAAAGTAAGAATTTCAGCTAAATGATCTTAAATAGCTTCTCGCTTCATGTCCTTGAAAGGAAAAAGCCTACATTAAGAACTTACCATAAGCCTTTTAGGATCACTGTACAGTATGTTCTCTACACTGCAGCGACCGGATGGCCTTGCTGACTGTAAATCAATGAACACCTTCACAGTTTGTCCTCAGGGATTATGGACTTGGCTGCATCCGCCTCACAGCTAATGGTCATAGGCTACATTTGCATTTTCTAATGCTCCATGAATTTATTGCTAATTAAATTACTTACTTTAAGCTTCTTTATATTCCAGGTTTGGTAAAGTGTAAAATGTCAAAGTGGGTTGAGTTTTTAAACTGTGTTACCCTTGTGTTTTGCCTGTGTCTTCTATAGATATCTTTATTCAGCCAAACACTCTTCCACATAAGATACAACACCAACAGTGGATTGTTTTTGTTTAAGATGGATTTCTTTTAAAATACATGTGCATACACTGACAGGATGATATTATTGGTTGATATTGGTAGATCTCTAGTTACTTGTAACAGTATAAATGTTGGCAGATGTGTTTGATACATTTTTAGGTATTTTAAATATGTATTTTCCTTATTTGTCATTTAGATATTCTGCAGCACTGTATATGTATCATCAGGTTATTTTTAAACTGCATACTATCCTGCCTCAGTGCATATTTCTGTCAGCAATTTGAAAAATCTTTGCCACAACTATTCATGTTGTGTGTTTAAGTGCAGTTCTCTACTGGATGTTAATGGGTTTGCATCAGTGGCCTGATTTTGCTTCCCAGAACTCATTAGCAGTAGCCTTTCGGCTCACTAAACGTTGAACAAACAAATCCAACAACAACCATCAGCCCGCTGACATTGATTAGGTCAATACTAGACTACTTTGTAATGCAGCGTACGTTTATGCCCCATTTACTGTACAGTCAACATTAAAAACTGCATTTAGAAACCTCTGAAATCATTCTGACGGTATGTTGTTTTGCAGTGTATACACAGATTTAAAAGGATATCTGGTTTTGATATATGACATTAACAAAGTGAAGTGAAACAGAACCTCTATTGTAACTAACACTGATACAGATCTGTCATGCTGTGACTAGTGTTTGTTGATGCTGGATTTGCTTACAGTCAGCATCGTAACCGTAGTGACACTGTGGTTTTGCTACTGTAACCGTGCTCCCTGGATATAGAGAGCCAATGTAGGCCACAAAGTGTTCGAGTGGTCTCAGCAATGCAGAACAATGAGGCTTTGTTTCTGGGCTGCAACCTGAGCTCCCCTCATTCAGCTGTCAACCGAGTCCAGACAGACTGTAAAGAATGTGTGAATTCTTTAAGTGGATAATCACGTCATTTCAGATATTTTAGTGACACTAGAAGGGAAAACAAAATGACTGAATGTTTATACTATAATTGTGCTATTAATGTATCATTATGCATCATTAAATCATCCTGTGTGCACTTGAATCCACAGCACTAGACTACAGCTTTTCACTACCTTCTCCCTCTTACCTGATATCAAATATTATCTCGATACATACATCATGTGGCCAACACAAGCGGTCTGATTTTTCACTTCGATTATTAAGAGGTATTTCCTGTAGATATGCTGCTGATGAAGAGTTATTGCCTAGGATTACAGCTATATCAGAGATATCAGGGTTAAAGTTGGTATGAAGCGGGAAAACAAAGCAGCAACTTCAATATCTATAATGTGTTTCTGCCCATTTGAGATATTGCTGTTGCTGCTGTGTGCGTCTCCGCTGGCTGTGGAGGTGAGTCTACTTCTAAGGGTGCTGCTCTAACACTACAGCAAGGACGAGCTAGGTTTTTTTTACAAACTGTACCTGAAAACAGGCGCGTCTGAAAGTCTATGTTCTGCAAATCACAACAGTAAAGAATACACAGGCAAAGAGAGAAATATGTCAGCTGATTAAGATTAAGAAATGGAATGGAGGACGATCAAGCGCTGTGAAGCCAATGAAGGGGGAAGAAAAAAAATCACAAGAAGTAAAATATAAGACATTTGACAAATAAAGCTGAATGAGTCTATCCATGCAGCTCCGATCAAGATGAATTAAAGATAGAAGTGAATTTATCACTGATCAGAAAATTGTGCAAGAGGACACACCAGGAGGAACTATTGACATTCAAAGATTTCCTAAGCAGACAAAAAAGTAAAGTATCTTAGGTAAGAGCACCTTGTTCCTGTAGTAACAAGATTCAAATTACTTCAAGTGACTGTAAACATTCAGTCTTACCTTTAATAAACCTGAGTTATTTAGTCAAATGACATTTGACACGTTACTCTAAAACATGCCTGCGATAATTCACTAACCTACACATTAAATGACTGTAGAGTACAACACAAGTATCAAGATCTTTTATAAAAGTTTAGTGATTTAAGTAAATTTAAAGTCCTTAAACAGTATCCTTAAGTGAGGAAGTAATACTATTGTAGAATACTCCTCTAACTGTTTCTGTTATGAGTATGAACTTGATATTGTCCCCACTTTGATTAATTTAGGTGTCTTACCTCCTGTAGCAGGTCAGCTTGCTCAATGGCCTTCAATACATTCTTTTTGGACGTCTCCTGAGCTTCCCCACCCAGCAAGAACTCATCCAGAATGAAGTAGGCCTTCTCAAAGTTAAAAATAATGTCCAACTCGCACACCTGTTGAGCAGAAATGAAATCACACTGATTATCAATGAAAATAATTGTGCTCAACAGGTGGCACAGATACGATTAACCGTTGCATGAATACACAACATTTGAAAGCTAAGAGAAGAGAGGACACAGCACAAACGCACACTGCCAAAGTATTTATCCAGCAGCTCCACGTATCTGTGGATGATTTCCAGCGTGATGAGCTCGTTGTCCTGGTCCTCTATGGCACAGCAGAAGTACAGGCTGGCATATCTGCAACAACAACAATAACAACAACAAAAAAAAGACAAAACATCCAATTTCAGCTTGACAATCCAAATAGAAAGCAACTGCATTTAAAAAAGCATCCGTCATGGTGAAAAGTGCAACGTCAACATGACAAAGAGAATATAAGAAAGAGCTGACGTTATGCATTTTTATCATTTAGACTAGATCTCCAAGTGATATACTGTCTCCCAGCTCGCTGTAATAGTGCTGAGATAGCGGCTCCTTGTTATTAGGGGCTGCTGTTTACTGTGGGCAAGGTATTCATTTAAAAACCAAAAGCCGGATGCAGGAGGCTGTATCAGTTAAGCCTCATTCTGCCATGGTTCTTTATCCCTGATAATCCCTAAGGCACTCTTTAAGCATGTGATGATTGGCTAATAAAGGAGCAGGTCAGTTGATCCCACCAGCAGGGCAGGAAGGCACAAAGGGCTTCCCTGTTGATTATAGAAAGACAAAATACTGGCTCAAGTCTCAAACTCTACAAGATTGCAACCAGTTGGCATTTCCAATTCATTCTCTACTGATTAACAGTTGTCTTTGAATTCTTGAATTGTTTCATGGTACACTCCATCACTGTCTGCTGTTCGTGCAAGTGAATGCAAGGCACAGCCAAGCTCAGGAAACACAAAGGGCTTCAGTCCAGTTGTTCAGTTGTCTGTAGCACAGAGAAGTGAAGCAACAGTTACATACAAGAGGAAGTTAAGGTGTGAAAACTTTCGAAGTAAATCCATTACTCTTTCTAGATGTGGCCAAAATAATTTGCGTCTCAGTGTTGCATTTGGCAACTTGATGACTCAGTTAGACTTTGTGTTAAACACGGGTTTGTTCTCAATTAAAATATATTTTTGAATGTTGTTTATGAGTTTTTTTTAGGGTTTTACAGTCAAAGGGGATTTCTTTTTCGAGCGTGGCAAGAAGCCCAGAACCTTTCTTGGGATTACATTTTCAATTATCAAGTATCAAGGTGATTTAATTAAAATGTCAGCAACAGAATCTCCTTCAGTGATGGATTCAGCCTTATTTATGATCACAGACCGATTCTAACACACAGTCGGAATTGAAAAGGTATGCGCAACTGAATCTGAATAGCTAAAACAACGAGGTTTCTGTTGAGCTGTCTGGACTATTTGTTCTGCTTCAGTGTGAGATTTGATATTTTACCTTTTATACTGTTATTTTACATCATAAGCGACCTAAACATCAAACAGCAGCAACAGTTGCTGTGTCCTGAGGCTCAGCTGGCTCTGCGGCATGGTACCATGTACCTACAAATCTAACCTGACATCTTATTATTTCCATCTCTTCCCACTGAAGATTCTGTGTCAAAAAGTACTAATAAAATGAAATATAAATGGCTTCTCGTCTTGGTACATACTCGATATGTTCTCAAACATAATTACCACTCTTGCACCTCTTTCATACATTTGCTGAAGGTGTAAGTATTTTCATTTTTTTGGCACAGAATAATTATGTAATGCTCAGATTGTTACTCCCATGAACTTACTTTTTACATGCTGGTCTTCATTACAGAGAATAAGATATATTCTGACTGATGCAGTACAGGTAGATCTACAGGCGGCAGTCCTAATGACTTAACAGTCAGAGGATGTGTTTAATGACACTGGTATACCTTAGTGTTACTTATTGCTACTAAAATGGCAAAGTCACCACTTGAAATGATTTAACTGTTGGTGGTTAACAAATGGCTCAGGGTCACTGACGAACTGTGGTGCTGAGTCTGTCCCTGTTGGGTCACCCAGGTTCACCAATAGTCTGCCTGCCTGTCCGTTGGCATGGCAACAGAAAATAATGAGGCAAAATTAATGCTTTTTCTTGTTGTAGTGATGACGCCTTCATCTCTTTGATAAAACTCTCCCAATTCCCCAACTGAGTGGTGTCTATGAATGATAGGTCTGTGAATTGCCCAGACAAGTGTGAGAATTGTATTCTGAGAGCGTTCACCCGGAAAACACTTTGTTCATAAACAAGTCCCAATCTCTACTTACCTCTTATACACAACCTTGAGGTCCCTCCATTCTAGAAAGCTGCACATTTTGGGCTTTCTAGCCAGGACTGTCTGCACCAACTCTCTGGTGATCTTCTTTTTCTCCTTATCAGACAAAGGCACGTACCATTTCTGAAGCCTGAGCTTGCCTTGCCGACTGAACAGAAGCATGAACTGCATCTGAAATGAAGAGACGGGGAGAGAGAGAGAGAGAGAGACAGAGAGAGAGAGAGAGAGAGAGAGAGAGAAAGAAAAACCACACAAGAGATGGGAGGAAGGAGTGGGTGATTAAAAGACATCCGCAGAAAGAGACAGAAAGCATGCAGAAGAACATGTCTCAACACTTTTTATGTGATGCTGTGTGATGTTTACAGTCAGACTGATTCAGACAAGTCAAGAAAAACTGAAGAAATTATAAGACAATCATAGGAGAAGTGCACAAGAATTAATATATGCAAGACAAATTAAGTTTAATTGAGTCATTCAACTCAGGAAGTAAATAATCGCATCTATATATCAATTCAATATGTGATAGCAATACGACTGTTAAGTTATTAGTGTGTATGGTCTGCTGCCATGTGTTTAACATAAACAGAGCGCACCATTTCACTTCCTGGTTCAAATTTAGCCTAAGCGGTAGACCTATTCAATATTTTCATTTCATTGAAAAAGGTAAAACAAAACTTGACATTTTAATAGCCAATTGAAACGCCGGTTCACTTCAGTTATACCGCAGACATGACTGAAATCATAACCTCGCCTTATCAACACAGCCTGACGGCACCGTTAAGAACACCGTTATTCAGCGGTTAACCTGTTCAGCCACCGGCTGTCCTGTTAAAAATACGACATGCGACCGAGCGAACGTGTGCGCATACTTTCATGTAAAAGGTGAAATTATACAAGCTCAAAACTACTTACCTTGAATAAAAACACTGTATGCCCCTGTGAAGAAATGAACTACCCAACGCCACCCTGAAACACGGCCAGTTGGCATCAAGTTTCTGATTGGTCAATGGAGCTCTCATGCCGTTGTTCATTGGCTAAGGTTTTATTTTTTGCTAGTCCCCGCCTTTTCAACGCTTTAACTCGGTACTGTGTGTGTGAGTGGCTGATAGAGACATCAATCAAAACACGAGGGGCAGAATGGTTCCGTTCACTTACACGTCATTAACAGAAGCCTCAGCTAAAGGTTAAACAGACGGAATAACCAAGTTTATTACAACTAGAAGTGGAAAGTTTTCGAGGAGACATAACATGTTTACATGGCTTTTGATAAAGTACAATATTACTTTACTGTACTGTATAGGATAAAATTATATTAGATTTAATAAGTGATAAACAAATGAGTAAAAAAATCGTTGTTTTGAGATATTCGTCTCTGACGTTTCTACTTCTATTGCAATGTTATGCAGGTCAATTGAATTTGGTTGATTTTTGGTTGATTCATGTATATGAACCCTGACCCTTTCAACTACATGTGGAATATAAGCCTTGCGTTTAACTGGACAGAGAATAGCGCAAATAACAAAATTACTTTGTTCCAATACGTGATTTCACATAGTTTCGTCCCATTTCTCATGCAGCATTTGGAGCCTTTTGCACTCTCTTGAAGACACACCGCTGACACACGTGAAAGAAACTTAGTTTTGAGACAAGACATGACATGTTGTGTCTTTTATGCTTTTATAGCTATTATATTATCTTATAGTTGTGAATGCTGCATTAGGTTTTAACATTTTGAAATATGGATTCCCAACTTTTTTTTGCATGTGACCCCTTAAAACGAAACAACATTGCTTGTGACTCTTTCAACCAAAGAATGTATTTTCCCTCTTTATTTGAATAATAGACAAATAAAGAAGTAAAGCAGAAAGAAAAATAAATCAAAGATTAGAGGACTGTTTGAAAGCACA
Organism: Euthynnus affinis; assembly: GCA_029490765.1. NCBI lineage: Eukaryota > Metazoa > Chordata > Actinopteri > Scombriformes > Scombridae > Euthynnus > Euthynnus affinis. The sequence continues at coordinate 9,117,387 of CM055848.1, forward strand.
CACACACACACACACACACACACACACACACACACACACACACACACACACACAATGTTTAGGTGTGTTAATCACTTTGCAACCCCTTGAAATGTATCTTGTGACCCCCTTTCCAACTCCTGGCATAGATATTGTCTGACATGGCGTCCATGTATTCAAACCCAGGAGTGGGTTGTGATTTTGATGAGGATCATAATCCTGACAGACATCTCTGTCGCCATGACACTTGACTCATGAGGTGATGATGATGTATTCACCACAGGTGCAATACAATAGATGAGGCAAAGGGAGGTGTCTAAGGACCAATAACGAGTATTAGATAAAGCCTTTGCACGCCTGTGGATTACAGTAATCCTATCCACTAGCGTTGAGTATCACACACATTGCATTCCAGCACAGCTGAAGAAGACGATGGAGGTCACTGCTCGTGCTGCTGTGCTCTTCTTCCTGCTTCTATCTCAGGGTAAGTCACTCATATAAGGCACCAGTTTGAGGGATATTATTAAATCATTATACTCTCTGTCTGAATGGAAGAAATGTGGAAGCTCTGTACAACTTACCTTAGTAATGGTGTCTTTTTGGCAAAGATAGAGAAAGTCACTTTTTCTGAACTAAAATATAGAAATAACCATATTTCATGATGGAGACAGTGTCAAATGAGCAGTTCTGTGTTTGTTATTGTCAATACACTCTATGTCTTTTCTATATTATTCCTTTTTTTCCCTCAAAACCAGTTTCTTCTGGACACATGTAGCAATTTATACACAGATATTTAACAAAATTCTACTGATTTTGTTCCTTTTTGTTGTTGTTGTTGTTTCAAATTTGGTTTTAGTTTACACATAATATTTAAACACCTATTTTTACATTCCATGCATTCCTATTGATGTGGTACAGCCCTGACTGCTGTCCACACACAGGAGGTAAGAGTCCATTAGTACACCACCTAAAAAAAAAAAAAGTCTGAAACGTGATTTTAATCGACCCTTAGAACAAACTCTGGATTAAATCCTTCCCCCGTGTGTCCTTCAGGAGGAGGAGGCTGTCCAGGAGGAGGAGCTGCAGGAGGAGGACCAGCAGGTCATCGAGACATGGACGCGGAATGTCAAAGCCTGCACCTGTGACTGTGAATCTGCTGATTCACCTACACGCATCCCCACCATCATCTCACCTGTCGCCCCAACCTCACTTCTGCCACCACCACCACCTCAGAGTCAACCACTGGACTGCATGCCAGGTGAGGTTTGCTCACCTGGACTGATTTGTAGTCCCCTGTTCGTCCCACTCACAAGGATGTTGGACGTCCTTTATCTGCTTTGAAAGTCATGCAAACTCTTCTGTACCAAGCCAGTATGTTTTTAAAAGTGATAAATGGGATACACATAATCCTTTTCATAAGTGTACTATGTGAAGGATGATGACATGTTAGGGAACATTACACACCTGAATATTAATGTTTGGCAGAAAGCTCTCCTGTGGAGTTTTTGGGTGTCTGTGGACACACAGAGAGCTGCAGACGGAGTGATGGATCACACAGACGATGGTAGCTGTGCGATCCAAAAGAGTGTCCTCAAATGCACTCAGCCTGGTCTTGGCTCTGTTTCTTCATCTCTGCGGTGCCTTAACATCGCCAACCACAGTGATTTTGAGATCCTCTTACCGGGGTCTGAACTTGAAACTTTTATTGCAATAATGACAGTTTGGAGTTAAGAAAGTGTGAAGAAGAGAAGTGGAATGGTGAACAGCAAATGCTGTTAGATAATCTCATTACCTGTGCAGGAATGTGATGAGCAGATTAGGGAGCCTAAAATAGGGCTTGCCCTTCGTCTAATAGCTTGATACTGGGCAAGGAAGCACATATCAGATGCTGTCCCGATCATCTTCCTCATCCTTATCACGCAAACATTCGAAACTTCTAAGAAACTCAGTTGATTACTGAGTGTGACCAATAAGACACATCATTAAGTGACTTCCTTCTCCTTTCAGAGAAGTGTAAAAGTAACTTGTTAGTTCTCATCTCTGAAGCGATCACATGTATGCTCAGCGAAGGAAAAGCCAATCAGAGATATTGTAAGATTATACAATCTTATAAAAAGATTATGTAAATCCATTCTATTTATGCGAAATCTTTCAATCTCATGGAGTGATAAATATATGATATTGATATCAATCCAAGATATTTATCATGTATAAGAATATAAAAAATAATATAGAAAATTGGCTGAAATGGAAACAAAACATTGATTGATGACATATGTTTAAGAAATTCTACAATAAGGAGAATTTAATTTGTTTTGCACCCCTCAAAAATGTAAAGTAACATAGAAAAAGTGGTGTACCATTCTAAATGAATGAATATATCAGGCAAAAACAACTCTGTTCTTGATTACACTGCTTCAGCTAATGTATTATTCATCATGAACAATTATATTTTGTACAATCAGACAGTAAACAGGTTTTTTTCTGCTCTTAACCAAATTAAGAGATCTCAGGAGTGCTGTAAAATGTAAAAACATCTTTAAGTAAAAAAAAAAGTTTGCTCAAGAGCTTTTATTCTTAAGTTTGTGAGTAAAAGTGACAGATTTTTGCTTTTATCTTTCACCTAAGTCCACATTGGTCAAATCAAGTCTGTCATGCATTACAAACAACTCAGTCTTGTCTTGATATCCACTGAGAGTTAATGAACCATTTGAAATTGTTTCCTCCACAGAGTGCCCCTACCACAAAGCCCTGGGATTCGAATCTGGATCTGTGTCATCAGACCAGATCAGCTGCTCCAATCAGGAACAATACACTGGCTGGTACATCTCCTGGATCCCCAACAAGGCTCGTCTTAACAACCAGGGTTTTGGGTAAGTCATAACATCTCACTTTTCTTCTTTGTTATGATTATTGTAAACATACCACAAATATGTATTTTGACCGTGTTTTAATTTTTGTTAGGTGTGCTTGGCTCTCCAAGTTCAATGACCAGTACCAGTGGATCCAGATCGACCTGAAGGAGGTGAGCGTGGTGTCTGGAATCCTCACGCAGGGTCGCTGTGATGCTGATGAGTGGATTACTAAATACAGCATCCAATACCGCACTGTGGAAACTCTCAACTGGGTCTATTACAAAGACCAGACAGGCAACAACAGGGTAAGTACTGATATTAATCAGCAGTGTGGGGAAGCTGAGTGTGATTTTTGAATTGTGTGAACGTCACAAATTCAAACATGCTTTAAATTTGCTCAAGTGAGATTTCTCAAAAAAAAAACAACAAAAAAAAAACAAGTCCAGGTCAAATCAAGGAAAGAGAACTGCCCTTCACAATCATCCAGAGCACAAAATGATTCACTACTGTAATTTAGAACAACAAAAAGCAGCAAATCTTAACATTGGAGGATCATTTTTCATACTTTTGCATGAAAAATGATCTGTTAATAGAAGAGTTGCAGATTAATTTTCTGATCAACTAATTGACAGTAAGCATCAGTTAGCTTATCAAAGGGAACTTACACACTGACCTTACACTTCCTCCCATTTATATCAATCATAGCCTATTAACAGTGTTTTGCTGACACAGCTCTTTAAAAGGTGAATATAGACCATTTGACATGATCCAGTTGGAAAGGGGAAAACAAATGTTCATCTCCTGACTCTCCCACCAACTATGACCCAACGGTTCAATCAATGGTTCCCTGTTGTCTTTTTCTGCCTTTGATTCCTTCCTACCAAGAGGATCTCTTCTTGTGACCTCTCATCATCAGATGGATGCCAAACAAAAAAATTCCCTTCTCAGACTTTTAAATTGTACATGTAATTTTCAGAGGCCTGAAGAGGTTAAAACAACAAAGTATTATACAAGAAAGGTGCAAAGGTCAGATTAAAGTCCCCAGTTCTGATTAAAAGTTTGTGTAGCTAAATTTAGTCTTTATTATTTCCTCTCTTGTGGCGTCTTGTTAGCAGTTGGTTACTTAAGTTATCAAATAGAGTCCAACTAGTCAAACTACTAACTACTTCTCACGTAGAAGAATCAAGTAATGCTTTACTATATAAAAGAATAAAATGATTTACTGCTTTTTGATGATCTTAATTACAGTAAAGTGAATCATTTGGGGCTCTGAGGTATTGTGATGAGCAGTTCTCATTATTTTATTTGTTTTACTCACCAAACAGTTAATAGATTGCTGCAGAAAATGATCAGCAATAGATTGACATAATAACTTAATAATAATAGCAATACATTACACTTGTCTCCATCTGCATCAGTTATTTATGCTGACTGAAAGGTACCAGCACTGATGTGGCAGCTGTGTGTTCAGAAATCATTTTTATAAAGATATTTTGTTTGACTGCATTCTACTGAATAATCTCTCAGAAAAAGGCAACACAACAATCTGTTTTGCTTTCAAATGGTCCTTAACAATTTGCATATATACTGGAATATCATAGCAGTGTTTAAAAATCTATGCTGAACATAATGTGGAGTCCAAATGAAAAAAAGAAGTTATAGTCAGTTTATTTTAGTTTAAAATCAGAGTTTGCAACTTTTGTTGACCAGTAGCCACTAAGTGACAGTTAGGGGACAATGATAAATGCAACATTCGCAAAAGTGGAGAAGAATCATAGTCAGTGAACTGGCCCAGTTTTTCCTGACTCATTACCCTGAATAATGAATGTGTAGAGACAGGCGTGATGTAATGACCCTTAAATCTTAACATGCTTTCCACTCTACAGGTCTTCTATGGGAACTCTGACCGCTCCTCCACGGTGCAGAACCTGCTGCGCCCACCTATTGTGGCCCGTTACATCCGCCTGCTGCCGCTGGGCTGGCACACCCGCATCGCCATGAGGATGGAGCTGCTGATGTGCATGAACAAGTGTTCTTGAAGTGCACTCAGCCTGCTTTTCCTTCCCCTGCCAGCCTGCCGCTTGCCAAAAGGGGGGCACTGGTCCAGCATCTGGATGATCCATCATGTTACCTTATAATGACCTTCATGTCTTTAACATGTCTGTCTTTCTTTGGCGAGGCTCAAAGCAAACTAAGTCTGGGCAGGTGGACATGTTTGATGTCCTTTGATGAAATATTTTGTCTGTCTTAAAATCTGTATAAATTAATTGTTTTAATATTTAAAAATCCACACAACACATTCCAGTTGAAAAGGCATTTTTGGAGACGTGTGTTCTTCATAAAGCTACAAGAGAGAAATAAAGATGCGGTTACTCATTCACAAAAGTCTTTGAATTAGAGTCAAACACTGTTTCACAAAAATAAAAAGAAGATTGTACAAGCTCAGTGTCAAATCAAACGAGTTTGTTTTATTTGAGATTTACTGTTACATATGTAAACATGAATATTCTAAAATTGTTAAGCATTCATTTGTGGGTTTATGTTCTCATGTAAATGCTCTGTTGGAAAAAAAAGCAGATAAAACACTGACTATGCTACTAATTTGTGTCTGTAATAAAAGCACAAACTTAATACTTGATTTCATTTAAACAGTTGAGATAAACATCTTCTGTTATAAATATTACCAAACATGTAGTCACACATCAGTATTAATATAATACACGGTGTTCCTTCAGCAAAACATTAATCCAAAGAAGAGAAACGTACTGTGTCGAGTACAAGAGTGTGCACGGTCCTCACAGATGCACCACACACAATACGATACGGTCATGTTTGGACTCAGTGTGTTAACTGTGGGAGCGTCAACTCTCCACACACTGTGTACATGATGAACATGAAGTGAGGAAGAATTTACAGAGTCAGAGCAATATTGCTGAAACACACAGTCTCTTCAAAGTGCAACGTTAAAAAGTTGAAGTTTGATTTTTCTGCCGAGCTACTTTCATGGCACTTTTATCTCAGACAGAAAACAATGTTACAGTGCGGAGCGTCTGATCCCACTGTGGAGTAAGATTTCTTTAACGCTCGTCCCAAGTGGCTCAATGTGTCAAATCAGTTAAAAATGAACTAGTACACCCAGAATGGCTTTTGAGATCCTCTAACTGCTGTAAAAATTAGTTTGTAACAATGATTAGGAAAAAAAAAAACTTGCATTTCATGTTTTATAAATCAAATTTTTACAGCAGTTAAACTGTATATAATATTTTGGATGTATTTGTGCATTTTTTTTAAACTGCATTAAACAAGTAGAATCACTTAGAAGTAGCTTTTGTGAAATCTTTATGTGAGAAATGAGCAACAAAAAGACTTCCTTGTCTCCTTGGTAATGAGGGAAGATATCGGAGAGAGTCACATCCTTCCATTTCAGATGTCCTTTGCCATAAACTGGATCCTTGAAGTTTGCTCAAAACCCATCAAGGTTTTTCTACTGTACGATTCACCAATAAAGGTGCTTCATAACACTCATACATACATAAACATTTCAGTGTTTAAAGAAATGAATTTTAGATTATAATACTACAAAAATACCTTCTGTATATTCTGTTATAGTGTTATTATGTTTTTTTCTACTGGATGTGATTGAGGTGTGACCATAGTTTTAATAATTTTATATATATGAAACCGATGCATGATAAGTCAGTGCCTAACTGTTAGTATGCTGTAATCTGAGTCAGAGAGTAAATGCAGTGCTTCATGATGTCCTACAGAGGGCGATGTAGGTTAGGATTTCTGTCAGTTTATGGCACCATAGTGTCTAAAATGGCTGCGTTTCAAGAACACATAAAAACCTAGATATCCTAAAAAAAACAAAAACAAAACAATCAAATCTAAGCTTTATAGATTGTCAGTGCCAACAGCTATATGTTCAAGAACAAGACTGCTTTGACATTTTGAGCATCTGTGACCAGTATGACAGAGCACATCCAAAAGCAGGACAGCTTGGACGAAGAGTTACAATCCCGAGTGAGATGAACACACGTTACTGACATTACTGTACCAATCTCTATTGTAACAACTGATAAAACTTTATTTCTTTAGAATGCCTTAGATAGTCTTAAGGAAATACTACGCAGTAAAATGTACTATATTTCTATATTGAATAGAAACAAAAATACTTACACTTAAAATCTACACTTTATCTATCCATTTATATATATATATATATATATTTAATTTGTAATGTATTTACTTTATGATACAAATTATAATCAGAATTACAGAAGTAATAATATAAAGTCTATCAAACATGGAAGCTTTAAAAAAAACATTAAGACATAAAAAGGCTTTTGGCCTGTTTGCAAGCAGTGTTTAAAACTGAAGGTTTGGTATCTTGTGTGTTTGTGTGTGTGTGTGTCTGTGTGTGTTTAGCAGGTGTACTGTTACGCAAGGGAGGTGTGGGAGCAACAGAGGGGGAAACAGAGGAGTCTGAAGTGGATCTGAGATCTGCAGATTGGAGATCACAGAGCCGTCTCTTTCAGGTCGTTGAGGTTTGGCATACGAGACCTGGAGGGGCGTCCGAAGCCGTGCCCATTCTGGCCCCCCTTGATGCTCATTTGCTCCGGGTAAGGGTTTCCCTCAGGCCGGCCCAGGGCGGACGTGTGCCAGCCGGACTCTAGCTGTGCGGGTAGCGGGTAGCCTGTCTGACGGCTCTTCAACTGGGGCGTACTGACCCCTGAGTGACCCCGGCTCTCAGTGAAACCACCTTGAGCAGAGGCTGGATTAGGCAGCGGCTGGTAGCGCATATCAGAGGGTGTGTTCTGGTTGGAGGACGAGGATGAAAGGTGCAGGAGCTTACGCAAAGACTTCAGTGGCTGACTCTAAAAAAGGACAAGTCACATGACAGAAGATCGACATATTTAAACCAAATCTTTCAAAGCAAAAAACAGAAAACACTTTCATTTCTTCTTTGAGACTAACCGGCGAGTGTGAGTCAGACAGTTTCTCAGGTGGCCAGTCCTTGTCCCTGTCTCGGTCTCGCTCTTGGTCCCGGTCTCTGCTCTTGTCACGAGTCCTGTGACGGCTGCTCTGGTGACCTGAGGACCTGGAGGACTTCTGGATGACTGTATCCACCCCGTCACTAGGAACCTGTCAGATGGTGCATGTAGATTTCATTCAAAAAAACCACTTCACATATACAACTTCACATTTATGATCAAGGTAGGTCCACACAAGAACAAGTAATGTGCTTATAAATTGTGTTTTCAGGTAAAATAAGAGTGTGACATTTGAGTCACACTCACTTCATTACAGTGAAGGTTACAGCATACAGATCCTATATCCTATAAAAATGTGTTTCTTGTGCACATTTTGTATTTATAGTTGTCATGTTACATGTGTGGACCTACCGTTGCCATGAGTCTGGTGATAGGTCTTTGCAATATTTGGTCTTGAGCGCAGTGGAATCTAATAAAAATTAAAAGCTGAAAACTCTGGATTTGTTGATCTGAGGAAGAGGAGAGACAACTCCTCTTGTTTATTGATAAATGAAGTTCTTTGTGTGATATTTGCCACTCATCCAGTCCATGAGAAATCTGAAGCCTGCAATATACACATTACCCCCCTCCATCCCGACTGTCTGATTCCTCCTGGCCAGATTGCGTTTATTTGTGCTCTGTCATCAACAGTAACCCTCCTCTCAGAATCTGAACAAACTGCCGCATATAAATAGAAATGTGAAGGGAAGAAAGAGGCTCAAACACCTGTTTCATGCTGAACCGTTGCTGCCACTGAGATGGCAGTGAGTTTCACATGTCAAAATGTGTCTGCTTTTATATTTAGCAAGTATTTTGTCAGTTGGTACCCCCTCCTTCCAGATCTCTGCTCTATAATCAAGATATAATGATCTAAAAAATTAACCTAGATAGACTTTGGCAGAGAAATTGATTGAATGTGTCTGTGACACACACACACACACACACACACACACACACACACACACACACACGCACACACACACAGTCTCTCTCTCCCTCTCTCTTCCTCTCCTACACACTTAATCACCTCGCACTAAACACACACACTCTTCCCAACTAGGCAATATTTATGTTTTTATCAGAAGTATTTATCACATACCATGTATGTGCAATTCTGTACTTGCACACCAATGTGAAATATAATATGTATTTGTGTATATACGTTAATGTCTGTCCGTCACTGAGTCACTCACTGACTGAGTGATGAAGTTATGCTATTGGCTGGCTGAAGCCTGGGACAGCCAAGTATCCCAGAATGCATTTTGTACCAACCAGCAGCGATGGCGGAGATTTTGAGCCAGGATAAAAGCTGTTGTAACCGCTGTAGAACCATTAATATGTCACTATCAAGCTTTAATATTTATCAGGTGAGAAAGTAACCATTTAGATTCCTAGTAGGTGGTCAGTTAATTCAAATAACACCTATTTGGAAATTGGCTACGATATTTTTGGAGGTGAGGAACCACTGGCAAGGTGAGACCAGCCAGTCATCTCAGCTGCTACCAGCCCGACTCCTGATTAGCTGGTCAACAAGTCATCATCCCAGGGAGAATATAATCTGATGAACTGATCTGTGCAGCTCTTTTGTAATTTACCACTGGCTCTAATGTCTCTGTAGCATTTTGATATATGATATAATTCCTTTTGGAAGATACATGTTGGTCTCACAGATGAAATCTAACAATTAACAAATGGCCCTATGTCAAATCGGCTTCAGTTGAAGCACCTTATTTTTTCCCCCACCCATATTCTGCGAAGACCCGTCCTACTCTACCTCTGATTGGCTCTTACCCATTTCCTTCGTTGGTTATGTTGGTTATGTTAGGCATGAGGAGTGAGATTGATTAGGTGTAGGTTAAGAATATCGGGGTCAGAGCAAATCAGAGGCAGAGTAGGGGTGGGTCTTCACAGTCAAAGGAGAAAGGTCTATCTGCAGTCTTGCAGACCTATACAACACACCCACTTTACTACACTACATACCCTCTCTGATGTTGTTACTCAAACAGGTGGCTTCTGGTCTGAAAAATGAAGCCACTGTATTCTTTCTAATGGCCAGCACAGTCTTAACGCCACTCGCTCCAAAAAGATTGTACAAAATTCTATACAATCATTGAGGACAATAAAGCAGGTTATAATTTGCGGTGTAGCTATATTGTGACTGACAAGACACTACCATGGCGACAACATTGGTTAGGTAACCTCAGATTCACAGAATATAGGAATAGCTATAGCTGTTGCTATTTCAGTCTGTTTTCAGTTCATGAAAGTTAATTGTAACATTTTGGTCACCTAAAAGTCTTGTTCAGTGTTTGAGTTCAGTGCGTGTTTTTCAGTGGTTGTAATAAAAGTCCCTCAAAGGAGTTTGATGTTTAGATTTTCCAGTAAATACATTTTGTTTTAATGGTTTAAAGCCTATTCTGCTAGTGAAAATTAGCATTAGCATTATCACAGTTAACAGTAGACTGTAAATAAACTGTGCCAACCAAGCTAGCCACTAGCATTAGGGTCAGCTCCACTTTCTTGACAAATATGGTCACTTCTGGCTCCAAAAATCCAAAATGGCAATGGCCAAAATGCTGAATTTGAGGCTTCAAAACGGGAGTCCACAAACTAATGGGTGGCATCACAGTGGCTATGTCCATTTTTTTTTTTTTTACAGTCTATATTGTACAACCATGACCACTAACCCAAACCATCCACTTCCTCATGACTAAACCTAATCAGGTGGGTGTGTCATGTAGTAAAGTGGGTGTATTGTGTAGATGCTGTGAATCTGTAGATAGACCTACTTGGGTCAAAGCCCAGCGCACTTCCTGGGGGTTTAGTCGCCATGTGTCACCACTTCCTGTATCCGTTGTTTCAAATTATAAGCCCTCTAGCATTTCATACAAGGTCAAACCATATAGTGATCTAGTTTTGTTTTTATTTAATCTCTCTTATCTTTGTCTTCTCTTTCTTTTCTCTCTCTCTCTCCTTTTTTAATAATTGTAAATATTTATTTCACACTCTAACTGGAACTTGAGCTTGAAGAAGCCAAATTTCACTGACTTCAATGTTTGTGCGGCTGTGTTGATGTGCATGTGACAATGAAAGCTCTTAATAAGCAGCAAAGCTCTGAGTGAGTGTAACCAGACACACAGACAACAGACTCCTGTAAATGTATGTGCTTAACTTAAGCCTGAGCGCTCTCGTTCATCCTCAGCTCATAACCAGAGACATGCTGTTAGGGCTGCAGCTGAAATCAGTGGTGACTGATCAGAATCAGATGGACCGATAACGTGAACACAAAAATGACCAGCCAGATCCATACTTGTGATTGGAAGAAACATTCCTGAACAGCCCTGCTTTTCATTAAATAAAAAAATTCAGAGGGTAAAAGCCGGTTGCAATAAATCTATTATTTAGTCTGTTATTTAAATATTCATAGGCACGTCATTGCCTTTTGGGCAAGAGTTGTACTAATGTACTTGAGAAGATGGATCTAGCTGGTTTATGTTGGCAATTCATTATTACGTGAATGAACCACATTTCTCCAAACGTGTTTATAAAATTGAAAAAGAAAACAACTGAAAATGAGCTTAAAGCAAAACAATTACGCAGGGTTGATTATTGCTGTTAATGCATGCAATGTTAGATATGAAGCATGGAGTTAGGAAGTGAGTAGGATAATGTAAAACAGCATGTACCATGGGAGAGGGCACTATAGGGAGGACTCTCACAGAGGAGCTATACTTTATGTTATTCTTTGGGCTAAACAGAGGGAAAAGACATTTCTTGATGACAGGAGGCCTTCCATCAGGGACTTCCATCTGTAATATAGAGGCATATGACTGGTGGTACAGGGAAACATGATGCACATGACAACAACAAGAAGTGATTTTATCTCTCAGTAAAGTTGCTAATAATAGCATTAAACATTTGAGAAGCAGATGAAGAGATATGTAGACAGACAGTACATATGCATGAAATAGTGCATCCAGACATGGCTCAATAATGTTTGATTCATAGAGTAAGAAGTACTTGACATAAAACTCACCATTTGAGATTTTTTCTTTTTCTTCTTTATTGCTCTGAAGAAACCCTGCTTTTCCTTTTCTTTGGATGGCTCAGAGGGGTTCAACACTACAGTGTCTGGGCCGGTCCTTGCAGTAAAACAGAGCAGCAATGAGCATGTTGTCCTGACTAACTGGATAATATTCTTCAACCCCCAATCAGACCAGACAATTTGTGTTAAAGCAGCCATGTCGTGTAAGCAGTTTGAAATTTAATCTGACAGAAAATTATTTCACAGAGCTATGGGCAATGAACAGATTAGTGTTGTTGTCAATGTAACTCAGGTTTTGGATGATGTTCTGTTGTGGTCACCAGAGATAATTACCAGGGGTCGAAGGCTGGCTGGCGTTTGGAGTGGTTGGTCAAATTGCTGCCGTCCCCTCCCAGGCCAGAGCTGCGGCTCTGACCCCTGCTATCATGGAAGGAGTTGTCTGGCCGGGGAGAAGGGACTGTTCAAACAAACACAACAAATACTGTAAGTTCATTCACCTTTTGATGCACAGAGAAGACAAATAAACAAATTCAACTTCTGAACAGCAGCTTCATATTTAGCAGGCTATACCCAGTAGCTTAAAACTATTTCAAAGCGCACAGTATAATTATCAATAATAACTCTCAAAAAACTCCCAAAAAACTCTCAAATATCACTATTGGTATAAGGCTCAAAAATGGGTCTGAATATATAGTATTTGAAAGATCCTATAATCACATAAAAATTGTGCACACAGTGGCTTTAAGTAGGGCCTTATCAGTGAAAACATCTGATTTGTAAGAAATTATTTTCTCAACTGCAGTCAAGTGATGCTTAAATCTGAACTGACGTCTTGATCTCGACGGTGCAGTGAAAGAAAGAGAGGCACGGCCAGAGATATCAGTGTGACTAAACCAACCTCTGTAGAAGCTGCCCACCCTCCTAGGCATGGATTCACTGTAGATGTTGCGGTTCTCTTTGGAAGATCCCCCATCTTCTGTTTGTTGGTCGTGATATAAGCCAACCTGAGTCACAACAGAAGAACTAATCACATAAACACTCAGAAGGCCACCTGCTTTGCATGCTTCACTATCTGAGCTGATATTTTTATTTACCTGAAAGGACAGAGAGAAAAAAGGGGGAGACTCCTTGATTTAGAAGTGATCATTATAATAAAACAACAACATCTGTAGAGGCTATAAATGTATTCCAGAGTCAAACTAAAATGTGCTGCCGTGACAAGCTTGACTTTCCTATCATAAGTAGTCACATTAGAGGGAAGCAAAGCACACAGTGAAAATGAAGAGGCATCTGATGCGCAGAGACAGAGCCAGAGAAAGAGAAATAGAAAGAGAGAGAGAGAGAGAGAGAGAGAGAGAGAGAGAGAGAGAGCAGTTCATGACAGCAGTATCCACCCACATCCACACTCTCGGAAGACTGGATGTGGGTGGGGAATGGTGGGTGCAGGCAGAATGTCGGACCTCGCTTTTTTGCCGCTGTGTGTGAAAAGATGCGGTGTTGTCCCTTGTAGAGTCCCTTATTGGGGGTCTGCTGTGGGTGACCTCAGTGGGTGCCTGTTCGCTCTGTTAATGGAGACATGATGAAGCATGAAGTGAGCTCAGCATTGCAGCACACACACGCAAATACACACTGACACACACTATATATACTATATGTGTATATACAGTATATATAAACATACAGGTAACATAATTTACTGTATATTCTTACAAGAAAGCCGCACTTTAAACCATTCCTACTGACATGGGAAACTGACTGATAAGATCTGGCTAAACCTAAACACAGATCCTGATATTTTCAGACGCCACCGGAATAAACCCTGGCTGCATGGTTGCTGACACTGAGGCAGAGTTATCCAACACAACCTGGTGTAGGCATTTGATATGATTAGATCCTGTGGGCTTAGGCTTTCCTTAAAGTTGGAGAGGTTCAATGTGGGCTGATGACTGACCCTGCTCATGTCTTCTTCTCTAGAGGAGCCCCCAGAGTGGCGAGGCAGTGTGCGGTGCTGCAGCTGTGGAGACAGGAGCTGCAGGCTGCTGGCTCTGGTGGGCATGCCCTGCCCCACCACCAGCCCCTCGTCCGTTCCGTGTGTCCTCTGGTGGTCCCTCCGTACATACATGGAGTGGCGGTGCGGCCGCTGCTGGGAGGAGAAGGGGCTGGTGTATCCCTGACCGTAAGACATAGGGTCGTGTGGGGCGGACAGAGAATGAGCGTGACTTCTTTCCATGCCACTCTCTCCTGGGTCCAGGGCGTCTGGCGACTGGGCCTCCTCTGAGGCCTTGTGGCGGGTGGAGGATCGCCTGTATGACGAGTCCAGCGTGTTGCTCTCTCTGTCCGCACGCATGCTTCCTCTGCCAGCTGTGCCAGGTCCCAGTCTGTCAACTCGGCGGGCTGCTGGGCTGCTCGGAGCTGTGAGGTCAAGGCAGCTGGAGGGGAAATAACGAGATGTAGGCTCATCGGCATAAAGATGCACATCATTCAGGTTCCCCACTGACTTGGCATCACTGAGCGTGCCGTAGCTCTTTGACAAGTTCAAGTAGGCGAACTTAGAGGAGGATGGCGTTGAGCTGTGAGACTCCATGTAGCTGTGTCGACTGTGTTTCTCCCCTGACTGAAGCGTGTTGGTCTTCCCCTCCACAAAAGAATGGCGGTTCTGCTGCGAGCGGAAGTTGGATTTGAGGTACTTGGCTCCGGGGCCGTCGGACACCTTGGACCCCATGTTCATGTCGAAGTCGCCCTTGCTCTTGGCCTCGCCAGGGCTGAGCAGATGAGGGAGGTTGCTGCTGGCCATGTCCATGTTGCACGAGGTGGAGTGGTTGAAGATCTGCGGCTGGTAGTTCTTGGGATGCAGGGTGGGACTGAGGTTGGGCATGTTGCCGTTGAGAAAGCCGTCGTTGCTGGGGTGGAGGTCTTCGTGCCGAGGCAGGCTGGAGCACTCTCTGCTGCTGGAGCGGTGGCTTCCTGAGCTCTTTCCCCCGTGGCTCCTGACCAAGAGAAGAAAGGCCAGTAAACATACTGTGCATCAGAAAATGTCTGAACTCCTCTAGAACAAAGGGCAATACATCTGCATAAATGTCACTACACAGCGACTGCGTAGATAATGGTCCACGAGGGGCTTGTTGACAGAAAATAACCGGTTACATTTGCATTAGACAACACAGAGACACTGTCGAGCTTAAACTCTCTATAGTGCGTGCTGCTGACCTGCTGGGGGTGGTGTTGTCTCCATGGTGAGGTTTTCTCTTGGAGGAGCGTACAGGTGTAGGTGTGGGTGGGCCGGGCCGCTCCACCAGCCGCAGGGTCTGGAAGGCGTGGTGGTTCAGGCTCTGCTCTGTGAGGAAGCGCTCCGTCGGGTTCAGCAATAGCAGGCTCTAACGCACAAAGACACAGAGGAAGCCTGTGAGTCCTCGAGACATCTCGAACAACCAGAGCTCTCAAACAAACTGAACAGTCATGCTATCGTAAGCCATTATCATAAAAGTCAGACTGCTGCATTTAATTGTGTCTTACAGCCACCAAACAAAGACGTGAAATATGATGTGTGACATTTGCTTTTTTCTTACCGGAATAAATATGTTTAATAACCTGTCTCCATATACTTTAATGAAAGCCGAATCCTTTATGAAGGCACTCAAAATAAAACCTCTGAACTAAAGATAGTTTGTGCCCTCCAACTGCTGCTTTGTTTCCACATAACTAAAAGTTATAGAGGCAGCAACTTTTCTCAGTTCCTTAAGACAAAATCAGAAGCAATTATTCTTTGTGAGCAATGTAGCTTCTCATTAGCAGTGAGTAGACATATTTCACTCGATTAATTTCTAAAGTCGATTCAAGAAAGCCTTCACACTGATTAGTAGTGAGAGAGATGCCTGTCCTTGCTGAAGTCAGTCCTGATGACATTATGTTAGCAGTGAGTCATTATCTGCTGGGAAAAGCGCAAGTGCACAAGCACAGCCCACATTCTTGACATGGAGCTCCTGTTTACAGTGCAGACACAGCAATAACAGCAGTGCTGGAACCAGGATGTGAGCCGAGAGATGTTGAAGCAGTGAGGAGGCATCATGCAGTCACGACGTAAATGCGACCATGATGATGAAATTATCACATGTCGGCTTTATGAAAATTTTAGTTTTCATGGTTACAGTATCCTTTCATGATAGCGTGTAAGCAGGAATAAACTGAACCTGATAAAAAAAAAGGTTAAAAATAAAAACATTCCCTCAGCAGAGAAGCTTTGCCAGACCTGTGATCCCTACCTTCAGCAGGTCCAGCAGGGCTCCGCCGATGATACCAAGGTATCTTCGCTCCAAGGTTTGGGGGTGGTTCACAGCAGGGAACTAAAAGAAGAAACAGTGAAAAATAGTACAGTCAGAAATGTAGCCAGAACAAATGTTCAAGAGATAAATGATCAAAGAAACAGTACAGTGTAGAAAGGCAGGAATACCAGCCACCTGTAGTGTGCGCAGAGCTGAGTATGTGCTATGATGTTTTTGTTGCATGTTTGCATCTTACATTATGCAAGTGAGAGGATGCTCTAAAAAACATGAGGGTGTGTAAATTCAGATTATAACCTTCTTTTTAAACAGTTGTTTTTTTTAAATGTTGGTGTCTTGTGAAAGGATGTTATCCTTTAGACGTTACTAGTACCTGAGATTAAATTCTGACTGATTTCTTTCACATCCAATCTCCTTATATCAACCTTTTATTTTCATAGATTTAAGAAAGATTCTGCCTGTTGTGAAACTGCCAAAAAGACATCCAGAAGCTGTTCGTTTTACATCACAAGTTTGCAAGTGTTACAGAAAGCGCACTGTAGGTGGCTAACATGATGAAACAATCATCAAACATACTGTGTTCAATCACGAGTGTCGTGCGGTTTCTTTCTGGTCTGCTACATAAATATTTCAACAAAAACACAATTCTCCTCTCAGTGCTAGTCAGTTCATGCAAGGTGACGCTCTCTACTTATTTGAATAAGAGCAGGCATAGAAATTTTGTGGAAGATTGTGGATTTTTTTTTTTTAATTTCATGAGTGAGTACTAACAATAGCAGGTGTTTGATATTTATTTAAGAAGTATCCCCATCCACCATGTGCCCCACAAGAGTCCGACATTTTTAAAAATGCAGCATTATCAAGCAGGGGCCTGATTAGTGAATCCCTGACAGAGAATATTGTCAGGGATTCACCGAGGGGCTAATAATTATATCCAGAGGTGTGGGCAGGGAGGGGAGAGGGAAGGATGACCGGGGTCTGTTGTACCATCAGCTTGCCTCAGAAGACTTATCACAGCCTTCCCTCACAGAGCATACAGGATACAGGATACATGATACACGATGAGTCATTGTGATCCAATCAGTCACGGCACAGCAAACTCAGCCAGGAAAAAAAAAAAAAAAACCCAAGCAGAGTGTGTGGAGACAGCAAGGAGAGAAAATAAATAAGGGAAGGAGAAAAGAGGAGGAGGCAGAGAGAGACTGCAAATGAAGATAAAGTGAGAAGCGATGGAAGAAAAAAGAGGAAAAGGAGCAGTAATAGGAGCAACATGGAGGGATGAATCATCCGGGTTAAGCGGAGTGAGGGTTAGGGTAAGAGTGGCCTGACGTTACCCGTAGCCCGTGGAAGCGGGGGTTGTTATAGAACAGCTTCATCTGCTCTGGTGGCAGGGGTCCCAACACTTTCTGGATGGTGAAGAGTTGGTCAATCTCACTCTCTCCTGGAAACAGAGGCTGCCCATCACTCAGCTCTCCTAAGATGCAGCCCACTGACCACATGTCCACTGCCTTCCCGTAAGGAGCCCTGAGACCAGAGATTTAAGGTGTTGGTGATGGAGGCCATGTATAAAAGGGAATATCAGCGTAGTTTACTGTTCACCATCCACTGCATAAAGCTAAAAAAAGGAAACAGACGTACCCAAGCAGGAGTTCTGGAGAGCGGTACCATCTAGTGGCCACATACTCGGTGTAATTGGCGTCAGTCCCCTCAGAGAGATTACGTGCAAAGCCTGGCAAGAGAAGACAGAGGAAGCAATATTGTATAATGAGGAGCTTTTTGATATGCTCTACATGCTGAGACATCTAAAAGGATTTCAGCTGGACGCTCATTACGATTCAAAGGCATAAGTCATGAAGTAGTTGAGTTAAGTAAAAGCTGCACTCAGATAGGAGAGTTGATGAGTCCTCCGAGAATACATTGTAGCGGTAGAAGTAGCAATATTAATCTCACTTTCGGTAATCGCTTTCTTGCTAAGAGTTAGATGAGAAAATTGGGTGGTATCAATCTTCTCATCTTACTCTCGGTAAGAGAGTGAATAATCATAATTCCCGAAATGTCAAATCTTTGCTTTAAAAACATTTTAAGGAAGCGTTAAAGTCCTCCTCAACACAAGATTGTGTTTTGATCATTGTAACTTCACTTTAATGTTTGAGCTTCGACTTACTGCAAGTTTGACACTAAAACATTATATTCACATACATCTGCTGAACAGGGAAAGTTTCTCTTTCATAACCAAAAATCCAAAAGTACCTATGAACATGATTTATATCACACGTTATCCAATCATGGTGCAGTATGCAGATTATTCAAGTGCAATGTGGAAACCTGAAACCTCCTGTGCAAATACACTGAGAATGGACTTTTCAGAGAAGTAGGAAAGAACTTGTGCGTCATATTTTAATGTTGAAAAATATTTACATACTCATAGATTCTGGATTTTTCAGTGAGGGAGGAGTAGATGTAATTGTCAGTACAATGGCAGTAAAGAGTAAATTGAACTTTTTGAACAAATGTTTATTCCCAGCAGAGGCTTTTTATATGTCTTAAAACATGTCTGGGTTCTTTAATGGGAAGAAGAAAACTGTCAATCTGAAATACAGTGATGGACCGCTCATTATACCTGTTTGAATGATTTTCATTTCCAGTTTGTTCGTTTTTCCAAGCTGCTTGCACCGACTTTCAAAATCATAACGATACACTGAAAATAAATGTAAACCTGCACAGCAGAGTCTGTGTGGCCTGTGACTGTTCTCTCAATTCCTGCTGACACAGAGCAAACAGCAGGTCTTCAGTCTCTCACTCCAGATTTCCCACATGATGTTGGCTATGCCATGCCCCCCCCCCCCCTACAGTTTTGTTGTGGTGCTACCAGATTGAATCAACACATGATTAGCATCTTGTGTTCCAACACGTTACATTAATTAATATGAGGGAACCAGGAGAGAGGCCTGCACCCAGAGCTTTTAGACAACTGGATGAAGCCTGCAAGCAGCCCTCCTGAACCACTGGTTTCAGCCAAATATAGTCTCTGTTGAAAATATTCCTTTTTCATCACAGCTCTGACTGTTTGGCTAACTTTCTTACAGCTCTTAAGAGTATGAATACTTCATAGAGGAGCTCACCGAAGTCACATAATTTGAGTACGTCATCAGAGCTGATGAGAAGGTTTTCTGGCTTTATGTCTGAGGAAGAAGCAGAGCACAGATGGAGAGTAAGACAACACATAAGCTGGTGAGGGGTATCATCATTACATCATCACTACTCATGTGTCTCATTGAGAAATCTAAAAATGTAAATGATTTATCCTCATAAAAAAATACTGCAAAGAATCAGAAAAATCAAAGTGTATCGGTGAAAAATCACAAATTGTAAAGAAGAAGCATAAGTACATCAAATCCCTAAGTAACACTGTCATATACAGTATTTGTGCCTGGATATCCCACAGGCCATTTGGATGCCTGCTCTGTTGCGATCGGTGTGCCAAAAGCTCACATGGGCCATCTGGTTTCCTGCTCTGCTGCCACTGATTCACCAAAAGCTACATCTTGCGAACAATCAATGGTTGGTTACAACACGTCAGAACATCTATGAAGCCATAGTTTCAGGGGAGTTTTCTGTCATTATTTTACACAATTTTCAAAAGATATGACAACTAACTGTTGGTCTAATTGCCAAAATGTAAGCACAGATTGCGCAAGTGGTAAATACTGCATGCTCTGGACCCACATGAGCCTCTTCCAGCTTAGGATCAGGATCGGCTCTTCTCTGCCTCTCTAACACTGCCTCCCTCTCTGTGTTTTCATTATGTGTTAAAATCTAAAAGAAAACTAAAGAAAAAGAGGTTTTACCCCTGTGAACAATGTCATGCTTATGGCACCAGTGAATTGCTTTGATTAACTGGTAGATATAGCTGCGAGCTTTCTCAGTCGGCACACCGTTTGGCAGCTCCTCAAGCAGCTCAAGCATGTTCTAAAAAAGAAAAGAACACAACCAAAAACGTCAGGATGAAAAAAAAACAGCCAACATCAACAAAATCAGTGTAGACTTCATGAAGGACTTGTGTGTAGAATCCTACCTTTTCCACATACTCGAAGACAAGATACAGCTTTCCTCTCCTGCGGAAGGCCTCTTTCAACTCAACAATGTTCTCCTGCTTGAGGGTGCGGAGCATCTTAAGCTCCCGGAGTGTTGTTTCTTTAACCTCTTCATTTTCTGCATGGAGACAGATGGGAAATCAGGACCATAGGAGCTTACTTGAGATGAGAATGAGATGCATCTCAACACAAATTAAGATGATGAAACAGATGGTCATATAGACACTCAGAATATAAATATGAGTGTTCCTCATCAGACAAGAGACCCCTCTTACCTTCACTGTCTTTGAATTTCTTAATGGCCACAATTTCATTTGTGTCCTGCAATGAAAACACAGAACAACTAATAAGAAATAAAACCCTCTGGGCATTGCTGCAGTCAGTACATCATGTGCAAACAACAGCAGAATGAAAAGCACAGTATCATTAATGCTACTTTTATAAAATTACTGCTGTTTTTATATGACAATAAGTGGACACACACAGTTTTGTGTTCATCTGTGTGAGCTATAAATGATACAAGAGAAGATATAAATGGTTGCACCTTTAAATACCACAAATCTTCAAACAGGATGACCCGATTACATACATTATTGCACACACACACACACAGTTATATTCATGTTCTCATCTTGTCTTTTTTTATTGTTTAATCTTTCCATGCTTTTTTCAAATGAAACAGCTGCAATGATGTGTCTACTAATCAATTAGTCAATAAACTGAAAATTATTTGGCAACTAAATTAATCAGTGAAGTAATTTTTCAAGCAAAAATACTATGATTACAGGTTCTCAAAAATGTGAGAATTAAGTGCTTTTCTTGGTCTCACATGATATTAAACTGAATATTTTTAGGTTTGTTGTCATACAAAACAAGACATCTGATGAGTCACCTTGGAGTTTTTGAAATTGGGATGGATATTTACATTTTTTCTTTTTTTTATAGACCAAACGATTAATTGAGAAAAAAATCAGCAGATTAACTGATAAGTAGAATCATTATTGGTGACAGCCATAGCCTAACACATCACACAGATAATGCATATCATGAAAAGGGTCGCAAGTAGATTTCACTTCATATTAAAAGGTCACAAACAAAAACTTTGGTACAATTTTTCTAGATAAATGATGCACTGGTGAAATAAATCATAAGTAAATAACTAGGACCGGCACATCTAGAAAAGGGGACGGCTCATGAAAGATTCTGCAAAAACAACCTTCAAATATCTGCCATTTGTTTACAGGGATGAGTGACAAAGGATGGAGAAAATGGAGAAATTCAGACCTAATCGGGTTGAGAAATCACCACTGAGTCACAGTTTTACTGAGACACTTCTCATTATTCCTCCATGAAGTTCTCTGTGAGTGACGCCCCACCACTAGCCCCGTTTCTCGACATGTCCTAGTTAGGCCTGGTATTTTCTGCCTATGGCTCAGAGCTGTGCTCCAGTTCCCCTCCGCCCCCCCCCCTCAGAAAGCCAAAGGCAGCATCGCACCACTCCAACATGGATCACAGTGAACAGTGAGCCCTCCTCCCAGCATGGAGAAATATATGATGACTCACAGCAGGGTCAACTTCATGGGCATCACTGTACTGTGCACACGCAATATAGCCTAAGTGAAGAGAGATGATGTGCATCAGAGTATAAATTTAATAACCTGTTGTATGCCTAAATCATTTTTACTAGTGCAGGAAATAAGAGCTTTTCAGTGGCTACACTGTATTTTTTTCTTCTAACAGGCAGTCTTAGCTCCTGCCTCTTTAAGGCACCCCCTCCCGATGAGCCTACTCTGTTCTGATTGGTCAGCTTTCAGGCTTTCTGCCAACAGGCAGCTAAGTTGTGTTAAGTTACCACTGATGAAAAATTACTGAATGGGAGATTTTTATTGTTTTATTGTGAAAAAATTACAGGAGATAAAATGTGTTCCTCACCGCTTTGTTAGCGGCATGACAACATATGGAGATATGGAAAAATACCATTATGTTAGCGAGGTGGAGCACTGAACTTGCGCACTGCATGTGGAGCAGATGACCATATAAAGAAATCCGTCATGAGCTAAAGTTAACTCTGAACGCAGTCTGAAGCCGGTGCTTTTTGTTCACAGGGATTACGTCTACATACGTTTACCTCATTATTTGACACTTTGTGCACGTTTGATTAGAGCTGCCACAGTTACAGCATTACTGCATTACAGCAGTAATGCACTCACATAACACCCACTGCAAAGTAAAGCTGATCACTGCTTCACTGCTGAATGAGCGGCTCAGGTGATGGGACATTGTTATTCTCTCAGGCTTGACATAAAGAATGACGCACCTGCCAAATGCCGTCCAATATATAAGATAGACATCTAGACTATAGAGCCTTTATAGAATAGACGACTACATTAGATATTCTTTTTGAATAGATGAAGTAAACTGACTCCTACATGGAGTGTTGCATTATGGGTTGTTTGCAGTATTAATGCATTAATGTTGCTAGGCTAACGACTGTCTTAAAGCCTGTTTATTGTGAATGTGTTAGAGTCAGTCAGCACTAAAAGTGTTTTGTTAGTCCAGTTTAACCTGCAGGAGTTTCTGAAGGCTCGTGTAACATGTTTTTTTTTTTTTTAGTCCAACGCATCTTCCAACATCTCTGCTGCAGAAATGGAATATGTCAAGCTGCCAAATACCACTGTCACAGATGATAAAGAGCTCAATCAGACAAACAGGCGATCTTATAAATGCTAACTGCTGGAGAAAATAAATTCTGACCACTTCCAAGAGCCTGGTAGGAGAGTGTGTGTGTGTGTGTGTGTGTAGAGGGGGGGGGCTGATCTTATAATTAGGGTTGCCTTATATTCATTCCAATACAGTATTTAAGAGCCAATTATTTTATAACATCTGAGATTTTTTTAATGGTGGTTACTGCGACAGTTTGAATGGCTTTGCTAATTTGTGCAGTCAGGTAAAAAAAATCAATATCCTGGGCACTCTACATTTAATATGAACATCCTACTTTGTAACATTATATACTGTATATGACTGAAAATAAGGAATAGGTTCCCCTTAATATTTTCTCTAAATAACTAATCTCTAATGTGTTCCTCAATATTAAATGGAAAATGTTTTATTAAAAAGGAATTACAATAAAGTGTTGGGGAGCTTGTTAACTTGGTTCATGCAGCCATGGCGGCTGCTGCTCGCTTGTCTTGACCTCAGTCCCACCCAGATTCCACCCATTTGCCAAAAAGCAGCAAACTTAAATCCACATTCTAAAACTTCTGTTTGAAAACCTATTCTTGTCATCACAAACACGACAAACATGTTTTTGCACAGTCTATGAACAGGACACAGTAGCATAGCGGTAAACACACTTATCATGGCAGAAGGAGGAGAAATTAAAGCTGCAAGCAGCGAGAGCCCTTGCACCTCATGTGCGTCGGAGGAAGCAGCAGCCGAGGTATCACTACTGGAGGTTTGTTGACACAGTTCGGAATTTTCAGGATTATTGGATAAAATATTATTTCCTGTGTGCAGTACAGGGCACTGGAGAGGACATATTGGAAATTGTGTATACATTTGATGAATCATATGTTATTTAGGCTTCACTTCCTGTTACCTGTAGGCAATACTACATAAGTGACATATTAATGCAAAAACACATTTACCAGAGGGCAACTGACATGGATATACATTTTCATATATGTTACTATGTTACTGTTTCATATATAACTATCACTTCCTGTGTCCACTATATAGGTTCATCAAACATTTATGATAAATGTTTGGTCAGACAACATATGGTTCAGCACTATTTCACAGCAGTTTCACTGGTGCTAACAACACTGATCTGCTCCCAAAAGTTGTGAAGGACTCTAAAGTTAGTCATTACATCGTGCACTTGCTATCACCACCACCTCCACAGAACACCACCCAAATAGTGACTTCACGACTCGATAGACCCAAGGGAACCTGTTAGAATCCTTTGCTCCGATTCACAGCACATTACATCAGTCGCTGAAGTCAGTTCATCTTATTTGTGCTTCAAGTACAAAATGTATTGCTGTCAGAACAGAAAATGAATGTTTAGTATAAAACTAACAATACAGCACATATGTTCACAAAGATCTCTGATTTGTTAACAGCCATTCAGAGTAACTTCTAACAGTCAGTTTAAAATGTGTGCATGTTCACGTTGGAGGGATCAGTGCAATACGCAGGCTGCTCTGAACCTTTTTGTGTAACATTTTATTTTAAGCTCATTAGGAATTCCCATGTGGCGATGGACTGCGAGGCTCTTTTATGTGGGAGAGAAACCAAGCTGGGTAAATGATTATTTACTATGAACATGCTTTCCCTCTCCCACGACATGAATAGCACAGATTGAGCACTTCTGTCAAACGAGACCACCTATTCTATACCACCTAAAGTCAGGCACCCTGAGGTACAACATCTACTGAACTGCATATCCATGACAGCAGGATACAGAGTGAGGCAACTTTATCACACAGACTGATACCAAACAACTGATACAGAGCGCATAAAATTATACATGCTCTATTATGTGTAAAGTTTTAAGGAAAGGATGTAAAACTGCCACAAAGTTGACTAGTAATTAGGGCACCAACTGCTTTTCTCTCTCTTTGGTTTGAAACTTTTATTTACAACCCAATTACTGATGTCACTGCAGGTGTTTTGTCCTTGACAGCTGCTGGAAGACATCTGCTGTGACATCAATGACTGGAATATGGCCACGAGTGCAATACGCATCAAAGTTTCAACCCGGGACGGAGAGCAGCAGCAGTTTTTCTGCCCTCTGAGATTAAGTCATGATTTAATCTTATAGGATTATTTTTTGGTTTTGCCCTTTTTCAAAGCTCAAAATTCAAAGTGGAGCGAGACAGAACAGCGGCAGAGCGATGGGGACGGCATGTGACGACATGTGATGACAAGTTCCTGAGTCAGATTTGGATACAGGGTGTCACTAAAACATCTGTCTCATCACTACACCACTTTCTCAAAAGACATCAAATTAATCACTAAGTTATTTATTGGTCATAATATTAATCAAAGCAAGATTATCAACAGCCCTACAAGCATTGTGCTGTCATACTTTTCATCTGGTTTAAAGTGTGTGCTGTCAAACTTCTGTGGCTTTAATAACATTAATTTTGTGTCAACAATGGTCTTCTACACAGATTATAATATGACCACATTAATAATGCCAAAATCTTGTGTCATGTCTCTATCGACATTGTCCAAATAAGGAGATCAAAAATGAAGCACTTGACTGTTAAATGTGTTAATAACAGTCTGGTGGATCTCTGGGATGATGGGCACTGATAGTGCAAAGCTAACAAAATGTTCAGCTGGTAGCGGGGAAACTCAAACAAAAACGCATAAAAGGGAATGCTGCTTCTGTTGCAACTCAAACTTTTCCTCTGATGCATGTACACAACAATCCCAGTAATGATTGACTTTTCTTTTCAGGCTCTCACCAGCAAGGTGACGTTCAACATGAGGGTTAGGGTTAGTGTTAAAAAAAGACTCCACAAGTCACTGAAGAAAACTCCTATGGACTTCAAGATCAGAGCACCTGAAACTCTGAATGGACATTAAACTCAGAGTGGAGGGAGCAACATGATGCACTTTCAGTTTTTAGTTTTAAGTGTGTTTAGTGTTTATCACTGTGTCATGTGCCCTTGATGTTTTTATTTATCTCTCATATTGTTCATATGCAACAAGAGGTTTTTACCAAGAGGTCAATGAGGAGCCACATCATAAGGCACAAAGAGAATAGGAATGACTGACCATGTTATCTCCATGTTATCTGTTGCCATCCATACACGTTAACCTTTACACAAGATAATCTCAATCAGCAACATCAGACTTGTAGGGTTATTCACAGTAACGTGACCCTGTGTTGTTTGACAATAGTTCATCTCATGGTATATGCCTTGACAAGTGACACTACAAATGCAAATCAGCCATGAACAGACAGGGGTTGACAATGACTTGGGTCAAATTAAAACAAATGGCAGCCAAGGCGGTTGCAAAAACATTTGAGAATCAAACTTTATATTAGACTAATTTGAATGCAGGATGTCCATTGTTAGCATTATAATGTGTGTAACGGGAAAGAACTTCAGAAAGAGACCACATCCAGCATGTGAGAATCCAGTCACAAAGGGTACATCAACAGGTGGACTGGCACAGACAGTCTGTGTTCAGAATTAGACTTGAAATAGCCTCCATCTATCAAGGGACAATGAGGACGCGAACATTCAGACAGGAAACTTGTGTCCCCTCTACATCTCTCTGTCTCTCTCTCTCTCCCTCTCTCTCTCTCTGGCTCCAGATAGGACCACATAGACAAGTGCTCCACTCAAGGTGACCCATTTAATGCTAGATGTGAAAGTCCTTTTTTCCTCTCCTGTCCCAGTTTCTGTTCACTGGGTGCAAAAATAACTGTTCCCTTCAAAGGGGGCGGATAGACTTTTTTTTTTCTCCACTAAATAAATCTAGATGTTACTGACAGCTACTCAGCTTATTTAGGAGGAATAAAATCTAAGCCTACAGCATCACTTCTATTATCTGTGAAAACAAGGCGCCATCAGTTATGCAACCAAAAAGCTGAAGCGATACTAAAATAATAGATTAAAAAAAAAGAAAAACATTTATGATCAAGACAGGACAAACAACAGATGACTGCAGAGCCGTGGTGACTCACTGCTACATGACATCTCCAAAAACAGGGACGGACTTAATGGATCTAGTCAATACACTAATTACTAATTCTTGTATTGCTGTGTTATATCTTAACTAATTAAAACCACTGGTAGAAGCAATGCAAACATTTAGGAATCATTTCCAGCAGTTAATGGACTTCATCTCAGTTGGCAAACTGACATGACATTAAAGGATAAATCATCAGTGAGTCACACAGCAGAAAAGTGTTTCACTATTATCTGTGAGTTGAAAATTTTTGAGCATCTATTTAATGACATCACAGCAGGTTAACTTCTAAACCAACAAAACAAAAATCAGCAAGTATCGTGATCGCTTTTGACAAATATGAATTGAAAACTTAAAACATACATTGTCGTATAAATATTTTAAAGGAATAGTTTGACATTCTGAGAAATTTGCGTTATGTTAAGCTAAGCTAAGTGGCCACTAGCTTCATATTTACCATACAGAGTAAAGTGGTATCAATCTTCTTATCCAACACTCACCCAACAAATTTTGAATGTGTCAGGCCATATCATTTCATCATAAATGTATAAATGAGTTCAGAACTTTGAGAAATTGTCTGCAATTGTCTGCAAAAATAGAACAAACAAAAAAATAAGCAGGTCACATTCAGTCAATGCACAACAGTGCTATAACAGTTTTTGTTGCTCTCTGTCATTAAATGTGGATTTACTCTTAAAGGATTATTTCTAGGAACTTCTTTGCCTTTATTTGAAAGTTCAAAGTCATAGAAATGGAAATACTTTGGTGATTAATTTACTCTTTAATATGGGACAGAGAGCCCATAGATATAACTCAGCTGTGGTACATATTTGATTAAATTTTTTATGTGTGCGCTAACTGGTACACTCAATAAGTCAGATGCTTGAGGCTGAGAGCGATACATCATAGAGGAAAGTATGGAGTATCATTCTGAAAAATACCACCGACTGGATTGTAACTACTGCTTCACCATTGGCTGAGCATGTTCACTAAGAATGGCTTAACGCTGGCATGTGTCTCTGGCCCTCAGGGGTTCCGTGAACCTAAACCATGCCAGGAAAATACAACCCCACGCCATACTAGAGCTGCCAGGAGCCTTCACCATGAGAAGCGAGCATTGTGCCTGTAGACTCCTTTTGGCATGTGCCACATATGTTCTTGCTCAATTTCTAATAATAGGATGACTCATGTGATCGCATTCGCTTTCCGCTTCTCCAGAGAACACTTGCTGTGTTCTTTGCACTTTAACTCACCAATTTGCTTGTTGCCATTTAATAAAAGGATTGATTATGTAGTGCAACATGACCGCGCCGTGTTTTCTACAGGAGGCTCTAAATAAAACTGTCCACTTACTGTATGAGGGAAACCGATTGTTTACTTAGTTGTCTGTTGCTTCATGCGTGTCAGCTAATGCATGGACATCCCTGTCAAGAGGTATTTTAATCTATAATCATCTCAAGCTCATGTCTTTCCCTTAGATTTTCATGCCTGCATCAAGTTAGCCTCTGTTCTCATGAAACATCAGGTTCAGCAGTCTTCCTCCTCCTGTTCCAATCAGTCGTTTCAGTTTTTACAACAAAGTTTCAATAAGCAAAAAGGCTTTGTGCAAAGAGCTAAACTTCAAAGGAACAAGAACAAGAAATCCTCATCATTTCAAATATTTATGTTCATGTAAGCCTTTTTCTTGTTGCTATTTATATCATTTAAGTAAATGCGACATGCATGATACATGATGCACTACCTCATGTGATTTAAAGAGCTCTGAGATTTGGAGCTCAGAAATCAAAAAGTCGTATAGCGGTTAAAGATTCTGCTGTGAACATTGCGTAAAAACAACTGTAAACTGTCATGAAATGCAGTGACTGTGTGTATGTTATCTGGATAATAAACATGCTCACAGCTTCGCGTTTACACCTGCTGTCTGTCTGCTTCCTCGTCTGCATTCTGTCAACACTGTAATGGGATCTTATTTTAAATGTGCGGTGTGCCAAGCAGCAAATTAGGTAAGGAGGTAACGAGCCCATATACTGTCAACAAAAGCCATGTTTTCACATTTTTTTATAGATGTAAAAGATGACTCCTCACACCTGCTCTGAAATCTCCTTCAAGATCTCTTGAAGCAGTGCAGCAGTCGTCATACCCTACCATGAAACATTGATTTTATTGGTGATTTGAGGCGAGAAACATGTCTGTTTTTCTGTTGTCGTGAAGGCTTCTCTTCTCTGTGGGCAGCTACTTTCTCAATGATGCAAACATACTTTATTGACTGCATTCACACTTGTCTGACTTTGGCTGGGATCCAATCATAATGTAGCCAGAACACCTTCACAGTCAGGGCCATAAAGAGGCTTAATTTTATAAATCTCCTACGATTAATAATTTAGAAAAAAAAAAAAACATATCACAGACATTTAGTGCTTAAAATCTTCCCCAACTGCATCATTTAAGACCGTGATAATCTGAGGAGACGGAGCCCTGACGCTGTCAATGTTTTACCTCTCTGTAGACTGGGCGGCTTGGGAAACCAGTTCACTGGATGATAAGCACATTCAGGGTGCCGCTGTGTGTAGTGTGCATTCCTGAGAGGTGTTCCACGCTTAAATAAATACTCACCACAGCTCACCACATGTTTACCCTCACACATTTATATTTCACATACTGCAGCATGCTAAAGAATCCCTAATGACTATGTACAAGCCTTATCCTGGATTTAGATTAGCTGTGTAACTAGAGAGAAGCCTTTGTATTTGACTTAGCTCAGAGGTAAGTTTCAACTTACTGCGTTTTGATAGGTGAACAAAGTGTTTTAGTCAACAGTTCCCAATGTTGAGTGGGAGGTCTTATAACACAAGTGTACCAGTGGAACTAGTGTTAAACAGAAAGTGTGGCCGACTTGCATATAGTATTTATACAACAAATATCTATGAGCACGTGATGAACTTGTTCAAAAGTTTCTAGTTTGAATGTAAAACTGTTATTTTCAGGGTCAACTGGGAGGGAGGGAGGGGGGAATTTGCTCTTTAATCTGAAGTGAGCAAACATTCTTTCAAACATGTGTCAGTGAACTCTGGGTCACACTGGAGCAAGCAAAAAAGGGTGGTTTCCATTCTCAGTATTGATATTCCCAGTTTCGTCAACACAATGAATAAACAAGCAAAACGCAGCCATCAAATATCCCCAAGTTCACAAGCATTACTTCACTGCAGAACTGGTTTTGAATTACTAAAAGCACACAAGCGCTATGAGCAAGCAAAGACAGAGGGTTCAATATGATTCTATGCAAATAGGTGCAGCAAAATATTTTATTTCATAAAATATTTAAAAGAGAAGCAGCGCTAACTAACTGATTATAAACGTTCAAAGATACCACAATGACAAGAAATAAGAAGGAGAATTTACAAAAGTATAATTAATATACAACTACAGTCCTCACAGGTACAAATGGGGGAACGTTTTATAATTGCATCATTGAATCTCACACTTACACATTGTGTTTCTGGTAGGGATCTCTTTTGGTCTATTAAAAACAGATATTTGCAAATTTGATACAATACTACCTAAAATCTATCTGTGAAATCTCTGTTAGCTTGAACTTTTGTTTCTAAAAGCAGCTGTACAGCTCCACACATATGATTAGGTTCAGTAACAAAAGCTTACAATAAATTAGCATGTTTAATAGGATTTTATCAAGCTTCAACAAGCATGTGAAAAAGACCTGGAGCATCCTTGTGGCTCAGCTGGCTCAGCTTGAAAATGGTATCCCCCTTATTTCCTGTCATCACAGCACAATACAACACTGTATTCTCAATAGAGAGGAAAAAAGAATCATTGAACCCAAACATGTTCTTTTAGTGATCCGCTCACATGGACAAGAACTTAAAGGCAGATTGAGTAGGATTTATCAGTTATGGCTTGAAAACACAACAGTTAAAAGTTGGCCTGTCGTCCTCCGCTCAACGATGTAGCAATATAGCGATGCAACGTTTTTTTTATAGAGTCCCGCCCTCACACGCATGCTGTTATTGGCTATCTGCTACACACTCACCGCCCAAAGGATGACACCCAGAAACATCCCGCACACAGCAAAATAAGAAAATACAGGTGGAGGGCCAAGTCTCTGCAGATACCGCCACCGCCACACACTTCTAGTGGGTCATAAGTGATGATTGAGAGGAATCGTTTTTTTTTATAAGTCTATACATTGTTTTGTTTAGGAAAATCCTACTCACTCTGCCTTTAATAAAACATGAGCCAGAACTACAAGACAAAAGCTTCTCTGTGCCCCAGTGTGTTCAGGCCTTTCAACATAAGTCAGTCTGAATATTCTCTCAAAAATTTGGCAAGAGTAAGCGAGACAAAAGCCTCAAAAAACAGCGGTAAGGTCGTCACAAAATAAATATGTCCCTACAAGGACCCTGGTAATACCAACAGAAACTGGAGGGCTTTCAACTTCCTATTTAACTTGATTTTGTCAGCATACAGACTTCCTATTAGATTTATTAAACCCTGTGTGAATGATGTTTAAGCAGTTCTGTCAACCATCATTTAATATGAAAACAAGCATATTTTGGACGACGAACAATCCACCATAAATAGATGTCAACACACACCTTTTTAAACACACAAATGCCTGTCATGATCATAGCCAAGAAGACATTCTCATTCTCATCCAAGACTTGTATTGGCAAACTCTCTCTTACAATGTCACAGCAGGAACACACACACACACACACACACACACACACTTCAGCAATAATAGCCCACTTTGACAAACGTAAGTCTAATCTATCATACTGATTCTGTATTGTGACTTCAGAAACATTCAGTGAAAAAGCTTGCTTAAATAATTATTAAAAATAAATGACTTATCTGCTTAGACCTAATAAGCTACTGAGAAGATTGTTCCTGAAACTCCCAAATAATGTCACCCAAAAACTCCTTTAGGCATTATCCCTCTCTGTGTCCCACTCAGCCCAGCTGATGCTCAAATCTGTGTGCGCATGTTGTGAAGCATATGTGGGGTACGTAATGCACACTGTAATCCAGCAGCGTAGATAGATTCAGATTATTCTGTGCAAATTGGTGAACGCACACTAGTCTATTTTTATCGTTTCTACATCGGGCCCCAGATCTTTCTCGGATCTAATTATTCCTGTTAAATACATGCATTGTATAAACCAAATTTGAGGGGCGTGTCACTGGTGAAATAAGTACATTCTGTAAGCGCGAGCAGCTGCGACTCGGCAGCAGTTGTTACATACAAATGCAGCCATTTTCTCTGGCCGGCACACATTCCTGCCCACAGTCACAGCACCATCAAACCTTTGGAAAAAAAAAAAAAAAAAGCTTATGTGTGATTCTGCTTCGTGAGTGTCGGCACATGTGTGTTTGTGTGCGTCTGTGCCGTGTGACTGTGTGCCTGCGCCTGTGTGTATGCACACATAATTATGCAGCATAGATCTGTGAGTTAGCCCTTGAAAAAACATGTTGGTTCATTCACACTAACAATACAATATTTTCCAGATGGCACTGGTCCATATTGATCCGTAGCCAGAGAATTCATTCTCCTGTGCTTTCACACGTCAAGCAATAAAGTTACCAACAGATATTCTATCAAAACTGCATATATTATTGAATTTCCAACACACACAAAGGCCTGGAGAATGTGTAGCAAAATGTCAGATTTCTAGGGGATTGTTATTCATTTGTTAGATGCCAGAGAAATAGTAAAAAGTAATGATCTAATTAAAAAGACATTCCAAATTAGCTTTACACGCTAATGTCAAATCCACTAATGGAAACAACTGATCTAGTAACTGATCTCTTTAATTGTTTGTTTTTTTAACTACTGCACTTTCACCTCATTACAGACAGTAGAGCACCGATCAGCACATTGGTGAAAAGGGAACACAGCACCATGAGGACAGTAAGATCTTCACCTGCTATTAGGCTTGGATGATGTGCTACCTCCTTCATCATTAAAACATTTCTACAAGTCGTGACTATTCTTTAATAATCAGCAGCTAAATGAGAGATGGAAGTCAAACTCAACTAGCTTTTTTTTCACAAAATTGATGATCAGTCGCATGTTTAGAGAACTCAGATTTTTAACTGATTTGGTGGCATCGACTGCACTGTTAGTTAGTTACGTGTTCCACTGTGTTCAACAGCTAGTCAATAACTTTAACAAAAGTAGCAAAAACATGCTAAAACAATAAGAGCATTATGTCTCATCATTTGATCTATTGTTAATATAGAAATACTGATCAGTGCAATGTTAATGATTGTAGGACAGGGCAGGCTCTGGCATTTTATAACAAAAGGTAGCATAATAAACATAACTGTGTATAAATATTGCTCAATTGCATTAAGTTACTAACAACAGCTTGTAAAGAAAACAGCATATTGTTACTGCTTCGTCCAAAACTCAGAAGAAATAAAGCTAACAAAGCCAGTGATGTCATACTACATTCAAATGAACCATTCCTTATTTAGTCCTATACGTCAGCAACACAAATACACTACAGTATGGTAATGTTAAGAATATGCTGTCTTGTAATAGTGTATAATGTATTTTAACTAGAGCCCTAGACAGATATTTGAGGCCAATATTGATATTTGAGAGTTTTTTTATTATTATCTAAAACAATATATCAGCAGATACAAATATTATTATGTCAAGGGCCCATTTCCATTTCATTACTTTTGTTTTTTTAAAGAATTACGCCTAAGATACGTACCAAACAAAATATTTTATAGTTGAAAAATCAACTTATCAGTGTTCTCTTTTGGACAAACTATCTAATGGTAACAAGGCAATCTCTAAATTACCACAAACAAACTGCAACTCTGACAATGTTTTTGCAATTTCTTGTCACTTAATAGCCACTATATATGCCAGATGCCACGATAGAACAGATGTGATTGAGTAATATGGGCCAATGGTATTGGTCCAGCTGATGTGTCAGTCTGACTTTAATTTAAATGGCTCTGATAAACTTTATAGGCAGTGAATACGTTTTTTAAAATAGTCATTATTTCCTCATGGATGTTGAATGCTGCGATAATGGTTATAATGATGGATTTTCACACAAATAAACACAATAACGACATTGTTACAGACAAATCAACAGCCTCCATCTGTTATGTGGACTGAATTGAGGCCTACTAATGTGAGTTCTGTTGTGTAAAATGGAGACATTGGCATTTGCAGCTGCCTAGGCCTAGGATCAATCAGTCTGAATAATAAAGCCCAGTAATTATAGGCTGTGATTCCGGCTTACAGCAGGGTTTTCCTCTTTTTCCTCACTTCTGAGTGCTTGCGCAACATCAAGTCTGGTGCTGTTGTCTTTTACGATTCTCACACTTCAGCTAATTCGCTGGCATTAGAAACCTGGCTAATGGATACACTGAGTAAGGTCATTGCTGTAATAAACATTGTAATGAAGGCATATGAACGGCAATTTGAAGAACAAGAACACCATCAAAAATTTTGACGAGAAAGGCTCAGAAAGTGTTTTGTCTGTTTCCCGTAGATCTCTGTAAGTAGGAGGTAGTTAGTCTCTCTTATTCACGCTGGATTGCTGTCAATTCCTGGCACAGCCTCTTCCTTAAATGGACTGAGATGACAAGGCTATTACTGCGGTGTGTGTCGTGTGATTTTCAATGTCCTGCTGTTTTTTTGTTTTGATTTTCTTTTTGTTGTGCTAAAATATTAATTGCTTCAAGACAAGCTATTACAGACGCATTTACATGAATGAAAATATATGAGGTGGCAGATGAAATAATAGCTAGAGAGGACTTAAGTTGAAAAACGTGCTGGCATTCGAAGCAGATTCACTGGTTAACCTGAACAAAGACAAAAGGACTATAACCAGTTATCCAGCCGTCCATGGGAGCAACTTGAACCAATCCAGTAACTCTAAGGCAGAGGACCACTGCAGTACAATAAAGTGGAGAGACTAGCTGAATGAAGACCACTTGCTTCAGACATTTAAAAACATATTATGTTGGCATCCTGGTAGTCTACTGGTTTAGATGCATGCCATATAACCACAACATCTGCCGTTCAAATCCAGCTGTGGACTCTTGTTGCATGCTCCCACCCATAACCCTTCAATTCCTATCATCTCTCCACTGTCCATAATAAGGGCATTAAATGCTCCCCAAAAAATATATATATAAAAAAACACATTATGTTCTATAGATTCTGCAGGTCTTTCTTAACCTCCAACAAGCATAACATGAAGTCAACTAGCCTTGATATCTATATTAGATAAATACAAAGGACCCTCCAATCGCCATCCTTAGAGGATAAGTCTTACAATTTTCTATATTTTTGTATGTATGTCATTCAACAAAAGCTTTAAAGGACAGGTTCATAGTTTTTCAAGTCTCTCTTAAACAACAGTCAGGTGCACATTTGAACAGTGAAAGAGGTTTTCCTCGCTGTAATAATTCCTCCTGTTCATACTGGCTGTTAAAAGATCTCCTTCAAATAAGCTTTCAATGTAAGTGATGGGGAGCCAAAATCCACAGTGTGTCCACACAGTCGTTTTGCGCAGAAATGCGTTTAAAAGTTGATCTGAAGCTTATATGAGGTGTCAGCAGTCTGAGTTAGTCATATCAAGTGGATATCTTCTACATTTACACTTACCTTTTTAGCATCAAATTCCCTTTTTGTGTTTCCTCTGACAGTGTTTCCCTGTTGAGCTGTGGTGGAAGTATAGTAACAAAAACTTGGACTAAAAAGACTGTAACATTGAAAGATATCTACTCGATTTGATTCTTTTGGACAGCTGATGCTTCATATTAGTTTCAGATAAACTTACATTTTTGTGCAGTAGGAGGACTGTGGATTTTGTCCCCAATCACTTCCATTGTAAGTGTATTATGAAGGATCTTCTAATGGTCAGTATGACCAGGAGGAATGAGTATTGTAAGAAAAACCTATTTCACCCTATTTCAGTGTTCATTTGGGCACCGTACTCGTTGCATGACATAAATCATATAACCAGATAAGGATAAAGAAAGAATTTGACTTGATTATACCAAAATTTGTAAGATCTTACCTTGTGTCGGCACTTCAAAACAACACCATAGGCACCTAAAAAGGGAAAGGAAGGCAAACAGGTTTAACTCTGAGATATACCGCAGCTAATCTTTCCATGAATATTTAAAGTATTTATGTATTCCAAAGGCTACTATTGCTGTTCTACTTCACTTGAAAGCAGACCCTCATGAAATAATAAAAAAATGACAGCATAAATCCCGTTAAAAAAAAATGGGATTAACAATGCCAGAGCTACCGTCATAAATAAAAAAAGACTAGCTACATTTAGAAAATTTCTCATTCTTGCACGAAGTGAGCCAGCCAACACGGAATGCCCCTTTGCTAACAAGTCTAGGACCCCCAGAGCTTGTTTTATTTCACTATATTGTTACAAAGTGAAAAAGGTTTTAAGAAAACACTTTTTTTGCGCTCATATGCTCACATGAATTAAGGAAAAACATCCCCCCTCTCTATAAAGAGACAGGTGGCTCACAAAGTAGGACACAAGTGTTGGCAAGCTACTGTAGTTCTGATGTTATCGACCCTGGCAGTCATACACACACATCCCCTGAGGGTTCAAGAGGAATTCTTGGACTGAGCAGGCATACGACGAACTGCTCGCTGCTCCTTCACAAGCACATCAGTGCCACAAGACACCATCTAATCTCTTCAAGGAGCTGCTCTTATATACTTACTGTCTTTCAAACACAGTTTTCTAAAATACTTCAAAGAGGAGACGGATAAGTGCAACTTTTGACTCCAATGGTATTAAAAACATTTCAGTTTGTTTGAACATTTTAACTACTTTACATGCTGCTGATAATTTTATAAAAAATGCCATACATGTAACGTTTTGCATAAAAAACATTTGCTATTTGTCAGCCGTCTTTCAAATCTTGAATGTTGGTATTTGCCCCATGTAATTGAAGACCAAAAAGGAAGTCAAATCCATTACTACTATATAATAACATAACTCTGACAAAGAATATTATATGTGATGATGTGCTAAAAGATATAGAACCACGGTAATAATTCGCCCCCGAGCCATTTCCCTCCTCAGATTATGGCGCTATAGATAATCGCATAAGATTCTGTATTTTTTTAATTGCTGGGCTGAGCCATGCAGCACTCAGCCCTAAATGATTAACAAAATTGACTGACCTCAAGATCACTGAGGAAAAATCTATGATGCTGCATCCAGTGAAGCGCACTGTGCCGTGAGTGCAGAGGCAGTAGAACTGGACTAAAACACTTGTACAACTTTACAGTTTAATGTGGCACCAAAAAAAAAAAAGAAAAAAAAGTGCTGCCTTCCTTCCAGTCCTACTCGTCGTTGGACAAGCACTCTGTTTCAAAAATCCAGCTCAAAAGTTTCCCCGTGTCTTCTAGCGACACATTATGCACACATTATAACATTTCTAGGATGTAGGCGCAGCGGCGGTGTAAAAACTGGGACAAGTGGGTGGCCTCACCTCCGGGCCTCTGCCACTTTATATCGAAATAAGTGACTCAAGGAAAAAAGAGAGAACCATGAGAAGCTTTTCAAGGGAATCTGACTATCGAATCGTCTTGTTTCATTGATATTTACAACAATAAAACTGAATCCCCAAAACCACCTCCACTTACTTCTACACGACCAACACAAGAGTATGAATTCAGGTCACAGTACTTACCTTCAGTTTTTTCCCACATTAAGCTGTTCCTAATGACTAAATATATTAAAAATTGTCCTTGACCTTACTGAATGGCACTAACATGAACGGAAGATCAGGCTTTTAACGGCCTTGTTCCGCAGGCAAATTGGATAAAAACAATCAAATGATTACTCACTGAAAAGCCCAACAACAAATATGTGAGTGCACGTGAAAGGGCTGTTTGCTGAAGACTGGACTGGATTAGTAGTCAGTGACATCTGTTGGGGATTGACAGTGTGCAAAACATGCTTTTACATTTCACATTGTTACATTTGTAAAAAAAAAAAAAAAAAAAAAAAATTAGCTTGCTCACCTTCACCCACAATCCCAAGGACTTCAAATTTATTCATTACATCACCGATGTCAGGGATCTTCATGAAGTCAAAAGGTGCGTTGCAT
Source organism: Euthynnus affinis (assembly GCA_029490765.1). Taxonomy (NCBI): domain Eukaryota; kingdom Metazoa; phylum Chordata; class Actinopteri; order Scombriformes; family Scombridae; genus Euthynnus; species Euthynnus affinis. The sequence continues at coordinate 9,155,532 of CM055848.1, forward strand.
GAGGTGCATGGAGCTCAGACGGAGGGGGCTCAGCTACAGGATGGCGTGAGGCGGCCAGCTGTTGGCTCCTGAGAGGCAAATGCCAGCTGTGAGCCATATCCCTCGCCACATGACTTCTCCAGTGGCTCGCTTTTACCTGCACAAAAATGCAGTAAATTAAAAAATATATATACGCCTTGCTTACCCTCAACAGCATCATTTAATGCTGATACCTGATGTGAAATATTGCAGCTTTGTGTTTGTTAATGCCAGACAGCAAGAAACCGAGTATTAAATGGATTGTTGTGAGCTGAGAATTTGTTGTTGAAATGGATTCACAATATGTAACCTTCACTGGTAACGTTTTTCAAAAAAAAAAAAAAAAAGTCATCAATTAAGTTCAAGAAATGTACTTTTTTAAGCTGTTAGAGTTGATCATTTGTACCTCAGTGACACAAATCTGTACGTAAGGTGGAATAAGGATGAGAAGGTGGTGCTTTGATTTAAAGGGGAACTCCAGCGATTTAGCATTGCACTTTTATAGAGTTGGGAAACTTGTGAAAAACAGATTAAAATTTATGCAATATTCTGACTTTTAGACACACACAAAAATCCTACAATTCCCAAAAAGAAATGTAATAATCTTAATCTTTCATTAGACCTTCCCCACCTGTTAAACGCCCTCATTTTTAAAACTCTTAATACTGAAACGCAGCTTTTCTGTTCAACATTATACTGCCTTAACTCATCATAACCCTGATGACATCATCAGGGTTATTTTTTTCAGAGCTCTCAAAGCTTCCTCCAGAGCCACAGAAGACATTAAACAACAGTTTTCACAGGTAACAAGTAAACAAGAAGACACTCTTTAACATAAAATAGGTAAATAGTTAGATATCATCTTTCATGCCGATGTTTGTGAAAATAATGGAAAAATACATCAAATTCCATCAACTAACATTTTATCCGAATTTCTTCTTGCAGTATACCTACCTTTTTCAGAGTGTGAAACAGCACCACGCAATCTCTTAATGTGATCAAAGCATCTCCTCTGGTATCCACGCTCTCTTTACTCTTATTGAATCAGATAAGACTCCAGATACCGCTCTCTCCATTTCATTCTCTCCTTGCTGGAAAGCTCAAGGACTCACATAACCTACTCACACTCCCAGTCTCCTACGGTGCTGTGGGCACGGGAGCTGCTCATCAGTATGCATAAACCTCGGCACCAAAATAAACTCTCTGTGTCTCCCAGAGCACTAAACACCACTGTGTGGTCTATTACTCCCTTATCTTTCTCAGCCGCAGACCAGTCAACGCAGGTAAACTGATAGCAACTGTAGGTAAACTTGAGGGGGATGATACAAGGTTGGAACGCCGATCTCTTCAGGGAAAATGCCTGTATTCATCTATTCTTTAAAAAAAAAAAAAACACAAGTGTGGTAATGTGCTTCCTCCTTCTCCTCATTTCCCAACCCACATGCAGTGGCACGCAGCCTGTTGTTTTTCAGAGCAGATTTTAGCCATCTACCCTCCAGGCCCAGACCTAGAAGGCTAATATGATCAGGAATGCACTGGGCATTGCTGTGGATCATATATTTTGTCTCTATCAACAGCATGACTCATGCGTGGTAATAGACTGAGGGATTCAAAACACAGTGCTTTTAAAAACCACTTCACATGATCAATGCACTATTTTAAGGCTAAATTGCTTTTATAATCATTCAAATTAGACAAAGATGTTTGAAAAACAAGAGATCAAGCGTACAATATCATTGCCATTTGAGGGTTTTTTTTGACTACACTTTTTTTTTTTAAGAACAACCTAAAATTAGAACAACTAGCAAATGTTAAAATGCAAGGAGAGAGGTTGCATAGTGATGAATAATTTCAAAAGAACTGCTGTAGATGCATATATCTGTCACACACTTGTCCTGTTGCTACTTGTTAGAAATCTCTCACATCCTGAACAGGTGAAAAAAAAACCACACACACACAATAAGCAGGGAGAAATGTGTCTGTCAAATGATTGTTTTTAACAGGCACTGTAGCTGCTTGTACTGTGTGTTCAAGTGAGAGGAAGAGAGAGAGGGAGAGAGAGAGAGAGTGTGCGTGTGTGTGTGTGTGTGTGTGTGTGTGTGTATGTGTGTGTGTGTGTGTGTGTGTGTGTGTGTGTGTGTGTGTGTGTGTGTGTGTCAGCGACGCCTGCCCACAGAATGAATGTAGCACCCACATTTTCAATACAGGGCACCAATAAATCCAACAAGTCAAACGTATGGCAACATTGAAGGCAACTTAGTATAAATGAACACACACATTAACAGCTTTCTAGCCTGGACTCTGGTTAGTTACGTTGTAATTGTGTTTCTTTGGTGCTCTGCCTGATTCACAAAACACACAAAACCGCAAATTAGCTAAAAACAAACCTCAAGCTTAGTAACGTTGCCTTTCTGTTCAGCTTTTACTCAAGAAATTCACATTATACGTAAAGCTTACAACTCTTATCTATGTAAAGATAAAATAAACTACTCACTCAGTCAGTATTTGGGGAAAAAATGATGGAAGTGGGCCCATATATCCACCCACCAACGAAGATATTTTCATTGCAGCAGGCAGCTACAGTAACTGGATCGTGCGGTTGACAAGCTGCAAGCAGATCACCAGGCAACAGTTTGAGTGACGTGATGGCGGCCAATGAAAATGGCCGGAACCCTTGTTTATTCGAACGCCCCCTCGATTTGAACCAATCACAGAGCAGAACGGTGCAGGGGCTGAAAAACTGTGCTGCGGTCTGACGGTGTTTTGTATGAGGTGGGATATTATTGTTCTAATTTCTCAATTACATAATTCACAAGATCACACCCTGCGTTCAGTATGATCACACAGTTTATCTAAAGGCCATTCCAAAGCACATATAGGACAAGAAACTACATTGTAAGTACGTCACAAAGCAACAAAATTCAAAAACAGTGTCAAGAAATTCAAAACTGGGCTACATTGATGAGGAGCAAATTGCTCAAAGGAAACCTGTCTTCATTCCTCAAAATTGTCTTAAGTTTAATGACACTATGACACTTATGGCCATATGACATTTTCATCCTCTTTTTTAAAAAGAAAAATGAAAAAGAAGCAAGTAAACAAGAACTTTAGAGCTTAAAGCCTGCCCTGACAAGAACAAAGTTCATCCCATATATAGGTCAGATAATTCCACACATTATAAACCCATAAATGTGCACAGATTCATGTTAGTCAGCTATTTTTTAAAATTGATTTTCCAAATGAACACCCAGCTCAGATAAATAATTTTGAACTCATATGAAAAGTTTTCTATGTTCAGTGGGGCTTTTTAGGTAAAAATTAATGTCTGCTGAACTGAATGCCATGACAGCTCTAAGACCTTGTGATTATATATATATGCTGTGTATTGTACAATATGATTAAGGATAGAAAATAAAAAGTAATAGCTTACACTTTACTTTTGCATACATTAAAGTGAGTACAAAACCAAAGTAAATAGCTGATAACTTCCTGTTTGTACTGTATCTTATCTATGACTTCCTAAATCCATTCAGTCCAACTCTGAGTTGCTGACATTCAAAACCCTGTATAAATGATAACACATACAGCCATGTTTATGTTATCAGATGAAACTATGCTGCCACCCACAGGATGAACCTAAAATTGAATAAAGAAATTGAAAAGGGCAGTACTATAGTGTCTGGATTCATCTTCATGTATTTCAAATATTTTAATGGGATGAGTTAAAGTTGATGTGCTTTGAATAGGATGGATTGGAGCAAGAATTTGTTTATGTAATAACATAACCAATAACTCTACCAAGTCCATTGGTTTTCTCGCTGGTGTTCATAATGCTTTCCGAGGATCTGCCAGTGATGACATTTGTTTATTTAGACAGTCTGTAATGTGTAGTTGGCCCACAAAATAGTACCAAAGTTTATATTAATCAATTGGGTCTTAATTGATCTACAGGCATGTGTCATAATTTGTTGTCATAATGTGTCTATTAGAATGAGAACCATCCCAGAGCTGTGATTGCAGCTCTAACATCCCATTACTCAATCAGCAGGGGGTAAACTACAGTAAATGTTCTCTGAAGATATCAGCTTCTACATGAAGCACTTGAAACCAAGTGATATTTCCATCATAGTCTGCTGGCTCTATAAGCCTGCAGAAAGAAGAAGAGTGGTTATCAAATATCAAAGTAGGTCTTTTTTGTTGCACAGGTCTATTTTAAAAGCCAAATGACTAAAATTAGTGTTCTTCATTTGTAACTTTCTTGAGAAATGTCTTATAACTTTATATAAAGTTAGTAATTCTATGTAGGTCATGGTACTCACATGTGACAAATTATCCTCCTGATAAGTAAAGTGTATCAAAAATAATATTAGAGTAAATACAAATGAGGTATAAAAAATTAAAGAAATTAAGAAAAGTTTGGTTGGTTTGTTTTATTTTATATATGATGTTTTTTGGTGTTTCTCAGTGGTTTATTATTATTTTTGGATTAATTGTTAATTAGCTACTGTACATCTCAATAGTCTCATACAGGTCTCCTCATGCTTGTAATTGAATCTCCCTTAATAAGATAATGATTCGATCTTGCTGCTGTAAGAGATATGATGAGGGTAAGAAAGTCCTATAACTGAAGATATATATAGGAGTATAATAGCACAGATCTCCTGGACACAAGGGCTAAATGTTATTCGGCAATATCATCATTAACATTTATCAATGGAAAACATCCAGTCTTTGCTATGTGTTGTATATAAGTAGATATCTACATTTTTCAGCAGTTTTCACAGTGGTATTCTATATCCAAAACATTGCTTAAAAGCCTAATGGACACTAATTAATTCATGTATTTTAAATATTTTTCATATTATTAATTTCTACATCACTAAATCTATATTCAGAAATACAATTTTTAAAATCACTGTTATTCCTAAATACACACATTGTATAACATTGTGTGACTCCAGCTGTGAAAACATGAACACAATGTGTGTCCGGCATATTCTGGCTTCCTGTAACCTAGTGGAGAATAAACACAGGATGATTCACAGACACTTAAAATGAACAATCACAACCTCAGCAAAGGTGGAAGAAGTATTCACATCCCTTACTGAAATAGAAGTACTAATACTGCAATGTAAAATACTCCATTCAAGTAAAAATACTGAATTCAGAATCTTATCAGCATAATTTATTTAAAGCATCCAAATTAGAAGTACTCAATACAGAAAAACGGTTCCTTTGAGTTTTAAACTTTTACATATTTTTATCATTGAATGATGCATTAATGTGTACTTAGCATTTTCCTTTGTAGTTGGTAAAGATGGACCTAATTTATTTCACACATTAGTTGGTTTAATTGATGAAATACATCTGATTTGATCATATATTTTGTATGTAACATTTTAATTGGTAAATTAACTCGTAATATAAGTCAGATAAAAGTAGGTGAGTACAAACTGTATTCTATTGAACTAAAAGTATAAAGTAGCATAAATGGAAAGCAAAGAACCTTAAATTTGTACTTGAATTTAATACTTGAGTTACATTCATCTGAACCTCTGCCACTGCTGAAGATTTTGGCATACCAACGACTTTGGTGCTTTCCCTCAGTCTCAGTAGAACTTATAGAGCTACCACCTGCAAATTGCATGCATTTTAAATGGGACACAGATATTAGTACCCTAATCATGTATTTATCATCACCATGTGCTGATATGCAGTGTTTACATAGTTGCTGAGTACTTCAGGAGTTTTCCTGTGTGCTGGACTCTGATTAATCATTACACCTAGGGACTCACCATTTATGTTGACATGGTTAGACTCTTGTAGACTTTATTGGAAATGTGGGTGGGGGAATACACAGGGTCTGAAACTGACATGGGGCAGTGATTCTGAGTCATGTACTGCTTTTTGCATTACATGATGACGCATTACTGCCTATTTTAATTGAGAAACGTTGGAACTTTTTTCACACTCACCCGTTGTAAATTTCACTTACTGTCATATAAATTAAGTTTGTAATTATTTTAGTTTAGTCTGGCACCAGTATTTTTTGCCTGAATTTACTTTAATTGAGTTTTTTCCCCCTAATTATCTTATCAGTCATTATTAAACCCTGAATTCTCCAAATATTAAAAATCTGATTTTCAGATTTAATATCAAATATCCTATTATCTGTTTTGTATTATATTATTCTAATATATTCATAATTATATTTAAATGTCATAATTTTGTACACAAATATTAAATATGAAACATGTTCCTCTGTTTAATACTATTTATTTATCTATTTTGTACTCTATTATTGTACCCCACTGGGTGACATCATTCAGTGGTAGGGGTTTTCTCCCACACATAGAATATTGTCCTTAGTTGTTTATTCAAATTGGTATGAGTGCAAAGCGTTCCCCTTATAATATTACAGTTTATTTTTACATCTTTTTAATACATTCTCTGACCATTTTTCAGTAATTTTGAATCACAGTGAAGATGCATGAGAAATGTAGCGTGTAAAGACGAGACAAAATGAAGATGTGTAACTTGTGCTATTTTGTAGAATCCCAAATTACAGGCAGAGTGTCCCAGAAAGCTGATTGGATAAACCGAGTAAACCGTTTTCTGATAGGCTATGAGTGTGACTATCACGAGAATTTATTGGCCTTACTGAACTGCACGTCCAGCCCATCTCTCTTCTTCGCTTGTCGTTGCTCTCCGTACATCACTATCTTTGGCATATATTACATGCGTGTAAGCATACACTACAAGGGTGAAAAAAATGGCAGCTGACGAATAGAGAAAAGTGTGTGGATCTTCACTCGATTTATCCAGAGAAACACGGCACCTGTAAGTTTATTCTTCACAGTAAAATGATATTTAGTTTTAGAAGAATGTCAGTTGAAGCCACACGAACCGGGTTACGTGTAAATCCTTCTTGATGATATGGAAAGACACTGCTTTCAGTGGGTTAACGTTAACGCGAAGGTTAGCCAACCCAGTTATTAGCCAGCAGCAGTAACTAGCAAATCAGACAGTCCCAGTTGTCAACATTGGGCCCAGACTATTACCTGGAACTGTACAACGTTAATGTTAGACGTAATACGGCATCTGAGAGCAAAGATGTAGTAATTAAAATGACAGAAGTATGCTTTAACTCTATTTAGAAAGTAAATTAATATCTATCTCGGGCATTTCGCTAACCCAAAGCTAACGCTAGCTGTTACCAGTCAACATAAACGCTAGATGTGAAGTGACACAATCAGCTAACAGTTGACATAGATACGTTGAGTTGGTGGGAAAAAATAGTGGGAAGTGGTTCAGTTAATGTTTTCACAGTATAACCTATATAAAATATACGTATTATAGGTTATAACCAGCTTCCTAAAAGAAACGTTAACATTATTTTGGGTTCACAGAGCGTTACCGTATTAGCTTCATTAAGCTATTCAAAATGGCTCATTTACCGTCTACGTTAATGGGTTAGTTAGTCAACATACGCTTTTACTGTCAACGGTCAGTTGACGTAAATGACACGCAATCATGTTTTGTTCGTTTAACACCCTTGGAGATATGGGACTGCAGTTTTACTTTCTTTTTTCTCACCACACTCGGTCATAATTCTCCAGAGCCTCGATCATTACGTTCACAAGTGAATGTAGTAGTAGTAGTAGTAACGTTAGCAGCGTTAGCCAGAAAATTGGTAATGCGGAGGGAACGTACACAACGTGAAATAAACTGTCACATGGGCTGTCCCAGTAACCTACACCACGGGCCTGTCGTTATAGTGTTAAAATCTGTGATAACTCACCCAAAAGCCCTTCCTGTCTCTGTGGGAGTGTCCATTACTGGAATACCACATCACTGGACATGGAAAAGCCTCTTTTTCCTCAGAAAATCAAAAGAAGTTCAGTAACATGTGTAATGGCAAGTTACAGTAGGGTAACACCTGCTGTTGTACACACTAGCAGTAAAATGCCTAGTTGATTGTTCAATCGACAGAAGAGTACATGAAAACAATTTTGATATTTGTTTAAGTAATTTATTAAGAAAATTTAACAAACATTTACTATTTCCAGCTGCCCAAATAGAGCTGAAATTATTTGTTTGTTTGTTAATCAGCAACCATTTTGAAAATCAAATAATCATTTTAGTCATTTTTTCCTCACTGGTTTTTGGTTTTCTTAGTCTGCTATGACAGAGTTTGGACTTCTGCTCAGACAAAACAAAGTGTTTGAACATGTCAACATGAGGAAACTGGTGAAAATTTCAAATGAATGGTATCGAAAAGAAAAATTTGCTGCTTTCTTTGTTTCAAATCATGATAAACTGAATATCTGAGTGTTGGACTGTTGGTTGGAAAAAAAACAAGCAATTTTTTAAAGTTCCGGGAAATAGGGACAATTTGAAGAAGAAAAAAAGTTGACCCAAGTAGTTCCTCATGTACACCGCTGACTTTTAAATAATTCCTTAAATGTCGTATGTGTATAATTTTAGGCCCTTGTATTTCATATGGTGAGGCTGATGAATGACTTTTTTTCACGTGTGAACTGATGAATCTTGTTGGAATTATTTTGTGTGCACTTGTGTGTGCTGCATTTCACACGAATGACTTTCACCCTTGATATTTTTAGGACAAAACTTCACAGGCACGGAGGCATACTGGTTCAACATCCTGCGTCTTGATTGTCATCATTTAAGTGTCACCATTGGTCGTCAGCGTCGGACTGTCACCATTGGTCATCAGTCACCATGGGGAAAACTCCATTAAAAGGCAAGCAGACGTCACTTGACTATGTTTGATAAAGATGGTGTTCATCATTTTGTGGTTATATTGACCCTGAATAAAAAAAGATTTGTTTGTACTTTGTTACTAATGTGTCAAGTGAATCTCCGTAAAGCACACCTGTAGCAATCAAATCATCAATATGCCATTTTATTTCAATTTATTCTCATTTAAAGACTCTGCAAACCCACACAGGTGATTTCACTTACTGTCTGATTGGACCTCTGTTCAGGTTGAAGTTCATGCTTCAATTATATGATGTCAATTATATGACGTCATCAAAATATTTGTAACAATGATAAAAGTGTTTACATTCCCACACAGTCTTGAAGTGAGTTATAACAAGTACAATAAGTGAAAACACCTGTGTGGGTACATATATTTCATTCAGTGTCTGACACTAAAGCCCTCAGAAATCCATATTTATTAGCAGTGTTTAGATTTATTTCATATTAACATGTATATTGTTAAGATTTCTTACAATCTCGTAAGTAGTTTAATTACTTAATATTTTTCTTGGCATCATTTTTAGATCAGAAAGATGGCAAAAAAGAGAAACCAGGAAGGACAGTTCCACCAACAGGTACAACACCTGCAACAACTAAAGGTGAACCTTTTTAAAAATTGCATTTGATCATTTAATTGATATGTATTGTCCAGACTGAACAGTATACTATCAGTTATGGTTTTCACTGTCATTTATGAGTCTTTTCCCCTTAGATTAGACTTATCTGTTTGTAGTGTTTACATTATTACATTGTTGTTCTTCTATGCTACTGTTACATTAACTTCTTAAATTACAAACTATTGTTTTGGAGAGCCAGATTCTACCACATTTCTAAAGTTTGCTCTGCATGCTAACCTCAACATTCATTGACAGCTTAATATTGTAGCATACTGCTCAAGTGTTTTAACTGGATTTTATGTAATCTTTTCTATACAAATAGGATAATAACAGGTTGCATTTAACAGCAGTGTTTCACTATTTTTGGATTTCTCTTTAGATGCTTTCAGCTGGGAAGAATATCTAAAAGAAACGTCGTCTACACCAGCTCCACCAGGCTGTTTTCGTCAGGTATGTCCTCCTGGATTCATTAAATATTTACCAGGGATCATTTGCATGAAGATAGACCACGTCTAGAGTCATATTACAAACTGAATTGGGATGTGATGTCATCATGGTTGACAGTTAGCAAATTAGAGAAGCATTGCAGTTAAGTGCAAGGTTACCTGGGTAACCGTGGGTCTGCAAGTTGCTGCAAGGAGTGATTCACAATCTGGTTTTGTTCCACCACAAAGTATTTATGGCTTTGAACACAACACCACCCTCCCCAAAGTAAACAACTGCACAGAAGCATACTGTCCTACACTACTAGTAACTTACATTATTTAAATTTGGCTGATGCTATGGGGTCATTAAAAAATGTTTGCAGTGTATTTGAGCAGATCTTACAATACTGACACTTATGGCATTGTTCTAATGTCTGCAGGCTAGAGTCCCACCCTCCAACGACTTCAAGGTGGGAATGAAGCTTGAAGCCCATGACCCAAGGAATTCCACCTCAGTCTGCATCGCCACAGTGATGGGCTTAACTGGGGTCCGTCTGCGTCTCCGTCTGGACGGGAGTGACAACAGCAATGACTTCTGGAGGCTGGTAGACTCCTCCGACATCCAGCCTATCGGCACCTGTGAGAAGAATGGAGATATGCTGCAGCCACCGCTGGGTAAGAAAGCGGAGGGGAGATGTGAAGGAAGCACATTGTTGAGACATTAAAGAGAAAAATCTCAAGTCTTGACAGCTGAATTGTGAACAAATGATTGACCATGGCAGATTTTTTTTGTCCATTCTATGCACTACACCACCATGACAGGTTTATAAAAGCTCAGCAATAATAAAAGAAGATACGACAGATGGATAAAATTGAACTGAAAATAATTGTTTAGATGGGGAAGTGATGGAGAAGTGAAAGAAACTTCCCTACAGGCAGGAATGAACATTATTATTATTATTATTATTATTATTATTATTATTGTTATTATTATTGGTTGGAAGAAATGTTTTGATGTTAAAGTGAAATGCTGGCATATGTAATCCATGTAGCTAGAATCATCAGCATAGCAAGATAATAAAGCTGCACACATAGAGGAGATTGGAGTGTACATAGAAACATTTAAGTGGTTAAGACCATAAACCCCCTCCCTCCTGTTTAACCTGTTCAGGGTCAAACACATAAACATAGAGTTAACCTAACCTGCACCTCAAAAACAAATTATACTAATGTTGTCTGAAATGAAAGGAACACCATGCACAACAATACACGGTGTGTTAATACTTCACAACACTGTAGATTTCCAAATTGTTGTGAAAAGTTGTTTTTACATTTATTTTTTTTTAATTCTCTCCTCCAGGATTTCGGATGAATGCCTCCTCATGGCCCATGTTTCTACTGAGAACCTTAAACGGAGCAGAGATGGCACCAGCAACAGCCTTTAAAAAGGTGTGTATGGCTTTAAAAAAAAAAAAAAAATCTTGTGTACACGAAGATTATGGCGTCATTTCATTTGCAGTGTATGTACTTTACAAGTCATTACAACGAGGATGTTGGATATTGACTTTCAGGAACCTCAGAGGCCCCCTCAGAACAACTTTAAACCAGGCATGAAGCTTGAGGCCGTGGACAAGAAGAACCCATACCTCATCTGTCCCGCCACCATCGGAGAAGTGAAGGGCGATGAAGTGTTCATCATGTTCGACGGGTGGCGGGGCGCCTTTGATTACTGGTGCAAATTCGATTCCCGGGACATCTTCCCCGTGGGCTGGTGTTCCCTCACTAAACACAGCCTCCAGCCACCAGGCAACAGTGGTGAGTTTACCCTCTAGGTGGCAGCACGAGTTTGATAGAACGAGGTTTGAGGCAGATGCGGTTGTTTGTAATCAATGTTTCCATGTTGCTCATTTAGTTACAGTCAGGAAATTGCACCCACAGCTAAATAAATATAAACACAATTAACATTAATGATCTGGTCTTGTTGCTTAGTCTGGCAGAGTAAACTATACACAGTCTAATCTTTAACAGGTGTTGGACACACAGTAAAAGAAAGCATTAATTCTGCCTCTTGATCTTTGTGTGATTGAAGAGTTTCTGTATTCGAAGAGGAACAATGATAGATTTACTGTGTGTCTGAATTCATTATGTAATGCGGCAGTCTCAAAGGTTAGACGCAGGTTCCTGATGATTTAGCATCTCAGGCAAAGGCCTCGGTGAACTTTGTAAATTCCTAAAGGTTATATGAAAGTCAGCATTTGTATTTAAATCATCTGTAGACTAACTTTCACACAACACTCTAAATAAATAAAGATATAATAAAGGTTTCTTCCCTACTGTGGCTGCACTGCTGAAGGAAGTGGGGTTGCCTAGTAACAAGTTCAGTGTGGCGGTTTCCAACATGGTCGTCTTGATAAACTGGGGCTACACTGAGAAGCAGGAGCGTCATGAGCATTAAACAGTCGTAGGAGAAGCACGGCATGTGGATCTCTGCAGATGATCTACGGAGTCCCGTTGTTGTGTTTGTGTGTCTCCGTTGAGGTGGGAGATGAAACGGGTGGATTTACAAGAGGGAGGGATGAAAGGGGGAGGATTTATGTTCTTCACATCACACCTGTTTACATGGAAAGATGATGTTTACACAAAAGCCGCTCGGTCCAGCTTCACTCCATTCTGTGTGTAAGAGTCTAGATGAAGATGAGATTATAAACTATGTAACACATGAAAAGCTCACAAACAGCTGCGGCCACAAACCTGTTTATAAAAAATAATAAATAAAAAAAAAAAAAAAAAGCTTTAACCTGCTCATGTAGGAGCTCTAATACAACCCTTAAAAGGTTGGGAGGCGTTATGAAAAACACACACAGACACACACACACAGAGCCCACACATCCTCTCTTTACCATCCTTGTCTTTGCTCTCCTCCCCCATCTGATGCTGATCAGTCTGCCTCCCCCGGTTCCTCTGTCACAGTGGGCTTTGTTTTGAGCCTGTTCTTCGATTTGGAGGAAGATTTATTATTTGGTTGGCTCTGCGTGGGTTTTGTTGGGAAACCATGAGTACAGAACGAAACTAAGAAATATTTACTAGCTGAGTAAATGGGATGGTGCTTTGAGATTTTTTTTTTTCTTTCAGCACAGTTCTACTTTTAGCTAGCAAAAAAGGGTGTTGTAGTTCTTCAAAAGTAGACAGCGCTGTGAAAACAAGGAAGCTTGGCTATCAGTAGTACAGGTCTCGCTGACCAGTGCTTGTTGTCGACTGAAATACTGCCGTCAGTTACTGTACGACATAAATTAGAGCACTTCCCCTGTGCTTTATTTCAGTAATGAGATGTCCGAACCCAGACTGGCACCAGACCACCTTTTTGCTTTCACTCTAATTGTAGCCGCCAACAGCAGCACAGCACTCTGGGTCAAGAGATGATGACACACAATTGATCTTTCCAATTAACCAGGATAGACTCTACGGGGTTTTTCCAAACTGTTCTACATGACTGCATATTCTATTCAAAGACCGTTAAATCTGTGGGACCAACATGTTTCTTTCTTTATACCCATGTCTGTTTTTGTTTGTTGGATTGTCTTCGCAAATAACAAATAGCTGTGTCGTATGATTTGTTACAGTCACCCTGCCAAAGAACCCGCAGATTCTGTCAGCGTCACCCTCCAAGCCCAGCAGACGCTCCCTGCAGTCCCCCTACAGACTCCCCAACCCCCTGCCCCTCCTGCCTGTCAGGAAGGGGGTAAGAGGCCGTCGGCCCAAGAGCGAGACCATCGCTCTCCTCAAAGCCGTGGCAGAGGCAGCAGCTGCCCAAAACGGAGCCGTACCTGAAAGCACACCGCTCGTACCCCAACCCCACAAAAAGAGAGGCCCCAAACCTGGAAGCAAGGTGAGACCCTGCTGCTCTTGATTTTCTTTTTTTTCCTAAACACAGATGTATTTCAAATCATTCTGGATTTATTCATTTACGTGTGTTAAAAGTGTGTCTGCAAATGAACATGTGTTTCTCAGAGAAAGCCTAAGATCCTCCAAAACACAGCACATCTGCCCAGCATCCAGGTTCCACAAGAAAGCCCCCCGAGCCTCAACTCTGTGGTTTCAACAGGTGAGGATTTATGGTGCTTTGCCTGTTTTTGTAATTAGCTATCACATTTTCTGCATTAAATTAAAGCTACCATTAGAATATCTAATCTGGTCACTGTTATGTGTGTGTGTGTGTGTTGTTCCAGTGTGTGTGTACGTGAATAAGCATGGAAACTGCGGTCCCCACCTGGACAGGAAGCAGATGCAGCATCTGCCAGACCACTTTGGCCCTGGGCCAGTGAACGCTGTGCTGCAGCAGGTGGTCCAGTCATGTATAGACTGCGCATACCAGCCCAAAGTCCTGCTGGGTGCTCTGCAGACTCATTCAGGAGGAGGAGAGGTCGTCAGAGGTAGCAACACATAAACAGTACCGGTTATTATAGGTCACGCTGTTCATTGGTCCTTATCTTGCCTCCAAAATAATAATTAAATACTTCTGTCTGAAAAGAGCGGCTCGTTAAATAAATAGCTGTACAAGTGGCAGATGATTGATAGAGTAACGACACGTGTTGTTCTTCATCCCAGTGAGAACAGATGGAGGAGTCCGTGTGGTCAAACTACCATCAGCCTCCAGCGCTTCCTTTGTGCTGCGCTTCCTGGAGACTATGTGTCGTCACCTGCAATGCGACAACCTGTTCAGCAGCCAGCCGTTCAGCCACTACACGGCCTACGACAGGAACAAGTCAGGTAAACACTGTGCATTAGCAGAAGTGCTATTTCAGGAAGGGGGTGTGGGGGGTACTGTTAGATCATAGTTCTTGAACTGAATTCATATTGAACTTTTTTTTTATCCAAAGCGTTTTACAATTTGCTTCTCATTCACACAAGCAAGCAGTTTGGAATTAGAGGAGCCAGCGATTGAAGTGCCAACCTTGTGATTAGTCTGCTCTACCTTCTGAGCCAGAACCACCAGCCCTCATAATTCATTACTACTGAGACAAAGACTAGGAAGTAAAAAGACGTCTTTGTGCCATTGAAATGTTACAATAGAAAAGTATAAAAAAAATCCAACTAATATCTCAATGGAAAATCTGAAACTACAGTAGATCAACTCTGTTTTAAATCTTCTTATTTGACCTGTCCAGAACAATTATCTGATTTATTGCTTATTTCTGTACTTAATTATCTCAGTCATCTCTAATCAACACATGTAAACTGTAACCATGGAGCTTTGCTTTTATCTGAGTTGAACATCTTTTTTTTTTTTTTTTTTTTTTGTCAGTGATATTTTAATAACAACATACTTAAAGAACACATCTTCCCCTGGTAATTTCAAATGTTTCATCCTGGTAATTTCCTAAAAATTTCCACTGTTGTTGTGTTCCAGTGAAAGAAGAAGCACTGGACGCTCCATCCCTGGTTCGGGCTAGTAAACGAAGTCTCTCTGGGGTTTCTCCAACATACGCTGCCCCTCTGTCTCCTAAACATTTACGTGCTGAAGCCCACCCTTCAGAAGGTACAGCTCACCTTGCAGATGTTTGCACTTGTAACACGGTTTCTTCTGTAATTACTCAGTTCTCTCCTTACTTTAATTTAATGCTTGATTATTAGAATAGTAACTGCAAACTGGGGAGTTTTCATTTGTTAGTCGTATCAGGAGACTTTAGGACTAATTTCTATGTCCAGACATAATCTAGTGACACAAGATCTCTTTTACAGAAACCTTAATAATTTAGATTTACCTCGTGCTTACTTTACAAAACATTACACAATGCCTCCATACACACATTTGTGTTGTGTTACTCACCACACTCCTTACATTTGGATCTGTGTTGTTGCATCCATTAGTGAGGCTGCCTCTATGTATTTTACAGACAAGATTAAAAACACATGTTTTTTTCTACCTCAAGCCCTTTGGCTGCTGTAAAAGTTGTGTTGTGTAATATGCTAAATATTTTATTCCTGCATTGTCTATTCTGCATGTGTGTACAATCAAGCGATTGCTCAGTGTTATTGTCAATGTTGCTTCTAAATGGAGCGTCGATTCTATAATGACTAGTGTGTTTAGCTACTTTGGTCACTTTTCATTGCAGCTGTTATTATAGAAACATTTAAAGAACAACATTTTAACGTCTGTTGTGTTTTGTTTTTTTCTCTCTCTCCAGCAGAGACCCTGCCTCACGAAGAGAACGGCCTAATAAAGGAGCAGCGCTACATGGACTCGGCCTCCAACTCCATGACCCCTCGACCCCAAACAGTGCGGAGTACCTCAGAGTACCACACTCAGGCCAGCAGCATCTACCATACTGGCACACCCATGCGCCGCCATTCCTCCAATCCCGCAGAACTCAGCTCCACACAACCGCTCAGACGAGTTGAAGGTACAGTAAGAAGCTGTGGAGGTAGATTCAGTCTTTCCGGACATGCGGTTGACGTTTTTTTTTTTTTTTTTTTTTTGGACTATAGAGAACAAACAATAACATATAGAGAACATACAGTAACAGTCTCTGTGTCTGCTCTGCTCTGGCTGCAGCCAGCTCCACCACAGGTCCTGAGGCTGTAGCGTCTGACCGTGAGAGTCTGCGGCTGCCCAGTAAAAACCCCTCCTCCTGGTCCATTGAAGAGGTGATGCAGTTTGTGAGGGACGCTGACCCCACAGCGTTAGCCCCACATGCAGAACTATTCAGAAAACATGTAAGTACACTTTTATTATTTTAAAAAAAAAAAGTACAGATAATCAACAGTGATGTCCATTTCTCAATTTCTATTGTTAAATTGAGCACAAAAGGCCAAAATTTTGTGTTTTTAATCATGTCTGTCATATAATATACAGTGTTTTATTAGCTTTGGCTACTGTAGATCATTTGGCTCCCTGCATATGTTTTGCAGAATAATGAATCCCATGTTTTGTTTCCACAGGAGATCGATGGAAAAGCCCTGATGCTTCTACGGAGCGACATGATAATGAAGTACATGGGTCTAAAGTTAGGACCAGCGCTGAAGTTATGCCATCACATAGAGAGGCTGAAACAAGGTAAACTGTAAACCCGGGGCAGCCCCGTCCCTGCCAGACCCATGAGCAGTAAGCCCCGAAAGGACCAGCGTTTGGACACCGCTCGGCGCATGACACCACATGACTCATGGGGGGACGGGGGGCGTGCAGGGGGGGCTACGTGTTAACTCTTAACTCTAGACTCCACCTTGAGGGACTCAATAGATGTTACAAGTTCATCCTGACTTCCAGAGTGGAGAAGTGTGCCGTGCATTGCTGACACATTACCTCATCCCCTCATCAGTGAACAAAAAGCTGTTCAAGTCTAATAGACGCCATTGACTCTATGAAATCCCAAAGGAAAATAATCCCTGTAGTGTTTACATTGCATAGCACATGTGCACACGTGGACACATTTTTTTTTACTGAGATGAAATCTTTTGATCCTGGTTTTGGATCCCCAAAGATGGAGAATGTTTCTTCTTATATAATGTTTTTAGCATTGTCGAATTTCCAGTTAATAAGGAAGAGTTGATATACTTAAGAAAAAAGAAAAGGAAAAAAAAAAAAAGAAAAGAAAAAAGAATCCATCAGATGTTCTTCCCCGTGCTCTCGAACAGAATTCGGATGCTCTCTGGTTCGTGCTGTTGTATAGTTGTTTTCACTTTTGTTTATTCACGTGTATGCCTCAAGTAAGGGTATATCTGCCTGCCCGAAGAATGCCTGTCAATGCATTCCATGTCTTTCACACAATGCTAGACACAAGTTTTCATTTGCTTCAACACAATTGTATCACGTTAGACTTTGACTTTTTTTTTTTTTTTGGTAATCATCAAACCTCACCTTTTCCTCGAGTGTCCTGCAGAATCATCAGCTGGATGTGATGTATTACTGTGTCACAGCTGACACTCCTACTGGTCTCCATGCAGTTCTTATCAATGTTAAACCGTTTGTATCCCAAGCTCTGAGTCAACAGATTGACTGATTGTTATGGAAATGTGACATTTCTAAGGGCTTTCTTTCTATTAAGTTTTTGATGTAATATTTTTTATCAGTCATAATCATTTTAAGCTCGTCAGTCGGCCTGCAACCTCAGTGTTGACACCTTTTTGACCGTTACAATCACTGTTAGCAATGAAAACAGATATGTACAGTTTTATGGGTTTAACCATGAATATCAGCGACAGAATGTACATTTTGTAGAAACTTAATATTTTAAGGAAATCATATACATAAGTTAGAAATGTGAAGATAAAAAGGGGGATGGGGATGTGGTGAATATTTCACAGTGGATTCCATTCTGCTTTTTAATACTTAATGCAGCGCTTTTTAGTTGAAATACTCCCAGTAATAGACTTTGCCTTGCTTTACCTATGACATTTCTCAGGTTAATGTGGTCTTTGTTAGTATAAGCTTTTTGTAGCATACTGTTTATAAATATACTTAACAGAATTTTCCTGTTACTCCCTTTTTCTGATTTAAAATGACTCGTGCCATATGATATTCAACACAGGATCGAAGTGCTGTCGGTTTCCCTTCTCGCATCTTCTTAAAAAGTACTTGAAATATTTGTGTTGCAAAAAGATCCCTTGTCCATTACATCACACCAGATAAACTATGTGTTTATGATGTTGTGTATATTCATTTTTTTTTTTTTTTTTTTATAAACCTACCAAAACAAAAGGATGTGCATGTGTTGTTACTGATCACAACAATTTCTATATTCTCACGATGAGTTTTCACAGAGTGGAAGAAAGCTGCTGAATTATTTTTATTTAAACTTCACTCGTACCACCTATAAAAACATGTATTCAGTTGCTGCTTTAGAAAAATTCAATCAGTCTCGGTGCTATTTGTTTTGAAATTTTACCTCACGAGTGTAATAAATAAGCCAGGCTCTGCATCTGCTACGTATATGGTATGAAATGTAGAACGAGAACAATTTGAAAAGGCTTTAAAAATCATCTTGGTTCATGAACCAGAAAGTTTTAGTCTGAATGAAACAAACACCGCACCAAGTTTTGTCCAGCTGAGTGGAAAATTGGCTTAATTTTCCACCATTGCCCAAGAGTCTCTTCCAAGACTGCGTAATTGAGTAAATTCTGACATGAGAACATTTCTCACTGATTTCAATCAAGAACACTGAATGACAAATCTGAGATAAAAGTGGATTGATTGTCAGTAAGGAACAAGTCCGAGACACAAATTTAGACCTCAGGGATTTTAGTTCACTTCCATATAAAAAGCACATAAACTGTACAGTAAGCAAACATTTAACTGCCAGCACATTTCATCTGTGTTTCTTCACTGACATCTTCATTAAAACGACAGTTTTCAGAAGCAAAAAAAAATGCCTCTTGAGACTGACAGTTACAAAGGAAGCAGTTTTCTTAATATCCAGTCACACAGTACTAAACTGACCGTTCATTATATGTACAGATTGTATAAATTAAGTCGTACAAAGAATAAGTTAGGGAGAAATCTGCACAACCAAGATCAGTTCAGACTACTTCACTGCAGGAACAAACAAAAGAGCCCTCTGCTGTGTGGACTGTAGACATGAGTTAAAGTAAAATGTACTGAAATTGTTAAAGTACATCAATATAAATAAAGCAGCTGGTAAAATATGGAGCTTTAGGTCATTTCAATCCCTTCCTCTGTTCATCCAGACAGTCTGCATATGGCTGTTATTAGTTCTTGGCCTGCAATTTACAGATTTTATAAATGCTATAATCACAAAGGGGCAACACAGTTTTAGAAGAATAGGTAAAATTTTTTCAACTAAACTATGACAAAGTGCACTCAAGAGGATAAATAAACAGACACACACACACACACACAGACGGTACGCTCACATTCACAACTCTTATCGTAATCATAGGGCAGAGAAATACCACGCTCCACGAAAACAATAAAAATGACACCAAACCACTAGGAACAGGGACGTTTGATAAACGGGGAGGATGGAGTCTCGATAAGGACTGATTCTAATAGACTAATAACACACTTAACAAATATACCTACAGTATTTTCTTTCACTGAAGAAGAAAACGGTCCTTACTTCTTAAATCTGGCCCTTCCTATCAACTTCATCTCAATCAATATCATCACCTAGTTTCATCTCGTTAGTCAGTTAATGGAAACAGCTGGAGTTTCTAGTGTTTTATACACTTGTTGTGAGGTGTTTCCTCAGTTTTGGCTTCTTAATTTTTTTTTCAAAAAGAGGTTAATTGGCCCACAATAAAAATAGCTCTTTCCAGAAATACTTTCCTTACATTTGTCCAGGCCCATAGAAAATTCAGTTTAAATGTGAAAACAATTAAAACATCCCTTTTTTCCCTGCTGTTAAACAAAATAAGAATGTATTTTGTTGCGACCTACAGCTGTAGCCAACATTCATTTAGATGAAATTACGGCTCCGGCTTTGCCAGGTCATTATTAGCCTGTCATGCTAAACTCCGACTAATCAAAAAAAAAAAAAAAAACGAACCGCTTCAGTGAGCTACTGATGACTATGGGAATTTCCAATGATGGGACATGTTTTAACAGTCTCAGTCACATCCTGCCGTTACGCACTGCTCCGATGCGAACAGTGACGACCTCAACTATCAGGTTTTTTTAGGTCTTCAGTGCACTTAAGTAAAAACTACACGTGGAAACAAACCATGAACCAAACTGGAAAATAAAAATATGGAACCCATGTGTCTTTGCTGTAATTATAAAGTCAAAAAAAATCTTTTTTCTCAACATCTTAGATTTATAAAGACAATCTCCAAAGCCACATGGAGAGCCCATTAAGCTGCCTTACGCAAAAAACATTTCTCTTAAACTTGGTTTAGTCTAACACTGTAGAGAAGCGCATTACAAAAAGTCATTCACAGGAGTCCAATGGAAAACATTTCTGAAGTCTCTTACTACTGTGTCGCACTGTCAGGACATTCAAGAGGTTTCTGCAACATTTGAAGCCAAACTCGGATCTTTGATTGGACATACAAGTGTATGAGTTTGATTACAGAATGTCCCCACATGTGTTTCATGTTGTATGATCCGGGGTGGGGGGGGGGATTACCAGAAAGCGGACCCGAAATTAATCCCCCTCCGCTGAGCACTTTCACTTCCTGGGGAGCAATGCTGCCAGTCTCTGTTTCTTAATGGGAAGGAAATGGATCTCCTGTGAGCTGACCTTCTTCAGTTTGATAGCTCTGTTTTTAGGGACCTTTTTCAGCGGGTCGTTGGGGTCGTGTTGCTCCCCTTGGGAAGCGGATGGCACTCCGTAGAGCTGCTGCAGAGACGCCCCCTGACTGCTGTCCCGTTTGATGGAAAAGTTCTTGGTGGAGACGCCCGAAAGGCCTTTTATCTTCCCGCAGAGGATGGCTGGGATCGCGTCCTTCACCGAGACGATCACCTTGGCCGTCTGCGAGGTGCTGACTATCTCGAGGTTTCCCGCCCCGCCGAGAGACGCCTCCTGACCCAGAGAGCTAGACCCGCTGGCAGTGCTGTCAACCACCCACTTATGCTGTCGGCTGAACTCCAGTGAAGCCAGGCTGCCCAGCAGTTTGGAATCTAAACTCTGAGTGCATTCAACGGATAATTCTCTGTCTCGCTGCGGTGACCCGCTGGAGCTGCATGACTGGACGCACTTTTTTTGCCTCACAGCAGGCACCGACAAGTCGAGCACACTGTCCTGCTGTGGGCTGGGGTATTCCTGTTTTGGTTCGACTGGACATGCCCTGACAGAAAGGTCTAGAGCCTGTCCTTCAACCAGAGGAAGCGAGGACGGGGACACGTTTTGTGGCTGGAACGATGGCACGCATCTGCTTGAAGACAACGAAGGAGAGGTAGTATCTTTTGGAGAAGTCTGAGTGCTTTTACTCACAGTGCAAACTGGTTTTGGCATGTTCCCCTTTGAGTCCTCAGTCTGCGGGACAGGAATGGGGATGGGAAGCGGGATGGGTAGAGGCACTGGCAGGGGAATGATGACAGGGTAGGGGACTAGAAGTGTGGCAGGAGGGACCAGAGGGGCCAGAGGGGAGGTGTAGGGAGGTGTGAGGGGAGGAAGCGGGAAGAAGGGAGAGCCTGGTGACTGGCAGGTAGATGAACCCGCCTGGGAAGGGAAAAGGTCCTGCAGGATGGCCGCAAACGCTGGATTCTGGAGGAGGGAGAGCAGGTTAGCATCCTGCGCTTGACCCGCTGACTTTTGGTCGGCAGCTGGAGGCAAACCGAACGTCAAAGGATTCGGACACAGGACATTGTTCTGGAGCGGCAACTGGGGACAGTTAGGGCTCTGAGGAATCACAGAGGGACTCATGTGCTGGATGACCTGCTGATCCAAGACCAGAGGAAGTGAAACTGGGCTTTGGCTCGTTATTAAATACGGTGCTGCCCCCATTTGGCCGAGCTGAGCCCCGGCTGCTCCGGCCATCTGGAGGTGAATAGGCAGCATCAGAGGGTTCTCTCCCAGGCACACTGGATGGAGGACAGTCGTGGCTACTTTAAGCGCCACACCTCCCGGAGATTCAGCGGTTGGACTCACCACCGACGGTGCAGGAGCCTCCACCAGGTTAGAAAGCCCTCCTTTGCTCAGGCCTACCACGCTGCCGTCGCAGGAGTCAGCCGGATTGACTCCGTTCTCCACTTTACCGGCGATTTCTCCTCCTCCCACCTCAGAGTTGCACACATCAGTCTGGGGCGGTGCCATGGTTACAGACACATCATCACTACCCTCCATAATTCAGCTCCAAGAGTCCAACACAGTCTTCATCAAATGTTAGTGACACGTCTCATCCATTATTCTTCTAGGGCAACACTGAAACACAGGAAACAGAATGTTTAATGCTGTATGTTTTGCTGTAATGCTCATACATCATCCCCCAAAACTCTACACAGTCATGTTGGGTCTCATATATTACAGCTTAGTAAGGACTCAAGAAGTTCATTTTTCAGATTTAGCATCTAGCAACATTACAACATATTCCACAGAATTAATAATAAGGAAAAAATAAATGACAAGCTCAACAAATAGGACATATTGTACCATATTTACTCAGCAGTAGCAACCTCTCACTGATAGAAAACCTTTTTTAAAACAATTATTGGGGCTTCTGCTTTTTTAATTACTGTAGAACTGAGAGGGAATGAGAGGAGTTTATAGTTTTATATTATAAGACATAATAAGTAACCAAGAGAAAAGCCACTGTAAAATACCAGGAAATTGACACGCAGTATGTCCCAGAGTTCATTTATCACCCGTTGCTACTGTGATTAAAAATTAAAAAGGTAAACAGAGACTAAGTCCAACATGAAGGTTGGTTGTTATAAGACGGATACTCGGAATGAGAGTTTCCTGTTCCCCCGACAAGCCTTTGTAACTGAAGACATTGTGACATTTGACATGTCACAGCAGGAGAAGCACAGGTGCCACTAACGACCTTAACGATGACTCTGTTCCACTCAAGTGAATAGAACGGAGCCATTGTTCAGGTTTTCAGTAACACCTGGGTCTTTCCTGCTACTGCTGAAATCATACCTTATTTACTATATAGTGAACTACATTTACCCTGCGCTGTTGCATTTGTAAATATATCCACTACATCATGTCCTCGAAAATTCCACAATGGATCAAATAAATATGTCCATGCCACACACGCACTCTCACACACACATTTTATAGATGTGGCTCCGCAGCTGTCGGTAATGACTCAAAATGATGGTGATTAGTAGGTGTCTGAAATCTCAATTTACTGCTCACTATAGAGTAACTATTGAGTGTCTGTTATGCGGGGTGTAGAGAATGAGTGATTTCACACACAGTGAACATGTTTGCTGTGAAAAAGGCCGACATTATTTCTCGTTTAGTAGAAATATGTCTGAAATAAGCCTGACAGATATATTAGTCAGTCGATATTATTGACTGATATCAAAGATGTACTGGTATCGGCGTATATGTTGTCCAATATGTGCCAATATAGTTATACAGGCAGCATTTTATGTAAATTTGATCCTTCTTCTTAATTCAAGTTTAGTATATACATACATGTTTTTTTATTGTGTTTTTTTAATTTGTTTCACTGCACTGATGTCATTTTATAAAATATAGTTTATTGTTAAAATGTAGAATATCCTGCCTCCATTACATATCTTGTGACAAATGTAATGCTAACGACAGTAATGTAAATACCACATTTGAGGGATCATTGCAAAAAAATGTGCGTTCATGTTTACGTTCTGTATAAGATTATCAGACAGATTATTTTTACTCCCTAATATGGATATCAGCATCGGCCCCAAAAATCCAGTATCAGTCAGGTCCTGGTTCGCAAATAGTAACACCCTAATCAAACAGGATATGCAACAAAGAGTAGAGCTGCAACGGCTAATCAATGAATCAATTAACAGAAAATTAATCACCAACTATTATCATAATCAATTAATCATTTGTTGAGAAAAAAAACAAAACAAAATTCTTCATTTTTCCTGGTTTCTTTAGTCCTCTATGACAGTAAACTTTGGATTATTGGACTGTTTTAGTTGCATCTTGGACTTTTGGGAAAGAGTGATCAAACCTTTCTATCTGTCTATACATCTATCATGCTTTTATAAACCTATTGTGTGTTATCTTTGCTTTTCGCTACATGACACCTCCACACAACACATGTCCCGCCTGCACTGGCTGTCAACTCTCATCCATCCGTAGTAATAAAAACGTCCCTCGGGTGCCCTGGAGATACTGTGCATCCCGTGTCAGCGAGGTCAATTATTCATACTGATGGGAGCACCAAGGATAATGTTTTAGCTCTTGGGGAAGGGAGGGGGGGGGGCACATTCAAATAAGCTGAAACATAACAATAAAGTCGGCACTCCACACTACCTTTAAAGTGGAAAAAACTCAATTAAACGAACACATGCAGTTCCAATTTTCTAGCAGAAGCGTGACACTTTTTTTTTCTCTCTCGGAGCAGCCTTCATGTGGTGTTGGGTTGCCTCACTGAGCAGCGAGGAGGAGCCCTCTATCCCCCCAGGCTGATTTTATATTGTTCTGTAGCATAGATGAGACATTGTAATAGGGCTCTGATGGATTACACAGACGAATCTACAGCTAGACGGTCAGACGATAACCTTGTCGCCATTTCACACGTGGGGAAAACGTCTGGGTAGCGTGCACCTTGGGAATACAAATCCATGCTTAAACATACCCTGCAAGAACCCAAATGAATGCTTTGGTGTGTTTTATAGCTCCAAGCGTTTACTCTCCTGTTTTTTTTCACACCTCCATCTAGGTGTCGGCTCTTTCGTGAATGATGAGCCTGTGGGTCAAGGTGGTCTATATGCACGTTAAAGACTTATGTAACACACACACACACACACACACACACATGCTGCTTTGTCCTGATGGAGAAGGCTCATCCTGCAAGTCATGAGACCAGACAAAAAGGACAAATTGTTGCCAAGAGAGTTAAAGTGTGGGCACACATCTGTACATGTTGCTGTCTCATCTGTGAGCAAGACTGCTGCATCACGTTTCTCAACATCTTTACTACCTCTTTTTTTTTTTTTTTACTCTTCCTTCCAAAAGTTAAAAAAAAGGAAATTTGGATATAACATCCTAAATTAAAACTCTGAATAGGAAATCTGTAACTATTCCATTTCTCATCCATTTTGATGCTGCGGTCTCACTTGCATTCCAGGAAGTTTGAGGCAAGACATTTCCTGCTTGATAACATGGTCACATGAGGTCTGTGACACGATACAGCCTCACTGACCAATATGAAAGAAGTCTTTCTTGGTTAAGACTCCCCTACTGTCACAGGCTGTAATGGTTTGGCCCAATTGTTCGTAAAGTGAGAGAAATAAACCAGATCGTCCTGAAGCACTGATAATAAACTCAATTTAATCTTCCCTCTTAACTGAGTTGTCATTTCTTTATACTCTGATTTAATGTTTTACTTTAGTGAGCGTTACACTGAGCCTTCAGATCAGGTGACCTGATGCTAAGCAGGAATCACCACCAGGTTCCCCCCCCCCCCCCCCCCCCCCCCCCCCCCCCCCCCCCACACACACACACCCTTCCCCACCCTACCCTACCCCATCCACCTCCCGTACAGCAGTGCACAACTCACTGCTCCACCTCCCCTTCGCTTGAATCATGTGAACAAAATGTCAAACCCTGCAGACGAGCAGAAGAAGGAAGTTTAAACGTCTGGAGCGAGCCAAAGTACATAGGGAACATGTTCCATTCTTCCATGAATGGACTCTGTGACTTTGCTTTGTCTCATTGTTATCACAGGGAGGGAAGTTCGAAGACAAATGTCACATAAGCGTCAATAAATTTTCTCCTGAACTTATACTCCGATTCTTGCCGATGTGCCACGAGCTAAACAAATGTTCTGGCTTGTTTTTCTTCATCGCTTAAGTTTAAATCCAGCGGTCAAACAGAACAGATGAACTGCTACCAGCTCCACCGGCTAAATCTAACAACTATTTAAAAAGCTCTCTCTCTCTCTCTCTCTCTCTCACACACACACACACACACATATTCAGCATATATAGTCTGAGAATTGTTAGAGAAATAAATACAAACTTATTTCCATAAAAAAAGCTTTAGGTTAAATCTATAAATCCTCCTAAATCCTGCTTGTTATCAGAGTTTCAACATGATGATGGAGCTCTCACATCAAGTGTTAAAATAGCTCCTGTTTAATGCTGTTTCCATTAAATATGAGCTAATGTGAGAAACATGCAACACAAACAAACCTGCAATCTCGTCAGTGAATGAATGCTGAACACCGATACGACCAGCAACACATCTCTCGCCGTTCGTAACCTCCCTCGTCATCTGTAAGAGGTTTGTGTTCACTAGCCAGTAACAGCTAATTGAGTAAATAGGCAAGAAGAGACCTAACAGAGAGCGAAATGAAATCCCTCCCCTGTCCCCGTTACTGTAATGATTTCCACATTTCCTTTTTTTTTTTTTTTTCCTTGCCTCATTGATGGAATGTATGCCATACTAAGTCAATAACAGGGAGAAAACAACAACGCCTTAACTTTAACTGCATTAAACTGCACTGCAGTCTAAACACATCATAGGGGCTGCTCTCTTTGCTCATATGATCCTTGCTTGTTATGGATTTAGAGTTTAGACTAAAGGGAACAAAAGGACCAGGGATGGATGGAGCAGCATAGCTGATGATCGAAAGGTCATCGTCCTCAACACCCCTCCGCTCCAATAGCCAATTACATCTCATTAGAGAGCCTCATCATGAGCAGGCTGCTCTCACATCAGTGCAGATTTCCTTTTATTCAGCCTGCTCTCCCTCCAGCTGATCTCCTGGATGCCCTAATAATCAAATACAATTAAAGCTCCAACAATTACTAGACAAATAGATTTCCATCCACACAACATTGATAACTGACAACAGCTCTGTCGATCAGTTATTTGTTAAAAGTCATTTTCCAAGCAAAAATGGTAAAAACTCATGAATGTTATTCTTTTCAGGTTTCTGAGTCTTTTATGTTAATTAACTGAATATATTTGAGTTTTGGACTCTTGGTCGGATGAAAGACTTCATCTGAAGACATCACCACGGACTATAATCACGAAAAAAGATGAATCAATGATGACCTAACAATAATTAAGTGCCCTAAATCCAGTTCAAAATGTGATAATACAAGAAGACTCTATTGTATCATTTCAATAACGTTCATTGCGTTACAACAAATCACTGTTTTATCCAGTTTGCCACTTTCTATTCAGACGGTGAAATGGTGACAATGTTTAAAAATGAAAATGCATTTATAGGAAGAGTTTACAACACGTGTATAAACCATACAACATTTGCTGGTAAATATGTGATGTGCATACGATACGCTGAAGGAAAATGTTTACACATAATAGTATTAAACGTACAGTTTTCCTCAATATATGATGAAGACAATAAGTAGCTTGGGATGATATTTTCCTTCCCTGTAGATAAACCTTAATGAAGACTTGAAGCTGTTTTTATTTAAAGCTGCGTTGTGTTTATGTCATTGCTAAAATTGGTTATTTTCTTATAGCAGTTGTGTCACTGCACGTGTGAGCAGACATAAGTAAACGCACGAGCGATTAAAGCCAAAGCTGTTGCAACAGGCCCCGCGTGTGACACCGTCGGGTTCATGTGAGGATATTTTCCTTCTTTTCTCCACTGGTGACATTAGTATTTTTCTACAGACATCACACCGTGCGGTGCCGTCCTCCCTCCCGGACAGATATGCTCATTATGAGGCTGTCTGGTCCCTCAACAAGCCTACGGTTCGCCATGAAAGCAGAGAGGCTGTGCGCGGTGTGCGCGCGCGTCTCCACACATCACACACGGAGAGCTGTGAGCGCGTGAGCCTCCGCTGCCAAAAATATATTAAATTATATTTACATATATGTGATTTATATATAAATTATGTCCTGTTATTTCTCAAGTTCCCCTTCAGCTGGTTTATATTCGAGAGAATGAGCTCGAGCTGACGAACGTTATTCTCGATACAAGCTAGCTGCGCACATCGCCTCTGAAATTGGAAAAAGGGGCTTTAATGCGTTTCAAACCCGAGACCGTGCCAACAGTTAAATAATTCCCAGTGAATCCACGTGATGCTGTTTAAATGAATTACAGTTTCCGCCGCGTCTATCTTGCATAAAAAAGCAGACGAGCCTTGGCTCACCCCGTTTCATCTCCTTCCCTTTAATGTAATTCTTCAATAAAATTCCACTTTTGCTCCAAACGGTAATATTTACTCACCTCTCAAGCTGACGAGCGCATTTAGCAGCTTTCCAAGCAGACGACTCCCTCTGATGTATCGATGAATGAGAGCCGTAATACTTTAAAATAAATAGATAAGGATTAATATCGCTTCATTGCGGTCCCGTCGTAGCGACTCCAGACTGAAGCTGCGCACGCAGCATCTCCCTCCTCCTCCTCCTCCTCCTCTGTGCACGGGGACAGATCAGAAAAAAAGAAAAGAATTAAGAAGAAAACATAAACAATATCATCAACAACAACACTATTAAAATAAATGCATGAGCTTAAAAAACATCACTCATGTAGCTGCAAAAATACTTCATTTTACATGCTGTGATTTTGTGTGCCTGTCATGTCTATTACAAATTACAAATAGAGTGTTGTGAACCGTGTGGGTTTGAGCAGACTGTAGCTTGACATAAAACAGTGTGACTGTGACAATAACCTCACCCAAATCATTAAACCAACTGTATAAAATAATCCTGGCCAAAACCTTAACTGAATAACTGTGACAAAAAGCAGAGGGTGACCTAAACACTTGGCACAATGAACCCAAATAGTGCTCAAAAATCATGAACGTAATATCTACCATATATTGTAATAAAAGTAAAGTTGTAAGAATGAACAGAAATAAAATTCTTAATAAAGTATGAGTATAGAGTATGAGGGTAAATTTCTGGGACCTAGAAAGGTTTTTACAAAGTCATTTCTACTTTCATGTTGAACAATACTCCACACAGTGTTTGCTTTGTGACTGGCGGATGACAGACGCTGAGGAGAATGGAGTTTGACGGAGAGGCAGCTGTGGATGAGAGTCTGGTGTGACAGGCCCTGGTGAGCAGGATCCCCTGGGTCTCCATATCAGTCCCAGCCAGCCTCAGGGCTCTGAACCAGAGCCCCGGGGGCCTCTCCCGCAGGGAAGCTGTTTAATGCACTATAATGAGCCTCACAATATACCCTGGTGGCATAGTGGTGACTTTGGTGTGGTTACCTCTTCAGTGTCCCTCCCCCCACCCTGTTTCCAGTCAGTATTACTCACATATGGAAGTACAGCTCAGTTTAAGACTCAAGTGTGCTGTTCTCTTGATGTCCAATCAATACTTTTTTCACTAACCCAGAGAGAAAAATAAAAAAATTAGACACAGTTTTCCACTTAAGTTTGGCAGGAAATACCATGCAGGTGCTCTCATTTGGACAATTTCTTGTTCATTTATGCCTCACATGCTGGAAAAAAGTGTCACTATGAATAATCCTGATTTTTCACCTTATTTTCCTCATATGAATTGGACACATTGTAGTCATGGCCCCCACACTAATACACAGCGTGTGTGTTCAACCTACAGTTACGACTTACTACATATAAATTCTCCTTTGCATTGAGTGCAGAGAGGCCATGTGTGTTCTTTTGAAGGTCTTTGCTCGCCCTTTGTCCCTGTTCTTCATAATTACACAAAGATAAAAGCCATGTTGGGCTGACATTTGCTTTTAAGGCCTATACAATATCTCCTGCACTGCCTTCAGAGCCAGAGGGCGTTCAATGATACAAAGCCAACTGTACAACACGAAGACAAACACTCAAAAGAAAGACATCTCCCACTAGTTTCCTCATCCTCAATTCATCACATTTTTTTTCTTGAGTACCAAAAATACTACACCATTTTTTTTACATGTCTACGCCGCCGACCACTCACGCCATGCCATCTTGTCTCCGACGTTAATCGAGGTCAAGGTTCACGGTCAGCGTGCCCTTTGATGGGTACCCACTTGGGATACCAAACAGTCCGGGCCTTTGTTTACCTTTTCTTTTTTCCTTCGCTCACAATCTCAGCTCAGTCGACATGCACTGAGAACAAGGCGTTTTTGTCTGTCACAGGCCCAGTTTGACATGAGCCAGAGCAACAAAAAGAATTCACACTGACTTTAGAGCTGGAGCACGACCATGAAAATGACATGCAGAAATGACACGATAATAACTGCCACTAAGCTACAAGTCACCTATGTAGATTGGATTTGGTTATATAGCTCTTTAAATTAAAGCCCCAGCTGTGTTATTTCTCTGACCAGGACACAAAGAGGCCTAATTTAAATGTATACTCAATTTGCATTAAATTACCCAGTGGAGCTTCTGTTGGATTCAGCTGAAGAACACCCTCTAGTGTTCATTTTAAATCAGAGGCCCCTGTGGTGAGACCTCACACCCCACCCCTGCCACCAGGCCCTGTGCAGGCTGAATCAATAAAAGGCAACAAGATCATAAGAATGTGGAAGTATCACAACAGATGAAAAAAAAAACTGTGCATGGGCTTTGAATATTGCTCATATGTTTTAAAGTGTTAATTCTTGCTGCTTTACAGTCTGGTTAAGAAACAGCAAAACACATAAAGACAGATGTGCTTTAAGTCATGGCAGTCTAAATACACTATAAATATTAAACATTTACTGCACTATGCCAGACATGTGTGTGAAATATGAATCCACTGTGTGTGTGTGTTTTTACTACTTCCAGTTTGTTTCTGAATTGTTTTAACAGAACTGTCCTCAAGCTCATATCACCCAGTTTTTCACTGAGATCTGTACAAAATAGATCATACTTTTGATTTTTGTTTTGCTATGCTTTTTCTACTAACCTGTGAAACCAAAGGCAAGTTGTAGTCTAGTTATTCTAGTATAATGTTGTGAGAAATGTCGCCATCTAAAGGTTTGAAGATAAAAGTAACGCTTTAGTAACTATAGTAAGACGTTTTGACATGTCACAGCAGATAAAGCACAGGTGGTACGAATAACATTAGTGAGGGTGCTGTTGTATTTAAATGTCCCAGTAAGCTGTGACAGTGTGACAGTATGCGTAACACCAGGACACTGAAATGAATTCAGACATCATTAAGTTTATAATTTATACCTGTGCGTTTCAAATACCACAAAAGTACCAAAAACCAACAATTTGTTAGTCTGTCTCATAATACTTTATGACTTCCCTGTCCTGTCAGTGATACCCCAACCTCATCTTTATTTTTTGAAAGAGGTGCAGTAATTTCCTAAAACAGCTGGGCACTGTAGTTTTTAACAAATGTTACTCAAACAGAAGTAAATAGTGAATTTATTGGGGACTATTTTCAGCAGCGGATTAATACACATTTGGCGCACCAGTGAGTATTTCCAGCAGCAGGATGGTGTTTACTTGTGTTTAAGTCAACTATGGTGGCCGTGTTCATTGTACTGAAGGAATATGTCACCAGTACAGCAGTGTGGCTCACTGACGCTTGGAAATACTTATTTGTATGATCACTTTTGGTCTTTTGTGGGACTTGTTGACAATGAGAGAAATATGGAATATCACTAGACTTATACTTTAATCATGAGATGTTATTTTTACAGATTTGTTATGTCGCTGATAAAAAAGAGCAAACAATTAACATCACAACTGACCCCAAGAATCATTTTCAATCGCAGTCACATTTATTTGTCTTTTCATACACTTTTGCTAAGCAGCCTCTTGTGCTAGCAGTTGGCTTTGATAGGATTTACTATGGGATTTCCACAATGCTTACTAAAAAATAAATACAAGACAAAGTGTTCCACAGCTCAAAAATATAGTACAAAGGTTTGAAATTAATGTAAACTTTGAAAACATGTTTTTTTTTTTTTTTTTTACATAAGAAACATTTCAACAACCTTTGTGACCATTCCAAAAGTTATCGTATTTACAAGTTTGTACAAAGAAAAAAAAAATACAAAGCTGATAGCTACAGTATAGAGGTTGATCTGAAGTCCAAATGAAATGCATCTAGTACCATAAGTTACACTGTAATTCTTCTTTAGTATTGGGCTTTATGTTTTCAAGAACATTTCAGTCAAGTAAACGAGAAGAGAGAAACCATTGGATGCCATTAACATGTACACGTTCTAGCCTTTGGCAGAAGCATCTATTCCACTCCTAAAGCGTACTCAAGAGTATGATTATTGTTCAAGGGAAGTCAAACAGCTCCATGTAAAGGTCTATAAATATCTCCAGGTACAGCAAGAGACAAATGAAACTTCACAAACGTCACTTTATCAGTGCAAAAAAAAAAAAAATGTTGGAATGAAGGCTCACAGACATAAACCATTGTGTACCCTGTTATATGTCATAGAAATAATGTAGATTGTTTATTTAAGTTATAAAAGCTGTCTTTTGACTTGTATGAAGCTACTGAAAGGAATCATCCATCTGTGGTGTTTATTAAGGCCAAAATCAAGCTGATATTTACACTCCCATAGGGCAATATGGCTACATAGACTCTGTCAACTTTGCATAATGGTTGTTGCAATTAACACCCTGTAATTATTATAAAATCATTGTGAATACATGGGACAAAAAACAGACTCAGCATGTCAGGGTTACAACTAAAACCTCACTTGTAGCTTATGACTGCTCATGCCATCTTTTAATGACAATTATGAGTTGCTTTCCTACTTGTTCTCTGCAACCAGTGTCTCAAATACGTTTTAAAAATTTGTCTCTTATATAAACAAAAATAAGTATCTGAATAAAATAGGCAATTTAAAATACCAGCGATGCATTGCATAAGTTTCATGTAAAGATTTCAGTTTTACGTTGGTGTAGACTTATTCTGTGTCAGTTAAAAAAATAAATATATTTAGATTGTTACAACACAGAAAAATATGAGACCATGGCGAGTTATATTTTGATGGGGAGAAAAAAATAGATGAGCATTTGGTACAAAATAGCAGCAAATGCCAGCAAAATCCAGAACTTTCATTTTTTTCGTTACAGATGATAACCTGGCTCCAAATGTAAATCCGACATCCACCATCAAAACCTAAAAAAATTTTAAAAAATCACACACCAACACTTAACCTGCTGAGGCCAAAGCTGCTTCGTCACTTATTTTCTTCTTGTTGAACAGAGTAAAATAAGGCATATTTGATCCTCCTGAACACTTTCCACTTGCCTCTTTCGACGATTCGTAAACACACCATGTCAGCAAACCAGAAATGACCATTATTACTTCTTTTTTTCTTTTTTTTTTCTTTTTTAAAACACATATGACCTCCTTGTTCTTCTACTGCTCTCCTGTTTCACAACCTCCCACTTTTTAATCACTTCTTCGACTCCCACGTTAGCACCTGCTCCCTTCCTGTCTCCCGCGATTGTCAAGTTAGTGCTTGGCTTTGACATTTCCTGTCTCACCTCTAATTACTCTTCTTATTGCATGACAGTTTTTAAAATGTTGTAATAATATGCTATCTTTGATATAATTTACTATATGCTTTTAAAAAGGAATAAGTAAAATACACAAAAGCATCAAATCAAATACAGCTTTTCAGCCATATGAATAGATGCACTGAAGCTTCACATTTTGTTTTGTTTTGTTCCTGTTAGTCCTGATGTTCACTTGGGGGTATCAAAATTATTCGGTACAACTGCCTCGAGGAAATGTACAGATTGTGTCTAATTGCATAGGTATTCACAGAATACATACAGTTCATACAATATATTTTTCTATTTTCACAAGATACTGATAAAAAAAAAGTCAAATTGTGGGATTTTTTTAATCACTTCCGGAGAAAAAAAATTTGACAGCAGAACAGCTAAGATTAAACATGAATGTGTCTAACATGGCTTTGGCTTGACAACAGCCACAGCTATGTTCAAAATGTGCCTTAAACTAACCAAGCAAAATCTTATTTGCTTGTCATTTTTGTTCATAAATCAAACTTTTTCACAGAGTACAGATTCTAAATACTCTGGTTCTGTGTTTCCTTTCGTGTGGAGGTTGTTTTTTTTTTTACACATACTGTATGTATGAAGTAATTTTTTTCAACACAGGTAAAAGTGTGTAATGTATCCACAGACTAACCGAAAAGGAAACAGCTATGAAACTCAGCCACAATCAGTAAATTAATTATTTCTAGAACAAAACTTTTCATCCTAATGTTCCGTATATATCGCATTAACCTCTTCAATGCCCTCACTATGTCTCATATATATTAAAATTTATTCTGGTCCATCTGTTTGAACTGTAAACTAATTTCATACCTTTTGACAATTCTACTCTCTCCCCATATTGGACCACAGTTTTGAGGTGGGTCCTGTTTTCTACGTGGAGCCCTGCGACGAGCGGTCGTCATGAGGGCTCCCGTCTGAGTTCTCTGTCTCGCCCTCTGAGATCGCCTGCATGGGCGCTGAGAACAGTCTACTGCGCATGCCGTAGCGGCTGCTGTTGGCTGGCGGGGGGATTCTGGAGCGGCCCTGCCTGGAGGAAGCAGATGTGTGGAAGGATTTCAGGGAGAAGCCCTCTGTGTTGGCTTTGGGGTAAGGGCTGGAGAGCTGTTCTGGTCCTGATTGATCCTGCTGTAGGGGGGAGGCGAGCTCTTCGGGTTGTCTGGGTGACTCCATCGTGGAATCGCCTGAAGATTTGGGAGTGAGGGGACTCTTGAGGATTTCCGTAGCTGACATGCGGTAACTAGAGTCAGAGCGGCTTCCCTTTTTAAGCAGCAGCAGTTTGAACTCCTCGTTGGAGGTGCTGGACTTCTTTGCGTTCCTGTAGATGGGCCCGGGGACTCTCTGCAGGCCCGGTGGGGTCGCAGCGGGGGGCGGTGAGACCACTGAGCTTGGGGAGCTCACAGTGCTGCTGGGTGGTGTGCTCCCTGAAACAACACTGAGGCGGTTTCTTACGCCC
Source organism: Euthynnus affinis (assembly GCA_029490765.1). Taxonomy (NCBI): domain Eukaryota; kingdom Metazoa; phylum Chordata; class Actinopteri; order Scombriformes; family Scombridae; genus Euthynnus; species Euthynnus affinis. Next base: position 9,190,836 of record CM055848.1, read on the forward strand.
AGCTCGGTGGAATCCTTCCTTCCCAACACTTTCCTTTTGGACCTGAGAATGAAGACATGCGATTAAGAATCTCTGCAAACTTAAAGCGAACACAAAGAATCTGCTTTCCAAACTGTTTACCTGTGTATCATAGCAAACAGGTCCTCAGTGGTCCGAGTTTTGGTGGGTGATAGAAACACACTGTCATCCTCTGGCCTTGACTCATCACTCAGGGGGGATGTTATGTTGTCACTGGGAGTAGAGTCTGTCAACAGAAATCAGTCAACATTTTAATATGAAATTGTGTAACATGCCAACCCGAAAGTTGCTCATTTTGTCGGATCAGATATCAAAGTCCCAAAGACATTCAGTTTAAAATCATTCAAACAGAGAAAAGCTGAAAATGATCACATTTGAGAAGTTGGAATCAGCAAATGTTTGTAATTTGTACTTATAAATGATTCATGATGTTTATTTAAATCAATATTAGAGGCTTGCAAGGTAAAACTATAAAGGAAAAAGACCAGAGAAACAGCGTTTTGGAAAATATGTTTTTTTTTCCTTTCCTGTTTATCATTTTGTGACTCCTCAGATTTGTCATGTGACACCTTGTGCGGTGCAGACCCCCAGGTTGAGAACCACTGCTCTACACAATTTACAAAATCTGTATCCTTGAACATCATATTGACAATGTGGTTGCTGACTGGTTTGGCTGCACACAAATAAACGAACAAAACCGCCAAAGAAAGAGAAAGAAAAGCAAGAGAACACATCTCTGAACAGAGAGTGGCAGAGTAGAATGAAACTAAACTAAATACCTTTACTGAAGTAATCCTCTGTCTCTGGTGTGGACTCCTCCCTGATGTCCTGAGAGGCACTTTCGGGTGAAACACCTGATGACTCATACTCTTCTTTGCTACCTTCATTACTGATCGGACTTGCTTGCAGAGTCTCTGACGGACCGTCCGTAGCAGGCACTTTATCAACAATGTTGCTTCTCTTGGGTGAACTGTGCAGAAAAGAGGGAAGACCTGGTTTTACTGGACAAAGTTCTTCTTCAGTCGGCTCAGGTCTTTGCGGTTGTACAGGCTCGGGTGTCTCCGCTGACTCTCTGCACGTCTCTGCTTCATGACTGGTGGTGGTTTCGGGGACGTCTATCGATGGCTCCCACTGCAGCCTGAATGCTGTCATGCTCTCTAAAGGAGCCGGAGCCTCTCTCATCTCACTCTGACATGCCGCCCCTCCATCTGCAAGTTCTTCATTTGATGTAAACACTGATTCACATGACTGCTTTGACGGTGTGTGATGTTGATGTGAGTTGTGCAACAGTGCACTCCTCAGCTCTAATGATTTACTGCTGGGATGTGTGCTAGTTAAGTTCACAGTGGGACATCTGAGTCTGGAGGATGTTTCGTCATTGTGACTTCCTTCGTGCTCCTTACTGATGGATCGGAGCTGAACTGAGTGCAGCACAGTGGGTGTGATGGACATGACGGGGGCGTTAAACACCTCTGGGTTGGGGGGCGCTACAGGTTTGGCTGACACTGCGGGTTTTTGATTGTTTTGGTGAGGAAATTGCAACTGAGTCCTGTAAGCTGAAGCCTTATTGCCGACATTATGAAGGGCACTTAAGTCGAGGTGGGAGGGAGGGATGATCGGCAACTCTATGTCTCTCTTGGAGGTGGCGCCGTCCCTGCAGGACAGCGACGAAAGAGACGACTTCCTCTCTGGGACTTTGGGCTTCCTCTTGCCGCTGGCTGGTGACAGCGGGCCAGGGAAGAAGGCGGAGGGGAAGGAGGAGGTGGGGGTTTCTGACTGACTGGAGTAGCCGCTGGATGGGCTGGCCAGACCTGCTAGTTTCTCTGGAGACGTTAGCTTGAATTCTCCCTCTACTGATGGAAGGGAGGGTGTGGTGGCCCTGGAGCCAGACTGCGATGTCTGAGACTCAGAGCTTTCTTGCGACTTGATGCATTCGATAACAGTCGTACCTGTCGCTGTGCTGGAGTTGGATAAAGATCGGTAAGGATCGCTGGATTTTAAATCATTCAGGAGCCAGAGATCTGCATAGTCTGACTGCACAACCCCTTCGTCTTTGAATGAATGTGCATCTGTGGAGCTGAACACGCCTAAATCAGGTAGATCGACCGAGCCCTCAACCCCCCAGACCCTTAGGGGCTCTCTGACTAGTGAAGAGTTTTCTATATGAGAGCCGGACAACATCATCTGTAGTTTCCTCTCCTTGGAAGACAGTGGAAGCTGCTGTCCGCAGGTAATCTTTGGTTCTTTCTTTTCGGGGATGTTTCCCTCACTGCATATTTTCCTTAAAGATGAGCTCCTTTTAGGTGGAGACGGCTTCGCCTTTGGTTTCCTTAAAGAGAGGCAGCGTCTCCCAAGAGTCATGTGGCGACTAAAGTCAGACAGGCCACAGTCAGAGCCAGAGGGTGCATAGTTATAAGTGAAGCTTCTGCTACCTTTAAGACCACAGTCAAAGTGCATGGAGGTGTAGTAGCCTTCAGTGTCTACAGAGTAGTGTGAGACGGTGTCTGCTTTCTCTGACGGCGGCTTGTCAGAGTAGCTGCTCTCACAGGTGGCCATGCTGGTGAAGCTGGGGCAGCCCAGGCTGCTTTCAGCCTCTCTGCTCGGCTCAGGGCTGAAGTCTTGTGGGCGAGGAGGGTCCGGGTGAGGGTAGCTCCACTCCTCGACGGGAGTGCTGACCCCTACTTCCTCTAATATGTCCATAGCTGTGGAGGAGAAGGAGCCTGCCCGCTGGGTCCTGAGACCCTGGTAGTGGTCCAGCATGAAACCAGTCTGGTCATCATTAGCGTGAGTGGCAGCGTTCAAGGAGAGCTCGGAGTCACAGTGTGAGGAGCCGGTGAGCGGTGGGGAGGCTGCCGGGGGGATTGTTTCTGAGGTCTGGGAAGGGCAAGTGGAGCTGCTCCCGCTCCAGTTCCCACTAGAGGACTGGTGGTCCTCCTTATGGTCCATCTGGCCTCCTAGCACCCCTGCAGCTGAGACCGAGTGTACTGGGCTACTGAAGGTGTCTGAACTGGATGATATGTCACAGCTGCCCATGTCGACCTTCCTGGGCAGCTGGGATCGGGTTCTCTCTATCCAGCTGCGCTCCGGACTCTCTGACAGCTGCTTGTACTTCAGGCTCCCCAGCTGGCGTCCGGACATGGCCTGATCATCCGTGCTCTCTTCTTCATCCTTCAGAATCCGCTCCCCAGGTCCGGGCAGGAAGTCCTCGGTGTCAAAAGGGGAGAGCTCCTCCTCATCATCGCTGTCATTGTGGCCGTTGCCTATCATCCGGCTACCGTCTCGGGGTAGGCTGCGGGAGCGCAAGCGTGCGCCCACTGAGGCGGAGAACATGGCGTCAGAGCTGTCCTGCAGGGAGGAGATGTTGCCTGCGGAGTAGGAGAGGGAAAGCGGAGCTCCCTGGCCTCGCTGGGCCCTGATCCTCCTCCGAGACGGCGCTCCTGAGATCAGAAAGTCCTCTGTCTGGCAACCTGAGTCTCTGGTGCTGAGATGACTGGCCAGCTCCTCGTTGGAGGGAGTGATATCTAGGCTGGCATGAACTATCACAGTCCGTTCTCTGGAACCGGGAGAGTCATCGGAATCTGAGAGAAGAAAGTAGAACGTTTAATAAAAGCATGAGATGAGAACACTTTATTGCTCTTTATACTGTGTTTCTTAAACTCCTATTTCCCTATCTTAGTGTGTTTGTCACAACAAAACAAACATTAAAACATTATCTTTGTAAGGGTTGAAGGCGTTGAAAATGAATCACATCAACCCTGGTTTGAGTCTGACTTCCGTTGCATGTGACTGCACATATATCTCTCCCCTCATTTCCTGTCTTCTCTTTACTGTCGCCTGTCTAATAAAATGGCCTGAAAAGTAACATAAAAAAGAACAAAGGAAGACTTTAAATATGCCTCCAATCACTAGTGGAAATCTTTGAAGTTCATGCTGACATTATATCGTTGGTCTGTGGGTTAGATTTTAACTGTACATTATGCACTGATAGCTTAGTATTACTATAAGCATCAGTTTCTACAATAAAAGAATGTAATAGCATTTAATTTGATCTCTTAACAAAAACATTTTTTTGTTTAAGCAACACTGTGTGAAAAACATCACAGCAAACTCACTATCATCAATATTACCTTCATTTCACTTTTAACAGCAGCAGACGGAGTTAAATGTAACTTATCACGTGTGTATGTGACAGACAGGCAATGAGTCAATAAGTAACATACCTAAATCTTGCTGCACCTGTCTGGGAACGCCGGCGACAGTCCTCCGTCTCCTCAGCTTCCTCCTCCTCTGAAGCACAGACTGCGAGTGAACGAGGGAGCAGCGCACACTAGCATCTCTGTCAAAGCCAACCCCTGCAATGGAGACAGGACATGTGAGGAATCTTTGTTTAGAGGAAACGGCAGCGATTCCTTCTTTAACTCTCACCCTGACTTGTTAAACAAAAAAAAAAAAAAAAAAGAAGAAGAAGAAAAAAATTTACGACACTTGGCTGAACTGAATTAGATATTCTACAAAAATAGCAGTTGAGAGTGGAGGACAACTATCTGATGCAGTCGAAAGCCACAGAGCCTGGATGTGCTTAAAGTCATGTCTCTGGTTTCTGAGTGATTTCAAATCCACATCATAAAATGTGTGACACAGAAATAATAAAACCCTGCTGTGAAGGTTTCTGCTTTAGTTTTGTTGTGTTTCCTCCTCGTTTTCCTGCCTCTCCCTCACCACCACACGTTATGACTATCATGTGATAGCAGGTCAGGCCTTTTCAGCACCATAGCAATCGCTGGACTTTGCTTACAATGTGCATTTTTCTCTCGACTGTCTCTGACTCAGCCAGTGTTGGCGTACAACTCTCCTTTTGAGTCAATGCGAGCGCGAGTAAATAACATTGGGCAGGCCTTTTCAACAATTTGGACAGAACTAATTGGCATTCATGTCACAGCAACTTGCCTCTTTGCAATCGCAGGCACAAAGCGTCGAAGCATGAGAAAGAAAGTTAACGGGGATACAAAGCATGACTTGCACATTGAGAGTGATTCTCCGTGGCAACATAACGCCTTAGATAACGGGGGTTTTTACAATTAATGGCCCAATTTCAAAGATTATAGCGAATAAATCATTGTTAGCCACAATATCTGTACAGTGTTAATCAGTGTTAATGAGGAGTGCCAAAACTCAGCAGCAAACAGGAGCCACCATGTGCGGTGTGAGAAACACTGACCGTTAACTTAGCTTCCTAACACTGGCAGATACTCTATGTTAAAGTAAATGTTATAATAACAAGTAATATTTGGACTTTAAAAAAAAACAAAAAACTAATTAGTTTGTTTCCTGAGCGTTACATCAGAAAACTGATACCATTCCCATTTCCGTCCGTTCAAAATAACGCAGCCAGTTAGCTTACTTTAGCATAAAGGCTGGAAGCAGAGGGAAACAGCTAGCTCGGCTATGTCCAAATACACCTCTAGAATTCACTATTTAACATGTTATATCTCAGTTTTTATACAGATAAAACATATAACATGTTAATTTGTGAGCTTTAGAGATGTTGGTAGGTGTTTTTTTTTAAAGTTTGGACCGATCTAGCTAGCTGTTTCACCTTGTTTCCAGTCTTTAGCTAACTGTCTCCTGGTTGCAGCTTCATATTTATGAGCAGATATGAAAGTGGTCTCAAGCTAACTCTTTATAAGAAAACAAATGAACACATTTCCAAAAATATCAAACTATTTAAGAAAAAAGAACTAAAGAAAGCTGATATTGCAAGGAGAGGAGGGAATAACAAACTCTCCAAAGAAAGTGGTTTGAGAAATTTGCACCACATCTCAATCCTGTCACAAAAAAACAGATTGAGACAAAAACAAAAAAAAACCAAAAAAAACATTGAGTGCTTTAAATTTACCGGTCACATTAATGGGGATGACACATGAGGTGATCACTTGGGAATGGCTTTTCATTCTTTCCTCTGGGGTGGGCAGCGGCAGGGCTTTAGACCAGTTAGTCTGCTTGTCCAGGGTGGAGGGGATGTTAGGGATGGGAAACTTAGACCGGTGACCTAGCGCCACCCCGTCAGAGTCGGGGTCAGAGGACGCAGCCTGCAACAGATGGATATTTGCATGGTTAAGTTGTTAAAGTTAGGCAGCATTGCGTGAGAATGGTACAGCAGAGCATTAAAAACAGGATCAAACTCTGCTTCTGGGAGGGGAATGTGCTTCTGCGTCGAGGGCGGCGATTAAAGACAGGAATTACATTTATATTGTCAAATGCTGAGTGTTTATCTGGGAAAGAGCAGAAAACTAGATGTGGAGATTAGTGTTTTATTAATCTGCAGCAAAGACTGCTTACTGTTTGAGCAGTAAATCAATACACACATCTCCTTCCAGAAGCTGAGTTTCATGTTGAGAGCGCAAAGGCACCATTAAAAAATGAAAACAAAAAGCATGCCTGAGGGACAGAGAGAGAGTGAGAGAGAAAGAGTAGAAAGCACAAGAAACATTCAGTGAGTTTCATGCAAAAATCAAAATGCACAAAGGAGAAATGAAGAATTTAAAACATTGTGTACCTGAATAATATCTTAATAGCACTGACTAACCAACTGTATCCAAGCTTGGAAAAATGTCAGACCAATAAAAAAAAACAAAAAAAAAAAAACAAGTTTGGCAAACACTCACTGTACAGCACATGTCATGATAAATTCTACTGTGAGAAAAAAAGAGACGTCTCCTTCTCTCAACAACTACTGCACGGGACAGGAACGTGACAAACAGTGTAAACAGTCATTTCCATTCACAACATGCTGCTTTGGAAACTCTTAGGTCATGTTCTGACAATCTGTGGCACCTATCCGAGTCTCCTGCATAATAACGACTCTCCGGAAATATTTGAGAGGAAATACTCATTCCTCGGAACGGCAGCCTCAGCATCAATCACTGCACAGTCCTCCCCTCTGAATACTCCACAAGTCCAACTCCTTTTTCCGTGGGCCTCTTCGCACTTCACACAAACTTAAACACTGCACATCCCCTATAACTTATGTCCCCACACTACACGAAGTTAGGCTATTAAGTTCTTACCTTGAGATTCCTACACAGAGGCACATGTGAAACTGGGAGTGATTCTCAGGCCGAACTGGTTCCCACCTCCGCGACCCGACAACCTCCCACCCCCCCATTAAAAGCCAGCTCTTGAGCCTTTGTGCTCTCTGTTCCCAGCAGACCAATGAGACCCTGACAAAACACCGGCCACAAAAGAAACCGGTTTCCTTGGAAACTTCTCCCAACTAGTAGGGGAAAAAAAAAAAATCAAAGGGAGAGCATTTACAGCTGATTTGTCTCAAGAACAGAAAGAAGGTTTTAGGAGTGTCTGAGAGGATGGATGAGCCAGACGAAAGAGTGGTGAATGGGTAAAAAAAAAAAAAAAAGAAAGAAAGAAAGGGACGGTGAAGGACAGTAGAGAAGAAGAAGAGTGGACACATACAGGATGAGAGAGGAGGAGGAAGAGGAAGCAGTCATTAGAAAAAAAAAAAAAAAAAGAGGAGTGGCGGTGTTTAGGCCCGTCCAAATGCTCATTTCTCTAGAGCGGGCATCGAGCGTGATACATTTGGTGAAAAAACAGCAGCTTTTAGAGAGAGAGAAACATGAGGCTGTCAGCTCTTTCAGGGATGGGTGCAGTGAAGAAACCACAGCACAGAGGGATCATGGGTAATCACAGACGCAAGCTCGGAGAAGTCAACCCTATCATTAGAGAAACCCCGGCTGCTGGGCGGCTGTGACTGCGGCCCTCACACACACATTCCTCACATACTGAGAGCTCAAAAGCCCCGGCCCTTCGCATGAGCTCCAACAACAACAGCACGTAAACGTATGACGCGTCGGCGTGGATGAAACTTTTAAAGTGGCGCTCTCTTTCAGTTTCGGGGGGCACGTGTATCTAACTGGGTGGAGCAGGTCGCTACAGCTGCTGGGATGAAAAGCTGCATTGAGTAGGCATGCATTTCAAAAAGATTATTCATTATGTAAATGAGAAGAAGTCGGGGTGAGGAGTTGTGTAATAAAGTGTTAGAAGGAGCACACACAGGAGGAGTGAGGAGGGAGGGAAAGGAAGGAGGGAGGGACCAGTACCTTTCTGCTCCAGGGAGTGAAGCGGCAACATTCGGTAGGGGAGGAGGAGCGGGTGGTGTCAAACTGAATTACAGGGCAAAAAAAAAAAAAAAAGGACAACAGAGACAAATGACAAAAATGAACATGGAGATATCTGACGCCAACATACACACAGACGAAAAGAAAAAAAAAAAAAAGACAACACTGGGGTAACCTTTGTGAGGAGGGATATGTGGACTGTGAAATACATTTGAGGCAGAGCAGGTTGATGAGCTGAAAACAACAACAAAGAAAAACTTCCTGAATGATTTGTGTTACATGTATTCTCGGGCTGTTGATCTATGAAAGTTCATTTAAAAAAAAAAAAAAAGGGGTTTGTCAAATAAAATATATACAACCATGCTCTGCACAGACAACATGAGGCACATTACAAACACAGTCCACGTCCTTCTTTACCTGTGTTTGTGCTAATTGTGTCGTTGCATCTCTAACATGCCTCTCTGGCTGCTTGAAGGAAGAAATATGGATTTCACTCACATCAAAATCTGAGCATAACAAGTATGTAAATCAACCATGCATATGTAAAGTACATTTTCTTCCATCAAATAAACAATTCCATTAAAAAAAAAAAATTCAGAATACAAAATAATTAACAACAACTAATGAACTTACAGTCTGCTGATTCAATTTGATAAGTGACAAATCCTAATGTTCCCTGATTTCCAAAAAGACATAATAAAATGTAAAAGAAGAAAAGCTGTGAGTATCTGAAGAGAGAATAATGTTGCTCATCTCACCGTGGTCAGATTTGTTCCTTTCTTCTGTTGCCTCTGACTGATGTCTGGGGAAGGGTACATGGGCATCGGGGGCACGGCCGAGATTGAGATGGTGACTCTGCGCTCCCTGCTGCCTGATCGTCTCTGCTGGTGATCTGTAACAAGATGCAAGTAAAACACTTAAGACGCACTGAGTGTAAACTACAGACATATACATAAGGGGGAAAGATGAAAGATTTTGAAAATCTATTTAACCGCAAATTGGAAGAACAAGGAAATCCAGTGAAAAACTAAAGAGTGCGGACACAATACAATACAAAGCAATCAATACAAAAGGCCTGTAATGAATACTGGCTCTGTGAAGCTTTTAATGTTCAGTCATTGAGTCGGAGAGATGTGGATGAAACGCTATAGCCTGTGTAGTTAACAGTGTTATATTGGATTGCATTAGTGCTTTTATCCATTTGTCCTCCCAAGGGGATTGACAAAATAATTTGATCCTATTTTTAAATGTGCACATTTCCACACAATGAAATCAACAATAACAATGTAACCCAAACAATTACCAGAGCTATATAAAAAAAGAGCAAAATCGATGCAAAGGAAGTAGAAATGTTGTCTTTTTTGTTTCATGCATTCTTCTTCTCTACTTTACCCACAATGCAACTCAACCAATAACTGCTGAGTTGGAGATTCAGTGTGTTACTAGTACTAGTACTAGTAGTGGCTAGCGTTAAGCAGATATTAGGAGCAGACTACAGAGGTCTTGTAGGGTTCAGCCCCAAATGACATCATTTGGGGCAATTTATCAGACTTTGTGTAGTTAATGAACTCCTCTGTGACATTTTTTAGGCCTCAAATTGTATTTTACAGGTGTTTATCAGGTGTTTATATATTTGTATCCACCCCATAAAAGCATATTTATAGTGTATGTCATCTACTGGCTCACACTTTTCCTTCAGAACTTACATCTATTGTGCAGGTGCAACATATTTCCACAAGGGGGCAGAATAACACCAGAATGACAGACCAGAAGAACCAGAAGCAGACTTTTATGTCAAGTGGGAGTATCTCAAAGAAGATGCTTTTCAATGAAAATGTGAAATAAAAAACAGACAATAGGATTAATTGGGAAGAAGAGACACATAAAGAGAAGGCAAACTATGGAGCAGCTGTTTGGCTTTTTCCTCTGTGTTGAGGTCAGTTCGGGTGTCAGAGGGCCTCACCTTGGTGCAGGGCCCACAAGCTGAAGCTGGCTTCCCTGTGGAGCTCTTCTACGCATGCTGGCCGTGTGGAAGGGTGGAAAACGTTCCTCTGCTGGTGCCAGGGAGCTTGGTAGTATGACGTCAGCTTACTCTCCACATCCAGGTTAGACACCGCTGTAAGAGGGATGGAGCCAGTCAGACATGTACTCAACAACAACTACAACATACACATTACCGCTTCAAGCGGCTTCATATCTTTCTTGATGAATGAGGTACAGCACGTGGCAGGAGTTGTACTGGAAAGGCAACTTGCATTCATCACGAGGGAAAACCTGCTGAGCTCCACAGGTTCTGGTAAGGAAAGCTTTAAATTTCCACTCTGGCATATTTGTGGTGATATGCTGGTTTGGATCATTAAGGTGAACAGCCTCAACGGTCTGAGCTCTCAGAAAAACCTAACTAATTAGGTTTCCATACTGGCGACAGTGTGGTGCCATGACAGCTTAGCTGAGATGGCTAACTAATATTTTGGGATCTAAGCTGAAGATGAAATACCAGACTCACATTCAGAGCCAAATCCTGAGAAAAGAAAGCTTGATAGTCAGATCCAATGTTAACAGGACAATATCCTGTTTACTAATGCAATACTATTACCTGCAGTCACACAATGGGGTATTACTGCAACCTGACACTGTGACTTTCATCCTCTAAACATTGACCAGTACCTGGAGTAATCTCCCCACTCCCCCCTCACACATCCTCGGGTTACAGAGAGGGAGAAGCTCGGCTCTCAAGTTACACATAATGTATGGAGGGGCTGGACGAGGGGGAGAAGTCTAGATTATGAAAAAAGCTTGTTTTGTCTTTATGTTGAAGCTTGCGCGGCTGTTGACTGCTTGAAATGTAAGAAAGAGTCAGACAATATGTACTAGCAATAAATAAGATGAACACAGGAGGAAAGAACGATCATTAGTCATGCGTCTGTTGACACTAGTATCCAGGAGGAAATGAAACAACTCCCTTTCTAAGGAAACTGTTGTGGATTAACACTATAAAGCCTTCGCTTTAGTAGACAACTCATCTGTCAGTCTTCTTCAACCCGGCTGACATTTCTGGGCTTCTCCTTGACCTGGCAGCTTTAGTTAAACACATTCTATCCGACCTCTATGTCTACTGGGAGGCAGGTTTGGCAAAGCAGGCTCCAAGTTTCCTTTGTAGTGCAGCCAGAAGCCAACATTAGTCTCTTTCACTCAAAGAAGACAAATCTAAACGCTGATCACTGCTAACAAAGGTCAGGAAGAATGAGCGCGGCGTCACTCTGAAGTTCAGCCTGCTGCTGATCAAACTGCTGCACATGTTATGTGATTTTCTGGTAGCGGGACTGCTGAGAATTCTCTGACAGGTCCTTTCTAAGAAACGCGGTGCCATGCAATCCCCAGGAGAGGGAACATGTTTATCTGTTATCCAGAGACAAGCTGAGGTTTTCCATAAAACACCCCAAAGTGAACTAAAAGCCCTCTGCGGTGACCTTGTTGACCTAAAAAACAAGCTCTGTGCTACGTCTCCTGCTCAGCTGTGGATGCTGGAAGTGAACTTATCAAAGAGAAGATTAAGATAGCTATGTGGAGCAGCGGTGCTTTTCTTGCCGCATAATAATAAAATGTATAATTCCAATCAGTCATTTCTCTTGTGTGCCATGTTATCTTGTTTGACTATGTGAACAGGGCATAAACTTAGTTTTCCAATGAAATTGTATTGTGATGATAGTATGATCATATCATGTTATTAGGTTATAAAATCATGTTGTCTAAATGAGCAATTCCAAGCAAATTATAGTTTAAAACTAATAAAATGTGTTCCGACTTTAACAGACAAGCTACACAAAAAAGATTCTGTATATCATGTTAAGTTTTTGAGGTGCTGTTAGGTATACTTCTAAACTGTACAGAGCCAGGCTAGCTGTTCTCTCTGCTTCAAGTCTTTATCCTAAGCTAAGCTAACCACCTCCTGCCTCTAGCTACATAATAAACATAATTATCTCAGATATAAGAGTGATATCAATCTTCTAATCTCACTCTTAGAAAGAACCGCTACAACTGTACCTTTAATATCATGATCCTGGTTTCCACCATACTGCCCAACCCTAGTGACTATGCTTATATAGACGAGTGACTGATTAAAGGTTAAACCAACGTCGAGTGATTTAGTAAGGAGTCGGGTGACCTTGTGCCACCTCAACAGCTTCAATGCTCCGTCTCATTGATTCTGAACTCGACTACGATGATAAACACCATTCCTCCAAAGGACATTTGTTCATTTGGTGCATCGTTGGCAGGGAACGCTGTCTGACGTGTTGCTCCAATATTTTCCATAGATGTTCAGTAGGCTTGAGATCTGGTGACTGTGAGGACTGTGATTCACTTCCTTTTCATACTCATTTCTTGTAAGACAGCATGGGTGTTTCTTTTAATTTGTCACGCGTCTGTATGTGTGTGGCGAAACATAAATCCACACACGTCTGTTAAACTTCAAACTTGCCCAATATGACTAATTACAATGTATTTCTGCTGTGGATTGCGGTAAGATCTTAGTAGCAGATGATAACCTCTCTGACGCTGTTTGTTAGCCTCTCCCCTCCCTTCTTCCTCCCTGCTGAGATATGAACTGCTGGCCCTGCTGTGACACCCTTAATGTCTCCAGCAAACTGAAAACCCATTTGACAACAACAACAACAACAACTAGGACACAGATTGTGCTCCGTATGCCTGACTCTATTCAACTTCCCCTGGTTTTTTTTTTTCTTCTTTCTTCCCCCGGCTAAAAAACACATCAGGACTTCCATTCCACCTCACCCATGGAAACCTCTGACTTTTAGTTCAGTGAGTCTGTGGGTGTAGAGCAAAGCATGAGTGCATGAAAGGTCTCTAAAGAGGTTTTCATGGAGAAAGAAGCCAGGTCCATATGGGGAAACCCTTTAATGGGAGAGCAGTGGTCAGCTGTTACCCCAAAGGAGGCCAAAGAAAACACATCAGCCCTCAGTCATCTCATTGACCTCTTGGCAGCTTTCTCTTTTCTTTCACAGCCTTGCTGAGTGATCTTCAACACGACCGTGCAGAGACAAATGAGCCACATGGCCTCAGGTGAGAAGAAAAACAAGACTTTCAGCTAAAATGTCTCAAATATGCTGGCACTTTTAAGGATTTCCACTCTCTGCTATTAAGACTTTCCTCTTGAGTTCTTTTTAATAAGCGAGACTTCTCTCTAATCCTCTTCCCTCTTAACTTATTTCCACTCAGACTCATCCTGAGAACTTTCCCGGTGAGGTGAAATCAAGCAGTCTATTATCTGCGCCCTGACACCGCCTATCAATCTCTGCTTCTCCTCCTCATCTGCAGGCAGGATCGTACCCACCCCCAATAACCTCACCGCTATCTGCCCTGCCAGCAGCCCTGCAGGCCAGGAGGAGAAGTGGGGGATGAAAGCCTGCATCCTCAGACTGCTGCCTCTCTGCCTTGTAATTTACTCCGCATTGGCCCAGACAAGAGCCAAGCCAAAACCCCTTACACCCACACTCACACTCTCACACACCTACAATTTGCCAGCGGCCTGGGAAAACACGGCCGCAGTTGTCAGTCATTAGGTCACACTTAGATAAGAAATGCTTGTTCTGGAAAGACAATGTAGGAATATTGTAGCGGCGACTTGTTGAGTCGCTCCCACAACATCAGTCGTTACGTTGCGCTCATACTCTGCGACAAGGGTTAAACTGAGGAGGCAAAACAAAATGTCTCCGACGCGAGCTGAGGAGAAGAACGCTTTCATCTCGTCATCTCTTACATCTTGTGACAACGCTCGAACAAAGTGCAGGCATGTCTCGTCTAACCGCTGCGGTCGAAGTAGCAAGTTGTGCATGCAGAGCAAAACGAAATGAGAGGTACATGCAGCTCAGTTAAATCCCCAGTAAATTATACAGTACCTTGGGATGTGAGCGCAAGACAGCATCCTAAAGCCATGACAGAGTGCTGTGGTTTGAGCTCTGAGCATCAACGAGACATGGAGTCGGTCAGCGTTTTTCTCCCTCGGTCACCTCGAATAGATCCGTGACCCTCATGCCTTTACAGTGACGTCCTCGGGCTCTACTGCCACACTGACCTACAGCTATACTGGAACATCTGCTCATACTCCTCCCCCATGTCCCCATCCTCACTCCAACCTCCCCCTCCCTCCCTCCCTCCCTCCCTCCTCCTGCCCCCAAACATCACCCAGTGTGCTGGGTACAGATGGTTCCAGCCAGGCCTTGACTTGGGCTACCACTAATCTGTTTATGGTCTGCTTACAGGAGAGTGTTAATCCAAACCGCTGAAACAATACTGACCGCTTAACCCACAATAGAGGAACATGGTGGGTGTAGAGGAATGCCAAAAGTTGTGCAGGGCGGCGGAGACTTGCATTAATTTCTAATATTATGGTGTTCAGGTACCGGTGTGTCGATGTGATTCAATCTTAGGATCTAAAAATATTCAAATCCAGTATTGTGCTATAATTGAAATAAGAGGAAGTAAAGAAAACACTCTACGGCCCATTAAATTATTCAAAGCTCATACTGAGAACAACAGAAGGTAGAGTTTTCAGACAAAGAGGCAAATGCATTTCAGTACACACAGCTGTTCAAAGGAACAAATGCATGAATGAATGTGACTCACCTGAATCAAACAAGAAACGACATGTAACCAGATAGCGATCGAATTTCCGAGGGAATTATCCGCATTGTCCCCGTCGCCGCAAAAAATGAAAAGCTCAGAATTGAGATCTGTCCGCTGTCACTGAAGAAAACGAGGCCCTGAAAAACAATGCTGCTGTTCTGCCTTCGTCGGGTCAGCTGCTGGAGAAAGTCCCTTCTGAGGTCTGATTAGTAACACAAAGAATAGAGTCCCAATGCCAGTAGGCACAGAATAATACCCGTCTCCTCGGTAATCCGCTCTGAGCCCACATCCTCCCAGCTGATGCTGACCTGCCGCAGCAGATGGGGCATAGGATTGTTTACATTCTGTAGAAGGGCAAGGCTAAAGGCAGTGAATATCACTGAATGTAAACACACATTGTTTGTTTACTAGAAACCTCCACGTGGTATCTTTAAACCCTGGTATTCGCTTTTGAGTAGCAGTGAGCCCAATAAAATGCCCTAAAAATGCTGCAGCGCCTCATCAATCATCAGTCACAAGTTGCTGCGACTAATGATTATTGTCATTAAGAATTAAAGGAGCGCTCCTCTTAAGCAAAACACATAAAGTTTTTGTTTAAACTTTATGTGAAGTATTGTGTAGCCAATGTCCTCTGAGGCGCTGGAGGAGCTTTCTGAAGTCTAAGAAAATAACCATGATGATCGGGGTGATTTCCATTTTGGCTCGGAGATTACGAATTTATTACAGAAACCTTCTGTTACAGACGAGGGGGGTGTGGAGATTGTAGTTGCAGTACAGGATGTGTAGGATCCAGGGTATTTAGGGTGAGACTCTGAGACACTAGGAACTAAAAGTCAGGATATCTTTTGTCTCTGCAGACTATTCTCTTTAAAAATCTGTTTCTCATATGAACGCTCCAAACTTTATGGACGTGCAAATTGAAAATCCAGTCTTTTTTTTCCAATTGGTTGTAGTCTATAAAATGTCAGAACAAAGTGAAAAACCACTTATCACAATTTCCCAAAGCCCGATGTGATGTCTTGAAATAGGTTATTTTGTCTGACCAACAGTCCAAAACCCAAATAGATTCAATTTGCTATAATATAAGATGATGACAGAGAGAAAAACGTCACATTTGAGAAGCTGCGACCAGCATGTTTAGCATTTAACAATGATTAATTGATTGACGGAATTGTTGTGACTATTTTTCTGTCAGTAGAATAAACAATGAAGTGACTAATCATTTTGACACTGATTGAAACCACACAATTTACTAAGTGATTTCAATTTGTACCAGATGATTCAAATCCAACTATAAATCAGATTTTCATTAAACATAACAGAGGACCGAATATTAGTTTTCTCTGTGTTTCATTGAAGATCATGTCCACTGTGGGGTTTTTTTTTTTGTCAGCTTGAGTGCATCCTGGAGATAAAGGAAACACATTCACAGCTGAAGCTCATTTTATTGCAAGAAACTAGGTCTCTTCCGTTCTTTCTCTCTTCCTACGAACTGCATGTTTATGCCACCACGCCTATTTAAATGGGCTCACCCTCACCTCGCCTGGAGCTTTGATGTGGGATAGCAGGTGGGTCCGGTGACCTCTGCTTGGAATGTGATGCTGGGAACCAGGAGGCCTACGTGGGGGCAAAATGAGCCATTGTTGCAGCCTGATGCTGGTCTCAGCTGCCTGCAGGTACCACAGCAAAGAGCTTCTAAGCTGTAATCAAGCCACTGGTTTGCTTCCTGAAGTGCTTTACTGTCCCTCAACACCAGTCATTTAATTACCCAGTTCAGAAATGAAAAATAGCTTCATTTTCGACAGCGGATTCTATTTATGGTGTCATAAACCGTGTGACATTTCGATTTCTGTCGAAGTCTTTAATTGAATATAGTGCAGCTTTTGTGTGAAAGCATGACATCACCGTTGCAGGAAAAGCAATTCAGGTGTCTGAAATTGCTTTTGTTTAATTGCAGTGCACTAAAGTCTGCTCGTATTTCCTGACTTGAGGTCACAGCCTCAGCACGCGCTGGCAGTGCCCACACACGAAAAAGTCGTCTGGTGGTGGTATTAAATCATACTTGCACTTCAGGAGAAGTTTCACTTTGCCTCAGATTTTGGATGAGTGCCGAGGCAGCCAAACTGTCTGTCTGCATGCGTGCCAGGAGGTACAGTACGGGTGGAAATGAAGATGGAGTGGGGGAATCCCATCAGATATCACAGAGTTTCCATTATAAGAGATGGAAAAATGCATTACCTCACAATAAAGACAATGTTCTGCTGACAGCAATTTATGAGACAGATGGGTAACATGATATCCTATAGATCTGACCTCTAACATGATCATCTATCAACACCTAGACGTCTATACAAATGGCTTGGATAGATAAAAAAAAAACAAAAAGACAACAGGAAAAAGCCCTCAGTGTTCTAAAACCAACATCACTTACAACTTGAACCTCAACGTTTCCCTTTTGTGACACACTCTCCAATACAACTATAAGATTTCTTATGTTTATCCATTTCCTAAACAAACACACACATACACATTTGGGACATTTCCTGACTCTGAAATCCTCCTGAAGATCACCCAGCGCCTAGAGCTGGAGAAGAGGCCTGTTTTCTCAGCTGTTTCATATTACCGCACTACAAAGTCCAACAGCAGGCTTGCGGTGACTTTGAAATACTTTCCATTTTGAAATCTCCAAAGTAGCACATATCGCAGGGTAGGCACGTTGCCAACCAGAGGATCTCTCACTCTGACGAGAGGGAGAGAGCAGATTCTGGAGGTTTTAGGGAAGGAGGAGGATGTGTTAAACGATGGTTAAAATGTCTGACATGCTCGGAAACAGCACGTGGAATGTTCATGAGACTGTGCGGCGTGTTTTATGGTACAGTAATGAGCAGGCAGTTATGTGAAAGCGTCATAACACATTTATTTGACGCTTACTTATAATTCGGCCTTTGAATAAGGGCAGGGTGATCTTAAGGAACAAAAACTAAAAACACATTTGGATACATAATGGCTTTGGTTAATCTCTGGTTCTTAACAATGGACATATAAGAACATGAATCTGTCAGCACCTACAGCAAAAGTTTCATGTTAACAATAGATCTAGGGATTGCTTGCAGTGGCAAACCCCCAAACAATGTTATCATCTGTAGTTCCCCTCAGCTCTACAAAGACATTTTTATGCTAATTTCAGCGCAACTCTCACTGCGTTCACCAACTGCATTCATTGACTGAGAGCTGTTTTTTATTGAAGAAACTCTGATAAACCGAGTGTATGCTAACTGCCAAGCACCCAACAACAGACAGACAGTTAGCGGTTAGCTAGTGAACATAGTGGAGCACTTAGCAGCTAAAGAAACAAATATTTCTCTCAGATGTCTTTGGGGAGCAAAACAGAGCGAAAAGTAGAGTAAATATTGGCCGTGCATTTCTCAGATAGACAGAAACACAAATGGATGCTATTGCAGTGTATCTGCTGTGTAACTTTATACTGTGGCAATATGTCAAGTGTTGTGTTTTACTGCTTATTCCAGTACCCTCAAGTGGCCAAAAATAAGTAAATTATCGCAGCTTTAATATAAAATCAAAAAAAAAATTGCATTCACAAAGAAAGTGACTACAAGAAAAGGTTTGGAAAAGTATGTATATATACTTTTATTCAGAACTAGCCAAGAGTTAGCAAAGCACTCTGACAAAGGTTAAGCTAGCTACGATTCTGAAAGCTAACCCTGTAGCTGAAACCATCTTTACTTTAATCATAAATTCATAGCTGGTAGAGGTTACATCAATAATTAACATTGCTAAATAAGTTTAGCAGGAAGTTCCTTCCCAGCATATAATATGAATGGACTTCTTGGAATTGTGCAATGTATTTTATCATAAACTAAACAGCTCAAACAGGAGAAGTGGGAGTGTCCGCCAGTTTCCAGTAATTAAAACAAAGACGATGATGAAATAATCTCAAATTTAGCGTGGGCAGACCAGCCCTGATTAAAATCATAGAAGAAATGTTGGACATACTCAGAAAGTAAATATCCTCTTCACCTCTGAGTAGAGTTACTGCTTGTTTGTTATCCTGTCCACTCTACACAACTGACCCCTTGTTTACCGGCCACCGCTCTTTGACTCACACTCGCTGAGCAATGAAAAGGAAAGCCACAGCAGGACAAAAACTATGAATGAGAGCAACTCCCGGCTAACAGAGGTCATCATTTCATTTTTCTGTCTTTTTTACGTGCACACTCAGTGGGGTCAGCGGGGGTCAGGGCCTGTATTCAGCAACCATTTTACCTCTTGACCTCTAGACACCTCATTATTAGGTTTGCACACAGACTGGGAGGTCAGCTCACATCAGTAAACACTGAAGTAAATCACAGGCTGAGTGGACACTCATTCACTCCACTTTGGAGTGAATTTTCTTTCACAGTAAATCCTGGGTATAGATAGTGGGTTTTAAAATGTTTCATAATAAAGGCAACAAATCCTTTCATTTTTAAATTAATTCCTTAAATCGATTAATACCTTTCTGATTATATGAGGCCTTTACTGCAATTACTAGTATGAGAAAATGTCCAATTAATGTTTAACATACAGAAAGAAAAGAGTAACAACCTAACCTAAATACACTTAAAATTCCTTCACCCCTTAAATCAGCATGGAGTTCATTTTACAGGTCTGTCCTCCTGATTCTCCACAGAGGCCTCTGGGAGGCTGCAGCACACCCTCTCATATCACATCATTTAACGGTCTTTGAGGTCACAGCTGACTCCTATTGGGCTGTAATGGCCCTCCCGCTGAGCTTGGCCCGGGTCCCTGCTTTCGCTGTATCTTTGAAGTGCTCACACACACTTACAGCCTCTGCAGAGGAGGAAGGGGTGTGTCTGGGCTGGTCCCTGCTGAAAAAGCTCTTTAGGTTTCCGTAGCCTCCAGGTACACCTGGGCTATTAGTCTCACAAATGAAAATGTGCGCCCTTCGACCCGTTGCTTTTGTTGAGTCTGTGTTCCCATCTCGCAGGCACCTCAAGAAAGGCGGGAACTCTTGGGTAGGAGTGTAAAAAGAGAACGAGTTCCTGGATTTCCTGGAAGTAAGGGTAGCGTTAACCATGAGGTGACAGGATCGTGAAAAACCTTGATGTCGGAACAAGGGCAAAAGTAATATGAGCGGCCTCTGCACTGTCTGTTCTGTCAACACGAGCCCGCGTGCTTACGGGAATATAGCTGCATTTAAATAGGTGAAACAAAAGTGTTTTCTCTGTGGCCAGACAGGATGAGCGGAGCAGGAGTGAATTTACCTTTCCATGAGTACAAAGCCAAGAAAAACAGGAATAGAATAGCAAAGGAGATTAATCTTTCACCAGCCTGCTTCTCTGCCAGACCAACACGCTCCACTGAGCTTTTTGTTCCTGCATGTCACTCATATAATCAAGTGTGCGTTGCCGTTGTGTTGCCTCTATGCTGTAGACAATGGCGTTATGTAATGTCAAAACAAAACATCATGCACATTTACATGCACACTAAAGAGAGAATAGTGAAAATATGTTACGCACATACCGCAAATATAAGCTCTTTAAAAACAGAGGCAAAAAATTGAAACAAATGGTCAACAGACAACATTATTCTACACAAGTCACAAACAGTGAACTGTGAATATAACATTTAAGGCAGGAACAGGGTTTCCAATAGGAAAGTTGGTTAGCAGAGACTGCTCATTTTAAAGCTTAATAAGCCTAATATTATAGTTCATAAAAGTTGAATCATTTCTTCTCACGTTAGCAGAGGTGCTCTTTATTTGAGGCGAGGCAAGGTGCCATCGTTATAAAACGCTGCGGTAATTCCTTTAGAATAATAATTCATTTAAGATGTGCATTTAACACACATATTGTTCTTTGGCCAAGTCTTTAGCTGGCATACAAGTAAAATCGCTCATTACAGAAATATAAGTTAAGCCTTGTCTCGCGGTGGAGGGGCATGGGCGCAGAAAACTGGAAAATTGTTTCTCAATTCAAGTTGTTTTCTGTTCTCTTTTTCTGACATTAAAAAACTGACTTGAAATTTAATTTTTTTATGACTGTTATGCAAGTAAAATTGTTTTTAGAATGAAGGAGCCAACAAAAGACAGACTTGATTCACGCACTGGAATAAGACTAAGACATCACCAAAAGGCCTGTGCTGACAGACCGGCCTGATGTGTGCGTGAGTCCGGACACGCAACAACACTTTTGGTTTACACTTTGACTGAGTGACATTACGCTGCATGCTGTTGTTCACCTTTTAAACAAAAACTAGCTCTCAACGAGCGGAGCACGTCCAGCGTTCTCTGCAGCCGCTCATTCATCAAGTTGTTATTCAGTGTGTGACAGCCTGAGAGGTCGGAGGGTACAAGTCTGTATGGTGCTCCGGTCTCGGGTCACAGTCGGAGCCGCAGAGGTTATGGAAACCTGGAATCGATTGATGTACCAGTGAGCATACCTAAGTGCATATGTGTGTGTGCAGGTGTGTGTCGTGGCTCAGTATCACAGTCAGGGAAAACCTTACACATTTGGACAATGGCTGTGTAACCTGGCTCAAGGTACACAAGAGTATGCAGACTGTTATATAAGTGTCTGCGCAGCCTAATCACAGACGTTTTTTTGCACACGGTTTCCTGTGTAAACACTGGGCTGTGAGCCTCAGACTCTGGTTTCACCAGTTTACTGGCATCACTCACTGCTCACATGGAGCACAATACGCAGAACAGACAGACTGTGAAGGGAGAGAAACACAACGAGGGGAAAAAAGGAAACGCAGAACGCAGACGCAGAGGAAGGTGTGGTTTGGAAAGAGACTTCGAGGGCAAGATTTTTGCCGGACGATTGCAATGGAAACCTATCTTTAACTCACAAATATGGTCAGGCTGAGGTCAGCTCCGTAGGCGAGTGACCTGTGTGTTTCTGTGGGAAAATCATCAGGAGGGAATGGCATTAGGCTGAGCTGGCAGAGCAGAGCTCTAGCTGAGCCGAGCCTCGGCCATCCTTCACACATCTCTGCCTGATGGGATTCAGCTCGGAGAGAGAGAAAAAACTGGAGGTCTGGCTGGTTCAACACAAACCCATAGCTGGCAGGAAGGATGGATATGCAGAGAGAAAACCCAGCAGCCCTTTTAGTGGAAACAATGGGGAGGATCAGGCCATAGCAGTTCCTCGTGGCCTCCATCGCCACACCCATACACAGCCCCCACAAACCACAAGATGTCCATGAGATGTTTAGGTTAGAATCATTTTGGAAGAAAATCTACCCATAAAAATATCAAACAGTAAGGAAAATTATGTTTAAGTGGTGTCAGGTTTGACGTAAGGGTCCATTATGGGCATTTATGTCGCTGTGGGGTCACAAACAAATCAGGAAACAGCTGCTGAAAATCAGCCTGACCCCCTTTCCTCTTCCAGGACACACTGGGAGTAAAACACATGTACCTTTCTATTGTTATCTGTCTGAGTCAACACAATGCCGGAAAAACAAATATTTAAAAATACACTGTTGGAGATGATTCTGCTATGTCACTGCCAGCCTTTGTACAAATGTACATGTGTGAGCTAGTGTGTGCGCTGAATAAAACAGTGAGGTGTGTGTTATAGGATCAAGTGTACAAGCTCAGCGAATTGCAGCTGGGCTCTTAGCGCCACGCTGACTCCTCATATCAACTCATGCCAGCAAATGACACAAAAGGACGCCATTGTCTGCATCATATTAAACTGTGCGTCTCCATGGAAATGGGCCCATACGCACGGAGACATGTGCTCCAAGTGAGGGTGTGTTCTTTCACAGTTCATCATACCTCAGTTGTGGAAAAAAAGACTCAAGTAGTCCCGCAGTGGACCATGTGTCCTTTGCAGATGTGTGTTAGAGCAGCAGTGGGAAAACTAACTACAACGTGTCAAAAAAACAAAACACAAAAAACAATTTTCTATATTTTATAAATGCAGTGATTTATATTGGTTCCAGACACAGTGAAAATAAACAATTAACTGGTACTTACCTATTAATCATCAGCAGAAATCAGCAAGAAGTCAAGGGGGGCATGAAAAAAAAAGGAAAGAAAACACATTATTAGTTGATTACAGCAGAATATCAGACAAACATCTTGTTATAATTGAAAACAGTGTTTTGAGCTCAGATGAATCTCCAGAGAGAACGCTAGCTGGAAAGTAGCAAGGTTGTTTTTCTTGACATTAGGAACAATTTCGCTTTACTGCTCCACAGAGAAAATCTTATCTTCCACCATATGTTTTGAGACTCTCCCGAACAGGAACCTCAACATCTTCACCTCACTCTTATCTCTACATGGGAGTTCCCTGGAGTATTTCTCTTTGACACGACTTTTACAGATGCCAGACTCGGGCACAGCTCACGTGTCGGGAGCCTCGTTCTGAATGCAACTCCGTCCCTGGGGGGAATTTGCTCAGAAAAATAAAGAAATGGGGAAAGAGAAAGTAGGCCTGACTACTGAATAGCCTGCTGCCCCTGGAGGGCTCTCGCATGTAAGTGCTTCGTGAATGGCGGGCCTGAGGACTGGATGCCAATACGCGTTGACATCATGGCAGTTGCTGGTTATTGTGCTACGAGGGACAGACGCTGTCACGCTGAAAGAGCAGATATTATTTGTGGCTATGAAACTGGAGCTAAAGAGCAGCTATGCCCTCTAGATTTGGTATTTTATCCATGCGTTTTTTTTTTTCTTCTTAAGTCAAACCATCATCATTCCCTCACGTCGTTTCTTTCTTTTCTGAGGAGCTACAGTATATCTGTCTTCCGTCTTATGTCTAAACTCCAAGCTCCATGTTACCCGCCACTAAACTGCAGCAGCAGCATTTTAGTAATGATGGGTCCTGTTGTTATGCCATGATGTAAAATTAGTGAGTGCAGCCAAAGACATGGCACCCCTTGACACACTCTGTTGGGTATGTGGTGACAGTTTTACGCAAGTTAGAGACCACAAGAATGTTGGGCACTCTTCTTTTTTTTCTCCCCCTTCTGACATAGAAGGATGTCTCTAGTTCCTGGAAAAAGGAGTAAATAAATCACAACTATACAGTCTCACCGAATATCTCTATAGGACTTAAGGAGTGAGCACTTGACTGAACTGAAAGGCCAGTCGTGGGCAGAGACGAGTACTTTTCAATTTCAGGTGGCTGATTAAAGGCAAGGCGAGGCAAATTTATATGGATAGCACATTTCAGCAACAAGGCAATTCAAAGTGCATCAACCCTGTTTATTCATTAAACTCTGCCCCTGGTGCTAAGCTCCCTGTTCTCACATGACACATATACATCTTACAATAACTGAGGCTGAGATACAAAATGCTTTGAGACAATGTGTCTTTGAATTCAGGTAGCGGTAGATAATGTAAGCTTCTCATTTTATCAGCTCTAGACAGATGGCTAATTAAGCTAACTTTACTTCCATGAGCCTCCGGCTAACTTTTTAAAGGGGGCGTATCATGCACATATACAGGTCTGTATTTATATTCTGGGGCTCTGCTGGAAAATCGTTGCATGTTTTATAGCTCGACATGTTTTACAGCTCTTTATGCAGCCCGTCAGTTCAGCCTCTGTTCTGAGACAGGCCGTTTTAGCTCCTGTCTTCTGATGAGCCCGCTCTGTTCTGATTTGTTAGCTTCATCATGGCTGACATCCAGCCGCTCGGGAGGCTACATCACTTGAAATGTCAACTTCTCAAATACATCTGTACATACGGAATATGAGAGCAGACAACACAAACAACACATGGAAAAACATTTGTGGGCATGTGTGATGATCTGGTCAGCTAGTCTGCAAGGTTGAAGAAAAAAAAAACCCATGCAAATCCCAGTATTCAGAGAAGGCTGAATACTGGGATTTTGACCTACAGGGAGCATTTCTACATATGTTTGCCTCAAGTTTTGGAACTTTTACCACATAGATATCCAACATCATAGAAATGAGCATAATATGTCCCCTTTAATGTTTCCAACTGACTTGTTTTTAACAAGAACCAGGTCAAAGATGTTTAAATATGCACTTATATATTATCATATCAAGCTAAACGGCTGATAGAAAATCTAAGTTCCGACTCTTGTTTGGCTGCTAAGCTTACATGCCTGTTCCAATTTTCAAAAAATAATTACACAGGGGACAAGAAGAGTAAATATACTGCAATGATTCAACTTGTCTTGTTCCTGTAGAGAAAAACAAACACGAAAGAGTGATGTAAATTAAAATAACTAGAGAACGGTGCAAAAGTCCACTTGAGTGACATGAGAAAACAGACCGCTTACCAAAGCAAACACTGGGAAACAGACAAACACAATTTAAAAGCACTTAATTAAACCTGCAAACGGCTCACCTGACAATGTCACCGGAGGTAATTAAATGCACTGCACATGGAAACACACATCAATCATCCAGCCCTGAGGCCAATGGCAAATTACTCAGAGGATGTAATGTACCACCCTACTACTACTACTACTACTACTACTACTACACGCTTTACACGGAAACTATTCTTCCAGCCGGTATAAACATATATTCATCTTAAAAAAGTAAACGGCCATCTCTTTATTTATTAAAAGTGTCTTTTGTGATTGTAGCATGTGGACTGAAGACTAATTTCCCTTCACCGCACGCCCTTTTGGGTGTGTGCTCTCCAGTGAGTATGGGTGGTTGAGTGCACGAGACCACCGGCATACAGCAGAGGTGGTAAAGGGAAAAGTTATCTTCATCCAGTCAAGCTGTTTCTAATGGTGTCCAAATTCCACCAGATGGCTTTTCTCAGCAGATTGTAGTCAGAAGCAGACCACAGGATAAGTCACACAGAGGCTAAGCCTGCCTTTACAAATCCCGAGATCAGATCGAGAACAAATTTCAACCTTCGTTTCAATGCAGCTCAGATCCTCTCACGGACCTGCAAAGTCAGCACAAAAAAAAAAACTGAGCATACAATTACATTTTCCATCAACAACACTGCACAGTTGACTAAAACCAAGCTGTGAAGCGGAGTGTGTGTAGTAAAAATAATAAATGAGCCTCGGTGAGGGTGAGTTGTTATCACTGATTCTGGTGTCTCTCAGGGCTCACAAACACTGTCATACATTTCCTGTCATTATACACAGGAGTCTCAGCTTGACCAGCTACACAACCAAAACAGAAAAATACAGGCTCATTTTCAGGAAGAGTAGGGTCATAATCATAACAAGCAAGTCGGTCTCTTTCCCCTACAGCACCGATGGGAGCTGCAGCCAAGTAATAAAAACACACAAGCTCTTAAATCTGCTCCCGAGGTCCCAACCCCGAAGAGCAAATCAGGGCTGAAAAATACAACATCTGTTTGCTGTATGTATGCTGTTGCCATCGGTGCCCCGGACCCTGGAGAGGATTCTGTGAAACTATAGAATTTAACTTCCCAACTCCTCCGCTGAAAGAAGAGGAGGATCCCCTCTCCAGCTGAACAAACAGCTCATGCAGCATATAGCAGTTTGGGAGGGTGTGTCCGACACAGAGGCAGGAGTATGTATATGTGTGTGTGCGTGTGTGTGTGTGTGTGTGTGTTTGTGGAAGTGAACCTCAACTTGACCTTCTGCACTACAGCATACCAGCACGGCTGATAACACACCAATATGACGCAGAAACAGATGCACAGACTTCAGATGTGGAGAAGGAAAGACACACTTTCAGATTGTTATATAATACACTGTATTCTCATTTCTCAACAAGACTATTTAATGTTTAGGGCCAAAGCTAACATTTAGGACACTGATGTGATCATTGATCAAGTTTAGCTCAAGTATGTTAGATCATATGCTTATGTAACCATATAACATGCATGTTTTACAGTAGTATAACCATAAGCCTACTTTTTCTAACTGATGTGTTTTAATAGTTTTAGATAAGAGAGGCAATTCATTGTTGGTTGAATTGGTTGAATACCATCAGACTTATCATCGGGGCCAAACTTAATGATGTTCCTATGTATACAGTTAAATAACAGCAATTAATCCCAATGGAAACTATATTTAAGATGATGAGTCATTTGGTTCATCTTCCCAAGGAGCATGATGCCAAATATTAGGTTAGATATCATGATATCATCTGAAAACAACAACACCTCTGTATACCTATAATTCAGACATTGATATCGCTCAGGTCACATTGATTGATGGCTGCTGAGAATGTTTAAACGGACATAAATTAAAAGCTGAATGACATGCTGTATATATATATAAGGGGCCACCTGCCAGCTTCATGCTGTGATACATGCTTCTTGTATGTATCACAGGAGGGAGCAGGGTCGTACGTGCTACACAGTTCACTGTCATCAGATCTACAAATCATATCAGAAGCGACGCCTGCGTTACCAAGCATCTGACGCTCGACTACAATTACATGTTTCAGCTGTAGGCGTTTCCACAAAGCTGCTGAGGCAGCCGTTTTGCCTCCGGTGTTTGAGAGTGAAACTGTCAGTCTGGTGTGTCATACGGAGAAACTGACCCCCCCCCCCCCCCCCCTGCAAGCAACTGGGTATCTTTTTAACATGGCCCCTGGCATCCTCACTGCCCTGCCTGCCTAAATATCAGAAGTCACCCGGAAGCCTGAGATTCAAGTCCTCCCAAAGCAGTGAACCCTATCTGAGCAGCTGCATTGTACTTTATGGAGGGAGCATATAGAGTTTCCTGAGGTGGTGATTCCCATAAGGGTAATGTTTCATTTGGAGGTTGCCTTTCCGACGCCTTTTGTTTACATTCTACGGACAAGCTGAGCTGTGCTCCATCTAATCAAGTGTGTATTCGATTAAAATGCCTGCCTCCCTCATCAGGAGGGGCATTTCCTTCAACATGTGCCGATCACGCTTTGGGCCACACAAGCTCAGTTACAGGCAGCATCAATTTCTTAATCCTTCAGTTGCAGAGGAAGGGTCTTTCTGATCCATTTATTGACTCTCTGTCCTTTTTATGCCCCAATACTCTCAATTAAACACCATGACTTTAAAGCAGCTAACATTTTTATACAAACAATGGATCACATGACACGTACGTGAAAGAGTTGTCCACAGAGCCCACACAGAATTACCACCTGACTGCATCTTTCAGATCAGTGTTTTTGTTTTGGCCCGGAACGTTACAGTTTTGGTTGATTCTCACAGCTCTCATCCGGACGCAGCAGGTAGCTGTCATCAGCCTGAACATTTGACGATGAATTCCCCAACACACAAAACAGCATGAGTGCAGTACTGTAGAGCAAAGTGAAGTTAAAAGGAAAGGAAAAAGACACATAATCAGTGAGATAACTTGTTATCTGAAAGGGGACTGATTCAGCCAGATGGCGTTGAGCAACCGGATTTCAAAGGGACCAATAAAAGAGAAAGTGAACGTACGTGCATGTATGAGAGGCCAGCGTCTGTGCTTATAAAGTGGTAAGAAAAATGGAGGCCGCTCTTAGTGAGAAAAGGGTTTTACTGCCATTCCTCTCTGGAGGTCAGTTGACAGAAAAAGCAGCGGGCAGCAGAAGATCTGTGGATATGCACATCAAAGTTGGGCCTCCAGACTGGTGTTTATGTTTCATTTTTCTTTTATCTGCCGATCAGCTGCTCCCTCTCTCTCTCTCTCTATGATCTCGGGCTTTTTTTTTTTTTTTTACCTTATATAGATCTCTCTCTCAGAGCACGCCTTCGTGAGCCGAGGTTTGGAGGACGCTCCCAGGAGCACTGCCCGTCCCTTCCCATAACACAGGCATTAGGATAAACTAGGCACTGGGGGCCAGTAAAAGGGGAACGGGGGCATCTACAAAAGGCAGAGAACTGGAGGGATCAGCAGGGAGAGTGGAATTTCTTCATTACTTTCTCCAACTTCTTAAGCTCTGCTCTGCATTATCTTTGTGCTCAGAAAAAGTCGCCACACTTGTCTGACCTAACTGCCTTTTCGCTGCTGAATGTGTGGTGGGTTTGTGTACCGTTCACACATTAGCCCCGATGTGCAAAACCAACACTTAGGCCACCGTAAATTTACATCTAGCAACCGCACGACTTTTTGTTGACAAACAGCTGAATTCTCATAAAACACACACTGTGTTGTAATGAATTCCTTGGCTCGGGATTTAACGCCGACTGGGCCGAGCCTGCGTTGCTCAGCGGCAATCCGACCGCAGTTTTGTGTAGTGCAAATCCCAGCCAAAGGGCAAACCCTGACTGAAAAGAGGCCACAAGGCTGCTAGAAGCCATGTGACAGTATTGAGCTATACTCAGTTTCAAATTCGTCTAAGATGTTCAGCTCTGAAAGCCTTGAGAGATGGGAAGTTTGAAAGACAACAATAGAGACCGCAACGCAGCAAATGGTCTGTTTCTGAAGCAGGGATGAGCAAAGTTTACCCTTCAAGTGGGTCTGTGGTTCAGGTTGGGTTGTGTTGATGTAAGCCTTTTACCAGATGGTTTCTGTTTTATCCACGCTGGTCCACGTCCGGCCGGGGAAACAAAGATCTGACCTCTCCCCATTGATTTCTTTGATCACAGCCTACTCCAGTTGTTACTGGAACAGAGAAAACACCAGGACAGTGCTACGGATAGTGTGTCCTGTTGCATTACAGCCCTTTAAAACAGATCCACATGTTAACACGGCCCCCAATCGTTCCACTGTGACTACTTTGAGTAGAGAGAAACACTTTCTCTACGTGGGTTCACAATCCATTTAAAATAATAACATTAATAATCACCAATAAACTCCACAGTTTAACAGCATTAAGAAGTTCACAAAGTGACTTTTCCACTCATCTGAGGCAGCCGCATTACATATGAAATGTTTCCATATTCAACACTTAAGAAGAATCACAAATAATAGCTGTTTAAGGCCTGGTGACAACCACAGAGGAAAATGGCCGTTAAAAGTTTGGAAAATCAAAAAGTAATTGCTTCCTCTAATATTTCCTTTACTCGAGTTGAAGCTGCTTCAAGGTCCGGTCTCTTTTGTTTGTCGAGCAAAAAAATACTTTGGTTGTGAGCTACAGGAAGAAAATTTGGATTGACTCCATAATGAATGAAACTTAAAGCCGCCCTGTGGAGTTTTCTTGCAGACAAACAAAAGTTGTGTTTACATTCAACCTTTCACACCAAACACACTGTATGTATCACTGACGTATAACCAATGTGTCAATTGCATTTCCTTCCTCATAAAACTTTTTTGGTTTACTCTGTTTACAAGCTTACAGTCATCTTCTTTGTAACTTTCGGAAGAGTGAAAAAGCAACATGTATCACGTCACCTGCATGTACCTGAGTTCTTATTTGTGTATGATACAAACAAAACAGTGACCTGCTCATAAAAACATAACTTCATAACACTATTAGTGGAAAAAACACTCCAGGGTACAGGGCACCTTTAATATGCAAGCCCGAGGGGTTCTATATATGGTAAAGAGTTACGATGCAATCAATTATATATTCATATTAAATATATGAATACATATATGGTGTTTGGAATGTAAAGTTATCTATTCATTTTTTCATTAATGAATGTGTTCTGACCGTAGATGGTTGGAAGAGGTGAAAATAACATTCTCCATTTTATTTACATTACAGCAAATGCACTTAAAACCCCTTTTCCCACATTACAGTTGTTGGTGAATTAGAGTATACATTCATTCCAGCTGATGTAACATAACGTCATCTGATAAAAAGTCATGTTTGGTTACATTAGAGGAGGGCAAGACATGACCATGACTGCACATTTTCATTACCTTTAGGCTAAAATAAACTCAGCTTTTTCTCTAAGTGCTGGACTAGGGTGTATTTCTAGCTTGTAATGGTTTCTTCAACAATATAAGCTTACTAAAAAAGTTATGTTCATCAATTAGGAGTTATATTCTCTACAATCTTGTGCTAGCTATTCTCAGCAGCACTCATGTTTCAGAAACACATTCAACTTCCCAGAAAATACCTCAGAAGTGGACACACTCTGCCAAGAGACTGTGAAGTCATAGCCGGCCCTGCCCTGCCTGACATGCTAACATTATGTAACCAAAAGACGGAGTAAAACTCACATGACATCAGCCTGAATGTGCAGTGGAGTTTAAACATCCAAACAACACTTGGCTCTTCATCTGATCTCACAGATGTCAGCAGCTTATCAATAACACACTGACAGTTCATTATCGGCTGACTGATCGGCTACAACAGATTAATAGTCTAAGATTACCTTTCCCTGCACTTAAAAGCCCATTATAATGAGAGGAAAAATGAAAGCTGTGTTTGATTGGTTATTTTAACAAGACCACATTGATTATATTTCAAATCAAGATAAGTTTGCAGCTTGTTTCAGTCGCCATGTGCAGACTCATGGAGTTGCATGACTCCTGCTTTACACAAGTTCAAATAAAACACACTCTGAATAGTAATCACACTCTCTCGAGTACAAATACAGTATCATGTCCTCGTGCTGTTATTGGCCAGTAGTGCGTGGTCTGTTAGCCAATGGCGTGGCCCTGCATTGTTACTGTGTGTGTGTGTTCAGTCCAGCTCGTCCCACTGCTGTAGGGTGTGTGGTGGAGCGGTGGAGGAAAGGGTGGAGGGGGGGTGGCTGCTCAAAAACAGGGCCGACCTCAATACTGAAGCCAACCAAGCAAGATTGATTTCATTGTCTTCTCCTTTCATTGCCCTTCCCCATTTAGGAACATTGTTTGTTAAAGGTATACTATGCAGGATTTGCTGCTTGGTGTTTGTAAACACACAGCATTGAAAGTTGGCCCCTCCTCCCCGGCTCAATGAGAGAGAGAGAGACAGCGGTGGTCCAGCAAGTGAGAGTGAATGAAGACATTGAGCGGTGCTGGTGAGATCAAAGCAGTGAATCAGATAAATAAAATGTTATTTTCTGAGTGTTTCACAGCGGTTACGTTCCTAAGTACAAATAAACACACCCGCAGCTCCGCACAACCATGCAGGAAGATTGTTGGATTATGTGTTGAAGCTGCGTCCTGTCCACTGCAGCCTCCCTGCTCTGCGTGTGTGTGAAGCTCAGCCCCGCCCTGTCAAGTAGACATACAGACCTGCTGCTCTTTATGCATCTATGACGCAGAGACAGAGAGCAGAGCGGAGCAGAGGAGAGAGATGGAGACAGCAACGGCCACTACGCTACGAGTCCTTATAGTTATTGGCTGGGAGCTACACACCCACTGCCAAAAGGTTGACGCCCTGAAACAACCTGAACACAGCAAAATAATAAGAAAATACAGGCAGAGAGCTGAGTCTCTGCAGATAAATACATTCATAAATACGTTCTTTGTCTAGCAGCAACTTCATGACTACTTCTAAAGCAAACCAATCTGCAGTAGTCTTCATGTTTCAGTTTATATGTATTTAGAGAATCAGGATCTGACTCTCTCAGAACAACTACTGGGCCAGTATAAATACAAGCAGGCAGCTTTAGCTCTACTTGCCCAGCAACATAGCTCTGGAGATTTTTGCTCACTCCATTCCGGATATCACATGAATCCGGACCGGAGTTTCCCTCTCTCCTATGCCTCATGAAATCTCCTGCAACTTGACTGGGAGAGCAACCTCATATAGACTAAACTACAGGCAGGTTCTCTAAAGTAGCAGCTAAGACAATCTGGGTACAATTACACCCACCTTAATTTCAAAATGAGCGCTGTTAAAGGACAGCTGTAATTTGGACTGACCTTCCAGCTCAGTGTGATTGTCGGCGTCTGCTTGGATCTATCAAAGTGTTTATCTGCTGTAAAATCTAGTCTTTAAACTCATCTAGATGTATCACATTACAGTCTTGTCCTAGTTTCTCTGTAATAAGACCAACACCCTTCAATTCAAATTGTACTTTATGAAAGATAGACAGTATGCCACCAGCGTGATCAGAGTCGCAATCTGTTGATGTAGCCATAACATTTTATCAGTCCACAAAGATTAGATCCACTGGATCATGACTAGGATAGTGGATTACTGGGCCTCATCTGTCAATCCTTCTCCTGTGTTGCATGACTATTTGTGAAATGTGCAGCCATACAAATATCTGAATAGGTGAAATATGTTGAAATAATAAGCACATCTGCTTTTGAATGTCAATAACAGAACAGAAATGATTTCCCTAATTTCAGCTTCTCCAATGTGAGAATTTGCTGCTTTTCTCTGTTTTAGAGCTTCACTTGGTTTGAGGCTGTTGGTTGAATGAAACAAGACATTTAAAGACATCACCTTGGACATTTTTTTGCTTTTTTCTGTCATAAATTTATCAGAAAATAATGTGGAGAATAATCAATAATGAAAATAATAATTACTTCGAGCCCTAATTGAGAAATCTCCCATTTATTCTGCAGAGATATAAAGCAAAACCTTCAAACTCCTGAGGTGACACATGCTCTCATAATGGTAATTACACTACAGTATAAGTTTAAGATGAAGAAAATCTTCATATGTTTGCATTTATTATCAAGGTATATAGGTTAAAAAAAAAACCTACAAGCAAATCTCAAAACCAAAAAAGACGGGTTTTAGATTGGAAGGGTGAGGCCAAGTTAGTGAAAAAAATTCCATTCAATCTGTATTTCTGGTCTTGGTTGAGACTCTGGGGAGAGAGTGATTTAAGAAAGGATGAACCAAACCCAAAAATCAGGCTTCTTTCAGAAGCAGTAGAGGGAGAAATGTGTATATGGTGTGAACATGTGTGTGTTTGAGTGTGTGTGTGCGGGGGTAGGAGGGGTAAAAGATGTCCTTTCTCCACATGTGAAAGACCCCAGACTTAGCAGCCGCCACTCAGTTATGCGTGACCACCAACCCCTCCCATTAAACAAGCTTTTATCTGTGAAAGGACTCATTGGTTTGTTTGTGTGGTTGGTTCCATCTTCAAGGCCCTGAACAATATCTATGAGCCCTTGGCTTCACTAATCAGTAACCGCAAATTAAACTGTAATTCCTCAACTTCCGATGAGCAAAGGATCATCATTAATCTGCTTCCTGATGTCTCAGATCTCCACACTCTGCCAACAAGCAAACACAAGAATAACTGTGCAAACAGTAAATATTTGATAACTGGCAAACTCCTCGGCTTCTCAACTGTTCTGCGTTAGCCTTCTTGTGTGGTCAGGAGGCTGCTCAAGAGAGCTGCAGGAATGCAGGCGGAGAGGAAAGCCAACAATGCTTTTAGAGCCACCAAAATCTTGTACACAAGCCACTAGTGTAGTTCCTGCGGTTCCCTGTGTGCAGAATAATCTCCCTTTGAAGAAGAGACACAATAAGATAAGTGATTTAAATGGTGCAGGTTCCACATTCACCTTAAATAACAATAGTTCAGCTCTGTGAGAGGAAAACAGGAGAAGAAAAGATGGAATGCACAGAAGAGAAGGAAAAAAAAATTAAAGCAAACTTCAACATTCAGCAAGAAGTACAATATCCTTTTTCCACTTTTTTGACTAAGTAGGAGAGACAATCCCACGTCTAGAAAATGAATGGCTCACACAGTGTGGGAATGATCCTGGGAAGTGACTGTGATTAGTCTGGCTCCGCTGGGCATGATATCACAGCAGGGTGAACCTGGCTCAACAGGGACTCGCAGAGAGACGAGGAAGACGCAGTAAGAGAGAGAGCGAGAGAGATGAGAAGTGATGGGCTGTTCTTATGAGAGAAAGAGAGAGAGAGAGAGAGAAGCTGAGGGAACATGCATGGTAATTTGGTCTCCACAGGCTGACAGTGATTTTTAAGATGGTAATCACATCAACTTTGTAGCTGAGGCAGAGTGACATCACTGCGAGCTGCTCGTTTATCCCGCCCTGGCAGAGCCCAGTGGAAATCCAATAGCAATGAGCAAGTCTGTGGGTCCAAAGCTTCAATTCAGCTATACAGACCCTCTAATCATGAACAAGAGGATTGTGAGATATCAAGTAATACGGTCAAGACATTATAAAGCAGCCTGCTTAGTGCTAACAGTTCAGAACATCACTGCTGACGCCATCCAGGATATTCAGAATATAAGAATTCAAGTCATACAGTATGCTCATATGTATCTTATATAAATATAAATGTTAATATTAATATGCTTCAATATTAAAGGAATAGTTCAACATTTTGGGAAACACTTACAGTTATTTGCTAAGATTGATACCACTCTCATGATTGTACAGTTAATATGGAGCACACAGCCAGTAGATACTTAGCTTAGCTTAGCATAAAGACTGGAAACAAGAGGAAACTGCTAGCCTTGCTCTATCCAAAGTTAGCAACTTTTTATTTTGTGCAACAACAAAAGTGTAGAAATGACATGTTGTGGTTTAACAGAGGGCTATGTACCAGACTATATCTTGGTACAATAACTTCCCAGAGTCATCAACATGAGGTTGCCAAGCAACCAGTGAAGACACCAGGAAGTTATGAGATATAAGGTATTAATAAGTGAGATCTAAAGGTGTTGGCAGGTAAATTTCTAGCAGATGCTTCCTCCTGCTTTCATTTTTTATGCTGAGCTAAACTAACCGGCTGCTGAATGCAGCTTCATATTTACTATGTTAACATGAGAGTTGTACAGTATCAATTATTGAAGCAAATAAGCATATTTCCCAAAATGTTGAATTATTCCTTTAAGCCTCTTTGCTCTTTTGGATGATTAATAAAAGCTACTGAGCTGAGAAGGAACCACCCAGTTAAAATGTGCTGTCTAGGAAACAACAGGATTTTGCTTTTGTTTACTTGTGTATGTATGATGATCACACTTTCATTACACAAGAATTTACAACTTTTAATGTGGAAAAAATGCTCAAATTAGCCATAAATATTTGAAATGAATCAGAGCACCAGAGGGAAACAGGCCTGCATCTGAGTGCATTTGGCAGATATTTGAATAAAAACACATGTGATTAAAGGGCGGCTTGGGTCAGGGACCAGATGTCACCAGCGCCTGTGTGGGCGGAGCTCCTGATTGAGACTGAATATTAATAAGGAGAAAGGGGGCTTTTCCACATGCTTTGTCTTTGCCTCAATACGGGTCACCAGCAGTCACGCTGAACTTCACAGACACGGAAATGTGTCACCTAACACAGGATCCACTTTACTCGGCAGATTAGGGGCGACCAGTGTCCCAGATTAAAGAGGTCAGGTAAATACCCCATGGATTTATACTTATCAACAGAAACAGCATAAGAAAGAAGTTCCTGCAGTGGAATGATGTCATCCCCTCCAGCATCTTGATTAATCCACAAGAATATTTATCTTACAAACACTAGATACAAGATACAAGATAATATAAAGATCTATAATAACATTGCAAAAATACAGTACATTACAGTGCCCTAAGGAAACAAATACAGAGATCTTTGAGTGATACAGTGATGACACACTGTAACCAAATCAACCCTCATGTCTCTGGCATTGAGCCCGAACAGCTTGATGAGCAACAGGATGGATGAAAGTGATGTACAAAGCATCGGACATCTGTGAAATGCTGGAGTTAGATTCAGATGTAGCATATTGAAATATGCAAAACAAGAAACACACAGCTTCATACTGTATGTGGTGTTAAAAAGGAAAGGAGTTCCTCTCCTTTTCCTAACCTGATGCTTTTCATTAAAAGCTTGTTATTTGCACCCACTTGGTAAGATATTAAGTGTTCTGTATGCAGGCAGAAGCAATATAATGACACTGTAATAACTGGAAAGCTACGTGGCAGGATCCAACTTCAACTCAAAGAACAATTATTTACATATGTTGTAGGGCAGTTTATTTACATCACTGATAAGATAGCTAAAATATTTGGTTATTTGCAATGCTGGACGCTTATTGCATCACGTTCTTCCCATTTTCTCTCTCTATCTGAAGTCGAAGCCCACTCTGACACGTAGCGAAAACATTTTTAGGGTCACTTCAAGGTTTGTTCTTTGGCTCACTCCTGACACGAGGCCTGTAACTAGCCCTGATCTGAACATCACATGCATTTATGAACAATGAGTAATCGTGGTCTAGACGGATCCCGCTGCAGGCCCTCTATGGTTTGTTTACAGAGGGAAATGAGGTCTCAATGGATTGTGGTTTAGACTTGTCACTCCATTCGGTGTGAAAACAGTGTATTAGCGGTGCGATATCTGACAAGAAGCAGGAGCGAAACGACAAGAGTCGCACCTCCAGTTTCCTCTCTTACGCTGTCGTCTCGGTGACCTTGTGGAAAGTAAAAGTCCAGATGGACGGGTCACATCTGCGCTCTGAGGAATGCACGCTGCTCCTCTCCCGTCACCCTTATATCCCCTCACCCTGAGGGCTTTGGGAAACTCAGGACTGTAAGGTTATTCCCCCCTCTCCTCCTCTACCTTCTCCTCCTCCTGCATGTCCTGATCTGCTTTACTCACACTGATGACCGTGACGAACACAAGCCATGTGGTACAACAGGAGCGACGTAAACCTATGAGCGACAACAAAAACAACTTTGCAGAGATTAGACAGGGGAGGAAAAAAGAAAAAAAAAAAAAAGCTCTGATGAGGATGATGCAAACCCAAAAAACAGACAAGCCTCAAGCTACTTATGTGGATGAACCCCACATCGTCATAAAAGACAGATTAAATTAAACATCATAATCCACGGGGATCAGGGGAATATGCAAATTCATAGGAGTGACTCAAATATTTGTTTCCTGGCTCTACTGCTTTTAAAAAACACACCGTTTGAAAAAAAAAAGAGGTTTCACAGAATCACAGGATAGGCACACAGACTTTGGAACATCCTCATATTTTCCTAAGTTATATGTGAAATTCCAGTGACTGAGCCCTGACCTCCTTTTTGACATCTTATCATTAACTTTCTCTCTGCTCTGAAGCTCTGATGAAAAGGCTCTTTGTGTCAGTGATCAGCGTCCCTCCCGCAGGCATCATTCCATGTCAACATAAGCAACACGATTACAACATCAGCCACCAACAATCCACGCTGTCACCGCCTGCAAATTAAATCCACTCAAACACCACAACATTAATAAGTCATGTTCAGTTTTCTCCACTTACACGCTCGTCAACAGACGTCAGAGGGTATGAGGCAACGAATGGAGAGAGAGAGTGAGAGAGAGAGGGAGTGAGAGAAAAACAAAAGTTAACTTTGACTGCATGAATTATGCCACAGCTGCCAAACGGAACAATTTTTATCCGATCTTAAAAAGGGTGTATTCCTCCACATTCTCTTACAGTAAATGAGGTTATAAAACCTGCTGTAAACACATTTGAATCACACATTAAGCCAGCGAGCAATTTATCTTCAGCACCTCCATAAATCTGGATTCGGGTGACTGTGTGTGACCTGGGAAAATCAATGGATCCACATAATGTAAGCATCCAACTTTTACTGCAGCGACTGAGTTTATAGCCTCCATGGTAACAGTCATACCACGCCAGGGAAACTCCAGTTAGCCCAAAGTAACCTCAACTTTTCAAGCCTATGTGTCAAACTAGTGGAGAAAGAAGAGATACTCGCACATAAATGCACCTTGCAAGCATTTGCGGAGACAAACTGCTGAGTAGTAGCTCCAACAATAAGCTAAACCCTGTCTTTATAAATCATTAATGAGTCCTGACGGCTTTTTTCAAGGAACCTGTGACAGACAAATTACTTAATTACTACATATCTCTTTTCATTTCGCAGCTGTTACTCATGACCTAAATGTCGTTTCAACTGTAAACTCGAAAAACTGAAATCTTGTGTTCAACTGGCTTTGGTTTGCTCAGACAAAAAAAAAAGTTTCTGCGGAAGGCAAAGGTAATTCTTACAAAAAGGAAATAACCATAATCTGCTTCACAGGCTGCACCAACTACAGGGAGGTTGATGTGCGCGAGTCCTTCAGGGGGAGGAAAATAACCAACCTACTCTTGGAAAGAGGATGATAGGCTGGATGAAAACACATATTGCGTGCCTGACACTCCCTCTGCCCACACTCAGAATAGAAGGATAGCTCTGTTGACTGTTGACCACCACTCGTCCAGCTTTAGCACATCTCTTTGTTTTACTCTTCCGTCTCCATCCTATTTCTGAAATCAGATGACACCTGGTCCAAATTACACTGTATTAAAATACCATGAACTTGTATATTTTCACAATGGGTTGCCACAGCGGGATTCAAACCCCTGACCTTGGGTCAGTGCTATTGCCACTGAGCAACAAAGGCCCGCGTTGAACGTATACATTTCACAGATGGAGAACGAGGAAGCAGCTGCCCAGCGCCTTTCAAAGAAGAAGCTCAGCATAGTTGTTACTTATGGCATGACTGGCTGCACATGACATCATTGGGAAGGCATGTGTCCCTGTGTATTGCTATTAGAAATGTATTGTTGTCTGTGTGGAGTAGAGTGTGATGCTCCAAGTCTACAACATAATAGAAGCACACACACTGAGCAGGGATAGAAGGCAGAGTGAAATAACTCTAATGGCTCGTAGAGGTTGAATTATGTTGCAGTCTTTCATTGTCACAACTGTTCTGCATGAAATCTGACTGTTCTGGCTTTGCATGCATGCAATATGATATGATCAAAAGGCATTAAAAGCTTCAGTCATGCATTTAGGCTAGCATCTTGAAGAAATTATATACGATCATATTTTATAGTTAAACCTCACTTTCATTGGCTGTTATGATGAATGGATGAAAGACATAGCTGAGGAATGACTTGAACCGGTGATTCAAGTCCATAGAATGTTTGTGACAAAAATGTATTCCATGAGAACTGATCAGTGGCTTCACTCACATGGGAAAAGCAAATCAACATGAGTGAACTCTGACATGCAGATTTGTTGAAATTTGTTGTTGTTAGCGAGTTAGCGAGCTTTGTAATTAAGAAACTAAAAGAATTTTAATCTCACTTTATCTGTTTATTAAATAAAGTGATATTAAATTCTGAGAACAAAAAGCCAGGAGGATCTAACAACCCAATACACAGAATTATTATTGTTACTTATTAGCACTAGCATGTTCCTGGCTGACTAGCATGTGAGTGGTTTGCAGTAAAATGTTAAAATATCATCTTAAGACAAGTTATTCATCACATTTGAGCTTTTTTTTTTAAATTGTGAAATAATCTGTATCATTTGGATTCAGAAGATACCCTGAGACATCTCCGGGGTCTGTTTCACTCCCACCAGGAGTCATAAATTATAAGGACTTTCACGGATAAGGAGGACTTGAACAGAGGGGTAAATCACACTTGGATACCTTAACATTAGATCATTCCCAACATCTCAGATTTCTTAACTATTCTTGTGACAGAGGTCATAAAAACAAAAGCAGTGGGAAGAGGAACCAGTCAAGTGATTGTTGTGCAATAACACCGGAACACACACTTAAAAAACAGTGTCTATCCTCCAACGGGGCTTTCAACAGGGATAATGTAGCCAGCCAGTGGGGAAAAGTAGCCATGTAGAGGCTATAAAAGTCCATATTTGGTGGCCTCTGACACATTGTAAAGCCACTATTTCATCATATACACTGATCTTAATTATTGCATGTTTTAATGCCTACTTGATTGTAAACATGTAGTGAATTATTGTAAAGGAGAATTAGGCCTCTTGTGGGTTTTAAATAGCTTGTAAATAGATATTAATGTTAAAAACTAATCGGCCTATTCATGACTGATCATCAGATTAAGAATCATTAGACCTTATTTATTATTTTTTATTTATTTATAGACACCTTCACTGTGAGGTTTATCTAGACATGGTTCATGTCTTGTTTTACTTCGAAACATAAATGTACTGCTATTCAATGAAAACAAACATGGTTATTTTAAGGGGAAACATTTTTACTCCTGTGTCTTATCTTATCTGTTAGTTTTAAATAAAATGATTTATAAAATAAACCAAAGCCCCAAAATAACTCAAAATAAACAAAACATGTGAGTCACTTGACTCAAATCATGTGAATCTACTGAATCAACTCAACTTCTTGTCTTCGTCTTCATTCTCATCTTCCCTGTCATCCTCGGTGTGAGGCTGAGACGTAGCCTTTAGTGCTTGTTTGCACTTTATCTTAAAGATGACAGAATGTAAATAGAGATCATTCATTAAGCCCATAAACGTCTATGTGGCGTTTGTGGAGAATGCAGCGCTTGACGTGGCTGATCAATGCGATCCTTAATGTGTTTTGTCATCAATTATTTTGTTAATATTTGTCAAAGACTGACTCCGCTCTCTACTCAGCAGGACACCAGCTCTCAGAATACACACACACCATCATGCTTACATTGTTTTGAAGCTGAGGTTAGTGGCTATAAATGTACACGCATAGAGAATTGAAACTTGTTAATAAGAAGTATTTTATAAGACTCAAAAATTAATATAATAAAGTACTGGACTTAAATGGATAGCTGTTATGGAAAGCTTGATCTTGTATACTTTATTCTTCCCACACTGATAAATAAATACAGATGAATCCCAGCAGATTAGCTGTGCACATCATATAAGGCAGCCAAGAGATTCTGACTCAGCCTGTTACTTTAAACTCTCACTAGTCTGCTGACACGTCCTTAATAAGATCAGGATCAGTGCTCCTTTAACTTGTAGACCCCCTGAGGAGTACGAACGGGAGGTTGAAAGAGGAGTAAATATGGTACATATGCACATATGTCAAAAACAAATATTTGGTTTAAGAAAATATGAAGAAAATGAAGCGTGTCAAATGTCGGCCAATGTGTAACTATCACTAAAAAAATGCTCAGTTAGTTTACCAACATGAATTTAGGTTAAAGGAAAGGTCATTTCTTCCTTCCTTTGTTGATAGCATACTTTATCTTTTGCAGCTATCTCATCTGCTGCAATCCTACCTTTCTCTCTAGCAGCCAAACAGGTTGAGCGCACAGATCATTCTTTGGCAGACCACCAACATCAACAATCAAGGAACAAGAAATACTTAATAAGATGTGGGAACATGCGCTTCTTACAGACCAGAGGGACGCAACTGCACAGTACAGGAACCAAACTTTTTGGTGCTCCGCTTTCCGGCGTTAGCGTCTGTAAATGGTTAACATTTTCTTGAATACACTCTTCTTCAAGCCTGACTTCCAACAAAAAGACGCCATAAAAAGACTAACGCAACAATAGACAGCATGGGTGCCATTGAGGGACAACTGGCTTAAAAACAACAACAGCCAAAAAAAAAAACCACAACACAAAAAAGTGCAATTGAGAATTGACTCTTCAAGTCAACCTTATAAACGTGAGATAACTTTTGTGAATAAATCTCAGTCACGCTTAGTTACAACTGAATTGGTGAGACTCAACATCAGCAGCCAGGCCTGACAAATCCTTATAATTCCTTGATAGTGGATAAAACAACAGTGCCGTGATTCAAAGATCAGGGCAGTGTGCCCCTCCCTGTGTCCTGCAGTCCTCAGACTGTGTTTAAACCAAGAGATCAGACACCCGTAATCTCCATTGTCCCGTCCTGGGCAGGCGACAGGGTCCTACACTGGCCCACTTTAACAAGCAGGGCCATCTGCAGAGTCACAGATGGCTCCAGCAGTGTCTCACAGGTTTCCCACATTCAGATGGAGGGTTAACCTGATATGATTATACAACGCTACACAGAAAGAGAGAGAGAGAGAGAGAGTGAGAGCAAAGAAATTGTTTCTGCGTTTGATAAGTCTTCATAATCTGCCTTGGTATGCAGTTGGGTATTTGTTATGTTTTTAAGTCCAGAATAACACAGCAGCTATTTTTCACACCATATCTGCACCTTCATCACAGCTCTCCGACTACAACCCGGATCTGCTCAAACATGCCGCATATGCTTTTGATTACAATGTGTTATTCTCGTCTGTCAGAACGAAGTCGTCTTTGATCCACCTTTATACACTCCCTTTGGCAAAGCACCTCTGAAAACACACATTCAAAGCACCCTCCGACCCCACCTCGAAGGTCCACGCTGTTCAAAATAAGAAGAGGGTTCATTGGCCAAACAACACCAACAAAAAAAAACCCTACACGTTTATGACAGCAATGAATGGGTGTCATCAGGGTGATAAATGAAGCATTTCTATCACAAGCTGGTGCCACCATGGCATTTAGTTTGAGAGTGAACACAACAGCGCGGCAATAAAACTGAGAAGAAGACAAGGACACGCTTTCAGGACACATGTAGTGAAAGAATTTGAATCAAAGGCCATCAGTGTGCGCTGCCAAATGGGTTCAACTGCAACATTTCTTCCTTTAGACAAAGTGCTGCCGAGGTAACTGTCCAGACTTTAAGTGAATGGAGAGACCTCCAACTGACAGACTCATTCAAACAGGTCCCGTGACCCAGATCTCTGTTGCTGATTGGCTGCTGGGTGATGAAGCTGCTAGGCGCTATCACAGCATGGGAGCCCTGACCTTGACCTGACGTTAAGGTGAAGACGGGGTGGTTGGGAGACTTTGAGCTCTGATGGGCGAGTGCACCCCGGCTTTGTGTCCCTCAATAGAGATGTAATGACTCACACAAAACTTCCCAGCAGCCAGCCAGCTGGCACACAGCTCGCCTGCACAAAGAAATCTGCGAGGGTAGGCCTTCACCCCAACGCCGGTCTGTTTCAAGCATGGCAGCCATTCAAGACCTGCTTTCTATTTCATGTGTACAACTACTTTTATGTCTGGGTCTCAGTCACATGTGTTTCTCTCCGTGCGTTTCTGTTTTCAAGGGGAGATCATCTGACACAGGTTCATTTTGGTCCCATTTACCGGCTGTTTGGGGACTCTAGACCTAATACTGGACTTGATCAGATCACAAGTAGACATCTAAGAATAGTTTGTGAGTGAAAAGGAAGCTCGACTGCTTTGAAAGACTATTTGCAGTATGTGAATAATAAGACAAACCTCTCAAACACAGACAGATGTGAGTGATTTGCCTATTCCAACCCTTAAAAAGGGTTTTGAAGCTTGCACCTGTGCC
Source organism: Euthynnus affinis (assembly GCA_029490765.1). Lineage (NCBI taxonomy): Eukaryota > Metazoa > Chordata > Actinopteri > Scombriformes > Scombridae > Euthynnus > Euthynnus affinis. The sequence goes on from CM055848.1 coordinate 9,234,501, forward strand.
AAAATACCAAACAGCCACAACAATCTACCTCTGTCTCTTATATGGCTGAGAGCAAATGCGGTATCATTGTTTCCCACAGATATCAGACTGATATGACTGTCCTCAATGTTCAGACTCAATCTGCTGAGCTCCTCAAACTCATGCTGAGCTAAACCTGAGTGGCGCCTTTGGTGAGTAGGGGAGGATTTGCTTCTCATACTTTTTATTGTAAGATTTATAAAAATTAGTCTTGGGGCCTCACACTGTATGGAATTATTTGTGGATGTTTGGCAAAGCACTACCATTAGAGAGTTGGAAAAGAGACTGATTTCTTCAAATATTTCAGCTTCCCGCATGGTACAAAGAAAAAGTTACACTCTAAGTGAAACACACAAACACACAGTCATGTCTGGTTACAGTTTAGCAGTATTCCTATGAGTCTGCAGGAGGAGAGAGTCAAAATGAAAGTCCGTGCTTCTAATGAAAGACACCTTCCACAGTTCTACAAGCTCCGGGCTGACGGCCAACAGATGGGGCTTCTCAGTTCTGAACAACACAGCAGCACCTTTAGGTACTTTCCCCCCATGCACCAAAGCCTAAGGTTGGGAATATTTTCTTCAAATAAAGAGATGTGAACAAGTCCACAGCAAGCCGACCTTCCATTAGTGCAGTGATGCAACAGTGGTCAACAATCCCTCACATTTCCCATAAATGACTCGTCATAAGAAGGAGGAGAATTCTCAAACAAAGTCAAAAACAAGTCAAACCACAACTGTAGCAGCTAAAACTGTAAATCTTATTTGAACCAAAGGCACACCAAAAAAAATACTGATACTCCTCTACACATGGATACAGGAAACCTAGACTGCAAAAGTGAGTTTAACAGAAGTCTCCGCTCTCATTCAATTGAATCATTTGTAATGAAGCCAAAGTCATATTATAGATGAATTCAAAACCGAAACCTTTGCCAGCTGTAATGACCTTTGGCAACGTTGTTGTTACACCTTGCGCGGTGGAAATCAAAGGATAATTCAAATACTGACGCCTATCGGGAGTCACCTTTGTTCTTTTTGGCTGTATTTGGACTCCGGATTTGCTGTTGATCCCTGGTTCTCACTGTCGCCCACAGCATTCATAACTTTACCAAAATAACTGAAGGGAAAAAAGCTTTCCAGGCAATTTTCTTCCCATCCCATAGAATCTATTTATCACTCTGTTCCCAGGGACAGTCCCTGCAGTATGATCAGTTTGTCCTCTACAGTGCAAAAAGCAAACAAACATTTTCAAAAGCATGCAAGTAATTTACTTGATGTTATTGTTGCTCTTTTAGCAAGAGTGGAAAACAAGAAGAAAGGGCAAATTTGATTTAGCTAACGTTGTATGACTGTAAACCCTTACAGTGTGTTGCTCTGCGATGGCTTGCTGCCTGACGGAGAGCTGCTGCCAAGACAGACTGGGCAGATCATCACAAAAGCCCTACAGCAAATGTGATCGGGGATATAAAACTGGGTTTGTCCCAAATATAATTTCCCTTTTTTTCCTCCGGTCTGTCGTTCCCACCCTGTTTTGAAGTTCAATGTTCTGGGAATATGGACACTTCATAAGACATTCAATACTGACTATGTGCTAAAGCTGTAGTCTATTCAGACACATGCTATCTATCTCTCTACATGATTCATGATGAAATATACAATTTTTTGGATTCAAAGTGTAGAGTAAACATAGCTTGTACAGCTCGGGACCGTTATAGAGAAGCATGTATGTTCTAGACAGGTGCGGTCGAAAGCTTTAACTATTTCTACACCCTCATTGTGAAAGACTGGTACTGAGGAACAATAAGGCATCTCATTCAATACATGTTTTCAGTGCTCAGATGTCAGTGGAAGTTCCCTACGAGTAAAGAGCTCCCAGGTGATTGAATCAGACCTTTGGATTGGTAACTGCATTCAGGGTGAGCATCCATTTCTTTGGAAACGTGGCATAGACATGAGGTAAACTAGAATTTCCTGTGCTCTTGTAATTAAATATCTAATGGTTGGAGCTCTGTGAGAATGCAGCCAACTCTGTGGAAGTTTGATGTGTCATGAGATCAGTAACAATGGCCACAATAAAAACTGAGACTGGGAAATCAAATGAACCCTGGTACTCTTTGAGGCAGAGCCATGGGACATTTGATTACTCATTTGACTGCAGTGAAGTTCAGGAAATACAGAGAACAGTGCCTGTTTTACAAATTAAGCCCTTTCATTTACAAAAACTCACTGTGCGGTGATTCATACATTAGTACTCATAATATTTTATCAAATATTAACCCAAACAGATTTACCCAGAGTACAAAGCATCAGTTCCTGAATGATTGGTGGTCAGTAAATGTTTAATTTAATAGAGCTGCTAGCTGAAAAGCAGAACATAATGGAGAGCAGGTCATCCATTTTTATGGCAAAGCACTTTTTTGTTGCTATAGCAGGACGGTCTCTTCCCAGTGGGCCTGCTGGGAGCAGGACTGGCTCAATCCCAAAATAAGAAACTGGGATACAGAGATGAGTGAGAGCGAGAGAGACCCAGAAGCTCGGAAAAAGCATGCAGTCAGAAAAGAAGAACAAAGTATATAAAATGCCTGAGGGGGCAGGCAGGCACAGAAATTACTGGCAAGAATAAAAGATGAATCCGGATGGCGAGGAAATATCCCAGAGGAGGAGGGTGAAAGGAGGGAGGAACAAAAGCCAGTGCAGGAGGGTGGACTTGCGTGTGCTTCAGAAAGCAATGGATGGAAGAGAATCGTCCACTCACACTGACCTGTGCAGCAAAGCCTGTGTGAAGGCCTCAGGTTAGTCCCAGAGCCACAAATAGTGCTATCTGGAGCATTAAAATTATGCACACCTGGTATGAAATCTTTATTATTAAAAACAGAAACAACTCAAGAAAACAGAGTGGACTAAGTAAATTTATATAACTGTGAACAGATTCTCGAATTATAGGGTGAGATTTGGCATTTCCCTGATGCAGAACTGGTCCTTGGAAGATAAAAGTGAGAAGAAGAAACAGATACATTCTGTGTCCGAAGTGACGCTGCTCAGTTGAGGAAAAGTTGTTGAAGTGACAAGAAGCAGAGCAACACAACCTCAGTATCCAGGTCACTGATGCTCGTTCACAAACACTGTTACCACTTGCACTAGAGGCGTAAATCAGTGTGACAAGTGAGGACCCGCAGGACGGTACAAACACAGCAGGAAGCAGATAAGACCAAGAAGAGGGAGTCTGGCCTCAAATGACACCAGTATATGAGGAAAGCAGAAGACAGCTTATTAGATCAAGACAGCCATTTTCCATGAACAAGAAATGAGAATATAAAATGGCAGATGCTTTTTGTCAGAGGCTTCATCAATAGTGATGTCTGTTCGAGTGAAAGTAGAGTTTCTGGTTTTTGTTGAATGTAATTACGTTCGAATCAAGTTGTAGAGTTATCAAAATCTATCAAACCTTCAGCTTATGTTACCATATCTATCACAGTATAAACTCGTAGAAATAGCATCTGCCAGGTTGCTCTTAACGTTCTGTTACAGTCGTGCTGGAGTAGATAATGTAATGAAAGCTGTAACAATAGGGCTAAATATCTCTATCTGCCTTTATACGATTATTCTTAATTATTCTTCTTAATCAAATAAGACTTTTGTGACCATTCGCTAAGCTAACTTCTCTTGCTATGTCTGTCAAGCTTTCCATTCTGCATATTTACAGATAACGGGCAGTTTTATCATTTAAAATGTTTAATATTTTTTTAAACAGTGCATCCGTGGTTTCAGACAGAGGTAGACAAAAACGAATCATTTCTAGCCAGCAACTGTCGATTTTGCTAGCTAAAGGACAACTGTCGCTTGCAGATGTCATTTGCTGTAGCCAGCTAGCTGATTAAGCTAACGTTAGCTCCATGAGTTGGTTGATATTGTCGTTTCCGGCTGATTTGAATGTTTATTGACTCAGTTTAAAACTTAATGACTACATATATGATATTGTGCTAAAAGATTGAATCTTAATCCATGCAAAAACTCTTTCTGAGAATGCTTACAGAAGAAAAAGAACTGTGCTGGCATTTCACTGTAGAGCCAGTTAGTCCTCTAAGAATGACAAGGAAAATGTGAGGTTACACTGACTCATTTTAACCCTCTTTGGATGCTTAGCTTACACACGTGTTCATATTTTCAAACAGTATGTTTTTACTTTTAACATTACAAAAGAATCTTTGGAAAGGATGACTAACACTATCTTAGGTAATGTTGGCTGGAGTAGCTGGAATGTAAACTTCCCCAAACCCAAGAAAGAGCAGTACAGAGCTGCTAACATTAGCCTAAACTCTTCCACACAGTGGGGAAATACTACACAGTGGTTGTGTTAGTCATGGACAGGGCATTTTCTATTAATGTAACCTGCAAACCCACAAACTAATGACATGCTGACAATTGCAGCTTACGTAAGAACACACTGTTTAATACATTCCTTACTATTTTGCACAAGTGTTTTTGGTTTTGGGAAGGCTAGGAAAGAAGACACCACCCTCTAAACTCCTTAAATGCCCTCATTCAAAATGTGGAGAATCCAAAGCTTGACAGGCCTACATTGCCCAGTTACAGTTGCCAAGCTATTATTGGGCAATCATTATTCAGGGGAAAGGGTTTTAAGCCAATTCAAACTGAAACTCCCCCCCAAAAAAACCAACCAAAAAAACAACTCAGCACCTGAAATTCTACGTGAGAAGAGAAATCAAGCAAATCAAATAGTCTTTTCCTAAACTGATGAGCACACCGTTTATCCACACCCACATATCCACAGGTGCTTTCTTTTTGCATCTCTGGTGTGATGGTAGGATGATTGATGAAAAGCTTCTTTCAACTTTAAAGACTCAACCTGGCTGATCCACAGAGGAGGTGAGGGGAGTTCACATTCCAGTCAAATCCCAGTCTAAACACCTGCACGGCAAAGACTACAAATTCACATGTGTTTCCTTCCTGTTAAAATACCAAGTCAGTTTTAACTCATATTCTCCCCACTACAAAGCATTTTCACACCTTAGGTCTCTCTTAATATCAAATAAGAAAACCTTTTTAAAGTCATAGATAGATTTAGGTAATATAGATATGCCGTATGATGCACGTCACCGGCAAAGAAGAATCTTCAAAAAGAGTTTTGAAGGATTTATTTAATACTTATATTGTACAGCTGTGACTCACCCTCACCGCCTTAGATCCTTTATCTCTCACTTCCTCCTTATCTCTCCCTGCAGATAGCACGCCAACTATTCCCATTGAGTGAGGAAAAGAGAGCTCATAAAGGTTTTGTTTGACTTTGTTTCTTCTCTTCCTGCACAGATCCTGAGATGTGTCTTAAAATTACTGTAAGAATAATTCCATTGCGTAATATTTAAGTCTGCCTTTGTGACGGCGGTGATCCGGGAGGAGGGACAAAAGCCGGGCAGGAGATCATATCGCTTAAAGACAGCCCGAGTTAGGAGAGGAAACCCACGCAGGTGGCCTGAAATGCTTCTGGCTAGTGGCGGCAAGACAAAGACCAGCTGACAATAGTTTTATAGCCCTCTGAGCTGTCAATATTTCCCCCGGTTTCCATGGAAAAGAATGTGGGAAGATGTTGTAAACTGCACGCTACAGTGACATTAGTTTAACTTAAAGTCAGATATGTATTATTTATTTGATCTTTGGGCAAAAAGCTCGTAATCTGAGCTACAGTATTAACAATCACAGCTACAAGTGGGTTCAGACCAAAGGCTTAGACAGATGTTGTTGAGCCAAAAACAGAGAAAAGAGAAAATCTTTCCTGATGTAGAATAAGTAGAGGTAGGGTTAGGTCACGCCGATCTTTATTCTCTGCATGAAATAAACAACAAAAGAACAGGAACACTTTTGCAGAGAAGAAATGTGGCAATGACTTCAACTATGTGTGTAATTCTTCTAACTAATCACTCAAAAACTGGCGGAAGTACGGGACAAAAAAAAACATCCCTGCTGTTGTTCACGGCTCAGTTCTTCGTCAGCCATGAGCAGCAACCTGGATGGAAGAGTTAGTTGAAGTTATTGAGGTGACTCTGACAGTTTAATTATGCCTGGCCCTGGACTGGGTTTTGCCGGTCTGCTGACCTGTGGCTATTCAGTATCATGTCAAACGTTAAATCCACTCTAATTGGCCGGTCAAGTCTTTAAAGCCAGAGTGATAAGCAAGATGGAGGTGGCTGTGTTTGCTCTTTTGTGTTTTGAAGGGGGTGTGTAGGGGGAGGGGGTTGGGAGGTCAGCCGTCTTTTGAGGTCAGGGGTAGATGACTTTGCCCCCCACCTCCTTCTTCAGGACGGGCTTGAATTGTCCTCCTGGTGTCTCTGCGCCCCCCCCCCACTCCGAACTCCATGAAGAATAATGACTGCTGGGGAATGTTATTTAATAAATGTACACACCTCAGGGCAAGGAGATAGCTTATCGTAGCTCTCCATTTCTGCTGCAGAAAAAGCAATCCCCCTCTCACCAATAACAAACTAGAGCTTAAAATCCTCTGGAGGAACCTTGTGTTAAAAAATGTGACTTTTTCACACATATATGTTCCAGTGGAGAGGCCCTAAACACATAAATATTAGCCTTTATACCTGAAAATATACAAAAGACCAGCAGAGGGATTTCAGGTTAGTGTATAGGAGGCCACACACAGAAGCACTTGCTCTCATGGAGGGTCCCACCACAGGAATGTAAAGTGTAATCACTCACACATTTCCCTCAAGGAAAGCAATGAAAAACCTGAACCTTGATTTTAACAAAACGTCTCCTTTCATAAACAAACACAGCTTCAACCTAACTTCAAATTCTCCCTCATCTTCCCTAATCGCACCAGTCACCCAAGCCAATTCAGGGAGCATGCGTGGGGGGGGGGGCAAAGGGGGCCAAGGTCCCAGAAGTGCAAGCGAGCACTGTGGTTTCCTGGTCACTGGCTTTTTGGAATGCTTGACTTGACAGAACGGTTCAGCAGAAACCACTTCAGTCGCCGACCAGGCAATCAACCGAGGGCTGAGGTGCTGAGACGCACACATAAGCTTCTTTTTTTTTTTCATGCAATATCGCCGTGAAGAAAACATAATGTCGCCCCTGTATGTGATTTTTGATAGCATGTCGGCATCCTGGAATCAGAGGCGTGACGTGTAACACAACAGCGTCAGCATCTAGTGTGTGTAGCCCTGCCACGCTGGCTGTCCCTTTTACACAGACGTCAGTCCGGCAATGTGACTACCTCTGCTGCCGGCTTAATAGCCGAACAACAATGCCGTATAACTTTTATATGAGGAGGAGTAACGGTGCAACATTCCTGCCTTGAACAGGCCGTGTAAAAGGGGCTACAGTCGATGGGAGTCTGGTGAAGGAGAAACCTTCAGTTCAACTTGGTGTAAAGAAAACACTTCTCATTTCAATGTCAAATCCCTCTGGAGCAAAAATAACCTGCTGACAATCAAGTGTTTGTACCATGTTATCAAGTTGCAAAGTTGAATACCGAACAAAGCCGTTGCTGTGTTCATATTCTGATACTTTGTTCATACCCTGGTCCCAAAAATGCAAAGTCAGAGTGCTGAATATACGCCCAGAGCATGAAGAAATAAATGTCCACAGATAGAACAGATGACATCAGCTATAAGACAGTTGAATGAAAACAAAAAAGCCGCAGCATCAAGGCTGTCTACGCCTTCTCAGTTGTCTGTCTGGGAAGTTTGGGGGGTTGGAATGAGTGAGCAAGTCTTTGAAATCTGCACTATAATTAGCAGGGGTACTATATCAACGGCAGGTTGTCTGGACCTGCAGAAATATGCTTACGGTTCTGATAATGAAAGAGAAAAAAGAAGCAGAGGCTCTTGATCCTGCTGTAAAACGTGATCCGGGACGTGAACTATTTCCTTCTTTGTGTGAACGATTTAAAATCGATGGAGAAATATTGCGACTTGTGGCACTAATTTCTCTCCATATTTTTAAATCAGCTACTTGATAAACGAAAGTGGGGTTCATTGAAGAGAACGCTAGTGATAAAAATTTGATTTCACTCGCCGACAAAATATTTTCATCCCTACATCATCTGAAGCTCTGTCGTGAATTCCATCATTGATTGATATTGACCTCGCATGGAATGTGCATTGACTCGTTGCTGCAGCCTCACTTAGTAAATCAAAGTCACAGTAATGGCCAGACTGGGTCAATGAAATGCAGAAGGGAATGACCGTCGGCAGGCTAATGTGGTTTCCTAGTCTAAGCCGCTCTGGTGGAGTTTATAGTAGAGTAGATGATGTGCTACTGTCATTCCAGGCCACCGAGGCTCACAGGACTGCACGAACGTCACTGCGCTGAAGAGGAGGACCGGCTCTAGAGTGAAGTCAGGGTGATGACTGCAGTGTAGTCATAAATGCTCGATCTAACTCCAGGGCTTGTTTGAATGAGCTGAAAAGAAGCCTAAATCACCTCTAAGAACAGGAGTGAAAAAGTGGAACTTCTGGTCTTTAAAGCACGCACACTTGACAGTTACAAATACATGAAAAGAATTTCAATGCAACTGAATTAATTTAACATTTGGGAGTAAAAGTTCCCCATACACAAGATCATGTAAGACTCTGCACATAGTTTGCAACACTGAAACAAAACCCCGGTCTTCCTGAAGCTGTCTTGTAGCCATCCTGAGCAGGGAAAGAGTGAAACGGAGCCAGAAAGGTAAGGTAGTATTACTGTATTGTGTGCTACTGTGCTCAGAGTTGAAGTCATTCTTTTTTACTGGAGCCATGAGATTACTGCTTTCCTCTATTTGGTATTGTGAGACAGTCTGTACGAGGAATGTAGTAAGCTGGCAGCCATGTGCTCTTGGCCAGAGGGACACTTGCCACCACAAGTATTACGACTCCCCCTCCGAATTCAGCCAGTGTAACTTAAAACCCAGCAGAGTGCTCTAACATGGGATTGCACTACAGAGGCCAGTCTGGCTGAGGAGCTCTGATGGTAGTCCAACACTGACATTGATGGGGTGTCATAGGAGAGCTGTCCAAACACAGGGCTGAGGGATACATGCCAGGCGCCTTGTGTTGTATGTGAGGCGGAGGATATGCGAGAGAAAGAGACAGAAAGATTGTTTCGGCACTGATATGAATCAAAAGATTACCAAAAAGAAAGAACTTCCTTTTTATTTTTTTCATCATCACTGAAGTATTTGAGAGAAATCACTGGCATTGTTGACTTGGATTCCCCCTGTTTAAACAACTGAATCAATCAATCATACAGAGTAGGAGCATCACTTAAGTGTCTATATATGGACCTGCTGGAGCACTGAGTGCTGCTCAGTGATAGTCAGTGTGTTGATAGAGAATAAAAGCCTCGATATGAGCACAAGTCTAAGTACGGCACTGCACTTCCAGCAAACCCAGTCATTTGACCTGAATGTGTCACTATCACACCCGGCCTTTAAAAATATGCCTGCATACAAATGGAAAATGAAAACAGTGACAATAAGACACACCAATGCAAACACCGGTTCTTTTACTCTGCCAATAAAAAAAGGGAGCAGCTAACATGAGGAAACACTTGTGATACTCTACCAATCGGTTAATATCAGACTCGTCATAAACTGAGTCTGCTGCCGTGTCCTTCAGCAGTCGTCCTGTGGACAAGTCACAGCCACATCATAAAAAGCCCACCCCCCACCCACTGAGCCCTCTGTGCCTTGAACTGCTCCATTTACACTAATTGTCATTCAGATGAGGGTGGGGGGGTCTCTGTTGTTTAATATGAAAAGCACAATTAAGAGTAATTAGGCTTTTGCAGGCAAAAGGGGTTATCTGGTAACCTAGCATGCAAGATCCCTCTCACAACAATGTGACATGAAGGGATCTGATCATTTCAAACAAACACACTCACTCCAAACTGCAGACGTGATATTAATCCGTAATAGCTTCTTCATTAATAGTTCTTAGAGTTTCCTTTATCAAAGAAGCTTCCTAAACGAATTAACATGGAGTCTGGTTAGATATAGAGAAAGCCATGATGAACTAGCGTCACTTATCATCAACTTTAGAGAAGAGAGCACTTGCAAACAGGAACTGATGGAGCAGCCAGATCAGTGTCAAACTGCCTTAAAAACCAAACAGTAAATACAACGTCTAGATAACCCATGACCAGCATGACTCAGAACAGACACATTGCACTTAACATGATGCTGCACAGGCCAGCAAAACAAGTCATCAACCGAGCTTCAAACTAAAGCTTTAAATGGTTCCTGCCACACACAAAAAAGTCTCTGCAGACATCACAAAGTTTCAATCAGGTTTATGAGGGGTTAGGTTTGTGTTTTGGTTATGGCAGCTGTCCATGGAGCAGATAAATACCTTTAGGCAAACTAAGTCATTCACAGACCACAGGAAGCAGGGTCTGGGGAACATGCAAGGACTTGCTGAACCTAAACTAAAATGGGCTAAATCCACTGGGGTATGTTCACACTGGAGAAACTGTTCTGGGTAGGACTATTCTTGGGCGGGGGGGAAAGAGGGGTTTCCTAAGTGCTTCCCAGAGAGTGGGTTTATACATAAACACAAACCAATATCACAACACCCCCCCCCCCCCCCCTTAGTCACTCAGGAGGAGGAGGAGGAGGAGGGGGTGGTATAGTGGGGGGGACACAGAGATTAAAAGAGCCAGGCGATGGCCACATGCTGTGTTATCAGGGTAATGAATTCTTACAGGCAGCCAAGCAAAGTTCAACACATGAATCAGGACAACTATGAGGGCAGCAGCTCAATATATATATATATGTCAGAGTCCAGTCCAGTCAAGTCATATTTACGTCTATAATCATTAAAATGTATTTTACAAATGGCAATACACTAACATTCATCAGTGTTTTCTATGTGAAAAAAATCGTCATTTTGACTAAATAAAAGGAAGAAACACTCGCACAGAGAACTGCTTCCCGCCCTTACTATCACACACCCTCCACAAAGTTGCCTTTCACTTCATTACATGCTGTGTTGTTTACTCCAAGAGAAAAAGTCACACTATGTTGAGTAATAGCAGTGTAATAGTTGAAAGTGTCTACTTTGTAGTTTGGACGGCCAGGCTGTCACACGCCCCTCAGCGTGGGCAGAGATGGAAACAGAGCGCGTGTCTCCCTTTATGGTCCGGTACTGTCTCCAAAAAAACTGCGACACAGATTTTTACACCTAAACTCAACACAGAATTGACATTTGCGAGCAATAAACTGGGTTTGGCTTAATAAATAGACTTATGGTGCGGTGATGACGCTTCATAAATGACTTTATTGCGACTTTATTGTACTTTCATGAAGTTTTTCAGCTAGTAAGAGATTGTTTCAGTTATAGCTATGAACTGAGCTAACTTTATTTCTTATCTGCTGTTATTGCTGTGGATATTCAGTCCAAAGTCAGTGATGGGAGGTGGTAAGGATGCCTTCTACTCGTGTGTTTTCCTCGTGCCGTTTTTCTTTGAGAGCCGCGCGCAGGACGTGCGCATGCAGCTCCCACATTAAACACATAATAATGCGTCAGGTACTCACGCACTGCCTCCTGTTTGGGGTCCAGCTCGGAGCAGGTCTGCTGGAGTTGGTTAATCTTACTCTGCAGCCCGCTGACCCGCTGGCTGGTGGATGTGAGGTCGTTTTCCAGCTCCTGGAATATGGAGCAGGCATGTTTGGCCAGGTCCGACAGCTGCCGCAAGGTCCGAGACAGAGCCACATTACTGATGGAGACGAGATCCTCGAAAAGCACACCCTGCTCGTTGGGGATTTGATACCTGCACAGTAACTGTGGTTCCACGACTCTTTTGGCAAATGGCATGTTGGTGTGGACCCGGGAATAAATCCAACAAAAGTGACCCAAGAGTGAGCAGAAAGCAGTTCTCTCCCCTCCTCCGCCCCTGATCCAGTTTTTCTGAATTCAGCTGCTGCTGCTGATGCCCCCCATCCTTTCATTTGTTGGAGAGGACTGTTGTGCTCCTCGCTGCTGCGCCGGGTCATCTGCCGCTTAATGCTGCTGTGTTTTTTCACTGCTCCAAAGTAGAGGTGGTTTTTAAAAAAAGCCGCTGATAAAACCTGGAGCGGAGCGTCAGGCTGTCCTGGATCCGGATCCCTCACTGATGTGCTGCCGTGTGAGCTTCACAGCCACCAGGAAAAATGATTACCATGGTCCTACAATACTCTCAGGAGGAACGATGTATTTACATAAGAGGGCAAGACTAATATGAATGTTATAGTGAAATCATAGAAGATAGAAAAATATCATTAAATTATTTATAGTGACTACAAATATAGTCTACCATTTAGTCTCATTTTAGTGGTTAAATAACTTGCTTGATTTTGACACTATCCCTGTTACTTTTGGCTTTTGGTCCTGTGAACACTATCCTTGGCCTGTGTATTAAGTACAATTCATCTGAGATTCAACATGAACACAGCACACATTATTTTCATAAATAACAGGAGTTGACTAAAGTGCTTGACAGACACATGTAAAATACAATTAAATAATTAAAACAAACCAAAATAAATGGAAAAGTAAATTGCAATGGACAAAGTGAACCATTATCATGCCATAAAAAATGAGGTGGACTATTCCGTAAAGGTGGCTCTTAAGCTTGGATTTAAAGTGATGATAGATGGGGAAGATCTGACGGTGAGAAGCAAACTGTTCCACAGTCTGAGAGCAGCGATGGAAAAACTTCGGTCACCTTTTGATTCTGACCGGCAACGTGGACCAGAGAGAAGTAACTGATCAGAGGATCTGTGGGCTCTGGATGTAGAATATGGACTGAGGAGATCCAACGTGTAGGCTGATGCCAAACCGTTCAGAGTTTTAAAAACAAAAGAATCTTAAAATCCTTAAAGTCCTATATTTCACTGGTAACCAGTGGAGGGAGGCCAGTACAGGGAGGATGTGGTCTCCCTTTTTGGTGCCAGTGAGGAGTCTCGATGCTGCATTTTGAAATCATTTGACAACATGCACTGTGTCTGGAAAACTGGAAAAAAAAAAACAGCTTATTAATTGATCAGTTGATTGACTGGAAATTAATCAGCAACAGTTTTGATAGTAAATTAATGTTGTAAATTAATGTCATTTTTACAGTCAATCATTTTCTAGCTTCAGTTCTGGTTCCAGAATTTGGTTGTGAATATTAGTGACTCAGTCATGATTATGACTTTAGCATTTTGGATACAAAAGGCATTTCAATATATGTAACCAAAGGCTCTGAGTAACATTTTTTTTTACTATTCTCTGGCTAACTTTTAATCAATTAATCAGGGATATCATTAGCAGATTATAGTTCACAACTGAGTAAATGTTTACTTTACTTTACTTTAAAGTTTATGTACTGTATCCTGGACAGACATCACGCTGCTTATGTTTTCCACACAGAGGTTGCCTGCAGTGGAAGTGTAAATGGAGAGAGGTGGATAGCTTTTTAAGTCATTCTGCAGGTGCAATCTCTGTCTGCTTCACATAAAAAAACACATTTGCATTGCTATGTGTCTGTGTGTGTGTGCGTGTGTGCGTGCGGGTGTGTGTGTGTGTGTGATCCAGGTATTCCTCATGTTGTGGGGACTTGCCTCCCTTATGGAGACAAAAAGCAACTCTCCTTAACGTAAATCATTGATTTTAGGGTGAAGACGTGGTTTAAAGTTGAGGTTAGTATATGGTTACGTTAAGGTCAGGGTTAGGGTTAGGCATGGGATGGTTATGGTTAAGGTTAGGATAAGTCTCCAGACAATTAATGTAAGTCAGTGTAATGTCCTCTGACGTAATGGAAACATGACTGTGTGTGTGTGTGTGTGTGTGTGTATCACCAATCAGCAGTTCGAGTAGTTCAGATAAAAGCAGTCAGGATATCTGAGGCTGAGAATTCTCTTTAAAAAGAGATTACATCAACTTCTGCAACTTGTAGAACTTTAGTTTTAGTTCATTTGTTGCTACAATAACCAAGACAAACATTTCATATATGCTTCGTTCATTCTTAATGAGTGATGAAACTGTGGGGGATTCCTGTTTTACTTTGCCATATCCCTGTCTAGGTTAATCTTTGCTTTCACCTCTGTACGCATAGACCTGACAGCTTAGGCCGAGCTTCATTCACATTTGCTGAATGAGTGTTTAGCTAAATCCCAGCTGACGGGGCCAGAATCAGTAGAGGTGACAGCCTAAAGCCCTTCCTGTGGCCTAACTAATGTCCACACCAGAAGTGCAACCTTTGCAAAGCCCCCGGCGTGGGACAAAGGAGAGACGAGAGACGCGGCGTATGTCGTCATCTTTGAGTAATGGTGCTACAACAAAGAGCTAACTTGAACAGACAAAAAACTGTTAATCTTTGTTGTCAGAAGAGTCAGCTTTAACTTTTAGCCAACGGGGGTGATCCAAGTCATTGAGAAGCCTGTTGCAGGTTTACAGTTTATTTACATTGGACTTTGAAAAAGTGCTCTCCAGCCTCTCTTGCCAGCCAGTACAGAGTTCATTTCATTTGATCAACTGTGAGTTACTGCTTTATTCAAATTCTATCACTGAGGATTTTTTTTTCTATATCTGCCTAAAAGCACCAAGCATCACTGTCTCCAGCTAGACGAATCATTAATAGTAATAACTATGTACTGTAGATAATAATAAGCCAGTTCCTGACTTTGTTTGACATAGCTAGATGGCAATTATATCAAACAGGCATATACTTAGAGACAACACATGGCTGACACATATAGTTTCCTCATTATGTGCAGCTGTCATCTCGAAATGCAAACCAAACACTTTTAAGTAGTATTTATAGTTGAGTGAGAATGGCTCCCTGTTAAACTGTCTGATTTAATGGACACACACCCTCCGCTCCTGATGCATAAGATAAAATAAAACCTGCAGCATGGGAGGAGATACTGTAAGATGAGGCGGCAGGTAGTGACACGCTGGCCTGTGCCAAATATTATTGGTTATGGCACAGAGGAGCTATGAGCGCCTTGTTGTCGTCTGGCATCTCGTGTCTCTGTCTCCCAGACTGAACTCATTCATTCCGCCTCATTCATTTTCTCAGATGTGGGGAGCGACTTATTGGGCTCAAACGCCGCTCGGCTGTTTTCTTTGGATTGAGGACTAAGATTTGAGAATCCGTTTCATTTTGCTTTTTCTGTGAAAAATGTCCTGCGATTTCAATCACCCGCAAAGACTCATTCAGTCCTCTGTTAGGCTCAATTTAGTTTAGCAGAATACTTCAGATCCTGGATGTGAGTTATATGTTGCTGTTCCTCAGGAAGAGGGAGGAAAAATATATCAAGCATGCAGGACATGAGTATAACAAGAAAACAAGTCCCTGGTTGTGATCGGAGTAGCTTGTTACAGCGCTTGAATGCGACATGAATGAGTGAGAAACGGGTATATTAGTGTGTGAGGTGTCTAAATGGGAGCCAAGTGTGTCAGTGGATATTTTTGGACGGCAGTGGCGGAGGGTCTGGGAATACGGCCATCAGTGGTGATCAGCCTGACCTTTGGTTGTTGTGTCTGTGTCAGAGAAAGCACAGCTGCTTCGTGAGAGCCAGAGGGTTATGCCTGCAGTCTGTTTCTGTTTCTTTCTTTTTTTTTTTTTTGCCCTCATACTCAGGATGTGAAGATGACTTCTCTACATCTGTTAATATGTTCTATGTCACCTACTTTCAGGCCTTTCAAATGAAAAGAAGGATATGCTTTTGGGATTTGAGTCAAGAGGTTTCTCTTGTTGCTCTTAGGAAATACATAATTTGAGAATGTAAGAGCTTTTGCAGGTTGCCCTCATTCATGCCGCACTGTGAAAGAGCTGTCACAGAAGAATTTGGACACACAATCAAAATATCTCTTTTCAGTCTGTCTCTTGTGCTGAAAGAATAAAACATAGCATTTTGTTTTCAGTTAGTGGCTGAAGACTGGCTTCTCTTGTACAATAAAAGGTGTAATAAAATGATTACAGGCAATAAAAATAGACAACTTTATTTATTAGTTTGATTATTGTCTTCAGCGCAGAGCTCAGTTGTGCATGGTTTAAGGTTAATTCATACTCCAATGCTCACATCATTTTATCAAACATGCAGTATCAAGTCAGTATCATTCCTGCCATTTATCATCATTAACAATCAGGATGTGAAGGAAAAAAAATGGTCTAAAATAAGCTTAAATTGCATCAGATCTTTGCATAGATAAAATCAAAACCACATCTGTTTATCCAGACATCATCTGTTTTGAAATCTATCTTGCAAAACATGAGAGGAATATTGTGCTCTTTTCTTTATTTAGCTTTTTACTGTTAAATGCTGGTTTGGTTTTAAGTGGGTTTTTTGACAGTATGGATGCAGTATGGAAATAACTGAAGGGGTTTTACTTACAAATCATAAGTTTTTGTTTCAAACAGACAGTGTTTCAATTAAAGATGGAGCAAATCTTCAAGTAAAAGGTACATATTTCATACAAATCCAGTGTCAAACGTGTCAACATTCCTCAGTGTCCTAACAGCCACAAGTGCCAGTGCTACAGTCTGTCACCAGACAACA
This sequence comes from Euthynnus affinis, assembly GCA_029490765.1. NCBI lineage: Eukaryota > Metazoa > Chordata > Actinopteri > Scombriformes > Scombridae > Euthynnus > Euthynnus affinis. Next base: position 9,251,046 of record CM055848.1, read on the forward strand.
GAGTCATGAGTGCTGGTTGGAAACGTAGCTAATTTAAATTCAACTCATATTGATCGTGGCCTTTGCAAACATTAAGTACAACCTTGCAAATGTGCATTTTTTTTGTGTGCAAAAAAATTCAAAAACTAATCTGTAGCACCATCACTTGCTTTAGACCATATGTTGATATACATGATATGCACTGTACACAAAAACTGAAAAATGAGAGTACGTCATTAACACAGAACATGAACATGTATCTGAGTCATGATTATTTATATGTGCACAAACTTTGACACATGTAAGCAAGGTAAGATTCATGGGAGGAACAGTAACTCAAAGAGAAAAACAAAAGTTAGAATGTCACAGTCAATTACAGGATATTTTACATGTGCATATCATACAGAGATTTAAAAAAAATGCATGATTTAATCCTGCAAAACATCATTAAAAGTAAGTAAGTAAGCTTGAAGAGTCACATCTCTCAAGGCTACAATGCAACTTTGCTTCCGTCATCAGCCCTTTGACATTTATTCTGGATTCATCACAAAAGAAACAATTCGCTAAAACATTCACTGACACCGCTGTACAGTTGCCCCGGTGAAGCGCTGTGAACGCGACTGTATCCGGACTTCAGGCTCAGTCACGTCGAGGCCACCGGACGCAGGTGCTCCAGCTGGGACTCCAAGGTGACCCTCTCCTGATGAACCACCTGTAGCCAATGAGAACACACGACCTCTGAACAAGAGATACACCTCAGGCGCTAATTAAATTGTTTGCTTTGTTTGCCATGGTAACAGTGGTCTAAAACAAGATGGAAACCCTGCTAACTGCTATTAAAAGGACCAATGTGTAGGATTGTGTGAAGTGGCATCTACCCCTCCCCTCAACCTCTCCTTCCAAGTGTAAAGGGGAACCTACAGAGACTGTGGAACTCGTGAAACTTGTGAAAAACGCAAAAGGCCCTTTCTAGAACCAATGTTTCGTTTGTCCATTTTGGGCTACTGTAGAAACATGGTGATGCAACATGGCTTTCTAGGGTAATGAAAACACAATGATTGCTCATCACTCCCCAAAATATGAAAGTGTTCAACACAACAATATACAAAAATGTCAAATGTGTCCTAAGGGTGACACTAAAAGGAAAGGCCACATGGTCAGCTGAGTCAACCAACTCATGTGGAATTATGTGAATGTAGAATATGTTCAGCGTTAAGCATCAAATTTAGCCCAGCAGAGAGTGGGGAGTGGCGATACTGCTCCTGAAGTAGCAGCAGCGGCAAGTGACGGCATAGCTTTTCAGGTGAGCAGTGAGGCATCGGGCATGGTAGCAAACAAGTGAGCAGAGCTCTGCTGGCTTAAGTACACCCCCATTATTGAGTTGGATATACGCTGCAGTGAGAAGAGTATGCCGTGCGAGTGCCTGAACTAGTTATTTGCTTTGTTTGCCATGGTAAAGACGGTCTATAACAATGTTAATCCCCTAAAGTATTCATCACAACCCAAAATATGAGTTAGCTTGGTTAGGTTAAAGTATACAGTAAACAAACCTTCTCAAATTCTTTGACTTCTGCCAGTGGTAGGGCTAAAAATGTCAAATTTGTTGTCCACAAGAGGAAAGGCCACGCCCACCAACCTCACGTGGAATAGTTTATTATGTGAATGTGGAATATGTTCAGCATTCAGGCTCCAAGTTCAGCACAACAGGGAGTGGTGAGTGATGACACTACCTCCCCTCCCAGATACAAAATGCAAATCTAAAATTGACGGTCGATATCCAATTTTGGATTAAACAAACAGGTCAGTTTTAGGTCTGTGGAGTATCTGTAAAGAATTTATTGACCTGTGAAATATTAGAGAACAGTTTTAGTCTTTATTCTGAATTGTACTCATAAAAAGTAAAGGCAGAGTTATTCCTTTCCGTTCAGTCTCTTTTCTTCCCTCACACACACACTGTTGTAGCTGGATGCCTGACAGGCCTAAGCTCTATTTTGAAGAAGACAGTTGTGAATGCCAGTGGCTGTTTGGTATTTCAACAAGGGCTGAGTCTATATAAAGACACATATGCCTTTCTCTGCAAAATTCCACAGATGCTTTAAGAAACTAGCAGAATTAGCCCTAGATTAGAGTACGAACGTGAGAAGACTGCAATTATTAGAGCTTAAACCCTAAAAGTCAAACTGCCAATATACAGTATTTGTAATTCCACGTGATATTTGAGAATGGCCTGAAATAGGCTAGGAGTTGCTACATCACTCCTCTTTTTTTAGCTTTAGTCTCTGTTGTATTAAAGCTATAAAAGTGCTGCATGTGAGCGTGCAGGTTTCACTACTGGATCATTTACGAGGAGAATGACAGGCATGCGGCATGTGTTCCAAATGTGAGTACGTGTGCCACAGGCAGATCCCCCAATGCAAACAGCTCAGTCTGTGCCATTAGTTCAACTATGAGTGATGGGTAAGCAGAGCAGACAGTTGAGCTCAGAGGTTTTTCACCAACTTTCACAAAGCGGGAGCATTTGTTGTTGAGAAATGGTAGAATTCAACTTCTGAGACATAATCGAGAACTTTCGAAAACAGTGTTAACATCAACACTATCAAGCTCTCATACTTGTGGTGAAAAGTCCCTGTTCTTTATCAAGCTGTCAGACTCAAAGCTACGATCCGTGTGCCAACTATGCACCCTTTCAAAGTGTTTTCTAAACTCTGTGGAGCTGGTTTTCCCATTTCACAGAGTCCCAGAGGAGGCAGAGGCCAGGGAATGTCAGAAAGTCACTGTGGCCAGCCGCTAATGTAGTCCACACCCGTTCACACACATGGACACACACACACACACACACACTAGCATCAGCAACATAATGTGTGCGTACCAGTGCTGCAGCTACAAACTGTCTTGTGCTCCCAGAAATAGAAGATGGGCTGACCTTCAGTTGCTGCTGGAGCTCGCTGTTGAGACGCGTTAACACTGCGTTGGTTTCCTTGTTTTTACGGATCGCCATCTGGATCTCCCTCTTCTGTCTGGACAGCAGTCTGAAAGAGGATTCAATCCACTTTTATTGGGTTTTAAGTTAATTTTCTAGATAGACAAAACAGTATAACACAGACAAAGCATACCCTAAGGGAATGTACAGATAATTGTACAACCAATTCCTTTAACAATCTCTTATTTGTTTCTCTCTTACAGGGGGTCTGAGGACAGTGTTTGGAGATGGGATTAAGTCTTCAGTTAAAATGAACAAACTCTCAAACAATGAGTCTGAGTTGCACTCAGAGATGGTAGAAACCAAAGGGATCAGAGCAAAGTATCGGGGCTTTACATCCATCAACCAGCCAGCTAGCAGTCATTACTATTATTGATGGTCACCTTCTACTGCACTGACAGTTTCAATGAGCTGTCTGGTCAATAAGGAGACAGAAGCACATGTGCTAGAGTCATTACACGGGGTTAAGCCAGTGCCTTAATGTCTGTATGGGATTCAGGGGTTAACAATCAACTTGGAACACATAAAATGAAAACATTTAAGAAATTTTTAGACCTGAATGAAGTGATTTTTTTGGGCCATATGCATCAATTTATTTGTTTATCATTTATTAAACACCTTATAAAGTGGGCTTAGACTTAAAGCTGGCAAATTTGAGACCAATTTTCACTCACCTTGCAGCGCTGTTTGCTTTCCATCAGTTTTCTACATTTACAAGAGCATTTTAAGAGCATTTAGCTGCTAACTGCTCCACTACGATAGCATTATGTACACTGAAAACAACTGCCTGCTGCAGCTAAAAATGACCCTAATAAGAGTGGTGAGAGTGACTCAACAAGTTAACAACAACAGCACAACAAGTTAAAGATCCTAAAAAGCTTTCTACAGCTGAGGGGAATTATTTAATGAGTATTAATTATCTGTGAGTTCATCACTACAAGTAGAATGAGCCACTTTCCGATGTGTAATTTGATTTCCTGGCTCAGATTTATTTAAACCTTTGATACTAATTTAAGCTACTCAATGAAATTCGCACTGAATCAGATTTAATTGAAAAGTCAACTTGTTTGTATTTTTAGGATTTAAGAGTCAAATGTTTGACTGACTTTTGAGAGGGTTTGGTGGGGGGCGGGAACGGCACGGCAGGTGGAGGTACCGGCTCCAGGTTCTGGCTCTCAGGGTGGTATTTCCTGCGGACTGGCTTCTGCGGAGCCTGACTGTGAGAAACTCTGATCGCTTCCTGAAAAGTGAACAGAAATCAAACATTAGCCGGCGTACTGAAACACAAGACATAGACACAATAAAGCTAGCATGTCTACGTGAGCGGTTTGGACCTGTTTCGAAGCATTTGTCAAGTCTTCAGTACTTGGAGCGAATCTAGAACGTGGACTCTGTTCCTCAGGCTTCACACTGCTCTCCTCCTGCAAGACAGCAGAAATTACACGTAAGCTATGCACCGAAAGAACTCTTCTTACTTAAAATGATGGCCAGCGTAAGGGTGTTGATGTCATGATGAGGTGAAATGATATAAGAGAAGTACTAAACAGGCAGAATGAAATGTGTCTGCCCTGATGGTGGATAAATCAGTACCCTCCCTGCAGGGACCACGATCTAGTGCTCTCCTGCTGTCGCTTCCTGCCTGCTCAGGGGCAGCCATGATGGATTACTCTAACTTGCTTTTATTGCATTTCCTTGCTGCATTTCAGCTATTATTCTCCTCTGGACATAATAAATAACACATCGCCACCTGCTTTCCTTCAGCAAAGAGGTTAATAGTGCAGGTCCTCCACATAAAGGTCAATTTCTTAATTTCAGCACTTTTCGCACAGACTGCAAGATTAGTCGTTTTGAAAGTTGACGCCATTTCTCACTAGGCAGCACCTTCTGTAGGTTTTCTTCACTACAATATTTCCCATCTGTTAATGTTGGATTTTGTGAATTTGATCCATTCATTTCTAAGAGCTGGCTGTCTCCATTGCGGTAGCAGTTGAAATGCCTAGGCTTTCCTGATGGTTTAAACAGGCTAATGCCGCTGCTGTAAATTGTACCCAAGAAACCTAAAAAAATCCATTTTGCTGAGCAATGCAACTGACTCATAAGCAGACACAAACAATTGGCCGCAAGATTCACTGCACCACTGGATTTGAAACACAACCACAGCATGGAAACATTTTAGGTAGTGTAGTAGTTGCTACTGTGGCAATAAACTGCAGGAGCTCCATCAGCTGCATGTGTGGTCACATCAGCCGTAGGTCACGGCTGTTTCACTCCAGCAATGTGAAGGCCTGGTGTTACTAAAAAAAAAATGCCGTCACTGTCACAGCTGGACTCGTTTAACTGAAATAAGTAACCAGCTGAAATGAAGTTACAGTATCGACACCATGTGGTGATCGTGCTAAAACGTGCACAATGAATGGAGACAGTGAACACAACAGGAAGAAGACAGGAGATGACTTTGCCTCTGTTTGAATGTGTTAACTTGTCCGCTGGATCAGTGCCTAATCTCTCCACTCTCTGGCAGAGACAGTGAGCTTTGGTTGAGCGTGGATAGTAGTATGACTGACAGATACATGTATTTAGATCTGCTGTGCTTGGAAAAAAATACAAAGATGTGGTATTTAGGTCATAGCGGCAGTAGCATCCCTCCTGGCTGCCTGCCCAGTGTCTCACCAACTGCTCTGTAGTTTCTTCTTACTGACCCTAACATGTCTGTGGTCACTGGAAAATATATAGTTGGAAAAATGACGTGGAGTCGAGTCAAGTTATGTTACATTAAGTGAAAGTAAGCCAAGTCGAAGTTAAGAAGGTGAAGTCGAATGAATTAAAAGCGTGTAAAGTGAAGCAAAGAAGAAGAAGAAATTGAAGTAGAAGCAACATCAAGTAAATTAAAGGAAAGTGAAGTATAATAAAACAAAGAAGTTTGTTCAACTTAACAAGTCATATGCAAGTTGTTTCTTGCAACAACTGAAAAGGATGAAGAGTAAATGCCTGCAGATGTGAGATTGTTTTTCTACTCGCCATTACTTCAAATTCAACTGCTCCCAAGAGCTCCCTGAAAAAGCTTGTATCAGATACTCACCCTTAACTCAAGATTGACATATTTTATGTTAAGGAAGCTATTTTTAACAACACCTATAGTTCATTCATGTCTCACCGAGGGGTTTGCACCGGTATGAGTTTCTGTTTGTCTTACTAAGTTAAATATATACGCACAAGGTATTACCACATTTAGGATCATCCAGCCAGCTTGGTTTTAATTACGACTAAGTTACCCTGTGGGAGGACAGAGAAACAGTGATACTTCTCAGGCGGATGGGGTTAGAAATCCAAGAGCGCATGTAGTGGGAGCACATGTCAGAGTAGGATTCATAGAGCGCACCACATAAATGACAAATACATTTTTATTTGACGTTTAAATTCCATCCTATCAACTTCATTTAGTTCCTCTGTGGGAGATTGATATATCCTGCAATCTTTATAATGTTTGACATGTTCACCGGTTCTGTGTAATGTAACCAGATACAGGAATACACCCAACTGACAGAAAAAAGTGTCAGAAAAGACAAAGGACAAAGAGGATGAGGCTGAAAAGAGCTTAAACTGAATGCTCGACTTGCCTCTTCAGCCATAAATAAATCCTTGACATATTCACTTGCTTGCGGTCTACAATCGGGCAGGCCTTGATGTACACCGCTGTCATAGCCTTTGAGTTTATTTGTGTCTTGAAATAGAGGCCCATATATATGTATATAAATATATATGACAAACGTGACCTATAGGTGACACATGCAACATCTGAGATGGAAGGTGGAGAATCGGGGGGGGGGGGAGTGGAAAGCGCTGACAATCTGGGATGGAATTTGGAGTTTACTTTTGCATTTTTCTGCTTGCTACATTAGCAAAATTCAACCAAGACAAATTAAAAAATCTGGAAGTAAAGCAGATTTTATGCTCACCTCTTCTCTAAAGCGACTGAAGTCAGCAAAGTTTGGCTGTTGCACTTTATTCTGAGGAGTTTTGTCTGAAGCGTTGATAAAATGAGAAACCTGACAAGAGAGGTGGTTGGGACTGATTAACCAAAGCTTGCTTTTATTGTTAATTTATGAGGCCACAGAAACAAAAAAAAGGCTTTGTTCACTTGATGTCAGAGCAACTTAGATTGTTTCTAATAGTCTTTAATCAAACCAGACTTACCTGTGAGGTTGATGGTCTAGGAGGGAGGGCTGGAGGAGGGGGCAACCATCCACTTTTCACCCCTAAAATCCAGCAAAACATTCAGTTATAAAGTTATAAACTAGTGCTGCTACACTTCAATTCTACCTTCTTATTTTTAACATATGAGCCTCTCGCGTTTCAGACTGAACAGTATAAAACACATATCTCCATTTCCCCTTTTGTTCTACTATGAAAGGAGAACTGTCATATACCAAACACAATAACTTGGTTGCATAATGCTTCGCAGCTCCAGGCGCTCTTCATACTGTGTTAGAAAACTAATATTGCAAGAAGAGCTGAGTGAAGACGGGGAATTGTACCTGGAGCGTCCTGCTGGAAGAGCTTGTTGAGATCCAGCGAGGAGGCTCTGGAGTGGGTTTTCTGGGGTCGAGGTGGAGGTGTGGGAGGCTCTTCTGCCTTCTTCATCGCATCTTCGAAAGAAGTGCTGGAATAGGACCTGGAGGTGAGGCCACGTTGGTGGAAAAAACAAAGCAATGAGGTTAATGAGCAGCTCAGGAGTACAAGATACTATTTGATTAATCTCTGAGTTGTCACGGGTTGATTTTCACCTCGGTCTAGTTTTTGTCCTCATCTGTGGGTCGAGGTCCTGAGGCCGAGGCAGGCGGTCTGTAAGGAAGTATACATTAAATGAATGGGTTGACAATGAGTTGCTGTATACTTCCCTATGGAACCACAAACTGTCATTTCACTTATGCTAAGTATCACAATCGTCCCTACATAGATTTATCTTCAGACAGGCTGCCATGTGCTCACAGAATACTGTATATTCTCAACTAAATCACACTTCAGTTAAGCAGGCATGATCAGGACAAAAGAGGAAAGACCGTCCACACAGTGAGAGTGCTACGAATAATGAGGTATATGTGAAATCTATGACACATCAAGTATTAGCTTTAATTTTTCCATGTGAAAGGAGTTTTAGGATCACCTGGCCTCTCACCAAGTTGTAGAGCTTGTTTCTCTTGAGAAGTTGTCACCCTCTTCACACTTGTTTCTGGGGACACAGTATTGAAGACATCAGCTGTGAGACTGACTACATTATGAGGATTTGAAGATTTCAGCATGCAGAGTTCTTAAGAAAAAAAAGATTCACCAATGTGTCCTTTTGTGCATAGAAATTATATAAAAATAAGGTGAAATGCGTTCATTTCCAAATGCATTTAGGTATTTAGTTTCTTATACCTTTATTGAGATTTAGAATATAGTGTTTTTTTTTAGTTTTTTGGATATAAAATGAAAATAGTGTATCTGATCGTACCTTGTTTACAGGATTCCTCTTTCACATCTTGTTTAATCGTGGCCGAGCTCGGCTGGAGCCTCTCTATCATACCCCGATCCTAAAAAAAATAAAAATAGAGAAATGTAGAAGAATAACTTGCTATTTTAATCACATCACCATGACTTCACTGCCTGCAAAGATTGACATGATGTAAAGACTGCATGTGTAAGCATTTCAAGAGGTTAAAGTTCTGCTTTAAACTCAGCATGTTGATGAGGATGCACTCAGAAGTTGGAGCTTTCATGTTTAGCTTGTTAGTGCCCCCTACAGGCATCAAAGAGGGACTCCACATGAAATATCTTCAGACTGACACTAGAAGGTCTGGGGATTTACCATCTGACTGGGCCTTGGTTCAGCATCCTCAAAGACAATAAGAGGTTCTGCACTCTGTAAAAAAAAACAAAAAATACAGTTTAAAAGAGTTTAATTTTGATGTAAGACTATCGAACAAATGAAACCAAAGGACAGACTAGTACATGTGGTGTTTCAGACAGCAGGATCTATGGCTGTTTCCCTTACTTCAGGAGTATCCGGCACATCCTCTTCCTGCTGTGTAAACCCTGGCTGCAGGGTTGGAGGAAGGCTCTCAGGGAGAGGGTAACCGTTCTTGCGTGCCACAATCAAGTGAAAGGCTGTGCAGAACTCAGAGAAAGTGAGAGCGCCATCTCTATCCACGTCACTCAACTCCCTTAAAAAAAAAAAAAAAAAATCAGTTGGAAAGATGAAACATATCTGCAAAACTTACAATAGTGGTGATTATTAAATTCAGGTTATCATGAATATATCACATAGGAAACTTTTTTTACTCAGCCTCTTAAACAACGTACTGTATTAGCATATAGCATTGAAACTCCTTGGCAACTTTTAAATACAGCAGTTTCAATATTACACACTTGCTATTTATTCAGTATTTATTAACAATGAAAGCTAAAATAATGAAATATAATTAATGTATAAAGTGAATATGCTGTTGTCAATTCATTCATGTCATTCTAAGCTAAGATAACCGCCAGCAGCTGGTTAGCTTAGCTTAGCTTGGCACAAAGGCTGGAAACAGGGGAAACGGCTAGCCTGGCTTGCTCTAAATCCACCTCCAAACACCTCCAAAGCTCACTAATTAACATGTTATATCAAGTTTGTTTAATCTGTATAAATACCAGTGTGAAAACATCAATTGTATGGTAGTAGGTGGATTTTATTATTTTTGGACAGGGCCAGGCTAGCTGTTTCCCTGTTTCCAGTCTTTGCTGAGGCTAACTTGCTTCTGGCTGCATAAAGACATGATATGAGAGTGTTATCAATCTTTTCATCTAAGAAAGCCTAAAGATTATTTCCCAAAGATGTCTTTTAGCATTGTGAGTAACATCCTAATTTCAAATACAAGGGCATATTTATTTATATTTTCCTATTAAATCTTATGCCTTATTCCCCTTTGTTGCAAAAAATGTCAAAACCGTTAAAAATAAACCTGTCTGTTTAAGGATGAGAAGACTCTGCACTTCTAAAATGAGGCCTCTGTCTGACTCTGTGGGCATGCTGAGGTAACAACACTTTACTTACTGACCCCAGAACAGAGCAAGGACACACAACACTATGAGTCAGCACTCACCAAATGTGAGAGAGCTCTGGTATTGGGAGCTTGGATTTTGTGAAGAAGTTCTTTGCAACAGCTCCTGGAAAAAGTAAAGAGTCACCTGAATGGTAAAATAGTTTGAAGGTTTGATTTTTCAGTGTATTAACAAATGGCATTGGGGGGGCATCCATACCCAGGATAAGAGCCCCCAGGTCGGGCTGCAGGCTTTTGAACTGGTTAGTGTAATATTCCAACTGTTCCTCTGTGATCCTCCAGGGGTCATCGTCAGAGTAGTCCACTACACCCTGCTGGTCTAGCCTCTCTGCCGAGGAAGCCTGGGGAGATACGCAGAAATGCAGAAGAAGCAAGTTCATCATATAAACTTTTTTTTTAATGACATGAACAATTCATGTGATCGTGAAGCTCTAAAAATTCCGTCTGTACCCGAGCCATAGCAGGATGCTCCACAGTGGGTTTGGTCCCGTAGTTACTAGGCGAGGAGTGCTGCTCCATCTGAACGATTGGCCGTGAGGAAGGTTTGCTCTCATAGGCTGAAGGATGGGAAGGAAAAACACAACTTTAGTGGAGGAGAAACCTGGGACTAACATGCAATCATTTCCTACCGATTACACCGGCTCAAAAATATGATCAGAGAGAATTAGAGATTTACTGATCAGGACCAGGAGGGAGTGAAGTGAGAAGAAAGACAGGAAGACTGAACAGGTGAAGAGATGCTGTAAAACCTCGTCTTTTTCATTTCAGTTCTTTTCAAATTTATAATACATAGCTACTGTGACATGTGTATTCCTTGAAGTTTTAGTCCAATGCAGTATTCCAGTGGTCTAAACATACTGAATTGCTGTATATTAAAAAAAGAACTAATCTAACAAAACTAATCTTTTAAATTCAACAACAAAAATGTGAGGTATATTTGCAGTGTGCATCGCTGTTATTGAAATGAAATTTGTCATACCCATCTGTGAGTCTGCCCCATTCCTCTGCTTCGTGTACGGGTAGCTGCGGTAGGCCAGCGGAGAGCGAGGTGGGGAACTGCTTGGTGATCGCGGGGGGGACCAAGGCTCCTTCCAATACAGGGACAGAATATTTGTTATTTCACAAAACTTAATGTAGCCAATGTGCAGAGAAAGAAGCGCTAATACCCCCCCACCCCCGGGCCAATCTGACAACTGGGACCACACATGCTACCATGAGATATGCACATTTTTTAGTGGCACATTAATGTTATGAACAATCGGACATGTTGCCGGGACCACACATGCTAACGTGAGATGTGCACATTTTTCAGTGGCACATTAATGTTATGAGCAGCCTGCTCCATCTCATCGTCCATCTCATGCCAAAAGGCGTCGTGTTCCAGTGAGATCATGTGAGGGTCGAGTGAAAATAACCTAAATTCACTTTTATGTTCCTGTAAGCTCTTTCATTTCAGGCCGATTTCCTTGTTTTACTACCTTTTTCCCCACATTTTTGCCTTTAATTTATAGCTAACATGCATACAGCAAACGTAAAGAGAGAGAGAGAGAGGGTTATGACATGCAACAAAGGTCATCAGCCTGAATTGATTATTGTTGTTATATAGTTTGCATCTTAAAAAGGACAGGCTCACAATTTCTCAGTTATTACAACAGTCAGGCGCCCATATGAATAGTTAAAGAGGTTTCGCTGTAATCATTACTTCTGTTCATACTGGCCATTAAAAGATCCTTTAAGCACGAGGCAACCAGGACACCCAATGTTCAACTTTTGAGGGCAAAATTACACTTAATCCTGTTTTGTTACACGGAGCTTATGAAGGCAAGCATTTGGTAAAAAAAAAAGTTTTATAATATATGCAGGATTAAAATAGTGCTAGACTAGCACTAAAAAGCCATTAATGCAATGAATTTCTAAGTAAGGTGGTATTTTGTACACTCTTTAGTCATCCAGTTTTGGTGATCATGTGACTGATGATGCAGTGCAACTTGCCATGACACCCACATCAAGCTGTCATTACTTCCCTCTTCTGCATACGAGTGTTTGCATACTTGTAGCCGGTCCGGTAGCTTGAAGGAGGCTTGTCCGCCTATTATCTCCAATCAACAGGGCATATCTGCTCTGATTGTTGTAGCGGAGTGGAATGTCTTTGCTCAGCGCATCAGTCTTGGTCACCTCTAAACACTTCCTCAACATAGTAGCACCCACTGAGTGTTGTTCTCAGACATCTTAACAATGATCCATTGTGTCTCTTACAAGCGTCAAGAGAGTAACTTGTCACAACTACATGTTGTTGAGCTGATTGGACAGCTGGCAGCTTACCTTCTTCTCTACGCTGCTCTCCAAGTGTCTGAAGGTGCTCCTGTCTGCTGGGATCCGGGTGACAGGACCGGGTGCAGTCCCACACGGAGCCCCCTGACCATCTATGCCGGGATTAACGGTGGCATATCGCATCTCCGGTTCATTCTTCAGCCCAACAAATCTGGGTAGAGGTAGATCTACAGGAGAGATGATAGGTTACTTTTTGATTCTTAAATACTACTGATAGATTATGATTTTTTTTCTTTTTGCATCTTACAGTAGATCAGCTTCTTAAGCACATTATTTCTTTTCCTTGGACTCTTGTCTGATCAGTAGCTTCCTGTTTGATGACCTTTCACACAACTAGAATTAGACTGAGGGAATTAATCAGGATGATCTTCTTCTCCTGAGGTGAGTCACACCATGGTAAACATTCAATTTTAGACATACTTTTTCTAATAATCCAGCAGGCTATCATGTGCTATGTAATAAACAGATTTTCCCTTTGGCTAGGGTGTGACTGATTGTGTGCGCTCTTGTAATAAGGGCAAACCCACTTAGCCCTTTCCACGCGACTACCCTTTCATGCAGATTAGACCAAATCCTGGCTTGTTAAAGATAATCTCCTGATCCCCCTTTGCTCTCGTAAGACGCCTCCTCTCTGAGCAGCAGACTTACTGGCCGTTACGCTCTCCAGGCGGATGGGCAGACCAGACTGGGCGGCAGCGAGCAGCTTCAGGGCCACGTAGAACTGGGTTTTACCGAAGTATCCCAGGCGCTTTGCCCCACACACCTCAGTCACCTGCAAAAAGTTACAAGTTTAGAATAATTGGCAGGATTTTTTTTCCCCTGCTTCCCATGATGCAATTAGATAGCGTCTTTTCCCTAGGCCTTCCACGTCCTCCTTACATCTTCCCACTCGCTACGTTTGATGTGGCTTCAGCACGACTTCAAAGATATAAAAGATGTGTGACAGAATGTTTTCTTTCTGTTGTGAACAAAAAAAAATCTTTCACCAGTTAAAGTCTGTCATTTTCATACTGCAGATGTAACATCTGTGACACAACCGCTGCTTGTTGGAAAAGAAGATAAAAAAAAATGAAAAGCTACTTTGTTTAACTTCGTAATGCTCATCACAGTGAGATATTCACATTATGTGAGCATCATTAACATCAGTAAATCATTTTATTTTACTTCACTGTGTTTATACAACATGAATAAGCATTGACTGGCGAATATACGAACACTTGCACCAGGAAATATTTCCACCAAAATTGACAAAGTTCCATACAGGATGATATCAGCTCAGTAAAAATGAGCAGCATGTGTTGAGTAACTCCTGATAGGTTATCTATAGTTAACATTTTATCAGCATTTCTCAGTATTGAGAAAGTACACATAGTGCACACTTTACTTCAAATCCAAATACGGTGAAATAAGTTGCTAACAACTATAATAACACATGATTAGTGTGTGATTCAGGTTTACTGAGTTATCTGGATAAGTCAGAACATTTTACATCTTTGTTCCAGTTTCGCTGAGATTCCAGGTTTTACTCAACAAAGACATCCAGATAACTTAGTAAACCTGCTTCTCAGAAAAGACCCCCGCTCTAAATATATCGTATACAGTTATGCTCAGCAGAAAATACACACTGATTCTGTTGTATAAATAATGTTCAACAGCACATTCTTGGAAAATCAAATCAGCAAAACCATATTTTTTTCTAAAAACAGAAGAATGAGGGGATGGATGGAAACTCAATTAGCGTTTGAATTGTACATACTATATATATATATATAAATATTCAAATTACAAATAATTCTCAAAGCAAAAGGACAAACATGCTGTTTATGGACAGGCAGATGTAGGCAGTTTGTTATTAGAACAATAAAGATTATGATTTTATTGAAACATGCAAAAGTGCTTTAAACAACTTTCTAACATTGTGACAAAGTGATTCACTTCTAACAATAAGCTACCCTGATAAATCTCATCTGTCATACTGCCTGCAGCGTTTCCTTCTTTTTAGTGGCATCATCTAGGGAGGACCAAATGTGATTATTTTACACCGTGATCACGACAATGTGTAGAACAACATTATGGGCTCCAGTAACAGAATAAAGCTGGAAGAAACAGTATGTGGGGGGATAAACAGAACAGTGGGAGCTGTTTATCCAGCAGCAGCACTCTTTTGATTAGAGGTAGTATGGCTGCTTTGGGGGAGCAAAGAAGATTAGGATTATGTTGACAATCAAGATTTTTTTTTTTACATTAAGAAAACCAAGTTCTTGAAAGTTAAGATAAAGGCACATGTGGTTCTTACAACATGATGTAAATACAATACTGAAACAAAGCAACCCTGATAATCCCACTGAATCCCTCACAGAAGTATTCATAGAAACTGAAACAGATCAACATACAACTAATAACACACACCACAAATACTGAGTCATGCTAGGCCAACAGTAAAGACTCCCATAAAGACAAGAATGCTGGAAGTTACTGTTCCAGACCAAGAAATGGTTCAACACATAACTGCTGCAAAACCCCAACCTGTCATTTTATACTTAAGTTTTTTGTAAAAAATTAAATTATAAAAGTAATTATTATATAAAGTGTTTGTTAGTGAGCTCTAGAGGTGTTGGTAGGTGGACTGTGTCACATTTGGACAGTAACTGTATTTACCATAGAGACATGAGAATGATATCAATCTTCTTAACTAACTCTTGCTGAGAAAGAGAAAAAATATATTTGGCAAAATGTTGAACTGTTCCTTTAATCAAATCACCAAAATGTAATTGTTGTTAAGTCTCTTTGACAACATAAGAAGTCATCTGAACTGTTTTAGTTTCAACATGGGCAGCTCATGCTATTCTTATGGCAACAACAGATTAACACTACTAGCAAGTTTTTTCATGAACATGCAAGATCAAGAAGTCCAGTTATAAGTGAATCAGTGCAATACTGTACATACCAGCAACAGCATGTTTGCTGGTATGTGTTTATGAAATATGAATGACAGCAGTGCTGATAATCTCCATTGTCTACTGAGGTTGAGGGGAAGGTGGAGTCTTTGTGGCTCATATCGCCTTATGAGACATTATTTCTGCTTGACTTGCATTGTATTCATTCAACAGCTTTCACAGATAAATCGGATCCAAAACAACTACAGGACAGTGAGAGGCTGGGCAGACAGTGAAGGTCAGGTCTGCGGTGCTCGTGAGTGTGCATGAGGTCAGCAGAAACTAGACGAAGGATAAGATAATTTCAGGAACACCAGCGGAGGCCTTGAGGAACCAGACTGGCAGGTCAGATCTATAGCTCGAGGGGGGAAAGTTATTTTAAGAAGACGCCAAACTGTCAAAATCATTTTGGGGCACATAATGTCACCACCGGTATGACGTTTCAGATATGAATAAATCATATGTCCTTCTGATAGAGTGAAGGAGGAAATCAAGTTTAAATGTTAGCCTAGATGTCAGACACACATGAGCAACAGATATGCATTGAAGCAGATTTTCCTGTTTAAGCACATCACCTTTAACTATTGCAAAAAATATTCTGTTATTCAAGAATGGAAAATAACAAATAAGCAAAATTATACCACATACAAAAACTCATATGTGATGGAACATACTATATGTTTACCAGATTGAAAACAAGAGTCTACAGCCGTGCTACCATGCTGTACTCAGCAGTGCTTTGAGCCAAATGCTGACGTCAGCATGCTAACATGAACACAATGACAATGCTAACGTACTTAAGCTATGCAGGTTTAGGGTGTTAGCATGCTAACATTTGTGAATTAACACTGACAGTCAAATATTTACTGCAATTATATGAAGTTTTGGAGACTGATTGGAGAAGAAATGGAGATTTTGACCCGGTGTGGACGGGATATGAATGACTGCAATTAATTTCATGACAATCTATCCAACAGTTGTTGAGACATTTCACTCCAAACCAGAAATGTTAACCTCATGAGCCTCTAGAGGAAAAATCAGGGGGTCACTGAAGTTGCTAAGATTATATCTGTGGCCAACACACATACCTCATTGCAATCCATGCAATAGTTGTTGAGACATTTCACTAAAAAGGAAAAAATATCAATTTGCTGGTGGCAATAGAAGTAAAGTCAAGGGGTCACCAAGGTCAACACGATTTATCCTCTGGGGAACATGAATGTCTGTACAATACATAACGGCAATTCATACAATGAAAGTAGTGGATCATTGCCAAATAAATGTTGATAGCATGGCTAAAAACAATATAACCGGTCCAGCCAAGGTCAATGTGCTTGTTGTGCTTTCGAGCAAATGTTGCGAGCCACGTTGGCTCTGTCAGATCCGGATTTAACAACACCATGAAGTTGTGTGCACGACAGTGATCTCTCTGCTAGATGTGAGGCCACACCTTAGTCAGCCAGACAGGTTCCACAGCAATGTCTGTCAACAACACATATCTGAAAACAAGCATCTCAAGCACAGATATTTACAGGATATTCACCTAATTTCAAGTGTGTCACATTCCGCTAAACACTCGACCTTCCACTATGTAGTCCAAATGGCTTTTTTGGCTGTTACGTTCATGTGATAAAATGTTACGAGAAACATGTGCTTGGTTGGCAGCGAGAATAATCTCAGCCAATAACAGCATGACCCAAAGTCCACACTCCAAGTCCATGTAAGCAGCATTTCATTGCAGAGTAATTTGTGGGAAGCTGTTCTTTTCTCTGAATGACTAGTGGCTTCTCTGACGATAATGACGGCTCAACAGGAAGAAAAGCATACTTTTATTACTTATCTGCTCCATACACAGGCTAGACGCACAGTAATGATCGGTATTCAGTAAATCAGCTCACTCTAGGTCAATCACGAATCAGCAAAACACATTTCCACATTAATTAGATGATGGAAAATTCCCTTTGTTTTGATAAATAGTAGCTTACAGTAACAGCAGTACAGCTTTACAGTAAAACTTACATTAAAACCAAGTCAGATCAACAGTCAGAAACTCCCAACTCATCATGTAGCCTGGAGGAAAAACATTATTTATGATTCTCTGATACTGTGTGACATAATGACCCAGAAGTCGGCAGCGAGTCCAAGAGTGATCCTGCAGGCATCCTGCAGCAGGGCCAAACACAGCTCAGAAGGCTGTGTGTCAATCACCCCCGTGTGGTGGCGGCGATCCAAGCCGGACAGGAAGGAAGCAGAGCTCAATGCCAAACTTCCTGACACCACACAGAGACACAATGGGCTGCAGTCGCTGGGAGCCGACCCCTCGGGATCGTGGGTGGTGTGAACACAGACCGCAACCTGCTGTGTTCATCTGAGCTGGAAAAATGTGTTTATATCTCTGTGATGGGTCAGCAAAATGACTCTGATTTAGTGCTTCTGCTGTATTTTAGAGCCAATAAAAAACAGTTTAGCACTAATATGTGTACTGACACGCATTTCATTCATAGAAAAGAATTAATAGAAATGTTTTTATATTACAGAAAAATCTCATAGGTGGTTTTGCCAGGTTTGAACTGGCTTTGAATGACGAGGTTTTGAAAACGCCAGCGAATAGTGGGTAGAAATTTAAAGGAGCATGCATGTGTTTTTTAGTTTTAGTTTCTCAGCTACAAATCACATAAACCTTTTTGCTGATTTATAAAAGAAATACTGTATAGTCTGTATAGTATTTTTCTTATTTTATTCATTTCTGTATCATATAGAAATCAATTAGCAGCCTTTTGTATAACCAGAATCAACATTAAGTCTGTATTCATTCATGTCATAGGCACAATATCATTGTGTGGTAATGCTGTTTGATTATGGTAAGTATTACTTCATACCTCTAATGTAACTTTAAAAAAAAAAAGAATAAAGAATGAATACAGACTTACAGTGATTGTGTACCTGTAGCTAACATTAGCCACCGTACGCTACTGGTCATACCAGACCAGTAGTAGCTGGAACAGTAAAACCTATAAAAGGTGAATTTTATTGCTAATGGAATCAACTGTGTTATTTCTCAGTTCAGTGTAGTTTTGGGGGGAAACAACCTGATTTCAATTTGTCAAATTGGGTTCTACAAACTATGAGAGGCATTTTTCACCATTTTATAGACAAAACTGAGAAAATAATAGACAACTCAATCACTGGTGTAAAATAATCATATAGCTACATGCCTTGTTGGCTGTGATGTCAAGTATACAGTATGTGATTTGTAGTAAACCGGCTGATACACTAAACCCACTCAGACTCCTTTAAAAAGAGGAGAATTTACCAACCTGAACCTCTCAGATGTCAGTATGACTTCAATTCCAACTTCAGTACAAAGTTTAACACATTAGAAATACTTGTATGGTGGTAACCAAGCTCATTATTAATTATTAGAACTAACTAACTAATAATATGTATAATGTGGACAATATCATACACCTTTACTACTATGATATTTGTCAGGCTCCTCTCATCTCACATCACATCTCCTTAAACCTAAGCATCCAATATACAGTATATCTTGGTGTAATGAGGAGAGCCACACACAGACCAGTGTACAGCTGATGCAGTGAGTAAAGGGGCTGCCTTTTACTGTGTCAGAAGGGTAAACAGAGAGCAGGTGTGGACGACCTCTCTGTGACGCACACATACATACACACACACACAAACAGCATCAGGAAGACATTTCACAAAGGAAATTTCCTGCCTCATTATCATATGTTGGAGAGCACAGGCTCAGCTTTTATACCGCGCTGTGTGTCTCCCTGCAGATCACTGAGGTTTAGTGAGCAGCAGCCGCAGCTCCCCTCTCTCTCTCTCTTTCTCTCTCTCTCTCACACACACACTTAGATAACATGTGATGACCAAGCACAGAGGCAACACTCACTTTATGCAGGGATTCAGGAGGTAGCTGAGAAGCCTTGAACAGCTCTGCCACTTTGCTGGACGACAGTTTTCCTGAGGTGTCAGCTTGGCACACACCGTGGAGACCTGAGTAAAATCTCTGTTCATGTTCATTCAGCGGGATGAAACTCCCTGCAGACGCCACACCGGATTCCTGATCCATTCCCGGCGCTGACGCATGGATGATCCGCCGGAGAAACACTACAACCAACCGATCAATACATCCTGCTCCTGTTTCAAGTCAGAAGAGAGGATTTGGCAAGCGGAGGACGGTATCACCTCCGACAAGAGTGTACCCTGTGAAGACAGACTGCCTGCTCGGCTCAGGCTCATCCACTCCTACCGCCTATTATGGCTGATTGTAGCAGTACCGTCATGTACCTGCTGGGGGCGGTAGAGCACAGGAAGAGGGAGCCATTGTCTATGAAATAAGGGGCTGTTTTATTTTTCCATCCCATAATAAAATAATAGCTCCATTCTTGTTTTTTTTTTTTTTTTTTTTTTTAAGGTTATGTTGAGTGTTTTTAATGCTTAATGGGTTGATTGTATAGTAGTGAGGTCATAAATAATAATTCAGATCAGCTTCTTCATACTATAAGTGTGCAGTGGTAAAATAATATAAAACACACAAATAGATAAATAAATAAATGTCTCTGTTGAGGTGAACCTTAAATCTGTGAATGACTCCTTTGGGAGTCACTGCTTTAGTTAATACTCATTAGTAGTGATGGATGGTGTTAAGATCCTTTACTGAAGTAAAAGTACCAATACCGCATTACAAATAAAAGTCCTTTGCTCAAAATTCTACTTGAGTAAAAGTAAAGAAGTTTATCAGCAAAATTTACTTCAAATCTCACAAGTAAAAGTACTTTCAGCAGAATATTATATATGACGTCATTAAATAGTTAATACAAAAGCAGCATTTTGTGCCTAGTTGAGGTTATATAAAGTTAGGGTTTTTTGTTTTTGTTTTTTTTAGAATTGTGATCCCCAACCTAAAGCTTGAGCCCCTCCAGTGGGTCACAGGACAAATATGAGGGGTCATGACATGATTAGGAAAAAGAAGTTTTTCTAGTCTTGTTGCATTCATTTATTTTGTTTTTGTCTCTATCTTAAATTTGTTGGTGGAACAGCAACCAACTCATAGACATCTAAGATGTGACCTTGGGACCCAGTAAATGCTGCTTTTTTTGTGAGGGGTCACAAGTCAAAAAGGCAACCACTGTTTAAATCCATAGCAATGCATTGTATTTTATAAGTTAGTAGTGGAGTATAAAATTACAATATTTCCCTCTGAAATGTAGTGGAACAGAAATATAAAGTATAGCATACAATTGAAATACACAAGTAAAGAACAACTACCTCAAAATGTAGTATTATACATCATGACTTTCCACCACTGCTTGTCGCTAATAAAAGTAGACTGAATGAGTAACTATAGCATCATAATTAATAGTACAAGACATACAGCCCAACACAGAAAGTAGTCAGTTATCTAGAGCGGATGGAGTGGTGGAAGTACAAATCCTAGACAGAACTTCATTGTATCTTTAAGGATGTGTTTAAGAGATGAACATGAATGAGGCTCATTGGTGACTTTAGTAAATAGCTTGCATTCCTCCTAGTTTTCTCAGATTCTCTAGTGTCTCCAAAGTGCTTTTAATAATGCCTCCATCTGTTCAGGAAAATATCTGCAGTTGCTGCTATTATTATTCCAAAAGCAATTTATGTAAATCAGTCTTTTGCAGTGACTGTACTGGGGGTGATCCAAAGGCAAACAGATTGAGTGGAAAAATATTTTTTAAAATAACCCCAAAGAGTCATGTAAAGTATTTTAGTAGTTTTAGTCATTTTAACTCTTTTAATCCAGATTTACTCTTCTACTTATTATCACGGCCTTAAAATCTCAGGAGAACGTCAGATTTTCCTTTCTGTTTTTCTACATAACTCAGCTTGTAATTCGGATTGAACAAAACAGCACAACAACAAAACAACATGGCATTTTTATACTTTTATTGTATCTGATTTTTTTTCTCATAACTGGTCAATATAGAAAATGATAAAGCAGGAGTTTTTATGAGATGTAGTTTAACTGGGTTTGTACTGTACTTGTAAATCTCAGTAAACTTCTTTTTATATCATGTTGTTTCAGCATGGGTGTTGTCTTTTACTGGAAAAACATTTTAATGATGTTTTATGAGTACAAAAGATCATTTATTGTTGGCCAAGTGCACAGTTTAATGTGATGGTCAGTGGTGGAACCAGTATTCAGATTGTTTACTTAGGTAATAGTATCACACTATAAAATATAGTTAAGACCTGCATTCAAAAGTGTGCTGAAGTAAAAGTACTGACAATGAATGTATTTTAAGTTTTAAAAGTAGAAGCAGTCATTATACAGAATCCTCCCTGTCAGTGTTATAGTATTATAATATTGGATCATTATTATTAATGCGCATACTTTAATGTTGTAGTTGGTTGTAAGGGTGAGCTGATTTGAACTGCTTTATACGCTTTATATTAGTTTAATCAATACCACTGTCGATATGCACAATGTTTTAAAAGTGAGTTTGTTTTGTATGTAAAATATTAATCTGAAAAGAAGCCACTGATTCACACTACTAAAGCACAGTACTTGAGTAAATATACTTAGCTACTTTCCGCAACAAACTGGATTTTAAGTGGTGTACAGTATCTAAAGTATCAAAAATCAGCAGTCTGCTATCGAGAGAGAGAGAGAGAGAGAGAGAGAGAGAGAGAGAGATAGAGAGAGAGGGAGAGAGAGAGAGAGAGAGAGAGAGATTTTAAAAGCAAACTTGGCATCAGACTTTTCAAGTGACTCATGTCAACTTAGTTTCTCATAAATGGCTGTGTCAGGTATCCTTCACTATGTAGTGAGTGAACAATTAACTAAATAGTGAGTGTGGTTGTCAGGGCAGAATAGATGATTAACCTTAACTGTATCTCCCATCCCATCTGGGATAAACAGGGATTTGCACTGGAATTTTCTATTGTCTGTTAAAGGTTTTCTCACCATTGCTCAGTGAATGTGTGCTGGTGATGGCAGTTTCAGACAATGAACAAACTGAGCTTGCTTCAATCTGATTTGGGAGATTTGGTTGGAATTATTCTGCATTTTGATGTCTACGTTGCACAGGAAAGCTAGCAGATAAAGTTAGGCTTTATAATCATGTTTGGGAGAGATATGGAGTGGTTACAGTACACCTTGTCATGTACACAGTAACTGCCTTAGTGTGATATTGTGCCTACCATCAGCATCCTTCAACCTGCCAAATCATGTGTTTGTCCTACAAGTAATCTAACTGCTGTGCTGATCTTTACTAAGAAGTAGATACAGTCAGACTCTTAATTGTTTACTAGTCAGTTTGAGTTGGTACAATCTCTGTGTGTGTCCCTGTTTTCATGAAACAAATCAAAGGAAAAATTTTGCTACTGAATAGAAAAGTGCCTGGCATGCTGAACAGCTAGGTCACATATTGTACTGTGCTGAGTAAACAGAAGCCGTTGTGTTTTTGTCGGGGAGGTCTGCCTCTCTCACATCAGCAAACCTATCTGGCTCCTTGGAAGCTTGAACAAACAGTAAGACTTTCATTGCAGCACCCATTTTACAGTTTCCATGTCATACAGTGAGGGCGAGCTGGGCTGCAACTATTTTTTTTTTTTTTTTTAAAGAGGGCGGATTAGTTCAGGTGTGTCCTAGTTTAACCATTAAACTCAGACATTATCCAATGAGGTTCCTCCGCTGACCCCCTCAAACCACTAAACTGTGACTTTTTCTTGAGCGCTTGTAACATTGTATTATTTTGCTTCTTGCTCTCTGGGGAAATGTTGGTGAAGGTCTTATTCCTGCTCTGTTTGTCATCTGCTTTGGCAGAACAGCTCTGTAGGCCAGGTAAGTGATTATTCAGAAAAAAACATTAAGAATTTTAAACTTTTGATATGATATTGTGGATTTTTTTTTTATCCTGCATTGTATTCCCACTAATATACCAACACAGTGCTTCAGATACAGCAAAGGCACAAGTCTAGTTCTATGTCCTTGTTGCCTCTCCAGCAAGTGTGAAAAACAGCTTCTAATCTGTTAACTGGAACAAAATCGGATTAGATACATAGCTCAAATGTTTGCCTGATTACAAAGGCCTCTATTAGACATCAACAATGATCCTGAAATGCATGCTAGTCTTTATGGCAGATATTCTAAAACCCTATGAGGAAATAAGAGATCTTTCCTACATGAAATTATCTTTCCTTCTCCTAACAGTGCTTTGATTTGCCCAAGAAATCAATTTTATTGTGTACACACAGACCAGTGCTCTTTATTTTAAACCTAGGACAAAAATCCACTGGGTGGTGAAGACATTCAAATATGTTTCATCTTTACAGATGCCTCAGATGGCTACAAAGTTCGACTCAGCATCAAAAGTGCTCTGGGAGATGAAGCTGTACGTATATATTTAAACATTATACCTGCACAGAATGAATGATCAAAGCATCAGATCATGAATAACAGTTAGAAGACTTACTGTAGCTGTGTTATATGCCATTATTGTAACATATTATTCATCAGGCAACCACTGTTACAAATGGAAATATACTGGATATGCACGATTCACTGACAGTGTGTGTGTGATCACTCACTGTAAGGACAAGGTCCATCTGGTGATCAATTAACCGTTAAGGATTTTTCTGAAAACAGCACATGACCTGTTGTTGTTATTGCAGTATGTTTGGAATGAAAATGAAATGTTCCTTTTCCGAGCAACTTTGGCGTTTGCCATGAGGAGTCAATTCAAGGGAAGGGAATTCGAGTAAGAAAACTTTTACATGTTGTCGTTTGTTCTTTGCTTTTGTTGATTTTTTTCCCCATAATATAATCAATGACTCATTGTTTATGATCATGAAGCAATGCTGACATGCTCTTTATTTTTTTGTGGGACTTCACCAGCGTGGCCAACATTATTGTGTGTAATGAGACTGCCAGAGTATCCTTCTGGTTTGTGGTGACGTCACCCGAGAACACTTCAATCCTTGTTGAAAAAGAGCATGTGGAGCTGGCTGTGAGGTAATCGCATGATACAGTGACTCTGTGGCTCATTTTTAAACCCCCACTGGGAAATACTATTTTTTTTGGTCACTCCCCAGAGAGGTCAGAAGTCATATTCAACTTTGACATTTAGAGTCAACTGCTTTGTATACTTGTATGTTTGATTGCTGTATTATGTACTTTAAGAACAATGTATTAGTAAAAAATATTAATTATACAGTATTAAAAATACCCCAAGAAGAGTACATACTGTAAGTGATAAACAGTAATCATTCAGTTACAGCACACAAATATAATACCTTGAGCTGGTAATAATTCAGTTTAACTGCACAGATACTACTACTGGTATGTCACCTTTGCTAAACAGTGTTCTCTGTGGCCACAATAAGTGACAACTGGGGGGTAATTGCAAATATCAAAATGCAGTATAACAGTAGCACAAGTATGGAGGACTCAAAGGGACACTAACTCACACTGTGACACAGCAATGTCTCTCAAAAGTTTGCTAATTTTAACTAATGTTAGCCACCACCAGTTCAGAGAATAATGAACTCATCCAGGGTGTGTTGGTTGGGAAATTGAAGAATCTTTTATTTTGCTAATGCTAATGCTAGTGAATGCGTTTTTTTTTTTGGTAACGTTAGCTAATGTTAGCCACCACAAAGTAGCAAGTGGATGCAGCAGCAAAACACCTGACTACCTAACTAAGGACGCTTTGTATTAGTTGGGAATTTAGCTTTTTATTTTTATTATGAAAAAAAATTACCCTATTTTTCCCATAAAGTGATGTAATGCTAACCTACACAGGCCTTTCGAAACTAATCAAAACCTCAACTGAACATAATAAGTGATTTGGATCTCAGTACAATTGTGTGAGAAAAAGAAGCTCTCGCAATTATTTTTGTGCCCTCATACAGAGTATGGAGGGTCTCATGAAATAGTAAATGCATTGTACATGTGTTTTGTAGTTTTTGAAACACACAGAGATTGGAGAGTAGCAACCTCAAGTAGAAGAGTTCAGGTATTATCGTATATGATTTTAGTGAAAGCAGAGCTGAACTGTAAAGCTACACTCTGAGTGATGTCAGTCAACCTTTGTTCAACATCACGTCCTCAAGCAAGTTCTAGATAGTGACTGAAGTAATGATATACATGTGACTGTGATGACGTTTCTCTTTTGGCCTCACTGAAGGTGACTGAGGGGCTTGGTGAATGTAGTAAATCTTTGTATTGAGTCACCGCTCTTTCATAAGAACCAGTTAAAGTTGTTTGTGCAGCTCTGGTAAGAATGCCCCCCTGGCTGGACATCTCAGAGTAACCGGATCTCCTCGAGGAGGAGTACAATGTTACCCACCTGCAAGGTGGAATGGAGAAGTGAGGCAGTCTTGAAATATCAAAACAATGCCTCTACCTCATCTGTTTCTAGTGCTCAGGGACACAAGCAGAGAAATGTGACTTTATGTAACAACCATGTGTACTGCAGGCCTGGAAATAGTCAGCATTCATAGCACAAACGTTGTGCATTGTTGACTGTGTTGCAAACGAAATGGAAAAATGTATATTTTTGGACTGCTGTTAACTCAGAGTAGAGTAAAAAAAAATAACGACAACATTGCAGGAAATCCATTAAATACATAGTTTTAAATCAGTCAGTGTTGTGTCTTGCAGAGTGATTATGTCCATTTGAAATGAAAATGTTGTATGTGCCCAACAGGCAGTACAGGTACCGCATCAACAGCGCCTTTCTGCTGACTGATAAAACTCTAGAGTTCATCGGCATCCCTCCCACCTTGGCAGCACCAGTCAAACCTGACACCCCTCCATGGCTCATTGTGTTTGGCGTCGTCATAGGTGCTGTGGTCACCGGCATCATCGTTCTGCTTGTGTCCTCTCTGGTCCGAAATAAACGGTAAGCAAAGGATTGTACATGCAGATATGTTATGTTTATCATTTTGTAAATGTGATTATTGAGCTTCTCCTCTGTGGCCTTTTATTCTAGCAAAAAGAACGAGAAAACAGATGATGAAGAAAAGACGATGGAAAACGGCGTCGCACATGAGAACGTGGATGGCGTTTACAACATGTCATTCTCAGATGATGAGCGACTGACACAGATGTAAAATGATTCATTAAAAACTCTTCCATGTAAAAAATAAGATGGTAAAAAGGTTATTAAGCTGCTCCATACAGATTTTTGTTGCACTATAATATTTTTCTTTGTGCAAAAATTTTTTTGAGTTTAAAATTTGTCAAAAAAGTTAAATCTTTAATGATTTAATAGATGTACACAATTTTTTCTTTTTCTTAACACTTCTTTGATAACTTGCTGCCTTAAAAAGAAACAAGTACATGGAATTTTTATGTAAGTACTTTCATTTTCCAAATTTTCTGTGTTTAAGGACAGTAAATTAAACATCTGTGTCCGAGGGAACATGTGTATGGATATTTTACAGTATCTTATGTCTGTGATCTAGAGACCAACAATTTACTGTAAATTTTAAAAAAGTATTTTATTTCATTTAACCAGTTCTGCAAACAGATTGAGACAAAAACAAGCATTAAACCAGTCCTGTTTAAGACAATGACTGATTAACAGCTAAACACAGTTACTGGACTACAGTTTCTTGTTGTATCTAACCTGCATTTTTTCCTAAATTAGACTGATTTTGATGTAATCAAACTTAATCAAGCTAAATAATTGAACTGACATCAAAGCACTGTCAGAACGAGGGCCCAGCGGCGATGTCTGCTGTGAGTGGATCCTTCAGCTGTCTGTTTGTTTGCTGTCATCCTCTTTCTTTTTCCAGACTACACAATCTGACAATGGAAAAACCCCTGAAGTCTGTGATGGGCTCAGCCGCAGTCTCTGGCGGGATTAAATGCTGAATTATAAAAATGCAATTATTGTTTAATTGAACTGCAGACAAGCTCATTATTGCAGTGGCTGGCAAAAATATTTCTGGACACAATTACACAAGTTGTTATTGCAGTCAGAGCAGAGACTGTGTGTGCTTGAATACAGAGATTTGTGTCATCATGTATGAGATTTAAAAGTGATCAGCTTCTTTTACAGTGTGATATGCTGCTGTGTGTAACTTTGTGTCATGTGTCCTGTGTGTTTTTCGCTTCGTACTGTGTGTTATTACGCTGTTATATGTTTTAACTGTGACTTGCCGCAGTGACTGCAGAGGAAAATTAGCTATAAACTAACTTTACAGAACAACAAATGGTAACATATATGTTTAACACTGTACATGGTCCCTTACAATCAAAATAAATAAATAAATTCCCAGTGAATGCCTGATTTTGTGGTGACCAATGAGGGAATTTCATACAAAAGTGTATCAAAATGTTCAATAGTGCCTCATCTGAGCTCAGTATTGGTCCAAAGTTCCGAGATTAACACAAACTGCTGTGAAACTGTGGTCAGTTTTAAGTTAGACGTTTGACTGTACTGCCTCCTGCAGACCATTTGGAGTAAAGGTGTAACGTGTTCACTGTCTCTGCACTGGTTCAGGTTATATCCTGTTATGTAGATATCCTCCTGAAGTATTTGTTTGTGTATGCACACACAGTCAAAACCAGTAAAATCGTGTCCTATATGTCCTGTTTCCCCATGTGTGCATGCTTCCCAACATGTTTTGGCTCCTGAAAACAAGGCCATCAATACATATCAGAAGCTTAAAGATGAATCCAGTGATTCATAAGCCAAAAAAAAGCCAAAATTAGAGGAAAGTCTGGCAGGAGTACATTTTTTATGCATTTCTATCATGTGAATTAGCTTGTGACTCGTAAGATATAGATTGGGAACCACTGATGCAGTAAGACGGTATCATCCTCTCCTCTATGAAGGCTTGTCATGGATGTGAGGCATTAACAGCGTGACAACAAACCCAACTAAACTGTTCTGTTCAAAAACAAAATGGATCAAACTTTCTTTTGTCTTCACGGATTAAAAATAACTCTTTATTAAAACTGAACCTCCTTTTCCTGTTTTTGTGTGACAATATTTCCAGCTGCTGTGTTATCTTCCAATCTGCACTAGCACAAATGCAATCCATATATGTAACTTTAGGTGGCACCATTGTACTGCCGGTCTCTGCGGGTCCAAACTTGCATGAATAGACACTGATGTCCCTTAATTCCGCACTGTTCTCCTTAGAGCTCTTTTAAGTGCGCGTGAATGGCAATATGCTTTTTAAACATTTGAATTTCAAACGTATTTTGCTTTATTCTCATTTTATTTTTGTCTGACTATTTTTGAAGTGGTAAAACAGAGTCCTTCACGCTCTAACTTGTACCTATATTTAGTTCGTTAGATTAAATCTGTTCCTGATCTCTAGGTGAGGATATGTCTTGTTCTTTTTCACTGGCACGGTGATATTTTCACAGCAGCACACTGACAATATGCAGTGTGTGGTGATGACTAGTCATTTGGCACTTGATGTAGTAATACACCACTCTTCTCCTCTGCATTTCATTCTCTCGCCTGAGGAGTACAGTCTTTTTTACACCACATTTTTCTTGTCAGGACTCCAAAGATTTTCTGTCAAATGTAGTTTTAAAGCGTTGCAATCTCATTAGAACGGCATTTGATTAAGACCTAAATTCCCACTGTAGAAGATAGAAAGCAGGAATAATTGCAGAAAGTCAAAGGCGTTTTATCATATTATTGAAAATAATGTCATTATTTTAATAACTCATCCTTATACCTTCTGAATAATAAATGACTTTTGAAATAGCCACAGAAAAAGAGTCATTGTCCAAAGACAGATTGACTGAATAACATTACAGTCTCAAAGCAAATGATTATTTTGTTGTTGCCTGTGTATTCGGGTGGGGGACTCATTACAAAAACAATGCCTGTGTCTACCGCATCACATAAAGGCTTTTGCCTAATTTTGTCTCTTTCAAAGGTGCAAGACAAATAAGGCATTTGAGATCATTCTAGATGAGCAGATGCGAAAACAATAGTGAATTATAAATAATCTTGTGTGGGTGAAATTAGGCAGAAAATGATGAGCTTATGTCTGCAACAGTTTAATAACTGAAAATCAGATGCTTAAATTCTTGTGTGAATTCCGTTAAATACCACCCTCCTCCCCATTCCCACCACCGCCAATTGTCCACTCTTGAGCAAGAACAACTAGAGCAGAGGGTTGATATTTATCTACATATGGACATCATTTACTGTACTTTCACAACAGTACACAACGGTCTTTGACAGTGACAATCTAATCGTTTCTACGTCTGTGTGCAAATTGCATAGTGAGCAGGTTCTGCTACTTGTAATGGTCACTACTCGCTGGAGACTCTCTACAGGACGACAGAATACAAATGTATACAGAGCAACATATGCAGTTACAGTCATCAGAGAGGCTCTGTGATCATGTGGCAGTGTAGGCCTACAATACTGTACGCTTATGTGGTTGTAAGACTCTCCAATTCAGATGCAAATATTGCATTTGAAATTCCAAGGATTTCTGGTGAGTGTGCCCCTAATAGAGTATCAATATTAAATATTACAATTACAGTCAATATTTAATGAGGCCTATTTTCTAACAATGCAGCTTTCAGGGCTCGGAATCAATATTTAAAAAAAAAAGAAAAAAAAAAAGTAAATTTTTCATAACTTTAGCTTTGAAAGCCCAAGTGCATTATTAATATTAGTTACAAGAGCAGTGTGTAAAGTGACAGATTCCATATCCATTTTATAAACACAGTGGAGGTGAAAACTATACTCTGTGCACTGATTCCACCACGTCTTGACTATACTGTCAGCCTGCTGGATTTTCCTTGGAAAACAAGAGCATCTCTGTCTTTGCCCCCCTGCTGTGTTTTAAATCCATCACTGTCAAGAGAGTCCTCCTCTCTCTAACTTTTCTTTTACTGCAGTGTAGGTCCTCTAGAAATCCCATCTCTGCTGTTCTTGTTCTTTCTCCTCTGTTTGTTTATGAGTTTCATTCAGAGTCGCCTCTGAGTCGTTCTCTCCTCCCCCCGCTGGCTTTCCCTCTTGTTCCTTCTCTTTCTCCTTCTCCCTCTCCCTGATGATCTCCACCAGCTTCTGAAACTTCTGGTTTAACTCCTCCATCCCTCCCACCACTCTGCCCTCGTCCTTCTCTTCATCGCTCTCCAGCGAGCTCAGTGACTCAGCCCTTGAATCACGGCCCTCAAACTCGTAAGTCTGCAGTGAGTCATAGGGCGGCTGTGACAGGTCAAAGGTGACCTGGTCCAGACGGAAATTCAGGAGGTCTTCCATTCGGAGAGGCTGCTGGTTGGTGGCTTCTGTTCTCGCAGGCTCTGCCCCGCACGCCCAGCCTCTGTTGTTGCCAAACATCCCCCCAGGTAAGGGCAAAGGCTGTGGGGTCAAATCCTTTCTCTGGAGTCTGCACATGTTCAGTAGCTGCGGCCCCGCTGGGTACAACCCACTGCTGCTAGTCCCACTCATACACGTCCCTCTGCTGTTTGGATTCAGTGAGCCCACAATGCTGTATGTGTCTCCTTTCAGGTAAACAGGAGGGTTAGCAGAGCTGATTTGACTGCCGTTTGAATAATTTTGCTCTGAAACGGAGGGAATGGAGGAATCAGTATCAAAGTCATCCACTGTACAGCTGGTGGCTCCAGTGCTGATCTGAGTCTGCGATGACCCTGGTCGCCCCTCTTGCTGGTTTGATGAGCAGCTGGTGTGACTTTGGCATGAAGACTCATTTGGGTCACAGTAGGTCAGATTTGCAGTGTTGTTGGCTGGTGTCGCCTCTGATTCTGTCGAGTTTATCTGTAAGAGAAATGAAGAGGAGAGAAATGACATGATTGAAAAAGACATGCAGAGATAATTGTACGGAAGCAAAGAGACGCCAAGATAATTTCTAAATGTAATCACTACTGAATACTGAATATTTAAAATCAAGAATGTTTAAATTCAAACACTACTGACCTGATTGTATTGAAATATTTTACTATAAAAACCAAAGTTTGAATAAGATTATTTAAAATTCGCAATTTCAAAAAATTAATTTTTTAAAATAGGGCAAATGCTTGCGGTTGTTCATTTGAACTTCTCTGTCTTGGATCATGTGACTGACAGAGCTTTACCTGATGGACAAAGGTCAAATTTTGGTGTCTGAATTTAACCAATTTAGCCCATTTTCAGCACCCAGACTTTATGTCCTTATTTGAATTCTGAGATCCAAACTGAATTTGAGTAACTTTAATATGACTTTTTGAAAACTGGACCCTTGAATTTTTCATCTGACTTTGTGAATTTGTCGGAAAAAAAAAAAAGTTACACCACTTGAAATCAAACAAAATATTTCAATGTCATAAATTGTGTTCAAGTGTTCAGTAGTGGTTAAATTTCACAGTTATGTATAAGATTCAAATCCTTTCAGTCTTTCTTAGCTTCTATATAATTGCTAAATATCATTCATTTTTCATATCAGCACTGTTATCTGACCTTGTCCTGGTCCTGATTCTGCTTTGTGTCCGTAGCGTTTGCTTCACTGACTTCATTTCTCTCTGTAATTTTGCTCTCCGCCAGCATATGCTCTGCTTCGTAACTACCAGGGCTCATCTCAGGAGAGTGCAGCAGAGGCTCAAAGGTGCTCTGGTTCTGGATGACAAGGGAATTGGCGATATGACCTCCAGTGAGCCCATGGGTCAGCTGACTTAGCTGCAAACCTGCCTCCAGAGGCCCAGCTGGGTAATCTCTGAGAACAGGCAGCGTGTGGATGCCGTAGCAGAGGCGCCCGTAGAGCGGAGCAGAGCCTGGCCGCTGATGAGGGTCCAGGCCGGGGCGCGGGTTACGACTCCAGCTGTACGTTCTGGCCCTCGGCAGATTCTGCTGGGTGTACCATCTGTGACAAGAGATGAATGTCAGAGAGAAGCACACACGCACATAAGCCACCATTACAAGGATAAACTTTTTTTTATTTTTTTTTAGGACACGGCTCACATGTTTCTGTTGTTGTGCATGTGCTGTATTCTGTGCATGCTCTGCAGCGCTGTAATGTCAAAAGCTGCGGTGTCTGCTTCCCCTCCCCCCTCGTCATCATAGGATATGATGTTCTCCCTGACATCATCCTCCTCGAAGGGTGAGTGGGAGTCTCGCTTCTGATGGCGCAGTGACAGCGAGAGTGCACACACCACTAAAGGGCAAAACAGAGACACATGACCACGCAGTCTTTAGACTTTAAAGAAGCAACCTGACAGAGCTGCTCAGTATCTTTCAAAAAGTCACAGAGAAATTATTTGTGGTAAATTAGAAACTTTGGAGAACTGAGCAAACATACCCAGCAAAGTGGTGACACAAGCCAACATGGCCAGTAATGTGACCAAACTGAATATGAGAGATGGAGAGGTGGATGGCACAGGCAGACAAACCATGTGTCTCTCCCATCTCTGGTCCCTCTGTCTCCCCCTATCCTCTGTCTGCATACCCCCCCGCAGACAGGGACAAATGGTCACAGTGACCGTGCCAGTGTTGGTAAGACCGGAGGCCCCGTCGCGCAGCACAACTGGCACATAGAGCGTGAGTAAGGATGAGGAGAAGCCAGGGAGGGGCTCCAAGGCTGACTGGAGCACCAGGCTGGCTGTCACACCTGATAATGTGACAAAAATACACACAACATCAAAACACGGCCGCTGCACAACGAGCTCACACCAGTTTTGGCTGGTGTCATTTTTCTGGACTGTGCATAAAATAGAAAAACAGAGCCAACTAGTGCTACCTCCGGTTTCTCTGATGGTGAGGTTGAGAGCTGAGCTGGACTCAGGAGGGATGCTGAAGTGGACCGGGGCGTCCTGTCCTCCTTGGTCCTTGTCAATGGCTCGCAGAACCTGAACAACCTGAATAAGACAGAATTGGATGCTTTATTTCCATGGTTCTCAGTATAGAGGTCAAAATCCCTCCAAGGAGTCACAAGATAAATCTGAGGGTTTGCAGGAAGATTAACAGAAGACAAAAACATATTTGTGCACAGAATTGTAGATTTCTTTTTATTATATATTTCAGTTAGTTTTTGGGAAGAACTCATGACGTGTACAACATGTGAAAAAGTTTGACTGCAGAAACAAACTTGAAGTCACACTATTGCTTTGGTTTTTCAGTTTATTTTAATGCAGTTAAGTTTTGAAGACCCCTTACAGTATGTTATTAATTTCCATCATAACTGCTATTAGAATTAAAAAATCTATGATATAAGAACAAATCTAGAACAGACCTGACCAGGGGCAGTGGAGTCACATACAGAAGTTGCGTACTGCCTGTCCAACTCTGGCGCGTTGTCATTCTGGTCCAGTGTCTCTATGGCAACCACAACCCTTGACACAAGATTTGGATTGTCTGAAAGAAAAGGAAACTGATGCTAATGTTGAAATTATCACTGAATTTCTATCATTTTTACTGCGCACTTTGTATTCCGAGGTGTTGCTTTGTGGTGAAATATGACCCAAGTAAGCTCTGTTGCTCATAGTGCCCTGAGGGCAGAGGGACTGACATACCCCTCTGTGTGGCGATGACAGTGATATTGTGCCACTGCTCCTGCTCACGGTCCAGCTCCATCACTGTGCTGATGAAGCCCGTGTCAGAGGCGATGCGGAACAGAGCCTCGGGGTCCGACTGGGGATCGATGGAGTACCTGAGACGCAGAAACAGGCACGAGGAGGAAGGAGGAGGAAAAAGATAGAAAATAGGACGCAGAGTGAGTGAGTGACTGCAAGTGAGTGAATACGTGAATGATGGTGTCATAACCACCTGATGTTCGTGCTCTGTCCTGTGTCTGGGTCCACAGCGAAGACCCGGCCAACAGAGCAGATAGGGGGGCAGTTCTCAGACACGTCCAGATGGTACCGAGCCTGGGAGAATTGTGGTGGCTCATCAGCATTGAGGACCATTACCCGAACTGTTGCCTGGTCCTTAAAGGGACCTTTCCTTAGGTAGCGGGCATCCACCACAGGGTTGGAAACTTCCACGACGAAAGAGTATGAATTGCAGGACTCATAATCCAGCAGCTGTTAGGTCAAGAATAAAACAGCCTCAATCCTTGGGATATACTTTATTGAAGGCCTTTCATATATGATTCATACGTATATGCTGTATATTTCCTCCCATGTACTTCATAATTCATACAAGATACTTTTCTCACTCTTCTTTATCAGTCTATATAACTCACATCTCCCATTTTGGACTTTCTTTTATCTCGCTCTAATAAATTCATCAGGCTCTGTTCTTACCTCACCCTCTGCAACCTCTTAATTTAAGTTTCTACAGTACAATAATTATCTTTGAATGCCCAATTCTGTTGGAACCCTTAAAAGTAAAGGGACAAATTCACACTGACTGCCTTTTACATGGACTGTGCACTTTAAATGAGCTGCAATTCTTCACCAGCTGCTTAATAATGCATTGTTACTCATCAATTGCACACTATAGATGCTTGGGAATCTTAACCAGTCAATGAGGGTATTAAGAGTGGAGTATTGTAGATGACTAAATAAAATTAATTTGCAATCCCACAGCAGAGAACATTTATTTAATGAATAAAATGTCACATTTTTCTCATTAGGTGGCCATTTGAGCAAAACCACCTACATGTAGCATCAGATCCTCGGCTATTGTGAAAACTTTTGTTTGTGTCGTTTCTCGTCTCTCACCTTGTTCAGCTCAATAACAGCTTCTTGGTCTCTTCCAGTTATATTAAATATTTCAGCCTCTTCAGCATCCAGGATAGTAAACTCCAGCTGTGCATTTTCTCCCAGATCAGGATCCGTGGCGGTGAGACGGCCCACCTCCACACCTGGAGCTGCTAGCTCAGATACAGAGAACGACCATGCACCTGCAGGGAAGAAGTGAATGAATATAATGGCTCTGAACTCAGGCACAAACACTGAATGTTGATGAGACTCACAGTGGATATTAACATAATATATGTGGCTATTGTGGCTGCAATAACAGTGCCTTAGTCACATATTTCTTGATCAACTTTTATTTAGTGCCTCACTCTGCAAATAAATCAAAGGTTTAAATTATTTTGGCCACACTCTGGACACTTTAGTAGGGCTGGGAGATGCAAAAATACAAAAATTGTTTCTGGTCCAACAAGTAATGCTAGAGCCAGAATAATTAATATTGATACAGATACTGATACTTTTAATATTCTTCTATGTAATCACATCCACATTAAAGCACAAGATATTTTTTTTACAGTTTAAGAGCAAATGTTTAGTGGATGAATTCGAAGCAAAAAGTGATCACTGCAAGCACACACCCAGCAGCAGCAGCAGCAGCAGTGAAGCAGGGAGTGCATTCACTAAGCAGAGTTCATCTGCCCAGAACATTATCTAATGGTTTGCTATCAGTCTTATTGATGCTAACGATGCTCACTCAACACATTTTCTCTTTTCTTATGCTGACACCACTAGTTGATTAATTGAATAGTCAACGGACAGAAAATGAATCCACAACTCTCTGATCTTTACTTAATTGTAATTGATCAAGCAAAAATAGTGATATTTGCTGGCTTGACATTTGCAACAAATGCTACCTTTTTCTGTTTTACATCACTGTCAGCTGAAACAACCACTACTTAAAGACACTACTTAAGGTATCTGTCATTGGTTTCTGTAATTTGTAGACAAAATATGTGTTGGTACAATAATCTCCTGATATTACAAACATACAAATAGGGCTAACAATGAGTCATTTATTGGACTATTTGAGTGACAGAATATTAAATAGTCAAAACATTTTTTATATTTTTAACATTTTTTATATTATTATATTACCTATTATTTAGGTCACTGAGGATCTACATGTTTTCTCTGTTTTATATTCCTTAAAACAATACTAAGTAAATTATGGAATATGAAATAACAATTAGATTAGATTCCTTTATTCGCCATAAAACGCAGCCTTTCTAAATTCAATCTACTCATATATTTTGTTGGTAAATATCTATCCTATTTGCTTATTGTGGCTAATATATGGTAGCTAGTGTTTGCTAAATTGAGTTAGACTTTGCTGTGTAACTGACATATAGACAGTTTGCTGACTTTATGACTGTCCTCTACTTGTGCTACTGTTAGGCTGTGATTTGGCGTTATCCCATAATTGCTACTTGCAGCCACAATGCCTGCTGCTCCACAGTCTCACTTTAAACTGAAAATCTTTGAGTTTTTGACAGTTGGTTGGGCAGAACAAATAATTCACAGAAGTCGGCCTAAGAGAGAAAATGATGAAAAATGTGATGTGAGCAGATAAATCAATAATGACAATAATTATTAGTTGCAGACTGACATACAATAAACAGACCTCTGTGAAGCTTCATATTGTGGTTATTAATCAATATTTTACTGTCCCGTACTGTTAGGCAATGAATCAAGAGTTGTCTTTATTAAACTAAGAATGAAAGCACTTCTAGATTCATCTGTTTCATGTTATTCCTTTGCTTGGATTACAGTCTGTTCACTTAGCAGGCATGGAAAGGCAGCCAGTGATCTGTGGCAGGTCATATCATTTACTTGGCACATGCAATGTTGCACCGCAACAAGCTGCAAATTCAGAGAAATGCTTTCATTTAATCAGAGCAGCGCTTCCTTCTTGATTGTTAATCATTCAAATCTTCCACATTATTAAAAACATTTAAAACTCACACCCCTCGCATTCAAAGAGCATACTAAATGAGCCGTTTGCTTAAACTGTAGCATTATTGTCAAACAGAAAATAATGACCTGGACTAAGGCGGTGAGGGAGGGAAGAAATAGTCACATTATCAGTGAATAAATAACACACCGCTGGCATTTGGAAACGTTAAATTGCTTCTATAAAGCATTGTATTGGAGCACAATCTATCAACGCGAGGTGAGGGGGCTTTAAACATTAAGACGAACGGCAGTAAACAGAGACTGTCAGGAAGAGAAAGTAGGGAAGAGGGGAAAAAAGCAACCAGAGGAGAGATAGTATATAGAGAAATGCAGTATATGTCTCAAAGTGTTAGACACACTCTGCAGTGATTTTACTGTCTATTGATGCAGAAAGCACTGAACTTTAAAATGAAATATTAATAGCATGGAACAGGGAAAAGCTTGGATAAGAAAGAGCGGACATGATCTTTCACTCTTCTACGTCAAGGCACAGTCCATTTCAACCTCAGGGACCAAATGGGAGTGTTTTTATGAATGTTAATGCCAGTCATCTTGGCAAAGGTTACATTACTGCAATGGATGTTAAAAACAATGATTAAAGTGAGTGCATAAAATAAAAAAGTAATATTGGACTGACAAGATGTTTAACTCCATCTACTTTAATGCAGTATCTTATCTTGAACCTGTCAAGACAACTTGGACCCAAAGGAGGGGAAAAAAAATATCTGACTGCTGTCACAGATGCCATTACAAGACGTTTCATCATTTTAATCTTCTCTCACTCACACACGCACGCACGCATACACGCGCACACATATTCCGAGATTGAAAGCAGCTGACGGTTAAGTGGTGATCTGATAACAGTCGTGCTTACTCCTTCTGAAGTGAGGGGGGTTGTCGTTGACATCACTCAGCTTCACGGTGACTGTTGTTGTGCCTGATAGTCCGCCCAGATGTCCCCCCATGTCTTTGGCCTGGAGGAGGACCAGATATTCATCCTGAGTCTCTCTGTCCATGTCAGGTACTGCTGTCCGCAGGACGCCTGATGGAGAGGAGGCCAGGACAAGGAGCAAAAATCACAACAGCAACAGATTTCACAGTGACACGACGTCTCTCGAAATTAGCATCAAAGTGATGCAAATTCATACTTTTTGGAATTAGGACAGAGCAAAACATGTGACTCTAGGTCACTTGTGTATCTGAATGGATCATTTGAAATGTAAGTTAAAAAATGTTCTTATCCACACTGGACATATGGTAGCAGAGATACAACGTGTGATATCTAACCGCCGCACTGGGATTTACTGTATAAAGTGTAATCATCAGCTGGAGAGGCATGTGTGGTACACGTGAGGCTATAAGACCAGACCTGTCTGAGGATCCACGGAGAAATAGTCCTGGCCCTGAGTAATGGCATACACCAGCCTGGCACTGTTTCCATATGTTGGATCGTCAGCATCTCTGGCCGTGACTTGGATTATAGACGTGCCTGTTAAAGAGAGGAGGTGACAGGTCAGAGTATGGTAGTTAAAGCTGGAGGCGGGTTGGTAAGCTATTCTAAAGTGATACTCATCCCAAAATCTATCTTTTGAATATCAAATACTTACATCTGTAGGATTAAAAGGATAATCCCCTTCTCTGCTGTCTGTCCGTGTAAGCAGTATGTTCCACACATTCATCTTTGAGACAAAATATGACTAAATACCCCAATCTCTGGGGCTGTGCCAAATGCAGTGTAGTTCGCCACATGTTGGCAGAAGTATGACTGTTTCTAGGATACTGAGAAAATAGATGGAGAGCGGGGAAGGCGAATATGCTGCAGGAACAGGTTGAGAAGTTTTAAAGGATTCTTGTAATTTATTTCAGCCACAGCATGGCTTTATGGATGTCAGTGTCGATCTGTTAGTGAGTCCACCACTCTGGTTCAATCTGAAATATCTATCAACTATTGGATGGATTGCCATGAAATGGTTAACACTTTACTTTAAGTCTCCTTATTAAGCATTTATAAGTGTTTAATAAATGGTTTATAAGACACGATAATGCAGCTCAGACATTTTTATTTTTAAGTGTTCATTAATGCACAGTGTTTGTGTTTATTGCAGCTACATTATTATGCGTTATAAACCTTTTGCTGAATGCATGCTACACATTAGCATGTTAGCGACGTCATTGTGAATATGTAAGCATGCTGACGTTAGCACTGAGCTCAAAGCACTTCTGTGTTTAAAGATCCCCTCCAGACATGTCTGCATGACATATAAAAATGCTCTGCTTGGAATAATAACTTGCGTCTGATGTGTTTTTTTGCACAAAAAATTCAGCTAATTACATTCTTAAAATCATATCTACTTATCTATATCTACTCTGCCTCTTTGAAAAATCCAGAATCTATAAATATGTTAATGCTATTCCTTTTAAAAAGTTTAACTTCTGGATACAAGATGTCTCTTACTCAAACATCCAGCTGGAGTCTTCTTCTGCTGTGAAAACTTGTTGCCAACGAATTCAAGCTGACAACAGCTGCTGCTTTCAATGAATGACACAAACATTTTACAACCACCTTTCAAGAGTTTGTAGGTGGAGTGTGACTTTAATTTTGTTAAAGTACTGTACCTATGTTGGCCATCTCTGGTACCATGGCAACATAGGGCTCATCAGGGAAGACAGGCGGGTTGTCATTGATGTCCTGCACTCTAATGATGAACTCAGAGGAGGGCTCCAGGGCACGGCCAGTCTGGCGGTCTGTGGCTGTTGCAATGAGACGGTACTGGTCCTTCTCCTCACGGTCCAGAGACTTGGTCACGTGTATGTTGCCCGTGTTGCTGTCAATAACAAACACAGAGCCCACTCCCTCTCCCTCCAACATATACTTAGTGCGGCCGTCTCCTTTGTCCATATCCGTGTGCAGCTGGGAAACAAAAACATACACAAGCAAATTAACTGCAACACCTTAAGGCAGCGTCACAGCATGCTGATTCAGGTGTCGCTAATTAACGCTCATCTACTTGTCTCGCAAGTACTGCAAACATAACCGTGTGAAAAGGATGATTTATGTTAAGACGAGATGTGCTCAGTGAATCTGCACTGAATGGTACCAGGTGTGGAAGATACATATGGGACCAGGATGAGTACTGATGCATACAGCTAATTAACTCATTGGACCAAACATGCCATTGGGGTTTTGTTGAGGGCAAAACCACATCAGTGTGGACAGTGGCCCTGCAAATGTCCTACATGTATGTTCGCAGATGCATTCTCCTAACACAGGCTTTATCCATCTGTAAATCTTTCTCTCTATCTGTCTCTTCCATCCATCTGTCCCTTCTTTCCTTTCTTGTAAATCCATCTGCCTGACTTCCTTGTACCTTTTAAACCACCTTTGCTTCCAATCCTTGTATCTCTCTCTTTTCATCAAGTTACTTTGGTTACACAGAGTGCCCATCTGCTCACATTTCTCATTTCTCTCTCTCTCTCTCTCTCTGCCTCGGATCTGTTTTGCTCTCTGGTGCAAAATACTTGTATGGTATTTAATGGCAGAGAGGATATTAGTGGGAGCGAGATAGGTAAAGGGCCAAACATACAGAAATAGAAAGCTAAAGAGATTACTCAGCCTTCATCACACTGAGCTTTCTGACCAGGAACCTTCACATCTCTCTACCCTTAGGGCGCATCTGCACATGTTCATAATCCACAAGGCTTACTCACAACCTCTGCTGTGGACCTTGGATACTCATGTCAACGAAAGCTTCAATCTTAAAACGCAGCTGCAACAAAGACTGTTTACACATTTACTGAGAATTTCAAATCTATGTTTTTGCAGGGCTTTTTCAATTTTCTAACAGGAAATGTGTTGAAATGGAATTGCCTCCGCCGGGTTAAGAGCAGAATTAGTGAGCGCTAGTGAATTTGTGTTTAAGCATACAACATAATGCATGTTAACAACATATGTTCATACTAGTGCTGTTTAAACACACACACACGGTGCATAAGCATGCGAGCACCAGGAGAAAATATAAGATTAGTGTATATTCTGCGTGTGTGTGGTGTGTATGTGTTGGAGGATAAAGTTGAGGATTATAGAAACTCATGATAGCATACCCTACAATTTGCTAGATAAGGGACTCAGGGTTTTTTATTCATCCCTACACCCACATCTCTCTCCCTCTTTTCTTCCTTAAAGCTAGCTTCGATTTTGATCCCACACTTCACCACGAGAGACATCTTTGTCAGAGTCTGTGCCTATCTCACTCCCCTGCTCTTTGCTCCCCTCTCCTCCCCTCTCCCCATCCCCCCACCGCCACCCTACTCCATCCTCTCTCTTTCTATCCAGCCCTCCTCTCCTCACTGTCTAATTTCTGGCTCAGTCCTGCTGTGCTTCAGTCAGCATGGAAAAACACTCTCACGGTCGGGGAGAAATTTATCCACCCCGTACAAGCAAGGCAGAAAGAAGGAGAAATTGTCTCCTCCAAATTCCTTTTGTCACTTTCTCTCCTACTCTGTAATCTGAATTTTACCCCTCCTTTCAACTCATGCAGTAACATCCACCTCCGGGGTTGGTATCTTCTTCGCGCTGCCTGCTTTGGCAGCGAAATTCCCTCGTTTTCGCACGGGTTGAGGCACCTGTGATCTCAACTGTTGATAGCTCACCTCAAGCCTTCCACCAGCAACGGGTCTGACATTATCATCCCTCTATTTTTGGCAAACAAACTGAGCTGCCTTGGAGAGAAAAAAAAAAAAACGTTGTGCTCCTCCAACCCCCTCGCAATGCAGGGATGGCTTTATTACATGAATATCAACACCAAGACTGTGCTTGAAGAGGAACGAGCAGTCTCGTGTGTCTACTGATTGCTTTAACACCCCTTTCCTGACTGTATCAATAACAACCAGGGAAGCAGATTAAACATTTATGAGGTGTATACTGCACTGGTAAGAATCCAATCTAGACTGTCACTATATAGTATACTGCTTGCTACAAAGTGGCTGGCAGCGTTCCCTGTTAGCGTTACAGCTGATATAATCCTACTCTGAGTATGCTGGAGCTGCCAGCAGCTGCATTAGTGTGGAGCGCCTGGCTGTGGATTGCTACAAGTAAACCCCCGGGACTTGAATGGTTCAGGTGCACTGTGGATTAAATCATCTCCGACACTTCTCGTGTTGCGACACTGAGAGCACTTGAATGTTGCTGGTGTGGCGACGGTGAAGACTCAAGTGTGTGACACAACAAACACAAACACACGTGCATATACTGGCAGGTGGTGACAACATGCTTACCCGTCCGATGAGCACGGGCTCCGGCCCTCTGTACTCCTCGATCACAAAGAACTGGTTCCAGAGCCAGCTCCTCCGGCGGCGGGAGCGGGGCCCCGTTTTCGGCGAGTACGACCCCGATCGACTGTCTTTAGACTTCGTGACCCATTTAGAGCGGCCCCGTATCCTCTCAGGCAGAACGTCGACACCTGTCTCCAAATGGAGCTCAGGCTGGAGAGCGAACTCCTCCTCTGAACTTGGTGCTAGGCTGTGGTCATTAATTACACCTTCAACCTCTCCATTAGTCAAATTGCTCCTCTTCTCGTGGTTCAGACTGAGTTCAGGGCTATGTTTAGGTATTAGTGATTTGGCAGCAGGTTCGGGATGTTCAAGTATGACTGTTTGCCCCGCTACAATGCTTTTAAAGTCAAAACCATTAGGTTTTCTGTCATTTAGTCTAAAAGCAACATTTGGCGGGGTCCTGCTTTCATCCTCTTCTTTGATTCTCATAAAGAAAACAGAGCTGTCCGTAGACTCTGGATGATGTAAAACTTGTTGTGTTTTGCTTGATATTTCTTGCAAATCCTGGACTTCCTCTGAAAGGCCAGCAGCCACTGAAATGCCATTTCTTTCCCCTTTACACAATAAAAGAAAAAGAAGGACAAAATGTGCTGCCATTTCTGAGGTTCACTGATCAGTTTGTTTCAATGAATGGTTGAAGAATAGCTGAGCAGATGCAGATTTCTATGATGGTCCATCTTGCTTTTAAAACATTTTTACTCTGTGTGTTTTCTGTCTTCTCTTCCTTCAGGTTTTTTCTCCCCAGATTGAGTCTTCATGTCGTCTTCTTTTCTCACATTTTCACATGCAGTGCACATGTTCCACAGGATCACCTGAGAGAAGACATTATCAGTCAATCTTAACTGCATACATTAAA
Organism: Euthynnus affinis; assembly: GCA_029490765.1. Lineage (NCBI taxonomy): Eukaryota > Metazoa > Chordata > Actinopteri > Scombriformes > Scombridae > Euthynnus > Euthynnus affinis. Next base: position 9,294,178 of record CM055848.1, read on the forward strand.
ACGGGAAACAAGTGCTTCGAGATACACAAATAAAAAGACAAAGACAGACAAGACGTTGTCCTCGTTATCTTCTAAAGAGGGGGTTTGATATTTTGAGACACATACATGGATACAATTTTATTCTCTCTGTTGTACGGCTCTGTTTGCTATTCTGAACTCTCTGCAAGCTGCTGCAAAAATAGCTGCAAGTTTTACACAGAAAATATGATTATTACAGTCTGATAGGAAATTACCTAAATAAAGAGAATTCACTTTCTACCAGATGCTGTTGCTCATATCATTCTCACTGCTGCTGTATTTCTGTCCTGTTTGGGTTCATTTTTATTTAGAGTTGTTCCATTATCGATGCCAGTAATCGGAAATTGCTCTGGTGCTGCCTAAAATGCTGGATCGGGTATTGGCGAGTATGTGAGCCTATGCACTGATCCAATACCACGTAATTTAATAATAAACTTTAAAGTAGTTTCACACCCAGATAAAACAGCAGTTTTCCCGGAAATCAATTCTTCTTTGCTGCTCCAAGACAGAAGCCTACACAGCAAGCCGCGCTGTGCAGCCACTGGCAACTACTGTTGCTAACGTCGAAATGTCAGCAATTTGCCAATATTTTACACTGGAACATCCGACCAGTAAAAAGGCAACATGTACGGTATGAAAGGCTTTAGTTTCGAGGGGTGGACTAGTGTTGCCAAATTCAACACCAGCAATCTTATAAAGCATTTGAGGACGCATCATGCAAAGCATAGCAGTCATATCACATCCATGCAAAGTTAGCAGTAAACAGCTGTTAACATTTTTTTCAGGCAATGATATCATCTGTACTCAGTATCAGCCCGTATGCAAGTCCAGGTATCGGTATCTTTATTGGGAAGGAAAAAACAGAACATCTTTAATTTTATTGATCATTCAGACATTCCCACAAAGTTAAGTGTGGTCTTAAAATTTTTTCAATTAAATTGGAGCCTCAGGACCTGGCAATGAGGTGGAGCTCAGGTACTTTACTGTTCTCTGTCACACACAATTGCCTGGACATCAGGTGATTGATGTCATCCCTAAAGATGGTCCCCCCATGCCTCAATGCCCAGTGGTGAAAGAAGTTCCCCTTAAGAGATTAATTAGACTCATAAATAATTTAATCAATGACTTTCCTCATTTGCCAAAAGTTTAATGATCTGAGTTTCATTAGTATTTGAGTCAGATCTTGGCCATTGATCTTTCAAACTTGATGTACTGAGAAGTGTCAGCAGCTTAACAAGACTGAAACTATGTAATCGCAGTTTTTCCATCCCAGTCTTACCTGCATCCATCACTATTGCTTCACGATTCCCTGCAATGAATCTAAATTTACTGACATCTGTGTGCGCCTTTATGCACACACACACACACACACACACACACACACACACACACACACACACAGTGCATGTGTGAGTGTGCATGAATCGCAGGAACACCGGAATCTGGTCTTCAAACAAATTTCAATAAAAGTTTTCATAAATGGAAAAAAAGATTTGGTTGAAATTCTAAAAGAGCTAAAGAGATTTCCCTGCTATGCTTCAGACGTGATCAGAGTTGTGTCTAAAGAACAAAAATGACAGAGTGCTTCTGACTAAATGAATGTAAAGTGAAAACGTGCTTTGATTCATTTAGATGCAAATAAGCACAGAGTGGGCCTATAGGAATACACAAGCCTTTGATGACACTGTAAAATATGAACCAAATCATTTTCTGATATATCCAAATTGATATGCATATATGAAAGAAGGGACACATGAAAATAAAACCAATGTTCTTTTTTCTCCACAGATAGTGACCTACTTTCTAAAGGGTATGCTTGAGAGTCAATTTGAGCATTTGATCATAGAAAAAATGAAGTCATTTCTACTCTCTTTACGTCATTTTTTTTCTCAAAAGAAAACTCACCCTTGGAAATTTTTTTTCTCCCCATTTTGCACATCAATTATACCAAGTCATCCATATGTAATGCTTCATGTTCAGTCACTGTAAACCAATGCATCTGTTTGCCATCATCATAAATCTATGAAAATATAAGAAGTGGTTCTCCCATAACACTTTTGTCTTCCCCAGCTATTGTGTATTAGCATAGACTGAGCTTACGGCTTACATTTCTCTCTGCCAGCTTTGCTCCAAAACCACGTTGCCAGCAGTACATGTCATTCACTGTTGTTTGAAGTCTTTAGAGTATGAGTGTGTATGAGATATGTGTGAAATGTAAGGCAGGGATAGAGGATGAAAGCGTGAGGACGATTTGCTGTTGCCGGCTCAGAATGGAATGATGAGTGGTGACATAGCTCTAAATTGCAAATCGCTGTTTCAGTCGCACTTCACTCTGCATCGAGTCGCTTCACTGCAACAAGGCTATTTCATTTTTATTAAAAATAGCCTGTGCATGTCAGGCCTTTTACATAGGGAAAAATGGAAGCAGAGAGAGGGAGTTAGAAGAGGTGGAGGAAAGGGGGGGGGGTGATGGTGGTGGAGGTGGTGGTGGTGGTGAAAGTACATTGGGAGGGTACAGCCTGACTCGCTTAAATGACCAAGACGTGGACAGATTCTGTTCCATTTCAGCATCTCTGGCTTTCTCGGCTTCTAGCCATCCGTCTTAATGCTCGCAGACCTCTCGTGCATTCTCACTGGCTCCCTCCTGCTCAGTGCACGCATAGAAATCTCTTAAGTCTTTCCAAATCAGACAGGTGAGAGAGGCCCACTGTGCTCAGCACATCAGTCACCTCATTACAGTCACGGTTTGACACTCAGACAGCTTAACCTTAAATGATACCACAGTGGAAGCACTGTGCTGAGCAAGTGTTTGGCCATGTACTTATTTGTCATATGAAAATGCCTCAGTGGTTACAAGGTGCACTGTCCTGTCTGTTTCGATTTGAGTGCGTGTGTGTTTGTTTGTGTGTGATAAAGAGAGCAGAGTGCTTGTAGATGATCATTTCTCTCTCTCTCTCTCTCTCTCTTTCCCTCACTCTCTCTTTTTTTTTTATCACATTCCATTGCGTTGTAAACACAGGAGGACATAATAACATTTCTCAAAGAACATGATGGCTCATGCTGCCTCTCTTTGGTCTCTGTCACACACACAGAGAGCCACACACACGCAAGCACACTCACATCTTGACTGCTTATCTGCTTATTAGTCTATCTAGTAGAGAAAACAGCCCGGAGCGTGACCTTGTCTTGTTAGAGGAAGCCAGAAAAATGACCTACTTGATGCATGTTAATGTGATTTGTACACTTGGGCTAACTATTATAATGAATGCAATGTCCCAAAATACTGCTGTCGGCTGTTTGATCCAACCGCGACCCAGTCATTCTAGCAAGCGAGCGTGAGCGGAAAGTGCACGCGGCAGGTGAGTATGTGCGCGTGTAAAGGCACGAGCATAGACAAACGCTACCTACAAGCCAGAAAATTAGAAGGGAAGCACTGCATTATCCGTATCATCTGTCAAAGCTTGGCGCTCAGCTCAGTCACCCAAAACATGCTTTGCTTTTCCAAACATTTCCCTCAGCCCGACTGTTATTTCCCATAAACTGCTCGCACATGGAAACATCTGCTTCTGGCGGCATAATGCGAAAGGTTTGCCTCTGCTTTTTTTTTTCTCTCTTCAGCTCCAAACTGACAGTGAAACAGTTGAAAACTGCCTCACCGTGACTAAGCCAGCAGAATTGAAAAACTGAACGATAAAGTAGAGCCGAAGACTGGAAACTTGTCACGTCTGTGTGGGCGAACGAGGCTTCACTTAAATAAACTCGTCAATCCTGAAGATAAAAAAAGTGCTTGAGTAAATGGAGAATAGATCTTACCGTGTGTGTGCAGCTCTGCTCTGGTGCTTCTCTGGTTTAACGGAGCTGAAATGATCCAACGTGGGAAAGGATGCTGAGGTTCATCTGAGCTCAACGTGAGGTCTGTCCCCTTAGCCCAGTCTCTCTCTCTCTCTTCCTCTCTCTCTCTCTCTTCCTCTATCCCTCCCTCCCTCCCTCTCTCTCTGTCTCTTCTCCTCACTCTCTTTTCCCCTTCATTAGTTTTTAACAATCTGAGAAAGAAAACCACCCTAAAAGCCTGCTATTTTTGAGCATACATAGTGACTGAGTAGCATACACGGACACGGTACCCCCATACTGACAAATCACCATTTAAATATCTTATTATCATATTATAGTTTTCTCGGTATCATTTAAGCCACTCCAGTATTTTCTACTAAGGCTGTATCATGTGTCATGTCCTTGAAGCCAGTAATATTTTCTCTTCAATATATGTGTATTTCGTTCCACCCAGAAGCATGCAGGTCAGGACCAGATAATTGCTACTAAAAAATGCATTAAAAGATGAAATTTCACCAGTGGTGTTCTCCCACTAACAACATGTCTAAAATACATGGCTGTAATTACCCCCTGTTCCCCACTTTGATATGTTCTCCAGTGAGTTGAATGGTTTCATTGAAGTATTTTATGTATTATTTATATGTAGTAATGTAGTAAGCACTGCTGTATTTAAGTCTCCCAGTAAGTTTTAACTTTATAAGTAATTTCAGTTCTCTGTTTTGAAAAAAAAAAAAAAAAAAAAAAAAAAAAAAAAAACAACAACAAAAACCCAAACCAACAACTTCTAACAAAACAATATGAATTAGTAGATAGTATCCATGTCTTTATCTATATTCGCAAAGTCCTTAAAATGCCCAAACTGTAAATGTGAAATTGAGATCAATTTTGGATTTTTACAAATTTATTCCTAAACCCCAAGGGAGAGAATTTGATCTTATGATGCACAGCGGCAGAATCACATGCTGTGCATCTCAATAGTGTAAAAAGTGATCATTTATTCTCAGAGTGCAGTCTTGCTTTGCACATTGATGTTACTTGATCATTCTTGAATTACATGTCTGCTTCCCCTAAGAAACAAGAGACCAGAAATGGTGGTGAGACAAGTGTTCAGTAATATAACTCGAAAACAAGCTAACTAACCCTAAGGTCACTCCCCAGATTCAGTGTACCCAGCTGAGTATGGAGGTTTATTAATGCCAAAACTACTGAGCAAGCACAAAACAACACCAAGCAGTAATCAGTCTGCAAGTCAGGATTTGGGAGCACACAGCGACAGATTTGCAAGTGAAAAAAAAATGTTCTGAGCTCAAACTGTGAGAGGGGACTGTCAAACATTTTTGTGAATTTCTGGCTGTTAGGGACATATGTTTTCAAAGTTCTTTTAGACGAATTAAAAAAAAAAGCCCAGATGTACTGATGGAAGTTACAATGCTGAATCTATGATATTTGTCTTCTTGGTCAAATCCAGTGGAGTTTGCTCTGCTTTCAGCTGGAGTTTGAGTGCGTGGGGTAGAAACTGCCAAAACACAACAAAAAGATTTGAAGGGGGTAAGAAAAGGACGGCAGACTTCTCCCTCAAATCTAGAGTCACAGTTCTTCTTGCAGGCTCAAAACTTTTATTACAGTCACGATTCTGTCCTTGCATTCAGAACATGTTCTGTACTTATAAGTTTGTCCCTTCAAGCTGTCAAATGTGGACCACCTAATTGGTCTCCACTTGTTTTGTTTTCCATTCACTCAATAATTCTGTCATTAATGAACTTCCGAAGATGAGAATTATGGATGAGGTTTGGGAGGATGGGAGGCTTTCCCCGCTCTCTCTCACAGTAACAGTCAATCATATGACTAGTGTAGGTTCAAGAAGACACTCAACGCTCTGGTGTTCCACTAGAGATGTGTTGAGCATGGTCATGCAACTCCATCTGTAATTTATTTTATACAATGAATGAGACACACACAAGCTCACTGAACACATATGCACACATTAGCCAGCAGAAAATAAGCTCATATCAGGATGTAGAAACACAACCTTAAGCACCACTCCAACATTTGACATGTTGTATAATCCATCACCTATGAAAGTTTCCACCCATATGGTGGACTTTCTCGCCCTTGAAGCCTTTCACCACTATACTTTGTCTGTCTTTACCGAAGTTTAAAAAAGGCAGAGCTGAACAGTGAGGATGAGGATGAACAGCTCTGTACCTTTTGCCCTAATATCCTTTGCAGTCACTGTCGCTCGAATAATTACTAGTATGCTTAATTTACTACCAGACTGCTCAAACTGAATGAAGAGGCAAGTTCAGCAAAATTTCATTTACTCATTAATTTATTGAAGTGTCAAAGAAGCTTCAGAAGAGTTCTGACAGCAGGCACAAATCAATTTTCACCTCCTTATCATCTCTTATACAGCAATACGTTATGACCTTCACATGCAATAAGTAACTGCTCCAGACATTTACATTTTTACACAATTTGCCCTAGGTGTTATTGTACTGCCTGCTCCTTAGTTCTGCTTAGTTTTGTCTTTTAGTTTTGTTTTTATGTGACTCAAACACATGCAGGAGTTGGTGGAAATTATCCCACATACTTGAAATGATTCATAGTGGTTTTACTGTTTAAATCAAAATGCCAGCCAGCAGTGCGCTGTTAGAATGTGTTTTATCATCAGCACAAACAAAACATCAGATGTTTATTATAGGGAATGATATGCATGTCCAAATCATTTGAGAAATAGCCTGAATAATGCAACTGCCTGTCCTGTTCATTAATTTAGTATCTGCTGCAAAGACGCCATCACGTCTCTCCAAAATACTCCCCCAATGTTTGCCTTGCTTTTGCCAAGCCATTTTTTTTTTCATTTCTTTACAAACTCATGTCTTGTCTCTCCCTCCTCTCTTGTCTTCGCTTTTCCTTTTCTCTGTAATATTCCTCTTTCAAATCCTCTCTGCTCCTGCGAGTCCATCCTTTAGAGGTGATGTGATAGATGTCTACACAGTTTCCTGAGTATGCATCCCTGTGTGTTGCTCTGTATACAGCCTCTCTTGCTATTGAAACGGCCTCGTCCACTGTCAGTCCCCACTGAACCCCTTGGTCCAAAATGGAGTAGGCATAGGGAGATCCAGAACCCACAGAAAAGAGCGTTCCCTGCAGGCGAGTGCCGTCACTGCACACATAGACAAGACTGGGCCCAGAGAAACTCGCTTTCTTTCTGTCAAAGCACCTCTGACCACTAGTTGTCGGGGAAGACCACTGAGGCTTTGTCTTTGCTAAAGAAACCTTTTCAAGATTGGTATCTACAGACTTTTCCAGGTCAGTCATTTGACTTGTTTCTCTGCGGCTGTCAAGATCAATCTCTGTACCTCCTTGATCATGGCATCCATCTACTTCTCCTCCATCCCACCCACACAAAGTGGCAGCCACACACAGCTCAGTTCCTTTAAACGGGTGAAGCATGTGAGAAAGCAATTTGGCAGCTCCCTTTGTAGACAACCGTCGGCCGTTGCGGAGTTGGTAGAGTCTCAGCTCTCGAGATAGAATCCTTTTCCAAAGAGCACAGTCTGCAGAAGTACCCGAGGTAGTGCCCACCATGTGGCTGTGAATGGGCAGGATCTTCTGGGAGGCTGGGCACGCCACAAGGCCAGAGCAACTGGAACGAGTGTCTGCTGCAGCCAACACACCACCCTGAAACATGAAAGCCAGAGTGGTGGTGCCATGAGACATGGGGAAAGGCAGAGGTACAGACTGAGAGGAAGCAATGGGAAGGCCTGTGGGGAAGGAGAGGGATGGCAGGATTGAATCTTGAAATGAGATGTCACTGGAGCACTGGACATTGCTGATTTGCCCGAACTGGATTGGACTCTCATCAAGATACTCTGCAACTGGTGTATAAAAATTAAACAGACCTGTCTTATTGCTGAAGGGCAAAGAAGACATATAGTTAGATCCCGTTTTCTTTCCAAAAGGCTCTGAGAAAGATTCAGTGATTATACTGTCCACAAACACATTGTGGAAATTGCATAGGTCCTGTAAAGCCATTGAATATGATCACTCAGCTAAGACTTATGATTCACTTTTCTTATCTCCTGTCCAAAAATCCTTCACCAATCAAATCCAATCAAAAATATTCCCATCAATTGTCTGACGAAGGTTTGTATATCACCCAGAGTTGTAGATTATGTCTATAAACAGCAGTCACCCTTTATATAGACACCGAGACAGCATTCATCTACATGTGGTCATCTAAAATAACCCATCAGCAACAGTTCCCAGAGCATCATCCCCCTCACTTCGAAGCATAAAAGTCAGTAGGCTATGGGTAATTAATTTTGGCTGCAGTATCAGGTTGTTTTTCAGATCAAATTTCTTCAAAGTCTTGTGTGGGCGTAGGCCAAAGAGGACTCAGGGTGATGGTAAAGCATTGGCTCGAGCATATCAAATTAAGTTAGACGCTTTGATGCATCACTCCTGTGGTAAATTCTCTAATAGAATCAGAAATAAAAATGAGTCAAACAACCTTTTTGTTAGCTCTCAACACAGCAGAGTAAATCTAACTGAGCCTTTTAGGTAGGTAGCCCTTTAAAGGCACATCATGCAAATTCCTCAACTTGCAACACCAGAATATCAGGTAATCTTACATCACACAGGGTGTATGCTCAACAAACTGACACCTGTTTAGCAAGTATGCTGCCAAGTGTCAACCACTGAGGGCCAACTTTATTCAACACATTACCGACTTAAATTGACGAATGGATTAGGACTGAAATCAAGGATTGTACATTTTCTTCTATCTTTTATTTCATCTTAAGCTAAAAAAAACTCACAGCACTTGCTGCAAAATGAACATGTTACAGAGCATTGTTCTTGGATATGTCTTCACTGCTGCTATTTTAATGGTAAGAAACTGTATTACTCTTTACTGTATTTACAATGACAACAGTTAAAGTTCAAACATGATATTTCCTATGAATTTATTTATTCCTTAAGCAAGCAAACATCCTCTTAAAATATGATCTGTTGATCTGTTTCCTGCCTAATTTGTTTGACTGAAAAGGACTGCACTCTGGCATCTCACACTTTCATTTAATTTTATTTACATACTCTATCTTTCACTTCACCCAGGGACAAGCCATTTCAGCCTCCTCATCCCAGAGTGGTGATAGCCTGTCTGACAATTTCATAGGGTTTGACTCAGCCCCTGACAAAGTGGTAGATGGCTCAGTGGTCCGTGTGCGGTATCAATGCTCCAGGCAATGTCAGCTTGCAGTGGAGGTGGTGGTGTCCACATTAAGGAAGACAGATTTAATGGTCTTCAGGAGGAAATGGATCAACAGTGTACCCCAAGTCTACAGATTCCACCAGGTGCGGCTCAGATTCCCTCTGTCCATTTTATATCAACACAGTTTTTTCAACAGGCGCGTCCTGGAGGCCCAGAACGTGACAGTGCGTGCTTGGCTAAACCATCTTCATGATAGCAATGAACCCGGGACGTACCATAGCTCTATTGTGAGGATTTACAAAGTGCTACAAATAATGCCACTCTCAGAGCGACCAACTAAACCTCCCACTGAGTGCCCTTCATGGTCTGCTCAACTGATGTGGCAGATGACCAGAAACAGAATCCATCAGTGTCCACATGAGTCAGGTCAGACATTTTGTAATGCAAAAAACCTTTTAATGGAAGCATGAAAACAATGTTTGTTGAGGAGAGGACACTGCTACTCACACAGACATTATTTGCTGTTTTACTTGTACATAGATGTAATCGATATGTTAAAGTTCCCCTTGGCAAGTACCGGTGAGCACTTTGGAATGGTCCGCAGGATCCAGCCTTTTATCGACAGAACCCTGGAGAAAGCCCGTCTTCATGCTGTGACACAGCCCAGGTGGGACTTACACTTCACACATTGACTTCTCAATTAGTTCATTTTAGCTGTAGCTTATTTTGTATGAAGCTCAACTACACAGCATGAAAAAAAAAAAAAATCTCCAGCAGCGTCTCCAAATGTTTTATCCAATACTTAAGAATTGCAGAATTTTAATATGGGCCGACTAGGTGTACAATAAAACCAATTAAGTGTGACAAACCACCACATGATGAATCAAAAGTGCAGTATATGCTTCTCTATGTATGTGCTTTAAAGATGTGTGGTTGAGAGGTTTGCGTTGATTTCAGCAGATTGATGGGTCACAGGTCAGTGAATGTTTCCCTTTCAAGTGGCAGCTGTTAGAACACACTCCACTTTTACTTCATCATCATTATAAATGACTTTACAGGCTTCATAAAGCCTCTTCATCAGAGCATATAAGCTTTTTATTTACGGTCAATGACAGACAGCGAGGTCAGTCATTTTTAGCAGATAGCGCAGCATTTTAAAATTAACCTCATGCTTCAGTAGCCATAGAAATGATTTGTCAAATCATGTTTCGTTGCTTGGTTTTCAGCGTCACCATATCTGTATGGATCTACCTACTGAAATGGTGTCACAAGAAGCTCTGTGGGATCATCCATCATGTTGATAGGAAAAATTTATATGACTCCGTTTTGATGCAGCTTACAGACACAGGTGGGTCACAGCAGCTTGTGTGTACACCTGATACCAGTTTCGGGGATTAGATTGAGGTATCATGAGATATTGTGAGCGATGATGTGTGTTTTGTGAGACTGCGGAACAGACTGTGTTATGTATTAATAAAGAGCTTTGGGTCTCCTGCAGTGAAATATATGACTGTCATATCTTCTGTGTAGGGGACATCATAATTCAGGCACGTGTGACAACAGGAGAAGATGAAGCTTTCCGAACCAGTGTGGTGTTGCCCCTGCGGAAATGGATTAGACTAGACTGTTACATACAGGACTCAAAGGTATAGAACCTCAGTGTGTGCCTCTGGGAGGTGGGATAAGGAATGGAAATTAAAATACAGCTCAAGGAAAGATCTTATACTCTTCCTTTCTCATCTGAGTTTCGTTTGGTGCCTTGGCTTTGCAGTGTTTGATTTCCTTTTGGAACAGCTGTATGATGCTGAAAGATGGTTCCTTTCCAGCTGGGAAACTCCAGGCGATTGCAGTGTGTTCTGCAATTTGGAGTCATTCACAGCTGAGTAGGTTTTTTCTGTGTGTGTGAGCTCATATGTTATTTTGTCTCACTTTCAGGTGCTGTTGGATACAATATGGGACGATGAAACTCGCCTATATGTATATCAGTAAGACATTTTATGGATTTTTTTAAAAAAAGATACTTAATATTTTTTTTTTCTAACTTAAATGTTGTAAAATGAGCAAACCACAAGTTAATTTAATTGAAAGAGACTATTTAGATATCAGCACACAGAAAGATCATGATTACTTGCTTAAGTGGTATTTAATATTTTATAGATTTCAGAACCATATCCATTATGATGACACTGACGGATACTTTGTCATTGGAGGAGGCAAGTACATGTCAGGCATCCATGGGTATTTTGGGCCTATAAAATACTATCGTTTTGGAACTGAAAAGGTAAAGTGCCAAGTCATCTATCAAGTTACTACATGTTGTTTTATTACTGTTATTCCCAGTGTGTTTAAATAAAGTGCTGTCCATGTCACAGGTGAAAAATCAACTTTCCCCCGAGTCAACACTACAGGATCTGGATAAAACTCATCATGAATGTCAGGAAATGAAAGGATTTACAGCCGCTTTTCTGCAGGGAGTAAGTGACAGTCACCTCCAGTCACCAGTCAACACAGGTGAAATAGATATAGATCTAATATCAAGGGTGTCAATATAACACCTGCATACCTATTAAGTACTGGAGGAATGTTGTTGACAGGCTGCTTTCTTCATTTTATTTCAGGTTTCTGTACCCCTAACTTTATAAGACTGCTGAGTCAGTTTGATGAGAAAATCTGCAGACAAACATGGACCTGGGAAACACAACTTAAATCCACTGCACTTTTCCATTTCTTGCAAACGAATGAGGAAAAACTCAGAACAGGTGCCATAACTAGTTTGCACTGTTTATCACATGTATTGTAGGTATAAGTGATCACACTGCTCACACAGCTGTGATTTTCTGTAGGGTCATTGGGCATGAACGAGCTTGGGAGTGCTTTGTTTGAACAAGCAGCTGGTAAAGTGTTCGCCATGGATCAGGCGCAAATTACAGTCCCATCCAAATTAACTTCTCTATTACAAGCATCTTCCTGCTTTGGAAATCACAAAGCGTCTCTCTTGTTGGCCACTATCCACCTCTCTGGCTTGGGAAACTCAGTCAATCAAAAACTGGTAGAGTCAATGCCTTCCTTGTTACTTAATTGCTACTTCATCACACATACTGTCACTTTTGTAAGGATAATTGATAATACTGACCCCTGTGTGTTTCAGGGTCACATCTACAGTTTGATCGGAGCGTCGGGTGATAACCGCTTCGCCCTGATGCATGCAGGGTACAAGCACACACAAGGAATTGATGGATTTCCAAAAGACATGGACATGGCTTATAGCTACTACTCCAATGCTGGGGCACAGAGCAATATTGACAGTTCCAAGATACATGAAGATAGGGTATGTATCCATAACTATAGATTTACAGTTTCTATAGTTTGATTAATAGATATGAGTTTTTATTTTTAGGTAATATTACAGAGTTGCAGTGGTACCAACAGAAAATACATTGGAAGTCATGTCAAAGTATTTATTTAGGGTGCACTATTTGATACACAATCTTGGCACATTTAAAAGAAATATGGAAAGGAGCCAAAGAACAAAAATAAAATAAAACTAGAAATGCATAATGATATCAATAATATATCAAGCACAACAACAGCAGTGATACAAAAGGGATTACCCCCCAAAATATGATTAATAGATTGTTTGTTGGTCCGACCAGTTGGATCAGTGGAGGCAGAATAGGTACATCTTAAATCTTAATTTTGAAATGTAAATGAGTTAGCCATCCTGATGAATAGAAGGAGAACGCTCCGAAGATAAGGGAGGCTTTGGTGCTCGCTATGAGAGCAACTCTACTTTCAACTAATTTCCTGTTTATTCTTGGAATATTCTAATAAGCTGCATCCCTTGAGTAGAGGTTGCGGGCCAGATCCTGTGGTCTGATGAGGTTTGATACTTTCCTAGAAACTTTCTTTTGGTCAGAGTACATGAGAGTAGAATTTTTTAAAAAAAAATCTAGTTCCAGTATTGATTAAAGGCCCTGAAAATCGATTTTCTCAGTCAGCCTTCTACAATAAGCAACAGAGTCCTACATGACTGCAAAATGTTCTGCTTGAAGTTAAAACAATTTTGGTTGTTTCACATGAGAGATTTCTGTCTGTGTTGTTTTATCTGAGCTCTCCTGTTTGATTTGAAGTGGGCTGAGACCTGAGATCTCTTGAAAAAAAAAAGTTGGTACCTCTGAGCAGCAATCAGCAACATTTGAATCAAAATATGGTGACAGCTGGTGGGTTGTTTGCTTCTGTTTCCACGCCACTGTCAATCAAATCTGATCAAACCTAACCCACACAGTCCTGATGAAGCAGATTAGCTGAGTTTTTAAGTGCAACTAGGTTTCCGAGTATTGAGTCATGAATATTTAAGCTTACTGATGTACTGTAGCAAGTTTTCCGGGGCTTTAAAGAAGACAGCGTCTCTCCGTCAGCTACTGATGAGATGGGACAGATTCTAAAAATGCTGCAAAGATAAAAGGCAGTTTTTGTAAATACTTGTAATAGTTGTAGTCAAAGAAATAAGTCGTTTTTAGTAGTAGTCGTAATAGCAGCAGTGGGAGCAGTGTTACTAGTAATAGTTGTATTATACTGCAGTAGTAGCAATAGTGTTTGTAGCAATTTAAGCACTGATAGGGAATAAATCACAGTAGCAGTAGCAGTATTCCTTCTTCTAAGGAGGTTGTACTATGAGTAACAGAGGTAGAGGTAATAAATGAGCAGAGTTAATAAATGATTATATTAATCTATTAATCTATTTGTCCTTCCTAAAGCAATACACACTGGAACAAATCTATCTAAGCGATCAAGAGGATTTAAACAGCCTGACACACGAGACAAGTGATGTCTTTCAATATATGAAACTCAAAGCAGTGGAAGGAGACATCGAATCTCAGGTATGCGTGATACACAAAACATCTGACTTTTTGTGAAGATGTAGGGCATCAGGAAGATGTTAAAGTACTTTAGAGAAAGTCAAATCTTGCTTAAATTTCTCCCTCTCCTTTAGAGTCTGTATTCAGAACTGACTAATAAAGACTCTATTATCTTCAGAGACGCCTGGGAGCAATGCTTTACTGGGGCCAACGTGGAGTCTCAAAGGACACAGCCAGTGCCGTGAAGTGGTTTGAGAGAAGCGCCATGCAGATGAAGGATCCCTCGGCGATGTACGACTACTCCATCCTACTGATGAAGGTGCTATAAGATTATAAAGACTCAACCTTTTTTATGATTGAATTGAAAGCTGGATGTTTCGCATGTGTGTGTGTGTGTGTGTGTTTCTGTGTTTCTGTGTTTTGACAGTTATTGATTCGCTGATTGATGTTGATTCCTTCAGGGCCAGGGAGTGAAAAGAAATTACACCCGAGGTTTTCAGCTGCTGGAGAAAGCTGCAGCGATGGTATGTGTGTACTCTGTAGCAATCAATCTGAGTGATTACAGTATGTTCCTGTACTATGAATACTGGTTTTCTGTTTCCTTGCTTTAGGGCTCAATTAATGCCTTGAATGGTTTAGGCTGGTACCATGGGATTATACTGAACGACCACAAGACTGCAGTGAAATACTTTGAACAAGCGGCACTAAACGGGAGTGATGATGGCATGTTTAACCTGGGGATTTATCATCTTAATGGGAAAAACCCAGACAGTCCGTGGAGGAATGAGGTTCGAGTGCCACACCACCACTCAAAATGTATTTTTTTTCTTTTATCAATCCATAAACATCTATCAGTCAGCTGATACTTTCCTATATGATCCACAGACAGCAGCATTCCAGCAGTTTCTGAACGCGTCTCGGCTTGGTCATGTAGCTGCAGCAGTGGAGGCAGCCTGGTACCTTTCGACAGGAAGCCTTGAAGGGGTGTCTCAGGATGCGGAGAGGGCTGTGATGTAAGAGGCTTTCATTAGCTTGGTGAAGAAAGCTTTGTTATGGGCTGTTGCACTGTAGCCTGCAGCTCGGTGGCATCTAATTTCAATGACAGTGGCTAATTCAAGGTCAGAATCTAGTATTTGCATATCTAAAAATAAGAGCCACTGTGACTGCATATTGTCTGGCACAGAGAGATTCTGCTTACCAATGTTACTCTAGTGTCTTATGAATTTAAAGAAGCCCCTGCTGCTGCTTTAGTGGCTTTTTTTAGAATGACCTCAACAAATCAGAGACTATTTTTAGATTGTGTTGAAATATTTTCCGTTTATGCGGAGTAAATTGTATGCCATAATTCATCACCCATACTTCATTCATCACCTTTCTGTGCAGAATGCTAAAAAAGGTCTGTGAAGAGAACGGACACCTTGGATTTATGATCAGAGAGGCTCTCCAAGCATACCTCCGGGGCTCTTGGTAGGGACATTAATTTCAATTTCTTTTCAATTGTCCTCCTTTAATTATTTTTCTCTGGTCTTTTCTATTTGTCCTCAGCGTCCTCACATTTGTGTTATTTTCTGCAAACAGGCAGGAAGCATTTGTGAAGTATGTTTTGGCAGCTGCAACTGGTCTGGGTTTAGCCCAGAGCAACGTTGCTCACCTGTGTGAGGTAAATGTTTGTTCTCTCCGGTTTGTGTCTGCCCTTAAACAAAATAACAACTGTCCAGAAATCAATGTCAAATCGTTAGCGTTGTGAAGATAGCTGATGAACAAATTGCACATAATTCCAGTCACATTCTAAAAGAAGGAAGGCAAGCCGCAGGGAAATTATTAGCAGTTTATAACATAGCCTTCATCATTGCTGTGCTCTTTCTCGCCCCGCACACATTCTCCCAAATGCAGGAGCTGAATCTCAGCTATGATTGTCAGTGGAGATATCATAACTACTCTATATTAAACTACAGTCCCCATCCATCCGGTGAGTTCCTCTCATTTCATTTTGCTTTAACCTTTCTCTCTCTCCCCCCGTCAATCTGGTCGATAAACAGCAAGTATTTATCTTTTTTTTTATAGCCCTGCTGAAAATGGGAGACTACTACTACTATTCCTCCAGCAGACAAAAAGAAGATTCATTATCCTTGGTTGGTCGAGCCATATCGATGTATAGCAGAGCAGCTTTAGCAGGCAGCCCTCAGGTGACAGATTTACTCAGGCTGTAATCTCATCACCCTATGATGAACTTAATTAAACTTCCATGGGCTCAGGCCCACTGCAATAAAAACAACAAACACAATTATACATTGTTATTATTTGGAGACTTTCTCTGTGAATAACTCATCAGCCCCCTGTTATGATTTCATTCTCTCACACAGGGAATGTACAATCTGGCCGTTCTGGCACAACAAGGGCACGTTATTCCATTGATTGTCCACGGCTTGTTTAATGTTGCACATCATGATGAGCAAGAGATTGTGGTGGAGAGGATCTTAAAAAGGTGCCTTTTGAGAATCCAGAAAACAGCCACAACACTGAATAATGAACATGAACATTACTGGGATTATTAAGTATAACACAGTGTTCACTGTTTTGTCTTTAAAGATGTGTGAAGATAGAGGATGAAGACGCTGTAACGCCCTGTTCTTTAGTTCTACTCAGAGTCCAGATGGGAAAAGCCTTGAGGAAAATGAGTCAGAACGGTGCACAGCTCCTCTTGGTAAGCATAAGGCAATCAACTCACAAGTAGAAAGAGAAAAAAATTCAACACACGGCAAGCTGCACTCCTACAATAAATTAACCTCCTTTCATAATTTGATCTACCTTTAATTATTGAAATATGTGAAAATGCAAATTGGACTTTCATCATGAATAAGATATTAAAGGCACTAAGGACTCCTATTTTGAGAGTGAAAATGTGATCATTTATTTAAATCATTCTTATTTCTCCATAGGCATATACATCACTTCTTTCTGTCTTTGTCACTATTGTCATTGTGCCATTACAGATCTGTCTTGGTGAGTAATTGGTTACTTTCTTTACTGCACACACTTACATGTATTTGCCACAAGATGGTGCAGTTTCCCCACATTTTGGTTTAACACCTCATGCTCTGAATTGTATACCACATAAGAAGCTAACTTACGTTATCTTTTTTTTTTTTTTGTTACTATTTATCATGACACTGTAAATAATAATCATATATGTACCCCCTCTCATCCTCATTTGCAAATGAACACAGGACAAAGGGATTCCAGTCGCCATCCGGGTGCACTGAGGGCAAGGACATCATCTGTCAGCCAACATGGTGTCAACTTGAATAGAGTGCAAGATGGCATCATGGGAGGAACCTACAGAGCGGCAGGAAATCTATGGCTTACCATGCTGAATGGTGAGCAGTGGCTCCGGCAGGCCGGCGATGTGGCTGTGACTCTGTCGGGCGTGTGCCTGTGTGCTCTCTGGACCACACTCCTCTATCATCTTTTATGACATACAATACCCAGCACAGTGATCCAATAGCCACAGCGAAAGCCCTAGACACTACATATTGTAAGAGCATACATTTAGTGGATGACTTGCAGCACTATTTGCGTTTGGGATGCATGTGACTCATTTTAACTTATGAGACAGGAAGAGGGAGAAGTGCTGATCTGAATGTGAGTGTGCTTCTTTATCAGGGCGGTGATAATGTTTCTTCAGCAAGCATTTTTCCATTGTTTTGTTTGTAGAAAATTAAAATACTTATCATGCAGTTCATTTAATTAATGCTGAGTCTGACCTACAGTTTATATTGTCTTGGGGAAGTGGTGCCTAGGAAAGAGAGAGGAGCTTCTGTTATACAACGTGTATTGTCAGTCCAATAAAAAATAAAAATTAGTTCCCTGAACTTGGTAGTTTCTTGGATATATATATATATATATATATATATATATATATATATATATATATATAGATAGATAGATAGATAGATAGATAGATAGATAGATAGATATGTATATATGAGAAATTAAATGAGGTTGCATTACACTGTTTAAACTGTCAAACAAAACTGCGATGGCTGTGTAATTTAAAAGGCTGAAAAGAACCAACCCTGGCGTCAGTGATGGATGGGTTGGGAGATGTACAGCGGAAGCTGTGTCCTAATAGGTCAGCTATTAAAGCTTGTTCCTGGTCCTATCAGTGACCAGTAACTTATCATGTAGATGATAAGTGTCACACAGGGGACTGGACATGCAACAACAGCATGCAAAGCACTTAAACGTTTTGTCCAAGGCCAGTGCAATGGAATTTCAGAAATTATTGATTTAGTCTCTGACTGCTCCTTGTTGATACATAGGATAAGACACTATCAGTTTTACCCATCGCCATGAGAGACAACAACAAAAGTCTAGCTTGAAAGGATAAGTTACTATAGCAGTGGAGGACACCTCAAATACAGCTTTACAGCTTCTCTGCTGTGCTGTTGTTAGTGTTCACAAAAAGACAGCATAATGACCAATATGCTTTTGTTTCTATGTTGGATTATGTTTCTATGGTTGCCAACAAATATGAGGAATAGTCAGTGTTACTAAGTTCTTAACTGTTATTTACAGCTCCGGGTGACTGTTGTGATGATGTGCAGTTATAGCAGTGAGTGTTGTTGCTTGGTATTTGTGGAGCTGTCATTAGTTAAATAAGGAGTTTCACAGTGTAAACAGCACCACGAGGAGCTCCCTCAGTTAGGCGCTTGGTGTGAAGTGTGTGTATAATTTGGGAATGGTATAATGATGTCTCTCTTCTTTCTTCTATCTCTGTCCCTCTCGTCTCTGTCACTTTCTTTAAATGGGGAAAAGGCACCATAAAAAAAACATTGCATAGTGCTACACATGTGCAATGTAGTGATTTTTTAGATGTATATATGGTAGTATTTTTATTCACTATTATGGATGATGTTATAAAGACACAATTCTAAATCCACTCAAAGTGACTTCACACTGAATATCAATTGTGAAAAGGACATGGAGATGTCAGATATAATCTGTCAACGTAGGTGTAGTTGAGACTAATGGTCCTCAAAAAGGTATCAAAGCTGTGAGAAGAAGAATTACTTTGCCAGCACTAAAACTTTTAAGTTATATAAAACAAGACATGCTAAGAGTCCACGTGCTAGCAGCTCTGTCAGCCTGTACTGTGCAAAGTACAGCTGAGGCTGATTGGAATATCTTTAGGTATTTGGTCATAAACCAGAATATTGGACAAATTAAAATTGTCACTTGGTAGAGGTGAGAAAATTGAAGTGAAATAAAACAAACCAAACAAATTTCATGGCGATCCATCAACCACAGACATAGATGTTGCTATGTATTTTTTTCATTATTACCACGCAGCTAGCATCACTGAAAACAATGTTTTATCAGATGTATTTTTACCAACATGAATTTTTCAGGGCGTTTTTTAAAAGGCTCTCTATGTAAGTTTCAGAAATTCCATCTCATTAATGACACTGGTGGTTAAGTGAGCGCATGCTCGCAATCCGTCAACGCGAGTGAGCAGCAGCGCGAGACTATTGCAGGTGACGTTGTTTTCCTTGCTTCTCTTTTCCTCTTCTCATGATAACATAAAAGATCTCTAATGTTGTTTTTTGCACCGTGCTTCAGCAAAGCATCTCTCACTGCCAGTCAGATGCCCCCCCTACTGTACGTATGCACGCTCACACACAAACACACACACAGACTCCTGGTGTGTCCAGACGGTTCAGAGTTTTTCAATACCCGCACCCGTCTGACCCATTATGACAGCAAATCCACACCACCTAACCCGCAAAAATACGCATCAATCAACCACCCAAACCTGACCCGACCCATAAACCGCCAACTTTTTTTTAACACCGGAAGATTCAGTGAGCTGTGTCTTGAGGGTCTGCAGGGTGTTTCTCATTGGATAGCAGTTTAGCAGTCTAGCTTTTTGTTGATATTAATAGGAGAGAACCAAAGCACTCAGAACCACATTGGAGTTTCACTGAAAAAAAAACAAAAAGAAAAAAAACGAGTGGAGACCTTCACATAGAAATCAGTCCACAGGCTATTACAGGCAACTGAGAAAGTCGGGGAAAGTCTCATTTTCACCACCTGGATCAGCATCAAAATTTGGGTGTCAGCTTTTGAGATTCTGCTGAAAAACATATTTTCTCATGGTTTCATGTCACTACAATAAAACTATTTCCATCTGAAGTAAGCAGGATTTGTTCAAATGGTTTTATTGTGATTAGTTTTATTATGTGATGGAGAGACTCAATTTCCATTTGATAGTTTAACGAGTTGATAACACACTGATAGATATGACCTTGAATTGCTGTAGTGCACTTCAGTTCATTGCTATCAAACACTTTGACCAGCATTACCACATACTGTCAGAATCCCTCAGTTGATTTACAGCTTTCACAATATTCATTATTTTCTAGTTGAATTAAACTCTCACTGAACCCTCTGGGATATTTGATTAACACAGAGAGACAATAACTTTGACTAGCATGCATTCTTGTTATGAAAAAGAAAAAACCTAATATTTGATTTTTAGATGTTTAAAAGTCCTGTGGTTTCAAACCAACTAGCATCACGTGTTCATGCACATACACAAATGTTACAAAAGCACACACGCACACAATCACGTCTGCTCTGTTAATTTTCCACAACAGTAGATTGCAATTTTAGTCTCTGTGATTGTTAATCAAAGAGCTTGATGATACTGTCTGTGACCATCTAATTTAATTTCACTTCTTTTCAAATGAGTGATGTAAAATGCAATTTCTTCTGTTGAAGTTAGTACACTGTTAACAATGAGTGCTGCAACCAATCACTGACTGCCGTTTGAAGTGATCTGAGCATGTGTGCATGAGTTTGCATTGTAAAAACAACATATGTGGCTATTCCTGTAGCCTGGCACTTGTGTTGGTAGTCAGTGGTTTGTTGTTCTTGGTTACACAAATGTACTGAAATTGATCCATTTAAAATTTTTACTAAAAGAAAAATGATACAAGGACTTTTCAACCTGAAACTTCATGGCCTTGGTTAATTTTCTGTGAAGAACATATAAAAAAAATCATAGAGTACACGTGCTACAATCCCCACACTTTTATACCCTTTATACAATGTTCAGGTCAGTTTGACCTGCATACACACAGTGACACACATGCGCATGCACACGCACGCACACACACAAACACACACACACACACACACACACACACACACACACACACACACACACACACACACACACACACACACCTACACACCTTAGTACAGCTTTTGAAATCCTCCCTTGAGTGACACGGCCATATTGAATGGCTAAATCCATGTGTTTTTTTTTTTTTTGAGAATCTGTCATTAAATGGGGCCCATTTCCACCTAATAACATGTAAAATGCTAAGATCAGAATTACATGTGTACACTATGCTGCCCTACTTAATTGTAAGATGCCTAAAAATAGCATATATCTCAGACAACCTGAGCTGGACTTTGACTGCATCTGTATCTAGGGACCTGGCAAACAATAGTACCTTCACCCATTAAACAGGCAATAAAAGAAAATCAAAACAAAATCATAAACATAAGAAGCAGCTACTGATGTAACGCTATGGAATTTATTAGAATGATTAATTTTTAGGTTTATCCCACACAATGAGGCCTGTCTTATCTTCATTGGCTTAAAATGAAGGCTGTATACTGCAGTCTGCATTTGAGCAAGGAATGGCTCAAGTGACACCAGCAAAAGGTGTGTTTTTTGGCACAGCCACCCATTTTATAATGAGTGACAATACTTGTATGCTATTAACAGTAATTGATTATCTTTTGTTTTGTTATTAATATATTAATTAATTGCATCACTGCAAAGCCATGTGAATGCCTTGAAGTCACAATTTTAAACAAGTTCAGCCAACGCAATCTTTGGTTTTCTCCAGCAACAAATAATAAATGGTTTATAACACAATATAAGGTATAATGACAATGAGTAGTAATAGCTCACTAACACTACACATTGATAAACATTTAAAGGGGACATATTATATTTTCTGTCCACCACAAACCATAACTGTTGTTTGGAAAAAAAATAATCAGTTTAACCATAACTGTGCAAGTTGAAGACATAAGCATATTGGCACACTCACTTTAATAGACATTATTGGACCATTAGACTTAGTAGGGACAGCGAAGTCCCTGATGGTCAGTGCCTGCTGGACACAGGGATGAATTTCATAAATGTAAAATATGTGTGTAAATGTAGCACTGAAACGGGAGTGACTGAACAGTGGCACAATGTGAAATAAGTCAGGATGTTATCAGGGTTTCTGGCGCCCTGCTGAGCGAGTTCATTTTACTCAGTATCAACAGTTTCGAATGATACAATCCTTGACTGACTGAAGGTCAGGAAACCACTTAGCCTAAAAATGTCATCAGCTAATATAAGTACTGAATGTTCTCTCTCAGCACACATAGTCCTGCTCATACTGAGTGCATCGGTGCATCTTTGTATGGGAAGCCTTGAGGGGGAAACATCACCACCCACACTGCTAAAAGTAAGCTACACTTTGTCACAGTAGCTCATCAAGTGAGTTTGTCCACACTGAATAGAAGTTGTAATGTTTCCATTGCAATTACTGGGAGCATGAGTATGTGAGGTTAAGGCAACTAGCCAGGAAGAGTTGTTCTTGGACTCAGTGGGAGTCAGTTTACAGGAACTACATCCCACTACAGAGCTGTTATGTATTCAGCTGTTGTTGTTCTTAGATTTTAGATAGACTGCTTTCAAAAAAAGTAATACATATCATTTAAAGTAGTAAAATAATATAGTGGATTTAATAGAAATTAGAGCCTTCAAAACTCCACACCATAATTTATAAATCAATGACAAACCTAATGGAAAAATAAATAATAAGTAATAATAATGATAACTACATAACCAGTAATATGATAATAACCATACATTTGAATAACTTATGTTTGCTCAAAAATAGCAAACACTGGTTCCCTGTAGTGTTGGAAATTAGAAAAGACTTTGTTGATTTGAATCGTCCTTGAATCAGCCCAAAGATTCATAGTCACTGACAATGTAGCCCTTCACATTTTCCAAAGCTAAGCCATCACATTACAGCTCAAATGCACACCTATGCACATCAGTAAGCACTGATTTGGTCAGTGACTATAATATTTCAGAACACCAAGTTCAACTGGGGGATTCAGTTTTAAAGGGTTGCTCGTGTCTGCTCTCTTGAGGACTAAAAGATGCTAATTAGGCGCTTAATTAGTGCCAAGACTCGAACGGTACTCATGCATAGCAGATTATACCCCTCTTGAAGATAGAATAGAATAAACTTAGAAAATGTACTGAGAATGTCAAATTTCCCTACAGCGCTTCAATACAGCTGATGGTCCTTTCATTTTATACCAAGTAACTGGCCTCAATATCATGAATAAAGTTGTTTGAATAAGTGTGAGCACAGGAGGAATCACTTGTGTATTTAGACATATTTGCACCAAAATACAACTAAATACACCACTTAATGCTGTTGCTATTGCACATCAGGTCTTTTAAGCAGGTCATGTAGGCAAATATAGTTTCAAAATGACTGCCATAAATAAATGACCATACTATGGACAAATGGAAAAATGTGTACATTTTACCGAGAATAATAAACAGAATAAACAGAAGAAGTGATGAAACAAGCATTTTTGTTTCACTTTTGTTTCCCTGTGAAATTGGGTCACCATAGGAATCCATTGTAACCTACATAAATTCAAACTGACAGTCATTGTCTCTGAACCTGCCAACTTTTTACAACCACATTTCACGCCTACAGGCAGGTGAGCATTTCATATTCAAAAAAATGAAATATGTGTGTCTCTGATTTTGTGTGAGTATGATTTTTATCTCTCCGTGGTCATGGGTATAATTTGACTTGGCTGGATAATTGGTCTTTTTCCATTACAGACATTCGGACTTGTCATGAGAGGAACATTGCATGTGTAATTAACATCAATGATGGCTCTATTTCTTCAAAGTGTACATCATGCCAATAACAATATAGAAGAATTGGCTGTCCTAAATGGGATACAATTATTAATATAATAATTATATAATATAATATAATTGATTATACCTGCTATGACTTTTCCGTCTTCCGGGCATGGAAAAGGTCTAAACTAGAACAGCAAATAGAGTCACTGCTGAGGTTTACATACTTTACATTCCAGCTGCAAGAGCCTTGAGAATGAAGAGCTGATTGTGTCCAAACCGCAGTCGCTGTGTCTCCTCACTTTCTGTGGACCTTCACCCGTCAGCAGCCAGTAATTACACACTAGCCTGCCTACTGCAGTAAAACCATCAGTACTACCGTTAATAATCAGATTAACTTGGCCTTCCAACAGACTGGCGGCTATGTGGCTGTTAATGCTGTGAGCAAAGATATACTGTGTCACTACTCCTCTGTTCTTACCTGAGCATTCACATGAAACCACAGCAGAAGTGTAACAAGTTCATTTATCTTCGTCCATTTTATTCTGCTAATACCTATATATAAAACTATCACAAACTTCAAAAGAATGTGTGAGGTTCGGTTTGATTTAATGCAGTCTAGGTGACTATGGTAAGATGACAAAATATATTAGTGTCTCTTGCGCTCTAGCTCCTGGTGAATTGTTCCTGAGAAAAAGGCACTCAAAAATATAAATGAGCAAAATCTTACCTGTGATGACACATATTTTTAGATGAGGTGACATAAATCTACTGTGGAACAGACAACAGTGGAGGTGGTATTCAAAATTCTACTTAAGTAAAAGTATAACAGAAGTATTATCAGAAAGATGTAATTAAAGTAAGTAAAAGTACTCATTCTGTCTCGTTTAGTCCCGAGTCCCCCCCCCCCCCCTCTAAGGTTCACAAAATAAATACAGGGGGTTGTGAGATGTTCAATGAGCTAGTAAAGAAGAAAAAATAAATTTGTATTCATATATGGAGTTTTTTTCTAATCTTTACTTTGTGAAATATTGGATAATTTTATCTCTTTGGGCCTCAAACATTTATTTAAATGAAACCATCTGAGAAATTTATAGAGGATTCATCTCTGTGGTGGAAGTGCAAACAACTCACATCTAAAATGACATCTAAAACGTGACAAGAAGCCCCAACTAGATGCTGCTTTTTTGAGGGTCATGAGCCAAAAAGGTAGGAAGCACTACTTTTCATCTTTAACAATGAACTGTATTTTATAATTTAGAGTTTGGGAATCCACACCCACACAGGTGTTCTTACTTATTTTGCCTAATTAGCCTCTTCCTGATGACAGTGTGGGCATTCACAGATGGTGCTTGATTGACATAATTCTGACCTTACGAGCTGTATTGGGAGAAGTTACACCTTTATCTTTTCTTATTAGTTTGTGATGTTTGCTGACTCCTTATGTGATTCCAGCATTGCTCCACACAACAGGAGCTATAATCAGCCAGAATAAGTAGAAAACCCTGTCTGGGTGTATAATACAGGACCTTTAATATGAGGTCATATATCTGGTTTACTGTTCATCAGTCTGTGTTGTGTAACGCTGTTGAACACTATAAAGTGTATCCATAGTTTTATAAACTGGATTTATTTAAAAACACAGGGTAGTTTGTGAGGGTGCAGTGTCATAACTATAAAAAGCTGATACAAATGTGAGGATTATGATGGTAGTAGTTCATAGCTCAGTGAATCAGTATTGCTTTTTTTCAGCTGACATTATAACTTGTCACAGGTAATAGTTTTTACATTAATGATGGCTCAGTTCTATTCAAGAGTCCCAGTAAGCTGTGTTAGTATGACAGTGACAGTGCACCAGTACCAGGACTCTGAATCTAAGGCAACTAAATGGAATTCAGCCATCATTAAGTTCATAATTTACACCTGCTTTGCTCTGATATGTCAGAATCTCTTCTGTGAAACGACCTGTAGTGTTAACTGAAAAACAGGATCAGGATTTGGACTCATATGGCCGCTCCTCTTCTCTCTGATCACAGAAAATCACCAACAATAACTTAGAAACTGCTTCTTGAAAAAAAATCTTAAGGACACAGTGAGGCTGTTTACACTTGGTTTTAAAAATGTGTTTTGTTGATCCGAACACAAGTGTCACAACACAGCTGAGTCACATCCTCATTCACACCTGTGTCTATAACGTGTTTCCAAGGTGTCCAGTTGACCACTTGTGTTCAGATTTCATTACAACCACCACGTCCTGCATTGATGACATATTTTCCCGTTGTGCCCTTGTCAGGGATGCATCAGGACGCATTAGTGTTTACACTACAGAAGATATGTCATCAAATGTGTCCCAGACCACCTCAGGAAGTGATGTGAGTGTTAGGATCACAACACGTATGGGTGGTCGTTTACATTTTAAAACCAAGTGTGAACAGGGTCTATGAGTTGAAGGTATATATCATATCAGTCAAAACATTTTTAGATAACATAGTTTATCCGTTAATCACTGAAATGATGGTAATCTGAAACAGTCATGTTATAGCTGAAGCGGTTTTATTGTGTGCAGTTGAGCCCTTGAGTTGCCATGTGAAGATATAAATGAGTTGAATGCGTAATGATTAATGTGACCTTGAATGTTGGTAATTCAGTTTATTGCAAATGTAGCATAAGAACAGGGAGCTTGCAAACCCTGAAGAGGAATGTTTTGAAATACTGAAAATTGATTCAAATTCCATGAAGTTGAGTGTTAAACCCTAAATGAGAAATAATTGGATGTTTTTTTTCCAGATCATAATTGGAGTCATGTTTTTTTAAATAGCAATCATTCGTGTATAATGCTATAGCTAAACTTACCTAAAGATTAAATAAGTTGAACAGGTGAAAATGATGTGGTGAGCTCATATTATTATATATTTGCGGTGTTCTTGAAAGTGCTAAAACATACTTCCCATAGAGATTATTTTGTATCACTTCCCATTGCACTCAGCTTGTGTGTTGAACTTATCTGCACTATGAAGCTGGTTTAACGTTTATATTTGCTGTCTTAACACAGAGAACTGTGTTCATTGTATTTAAATCTTTGCTTCCAGCGATCCACTGTTCTCCATATTTGCCTTTTGAATTGTGCAACTACCCGATCCTGTTCATGTTTGTGTTAAAAGTGGAAATATGGCAAAAATTAAGGGAACTGAGGATAAACCTTATGTGAACTCCAGAATAGAACACTGATAACAACCAAAATATTTTAAGAACATTGCGCATTAGCGCTATTGCTCAAATTGTAGGGCAGCACTTTATTTAGAAGTCAAACACATATCTGCCAACCTTTAGCTTTCAAAATACGGGAGTTTTTTTTGGCACATGTGGGGGGGATAGGAGGTGATGACGAAGTGAAAAATGATGTTTTATTGTACCTGGCAACATTTTGTTTACAAAATATGGGAGTTTTTTTTTTTGACATGTGTGGGGGGAGTAGCTGGGGGGAAGATGAAGTAAAAGATCACGTTTTACCATTCCTGCCAACATTTAGGTTTCAAAATACAGGAAATTTTTCGATGGTGGTGGTGGTAGAGGGGGAGAAGATGACTCAGCTTCTAAGTCTGGGAGATATAATTCAATAAAAACACAGGTATGTGTGGTCTACCTTAGTTTGTTAGTTAGTGGATTATTCAAGCTTTCTAACCAAGTAGGGTCCATTTGATAGATTCGTCAGTTTAATTCCATGGCAGCAAAATGTTTTACTGATTGAATGGAAACTAAAACAGTACTTGAGCTGAAAGGGAGCTGTCAATCAAGCTTGATCTGATCAGGCCTCCATAATCCTGAGAAATTGTTGAGCAGCCAAATAAGCTGTTTTTTTCTAATAGTTATGAACATTTATTTTCACTCAAATGTTTGTGGATGCTTAATGAGATGCTCAACTTCGATATTGTATATGCATTTTTACTATTTAAAGCCAAGGTTGTAGTGGCTTTGAAATTTGGAAAATTCTTGTAAATTTAGCTGCTGGCTGAGACAAACCAGCCCCTCCTCTTTACCAGCGATACCTTTTACAGGCAGTGAATCCCATCAGCAGCGGCGGGAGGAGGACAGAGGACAGGGAGGAAAGACTGTCTGCGCAGAGAGCAGCAGTGCACATGCCACTAGAAATCGGGTTGTGGTGACAGATGAATTGAAATGGTATGTCATGTGTGTATTGTGTGTGTAGATTGTGTTTTACAGATGGTCTGGCAACTTAGGTAACGTCACTCAAAGATACAAAACTTATATATTGAAAATGCAGGAGAAACTCAGGAAAAACAGGAGTATTGGCAGGTCTGCAAACAGATAAAATGTCAGGACATGTAAATTTCTGTTTAATGCACAATGCACAAAACTGTCACTCTGATTGATTGCTAGGTGACAAAATAAGAGCTCTGCATCAAAGAGGTCAAATAAATCAGTATTTATGAATATGATTTAACTAAATATTAAGATATTATAAATGTGCTGCATTAATAGAAGTGTTATTATAATGAATTGACTTACGTTGTTTGTCCTGACGGATCTGAGATTACCAACAAATAATTAATTTGATATGGAAAAAACCTACACACTAACACTACTAAATTTTTGGCTGGGATGCAACAGTGGGGCCAGCCGTAATAACCTGAATGTCTGTCACTGACTGATAGTCACTGAGTAATGAAGTTATGCCATTGGTTAGCCGAAGGCAGTCCAACCTTGTTGGGACAGCCAAGTATCCCAGAATGCATTTCACACCAACTGGCAGCAACGGTGAAGATTTTGAGCCTTTTCAGGCGAGAATGTAACCATTTAGATTCCCAATATGTGGTCAGTTTATCCAAATAATGTCTGTTTAGAAATTTGCTCTGATGTTTTCAGAGATGTCGGGAGTTGCTGGCTGGGCAAGACCAGCTCTTAGCAGTCTAATTCCGGAGATGAGAGGCTGGTCAATGTCCATTGTCATCCCAGAGAGAATATAATCTGAAGAACTGATCTGTACAGCTCATTGGTGATTCACTGCTGACTCTAATGTGTTACAGCATTTTAATATATGATATAATTCCTTTTGAAAGATAAATGTTGGTCTGACAGATGGAATCTTACAATTGTAGCTGCCACATTAGCTTGTCTGAAAGTAAAGCTTCATTTTTTTACTGGACAAAATTATTTATCCATGTGTACAGATATCACCACTTTTCAACTTTATGTTCCTAACTTGAGGCTTCAAAACCATGTTCAAAAGATGAGTCCACAAGTCCAATGGGTGACGTCACTATTTTTAATCAGTCTATGGTGTCCCATCAACCCCAACTCCAAAGTACATATAGTGCTTCAAAATCTATGAACCAGTCGTTCCTTTCATTCAGAAGCAGCTAAAAAGAACATATATGCCCATACGTGTTCATTCTGAGATTATTCTGTGATTATTCTGATTTGAAAAAAAACCCCATCTTCACACATATGTAAAAAAAACTTGCAAAAATTGCATCACATAAGGGAATCAAGAGCTACCTGGAAAATACTGCTCCAATTATGGAGTGGTTAGACTTTGCCTGGTGCTTCAGCCTGAAATCCCTCTCTCACAAAGTTACTGTTCAAAGGCACATCAGATATGAAAGCAAGACTTTATTTGCTACAGGAAGCCATTTTCTTCAGGGAAAAAGTGAATCTTCTGATCTATCCTGCGAGGGCTGAGTATCACATGAACTGATCAAAATGACATATCAATAACTATAAATAACTTTGACTTCAGGCCATACATACCAAGCCTGTTATCTGTATAAAAGAGATGGGGCTGGATGAAAAAAAGAGGCAATACAACTGCACTTTAAAAATGGTAATTTTTTTATTCACAAATATTATAAATACTGTAGGATAATAACATTAAAATGCTACATTAAACAATTGGAGTTTTAAAGGTTCAAAGTTGAGAATAAAAGCTAAATCCTCTTACACATATCATGAAAATACAAAAATAAGTAATAACATTCGGAACCACCCATAGTTAAGGCAGAGCTCTGGTTTACAGAGGAGTGAGTCTGAACAATAAATTGAAAACATCATAAAACAAACGCCATATTCCCAGAAACTGCAGGTCCTGGGTTCATAATAATGTGTCCAATACTTCTGTTCATATGTATGTGTTGACAGTTTACTACAGTGCTTAGTATATCATCCAGTAAAGGGCAATCATCAACATACCACAACCCGAGAAGTGATGGACAATTACAAGTGTTACAAATACATTATTGCATTGAGTATCGCTTATGGATATACACTGAGTAATATTAGAGAGGTGTTGAGTTAGCAGCCTCCTTCATGTCCTCATCTCTTGACATGGCCGGGTTATCGTACATCTGCAGACTCTTCTCGTTACTCATCTGGATTTTTTCGTCCTCAGTCTTCTCGCAGCACTTACTGCACTTGCAGCACTTGCAGCAGCAGCAGCAGTGTTTGCCACAGAAGCCAAAGGCTGAGGTCATCAGGGTGTCCCAGGGCGCCAGGGAGCGCAGGGGTCGGGGCAAAAAGTCCCAGGTGCGCAGGAAGCCGGGCAGGTAGTTGGGGCAGCGAGACTGCATCACGTTTACAACGATCACAAAGACGACCAGTACGATGATGGGCACGCCAACGCCGACCAGGACCTGCCAGCCTGCCAGCGACAGGCCGAAAACAGTGACAGGGAAAACCAAGAAGCACAGGAAGAGGTAAAGGCCAGCAAACCAACGGTATTCGGCCGTTTTGTTCCCCAGCCCTCGGGCCAACCTGATGGGCACCCGTGTGAAGGGGATCGGATACCAAAGTAAGATACCCATGATGTTGAAGAGGAAATGGCAAAGTGCAATCTGGATAAAAACAAAAGAACATGATATTCAAACACTTTTAGATCTCACAGCAAATATGGATATAAAAACAGGCATAGAAGGGAAACTTTTTTACTTTCTTACCTGTAGGGAGTTGGCCAGTGTTTCTCCAGGGCTAGCCATAGCAGCAAGGATAGCAGTGGTGGTTGTACCAATATTTGACCCCAGTGTCAGAGGATAGGCTCTCTCAAGGCTAATGACACCAATACCTGGTGAAAGAAGATAGGTAATATATATATAAGTTTTGGAGTAAGTTTAAAGATTTTAGAGTGACATTATTGTGTAAATGATGACTCACCGACAAGAGGAGTTATAGCTGAGGTGAAGACAGAGCTGCTCTGAACAATGAAAGTCATTCCTGCTCCCACAAAAATTGCAATATAGCCAGTAACCCAGCTGAAGGGGAATGGGAAGTCTGTAGTCAAACAGAAAAACAGGAGGTGAGCAATAAACCTGATGAAGTGAGCACAGTGTGACTGCACACATTTTGACTACGTGACCAGAGCAAATGAGCAACTCTGTCAAAACAGTATATTTGTGCCTGAGCTTTCTCAACCGACCAACAGGACTGCTGGACCTGTAGGTGAACCAGGAGAAGCTACAGAGAGGCTGTGCCTGTGTCGCTCATCAAGCATCACCACAGAAGCAGATGTGCTGACTATCAAACAGGCGAGTTTTTCTTTTCTTTTGTTTTTTCTTTTTTTTTTTTTTTACCTGTGTTGAGCACCTTCTTGATGACCACAGCCACCTGCCCCTTCAGCATGGAGTTGAGCAGCTTGACGATGAGGATGAGACAGGTGCAGAGGACGAACAGAGACAGAGCCAGGAGAATGAGGCCCACTGCCAGGTCTGGCAAATCAGCATTGACGAAGAGGTGTTTGCCTGTGATGGACAAGTTCAATGATTAGATGATTGGCATCAAAGTGTCCTCTCTGAGCTTGCAGCATGTGACGGTTAAAATTACCCTCGTGTGCGTGACTCACTCTTGAGCAAATCTTCTATGATAAATGGAACTGATAAAAACAGCAAGTCTGGTGTTTTCTGAGTGTGTTCCTGTAATTTGAAATCATAACTGAGGGCAGTATATGAGCCAATACCGGTTTCTGATCTTATCAACCTGGAAGATAGTGATTTTAAAACATTTACTTTAATTGGGGGCGGAAGAAGTGATCCACTCTATGGTCATGTGGCACTCAGGTGCTTCAGCGAGACGGCATGAATAGATCTATTAAGCAGGCACAGGGGTCAAGGAAGGGTACTAGCTGAGTCACTAAAACAACTCAAAGGTGGTCATTGTCCAAACATCAGAGGGTCTAGATGAAGGAGATTATTGTAGCGGAATGGCTCGCTCATATTTCACTGAGCTTTGGTGGATCAGGTAAACCTAATTGCTTCGTAAATGTTTTTTTTTTCTCTCTCTACCACAGGTATTCATAAGGTGGAGGCACTCTTACATTTCTCTTGGTAGTCTATCCAAGTCGAGTTCAACTCAGTCCAGGTCTGGTTTCCGTCTTCCCAACAGATGGCACCAGCAGTGCAGTTTTCCACCGTCTGATTCCAGAAAGTCTTAAATAAAAGAATCCACAAAAACAGAATTAAAGCAATGCTTTAGTTAAGAAGAGCAAATGCCTAATTATTAAGAAGTCAATACGGCTATGATCATCCACCTTTTATAAAATAACACAGCTTTGAAAGTATGATGTAACAACAGAAACACTGTGGTCACAATACAACGACAATATCAGTCATTAACAGAAGAAAACTTGAGGTAACTATAGCTTTATCATGTTTTTACTGTTACTGTGTTATGTTCAGTGTGTGGCAAACTGATCATTTATGCATGTGATGCAACCCTTGTTGATTTCTTACCGTGTTGCTTTCAGTTTTGCACCATATTTTGATCAGACTCTTGTTTCTAGCTGCCAGGTCGCCAGTGGCAATGTCAGTGATAACAGATTGGTCCAGCTAGAAGACAAATATTAACACATTTCATTTTTTTTTAAAAAAAGGGCATTTCTTGTTAATGTTGCATATTACAAGATGATTTCAATGTCACCGTCTCTACCTGGATGATGGAGTCTGTTACAGGGTCTGTGATGACGTTGAGCAGGTCAGGGGCGTTCTCTCCACCCTCGATGTTAAAGGATTCAATTATAATGTGGGTGAGTTTGTACAGCACGCCTGTGGCTACTTCCAAGGGCAGGAGAATCAGCACAGACAGCCAGTTAAAGAAGTCATGGACAGTGGCACCAGCAAATGCCCTGGAAGTGAGAAAGGGTCACATTCTTGAACATGTACCAAATACCGTTTCTGGGTATCAGTTTCAATGGACTTGTTCAACTACTATACTGCATTTTTTCCTCACATGTGTCACATATTTATCATTAAATGCTCTGATTTACCTGCGGAACTCATTTCTGTCTCCTGCCTGCATCATAGCCACAATAGTGTTGGTGACAGATGTTCCAATGTTTGCGCCCATGACGATCGGCACTGCAGACTGGACATCCAGCACTGAAAAATATAGATAGCATGATGTTAATAAAATGTAATATAGCTATGAATAGGCATGTGGATGTGTTGCTGTGCATTTAAGTGCAATTGTGTGGTATGTCCGTGTGCGCACTTACATCCAGAGGATACCATGCTGACCACAATGGAGGAGGAGGTGCTGGAGCTCTGCACCAGCACTGTGACTAACACCCCGATCACCAGCCCAGCCACAGGGTTAGACAACACAACATTGTCCTGGAAGATGTCACCAGCAGCTTTTCCTGAACACACACGCAAACACCCTCAGGTCAATAACACAGCAGACACTGCTCCATATACATTACATAAGCAGGTCCAGCAACACTTTGTAGTGATAATGGATCAAGATATATATTCTGGGGGATTCATTTTACCTCCGACAAGCTGGAAAGCAGAGCTGAGAACATCCAGGGAGCAAATAAACACATAGAGAAGTCCAAGCAGCATAATGAACTTCACAATACCAGTCAGCACTCTCATAATCTTTCCTTTTGTATCCAACTCTGTAAAAAAAACAAAACAAAGTACTGAATCAGAATCACGTTTTGCAAAGGCATACGCACGGCACAGCAAGAATGTCTAGCTGCCTCACCTGACCACTTGACCCCAGTGTCTTTCAGCTCTGGGAGATCCCAGGGATCATTTTCATCGTGAGTTTCATTCACCAGGTCCACAGTAGAGTAAGCTGGCAGAATGGCCAAATCTTTAGTTGGAGTGTTGTCATCTGAGGGAGAGCAGGAGGGAAATGTTAGACAAGAAGGTGGCATTGATACACTTTGTGGAGAGTTAAAGGTAGACAAAGAAAAAGAAAGGACAAAGAAAAAGGACATACCATTTAGACTGTGGGGGGAACCAGTCTCCACTTCTGGTCTAGGAGCCATGGCTACCTGGAAAAGTTACAAAAATAAATATACATGAATTCATAAAATTACACAATTAGAAGCAGCAGGTCTGCTAAAGGAACAGACAGGTGTTCGAAGTGGAAATTATGTGCATAAATTACTTTCAAAATTTCAAAAATGAACTGACTTTTTTCAACGTACTAAACATAATGAACCATCCCTCAGCTGGACCAGCTTTATGTATGATAAATCATGGAACTAAAGCTCTAAAATTGCTGTGATAAAAATGAAAATAACATTCCTTAAAAAGCGCACAGAAAAAAAAGAAACATTTTATCAACGTTAAGGCTCTGCGAGATAATCTGAATTAAAAAAAAACAAAAAACAAAAAAAAACCATCCAGCTCTCCTTCACATTCCCCTGAAATCTCTCCATCCTCAAAATAGTTGCCTCTTTAAAACTTTTCCTCGATTACAATAATTTCACATGTCGATACAATATGTGAACATCTCGCTTTTTCCTCGGTAGCATGGTGGTCGGATACGCACCTGTTTATCCGGAGCTTCACCTGGGTTACCTGTTGCTCACATCGAGGCTGAGCTCTGCTTTTATAGCGCCGCGCTGAGCGCACACGCTGCTCTCAGTTCAAAGGTCGCGCACACATGTGCAGGGTAGGAAGGACTGGAAGGTGCATCCGTATGTGGGGCGCGCTGCTTGATCAAAGCTCACCAACCAAATGGTTTGATGAACGACTCTGAAACTTAATATTTATCGTGTAGCCTGTTTTTGAATGGGGGAGAAACAGGAAAACTGCCACATACAGCACAAGTTTCTTTCTATATCTCATTACGCAATAATAACACTTGTAAAGACGCTGGTGTAGCTAAAATATATGGCTAGCCTATGTATATAAGATTTATATTGTTGGTCAGCACCTGTCTTAAAAGGTTTATTCTAAGCAACAGGTGTAATACAAAGCACATGTGTATAATACAATGAAATTAAAGACCCTGCCCCCTGGTGGCTGTAAATTAAGCACTAAACTGTACTTTTCTCATCAAGGGGTTGAAGAAAAAGTATGAGGGGGTCACCAAATACTTCTATTACAGAACATAATGTATATTTTTCTAAAATGTTCCCCAGGTCTCGAATTAGAATCCCTGAATTAGCCAATCACTCTGCTCATGTCCACACCAGAGCCATAACCTGTGATCAGAGGTCACAAGTCCATTACCTTATTTTAAGTGGACACATGCAAGCCAAAACAGTTGGGAACCATGCCAACATCATATTGATCCTCTGCTGCATTTTGTGCTGTTAAATGTTATAGGAAAGTCTACACATTTTTATGTTCATGGTCTTAAGGTTAAGTGTCACACTGAAGTAATAGCTTTTCCATGTTCTGCATTTCACTATGTGTACAATGTCTTCACTGTCGTAATTTGAGCCAATATGTGACTGATCACAAGTGCGACTGTAATATTAATACTGTTAAAAGCAGCTGGTGTAATGCATAATACCAGCTCTGCTTACAGGCATTATCCATATCCACTCTCTTCACACAGGTGTACATATACACTCTCAATCTTTTTCTCTCTCTTCCTCACACAGACATACACATTTACAGCTCTTTAGATAACATACACACACACACACGCTTGTATGTGCAAATATTTATTGCTTATTAGTAAGTTCATAGAGATATGACTGTAATATTATAGCATATTACACTTAAAATAAATAGTGTGAATATAGGTTAATGATTAAACAGGAATCATTTTGTGGCTACTCCCAAACTGCAATAAAAAATCACCAGAGGTTTAATGCTAGGGTTCACTGAGTTGATGCAGAAGAATAAATCTTAGTAACTTAAAGCAGATCTATGTCTTGTTATACTAATATTCAGTTAATTATTTGGATATTTTAAAAATAATGATTAATAACTCTCATCACTCATATTTGGTATGGAATACTTGCTTCAATGGCCTTTTTCAGGGCAGCGGTTGATTGTTAGGTAAATGTAGGACTTTTGCGTGGGTGTTTCAGCAGGACTTACTGACGTATATTTACGATCTTTTACTTACGATCTTTTTAGGTTATATGTTGTTCTGAAATTGAACTCCAAGGACTTCAATCTCTGAAAATGAATTCCTGCCTTAAGAGTCCGTCAAGACACATTCAATCTGCTGTTTTCACTAGAGTAGCTATTAAAAAGGTCAGATTTGATTTGTCTATATGTGTTAAAACATTTTTTTTTAGATCAGCTTCTTCATCTTTCATCATTTTTAGGACTCAAATATATGAGTAAAATAACAACCCTGTGTATTCCTTAGTAACTGCTTACATAAACAAAATATCATCAATATATAATATTAATATATTTGCTTAATTTGCTTAGTTTTCCGAAAGGGTGAATAACCTGATATTCTACAGTTAAAGGGTACTGCGTTATCTAGCTTTAAAACAACAGCTCAAAACCATTATACTTTACTGCTTGTCTACAACAGATATGATAATCTGTGGGCAGGACAGACACTATCAAGTAAGCAGTGTTCAGGCAAAAAAAACATCTGGCAGAAAATTGAATAAAAAAACTTCGCCAGTGTACAACATTCAAAACACAACATGATGAAACAATGTGCTCCCATCACAGATGCAAACATACAGTCAACACATACAATAAATAAAACTCACTCACTTATTTTATCAGAATAATACATCATGTGTTCACATAAGAACTTAAAAAAAGTAAAAACATACACCTCTTAATTAATTGAAATATTTTACTTTATTGATTATGGCAGCAGAACTGACTGAAACCCATTACTACATAAAAATGTGCCAAAATTCTGGATCTGGATTTAAATGTGAATTTAAAAAAACAATTATGATTTTTACAATATATAAAATATAACATTTATAACTTATTTATATGTTATTTTTTCTTTGAACATTCTGACAAGTGAAAAGAAAATACAATCAAAATTTTACAAACAACTTCACTTCATTTTTCAGAGAAAAAATTGTGTGTAAATGCCATAAACATACATGTTAAAGTATTTAGTTTTATCTAATTTCATTCCATTTTGTCCCACTAATTGCATGCAACATAATTCTGAACATAAAAGTCAATATTTTTCCTGTCGTGACAATGCCTGTTAAGTGTAATAAACCACTATGAGAATGTAATTATTTCTTCAAAGGTTGCATAATTGCATTTCAGAGGGATTAATTATTAGCCACTAATTATTTTGCAGATAAAAGACATAAAAGACAGATACTGAGCGATATACACATGTTTTTGTCTCTAGGTAAATAAAAACATACACTGAAAAATTAACTGTCGGTCTTTCAAAAAATAATAATATGACATCAAACCTGATTTGATATCCAAAAACAAAAATTGCGCAGACATTGCAGCAAACTGTCACTATCACACTACATGGCACTGTTCACTACAGTCAGGATAAGTGAGAACTAAAGACGCACATTGACTTGGTTAAAGCAAAAGGGAGGTCTTTAGAAATCTTCAATAAAATGTAATCTTTTACTCACTTGATATAAATTAACAGTTCAAATTGAGGTCCATGACGTATTTTTCGATCATCAATTCAATATCTGTCTATCATGAGTTACTGATAATACTGATAATTTGGTGCCAGAGGCTTCTGTGCAGTTATGACCAGTAATATTAGGCAATATTAATATTAGAAATATTATTACTTTATTTGACTGGTTATAACAGGTTTTCTAGTTTTGTCCTTGACCTATACAAAGTCTATACAGTAATGTGACACGATCTGCGCATGAGACAAGACAGAAGACTCACAGTCAAGTATAAAGTATAAAATCTTAAGTTTTACAATTCATCTAGTTATTTATTGACTAACCCATTAGGTTTGATGTAATGGTTTTTTTCCCCATGTGATTTCAGGAGACCCACATACAATGGAAAGATCAGCCGAGGCTTACCTTTAACCTTTGGAATGCTGCTTTCATAGTTGCTCCACCCACACACTAATCAAAATACTTAACAACTGCTATTACCTTCTTCTTTTGAAAACCCAGAATTACTTTTTTTATTTTAAAGGAATACACTTTGACATACTTCTTTTTTAATCTATCTGTAAGAGCTACTTTAAAGTCTTTATACCACTTCTCTCTACAAATTATTGGCCTCATATATTATGACACATCCTCAGTGTTTTGTTTTCCTTATGAGAATTGTTATGGTATCAGAGTCAATGATTGTCCTCAGGTCCACTGAGTTGATGCCACTTATCTGCCATGCTGGCACAGTCCACATGGGGTCAAACAGATTGCCCTCTTGTTACTACCGGGGGCCACCCTGTAGTACTACACTATGAGCAGACTGTGCTGTAATCCATAAAACCATAAAACTCAGCTGTTAGAACCGGTTGAGTCGCCGGGGGCGGTGAGACTGAGCAGCCATCAAGGTTATGACCACAGTGTCACTCAGTGTGTGGGATGTGATGGAAAATACACATACTGAGCCACACTGTGTCTTTGTACAGGTTTGGTTCAAATATTGTAAAGATACAGTTTGAAAGATTGAAACCACCGCAGATACTATATTTTAATTTACCTGTTAAAAGAATAGATGATATGTATATGTTGGGGCAATAATGATAACACATCCAGTTTAACAGCATGGAAAACCCTTTTTTCTAAGATTGTAGAGTAAAGTTTGGCATCTGGATGTGTTGAAATAATGTGAAACACATCACCTCACACAAAATTAGTTACTATTTGCAGAAAGAATGCAACACAATCCATATCTAGGTTCTGTATAATACCAAAATGTATTAGTATCTTCTTAATTATAATGTTCTTGTCAAGTTGAGTGAGACCCCACTGCCTCCTAATGGCCAGAATGTGATTTCAGCTACTGTAGGCTATTACAGTATACATTCTTCTAAAACCAATTTATCAAAAGCAGTGAGAATTCATATTGTATATATGCCCATGATTCTTGATGGAGTCCAGAAAATTGCGTGTGGAGCATTACAAGCTCACTCTGTGTTGTATGTTACATAGTTTATTATGCACGGAAGCACAAAGGTAGTGCCGAGTATCAGTTAGGGGTCTCATGACCTTTCTAAGAAACCGTGCAAGTGAGGAAATAATCATTAACAGTTTAACAATTCAAACATTTCACCATCTTTCAGAGGCTACAATGCAGTAGGAGTAGCAGTATTCTGACAATATATAGAAGAGTTAGTTAGGTGACAGAAGTCTAAGGGCATTACTGTAATGGCACTGAAGA
Organism: Euthynnus affinis; assembly: GCA_029490765.1. Lineage (NCBI taxonomy): Eukaryota > Metazoa > Chordata > Actinopteri > Scombriformes > Scombridae > Euthynnus > Euthynnus affinis. The sequence goes on from CM055848.1 coordinate 9,333,607, forward strand.
GTAATTAAAGAGAAATGGCTTTCTACTAAGGTATATGTCACATGTTTGATATCAAATGTGGGTAGTAGAAATCATTGTAGTTTGGTCTCTCTGCTCCTTTTCTCTCCACTGAGTGGAGCTGCTGTGATGCTATCAGCTTTGAGCAGGTTCCCACATCTACCAGCAGATGGGGATAAACAAATGTCAAAAGGTTTGTGTTCATGTCATTGCTTGAAGCAACACTTCACCCATCTACAGATTATATTCCTTTCAGTGAATAGTGTATTTGTGCAAGGCTGAGTTTCAATATTTGCAAAGGAAATTGTCTCCAAAAGCTTGAAACCAGAGACTATAAACTCTCATATGCTGATTCATTTAAAAACCGATGTCTTGGAGCTGCTGAGGCCATTAATGTTTTTTTGTTGTTTTTTTGTTGTTGTTGTTGTTTTTTTTTTTGTTTTTTTTTACATCAATTTTAACTTTCATTTTAAAATGAGTCTGGATGTGCGTGCTTCTCATTGTCTGTGTGTTCTCTTTACAGATGTGAAATTTAGCTAACGTGATTGATCAAAGATGAATTAATTTTTACAGGGTGTTTAGATGTGAGTATCTGAAGCAAGATATTCTCCAGTGTGGACAGCAATATTCTGATGAAATCATATTATATTTCGTGACAATCCATCCAATATTGGAGATAGAAATTTAAACAACAAATAAATATATAGGTTTCCGACAGTGAATATGTCAAGCTGAAAATGCAGGGTTATTACAGATGTAACCATCTAAATCTTAATACTGTAGCTTTGGACTTATTACTAAGCACTTTTTTTATATTTAAAACTTCACTGCTCTCAGTATGCACAAGGCTGAAAGGCTACAGTGAATGATATTTCCAGGCTTTTGTGGCATTGATCACTCTAAAAAAAATTAGGCCCTTTCAGACATGATAGATTCAAACAAATTTGAGAACTTTGTGTCATTATCATAATTTATTATACTAAAAATAACAAAGATATGTCAGAAACTGGATGTATATTTGTCAAAAAAGTGTCTCTAATTGCACCTGTTATCTGATGCAGCAGACTCCTGAGGTCATGCATCAAGGTAACCTATTGCTGCTATTTATCTGATGTGAAATGCTGCTTTCCAGCTCAGCTCCCACCTGGATGTATCATACAGTGTGTTCACCATGGCTGACTCTTGGCCGACCTTGGTGATGATTGATAGGAAATACTGATGCATAAGTCCTCCGTGCACACTGTTGGGCAGCCATTCCTCATTTTCCTTATCACACAACAGGAGGGGAGGAAATATCATGTGGTACAGTACATTTTTACAGAGGTGGCGTGTCTCTCTACAAATTTTCTAACATTCATAACATTTAGAAATGCATGAAAAATGCACATTGTGTTTTATTCTGTGTACTGCAGTGCTTTATGATAAAGAATTGTTGTTTTTTGTGACTTATATTAAAATGCATGTCCAACAGTTCATAAGACACAAGATTATGGTACTGTATGAATTTATTGTTGAAATGAATTTTAAATGCTACTATATGCGTTTGCAAATAAATGTTATATTACTAATTGAAAGACATTGTATCCTCTTATTTTATAATGTTTTATTTAGTGCTGATAGATGTATCATTCTGCTTCTGACCCTGTTGTGAAATCAGAAGATACCAAATAGAGACAATATTGTAACTTGGGACCTCATTATTTTTCAGCGTTGATCAATTGACATCCAGAGGAATCCTCAGTATCTCATCATGACCTGAAGAGACAACAGGAAGAATTTTTGAGTGCAGCACATTTTTGTCTCTCTACAGACACGCAAGTGTCGATATAAATCAAACACAGCAGGTGTATTGATTAACTTACATCACTGAGCCAACCAGTGAAGGCAGAGGTGCGTGTGAAGACGGTGGGTTTCTTCACCTCATTGCAGATGCGAGAGGAAACAAAGCTGGTGACGCCCTGAATGTACCACTTACCATCCTGACCCAAACAGTTCAGAGGACCTCCAGAGTCTCCCTGAAAGAGAGCGACATTAACATACTGTAGTATAAAGTAGCTGATTGTGTTCAATTCTGACAGGAACAAGTGGCTTTCTCTAGGTGCTTCACATACATTGCATCCAGATACAGTGTCTCCTCCTGCACAGATCATGGTGGTCTTGACGGTGCTGCCCCACCAGTCACTGCGGCTGCACATACTGTGCTCCACCACAGGCAGCAAGGCCTGCTGCAACTTATCAGGCATGGGGCCATGGGCTGAAACACAGAGAGGATGTAGCTGGTCAACAACACATGAATAAATCATATGTTGTGTTTAACAAGCAGAGTGTACAATGCAGATTGTGTTAAGGCAAGATTAGCATCTGAATCACCATTTAATTTTCTATACAAATTAAATACAGCAGTGATTTTCAGTGATCAGTGCAAAGATAAGATGACAGATGAGGACACAGTGACATTACTGTAAAGGTTGCCCCAGCCGGAGATGTAGCACTGTGCCCTATTACTGGGGATGTATCCAGCCTTCGGGATACAAGCCAGGCCAATGCTGTCAGTCATAATGGGGCTCTTATCCAGCTTCAGCAGAGCAAGATCATTGCTAAGAGAAAATAGTTATAGTTAGATATTCACTAATATGATCAAATAAGTTGCAGTGTATGATTAAATTGCTTACATGAGTTTTTCATTAGCTTTTGGTTCTTTGCAACAGGTATAAATGAACACACAGTATCACCGGTGCTTATATGCTTATTAAGGTTGTCACAGGGGATACAAAGATTAAGTTATGTATTGGAGAAATCATTGTTTTGTTTGTCCCCTAGAACAAACTCACCCATCAGCCACATGGTCAATGTCCCACTTGGGATGGACAATGATGCGCAGAACGTCTCTGATCTGTTCGGTGCCCTCTTGTTTGCTCATGTCATGCTCTCCTAGGACCACACGGTACACATCTCCTGGCCTGCAAAATACATACTTTCTATCATTTCAGAGAACATTTACAAGTATTATCACCCTTATAATTTGCTTCACCTCACACATAGGAAGTTATTGCTGTTTCAGCCTCAAAGCTTGTCTTAATGTTAATCACCAAATGCAGTGTCCAGCAGTCAGCACCCAGCGAGGTCCAATCAGAGTTCCTCCACATGTGTGATGATAACGGCTGCCGTGCTTCACCTGCAGGGAGATCTGAGAAAAAACAATCACTATGAATGAATGGAAAAATAATTTGAAAAGAGAATAATTATTATTAATTTCACAAGTGAATGTGAAACATGGTGGTTACCTGCCAGGGCCAGCTATGGGGGCGGGCATCCTCTCCGTTTACCACCCTATTGGTGTTGGGCTTGACAGCAGGTGCACCACATCCCAAAACTAAGAACACATAATAAAGGATACCACACTGCATGTAAACTTTGATTTGAGAGCATGTACAGGAGCTAATTGACTTAGAGTAATGATAAACCTGTATTTATTAACCACGGTGCTACTCTTTTGCTCAGTTTGACTCTAACTACATCACTCTACTCACCATATGCTACCTGGAGCAGCAGGAGGGCTAGCGTCTGCAGCATAGTGTCAGCTTGTAGAGTAAATTCACACTCTCTCTTTCAGCTCAGCTCAGCTCTCTTATACTGTACCACCTCAGTGTGTCTGTCAACACAAACACAGCTTGCATTCAACCTGTGGAACTCTGTTATCAGCATCCACTGCCGATTGTAACTGGGAAAAACATCCTGTTCCACAGATGCAGTCAGTCTGGACTGCAGCTGCACCACACTGAGCTGATCTGTCTACCAAGGGAAAAAACGAGGGTGTTCAAATGTGAGCGAGACAAATTTAGCCTCTGCAGTTTAGACAAGATTGCCTGTGTACATGTGCCTCGATAAAGTACATGTCATGTGTGTGTGTATAAAGATAATTTCCCAGGACACTGTTTTGCAAAACAGTCGAATAAAAAAGAAAATAATATAACATACAAATGCAATGTCCAGATGTGAGGGCTTAACTAGAGATATTCTGAAAGAATATAAAGAAAAAAAATCTTGAAATTCAACATCTCTGCACTGAAGCAAAATCTCATTTTGTTCCCTGAAATTAAATTACACAAACTTTTAGATTAGATTACATAGTTTTTTCCAGCATGTGCTATAATACTATATTGCTCTGGAGCAAATAAGTACATTTTCCAGTGAACTACAATCCAACAGTTGCATATTTAGACTGCGTAAGGGATGAATAAAGCACAGTAATGTCACAAGATATATCAAAACCTTTACTATTACTACTAATAATAGGAATAATAAATCCTCACCACACAAACAAAAGACAAAGAAACTGGGAACAGATAGGTAGACTTAAAATAGTTCCGTCCATTTTGTAGCTGTTCTGGAGATTTTAATTGTATCACATGATTTTTTTGCAGCAGATGGATTTTACCCAGAAATTGTAAAAGTTTAGATTTTAATTTTTCTGAGCACTTTTTTCAGTCCTGCTGTCTCACATTTGAAACTATAAAGGTAACATCTATAATACTATGACAACTAGCCAAACTCCATCTGCTGAGGAAGTGTGATACAATCAAAAGGTCCAGAACAGCTACAAAATCAATCTTGCTGTTCAATTGTTTATTCAGCTACTGTTTCCGAGGTCAAGAGAGAACTTTTAAATCCCAAGTCTTAAAAGTGTTTTTTCACAGGCAGACCAACAGGTTCCCATCTGGGAACTGGCTATACTGTGTGTGAAAAGTACTGTGATCATAACTTGCTGCTAACTTTTAGTGCAGTTCACTGTTCTGGAGGCAGAATTGTGTAGTTACTTTGACAGAAGCACAACAGACCATACTAACATATTTATAAGAGACCCAACAGAAAATGCAAGAAGAAAGACCTCACATTACCACTGACACTGAGTACACCATGATCTCTGGGACATATAGTGTAAAAGCAGACAGCTTATCACCACATATAGTATATTACCAAAACAAAATGAAATACAACTGATTGGTGCTTAATAAAGGATTGGCACACATGAAACGTGAAAACATGCAGTAGAGCATGAAAAACCCCACCAGGTTGAACAAACAGAACAAACTGTTCTCAGAGTGAAACTGGGGTGTGTGAAAGTAAGAGTGAAAATATAACTAAGTAGGTAGCAACTGGGATCAAGTGAAGAAGAAAACGGGAGAAAGAGGAGAAGAAGGGAGAGAAACTGAGATGAGGGTTTAGTGTCGTCAGCTGTCTTGGTGCTTGCTGTACTGTGAGAAATAAATTTTCTTCCTGCGACCACAGAACTGGATAGCTTTGGGTAACCTTCAAGAGAAACAGTCCTGTAACAACTTTCTCTCCTTTAATAACATGTTATACATTCACGAAGGGGCCCACGCTCCTGCTGAATCTGGACCCAATTCTTCACGCCTTGCTCAGACAGTATCCCTTCCTCCTGAGGGAAACTAATATCGCTCTCTGGAGAAGACAGCATGCATCTATAAATTTCCCCTTTTAGGAAGCAAATCAAATCAATATTGCCTCAACAGCTAAAAGTCTTTACTTGTTTTCTCGCTGTGTTAAGATAATTCCTTACAGTAGACATAGCATGGAGATTTAGGAGGCAGACATGTGCTGTATGTTTGCATAACATAGCAATGACAGAACTGTGAATAATTCTGATTAGAGCTGCAAAAGTTACAGCTTACAATGAATAAAAACACTGATGCTGTTTACTGGGGGTCACTCTGGTGGGAATTGTCATTTATTATGAATGAGTGTGTTAAACAATAAATTCTATGAAGTTAAACAGTGAAAAAGAATCAATGGCGCCATTAAGCCATTTTAATGTTAGAATAGTACTTTTATTTGATAAAGAGGAGAAGGAACAGAAGCACATTTTCATTTATAGTGACAAGCTTAGGTTTCTTTTATTACCACACGGCTAGGCTGGTGGGATTAATCTCAGTACAGATGGAAAAGCTGTAACAATACATCACATCACCAGTGCAAACAAAAAGGATATAAGTGCAAAAGAAGAAACATACAGTCACCTACACAGCTCCACATAGCATACAATACAATTAGACCAACTTTTGTGTATTCATCATGAATGTCTAAACCAAATTTCATGGTAATCCATCCGACAGTTGTTGAAACTTTTCACTTACAACTGCAAATGTCAATCTCATGGTGGCACAAGAATTAAAGTCACCACAGCCATTATGATTCATCCTCTGGGGACCATGAATGTCTGTAAAATATTTCATGGCAATCCATCCAATATTGAAATATTTCACTCCTGATCAAAGTGAACCGATCAACTGACCAACATCAGCATCCATAGAGCTCAACCAAGTATCACACTCCACTGCCAGTGTGGCTAAAAAATGACGAGCCCGGTCAATGCTCTATTACAAATGTCATGACTTCTATATCATATTACAGTACATAATTTTTTATAGCATAATATATTTGGATTTTATGGTAAAATGGCTGAATGAATAATTATAGTTTGGGGCAAAATTATATGACCTGTTCCTAAACTTACTGTATCTATAACCCTTTAATATTCTTTTTTTCTCTGTAAAAATTTTCCATCAAGACATTGTCCTGGTGGACTATGTAAATCAATAACAGCATTCAATATCATTACAAAACAATCAACTGATTATGGTGGAAACATATTGACAAATTTTAAGTATGTTATATTCATGATTTAACAAGACTTAGTTTTGTCGGCATGCTAATAAGTGCATAATGACAATGCTAGCAGGTATAACGGTGCCATCCATAGAGCTACACTGCTAGCATGGCTAAAAAATGACGAATCTAGTCAATGCTCTATTAAAAATGTCACAAGGAAACGATTTCTGTATCATATTACAGTACATAATATTTTATAAGATATTATATTTGGATTTTATGGTAAAATAGCTGAAAAATATATAGTTTGGTGTAAAATTATATGAGCTGTTCTGAAACTGACTGCATTTATAACTCTTTTATAGTTTTTTTTTCTCTGTAAAAAAATTCCATCAAGACATTGTTCTGTTGAACTACGTAAATCGATATTTCCAAAGAGAAATACAGTTAGCCACAGAAGCAGGTCTGCTCTTTATTCAGTGGTAGCTCAAGACAGAGATAAATTATCTGCAACCAGCCAGCACAGTTTAAGGCCAAGTCTCCCAAGGTTTTCAGATATGTCAGAAATCTGACTAGTGCAGCCTGGAGACGGAGGAAATGCTGCCAATTAGACCTTTGAAACATAAATCACACTTTACTGCTCTGTCACATCAAGTAGCCAATATTCAGTTTCCAGTCACTAGAAGGAAGAATATAGTTAATAGAAGGCATAAAAATGCGTTGAATAAATGCATAGCATATGCAGTGTCTCATGAGTGAGTTCATGATATCACCTTTCACCCCATGAGAGGAAAAATATGATGAAGGAACATGATATTATTTGGTCAAAAACACAGTTCATACAATATATCTAAGAGCAGAATTAGTATCAGTGGAACAGTTTGACATTTTGGTAAATACGCTTATTCACTTTCATGCAAAGATTTAGATGCTAACTTTTAAAGGTGTTGGTAGGTGGTTTGGTTACCTTTGGACAGAGTCTGGCTAGCCGTTTCCACTGGTTTTCTGTCTTTATGCTAAGCTAAGCTAACCAACTAAGCTTCATATTTACCATACAGGCATGAGAGTAGAAATTGTCTTCATTTTTCATTTATTTTAATTAATTAATTAATTTGACTGGGACAATGCTCATTAATTAACAACAGAAAAAAGAGCTGTTCATGAGCCAGAGTTAGCCTAAAAGGCTAATTTTAACCTAAAAGTCAGTTAATCTATCCTCTTATCTATCTCTCAGCAAGAAAACAAATACGCATATTTCCCAAAATGTCAAACTATTCCTTTAATGAGTACATTTTCATGGGTTTCATGATATTTTGTAGCAATCCTCAATGATTTCTTTCACATTTCAATTTCAGGCCTCGTTTTGCTCCCCTTGGCTGTTTTTTGTTACCATCCAGTACTCCTGCTGCTCATGTGTTTGCAGAAGATGGGTGCTGGTGATGAAGAAGTGGAGTGAAGTCTGCCTTAAGGCTCCAGTCAGAGATGATTATGTCTCCTAGAAGCTCTGCTCAAAATTGTAGCCTTCAGGTTGGCGAGCAGTTTTGGATCATATTTTTTGACATGCAATCCTCTTCCTAAACTAGACTGAGACTCTCTGCTCTGCTCTTACTGCTGCTGCTCTTCTCAGTGAGGATGGATGGGATGGGTTTAATCTAATTATTGCAACAGATGTTGATCCTGAGTACTTTTAAAAACATTTGCTCTGTCATGAAAGGTTGAGTGAGTGTAATTTTTTTCCCCCTGCAATGCCCTATTTCACACTTAACTGCACAGTCTTTCTCTGTTGGACCCTGCCTCACTGGAGGTTAAGTGCTTTTCAATTGGACCCCAACAAATGAGTGTCCAATTTCAAATTCATTTTCTTACACTACACATGAAGAATTAGAAGAATGGTAAACATTATTTCTGTTGTCTGTTTGTTATATACTGACATGTCACTTTAAATTTGGACCGACTTACAGTTCTCAGGTTTAGGTCATTTCAGGCTCACGTGAGAAGGTTAAAAAATGAAAAGTGATATTTAAGGTTGTTCATTGTTTAAACGCACAATATGTAATTTCAGCCGCTAGGGGTCTCTCAATCAAAACAATAACAAAAGACAGCGTGTGATGACGGTGTGAAGTAGCAAGGGATCATGGGAGTTGTTGTCTTCGTTGTTAAACAATCAGCTTCACCGGGATACTATTACTCCGAAATACATGGTTCATGGTGTTTTTACCAGGAGCCGAATTATCCGCAGAGGTCTCCTCCTCTCCAGAACAAACGGACCCGCTGATTACAGGTAAAAACACTGAATAAAGCAGTTTCATCTAAGAGATCGGTGTTTCTCCGACGATGTATGGCGACCCACGGACGTCAGATACAGGCTGTTAGCTGAACCGCTGCTAACACTTTAGCGGTTTATTATTAACTCTTATAACTTTTCATTCAGACGTTCGTCCGGTTTCTCCCGGCAGCCGAATTATCCGCAGAGGTCTCCTCTTCTCCAAAAACAAACGTACATGCAGTTTAAAATCGTTAAAATACGATTTTAACTGTTTTACCTAACAAATCAGTGTTTCTTCTACAAAGTTTGGTGACGGCCGGACGTCAGATACAGGCTGTTAGCTGAGCTGCTGCTAACACTTTAGCGGTTCATATCTCTTATAACTTTACATTCAGATGTTCATCCGGTTTCTCCCGGCAGCCGAATTATCCACAGAAGTCTCCTTTTCTCCAAAAACAAACGTACACGCAGAATATAACCGTTAAAATATTAATTAAAGCTGTTTTACCTTAAAAAACAGTGTTTATCCAACAATGTTTGGTGACCACCAGGCGGTTAGCCGAGCTGCTGCTAACACTTGTTCGGCTTTTTCCTATGGCTTTTTCTCATACAACATAAGTTCCAGATGTTTGTCCGGTTTCTGCTGGGAGCCGAATTATCCACAGAAGTCTCCTCTTCTCCAAAATCAAACGTACACGCAGATTAAAATAGTTAAAAAAAAAATACTACTAAAAGCTGTTTCACCTAAAAAATCAATATTTCTGCAGTTGTTTGTTTCGTGGAGGGGCTGAACAGCCGAGCTGTTGCTAACATTTGTTTCGATTGTTGAATAATGGTGAGGTCATTGTCAGAAGGAAGAACAACTACAAAGTTACTACAAATGTCTTTGTTGTCTGTCATGGAACCTTAAGCCAACCAAATTCCTATAACTGTCTAAATCCAAATAAACTTAGCCCCTTCTAGGCCAAGCAGCTGGAGCTTCACTGATTCTTAACAGGAGAATCTCTTTCTCAGTTTCCCTGTGTCTTTAACAATCGTCATTCACACTCTGTCTGATGATCCAACCTTAACGCCTTGAACCGCCAGTCCAGAAACAGTGAGTTTTAGTGTTAATCGACTCCATTTGGTCACCTCGAGGCTTCTGTGGTGACACTTTTCACTTTGATTCATTGCAGTTTCTACCCCCTCTTCCTCCCCTTTCCTTGCCTGGTCCTCGGGTCCCTAACTAAAACCTTGTTGGTCAAATTAAAAACAGTTTAGCCTGCTGCTGGCTTGCATCATGAGCCCATAAACACAAAGTGCTTTGGTCGTGTAAGACAGAGGCTCTGTGATTATCACTGCTCCTTTAACTCACAAATCTAACATGGGTTCAGTTGCAGGCCCTGATATGATAGAAGCATTTTATTAAGGAGAGTAAAGATGATTAATTTTGTGAGACCCAGCTTAATTCTTTCAAAAATGAATGAGCACCTCAGCACATGCAGAGCAGGGAGCAGATCTGGGTCACTGTGAGGGATATTTATTCTGTTATAGAGAAGGAACGATGGTGGAACATGAGTTGACACTGCAACGACTGAAACTGTAGTGACAGATGGAAATGACTTCCGTTCATGTGTGAGATTTAAGAGTAACACTTTTTGGCACTAACCTTTCAGTGGTTTCTCAAAGTGCCACCTGGTTATTGTGAGATTAAATTGAACCGAACAGATCCATAATTCAGGGTCTGCAACATCAAAAGGAAATCGACATAATAAGGCTTAAATGTTAACTTTCTGATGGCTAATGACCCCAAAATTGACTGTCGGGTTAGATTAGACAGCTCAGTGCTTAACACTAACCTACCAGAGCTGAAATAAAATATGCTACTGAATTTTACTTTCAAAGGGAAGTTTCAGAGACATTTGGAAATGCCAGCAGAAGGATAGTGACAGAGAAACACCAGACAGGGAAACTGAGAGACGGTTCTCCTCTTTAGTCCTCTCTCCCACATAGGCTAAAGTTACTTGGCTGTGACTGATGGACAATAACAAGGAAGCCCTTCCAACACACTACCCCTCCATATTTCATAGTTATGTCTTGTCATCATGGTGCTCTTTTTGTTCTTGAACAATCTGGAATGCTGTTATTAAGTCAAATGAGATGGAAAAAACACACGCATTGTTTTGTTTTTAGCAACACTGACAATGTAGCTCTTGGATCGGCAACATCCAATGATCCACCACTTTTAGTCCAGACTAAAATATGTGAACACCTACTGGATGGATTACCACTAAATTTTGTACAGACATCCGTGTTCTTAAGAGGATGAATCCAACTGACTTTGGTTATCCTCTCACTATTCATATGGCGCCAAGAAAGTGAAACGTTATAAACAGATCCAATGAAGTAACTCGTCTACTGGATGCATTGACACAAATTTTGTATCTTAATGACTTTAAGGATTGTCTGACTTCTAGAGGCTCAGATTTGTGGTTTTGAGAGAAATGTCTCAAGAACTGTCATAGATTGCCATTGGTGCCATTTGGTACAGACACTCCTATGTTCCTTATAATGAGTTGTAATAACATTGGTTATACTGATTTTTCCTCAAATTTCCCAAACTTGCAAACTAATGAAATCCCCATTAGCCTTATCTGTCCTTTTTAGCTGTTTAGCGCTAATTAGTGAGTGTTAGCACACTAATAAGCTAACCCAAGATAATAAATATGGTAAACATTATACCAGTTCAATGTTAGCATGTTAGCATTTTAATGGTAAGCATGGTGACTGCAAAGTACAGCCTCACAGAGAATCCAGCATGGCTGTAGACTAAATTTTGTATTTTGCTGAGAAAGTGCAAAGAAATGTTTGATTTTGCTGAAATAAAATGGCAAACTCCTCAGAAAACACAGTAACAGCATTGGCTGCAACCTTGCAAGCATCTATGTCACTGAATTTGTACATGCATGTGCAAACATAGTATTGTTGCTGAAAACAGTGGACATTTCATGTTTGTATACTTGAACAGATGTAGTTCAATCATGACAAGAGGTTCTTTTTCTTTTTTTCTTTTTTTTTTTTACTTTTCTGAAAGTATTGGGGTCACAATGGGGCCATTGACCAGCTTGAGTTCACCTAACACTCCCACTGACACCTGCAACACCCCTGCAAATTGGCAGGCGGCAGTAGTTTAATATACTGAGCTGTGAAGAGTTCATAAATCTCTTGCAACCTGGTTAATATTGCAGCTTTGAGGTCAGTGAGAAGGCCACTCCAGATGCACAGTTGGTTTTTTACTCTCCCAAACAATGTCTTTATTGATTGTATTACCTAGATTTCAAAATAAAAATACATAAGGGTTTAAAATGAAGACAGATAATAGAAAATTACAAGACTGATGAAAACAAAAGATGAAAATGAAAGAAAAGAATAGCAGTAATAAAACTTTCTTTCAGGATAATAACAAATGAAAAGCGGTACAAAATTATAAATACTGACATGACATACATCAAGCTATTCCACATAGAAATATCCTGCATATTTTCTTCCCTATAAAATTTAAGCCTGTTGGCAACCACAAAGTGAAAGTCTTAGATGACCCTGCAGTCACATGGCTGGGAGCACCAATGTGTTAATGAAAGTGACACGTACTCAGCTCAACCTGAAACCTGAGGCTTAAACAAATACATACAAATCACTGCCCTGATGTGTCCAACACCGCCTCCACAGTGCCTGGTCTCAAAGACAACATGGGAAAGAGCAGTTCTCCCGTCCTTACAGGTAAATACACCTGTATATTTATAATTTTATGCAAACATTATATAAATATTGTCACAAAGTTGCTGACATAAAGTTGGAGCCTGCAGACTGCTGGTGCCTCCTGAAGTTTAGAGCAACACACAAAGAGCTCTCTGTGTAACATGTAAGCATTCACACATGCTCTCACACTTGAACACTATGCACTCAAACACACATACATTGTGTTGGCTTCTTGCTGCCATTAACATTGGTAGCCACATTCACAATTTGTACGTCAGATACTGCTACAAACTAGCAGACTTTAAATTTTTTCTCTAAATATTTAAATATCTCCAGATTCATCTCATGTTTCCCAGGTGGATTTATTTTTATTATTTTTAAAGAATAGTCTGGGTACGTCAGGGGTCAGGAGTGTGGCGCTGAACATGCCATTTTTCCAAACACAAGCTGAGTGTGTGTGTGTTAGGGCCCATGTGCTAGTGATTTCACCACTCTCCTCTGTGTACCCTAGAGATGACAGGGGCTGAGGTCTGGGCGGCCGGCACCACCACTGTCAAGACGGACCTGAAATGGTTGATAAAAGGTGTGCAGGCTGTTGACTGGCTGTTGTCAGTGCAATACTAAACAGCATGTCATGCTCTCATTGGATTCAGAAAAGGTTATGCAGAGGACAACCCTGCAAAGTTTTTCTGAAGCATATATTATTCAAAGGAATAATTCCTTATTATGGGAAATCTGCTTATTAGGCTTGCTGAAAATTACATGAGAGGATTGATACAATTCCATGCTTCTGTGCTTCAAATATAAAGATACAGCTGGCAGCTGGTTAGCTTAGCTTAGCATAGAGACTGTAAACAGAAGGAAACAGCTAGCCTGGCTAAAAAATCCACCTACCAACACCTCTAAGGCTGGAGATATACTTGCTTTTAGCTGTGTGTTTGCATGTGCATGATGGCTTCCATGCATATCCTGCATCTATTTGGACTGTTCTCAGAAATTAATGCGACACGTCTGCAAGATGTTAATTCGCACATGAATGGTAGGGGCAGTATGGGGATTTAACAGGGTCAGTAGGCACATCAGCAAGATGGTCAGCAACAACAGCAACGGTGGAAACTTTTGAAGACAAGTTAGAAAAAGCAAGTATATCTCCAGCCTTAAGCTGACAGTCTTGTTGACACAATGAGGTACAACCAGCAGACACTCCAGGAAGTCACTGCACAGTCCTTGGACAACAAATTGTCCAACACACAACTCCACAAATTGTCATTCTTAAACTTAGGTTACAGATTAAACAAGATATTACGTATTACATAGTGAGCTTTAGAAGTGCTAGTAGACATATTTTGTTACCTTCCATCAGAAACAGGCAAGCTGTTTCTTTCTGCTTCCAATCTTTATGCTATGCTAAGCTAACCAGCTGCTGGCAGTAGGTCCATATTTAACAGAAAATAATGATAGTAGTAACAGTCTCCTCATCTAACTCTTGGCAAGGAAGAAAATAAGTGTATTTCCTAAAACAACTATTTTAAAAATGCTAAACTTTCAAGATGTACTGAGAATTCACCTTGCAGCCCTCAATGAACCTGGTACTTGTCTACATTTCTAATAGTCCTGGTCAATGAGATACTTCAGTTTTCCTGAACAGCTCCTGAGAGCAGGTGCAGACTCCCTCTTGGACCTCTTGAGTCCAGGATGTTGCTGTCTATCTAAAACTGTCTCTGGTGTTTGTCTGATTCCTCCAGACAGAATTCACATAAGACCTGTTGTGGCCATTTGTCTCCTTAAGGATCCCTTTCAGGCAGATTCTTCTGGGGTTATGTAAGTCCTTGGGTGTGAGGAGAGGAGACTGCAAATGTCTTCAAATCCCAGTGGACATACATGGAGTCATCTGATTAGGGAATGCCACGCTGTCGATCCGAGGAATGTTATGACAGGATCCACATCCTCTTTAGCGCTGAGCAGATGTTCCAAATTATAGCCCACTATGAGTAGTATTAATCTTTTCTATAACCAGGGAGGGAAAGGTGTGAACAGCAACTTCCACTGAGACACTGGATTTATTATCGTAGTTAGGGCTATTTATTTTCTAATAGCTCTCCATATTCAGAGCATTGACTTTTGCTATCCACAGATGTGCACCTGTTATAATACACTAATGTTTAACGGTGAATGAAGCTTTTTAACATTCATGTGCACATGTACATGGCTACAAACATACTATGCGTGTTTGTGCAACCTGTAGACTTGAGGGTCTTGGATGATTTCTCTAAATTACTCCAGAGGGGGGCACTGTCTCAAAAGGCATTAGCCCCCACAACACCACCATCTACTTATGTGTTATTGCTCTATGTCAACTTGTACAGAATATATCACAAAAGTAATGCAACCAATAACATTGTTTTTTTAAAAACTCTATTTAAATTCACTTTACATAACAGATAGTCTGGACTACAATTCATTGACAGCTGAAACTTACTGCAGGCACAAATAGATTCTGGTTCAGTAATATTAAAGTTATTAAACTACAGTATTTCTTCTTGTGAGGGCTTTAAAAATATGCTCTCAAAATGTCACTTTGAGATATTGCTTTATACAGAACTCGCCTTATTCTGCTACAGAGCACACACTGACCTTGCAGGTCCTAATTTTTGATATTGAAGAGGAAATTTGAGCTCTGAATCATACGGTCCCTATTTATGAGGGTTGAGTAAAGATTTTTTTTTTTTTTTTTTTTTTAAGTTTTTCATTTTAATGGCATTGGCAATAGGAGAAGGTCCAAAGAGGCCTGACCTCATCACAGTTAGCAGCTCCTGTGTTCGTGTGGCTCACATTTACTGTTTTATTGTCCGTCTGTTCATAGTTTCTGGCTAAACCCGCTCGCACTCACACAAGTGTTCTGAGATCATATTTGGATGTCGGAGTAACAATCCTCTTGAGCAGTGTGTAGAAAATGTAATTGGGAGTTTGCTTTCACGTCAACTGAATTTCATCAGTTTCTGCTGCGGTTTTAGGGTTCCTATTTCTTGTATAGTGCTGACTGTGGTTCCAAAACTAGAAACTCAAGAAGGTCACCCTGGTTTAATTCGATCATCGTTGCAGGTGGCTGTAACAGTGTGAAGGACTGGTGAAATACCACAATGTTCTCCAGTAGATGGTAGTAGTGGGTAAGTCTAAATGAGATTTCTGCACTGCAGAGGTTATTTAAATTTGGGTATTCATTATTCAAAGTAACCTGTGATTTAAATACGTTGTGTTTTGAACGAGACAATTTTTGTGTCCTGATGTTGTATTAATTATGTATTAATGATTGTGTTTGGTGAAACATGTTTCTCACAAAACCTTAAAATCTACTTGTTCTAATAACAGAGTATTAGAATTACCATTCAAGGTAATGACAAAGTGTATATGAGGGTCTGTATAAGCTGTGACCCCACTGTAACCCTTTTCCTAAAGTAATCTCTCGTCTCCCCAGGTATGTTGTCTTCCTAAGTGTGTGTAATGTGATAGGTGAGGCATTGAGTCCTATAGTTGGACAACTTCCAGTTAGCTGGCGTCATAGCCACATAACATGAGCAGCAAACAATGACGAGCTAATAGAAACATTTTGAGCTACAAAACAAGCCAACTAGTTGCTGCAAGTTTTGTCTGGCAGGTCACAGCTCAAGAAAGTCAAGTCTACATACAGCTACAGTAGAAGATAGAGATTCATTTTTCTCAGTAGCTGCAGAACCAAGAGCTTAAAGTATATTTTGGCAATTGTTTGCTAACAGGTTAGCCGTAACAACTTGATACTAATGGTAGTGCATAGAAGGCAGTGTTTCAGAATTCTTCTGCTCACTAGAGGTGAATAATTGCTTAATGTAGCTTTAAAATATTTATATTAGATTGACCCTTTTTGCTGCAGTTCTATCGTGTATGTCCTAGCATCAATATCACTACTGGCAAGGTAACAAAACCATCACTTTAAACCTGCTCATTAACATCTATTTGCGAGTGTCCAGAGTTATCACTAATTGCTAACAAGTTGCTAACAAGCAGATTATCTACACATACAGCAGGCCAGCAACATTAGCATTCATGTGGAGTCGTATCTCTGGCCACCTGGGGAATGCTAACACCATATCCATCCTCCTTTTTGTGGTCTTGTATCCACCAATTCCTCTGGTGCTTGGCAGATAGTGTACGGTGGGTTTGCACTGGGGTTACAGTGGCTGGAAATTACGCCGATGAGAGTAATGACAACGAACCAGAACAGAAAAGCTGTGGCCGTTAAAACAAAAACAATGAGCTGAAAGATGTTAAAACACTCAGTAGAGCTGAGTAGAACTGCAGAGTCAGATGATGATTCTCTGTGGTTTGGTAACTATGACCCCTTTCACCCTTTCACCTTTTACATAATCATTTACTCTTTGTTAATAGATTAGAGCAGGTTGGAAGGAAGGAAGTTCAAGATATAAATCTATGGAAAAAAATGAAATGAGCAGAAAACATTACTGAAAACGTACTGTTTAATTTTTTATGGCTACAAACATATTAAAGCCCAATGGGTAGACCTATTGGCATCCAGAACCATACATTATTTCATGAATAAATATTTGGAGAATCATTGTTTGGTTCAAAACTTTAATGCTCAACAACAGAAAATTCATCTCTTACTCAGACTTTAGAGCTCAGACTTTATAACTGTGGCTCACCTGTGAATGTTCAGATGAAGAACACGCAAAAGAGTGGAATGTTTTCATAAGTTAATGATTTCCTATGTGAACGAAAACATGCACAAAGGAAAACTGAATTCTTCATACCTGTTACCATGCTTATGCCTCTCCAGGCTTAACTCCGTTCAGGCTCATGTTCTTCCAATTTTCTTTAAAGGCAGCAAATCCAATTGATACTGTTCTTAACTAAGATAAAAGAGCCAGTTGTTTTGGCGTGATGTCATCTAGAACTATAATGAAATTGTCTCAGTGGGGGGGATCTGGTAAAAGTTTAACACAGATGAAATTTACTGAAAGTGTATCTGGATACAAAGATGTTGGTTTAAAAATTTATTGGACAGATGGCCATTAATGAAAAAACAGCCTTGAATAGGTAAGATATTTAAACATCCTCCTGCCAGATGATTTTTTCCCAATCTTTGATGGAGTTTTCTAAATGCCAGCCACAGAATAAATCAGAATGAGCTAGAGAAAAATAGTCTGTGAAGTCTGTTGTTATATCAACAGAATAATTATTTTCTTCCCTCTTTAACTTTTAGCCATTTAAATATTGTTTGCACTGCCGTGTGTGTGTGTGTCCATGGGTGCATAACCCATGCTTAAATTGTCGACAGGATTGTTTCCAGGAGGTCATAATGGAACACAGATCATTTCATCGCAGCGTAAACTAATAAAGTAGGACAAACAAAAGCTCACGAACATAATCAAACCTGACGACAAGTGACAGGCGAGCATTAGCCGCATTTCACAAAATTAACATTTAACTCTCCAGCAGGGCTAAAAGTCACATTTGAAAGGGCTATGAGTAGTTCATGGAAGCGATTATGTGGCTGGCCTGTGGCCCTGTGAAGACCCTAACAGAGACTCAAGGTCAGAGGTCACACAGACCATTAGCAGCCTCATTATGGGGTTTCGCTTCACATTTACATGCTGGAGACAGAACAGAACCAGAGCTGGAAGTAAAACAAAGACGAGATTAGGTCCCTCGAAACCTTCAGGAACACTCTGCAGCAACAGTCTTTGCATGTATGCATGCGTGTGTGTATGTGTGTGTGTGTGCGTGCGCGGCTTCAAGAGCATTAGCCACTTTCCGTTATTTCCCCCCTCTTCATTAGAGATCTATCTCTGCAGAGAGTGAGCTTTATGTGGCAGCTGTATACACCCCAGACTGAAATTCATCATAATCCAGTTGATCTCTGCGATGTTTGTTTGAGCTTTAGCGAGCTTGATTTCACTGATAACCCAGTTTACAGAGGCTTAGATGTGCAATAGAATGTGTCACAAAATAATCTTAGGAAAGAACACTATGAGATGGTTGGTTTAAAGAGTTCAGGGTTGAGTTACTTTTATCAGCTAACAATAGCACTAAATGATCATACGATCCTCTTGATCTCTTGGGTTCTCCTGATAATTCAGCCAAAAGCAGGGACATGTTTGGTCGTCACAGCGGTGTCAGCTGTCTCTGGTGGCATTGGTTTAGATTAGGAAGCTAAGAACTCTGTTTCATATTCATGGGCTGGTGGGGGATGGTGTGGTGAGAGGAATTTTACCCGCCTCACTTGTCCACTAATGCTTGTGTATTGTCACACTATTGGAACACGCACAGACACGCACTCACACACACACATGCTCAAGCGCACAAAGCCTGTAGAATGGTTTGTGACTCTAATGGCCCTTCCTTTGGGGGCACTTTTAATTGTTTGGTCATCGTCTCCATGCTCAGTGTGTCACAGTCAATAAAGCCACATTAGAGGAGACAGGAGGTGAGGGGTGAGGGGGCCGACACAGGGGGTTAGGACCTCGGCGTGGAGAGAATATAAAGCATCTAAACCCTCCCAGAGTGGCATTCTCCTGCTATCAGAGCTCAACGGAGAACGGGTTGTCACTGTGGCCCATTGTGAGGCCAATGACTCATTCTTAGTCAGGGAACAAACTTAAAAAAGTCCCAGGGATTTCAAAAAGTGGGGACAAACCTCCTGGATCTGCTTCAGCTGATGTGTATGTGTGCAATTTGCATGTGTGTGCACCAATTTTAAATTAGAATAGACTAACTGCAGTCCAAAACCATATCCTTCATTTAGCCAATCAAATCCAAACCTCATATAATTCTTGATCAGATATCATTTACCTCTTGCAAACCATGTAATTTTTGCTAACCTTTGCTAATGTGCACAAAAATAACACTGAGCCTCTCAGGCAGAAAATAAACCGAGCAGAGATTTAATTTGGCTCATATGTTGCAGCAAAGGGCTTTTACATGCATGGCTGCAGTCTTTTATTTGATGTAACTTGCTTTTAAGCTGCTGTCAGTGATAGCCATAACATGTCACCAGAACCTGGGAAGTGTGCGATGGTGACTGTGATAACCCCGCGCTGTGGTTGAGCTTTGGAGATCCCCAGTCTTAACTGTCACTCTCTGCATCTGCAGACCACCAAGCTAGTCTTACTGACCTCCCTGTGACCTGCTCCACCTCACTGTCATGAACTCTGCACACTACACACCCACCTATCTATCCAACGCGGGCCCGTCCACCGTTCTGCAACACACTTCATACTATTCACGTGTACAATTATGAGTTTTATGTTTATTTTGAGCTCTTTCCATGTTTAGTATGTTGTGGTTGTTGTGTGCCAGCAGTCATCTCTAAATGTGGATGATTTACTAGATCAAATATGCCTAATGACTCCCTGATAAACCCGACTACAGAAAAAAAAAAAAAAAAGTCTGTCATGCAAACTTGAAGGTAATTTAACTGTATGGTCTAGTGAAATTGGTGTATTTGGCTAAATCTAAGTCTAATCCAAATATTTATTTTTAAAGACCTTAAATTATTTACTTCAGGGATTCGTAGTCACTGCGAGCCAAATCTCAAACGATCTTAAACTGATGGTATGTTTTTTTTGTTTTGTTTTTTTTTGAAAACCTAAAAAGTCTCAAAGATTAAATTTTACTGATGTCCTCAGTGATCCCAATTGAAATGCATCAGTAAATGTGAGTTTCCATAAAATCTCTATTTAGATAAGAGAGGTGGATAAGAGATGGTTAACTGGAAAAACCCCCTGAAAAACACATTTATGTAAACTGTGTTCCCATTCATGTTCAGAAAGAGGATCTCTTCATCTTGGAGAGACTGTCTTCATCCCAAACCTCAAGTCAAAGTTCAGCTGGACAGCTGCACGCTGCCGGTAACATGGTAGATAAACTAGTGTTTCACATCATGACCTTAACTCTCCGAAATAGCCTGTTGGCTCAAGTGTGAGGATGCACATGCAGTTCAGTGTTCTTTAATGTACTTTTACTGCAATCAATGAAAAAACATGACAACCATAATTGGATAAATGCACTATGAATCAGCAAAGCAAATGAATAAGCATAATAACATCTGGTATGCATGTAAATATTCCTACAAATGTGTTCATTTGGAGCCCACTTGTGCTAGACTACAGCATAAAGATTGTGTAAAATCTGAAATGCTTAAGAAGTTTGATGCCTCAAAATTGGCAAACGAAACATACATTCAGCATCAAAACAGTATACTGTTCAATGAAGTGGAAACTGGAGATGTTGTTAAGCCTGATGTAACCACATACTCTAACAGAACAGAATATCTCATGTATTACTCCCATAAGTTATTCATTATTTAGTTATGTACTGTTATGTAAGCTAATCATTTCCTTAGAGCTATAAAATATCATTATGACATGTTGGGCAGACAGCAGGGAGATGATTCACATGTTCAGCACAGACTCACATTCATCACCTGTGGGAAATGAGAGACTCTACCGTTCCATCTCACAAAAAAAATCCTTCTTTTTGTGATAACACACAGCAAGAAGAACATATTTAAATCAAATACTTTGAATCACCATGTCTGGAGTCTTGTTATCTTTATAATTTATTTTTGTGTTTGACCAAAATTATTGTTTGTTTATGTTTCATGTAATTTCATTCAATATCAGTGAAAATAAACAACTTGCAATTAAGAATTTTTTTATTTTGCTAGATCAGTTTTTAAAATATATATATAATGTCCAAAGCCAAATCATTCAAATGAAAATGACATTTGAACTGTATCTGCCTGGTATGATAACAGAACTGACATGCCTGACTTGATTAATATGTGAAGGTAATAAGTTACCAATAAGAGTGGGTTGCTTGTGCTAGCAAAATTCTTGCCACAAACATACCTTTGCATAATACAAATATATGTGCATTTGCTCCATACATCCATTCATATTTTGTATATATGTGATATATCCTACCATATATACATGTTTTTTACTGTGAAAATGCGCTGCACAGGATTTTTAAATGTTAAGTTGTGTAAGTGGACCCACACTGCCACTAGGAGGCTCTGAGCGGGTGAACTGAAACACAAAGCAGACTGTTGGATTTTACTGGTGCCCCTCCCTGCTCTGTGTCTGAGGACAAGTCTCTGTTGGACACATAACTCAGAAGTGGTTCTTGGACATACTGTTCACTCCATATAAATCTTGGTGATTTTATGAGCCCTTGGTTTACTAAAACTGTCCCCATCTCTCTCTCTCTTTCTCTCTCTCTCTCTCTCACACACACACACACACACACACACACACACACACACACACACACACACACACACACACACACATACACACACACACACATACACGGTCCAGTCAGATCTCCACTGGGAAGGTCACACATTTTGTCCTTCTTTGAGATGCCAAATGTGTCTTTTGGTGCAAACTCACTCATTGTGCACACTCATTGCCCTCTCTAAGATGATGTCTTTATTACAAAACACTTTCTTAACTGAGCTCTCCAACATTCTCCATGCAGACATCGATTTTACTAACGAGGCTAATTAGCACCACGTCAGCATACGGTTGAAAGTTAGAGGCAGACAAGTCTCTTGTCTTGTGTGGCCTGCAGTTTAGAACCCACCTGCCAAACAAATTTATGATCCTGTTAAGAGAAACACTGCCCAGGATCTTGAAGGCTGAATTTCTGGCCCCAGCGCTGCTACAATATTTCACTATTATCAGGCTATCCCTGGCGGTATCATAAAACACCTCATATTACCACACTTCCCTGTCTGTCTCTGCCTCTGCCTCACATTGCCTTTTTTACACCCGCTCTGTGGTGGGTCACATTTTTAAGGCACTTTCAGGAGGCTGTATTTTCTTCCAAAACCCAAATTGGCGTGTGTCGCAAGGGTTGTTGGATGTGCTGGTCATTAAAACAGGGAGTTGGCCAAACTCTCTCCTACATGTTTGTACATGTCTTCATATTGTGCAGGCATGTTCAGTACATCACGAATTGTTGTTCCAGAGTTTTGCTGACAGTAATGCTGATGCAGTAAGAAGGAAGTTAGAAGTCGCAAAGGGACTGCCCACAACAGTGTTTCTCAGAGAAGTGTTTTACTGGCAGGTCTTTCACTAAAGCGTATAATACTGGTGTTGATTTTAGCTGGCTGTAGACGACCTGCAGTTAGCCCAGTCAATGGCACTGTTCAAGGCCTCTCCATCATTCTCTGCGAGCAGAACTGTGACCAGCTCGTAAAGCTGCTCATAAACTGACACTAACAGAGCCGACTCTGCCCAGATACATAAAGCATCCAAAGCAACACACAAACACATTAACAGCAAAGTATTAAGAACATCTCAAAGCACTGGCAGTTCTTTTTACCTGAGCAGGGTCATCAGAGTGCATGTGATTAAAGAGGCTTTAAACTGATAAATGTTTAAACTTAACTGCATTAAAACTTTATATTAAACTGCCTTTTTAAAGTTTAGCACTTACAGTGTCATTGCTTTAAGAGGTGACCCATGAATTACCCTGGAGTGATTTGACTGAGAGCTTCAAATCTGTAAAATCAACAAAAAAGAGTAAGTGGAGGGCTGAATTAAGACATTTAAAACCTCTTTTGTGCAATGAAATATAATCTTCCAGAGTATGGGGAGATTGACCTGTCAAGGCTGCACTGTATTGAGCAAGGGCTCAATATTATCTCAAATAATTGCCCTTTCTGAATTTGTAAATCCTGCCATTATCTGCAATAAGAACAACTGGCCAGACCCAGAGACTGCTTGGCTAAGAATCTGTTTTGTGTCTTTGCTTACGGTTTTAATTGTAACAAGCTGAGGAGAGAAAGCAGAAAGACTGAAATCTATTATGCCAATGTCACTTGGGCAAGCATTCCCATCGGAACATCACAGCAATAGAGGTCTTTAGGTGCAGATTCCCACCAAAATGCCACAGAAACACAGCCAGGAAAGCCAAAGGCAGGTCCAAAGAGAAACTACCTCATTTTACTGGAAAATTGTTAAATTGAGAAATCTATGAAGGACAAAGATTGCAATCGAATGGGCCAACAAATGAAGCAGACAAAAGGGGTCAAAGGTTTTTGTTTTTTGCCGTGAATGGCTGCACAGTGACTGAGGAATGAAGACAGAGCAGCATTTAAGGGCCCACAAAGCTGTGCATTTAAATAAACAGGGTTACGTCCTTCTCCTTTGGGCCCAATGAAGTCCATCAAAGAACATGGTAATGCCCCACTGAATGAACGCAAGGACTCCCAAACTCCCGCCTTTTCACTTCGTGTGAAAGAATGTGACATAATAAACACAACAACCCCCCCCACCCCCCCACCCCCCCATGAAAAACAGACATAAATTGAGCTTTAAATATTTTCTGCCCTGGTTACAGCTTTAAATCATTATTGGGGTTGCCATGTGGGCCATTTCTGCAGTGTGCAGATGTCATTATTTGTGGGAAGTTAATAAGTGATGTTGAGCCCTCAAGTAGTAAAAGCAGAATTACAGAAATCAATAATAACCGCTGAGGGGCAGAAGCACTCCTGACAGCAGTGGAAAATCCGTCAAATGTTGTAGCTAATGAAGTCATGTCTGCTCAGCTTCCGGGATTATCAATGTATAGATTGCGCTCATCCGTTTACTATGTATTTCAACAAAATTTAAAGTGCTGGAAGTAATATTCAGATCCTTTACTAAATTGAACATAGTAATACCATAATGTAAGGTCACTCAAGTAGAGGTCTAGCATTCAAAGTTTTTCATCGCTTTGTTTGGCCACTTGATAGCAGTGCAAAAAGCAGTTAACACTGACATATAACCAATTTATTTTAAGCAGTGACATAGAATCTTGATTCTGGCTACCCGGTGAATGCAGGTCCAATATTTACTCATCTTTATCTCTGTTTTGGTCTCCACTAACTCCTATGGGAAATATTGGGCTCTTAACAGATATGGCTGGCAATTTTCTATATTTTTCTTATTGTCAACATTACTGTCCAAAAACTATTAAAAGCACCTCAGTGAGCCACATCGCTGCACTGGGTGATATGTTCCTTCACCACAAAGAGTGTTTGTTTAGAAACGGCTCCAAAGACCAATAACAGTGATCACGTTTTCTATCTCTGGAGAGTAGTTCTGTGTACGGCAGATGCAACCGCAATTCATGCAAACACGATTCCGTTTACAGTGTTTTGCTGGCTTGTTGTGCTACATATTGCATCCTCTTGACTTTGGGCTACATTGCACAAAGTAAATAACTCAAGTATAAAGTCAAGAAAAACATAGAAAATTGCCAGCCACATCCTTTAAGCTGCTAAATATTCCATGTTCCTGTGTTCACCAGCTGCTTATTATCTATTTCTGTTTAAGTGAGCATGCACACACATTATTACATGCAGAAAATCTTGTTTACGACGTAGGATTGGAGATTGTGGGCCAATCCAGTCTAGAGACAGGTGTTCCTTGCCAGCTCGGTCCCACCAGAGCTGCTCCATAGATGCAGCAATTTCACTCTGTGAGGCATCCACATTCCAACTACATTTAATTTTACAAGAGCCCAGGGGCCACTAGAGCCGCTCTGGCTTTGGATCTATGGCGTCTCTCCATGGAACCACGCCTCTCTCTCACACACACACACACACACACACACACACACACACACACACACATTATGCATTACACTGAGTAACTACTGTGGGCCAGGTCCAGCTAGGGCAAAGTTGGGTGACAGCATGGTGCTGCATGTCTGCTCAGACACCTGTTCTTTTAACTGTTATCTGCCATCGTGCCCTCAGGTCGTTGCTTTGGTAAGACACTTGCCAGGGAGCAGAGGGAATTTATGCTAGAATCCTGTAAGCTAAGGGCTATATGTGTATCATAAAAATGGAAAGATAGCTTTCTTTGCTTACTAAGAATTCTGCTCTGTTGTAGGTGAAGTGTAAAGACTACTCAGCAGCCATAAACAGGGTGTGGCTAGATGATGGTATATTTCTGTTTTTGTAGAGTGCAAATGAGTATGTGGCATGTTTCTCTCTTTCTGGCTCCCTCTCTCTCTTTCTATTCTTTCTGCAGACACCGTATCCTGTGCCGCTGGGTGAGATCCCTCTCTTCCTCCATATAAATGATTAAAACCCTCATTAGCGTTAGGTGATATGACTGCAGTGGAAAAGGTCCTGGAGAGAGGCGGAAAAGAGAGGGAGAGGATGGAAAAGAAGACAGAGAGCAGACTGTGCTAAGAGAGAGGGATCACAAGAAAGAAGAGAGGAAAAACAAATTGGGGGGTTGGGAGGAGGGGGGTTGGAAAAAGAATGGGTGGCAAGAAGAAAGAAGTTGGTTAGATCTGTGTGGTAAAGGGAAACAGATTTTTCTTTGTCTTTGCAAATTAAGGAAAAATCATGTTGTCACCAAAAATCCAGCTTTTTTGCAACAGGATTAAAGTCACTGTACCTTATTTCCAGTGTCCAAGTATTCTGTAGATTTGTTTGTGATTCTAAAGGAGAAAAGGAGTCCATCTCCTCTGTCATGTGGAGCAGAACTCAGGGATCTTGACCTGCGGATATGAGTCTTATTACCATATTGTCTCTAATCTGTTGAACAATCCTCCTTTCCAACCCTTGATTATGAGTGCAACTGTTCCTTAATGAACCCTGGTTTAAGACCTGGCACTTTCTGCACAGGTTCATTCATCAGACAGGGAGGTCCAGTTCAGATGAGCAAATTGAGGTTTATTTGCTTGACTGCTAAAAATCTACAGAACACACTCTTCTAAATAAAGCCTGGTAAACTTTGCCTTCTGTGGTTATGCCTCTTGTAAGAGTGTGTGTGTGTGTGTGTGTGTGTGTGTGTGTGTGTGTGTGTGTGTGTGTGTATGTGTATGTGTGTGTGTGCGCACGTGCGGGTAGCCTCTGTAAAAGCAGATGTTACAGCACAGTGCAGCAATAAATACCACTACCACTACAGTTAATTCCTTTAAGCAACGATTTACAGCAAACTACTTTCAACCGATGCAATGGCTGAGCTGCATGAGTAGAAGCTTGGCATCGGCCAACGCCTGTTATCTTTGGCTCTGATAGTGTATTTATCTACTTCTGGCCAGAAATACCTGAGGACTAAATACGGTTCCAAGTCCCTGGAGAGATAAGATATAAAAAATAAATGAAGACAAAAATTAACTTGAAGACTTGAGATACTGAAATCCAGGAATGATTGACTTTATGATTTAAATGATTTTACTTATCGGTTGATCGGTCAACCGCTTCTCTCTGGACTGAAGTATCTAATCAGCTGTTGTATAGATTACCTTAAAATGATATACAGACATTCATACTCACGAGAGGATGAATCCTTTAGTGATTTATTGAATCTTCCTCTGATGCAACAACAATGTTGATGCTTTTGTTTTTTAGTAAATGTCTTGACAACTATTGGATGGATTGCCATTATATTTGGCCTTTAAAATTCCCCTCAGCGCTCACCTCAACCGCATCACGTTTAGCTAATTTAAACTTTAGGTTTGGGGCTCACTGAAACCCTCTAAAAGGATTCCAGACAATAAATGCAGATAAATAGTGCTTTTATATTAAAATGAAGTCAACTGTTCATACCAACGACAGAGTATTAGGGCACGGCATTGACAGGAATCAAGAGCAAAGGTTGGAAAACATTAAGCCGAAACAAAAATGACGCACTGAAACTTTGATGGGAGTGTTTTTTTTCCACTTAGATAAAACAAGTAACGACTAATTTTCCAACATCTATCAACACATTGTTGACAGATCTACTGCCACTAATGACATGACCTGCAAGAGATATGATTCAGTTATGACAGATATGAACACCCATGACACCATTAACCCCAAGGCTGTCATTATGTAAGGCCGGAGACACACTTTCACGTTCTGCATGCCGCTGGTAAGGGCATCTCTGTATCAAGGTCCCACCCCTCCCTCCACGCTCATCATATTACAACTGCAGGGCCAACCCTTGATAAAGCACTGTCTTGTTTAGATGCACTCTTAACCCTCCCCTCCAGGCTTTCCAACTTCTCAACAGGTCCTGGTTATGTGTAGTTGTTATTGGTTTACCACATTACTAATACTTGTTGATGGTTGCTTACTGTCTTGTAGCCACCGGCCCGAGTGGATACTTATATTTCTGTAGTTCCAGAGAAATAGTGACAATGTACTGCATGTGCAGCACACTAGATGCAGGCAAAAAAGAGTAGATGCTATCTCGAATGTGCAGCGTGAGCGATTTCCCGTCCCTTCATTTTTGACAAAGAAAAGCAATTAACAAGCAGTGAGGAGGCTAATACTTCTCATTACAGACCTTTGACAGCCTTAGCGAGGCCCTATACAAAAGCAGAAATTACACTCGGGTAGATGAGGAGAAGCAATAAATGTGAACCTCGGCTATAGCATGTAGCTATTTTAGATATGTCTGCGGACCTACTACAATGTAAATTAACTTCTCTGTGGATTTTAAGCTGTATGAGTTGAGCATATCTGCAGGGGACGGGCACAATAAAAGTAACACTTGTACAATATAATGCAATGCAAACACAATCTATGCAATAAATGCTGCTTTTGTGAACCTCATACTGTGTTTCTGTTGACAAGTGTTCATTTATGGTAATTTTAAAGATTGATTTGATTGCATTATATTTAATAGGTGTTGCTATAATTGCGTTCTCTTTATGCAGTGTAAATGTTCACAACTGATGCGATCCATATCAGCGTTTTATTCAGAGGAGCTGTTTCAAAAGCAGATTCTTTTTCCAGTAAGCCAGCTGGAAATATAAAAATGAGCCTCATGGTCCAGAGAAGAATCAGTATCTTTAATGATTTCAATAAGACAGTCTCTGGCAATGAAGGTAAACACACGACAGTCCGCATTAATAACTACAATGAAATATATCTGTGTGTAACAAGTAGCAGGCCTCACTTGCAACATTATAACCACTGACACAGTCTGAACAGCTGTCTCAGTCATTGTCCTGCCGTTGTTCATGCAACCACAAACTGCAACAATAACGGGCCTGAGGAATGTCACACACACACACACACACACATAAGCACAAACACCCTCACCTACAAGTGAACACAGTGAAGAGAAGTCTTTAGGAGGAAAAAATGTCTCACCTCAGCAACAGGATAGTAAAGTTAAGTTTAGGAGTGCTTTAAAAAAGGAGCCTGTGTCTTAAAAAGAACCTTTTCCATCACATAGAATTTAAACACTTCCTATTGAGATGTACCGATGAGTGTTTAATAGCTAGACGAGAAACACAGCACCAAAAATGTATTTTTAACATTTTTTGTGGTGCAGTTTGCTGATGCTGGTGACATCCACAGTATAAGCATGTGTGGCAGAATACAGCATTTAACCCCCCAAATGTGAGAAAACAAGCAGTTAGGTCTGGTCTGATTATAACCTTTACAGTCTGAGGTTTTCACCTTTCCTGCCTCTCTCCAGGACTTTTTGGACTCATGTCAGACTTCATAAGCAGGATACAAAGTTCCTTCCAGAGGTCTCTCCAAACTCCAGCTCATCCATCACTATGATCTCTATTATGGAGCATGCTCCCTACCGTGGTCAAGGACCGTGATAACAAGGCTGCATGGAAACAGATGTGTGTAAAGGTGAGCCGAGTGCATGCTGCAAATGGAAAAGGTGAGCAAACACCTTTATTTATTATGGTGGAGGTTTCATGAAGGAAAGGACTTTTGAAGTTTAGGGTTCAAGAAGGAGGAGGGCAATCACTGGTCACAGTGCATAGCTTTACTACATCTGAGCTACAATTGTATTAAACCCCCCCTCCCACCTCCCATCCTCTCCAGATTTGACTTCTAGCACATACACTATTTAATCACAGAATAATGACCCTCAGGTTGTCTGTCATCTTTAGTTTGGCACAGTCACGCTTTTCAGGGCAATACACAGCTGGATTTTCCTGGCTCCCCTCTTTACCCTCTGCTTAATTTATATATTTCCTCAGGGAATAAAGCACATCTTTCATTCCAGAATGAAGGAAAACCTCTACTATTCAACTGAATTGAAGCCTACTTGTGACAGCTTTTTTGATTGTCACCTCACAGGGATCCACCAGCTCTAGGACCAAGCAGCCATTCATATTCTCAGGTTGTGTGACCCTATTGTGTCCTGTGTGTTTTCACTGCTGTCAGGAGGGAAGTGTGATAAAGTTCCCCTTTCTTTGCTTGTTTCTATGTTTGACTGTCTCTGCAGTTGGCTGGTTGGTCTCCTCCTGCTGCGGGGGGACTTTGGGCACACAGGCGATTGTTTTACGCGAGGTTACAGGAAGGTCAGATCCAAAATCAATGAGGAAACAGCTCTGCTGCTCTAAACTCTATTTCTGCCAAGCAGGATCCTCTGAGAGGAGCTGGGATATCAGGAACCCCAAATGGGAGGATCGTTAACATGACAGATAGAGGGACGAGGAGGGATGAGAGGAAGAGAGGAGAGAAATGAGAGGAGCGAGAGAGGAGAGCTGTGACTTGTGTGAAATGTGAAACGCATAGGTGTAATGGAAGTATAGTGTTTTCTAGAAAACACTTGTGGTACTAAGCAGAATTTTATCCTCTGTATCCATTTCCCATGTCAAAGTACACTCAACTGAATGTAACAAGTATTGCATGTTCAGTTTCGCACTGGAAGCAGGAAATTACTGTAAACCACAAAATACTTATAGATTTTGAATGGTGAGCATGGCACACTAGTGCTGTAATTGCCAATATCCTGATGTGGCATGAATATATGAAATAATACACAAACAGTGAAACAATTTTAATTTGTACTGAAATGGGGATATAAATGGGTGCTTTTTTTCAAAAAGGTAGTCAAATAGTTTCCTCTGGAAAGCAACACATAATGCAATAATGTCCAGAGTGTCTTATAGGAAACAGCAGGGGGTTGGTTTTAATGTCTCCTTCCCTCTCTGTTTCCCTGGAGCAGAGCGGATATTACAGATTGGCAGCATATAGTGAGTTTATAAAATCTCACACTGATTATGAGCAGTGTGAACCCTTGGCTTTTAAGTTATTTTGTTCAGTGAGGCTGAACCAGGACGTTTGTAGCTTGGGCCAAAGCATTGAATAGTGGATTTGGTTTGCTGCTTCCACTGGCTCCAAAAAAAAGAGCAGCGTGGACTCCCACAGGTTAACAACAGAATTTTCCCATCTACAGTCATTTATTAGGCCTGAACACATTTGAAGCAATAGTTCGGCATTTTGGTAAATAGCCTGCAATTTCTGCTGTCTTGCTGAGAGTTAGATGAGAAAAAAAGGTACTACTGTCTTATTTGTCTGGAAAATATACAGCTACAGCCAGCAGTCACTTAGCTTAGTGTAAAGACTGGAAACAAGGAGAAACAGCTAGGATAGCTCTGTTCTAAGATAACAACATCCACCTACCAACACCTCACTGATTAAAATGTTATATCTTGTTTGGTTATTAACACAAAAAAGTGTAAAAATGATACCTTCTGTTGCTGGACTATTTCAATCAACAGCCACATGGCAGACATCAAACCTACTACACATCTTCAAATCTTGCTAATGGAGCTGTAATTTCTCAGAGACAAATGAGATGTAGAATAATTGCATTACCAGCTTTGAGGTGCAGGGCGAGACTATCCTTCCTGTTTCCAGTCTTTATGCTAAGCTAAGCTAATTGGTTTCTGGTTGTAGCGGTATATTTGCCTGGTAAAGAGTGGTGTCGTTCTTCTCATCTAACTATCCGCAAGAAAGCAAACAGGTGCGTTTCCCAAAATGTCATATATTTCTTTAAACCCACAATGACAGATTTTTTTGTACTCTTGGGGGCAGCAGAGACAAGCTGTAAACACAACACTGGCATAACTTTTAAATTGATATGGCAAACTTGATAGCAAGCAGTGGCCTATTTACACATTCAGGGGATACAAAGCAACATTAGCATTCATTTGGAGTCATGTTTTTGGCCATCTAGCAAGTCCAATATTCACTCTTCTTTTAGCTCTGTTTGTGGTCTCAACTGCTGAGGGAAATATCTGGCTCTATGCTCCACTGTGTTTGCCAGCTAGTTGCTAACTTGGTCTGCCTGTCATTTGGTGCTGGGTATGTGGCATACTTTGGATTTTTAGAGCTTTTTCACTGAAAACAGCTGCTTGCTGTGGCTAAACAACTATGAGAGCAGTGAGAGTGAACCAAACAGTAAAACTGCAGGCTAGAAAACCAAAACAATTACTTAAAGATGGGTTTCTCACTACAGGCACCTCCTTTCACCTTACTCATAGTCTTGCTTATACAAAAATATTGATTAGAGCTGCTTGAAGAATGTACAAACCTGTTTTAGTTCTTTAAAGTTATAGAATGTAACTTCTAAACCTCATTCTCCTGTTTGTCTCCAAAAGATCTGTGCTACATTTTCCTTATTTGCAGATTTGAATTGTAAATACATTTATTACCATGACCCAGGGCAAGGTTTGGCCCCTCTTTGCCTTTTTTCTGAGACATTTCATGTCCTCCTGGAGTGTAGTTAAGGTGGACATGACCCACCAGGCAGGGCATGAACAGGAGGATGTGATCTGACAAGCATTTAATGTATAAACTCCACTCATAAATGCCAGTCAGCATCAAAGCGTAGCTACAGTGTGGTGCCAGCCCCACCTGCCTGTGAGTCTGTATGGTATCACTTGATGTGGGCAGAAGCATTTGCAGTATTTGTAGAGTGACGTACATGCCTGTCCTGGCTAAAGATTAAAAGCAAGGTCTTACCCTGATGATACTGCAATAGTATAGTACCTCTGTGAATGTAGTTAAGGGGTTGAACTGTTGTGTTTGATTATATGCCACGTAATTTCTTAAACTGTGAGTCAATTCAGATCTTCAGCATTACTGAGAAAGGATTAGTGTGAAGGGGAATTTATGGGGCAAGTTTTCTATCCCATTAGTAACTTCTAACACCCTCTTAGAAGTGGAGATACAGCAAAATATGTTCGTACCTGAACCTCTAGGATCAAACCTACTGTGTCTGCCTGGATTTTCCAATAGACATCATTTGTTATGCCTAAGGACAAACACTGTTGTATGTATATGTGTGAGTGTGCTGCATTGTCAGGCAGACAAAAATTGTAGTTTGACAAAACAATCTCCGCTCAAAGATCACTTAGTAGCTTATTCCAGAAACTTTCATCAGTGTCTTTGTCAGTTGTCATGGAGATGAATATGTTGATGTCCAAGCTCAGTAGCTGTTATAATTTCATCTGTTGCACTTTTGGAACTTCTTGTCATCAGTGTCGGCTTATAGTTAAGTGTAAAAAGTTTATTTTTGACAGCGGGAATAGTAGTTTTACAAGAAAAAGATGGAATTGTTTCATCAGACAATTATACAGCATATATAGAAAACAAACAGATTTTGTGCAACATTTAGGGAATTTTGTTAGATCATGCAAATATTCAGTGGACCTCCTAGAATGGTTAAATTCAATGCACAATTAAAATGAAAGATTGCAACCAAAGCTGCATTGTCAGGCAGCTACAATTGATGTAAATTAAATTGTATTTCCAGGGAAGCACCAGGTAAGCAGAGACGACAACAGTGAAATATAAAAACACAAGCAAACATACTCTATGTATCAAACTAATCTCAAAACTCTCAATGTCCGGTGTGTTTGTAGGTTCAGTTATTTTTGTGCAAATATAAAAATCGCTTTATCACAAGCTTTCCTCACATCCTCTGTGATTTTATTTTGTCTACTTTTATTATTTGATAAGTGGAGGTTTTCACAGCTGTAGCCAGGATTTATTCAGTACAACAAAACACTATAAAAATGATTTGAGTTTTTATAATGTTGTTTCATAAATCTAGAAACTAAAAATGTCCAGTCATACATTTTTAGTCTTAGTTCAAATCTATTACAGTGTGAAATTTTACTGTCACCGTGGAGCAAATTCAGATGACATTTTGGGAATAATGCCATCTAAGTGTTTGAAGTTCCTTCGTGATAATCCAGACAGCATGCAGATGATTCGATAAATTTATTCAGCGGTCATGAGACTGCTCTCAAGAAAACATTAATTACAGTTGATTGTTCTAGTGGCATTTCAGTTTAGTGCGGGTGGTTTGGCCAAGCCAGCGAAACAAAGGCAGCGTGATGCATGTTTAGTGAGTTCTGACACGGTCCAGATCTCTGTCAAGCCTACTCTATTGAATAAGCTCATGTCTTTAGGGCCAAGGAGATTGATGCTGCCCCAGCTGAACTCTGGGATATCCCTGTCCTTGGCTGGGCAAGATTTCGGGGTTTGTGGGTAATGGGGGGAAACCACTTCCCTTGCTTGTTAAACAAGTCCATTAAAAGGCATTATGAGCTGGCCTCTGGAAAGACTTTTGCATGTCATTGCTTGCATCTGTTGGAGGGTGTTTCAGGGGTCTCTTGTTTCTTTTGATTATTCCAGAATACTGTAACTCTTCTCCAAAGTGTTATAGAATTTAATGGAAATACTGAGAATAACGACAGTAAAGAGACCCTTGTGACACGAGATGACACATGTCAGACGGTCCACACAACTGAAGCATCAATGTTATTCAAGCTTTCAAGTTCAATTTTTTTCAAATATCAGCTATTAAATTTGCTATATTGAATTTGATAGAACACATCAGTGATAAAAGAAATAATATATACAGTTTAATCTTATTCATAAAAACATAACAACATAAGATCAATGGAAAATGATTATCAAAGCTGGCAAATCTTTAATTTCTCAGAAAGACTTCAAAGCTTCTCCTTACTAACATCCAGCACATCCCGTGATCTGAGCCATCCAAAGCCATGACAGACCCTATAGTCACATGTTGTTTGGGTTACACTGGTGGGATTAGGGTTCAGGTGGTGAGGAGGGGTTTGGTGGCCTTACAGTACTGTTCCTTTAAGGGTCAAATGCTGTGGAAAGAGTTGCAACTGTTTAATGAAGCTTCTAGCGCAAGTTCAAGCAGGAAGACTGTCAGCCTATTTTGTCATCACAACTATTATCCACTAATTTGTCTGAACTCTGTGCATCTCCTTATCCAATGATCATTTTTGCTGACGACTATTTAAACCACCTTACCTGTCATGACTCTGCTGTCATTGCAGTCAATGCTGTATCTGAACATCAGCCCTTCACCAACCCACCACCACCATTGTCAAGGCTCTATCTATGACTCTACTGGGGGGCGGGATCTCTGACTGGATGTTATCTACAGAGCTCCATCTCTCTATATAAACAGTATATACATTTAATTGACACAGTCAATACCAAAGACCATCAAATAAAACTTTTGAAAGCATGTAAACTTATTTTGTGTATTTTGCTATTTCAGGTTTGAAGGAATGTCGTACTCAGTAAAGTCATTAGTTAATTGATTTCAAAGGAACAGCTGTTGCATCCAATCAAAAAGCAGAAAGATGTCACTTCAGAAAATACAAGAAACATTTGATTTAGTCTACATATGAAAATGTACATTTTATATAATTGCAAAACAACACTTGTAGTCATAACAGCAAGGAAATTAAAGCAAAGAAAGATTTCAAAGTATTTTATGTCAGCTTATTGAGTTAGAGATAGCAAAAAGATGTGACTCACAGAGGATTGGATTCAACATATTGAAACTATTGAATTTAAGTTAATTCAGCCCCTTTTGATGGAGCAGAGCTATGTACTGTAACAGTGAGAGTAGAAGAACAGAAGCAGGTATGATGACATCATTGTTTATTTACAAAATTCTATTTCCAACAGTATTTATCACATTTTGTCTTCACCAAAACATTTTGTTAAATTACATATGAATAGCAAGCAATATCCTTGCAAAAAATGTTATTTGCATGAATTGAACTAACAATTTATCTGTTCAACTGGGCAAATATCATATTACACTTGGTGGAGAGTGTGTGATATATTTAGGACACAAAACTCATTAGGAGTTCAGTGTCAAAACTTTCTCCCACTGCAACTTTCTAATCTCATAACCACATCTCTTCTCACACCTGAGCTGATAGGTAGCAACTTGTATAGTAGCTACTGACAATAATTATTGGCTAATAAAAAATGTGGTGCTGTCTGGTTTAATAATAAAAACTTGCAACTTAGTAACCACTTACAGTATCACGAGGTTCCGCTTCAACAAGGAACAGCTGGTGCAACTGGCTGGAATCAAATAATGGAATAGATTAATAACCCTACATGCATGCAGGACTGCAACCGATGCTGTGACATTATAGTGTTTGTGTAGACAAAACTGGGGCAGATCCATTGCTCCTCCCTACTTTTTCCTCCCCAGTTTCATTATGGCGGACTACAATGGTCAGCCAGATAACCACAAACAACTGGTGCATGTAGAATAACAGCAGTATATTGAATACAAATACATACAACTGTATATTGTGTGTTCTACCACAAAATATACACTTTTTTTCTGTATTTCCACTACTGTCAGTTTACATTGGTAGTCATTCTTCTCACTATAATTATCTGTTTTATGTGTGACACATTGTGGCTTATAAACTTGGCGGTGTAGAGAAACTTGAATTCTTGGACAACCCCTGCTTGGGTTTAGCCCAACACCGTGGAAACTATCAGGAACCCTGGAACTAAGTTCAAGCTGCAGGTCTGGCACACAGTGGAAATAAGGGGGTTAATGTGATTAAGGTCGTGTCTGAATAGAGACTTCCCTGTTAGAACTCAGAAGGAGCCGGGTTAGATTTGTCATATGCACAGAGAAGCCCTGACTGTGGTTGTGCACACTTCACTGCTCAGGAGGAATCCGTGAAGCGAGTGTCCGTGCTGTTTGGGATGTTCATTGGACAAAGTAATATGAGGGCAGTGTCAGCTGGAGAGGTTCTGGGCTCGGTTCCCAGAAATAACACACTTGTGCACATTGAAATTACCAGAATGCTTGTATAAGTGAAAGAAGGCACCAAACGCAGAAGATGTAATATAATCTGTGCTGTGTAGTCAGATCACAGTGCGTGAGGGTCATTAACTATGCATGTTAACAGAGAACGAGAAAGGCATCGCTTTCTCTCTCTCTCATTCCAGTGGCAGTGGATGGCCCTCTTATTAGGTCAGCTGAAAGTGGAAAATTAGCACAATTCCCCCAGGCTGGGATTTATCCCACATCTCTTCCAATTAGCTTCCTGAGCTTCTGGAGATAATTGCAGTGTACAGTGAAGACAGGAGCTCCCACAAACTCACTGCTGCTTCTGCTTCTGCATTTCCATCTCATTCCACAGACAGTCATGCACTTCCTCACAGAGAAAAAGAGACAGTGAAAAAAGAAACTTAGGGAACTGAGAGAGTAACTATAGGATCAACA
This sequence comes from Euthynnus affinis, assembly GCA_029490765.1. Lineage (NCBI taxonomy): Eukaryota > Metazoa > Chordata > Actinopteri > Scombriformes > Scombridae > Euthynnus > Euthynnus affinis. The sequence goes on from CM055848.1 coordinate 9,370,600, forward strand.
TCCCATCTCTCCTGGTTAATCCAGCTTGGAGGCGGCCCCATCCCTTGAGCCTGGTTCCGTTAAGTACTTACATACGCTACCAAGAGTTTGGAGTTGAGAGAAGTTTTGCATGTGTTGTCATTTATACTGCTATCATCCTTAATAACGGGGAGGGATTAGCGCCATTGCCTTTTGATCCTATAATCCGCACTCCTCAAAATCCCAAACTCTATCGGCTTGCTTCTCAGCTGGACCCGCTGATCTGCTGGGAAAGACAGAAATTGACCTCAAATGAGGCGCTGTCCTGTGAAATCTCCGACAGGTGACAGCAGTAATTCATGGCAGAGAGGAGAACAGTTGGCCTAATGTGGCCATGGGAGATGAGCCTGTTGGCTCATATGAGGCTGTTGTCAAGGGAGATTAAAGGACTTCATAAATATGCCCTTCCATTTTGTGGTGCCGTATATCACCGGGCTGCATTAATCAGCACTGCCCATCCATAGCGTGGTAATTGCATCTGAAGATGAAAGCCGAGGAACTTCATCTTTCTACCTATACCATACATCGCATCACAGATTTGTCACATATGATTCATGTCAAATATGGAGACGACATTGCATACCCTCCACCCAGAAAAAAAACATGCAGGAAAAAACATTTTACAACCTTACTTACTTGTTATTGGTATCATATAGTAGCACTTCAAACTAACATGGGCAAACCAAAATTGTTTCTAATACTTCTCAATTGATAAGATTTTACAGTATCACTTTTCATTTTAGCTGTTGAGAAACAGAAATTCAAAGCACCTGACAGATTTTTTTTGTTCTTGCTGACATTGTTTGAGAGCATCAATTACATATGAAAACTTCAAAGGAAAGGATAGAAACATTAATGGAAGAAGTCACCACATCCATAGTCACAACCAGTGTTACAACCGGCTTCCTTTGCTCTCTTCATCAACGTGACATGGGCTCACTCCCATTGCGTCCTCAGGATTGATGCTCCACTTTCATTTATGGCCCTCCTTTCTCCACCACTGTGCTTACATAGAGAGGGAGTAGATTCATTTCAGCGTCTGAGAGCAGCGGCTCGCGAACGCACACTGGAACTAATTAACGAGCTCGGCCTCCGTTTATGTTAAGCAATGTTTGAGAGCAGAGAACGACAGGAACTTAATTACATGGTGCCGGAGACAAGAATAGCCGCTAAAGGTTTCAATGGCAAAGTGTGCGGGTTTGCACGGTCTCGTAGCTTTGTGAGGCTTTCGGATCACGCTCGCATGTGCTGTCACTGAGGGGATATTAAAGTCGTGTGTCACATTGTTTCACTCTATGATTTGCGAGTATCGTATGTCTTGTGGGACACGTGCAGGCTGAAGTGTATACAGTAGATTTATTCCCCCTTTTTTCTTTTTCCATCTACATTCATAGGCAGCATGACCAAAGAGGTTCACCATTACAGAGCTGTTGACTCTTGGCTTGGAAACAATTTAGTGCTGGAATTAGGGGACCTTTGTTGAATTACTGCCAAAAGACCCAGACAGTTGTGTGTGTGTGTTTACCTGAATATGTGTGTCTGTCCACTGGGTGTATTCAAGTGTGTTTCATGCTCATGTATCTGCTCTGATTGTGTGTCTTTGCAGCTTTGATAAAGCAAACTGTGCAATGCAAATGTGTTTGATCTGCTGTATTGGGCTGCATTACTTTGTAATACATTATAATCATTTGGTTACCTTTTCAGTAACAAGTAGTGTAAGGGATTACAATTTAGTAACTGACCTTTTTCACAGCAGACATTTTGACTTGTTAATATTTGGAAAAGCACAGGTGTTACTAATAACATTAGTGATGTGTCTGTAATATTCAAGTTTCCTAAAACACCATGACAGTGAGCCAGCAGGCACAATACCAGGAACCTGAAACTGAAGCAGCTAAATGGAAGTCAGCCATCACTCAGAAACATGTCGAAATTTATTCCTTGAAAAAGGTCCATTACTTTACTGTTACTAATCCAATACTTAGACAATGTAGGGGTCTGCTTGTTCACTGCCTTACCTGGAGTTTAAAAGATGGTTGATATCAGTTTGGTCTCTGCATTTAGTTGACAGATGAGTCCTGGATGTGTTAGCTTAGCAGGGTTGGCGGTGTGCAGAGGCTTTTAGGCACTATTGAAAAAGGAGAAATCTTACTTCTGGTAAATTGAAAGTTGTCATGTTTATATTTTGTATGATCTTACTGTAGATGACTTACTAACCTTTACCTGTGGTAAATATATCATCTGATTTAATCGAGGCTAATGTTAAGCTAGCTGTTGATGCTCAGCATACCCAAAATGAGAGTCTCTACCAGTAGCCTTGCATTTGTTCAAAGCCAAGAAATATTCTGGAAAATAACTTGCTTTAAAATGTTATTTTTTAATGTTCTACATAAAGTAGAGTAGAGCTTTAAATGTTATGGTGTCTGGACTTTGTAACCAGTGCACAGTTTCCAGTCTTTGCGTAAAGTTAAGCTAGCCAGCTGCTGGCTTTAGCCTTATACTGTATTTTAAGGACAAATATGGCTGGTATCAATCTTCTCATTTAACTCTCTGCCAGACAGCAAATAAGAATATATCCCAAAATATCAAATCAAATGATGTAGGCTGATGGGCTGAGTAATGAAATTGAGGCATTGTAACATAACTAATTAGTTACGCTGTTGAGTAATTATTAAAATCATGTAATTAATATGTCACGAGTATTTGATTACATTTTTTAAATAACTTGTCCAGCAAAGTGCCCCGAAAAAATGCAAGTCCCCTTAATGTCAATCATTAATTTTAGTGTGAAGTCTTGGTTTACAGTTAAGGTAAGTTAAGGTTATGTTAAGGTCAGGGTTAGGGGTTATAGTTAGGCATGTAGTGGTTATGGTTAAGGTTAGGATAAGTCTCCAGAAAATGAATGAAAGTCAATGTAATGTAATGTCCTCCCAAATGATGGAAGCATGACTGTGTGTGTGTGTGTGTGTGTGTGTGTGTGTGTGTGTGTGTGTGTTTGGTGCAAGCGGCAGGACCCCCTGGATTATGTGGAATGTCTGGTCACCTAAAGTCAGAGCTGGAGAGGTTGTCAGGAAGTGAGGACAAGGTTAGCTAGAGGAGCCTGCAAGAAAATGTAGCTGCCATAAAAAAAGTGGCGTCTTGAAATACTTCACTGATAGATTTACAAACTTCAGGTTGGAGAAAAGGAAGTTTGGTGTATTTGAGATGGGTTTTTTTTCAGTTTGGCCACAATATATACGCAAGAAAAATAATGTTAACTACAGGGTGCCATTGTTGAGTACTCAAAGAGTTAGGGGTGCAAGAAGGTCAGTGAGAATTTCAGGGCTGTAAAGGAGGAAATTATTAACTGAAGGTCATGTGATGAACTGTGAGTGTGTGGTTTTCCCCTTCCTTTTATCTTCTTACACTTTAGCCGCAAAACCCCAGTCTTCCACCTAGAGCTGTGCATAAAAAATGTATGGGACTCTCCGCTCCTTTGATTCTGCGAATTACTTCTGTTGGAGTAATAATCTGCAACTGTTAAATAAATTCATAGAAATAATGAGAATAAGAGCTTCCAGATTTGCTGCTGAACACCTACAGTATGAAGTGGTTTCTATGTCCTGGGAATCCTAGAATGTGCATTACATGTATGAGATTAGCTATTTCAAAAGGGTAGAGGAAACATTTTAAATCAACATTTTCTATCTTTCATGCCAAAAGTAACTATAGCTAGCCTCAATTTAAGCATAAGGTTACATTACTCTAAATACGCCAGAGTCTGAGCATGGATGCTGACAGTTTAATCTATTTATGGAAAAATTTTTGTAACTTTAACCCCATGAATCCAATGAAAGGTTTATTCTGAAGATGTTTATATGGGTGATATACTGTATAGTAAAATGGTAAGCCATTACTATGGTTTATGTTTAGCAATAAAAGCTAGACCTGTTCATGGCAAATATGGATTCAGTTTATGCGGAGGAATGTGGAAAACTCCAGTTGGTCACATGGTCTTGTTAGTCCAACACATTTAAACAGTTTGTTATTTATGATGTTGGATTCCAGGGTTTCAGCGCTCTCTGGGACCTCACCTGCCGTCTGGGCCAGCAGGAACCCTCAGACCCGACTGGTTAACCTCTGGCTATGTGTGACAGACAGAAAGGAAAGAACGGTCTCGCTGGTGACGACAGCTTGGTTTCGTGTGAAAGCGGGGCGATGGCATGACTTGGGCGTGTAAGTACAGAATGAAAAAAAAAAGCTGACTTTGTAAGAAAAGAGCACTGTGCTTTAGCTTGGGAAGGGTGGTCAACCTTTCCTCCTACTTCCCCTCACAATAACCGTTCTGGAGAAGTGGCTGCCAAAGCCGCAGCTCTTATAGAGGAAACCGTGACCAGCTGTGACGCAGCTGCCTACACTTGACACTCCAGCATCACTGAATTATTGCATTCATTGGTGATCTGACCTGGACATTCAAGCCTTGATACCTTCTATTCATCTGTGGTGTACATGTTCTCAGCTCGGTGTAAAACCCTATCTGATATCTGACACCCTTTTACCTTGGCACTGCGTCACCGCCATGAAACAGTGAGCAGCATTGTTTAGCATTATGTGATCCATGCCCACTTACAGCTGTCACCAGAAAACCACATGGAATTCCCCCGTGCTTTGGTAAATGTCATGTCTGGAAAGGGAAAGCTTAGAGACATGACTTTTACTCTTCAGCAGGCTACTGTGTAGATAGAATTCGTTTGTTGCGTCCTTATAGTCTGCGGCCTGTTGGTCAACACTGCACAGGATATGATGTGTATTTTTGTCAACCAGTGATCAGTGACCAACCTAATTACACACTAATCAATCAAGTGTAATGAGTCTGTGCCTGGCCGGGTGTGGCCTGCTCCACCCCTAATCCGCTGCATCTGTTTAAGGGTAATTCCACAACCCCACTTGTTTAACTTCACACGCCATACAATTTTTTTTTTTTTTTTTTTTTTTTTTTTGGTGTACTTCTTTCCCATACGACCTTTCTATCATGTATGCCCTGTGTTTTGGCAGGGAGGAAATTGAGGGTTTTGATCAGCTTTTGATGGAGGACAATCTTGGGGTAACACAAGAACACAGAACAGAGCTACACAGTTTATTACAACTACACTACATGCATAATCTTCTTTAGTTGAGCTTTTATTTCTGGACTACAAAGCCTACAGGCATTCTTTCCCACGGTGCTTTTAAAAAACTGATCTGTGTCTTTCCTGTGAACTTGAGAGCCATCCCTCAGTGAAATGATTCGTGAAAAAATATATGACATTCTTACTAATGTTTTTAAGCTGCAGCACAGCAAGGTACATCTTAGAACAATGAATGCATTAACCTCATGAAACATCTCAGTTTGGGGTCATAAAGAAAGACAAGAAGAACTGAGAGGCGGTTTCCTCCATTTCCAATCATATATCCCAGATCTTTTCCTACATTCTACAAATCTCCATGAGACAACCTCTGTAAGGTTCTCTTATGTGCTCTTTTATTTTCTCTTTTCTTTCAACTCCACTGTGCTAGTGTGGTTCTTTCATGACATTTCTGTAATTAAAGCCAAATGGCATATCCCTCGATTAGCCCCGCAGCTGCTTGCATTTAATTCCATACAATCAAAGTGTCCTGTTCAGCTGCTTGCTGTCACAGCTACCAAAGCTATTTGTCACAACAGAGATAAAAGAAACATTTGTGACCCGTAAAGATATTGCTCATATTGTTTTACTGACTTAGGCCATTTTAAAAAGAAAGAAAGACATATAACATTTCAAAAATAGTGGTAGTTGCAGATAATACTATTGTAGCCGCAGAAACCACCTTTCAAATAAATTTCTACCGTGTTGCACTGGTGGAGCCACAGAGTGAAGTGTTAAGAATCAAAGACAACCCAGTTGGGGACTTAAGAAATGGAACCCTGTCAGACACATATGCACGTACAAGAGCTTAACATTTCCAAAGTTGACACTTGTGGAAAAAATACAACCTAAGTGTTACCTGATATTCTGCACCCCTGTGTCATAGGTTCCTCCAGATGGGCTTTTTTTCCAAAACCTTGTGACCTTTAGAAAGCAGCAATGGTGTGTGATCCCATGAACACCCCCAAAAGTCAGAGCACAAGCTTGTTTTTGTTTTTGGGCCAGTTTCCTTGTGTTTTGACTGGTTTGCATGTGCGCCAACTATGGAGTGAGCTCATACTTTAACATAAATGAACTCATCAGTGAGGCTTATTAAGCCACAGAAAGTGCAGAGTAACTTAATTGTTTAAGAGGAAATGCCTCTTAAACAATGCCTTCTATACCATGATTGGCTTTTGCATCTGCTGAATCACATCTGGTGGTTTCAAACAGCATGTTCTCTGCAAAAGGAGGGGTTGCATAACATTGTAAGAATATTTTTTGCTCTGTTTCTCTCTTTATTTCTTTTTTCTAAAACCTCCTGGCCTTGTTATGTATAAGAAATAGTGGGATACAGAAGTTATAGGATAGAGAAGCACATCACAGGAGGCCTGTCTCTCAGAATGAAATACATTTGTTTTCATAAAAAGTAATATAAAACTTTCCAGCCTCTTAAAACTGTCTCGTCTTTTCTAGACTGTGGGTTATATTCCACTGGGAAAATTATTTCATTTTTTGGATGCAAGTCTCGATTTTTAATGCCATGAGTAAAAGAAAGCCAAACTGACCCTATTTCTGGAAAAAAAAAATGTCATTCTGTATTTTGGCATTTGCTGAAAATAAATATGCATTAGCATTGATATAATTTGTTAAATTCTGTTTTTACTGATCATTTCCAATAGTGAAGACATGAGCTGATTGTCAGCCCATTGTGTTGGATGCAGTGGGGATACTGGGATACAGGCCTGCCCTGTATCCCAGAGACAAGAGGCCTAAACACTTCAGTTTGAATTTAGTGCAATCATTATACTACTATACTGAAGTGATTATGAGCCATTAAATGAAGAGTGGGATTGCCCTGTCGCCAGTGGAGCAAAAAGTCACTCCACATGAAGGTGATTTCAGGAGACACAAAGGCCTGTGTGCCCTGGCTGCAGGCCGAAGAGGTCTCCAAGCCTGCGGACCTCACACACACACACACACACACACACACACACACACACACACACATACACACACACACTAGAACTCTGAAAGTTAATGACATGAATGTTCACCAAGGCTGCTTAACATTCAAGCATTCATACATGTTCAAGTATACACACAACGACGTGATCAAACACACATCGCCCATCCATCTCTAAGAGGACAACTATATCATCTCATCTGAATTTGCGAAGCATGATGATTTAGTTCAGCGTCACATTAAGTGAACTTGCTCATCTTTCAGTCTGAATGAGGCCATTAGGAAGCAGCCCAAACACACCACTCAGGCTTTTATACTGGTCGCACATCTTAGCGGGTCACACACAGATTACAAATATTACACTATATATTCAGATATATGTTGTACAGATAATACATTACACTATTTATAACCACCGAGGAGAACACATAGGTATTTTATTGCACCTTTGAGATGAGGCTTCAATAATTCAATCAGAAACTCATACAAAAAAGGAGACAGATGCAAGAGAAGACCCAGCTAGAAAAGTTAAAAATACTGTTTAATTTTTTTTCCATGTAACCAGAGAAATATGAATTGGAGATAGATCAGTCAGAAGGTTTCAAATTATGCGATTAAAATACAGAGTTAAGTTGATGATAATCACAAGAACAGCTACCAAGAGGGCTGGAAAAGAGAAAGCCACCAGGGTAGATTCACTTACCACACCACCACACATTCCCAAGGTCCTGCTCCTTAACACACACACACACACACACACATTTATTATACAGAAATGTGCTGTTAGGTGCTAGAGTAATGCATGGCTCCATGCAAGTGAAAGGGAGTAGCGAGGAAAGCTACAGCCAGCAAAACCTGCAGTATGACCACACCCTTGTTCCATAGCTTGATTCTTTAAAAACGGATCCTTTTTTGTAAAGTTGCTGTAATAATTTTCTTAAAAAAATATCAACAATGGATCAAATAACTATGTGCATGTAAAAGATGTGACAAACCCACCTGACTCTGCAGTTCAGCTCTATGAAGTTTTCTACTGTTTTTTTTTTTAAAGCACGTTGTTTTGGTTTTCCAGCTCGCAACTTTACTGTTGTGGTTCGTTCTCATAGCTCTCATCAGTGTTGTTTTTGGTGGCAGGAGGCAGCTGTTTTCATTGAAAAAACTCCCAGAAGGCACTAGCATTACCTGCCAAACACCAAATGATAGACAGACAAAGTTAGCAACTATCTAGCGAACATAGTGGAGCATTTAGCAGTTTAAGAGCCAGATTATTTCCCTCAGGAGATGATGGAAAACAGAAACAGAGCTGAGAGGAGAGTGAATATTTGATTTACATGACTCAGATGGCCAGAAATACAACCCTGAAAATAATAATAATAATAATAATAATAATAATAATAATAATAATAATAACAATAATAACTTAATTTGTGTAGTACCTTTCATGCAAAGATGTAGCCCAAAGTGCTAAACAAAACAAGATGAAAATAAACAACAGGTTTTCATGACAAAATAAATAATAGCAAAAATTTGAGACAAACAAAGAAACAAAAATGGTTTGAGCACACTATAATAAAACATTAACAATGATAGCAGAAAAGTTAACCTAAATTAAATGCCTAATTAAAAAGATAGGTCTTTAATTTCTTTTTTAAAATTCCAGTGGAATTTGCCGTTCTAAGATCCAAGAGGAGGCCATTCCACAGTTTAGGACCATAAAAACAGAGAGCAGCCTCAACAGATTTGTTGTGGGACACTTTAGGAACTTCTAAAAGACAGACAGTGGAAGTTCTTGTTGGGATATAAAATGAAAGGCAGTCACTGATATATGAAGGTGCTACATTATGTAAGGCTTTGTAGATAAATAGGAACTTTAAAATCAGTTCTTTAAGATACAGGGAGCCTGCGCAGTGATGAGAACAGAGCAGTAATGAGATCTTTCTTTTTGTATTGGTCAAAATCCTGGCCGCAGCGAGGCATTAACTATAATTTACTTAAAGAGTTTTTAGGGAGACTAGTAAAAAGAGAGTTGCAATCATCTAAGTGGCTTGTAATAAAAGAATGTATCAGCATTTCAGCATTGTTCAAGTTAAAATGGTCCAATTTTGGCATTGTTCCTCAGATGAAAAAATGATGTTTTTGCAACCCTGTTAAAATGTCAAATAAAATTAAGAACAGAGTCTAAAATCACTCCCAGATCTGTAAACATTGGCAAATACTGACTGTAGTTTCTGCCTTTCTGCTTTTTAACAAGTAGAATTTCTGTTTTCTTCTTCTTTTTCTTTTGAAAGAAAATTATACTCATCCAAATGTTGACATCAGTGAGACAGGTAAAAAGAGCAAAGAACTGGGGTTGTCTAGTGAAACAGAGATATATAGTTGTGTATCATCAGTGTATCGGTGATATTTTACATTATGGTGACTAATTATGTTGGCCAGAGGGAGCATGTATAAAAAAAAAAGAATAGTACCTGGAACGCTTCCTTGAGGAACACCATATTCAGTGTCAAATGTCTGTCACCTGAGTCGCCTAAACTAATAAGCACAGCAATACTCAAATCTAAGAAAAAGAGGACAGACTGAATCAATCAGAATTCTCAGGACATGTACTACCTTTAATAAAGCAGCTTCAGTGCTATCATTGGTCTGATAATTGGACTGGAATCTATCTAATATATTATTAGTATTCAGATGATCATGTAGTTGGTCAAATACAATCTCCTTAGTTATCTGAGAAAGGGAATATGTGAGACAGGCCTGTAATTAGCAAGGTCACTAATAACTGTTCATGTTGCTCTGTATGTGCTGGATGTGTAAATAGGTTACAAGTTTGTGATGTCAGCTTAAAAGATAATAATATATTTGTGTTGCGTTTACAGCTTGTTGCCTGCATTATCATGTCTGCATGTATTTTAATGCAAGGTACTGTCAGTTCAAGACACATATTTGCAGAAGGCATGTCCAACACATACAATCAAAAGAAATAAAGTTGAAGGGGTGTTGAGGGTGATGAAGCGGTCAAACTCAACAACAGCCTGACACTGACTGACTGCATGTTTTAATCCATGTTTAAGCCGGGACAGAAAGTGAAAACTCATAACTCGATCCCATCCCGTGGATCTCGTAGAGCAGCGGCAGCCAGGCCTCTCAATTAAAACGTCAGAGTCGCTCAACCTCAGTGACATCTTATCTGATTTCCTCTTCGCCCTTAGTGTCAGACATATAGGGATAAGCACTCATTCTGCTTCACCACTCAGTAATGTCTTCTTTTCCCTATGGAGACGAGGTTGGGAGTTGGAGTTGGAGCTGCTAGTGCAATCAGTGTGTCCCCGTGCGAACATGGTGCTGACCGCAGAGAAGCTGGTCCAGACTACCGGACAGATGTGTTTCATTTGGCTTTATCTGTTGACACATCCTGTCTGCATTGCATGCGAGGGCAGCATTACACAGCGGCACCAAGGGCAGAGGCAGAGACACCAGACTGAAACCTGAACTCAACGGGAAACATTTCTCTCTGTACTGCTGTCTTACACCACAGTCATCTAACATCCCTACACTTAGTCCACATGAGGAAAAATATATCTTTTGGAAGTTTTTTCTTATAAAAAAGGAACATTTAGCTTCAGAAGTCTTTCCTCTTCTGCCAGGTCTGTGTTTTAGGTTAACACTGAGCTAAATTTGTTTGAAAAGAGACATTTTTTTTACCACTCTAGCAGTGTGTCTCTGGGGATGGCAATGCTGGTCTGTTGATCCGTCCACCATTTTATTCCAGACTGAAATATCTCGACACCTATTGGATGGATTACCATGAAATTTTTGTACAGACAGTCATGGTCTGTACTTTTCATCTGGGCAAGGGAAGGCAAGGCAAGTTCATTTGTACAGCACATTTCAACAAAGCAATTCGAAGCGGTATATGTAAAATATAAAAGCCATCAAGATAGAATGTAAAAGCAACACAAGGATATATATATAAAAAAGACATTGAAATACAATTGAAATTAAAGCTAGTTCCACCGGAAGGTCAAAGTTTTCACTAATCAAGCGGATGGACTGGCACTCATGGCTCTCAGATGATTTATCCATATGACTTTGGTGATTCATTGACTTTTCCTTTAGCGCTACCATGAGGTTGACATTTGTGGTTTTAAATGAAATGTCTTGAGAACTATTGGAATGTTTTGCCATGAAATTTGGTTCAGATATACACTCACCAGCCACTTCATTAGGTACACCTGTGCAATCTAATGCAACCCAATACAACAGCTGTGCCATAAATTCTATTTTTATGAAGCTTCTACATTTTCAGTTTTTGTTGACATTGGCAGAAATGTGATAATTCTACGTAACGTTTATTATTGAGGTCGTGGTGGGTGGTGGTGTACTGGAGTGCACTATATTGAAAATTATTCCTGATATTTTGCCCTTCTCATGTATGTTAATAGAGTGGACAAAATATAAGGAACACTTTTCAATAATAAAAGTGGTTGGTGTATATTCATTCATATTTTGGTGAACCCCAGACTTTTCGTCTAATGCCCTCATCAGGTAAAACTTTTAATTTGTCCAATACTCAGGTTTATGACTAATGATATTCTGATCAAGATCAGCTGCACTGTGGAGTGCTAATTAGCAAATATTAGCACACTAACATGCTAAACTAAGTGAGCATAGTTAACAGTGCACCTGTCATTGTGATTATGTTAGCATGCTGACATTAGTATACAATTTAGCACAGCCTCACAGAGTAGCTAGCATGGCCGTAAACTCTCAAGTTGTGTTCAGACAGAAAGCAAATTAATTTTTAGACTTGCGTCATTTGCGCAAACTTGATCTCTGGGCCATTTGTGTTTATGTGCCCCAAGCAACCAATGTACCAACTATAGCTTTAATCTAGCTAGCTCAGCTCAGCCTCTAACTGAACTCAGATCTCAGCAGCGACTCCACTTCTTTTTTCATTTTGAATTTGCATATGATTACGTCTCTCCATTGATTTTGTATACAATTGCACCACTGCTTCTTTAGACCTCAAGGTTACACATTACCATTCTTTCAACAGCATTTCAACAACTATATTTCACTGTGTGGGATCAGATTCATATCGAAATATATATATGAAATTATCTTTAAACAACAGTGACAGTCTAAAAAAAGTTTCACTTTTTCACCAATAGCCTGAACAAAGCTAGACTTTGACCTACAACATTTCCAAATCATTGTTATGTGGCCTAGTAGTCTAAAATTTTCACTGCCCATAATCAAATTCAGATACAGTACTTTATTACATAGGAAATATCAAACAGCAGTGGTATCTTTTCTCACGGTAAAAATCCTGCTGGCTCTATGTTTTGTTTTGATTTCATGTTCTTCAATTACATCCTTTAATCTATATTTATCATAAACTCTGCATGATCCTTTGCTTCTCACTGTTCTGTTCTTTTCAACAGAGACAGTGGTTACCTCGCATATGCATGGAAATCTTGGCTGAACAAGAGCCAACCTGAAGTTCTCTGATGTGGTGTCGGGAAGTGACCTGCCCTCCCACACGCATGCCTCCCCTGCTGGTCACTCATGAATATGCCTCTAATTGAATTCACTGGAGACAAACGAGTGTTAATTGGGAGGATAACGATGACCGCAGCCAACTATTCAGAGGCCAGTCTTCAGAAAGGGGAGACCTCCTGCCCACCACAGGCCTGTTCTTCACAGCAGGAGGGGGTCTGTAGGGGGCTGAGGGGAGGTTGGGGAGGGGGGCTCTACAGTCCTTTGTGCTCCTTTTCTTTGGGAGGAAGCAATAAAGCAATAAAAGAGCTTGGTAGATGAGTCTTCTGTGCTCTGACTCCCCCTACGCTCCAGCATGAAAGAGGGGGCCCTGTGACAGATCATAACCACTAACAACTAGGTCTCTGTGTGTGTGTGTGTGTGTGTGTGTGTGTGTGTGTGTGTGTGTGTGTGTGTGTGTGCGCGTTTAGTGTTTGATTTACTTCTGTTTGCACTGACATTATAAACAGTATCACATTCCTGAAACAATTCTTCAATATAAAGTTTTTATTCTTATCAGTTTGCAAATGCAGAGCAGGTATATTATAAACATATCCATTATTAAACAGTTAGGTTCATTTGTCTGTTTTCTCATCACCATGCGGCAACACACACACACACACACACATGCACAAACACAGGCATGAATGGCTGACTACGGATATCAGTTTTCATTTCATACAGAATTTGAATTGGCCTTCAGGCCAGTTGCGTCAAATATTACTGCCGTTTCCTTTATTGCAATCCAACAGTAGTCTGTCAATATTTAGAAAGTATGAAGGCAAAAGTCTTTACACTCACTTGCATCTTCATATTTTATATTGCTTTATTATAAATTCTTTATGAGGTAATATGATCATAAATGCTAAAACACACTGAGATAAACAAATACTGGAAGCGTTCATTCCTTTCTGTGTTTATAAAGGAAAGGCACCACATTCTAAGACCAAAAATCAAAGATTTATTCAAAAAAACAAAAGCAACTTTTAACAGATACTTGCAAGACCAAAACCTGTACCTTTGTAGTAGCGGCTCAGTGGAGACCACTTTGGTCCAGACTGAAATATCTCAACATCTGAATTAATTGCCATGAAGAATGAATCCAAATGACTTTGGTAATTTCCTGACTTTTCATTAGATCTAAATTTAAGTTTGGTTACTTTGGTTAATGACCAAAACCTGAAAAACTGATGACATTCCCATCAGCCTCAGCTTTACTTTGTGCTTTGTGCTAATTAATGAATGTTAGCATGTTAACAAGCTAAACTAAGATAATGACTGTGAAAACACTGGTTATGTTTAGAGCTCCTCCGGACATATTTTAAGACATAGTGGCCTCTTAACATCCACCCTTTTTTTTTTTGGAATTATCACCCCTTTAGCATACCCAAATGAAATAGCTTATACCAGAAGAGCTGTGTGGCCAAAATGCACATATTAAGCTTTACTTGAAAGGTGACATCTTCTAGTATCTGGAAATTGTTAAGCATGTGGCTAAGACACAACCAAAACTACATCACCTCACCCACATCACACTTGTGTAACTTGCATACTGGACCAGGATAGGCTCTAAACCACATAGTTGTGATGTCAGAAATCCTACTCACTGGCGCATGCCCTTAAACTCAGATTTAAGGTAAACAAAGAGAAACTGCCTCCCTTCAGCAGGTGAATATGAAAACATCCATCTGGTGTCAAACTCTGCGCAAACATCGTTCTGCACAGTGAAGTTCAAACATCCAACTGAAGTCCTGTAACAATAAGCAAAACTAAAATGTTGACTAGAGGGGGACTTTAAGAAATGCCTAAATGTTAAAAAAAAAGACTACTCATTACATCTCTCTGGTTTGTTTTTCATGTCTCTCTACATTACATATGATGTCAAAGAATCTCGCAAAGTACTTTATGTTTCGGCATTTCTGCTTACAACATGCTGACACTAACAAATTATGTAATACTGCACTCCCCGGCACATCCTTAACACTCATGCTCACAACATAATAAACCCTCCAGTTTTACGCTGCCAAGAACTTATTCTGACACCACCCTCTGGTCAATTATTACATTTACTTCACTACAACAGCTGAAGATCAAAAACACATTTTGGACCTCAACTTAAGTCCATTAAACAGCTTGATTTTCTTCACAAAGTGCAATACACACCTTTCCATCTCTTGTTTATTACCTAGACTTAACTTTTATTACTGTCTCAATTTTATGAATGCTTCAACTTTGCAATACAGACAGTTTACACAAGCTCTACTGTTGTATGCTCGGTGGTTTTTCCGTGACTCAAGGCAGTTGCATTTTTTGAAGTGGAGGCTGATGTCCGAGTGTATTGCAGCAACCTTGGCTTGAAGTATGGCCATTAAGATCGTCGACTTCCAGTTGGCTCACTGAAAATAAGTTCTCATCCCTTTCCCCTCCTATGGGAGCGCAGCAGCACTCAATCACCCCCAACATGACCCTGGACTGTGGCATGAGTTCAAAACTACACTTGGCCTCTGCATCACCCAGAAGAATCTGTCCAATCACCTCTGTGTCCCACTGCCTCCCTCGCTGGCATCTGTCTTCTTTCCATATATCACAGGTGAGTGTTGGCCATAAAGGAGATTACTCCGCAGGGAGACTGTGCATCCATTTCCACCATTAAACTGGATTCAGGTGCTGCCTCTTCTGCTCTCCATAGGCATCCAGTGAGTAATGGATACCCCAGTGCCTCTTGCTGCCCTTTCTTATCTTCTGTTCTGCCTGGAGACGCTCACTGACTCACACAGACAGAAAGACACAAGCACACACTCACTTTCTCAAACAGGAACTCTTAGTCACTTACTTCTCGTCTGGCGACTTTCTGGAGTTTTATGATATCAGTGTTCAAAAGAGGAATTTTGGATCTTGACAGATTGGCCTCCACACTGTAGCACGTCCTTCATCCCCTGTCCTCGAGAGGACGTAATGCACTCTCCGTAAACTTGCCAAAAATACTTTCTGTGTTTAATCTGTTTTATTTTACTGATCACATTCAAGAAGGAACAGAGTTGATTTTAGTCTTTTCAAAAAAGAACTGTGGTCTAACATTGCTACTGGCGTCTGTGTATTGAGTAGCTTTGAACTCTAAGACCAAGCTGGACATCTGATAACGCTTCATTGGTCTCACAGTGCTAAAAGCCCATGTCACAGGCCTGTATCCAAACACAGGAATGATTTTCACGGCTGAGAGGATGATGCTCCAAAGCAACTTTAGTGGTGGAAGACGAGATGAAGGAATTGCTTTGTTTTGTTGAGTTTGTGCAACTCACAGTGAGCACAGAAAGGATAGGAAATGATACAAAAAGGAAGGATACGATGACATCAGGTTTCAACCTTCAGCACTGAAGACATATTGAATAAAGTCTTCTGCCAAAAAAGTCACATAGCTAAATCTGAAAGTGGATTAAAGTGAAAAGTGTTTCTTAAGTATTTTCTGTGAAAAAAACTCTAATTAGCCTTAAATGCAATTGCCTTTTAAATAAAGCTTCGGATATTATTACACTCATTAAAACATAATCCTAAAAGTCAATTTCTTATTTCTGTCTTTCACCCACTTATTTAGTCTGTTTTTCTCTTTGGAATGACTTTGAAATGTCTTCAAATGGGATTACGTATTGCCAACTCTATTCCATTTCCTCATCGTCCTAACATCTGCATAAATTAAGCAATTACTTTGTATTTTTCCAAAATGGAATGTTAACCATTTCAAAAGTAAAAAGTACTACTCCAACATTTCTGAGAACTGTAGTTTTAGCCATGCAATGTCAGTCCATCTGTCCAACACTTTGATGCAGACTAAATTATCTCAACAGCTATGGGATGACTTGCCATGACATTTGGTACAAATATTCATGTTCCCTTGAGGATTAAACCTACTGACTTACCTCCTACCTGCCTCTTATTTTGTCCAATACTGTGGTTTATGACCAAATTCCTGCAAAACAGATGCCATTCCCATCAGCCTCAGTTGTACTTCGTGTTTTGAGTTAATTAGCAAAGGTTAGCATGCTAAACTAAGATGATCAACACTATACCAGCTAAATATTGGTCTGTTAAAATTGTCAATGTGCGCATGTTAGCATGCTTATTTTAGCATTTAGCTCAAAGCACTGCAATACCTTAGTACAGCCTCACAGAAGGTTTATTCTTGTTAAATACTGTGATTTGCTCCTCCATGGTTAGAAAAAATGTGAATGGCAGTTATATGTTGTGCCTCATCATACTGAGTAGGCTGTGATAGCAGGTATGGAAAATGCTGATGGCAATGACATAACTGCCTAAAAGGAACATTAACTAAAACCTTTGCATTGGCAATAACTCAGTATGTTGAACCTTTGACAGGTCTCTTCCTGTATCGGCTGGCAGTGCACTTCTCATCCCTCCACTCCACTCTCCATGTCTGCGATGCTTTGAACACAATCCTCCTGTGTTCAGTCACTGGTGCTGAGAGCTCGATTTCAACAATTTGTGTTGAGCTGATCCAAAACTCAGGTGATGTGAAAGGCACTTGGCTGAGATGTAATGTTGCCATGAAGTGTGGCCTGTTACATGCATCCATCTGTTGCATGAAGTCATGCCTGTGCGGATCAACACTGTAGTCCCCAGCATGTCAAAAGCAAATTGTTTCAGGAGTGTTAAATTATTGCTGCACGAAACTCAATCTATTCCCCTATCCCCTATTGTCACTCCAGTTTGGTCACGTTTGATCCTGCCACCTCAGTTTAAAGTGGTTCTCTTTGGAAGGCTGCTGTTTTTTCCACTGTATCCCCCTTTATTACGAGTAAATAGCCATAATAATCTATCTCTCCTGCTTCTGGAGCAGAAAATCTTTGATGACTGAAGCAAAGTTTCTCTCCGGGGCTCAGATTATCCATCAAAGACCTCCAGCAGAACCATTACCTTGCTTGAACAATACACAAACAAATTGTGGAAAAGGCTTCTGAGATGTTCCATATGAAAGCTTGCCTGAACACCTGAAAGAGCAGGCAGCGCGCACATATGGGAAATTCCCATCTCGTCAGAAATGCATGGTGATGTATCCCGAGGGTTTCAGGGAGCACCTCCTAGTGTGTAATTACTGGACTGAAATACTTGGTTCATTATACTCCTCAGACCCCACACACTGTATCAGTGTCACAACAGAGATGAGAAAATTAGACATTTATTGTGAATGACAAATGAAGGAAGTATTTGTAAAATAGCTGCTTACAGTGAAGACAAATGGATCTGACAGTTTGTTAAATTCATGAGTGTGCTTTACTTTTGTAAGAGCAACATTTCCTTAGTCAATGTGTAATACAAACCATATGTTCACTGCAGTAATTACATTTTTAACATTTATTTACTTTAGTCTTTCTTAAATATACATTTCTGTATATTAACAATTATTATCATTAGAGTTAGAGTAATTTATATATTTGTCTTCTATTTTATTTAAATTGAAAAGAATTCACGATATTGATGTAAAACATCCTTGTATTTGTTAAGACATGAGTGCTTATTTGGTTATAGTTGTAATTACTTCCTGAGAGAAAAAAAAAATTATTTATTTTTCTGCAGTGATAGTGCCCCCTGTATTAATGTTCTCCAGTGGGAGTGAATTTCTGGTGCAGATCATGGATGTAGTATATGAACTGGATGCCGGGTTGCCATCGGTGTAATATCACTTAACTTCCAGTCTAAAGCTGCTGTATATGAAAGCACAGGTATGCCATCAGCTCATGTCATCTATGTTCTGAATGCAGCAAAGTAACTAAACTAAACTTCTTTTTAATTTCGCCTCTATTGTTTTGGTTCATGTGTGCTGCTGGTAGATTCAGGAGCACGAGAGACTTTTTCCCCAATCTAAAAATGTCACAGCAGCCGATGTATTCTGTGTCACTTCATATCATATTCTGATTGGTTGGTTTGTAGATGTGGGTCATGACAGCAGTCACACTGTTAGAATTTGGTCCTAAATTTCTGACACAGTCAGAATTTTGCCTCAAGCTGTCTTAGTTTCTTTCACGATTATCAACTTTCATCTCAGATAGCCCATAATTGTACAGTGTGAAGGGGCCTTAATGGGCAGTAAGGGAGAGGTGAGTTCACAGGACTTTCTCTTGCTGTGAGTTTTGACAGTCAAGTCATGAGTCTGGTCAAGGAAGTACATCTCAGTTGCCAGTCAATCAATGTCAAGTGAAATGCCCACTTAGAGACTTGAAGCTTAGATGATGTTTCCACAAATATGCCCAAAATGTTTGTCTGTTTTGGAAAATGTAAAACCCTGCAAAGTAGATGTAATTTACTGTTTATGTTTCCTTCAAATTTCAGTTCAACTTTGAATGTGTATGTAGCATACATTCAGAGTCTTGAAAGTTATGATTTGGGCATAAAGGGGACAACTGAACAAAACTTGCTGCTTTCAAGTACTGCTTGAAAGTTTGTGAACAATTTAGCATTTGCTCTATTTCTGCATAAATATCACCTAAAATGTGATCAGATTTCAATTCAAGTCCTAAAACTAGATAAAAAGACATTAGTTAAACCAATAAGACAAAAACCTTACATTTGTTTGTTTATTTATTGAGAAAAATGATCCAATGTAACATATGTGTGTGTGGCAAAAGTGTGTGAACCCCTAGGATTATCAATGTATTTGAAAGAGAAATTAGTCAATCAGTGAAATGACAATCAAGTGTAAGTCTGGGAGGCCCTGCCTTATTTCAAGAAGAGAAATCTGGATCTTTACTATCAAAGTCTGAGCTTTACAACACAGGTTTTGTGGAAGTGTGTCATGGCTCAAACAAAGGATATTTCTAAGGACCTTAAAAGAAGAGTTGTTGATACTCACCAAGCTGGAAAGAGTTTCAAAACCATTTCTAAAGAGTCTGGACTCCGCCAGTCGACTGTCAGGCAGACTGTGTATAAATTGAAGACATCCAACACCATTATTACCCTCCCCTGGGGTGATCAAACAAAGATCACACCAAGAGCAGGCAATGTTCATGAGTCCACCATCGGGAGACCATTGAACATCACTGGTGTGCATGGCAGAGTTGCAAGGAAAAAAAAACACTTCTCTCCAATAAGAACATTGCTGCTATGTATAGTTTGCTCAAGATAATCCAGAAGAATGTGGCTGGATGAGACCAAAATCAAACTTTTCAAACTTTTTGAATGAGAAGCATTATGTTTGCTGATGAGCAAACACTGCATTCCAGCATAAGAACCTTGTACCCTGTGAAGCATAGTGGTGGTAGTATCATGGTTTAGGCCTGCTTTGCTGCCTCTGAACCAGGAAAGCTTGCAATCCTTGATGGAGCTATAGATTCTGACTTGTACGAGAAAATTCTAGGGAAAATGTCAAGGTATCTGTCTTGGAACTGAAACTCAACAGAGCAGAAGAGGGATAATGTTTTGGAATGGCCGAGTCAAAATCCTGAACTTAATCCTATAGAAATGCTGTTGAAGGACCTGAAGCGAGCAGTTCATGCCCACTAACATCCTTGAGTTGGGACTGTTCTGTAAGGAGGAATGAGCTAAAATTCCTCCAAACTGATGTGCAGAGCTGATAAACAGTCACTTGAAATGTTTGGTTGAAGTTATTGCTGCAAAATAGGGTCACATCAGTTACTGAAAGTAAGGATTGACATGCTTTTGCCTCACATAAATATGCTATGTAAACTTGGATAATGTTCCTCAATAAATAAGTGAAAAAGTTTATGTTTTTGTCTCATTTATTAAATTGGGTTCCCTTTATCTAGTTTTAGTTTTGGTTTTAGGTCATATTTATGCAGAAATAAAGAAAATTCTAAAGGGTTCACAAAATTTCTGGCATCACTGTATATTGTGTGTTTGTTGTTAAGGAAGTTTTGATGAACAGCTTTTTTAAAAGTGAGGAAAACAGCTGAACTTTTCTGCAACGATGTCAACTGAGTACACCAGCAGGAATACTGTAATGGGGCAACCAGGACAATCAACACAAACTGGGAAAAGAATGTGAACTACGTACACAATGTTATTGCTTTTGACTTTAAGAACACGTGGAAGTTTAGTTAGCGACGACAGAAGCTGCATTTGTGGATCTTGCTCTGACTCACTGCCAGACAGCAGGGACAGAGGGCACCTCATGACATGTATGAGAGGTGACTGGATGACAGACGCTAACGGCGGGACCGTGTGTAAACACGCTCATTGAAGACAGTGTCAATCAACACCCCAGATTAGGGCTCAGGCTATTAGTCAAGTCAGACATCCTTCATCTCTCCTTGAATAGAACTTCAGCAGAATAGCGCACTAATTGAAGTGCCGGCGGACTGAATTGACCTGCAGACAACAAAGTGATAACTCTGAATTATGACAGATTAGAGACTCTGGTGATGTAAAGCCGAAATAACTTTGAGATAAAAGTTTTAAAAAGAAAGCACTCAGTAGAAAGCAAACCAAGGCCAAATAATCTAGCCATGACTTTCAGGGCCATTATCCAAGGAGCCATACTCCGGGTTGCCGATGGCACTACAGGAAAAATCACAGGCTCACCAATACCAGTAGGCTTCTTCTAAATGAGGGCGTTCATATGCACACCAAATCTCATGCCAATCAGGCCATTAGTTTTCAAGATATTTTGGTGACATACTCAAAGTCATAAACCAAAGTATTTGGATAAAGTAAGGATGGGCCTGCTGGTGGCACAGATGCAAAGTCAGGGGATCTCTGAAGTCATTATGATTCATCCTCCAGAGACCATGAATGTCTGTAAAAAAAACTGAGTGCCAATCTATCTAATATTTATTGAGATATTTCAGTCTTGACCAAACAGGTGGACAGGCCAACTGCAATCCATAGAGCCACACCGCTAGCATAGCTAAATAACACGAAGAGCCTGCAGCCACACACTATCGGCTGTGTGAGGCTGTATATTGGGTACAGCAGTGCTTTGAGCTAAATGCTAATATGCCAAAATGCTGAATGCTAAGCAGGTGCTGTTCATATCTAACTTTAGCACAGTAGCATGCTAACATTAATTAGCACAAAACAAAGAAGAGATGAATGGATGTTGATGAAAGAGAGGAAAAAGGGATCCTGAACATTTTGCAATTCATCTTTAGGGGTTCATGAATATGTGTACCAAATTTCTTGACAATACTTTTTTTGAAACATTACATTCAAAACTACTTAATAACCCCATGGTAGTATTATAGGAAAAAGTCATTGTGTCATCAAAGTCATTAGAATTCACCATCTGGGAACCACGAACATGTGCACGAAATTTGGTGGCAATCCATCCAGTAGCTATTGAGATATTTCAGTCTGGACCAAAGTGGTGGACAGACTGACTGCCTGACACTGTCATCCCTAAAAAAGTAACTCTATTATGCAAAAATATCACAGTTACAGGAAACTCTTGTTTATTCTGTATGTTCAACAATGACATTTGGGTTTCCCGGGTAAAATCAAGGTAGTCTTAGTGCTGTTTAAAGCATCTGGTCTGTGTGCAGCTCATGAAGTCAGACTGACTGTCTTCAGAGATTCTCCCGAGACTCTCATGCTGAGATCTACACTGCCCAAGACCAAGTGTTTGTTTAGAGGTGCCTAGACTTTCCTCTCTTAAGATTCTGGCAGCCACGGAAGAAAGACTGAATGAATGAATGAATGAATTACCATTCAGTACCTTTGTAGAGCAGTCATGGTTGTCTGTGATCATAAAAGAAGATGAAGCCTACAGCTTGGAACTGTTCTGCTGTCTTGTTACTGAATCAGAGGAGTGAGAAAGAGATACAGAGAGAAAGTGGGGGTGATGTCATCTGACAGAAGAGGTCATTCTCTCATCTTGTCACACATCACATCCACCAAGGTTTATAAAACCTGCATGCTTTTGTTTTTACCCTCTCTGTGAGTGTTACGCTGCATTTCAGCCCTTATTTTTGTTTCAGTTGTTTAATCTGACTGCTAGATTAGATGGTTTGAATGTTGTGCTGTGAAATCATGCTGGTGGTTCTAAAAAGCCTTTGTCTTGCTTGTGTCAAAGTAAATTGATGTTCACATCCTCTGCAATTGTCAGCAGGTTTGAGTACGTTTGTTAGGAAGACTGACTCAAAACATTACGTGGATGTTGTCACAGCAACCACACCAACCACAAAAAACATATCTGTGCCCACATGACAGTAAACCAAATGATATCAAAAGGCTACTGTAATCAGATTTGGCTGGATGTTTTATTTTCGCTGTAAACAAAGGTGACTTAGCAACATAAAGTTAGATTGACCATGAATAGGTATGTAAGACACACACACACACACACACACAAATACAGTACAGTGGAGTGTCAGAGGCTAAAAGTGCACATATGATTCCTATTTCCTTGCACAGAGTTTTGTTTTACAGATGCGTTTTCACTTGCGTACCTACAGCTGGACCCTGGGTGCATTTTCACAGAAAGTGAAATCACCCATTTTATGCATTTCTAGATCGCAATCCAGCGACACTTGTAAATGCAACCTCTCTCTGTGGAGGTTTTTATTGTGTAACCTGATGATTTGCTAGAGGAGCCAAAACGGATTTGAAATCTTCCCTAATAGCTTCATCTGAGATGGAAAGATTGAAACGTTGTGTGAAGGTGCTGAATTGTTGAGTAGGATTCAAAATGGAAACAGGAACACAGTTGGAAATACCATAGACTGTATAAAGATAGGGAAATACGCTTATTTGTTTTCTTTGCAGAGAGTTCTTATGTCACTGCTGAAAATATGAATTTGGTACAAAGTGTATTATTTGGTGCAAATCACTACAAAATTAGTCTTATTAGAGAGTAATGACTGCTCATATACCCATTTCCAGGATGTATATTCATTCGTCTCATATTCATATGTATCTTTCAGTTAATATACTGAAATTTATAACTATAGCATTGTCGTCCTTTCTGCGGAACCGACAACCCAATCGGTTCTTTTTCCGACAGTGAGTGCACATTCAGGAGGAGGAGACGGTGCACATGTTTCATGCAGGTTAAGTCAAATGCTATGTTTCAATTATGACATCACTTCTCATTCACACACTTCCTATTCCAGTTGTAGTGCCTTGCTTGAGAGCACCTCATCAGCAGTCACTGAGGGCGGGGAGAAAGTTACTCATTCACTTTCCACAGCCAAATATTCCCAGCCAGAGTCAATTAAAGTGCCAGCTCCTCAGTGCAGCACTGCTGGCATACGACCATGTACATTCATACACAAACACTGACATTCCTGAGCCTCTGGAGGCTCCTCTCGCCTCCTCTACACGCTGAACTGGGATATATGATCCACCGCTTATTAAACTGAGCTTACTTGTAATTAAGCCTCCCAGATGGGTTTTGCTTGAGGTTCACTTTAAGCCTCTCTCTCCTGCTGTCTTCCTAAAAGCGATGAGTGAGGAGTAATATGTTTCATAATGTGCCATAGAAAAATGACAGACTGTTGAAAAGTGAGCCATGAGAGCGTGTGCTCAACAAATTCAAGAAAAACCAAACACATCTTGGTTAGTCCTCAATTAGTGTACTGAAGCACCATCATCGCTGTCCTGAACTTACCCCACCAGTTGTGTTGTACGCATAGGGACACTGAAGTGCTATTTCAAAATGATTACACAATATGATCATCATTGCGCTGTCTGCACAATAAAGACTGAAAGGGGAAAAAATACTTTTCCGTGTGTTTCTCTTTAACCACACAGGAACATTCGCAGACAAGGTCTCTGTATAAATCACTAAAAGGCAAAGTCATTACGTAATGACTTATTGCTGTTTTTTGTTTGACTCAACCACAAAAAAGCAGTTGCGCACAATATGCTTGTTTAACAGTAAACAAAATCTGACAACACGCAACATGAAGAACAAGATGGGCAGCCTGAATATGATGTAGCATGGTGCAGTGCACAGCTGTGCGGAGAGGCAGGAAGCCAGGTGTCCAGCAGCAGCGGTCCAGGATCCTGACGGCTCCCTCTGATGCATGTGTAGGCCTCCAACACCTCACCGTGGACCTGCGCCATGCTAACTGCTTTTACAGAAACATCTGGCAGACGACAGGTCTTATGCTCCACTTTCTTGCCAATTAGTGGTCCTCTGCCCTCCTCTCAATCCTATGTAGTACACACACACACACGCACAGACACACACATGCACACACACACTCTCACGTCTCTGTTTTCAACCTGCCAGCTCCTGCCAGGTCGGACACACGGCGACGCAAAAAAAAAAAAAACATGAAAAGAAACCAATTTAAAAGGGCTAATCTACCCATTTTTGAACATGAAGTTTACTTTTACAGTCTCCAGCTGGTGCTGCTTGGAGTGTGTGGAAGCAATCAGGAAAAACAGAAAGAGGGAGAGAGAGAAATTATGTTCGCAGATTCAAATGCCACTAAGCCTGGAGGATAAACTGCAGAAATGTATAAAGGCCCCATTGAAACAAATTCTGATCTGACTGCTTGGGCAATTGCCTCCAAATAGATGTCGCATTTTGTTTTTATTTGCTAAATAGGAGGTCACTTTGCAAAAAATAGAAACGTTTGGCTCGCGAGACCGATCATTAGCCCTCAAAAGCCACTTCAAAGTGTGCTGGTGTGTGAGTCGCTGAGTGGGGAAACACAAGAAAAAGCGCTGATGGTTTTCACGTCTCTGTGTCCGTTTGTTTTCATTTATCAGGCCTATAAGTATTGTCTCGCTACCATATGCCTGGAATTATGTGGCCGTGCTGTGTGCATTTATATATTTTAATGGTGTTGTTGCTTGAGCAGTAATGTTTTTATTGTCTGAATGATCCCTCTGTTGCGTGTCTTTAGCTGTTTGGGAAATTAACGGCCAGAAAGAGAGGTTTTTGTCAGAGATTTACACAAAAGAGGAACCAAACTCTTCATGTTCTGTCTACTATGTCATTTCATAATCACTGCCTTTTTAGATTTTCCCGCTAATACATAAATATGTAAACATCACAGGCCACTGCTGAGGTGTTTGTGAAGCTCAAACCCTGTCTGAGCAAGCCCATACCCTTTCCTTCGCCCCGCGGATGACTCTCCTCTGGCCTCGCCGTTTGACATGTTGCTCCTCTGATGGATGTGCGCCGTCTGGACAAGGTGGCCCTGCGCTTTCATCAGGCCCTCAGCAGGCAGATAGGCCGAGGGAGCGGGACGAGCATCCCATGCCTCCACATGGGAGATAAAACAACCGTCCCATGTCACCACGCTGGAGATAAAACAAGGCTCCTCTTCACAGATCGTACATCAACATTATACCGTCTGACGCCAGGAAGCGGCAAAGCATGCTGGGTAGACAACACACCTACACAGGAAGATGGATCTCTCTAATCTAAGGAGTAAACACATAAATTATCCAGGGATATTCTTAACCGTGTGCAAGAGAAGTTGGTTTCAATTTAGCTGAGACGTTTGCAGCCTATTGCATACGTCTCCTAAGATTCTTATCTGATGGCTGAAACTGATATTTTGAATTAATTTCATGTTGTCAGAGAATCTTTTAACCTTGGTGAAATTCATTACAGTGTGTGTGACAGTGACATGTAACTACCTGACTATCCTGCTGGGACTGGAAAGCCTGACAAATAGCGTCTATAGCAGCTTTCCCCGTCACACTCTTCATCTGGGAATCAAAACACATCATCCTCACGTCTGTCTGAAATGCTGCATGGCTCTGCAGGGGCGCATCTCTTTAAAATCGACCGGTCTGGTGATTTTTCAGGAGACCATGATGATCTGTGAAGAGAAGACAGAAGAAGAAGAGTATTCATCTTTCACCCCAGCTTAGATCAGTCTTCCTCGATAGAGTCTGTATTTTTCCTTTGCATGGTTATGTCTCTCCTCTGAACTTTTTCTTCATCTTTTCCACAGTTCGCATTGAGAGTGACGCAGTTTGATCCTTCACCTAGCCCAAGCAGTTTTCAGTTGAGGTCTGACAAACACTTGACATCAGAATCTCATTGTATCACTCACTCAGTTCCTCCTCTGTTCTCAGCCTTTCAAACCCGATTACACGTGATTGTTGTGTTATCCTCCAAACACGGTCGAGCCACCTGTCATCCGTCTTTCCACTTAACTAAATGTGGTTTTCATCTCTCCAGCATGGTTTAGATTTCTCCTCGGAGCTGCGCCGCCTTCTATTCTTTCCATGACCGTGATTTGGCCCGTTTGGTTTATGGCGTTCAGATGCCCATTGGCTTGCAGGGGACTGTTTATTTGGAGAACTGGCACTCACACTGTCTCAACAACCTCCCAGACAAGTGCACCGCAAGCTTTAATTACTGGAGTTTGAAATGAGGCTCCATTAAAATGAATGACCTTCATTAAAGCGGTATTAAGGGACAGATGCCTTCACTGGTGGGGTGAACATGTAGAGGAAAGGGAAAAGGGGGGTGGGGACCACTTGACCAGACGTACAAGTGCCTGAATAAACAGCTCAGCAGGTTTTTCTTTCTTTTGCTCTCTTTCAGTGAAGCCCCGCTACGACTGCCATCGAGATTACAACCACCTGGCCATGCGTCCTGCTAGCCCCCTACCCCAAACATTTTAATCATGGATAAAATTCATTTATATGTTGCGATAATTGTGCCTAATTGTTTCTTTGAAGGGGAGTGAGGCCAGCAGCATCTGGCTGACATATGGCTCCATGTTTGTGAGAGTGACTTTGTGCCCAGCAGGAAACCATGGGCCTGATCGACTCTCTGTTGCCCATTGAGCCAGAATGGTCTGGTCCAAAGAAGCCGATCTGGTGACTGAGTTGGGCTAGGTATTTAAGCACTCAGCCTCACTTCACATGTTTTTGAGCCTCAGTGAAGGTGTGTCACCGCCAGAATTTGGCTGGACATGTTCTTCTCTTTAGGAATTCAGCAGCAGCTTCAACTTCCACAGCTGGGTTTCCCCTTTCTGGTTGTACAGTACATTCCAGATGGCCCACAGACCCTGTGATGGTATGCGCAAACACATACTGCACTTAAGTGCATCTGTGTAGTAATGAACACATAAGGATGCACACTTTCACCAGACACATGTTGCCACAAGCCAGAATCCTAGAAATTAGGTTCATTATGGACTATTCTGCACCTTGTGCCCAGATCTGGATGTCAGGGTGGTGGAAGGAGTGTAGCATGTCCAGCTTTCATCCTGGAGACCTCCTGTCAACGACCTTTCAGGTTTCAGTCCTGTATGTCAGAAATACAACAGGAGAGCAACTGGTTTATCTGTTTACAGTGCAGCCAAGCAAAAGATTGATGTTGTAATTGGAAAGTAATAATTGCAACAGTGATCTGATTTCATGCTGCTCACAACAGCAGGGCACAGTAAAATCAGTTACCTTGCAACGGAGTTGGAGGTGCTCTTCATCCAAATGTGGCTGCTGCTTCTTTCTCCATTACTCCCTTGCAAAAAATAAAAATAACCTCCTGACGAATGACCATGCCTTGTTTTGTAGATGCATTTTTGATGAACATTCTCTGAATACATTGCATTTCCTGTGACTGCTTCACAATTAAAGCCACTCTGTGTTTCGCCATATGAATACTTGGGAAATGCTCAGTTTGCATCAGCAGTAACTTTATACAGCTCTGATACAGTGTTGGGAGAGTGAACAATGAGCAGGGAGGTTGATATCAATGAGATAAAATGAAAACAACACTGAAATACATGTGAGGCGAATCCAGAGCAGGAATGGCAGCAACACTAATAATAAAAACTACTAAATAGAGAGGTCATTATAGAATTTAAATACGTTGAATGAGTGTTGCTAAAAAAAAAATGCCGACCACATACAGTAAAGCATAACAGGAGTTGATGTGGTGAAAATCTTAAGGATTATAAAATTTTCATTTTTATTAACCGTAACCATGATCTTTTTCTAACCTCAACCATATAGTAGTTGTCATGCACAAATACTGCAGAATACCAAAATTTTGAAAACATTTTGATTGGACAGAGAAATGTTTGTATTGAATGTAATCCGGGGTTTTGAAGAATGGTCCAATATTGACGTTCTTGTTTGGCGACGGGGTTGATTCTCAACATGCAGAGGCAAGCTCATAAATGCAGAGTGGCACCAGCTCTTCTGTGATTAAAGGACGCATATGTATGTGTGTGTGAGGGAGATGAGCACACACACACACACACACACACACATGCTCTCATTTCAGCTACAAGGCACATGTCGTCACTGACACATGCATACAAACCTGAGTGCAGTCAAATATAAACATAACCTTCCCCAAAAACTGGAGATCTGGAGATACAAACACAGGTTACCATCTAAAAGAAGATTATTTTTTCTTTCTGTCCCTGAGTGATATTCTCATTCACGCTGAGAGCCTGTCAGTCAGTCACCCATCCCACCCCCCACCCCCACATACACACACACACCTATTCCCACCTCGTCATTGAGTGTCGTTGATGCTGACATGTCACATCTGGAAGCTCTTCCCTACATGTGCTGCTTAGACATTTCTCTGCTCACTCTCCCTTTCCCAGGAGGCTTGATTGTGAAGCTCCTGTAATGATGTGAAAAAGGAGACTGAGATTTCAACACAACAGCTTTGAGCTATTGAATGGGTTCTGGACACATTCTTCCCTTGACGTTACAGGATCACTTTCCTCAATAGGTGGAGAATAAAGGGAGATCAAAATGGTAGCAATTTGCTGCGAGTCCCAGATTCTGTGCCAAGTCTTTAACACCTTGTTTGTTCTCAGGGGTTCTTTGTGTAAGGTCAGAAAAGTGAAACCTATTTTTAAGTTGACAAGGATGAGATACTTTGTGGCATGTGTGATATAGCACGCTAGCATCTATTGTAAGTAAAGCATGAAATTTGAAAAATGTTTGTTGGACACTTGACACTTGTTAGCTTTGTGGGCGGCAACAAAGCCACTTCAAGCCTCTGTTTCCTGTGGAAAATCTATGCTAAGTGTGCTGCTGTGTTACAGGCGGGGTGTTTCTTTGGCAGCAGGAGAGAATGAAATAATCATTAATATGTCTGAAGGGTAAATGATGTCATTCACAGTGAATAAATGTTGCTGTCAGGCCCTGGAAGCCATTTGTAGAGAAAGTGACACTTTGGGCTATAGTGTTTCACAAGCACAGCTATGTTACACAATGTAACATACACTGCACACAACATAGGTGTGTACCCACACACCACACACACACTCATACACACATACATGTGTAGCCCAGTCCATTGATGAAGGGTAGGATGATCTGCTTCCAGTTAGGTTGCACAGTGTTCCTGTTCGGCGGGTGTACAAAGAGATGGATCCAATTTCAAGACATGCTTTTAATGAAACTCAAACTGAAACACGTTTCTGATTGGAGAACAAAGACGGAGAATCAAAAGCTGTTGCAGAGGTGACCTGGGCTAAAGCGTGCTCACAGCTCTAAACACCAGCCCCTCACAAAAGGCCCAAACTCCAAACAAGGCCCCTCCAAAGCATCCTGTTCCCGCAACACCGCAAAGCAGCCTGACGAATGTAGCCAGACTTTATACCTTTGCTATCTAGAATTACAATTTGTTTTGAAAACTCTATGACATATAGATAAACTACAATTTAGGTTGCTTATGACTTCCAGAGATGTAAGGGCCAGCAGCTCAAGCTACTGAAAGCTTGGAAGGCTTTGAAGACAAGAAACATTTTGAAAATCAGTTGAATGAACTGAAATTTCAAACATATGTTGTCATATGCAGCACACACACATGAAAGATGTACATAGGTAATAAAAACAAAAAGTACTTTCTCAGACAAGAAATTGTTTAACTGGATAAACAAAAAGAAAAATTCCGTCTTGAACATAATTTTATTCCTGTGTAAGTTATGAAGTGAAATTGGCTATGTTTGAGGCAATAGTTTTGACATTTTTGGAAATACGCCTTTTCATTTCCCTGCCAACAGTTCCATGAGCAGATTAATACCACTTTTATTTTGGTCTGGTAAATATACAGCTACCGGCAGTAGTAGTTTAGCAAAGACTGGAAACACAGGCAAACAGCTAACCTAGATCTGTCCGAAGGTAACAAAATCTGCCTACCACCACTTTGAAAGCTCACTACTTAACACTTAATACCTTGTCTGTTTAATTTGTACAAATACTGAAGTGTAAATATGTGAGGGACTATTTCTTGGCTGGTCACAGTAACTTCCTGAAGAATTGTTGTGTGCTGCCAAGAAATATCCATAACCCTCCATAACACTTGTCACAAATCCAGACTAGCTCCAGTCTTTGTGCTAAGCTAAGCTAACCAGCTTTTGGCTGTAGCCTTAAAGATATGATGGTGGTTCCTATACTATGGACAACTATTCCTTTTAACTTTAACCCCCCAGACCTCCATTTAAATGAGTACAGTGGAAAAAAGTAGTGTAATTGTAAAAAAACGTAAATTCTCCTTCGCCATTAATGAAATTAAAACCAATTACTTCATCCTTTGAACCTCAACTCAGCACAAAAGACTACATTT
Source organism: Euthynnus affinis (assembly GCA_029490765.1). Classification (NCBI taxonomy): domain Eukaryota; kingdom Metazoa; phylum Chordata; class Actinopteri; order Scombriformes; family Scombridae; genus Euthynnus; species Euthynnus affinis. The sequence continues at coordinate 9,401,729 of CM055848.1, forward strand.
ACAACACAAATCCTGTTCAAATGATCCATATCAGCTCGGGGAGTGAAAACCTCCAAGCGTTGATCTTTAGTCCATTCTTCTAGTCAGACCAGGAGGAAGGTCCATTACTTTCCCCACAGAGACTGCTGTGTTTGGTGGTCCACTGCCCCGAGGTCTCTGAGCTCAGCCTGCACCTGTGGCTGGTCGTGTCCAGAGCTGAAGAAAAGAAAACAAATACAGTAAATAACTCTGCCTAATGGAGCTTAAGAGTGGCCTCGCTCATTTGCCGTGAAGAACAGATCGGTCTGAAATGACTTTGAATGAGCACAATGCTAGTGCGTCGCGGTGTGAGCGCTGCCGTGCTTGAGTAACCTTGTGATGGTATCAGTTTAAACCGTGTGCTAGGAAAAAAGGGGGAGATGTGAGATCAACGACCGTAGGTTTGGTGCAGAGGTTAAATATACGGGTTGCCCACATTTGCCAGGAGAAACAAGCGGAAAGTCCTACACAAACATCATTGTCTGCTACTGAGGCACAAAGACTGAGGGGTAGTGCATCAAAGACTCATTCAAGGACATGGAGGTAAACTGTCTCAGACCACAACACAAGCTGAAACCTGAGAGAGTAAATGAGGTCTCTCTCTATTTACTACCTGGTTATTTTCATTTTAAAAGAAAAAAAGCAGCATTTCTCTCTTTTGTGTGTAGTTCTTACAGGTATTATCTTGAAAAGTTAGTACTATTGCACAGTATCTGTAGACAAAAGCATTATTCTCTGTACTATGTACTACATCCATTTTCACGGTGGCAAGCAGAAGCAGGATTTTACCTCTTCTTTGCTCTGCAGACAGGATTTTATTTATAACAAGGGTGTAATTTATGAGAATCTGAAGGCCCTGACTACTCCATAACCCGAGTCTGACTCACTCATTCTTCAGTGTGACAGGGCTGGGCTCCTGGAGTTATGAGATCAAGGCTGATGTCTTACAGAGCACCGCTCGGGGGAACAGGTATCTGCACTTCCTTATTTTATCAGCTCTCCAACAAGTGAACATGAACACGGGCCTCTATAAATCATTTGCTTCTGATGACAGCCTAGAGGCAGCAAAGCGGAGCATTGTCTGATGTTGTACATGTGTGCTGTCTTTTTTTTCTTCTTTTTTTTTGTAGCTTCGTAGCAACACAGCATGACAGGCTCCTTGTGTATCTGTACGGAGTGTAATACACCTGCAGATTGTGAGGAGTAAATGACTGTAGTTGTGCTTCATCGATGATTGGGAGCCATTTTAGCTTTAGCATCTACCACCTTATATTAGGTGCTAGCATCAACAGCGTTTATCATCACTTGGTATATGATGGACTCTTTTTTTTTTTACACATTTCACAACATCGCCTGTATGCATGCACGTACATACAGTATTGTATGTGTTTATACAAGCTACTGACAGCTTTTGTTGATAGAGTGCCAAAAGTGAATGGGTGTGGGAGTGAACCAGGGTGCTTTTATGCAAGAGGTCCATGACCTTGATTCTCTTTCCGCTCTACTGTTTCTGTTAGAGGGAGTGAGGAGGAGAAAGTGAACACACAAACATGCATGCATGTTTTTCAGCGTATGTATATCGTCTGGGCTGAGTGGGTTGTGTGTGTGTGACAGATATGGTCACGGTCAACAAGACAAGAACAACAGATTCATTACATTTGTTTGACCGATAACTTCCTGTGGAAGATAGATGTGTTTTGGCGCAGGCAGCTGTTCACTCTGACAACAGTCACTCCCCTTGCATGATGTCCCTGTATGGTGGGGGTGAATTATCATTCAGTGCACGTACGTGTGTGAGTATGTTTATGTGTGTGCGTGTGTGTGTGGTCTGGGTTAACAGGTTCAGCGTGGCTAATTCAGAAGGGCCCAGACAGAAACCTTGTCTCACCTCACACTTTTCAGAAGGGCCACAGACACCGGAGGCCTTTCTCCATGAAGTTAGCGTCCGTGTGCATGTTCGTCTGTGTGCGCATGTGTGTTTGTGCGTCTCTTAATGTGTTTGTTCGGCTGTTCGCTGGAGCGTAACCTAAATCAGCACATGAAAGGTGTGTATCTCAGTGTTGCTTCTCTTGCTGCTCTGAGAGGAAACAGACCCTTACTGTGGTGTTTGGTTTCTCCAAACTCACACAGGACTCTATTTCAAGCATGGTGCAAAATTCAAAACAGAAATGTAGAATGAGACAATAAGGCCAATATTATGTCACTAGTTAGGTTTAATTCCACTGATTGCTCATTGCTGTTCCAAATATATAAATTTGGCAAGAATAAAAAAATGAAATAATTTGCATGTATTGAAATTTGCTTTTTCTTTCATCCGACGCACCAGTGTTTCGCATTTACTTCAAATGTTCTTAAGCAGAGTTTAATAATTCCATTTCACAGTGCTGTGGTTCTGTTTAGAATGAATGAATCCTCTTCTCAGTGTTGTCTCTGTGTGTGTTCCTCCAGTGAAACATTTGCAGTCATTAGCCCTGGCCTCTCTTGTCCTAACTGGTTCACCAGCCCAGCAGGAGCTCTGTGTTATTTGTATTGGGCCGTGTGTGTAACGCTGGTCTCCCAAAACGGCAAGATTATGGGGGCTGAGACAATAACAGCGCAGGGAGGGGGAGGATGAGCAGCAGTCTGACCAAAGTGAAAAGCGAGGAATTATGGAGTATCTCTCATCACATTTGCGCAAATGTTTTGGCTAGACCAGTTGAGTCTTCTCTGTCATCACTAATCACCTAACAAGAAATCCCTGAGCAGCACTTCGGTGGGAAGGGGAGAACCAGCAAGACGACTGTGGTTGCAGGAGAGGCTGCCTTTTCACGCAGCAGTTTCAAATATTCACAGACTAATAAAAAAGAATGGGTTGAATTTGGTTTCTGGCAGCTCATCATACACATTTTCCCCTTTGTGGCTCACACTGAACCTTGGCAAAGGTCAAAATCTTATTGGATTTTCTATTTTGTTGTATGTTTTCTGCCAAGTCGAATTTCTGCTTTGACAGCTGAACTTGAGCACAACATCAGCATCGTTTCTTTCACCCCTGCAGGCTGCTGTTGTCGTTTGTGGTCCATTTTGTAAGATCACACTTTATAAATGGCCGACCTTGTTTGACTTTCAAATCGGTTCTGTTGCTGCAGAGCATGGCCACGTAACAGAGACACGAGACATCCACCCAGAGTGTATGAAGCGAGGACAGCCCTGTAGTTCCTAATGAGATTGAGGAGTGATGGCACACAGCAACAATGTGCTGACAGAACTGACCAACACTAAAGCTCCAGAGGTGGATCAGCGCACTGACTGATGTCATCAACCCTCCAGCTTTTCAGAATGAGCCTCTATGTCCTGTAACTCACTGCAGGGGCCTTTCATCTCCTGTGTTCCTTCATAGTTAGAAAAAGTCAACATTCCTGTTTATTGGAATAAGCAGCTATACACTGCATACACTGTGCCATTCTTGGCACCAGGGGAGGACAAAACTGGGAAAAGGAGACAATTCTCCATCATTCTTCTAGAGCGTTTCCTGGCCAGTTTTTCACCTCTGTATATTGTTGAGTTCTTGCCTCTCTCACGAGTCTGTGTCCAAGGCACCATTGTGCTCCAACGCTTCAAATGTGGTTCCATTTCCTGCGGGCAGTTTAAACATAAACAATCAGAGCATGCTGTTTCCCCATCAATATACGTCTGCTCTTATTTTTGCAGGGTCTTTCTGCATGGAAAAGAAAATTTGATGTAGAATGACAAGACATATTCCCAATTTTTGTTTCCTCTAGAGTGGAAGCAATTTATCATAATCATAATTTAAAGGCTACATTAACTGATTTTTTTTGGCCACTCGGGGGCAGCGGAAACAAGCTGTACACACAACATTGATTTATTATTAATTATCATCTTATGAAGTCATTTACAAAGAGTTGCTATCCACAAAACACAAAGCAACATTCATTAGGAGTAGTGTTTCTGTCCACATGATGAATGTAAGTCCAATATTCACTCTCTTTTAACTCTAGCTGTTTGGCTCTCCAACAACTAATGAGAAAAATATCTGTCTCTATCTGCTAAATACTGCTAGTTATTAACTTTGTCTGCAGTTTGGTGCAAGGTACATACAGTAGGTTTTAAGAGCACATGTGCATCTGCTACATGTGGACACATTGATGAGAGCAGCGAGTAAACCAAGACAATAAAGTTGGGTGCTGCAAAACCAAAACAATGAGCTGAAAGACCCTAAACCCTTCTGTACAGCTATACATTTACATATTTATATTTCTCTGGTTCTCTGAGTGTGTCACCACAAACAACACCTTTCACATATACACAGTCATTTGATCATTATAAAGTATTGATTATAGCCGCTTTAAAAATCTAATTGTCAAACTCTGTAATGCATGACTAATAAAAAAAAATCTTCAATTTCAAAGACATTTTTGTGGTGTCTTGCTAAAATGAAGGTTTTGAGTATGGTGGGGATGGGCATGTTAATGACAGTTCCTCTCCCAATTTCCTCCTAATGAAATAATTCCCTTCTACCTGAGCTGATACACCACTCTCTTGCCTGGAGTGGAGTCTAGAGATTAAATTAGAAACATCTTGTAATTCAGCAAGCAAGACAGAGATACCATGAGAATGTTGTGTGTGTGTGTGTGTGTGCGTGTGTGTATTCTTCAGGTTAGATTTCGGCTCAAGCCCTATGGCCTTGTGTCAAGCATTTGACCTTTTGCTGGTTTTCAGGATCAAGGCTTTTTAGGTACCCAAGTGCCACAGTCTGTTTCCATGGAAATGTGGCTTTAAGGGAATGTCCATCACTGCTGAAAGGGTGACCCAGAATACCCAAACACACCCTGCCTGATCGTATTAAAATTCTTTTGGATGGCACTCTTCTCTGGGCACGCATTCCACCTTCATTGGTCAAGCGAACTGGAAGGGAAGGCTACCTATTGCTATGGCAACAAAGGCCAAACAGAGAGGTCAGACAAGCGTGTCCGTGTCATTCCTAACGTGACAGTGGTCTGCCATAAACCCGAGCCGGCGTGGTAATGATACTCCTGCGCAGTGGGCAGGGCTGGCGTTCGGCTTTGTGGAAACTGGTCGGGGCCCAGTCTGGCCACACTCACAAATGGGGAGGCAACACAGGAAACCGGGGCTTCCAGTAAAAACATGTAATTAGAAACACATTGACTGGGAGCTTTGGCATGATACACCCAGCAGGAAGGGAGAGACACATGCAGTCAGGGATGCACGCGGCGGAAAAAAAAAGGGGGTTTGATTGAAGTGGAGGACAAGATCACTGGGGTATTGGGTCACTGGAAAGTCCCATGAGAAAATCATATGTTGTTGAGGCAAAACTACTGGAAAACATGGACCTCGACATGGACAGTGACAGGCAAGACACATCATTACAGACACTGATCAATGAAAACCAGGAATATCTCAACACACAGGCCGACATCTCAGACCTGTCAGTTTAGGACAGACAAGACATGTGGCAGACAATAATATCCCACTGTTGGAAATCCCTACTACTACTACTGTTTACAAGACGCAATATAAGTGCCACTGTATTTGAGAGTGCGTCAGTATGGCTTGGAGGCCTCGCCACTAAAGAGCAGGCGGCGGGCAGCACGAGCCCAGTGGGCAGCGTGGCCGTGTGGCAAGAGCCACGCCCTGCATGGCCATGTGGTGAACCAAGCTCCAGAGGGAGAGCAGGTCAACCTGGCCACATATGATATGAGGACCAGAGTCATCACTAACCACGCTCGTCAGGAAGCCTGACAGAGACTGATAGGAGTGTGGAAACATGCAGAATTTGACTGAGCAACAGAGATGAAATGTAATCTAACATGAGTAATAGTAATTAGTTAATTGTTCTACAAACGGTGCACACTCAAATACGTGAAGACAAGCATATTGCAATAGTTATGTGTTTTTAGGAAGCCAAAGCCACACGACACAAGATTTATTGAGTTTGAACAGCAGCCCATTTGACAAACTTCACAGAGCGCCGATGAGAACGACTCACAGCTCTCCTACTCTCAGCTCACCACACATCAGATTCTCACAGAGTTAAATCCTGAGATACCAAGAGAGCCTCTGCAGGGGATGGACGTGAGAAATAGTCCCCGCATCCACAGAAGAGAAACCATCAGAGGGACTCTTTAGTGTGTGGCTTTACAGATCAGGCGAGTGTTGACTGTGGCCTCAGCAAAAAAGAAAGGGCCTTAATTAGCCTTCGCTCCCAGCAGACTGCCAACCCAAGAATAGAGGTTAGATTAACAACAAGAAGTGAACACTTTTAATCAACTCTCAAAGCGTTTCCTTGTACCCCTAATGTCAACAGTTCACAAACACGTAATTAGAGCGACCAGAGGAAATGGATGTTTGGTAGGTGATGATGAGGTTTTATACATTTCAAAATACAAACGTGTGAAGTGACAATTCACAGTCTACAGATGCAGAATAAACAGCTGGGAAACGTGGAAAGCAAATGGATCTGGATACAAAACAGGACAGAAATGCACTTCCATTGAAATACATGACATACTGTATTGAACAAAGATGAATGAAGAACTATGTAAACACATACTGTAAGGAACAATATCCCTGGGCCATTCATATGAAAACATGCAACAATTCATTACAAAAGTCAACACGCACAGTACTTTGGATTTGCTTTTCATCCCTTCTTTTGGGGACGCAGTAACAGTAACATATGTTAAGCACCACTCGTCTTCACGCAACAGGTCATGGGAAAACACTTGAACCTATATTTTTAGGAGTTCATACACTAACAGGGATCCTGTAGGGGGTTCTTAACAAAATGAAAAATAGCCAAACTTATTCTTAAATTAATGATGTGGGTCAGTATTCCACGGGTTGTTGAACCAACAACAGTTTTAAGATGTCTACCACATTATATCTAAAAACAAAAATCTTCATTCCATGGTGCAACAAACACCATTCATTTTCCTCAGCTGGTTCTCTTGGGGTCATTCATATCTTTTCAGAAATGAAGGCCCTTGTAAATCTGACAGAGAGGCATGAGAGATATGTTTACACTCCAGATTTCACATAAATAAAGCCTTTCTGTGTGCTGTTTCAGATTTGGTTAGGTGGCTGTTTTCTGAGGCCCAGCTCTCCTCAACCATCCTCTTTTAATATTTTAAGACGGTGAAATTTGAAATAAGAAATGATTTACAGTATGTTCAGTTTGGACACCATAGAGCAGGTGTTAAACGTAACAGAAAGGTGTAAACATGCAAAATGCAGTTAAAACAAAAAAGTGCACTAAAAGGTCTTTGGTCGCAAGTTTTCTTTGACACTTGGCAACTGGCCACAAATGTACAGTAAGGTATTGGTCAGTAAATACTACAGTGGAAGAGGTCAGGCTGTAACAGTATGAACAGTAACACTGGTTAAAAGACTACAAGTGAAATGTCACAACATTTAATTTCCTCCATGCCCTCTGAGCAGACTCAGCGGCTCTGGAAGCAGATCAAACAGATCTGAAATTTTGTTTGTTTGAAATATCCAAAACAATATCTAAACAATATGACAAAAAAATTACAAATGTACAGTCTATGTTTCAATTTCAAAATACGCGCCCTAATGTTTTCCATATTCTATGTGTGTATTTTTAATAGCAAAATTTCTGCTATCTATCCATCTGTGTATACAGTATGTAAAGGTTAGACTGGCTGCATGAAGCACAAGACTGAACTTTATCTGAGGAATCAGGTATCATTTTCAGTCAGTGCTTCCATAATTGGCTCTAGCTCTCTGTTTCCCCGTGGACGTTCTCCATATGTACTTTGAGGTAGTCGTTCCTGGTGAACTTCTTGTGGCAGAGCTGGCACTCTGCCATGGGCCGGTTAGGGTTGTGTGTGAGCTTATGCCTGCTGAGCATCTTCTTCAAGCTGAATGACAGGTCACACACCTACAAAACAAAAAACATGAAGAATTGGAATCATTACACATAAAGCCAACACACATTTTCCTGTTTACCAAAATCGTCTGCTTAATATATAGTTGTATAGTTTTCATTTTCAAGCTGTGAAGTCTTATCGCAGGCACAGCCGGAGACACAGAATGATTTGTAAATCACACGTGGCGGACCTTGGCGACAGAAATCCCGTTTTTCTTTTTTTTCTTTTTTTTCCACCAGTAGCGGGAGGGAATGCATGAAACTTAACATCCATCATAAATGAGCCATTTTACACTGTACAAATGACTCCATCGTCCTCTATCAATCATGGTAATCCGCCACTGGCTGGTGTTCAGCCGCAGTTCAACACACTGCTCCGAGAATCACAGCATGTGTCCTCCTCACTCCATCTGTGAAGACCTTCAGAGCAATGAATTACATACAGAAAATTTATATCTGTGGGCGAAAAAATAGAAACTATCAATGAAGGCGTTTTTAGATTCCTGTCAGATTATAATGCAGAAAGAATTTCTGATTTCAAACCACTAAGTGGCTCAAAGTTGGCTCATTTCGCTGCAGCCTATCTAGCACTATCAATATAACTCTAGAGTCTATCATACTATCCATACTCTCATGAATGTGCTATCATGTTCTGGCTTTACTATCCAAGTGGAATTAAATGTATTTCAAACAACCTACAAATCTGATCCAGTGTCAGTAAAATATTGCACAGAGTGAAACGGTGACAGGAGCTGATGAGAGAGGGGCCTCCTCGTCTCATCGTAACCCAGATGTTACTGGATGCTTCTACAACATTTTTAATGCTGTTATGACAGACGCAGCTTATAGAGCCCTGTAGCCTGCTGGAAAACGTTCCTGGAACTGTGCAATCCTTTTGTATGACTTAAAATCCACCCAAAAATAAAACCCACATGTTATTTCTATTATCTTTAATAGTTTTGTGTAGAATTATTTACATGAAAATGTCTCTTCCAAAGCTGGGGGAAAAGAATCCAGATGAATGTTAAATGTTGCTGGAAGACACGTTCTGGTGACGCTTCGCTGACGATGAATAGGATACTGATTTTGTGGTCTTAAACGGCAACTATAGATGATTCCCTGAGCACAGCCCAAATGAGAATCTGAGAATCCAGATTTGGGTGATGGATTAGACGCATGATTGTTTTTTTGATGTTCATCAAAGAATTAAAAGATATTTGGAATCTTGAGCGATGATCTAAAAATATTGTTCATGACTTAACTGTCAAGCGTAATACAAACGATATAATGTTAATTCTGTTGGAAAGGTGTCTTGCTGCCCAGAATCCTTTGTAGTAGCCTCAGATACAACAATCTGGGAACTGATCTTTTGGCTTCATATCTATCCATCACATTAAAAAGTTTTGAGAGTTAGATAGGATTTGGGATTTAAGAGATTCCTAAGATACTGTTGTGGCTTTCCAAATTTAAAAAAAAAAGAAGAAAGAAAATATAGGGAGCTGCCTTATGTTTCCAATTTTTCAAAAATGGTGATTAAACACAGCATCGAAAAAGTTTGTTCTAAACATCTTCTGCCGCGTGTTCCCTCCCCAGTCTCTGAGAATAATTATTACTCCTGCAGTATTATAAGCAGAGGGTAATTTCTTCCTCTGATCCTCTCAATGTGTTTACGTGAGATCAGCCCACTCTGCCCCTCCAGAGAAGCAAGATCACTATCTGCCTCTAACTGAGCGCCCCCCTCCCCTAACTTCTTCCCCACATCTGGCCTGGTGCCAGAGCGCCATCACACAGACACACACACACACACACACACACAGGCAAATACATGTAAGAATCAAGTGAGTGAGGACAGCGGCCGGTTGATCCTTTAGAGGTAGAGATGGTTGGATACTCACATCACACTGGAAAGGTTTCTCTCCTGTGTGGGTCCTCATGTGCTCGTCCAGTCCTCTTTTCTGACTGAAGGCCTTGTTGCACTCGCTGCATTTATACGGCTTCTCCTGCAGCGACACACAGACGCACACCGGATTTAGAGAGGGCACTTCATCTGTCAGTGTGCAGCGGAACAATACATAAAGCAATACTTCCCCAGTTTGTTCACATATGGACACAACCTGGAGGAGGATTTGCGTCCATAATGCTCCGAGGGGCACGCAAGTGTAGTGACACACGTATGTGCACACACACACACACACACACACACACACACACACACGCTAAGGGAGAAAAGCAAACAGACATGCAAAGCACAGTGGAAAACACAAGATGTGGAAATATTCCTGTTACACACACACACACACACTTTTACACACTGATACCCTCTCACCTCGCACCCCTGTGTTCTCCATGTGAGTTTATGAAGATATGAAATGAAAGACTGTACAGCCCCTGCAGTAGGGAGGAAATGACCGGCATAGGGGCCATCAAAAACACATGGATTCCTCAAAAGAGTAAGGAAAACACACCAGAGAAAATCCCTTTGAACGTATATCAGCGCACTGGCACTGTGGGGCTGTAGAATATCACTCCTCTGTCTCCACACCTCATCAGTTTACCAAAGAACATTTCCTCTGCGCCTTTTGGAGGCCTGTCTCAGTGTCAGTCAAAGCGGCTATCTCACTGTGGGTGTGTTTTCACAAAAACTCCAAATATGCATGTGTGTGTGCGTGTGCGTGCGTGTGCATGTGTTCAACTGGGCGGACGACCTTGAAACGTAGGTGTGACCTAAAATCTGAGGGGAAAAAGCGGTGACACCTAAAAGACTTGAGGAGAAATAAGAAGCAAAGGAGATAGAGGGAGTTGGCTCCCAGTGTCACTCTTTGGGAAGCTGTTTTTGACAAGACTGGCTGATAGCGAAGGCTCTACCCATTTAAAGCTTAGTTGTCATGGGAACGGGGTGAATGCAGGAAGTAAGGGTCCTGGGAAAGGCGCTATCATGTGGGCGGGGCAAGGAGTGCCCAGTGACAACAGGATACAAAAGGAGGTAAAGATCAGGTTCACTGCATGTGCGTGTGTGAGCGGGCACATGCGTGTGAGGGGATTTAAGTATGCAACTGTTTGTGCACATGTGACAGAATAAAGGGGAATGCTGGAGAAAAAAAAGCTGTGTGTGTGTGTGAGAGAGAAAGAGAATCCCGCGGATGAGGAAACGCACTCGATGGTGATCTGTGTAATGCAAATTTCCACTAACGAGGATCACTTCTCCCAGTAAAAGATTCCTTCTCCATAAGGGAAGAACGCTTCTTGTATGACAAAGAAAAAAAAAATCTATGAGGAGTCAAAGTTCAAAGGTCAGGAAACACATGGATGGACTTAGGTGATGTGGTGTACCCAGAATGCATCGCCATGACCCCGGTAACATCGAACATCTGTACCTGGTGACCTTCACTCTGCAGCAGCTGTTCACCCTTCGACCTTTAACCTGATCTTTCCTCTCAATCTGACCACTCTCCACAAACAGCAAATGTATAAAGGCATGGATGGAGTCTTGTTTATTTACTCCATGAAAGCCTCACTTCTCATGTGTCGTGTTAAATATGTGGACACTTGTAAAGCCGCTCGCCAACAGGAAGTTGTTTTGCTCTCATAGGCTTTAGGGTGCAGTTGTTGTGCAGTTGTCAGGATGTGTTTTTATATACAGTGTGAAAGATACTGACTGTTGTTAAGTGATTGTCTAAGAGTGGTCATTTCCTTGCTCTAGGTGCTGAATGAAAACTGAGGAAACGGGTCTAGATTTTCAGTACAGTGGATATTCTCATGTGATGGTATATTTATAGCATTTCAGTGATAGGAATCAGAGAAGTTGCACTAATAGAGTTACAAGAGTCGGCCATGTCTGATCATGAGACGGTGTTCCAACTGAAGCCATAGAGCGAGCTCTTGGCTTTGTAGGAGTGTGTGACTTTAAAGAAAAATTTAATAATAATGATACACATATGCAATTTTTGTCATCCTGAACTGATTTTACAGGAAATGGCTTCGATGACACGTAGTTTCCTTTCGCTCTTTGGCTGCTTCTTTGATTCATGTGTTTCTATTATTCTGTGTATGTCACTGATTGTTGAGTTTAAGATGCAATAAACAAATGTGATAATGAAAGAAAGACTTGTACTATAATTGGGTTATTGCTAAAATCCACAGTAACTGTCATCCATTTTTTGCCCTTTTGCTCTCAGTATGTTAGTTTGTTGTTCTCTTGTGTTTGTTGCACAAAACGATGGAAACTTAGCGAGCCCCGCTGAACAGATAATTATGACACCAAAGCGTCTGACGTAGCTGTTAGAAATGATATGAGTCTCCTTTTAAAAATGCGAATGTGATGCAATAACATTACCACGACATCGTGTCGCCTGGTAATGATGTCACCAGAGTTAAATGGCACAACACCAAAAAGCAAAATGTAAGATTGAGATATGTGGAGTTTGTTAAAAAGGAATTCTAACAAATTACATGTTAGTTCTTATTCATACAAACTGGACTTTTTTTTTTAAATGACAACACTAACACAAATGATTTAATTATGAAAACAGTGAACGCCTCTCTAAGTTTTAAAATGTACAGTATGAGACAAATACTCAAACAGCCTGGCTTCATGCCCAAGAACAAAATATGGAACCTTTCAGATAAAAAAGTGTGTTTCTTATTAGACAACACACAGCCACATCCATTTGCATCCAAGATCAAAACAACATTATTAAAAATCTCCTTATTTTCAAAATGCCAGCAGTTCAGATTCAGCATTAAATGTGTTTCATTCTAGTTGCTGATGATGTGGTTTGTGGTATAAACACACAAACTACAAACGCATCCATCTCATGTCTTCTGTACATTAACAGTGAGCGTCAGCTCCTTCAGCCAAATGACATTAGTTTCGCCGAACAGTGACTTCATCTGGCTCTGCTGTTTGTAACTGTTCAGCCCATATTTCAGAGTGCTGTGAGCAAAGGCAGATCTGGGAACATTAGGAACGAAACATCAGTCAGTTTAATCAGCAGCTCACAAGGAAATTATACCTGCCTGTTTCTACTGAGAAACGTCAACCTGGGCAGGATACCTCCATTATCGATACGATGTAACAGCAGAGCTCTGTGCTCTGGACAGTATTAAAGGAGAACAAATCTTTGATATTAACAGTGCTGACAGGACCCTACTGTCACACTCATAGTTGTATAAATTGATGATGGAAATCTATGATGAAATACATATTAAGTCTCATTCATCAAACGTGACACTGACACACACACACACACATACACACACATACAGATGCACAAAACGAGCTCATGGAAATTGTCGCTTTTTTAGAGAACTTCAATGCGTCGAGAAGTGACGTAGGGAAATAAGCGACATCCCAACTGAGGAAATGACCTCATGACGTCCAGCCACCACAAGCCTGTGACTCACTTTTTACATTTACCTGTCCAGACCTTTAAAATAATACTTGCTATGTCTTCTGACTATAAACAGTTGTTCAGAGAGTCTGCTGCTCTGCGTTTATAAAGCAGTAAATGAGAATGTGAATGAAGTGTATTTCATTTTCTCTTTTGACTGTATTTACTTCATCAAAGAACCTGTGAGTGTGGGAATTACCTCATGATTAAATAGGTTGGGAGTGTCACATATATTAGACAAAGAAAGAAATGACAGGACTTTTCTCACAGGGTGAGGTGTGTGAGAATTTCTTTATGCACACTCTGCAAAAAAGACAAAAGCTGAACAGAAAGTCTGAAGCGTAGCATCCAGATTGAAAGATAAAGTCAGTAGGACACCTGGGACTGAGTCGCTTTTTCATATTCTGTCTCTGCACCTATTCACCATCTTGTCTTTTTTCTTCTCATCTGTCTGCATCCTGCATGAAAGTTTGTATATGCATGATCGCTCACTACTATCTAGTAGACATCATGCATGTTGCTCTCATGGATTCTATTTACATTTTGTGGTTATAAAAAAATGTATATTGGACAGCTGGTTGGCTGGGTAATCCCCGCTCTAGATTTCCGAAGGAGATTTCGATTTACAGAGCACAGACTTATACAGTTATAAAGAGTTATTTGGTGTTGCTTCACATTCAAGCGAAGATTAACACAAAGAAAAGAATGTAAAAAGAACATACAGTTAACTCCATGACATCACACAGAACCAAATACAAACAAAGATTCAATCCAGAGGAGTGACGACTTGTTTTTGAATTTCATGAATCAAAATCAGGCAAAACTCCTGCTGTAAAAGGGACAATAAAACATTAAAAGCAGCACAGTTAGGTGTTCAAAGGCTTTTTTTTTTTCACAGCAGACATTTTGATTTGTCACAGCGGGGAAAACACAGGTGTTACTAATAACATTAACGATGGCTACATTCTATTCAAGTGGCCCAAAAATAATACAATATAGCGTGACTCGTGAGCCAACATGCACAACCAGGACCTTGAAACTGAAGCAGCTAAATGGAATTCAGCCATCATTAAGTTTATTATTTACACCTGTGCTTTTCCTTCTGTGACATGTCAAAATGTCTTTCTGTGAAAAAGGGCCTACGGTGCATTTGGTGATGCTTTGACTGGATAACCATGCCAATGCTTTTATCACTTCAGTAAATATATAATAATGCCACCACAGCATGCGGCAGAAACAAAATAAAAAGCACAGAAGCAAATAGTTACACTTGAAGGTTACTGTGTAGTAAAAATACTTTTGAGAGCAACCACAAGTGTGTTTTAGGAAGCGCAGATCAGCTGATCACAGTCAGCAAAGCTAAAATCATGAAGGGTAACGTGAGAAAAATAATAGTGTTTGTACGAAGTGGAGTGGCAATTAGTAGGATGGAGAATGCAAAACATCTGCCCTTAAATGAAAATAAGAAATGGTGAGAACTTACTCGAGTGTGTGTGCGGATGTGCATCTTCAGGCCATCGTTCTTGCTAAATGCTTTGTCACAATAGGGGCACTGGTACGGACGCTCACCTGGGGGACAAAACACCGTCAGTGAGCATGAGACCACGTCATTCATATATAAAACTGATACTGTGCCATACAGATGGAAGTTCAACCTTCAACCTTCACACATTCACATATACAAAGATGTTCTCCAACATGACAATTTTAAAGAATAAATACAGAAAAAAATGTGCATATTTAAGTATCTCGGCTGTGCTAAAAAGTGTGACGTCCTGCCTCACAGGTAGTTTAGGTGTGTGTGCTGCTACACTACCTCTGTCCTGTCCCTTCCTGTAGGTGCTGTTCCTAACACGCACTAACACAGATCTGACCCGGCTACTGGTAGAACAGATATTACTCACTCTGAACCAGTCATTTCACTATTCACTGCAGAGCAAACATTTGTGTTGGCTTGAATTCACGGCTTGCTGTCTGAGCAACAACTGGCCAGCAGTTTAGAAGCACATCAGAGGCAACGCGGCTTATCCCAGCTGGATCAAAAGCAGTTCAGCCGAACTCCTACAGATCCTATCTGAGCACACACCGATGATGACAAAGAGAAAGTGACAGGCTGTCAGTCAAACGGTCCGCGGACACATGGATCTGTTTACCCTGTGCTGATCCACAGGCCAGATAGGAGCACCACAGTTGATTACTAATCTATAAAAAGGATATGAGGTAACTTATAGAAATGCACTGAAATGAAAATCTCAAGACAGGAAAATACAGTATAAAACTGACAAGAAGAAAATCTGGGTTGAACAATTAATTTATTGCATAGCTCTACTCCTAATCAGGAACCAACTAAATCAACCTCATCAAGCTCCAGGAAACTAAAAAGAGATCAAGGAATCAAACATAAAATGGTCAATATTTCTTAAGTCCCCTGCCTTATGATATAAAGACTGCTCTCTTCTGAGTTCATCTATATTCCTGCAAGTGTATTCCGTGCACTTAAATGATAGGCTAAAATTAGACATCACTGCAGCACAACGATCTAATGTCTTAATAGAAACGTAATCTCTCTTCAGTGACTAATTGTTGAACAGGCAAGTGAGTCATTTTATTGATGGGGGAGATGTTTTGCCCCTTTAAGTAATAAGGTTAATTAGCTGTGTTTCCTTGGGATTCAAAATGCAAAGATGCTTATTAAATCAGAAAATCCATCTGGGGAATATATGAGAAGAGTAATATTATCCCACTGCTATAAACACAAGTGTTGGAGGGATATTTCTCTTCTGATTCTTAGAGTACAGCCAAGTCTGGTTACACAGCCAAGATGTGAAATATTGAATGAGGTATAGAGTAAATATATATATATGTATATATAATATAATGGTCATTTTTATGTTTATTACATTAAATATTAAGAAGAGGAGACAAATCTTAAAGGATATTCAGGCATTTATGTTGATTAATATGGTAGCAGCAGTAAATGTGTTTGTCTATGAGGAAATTATACATTTGAATTATTTCATTTGAATATTGCTGCTGGTTTTCAGTGTTATTTTTTTCCAACTTGATGAGATAAACTCATGTAACTATTTGTGGAGTCTGACCACTAATTTGACTTCATCTTTTTTTTTTTTTTAGACTTGATCTTTCAAATGATTCACATCCCATGACGTCTATCTTCCACTAGAGAAGCTACGACAGCGGTCATGTAGAAGAAACACAAGTCGGGGTCTAAATCCACCATAAACCCCCTCCCACAGGAGGGCTTCAGAGGAGCACAAGGATAAGCGCTGTGACACCGAGTAATAAAACGTGTAACCTCACGTTGGTGTGGAAAGGGTTAACGTGACATATGGACTGATTACACATACCAAAACATGTGCACGGGGCAGCTCACAACTCTGTCCCAAAATCCCCTCCTGCACAATTTCAGCCTCTAGGAGGCCTTTTGTTGACAAACAGGAAAATCTGAATGCCAGATGTGTTTTGAGACAGAGGAGAGTAAATCCTATGTCTTATGTAGCATGTGTGGTATCGGGTTAAGGCCCCGCACTAGCCTTGGGGAGTCCTGGGGAAGGCATTAGTGTGCTAATAGCACCGGAGCACAGTGTGCCAGTGTACTCTGCGCCTTGGATCATATCCCTCCCAGGAGCTGGCTATTGTCAGTGAATACACAACACAGACAACCACACCCTGCAAACACAGGGGCTCGCAATAAGTGCACACCAATTCACCTACTTAACCTATACAGCCTCTGGTTCTGGACATGTGTGCCTCATCTGGAAAACAGAGAAAATGATGGCATTCGATATTCTAAAAGAGGTCATTCATATATAAATTTGCTCACTTACAGATCCCATGTCTTACTCAATCTTAATAACAAACACTGCTTTTGTCTGACAGTCATTCCTTTTCCACTAGTTCAACCTGCTTGGAATAAAACAAGAGCAACCCAATCTCTTAGTGAAACAGGAAATAAACAAATGCTACTAGGAAACCTAAGTAGTAACATTCTTGAAACATTCGTCTCTGTTATTCGTGCGAGAGGCTTTGTGTCTGTTCCGCTGAGTGTTACTGTAACTAGAAACCCTCCACTTATTCTCCAGATTGAGCCAGATTGTTTGGGGATTATGAGGGGTGGCTGCAGCACTGAGCCAGGGCTTTATGTGTGTGGAGATGGTAACTGATTTAGCATGTGCTGAAACAGTACACCATCTCTTTGACCCCGGGTGTCTCCCCCGCCCCCTGCTGTGGCCCTCACACTCCTTGTCTGCTAATCGATCCGTTTGGCACCCCTTGTGTGTTGTATATGTGTGCATACGGCCGTGTGTCTGGTTAGCAGATGGTCGGCTTTGTCGTTTGCCTGCCGCACAGCGTTCGTGTTATGGAGAACGCTTTGTAGCTTCGGGCTCTGGTCTGAAAGACATTAGTGCTGTCCATCAGAAATTAATTCCTGGCTTCCTCCAGTTCAGCCAGACAGTGGCCCTCCACTGTCCTTCTCTCTGCCCTGTGCCACATGCCGACAGGGGCCACGGAGGTAATGTGATATTGGTGTGTTGGAGATGATAAGAGATTGCCTTTGATGAGCTGTAGGAACGCCCAACAACTTTTACACTTGACCTTTCCATTATAGCTGGGGTCTCGGTAGATTTCTCCACTTCCTCAAACAATTCTCCATGTGAAGATACCTGTATCAGACAAGTCCATGCCCGAGCCTCACCACAGACTCGCCTTACCACACATGCAGCAGATCTGAACTTCTGACACGTGTCCCAAAACACAATCCTCAATCCAAATAAAGCATCTGCTAGGTACCCGAAAGGAGTTAAAGCTATATATAGCATTATAGTGAGGCACTATTCATCATAGGGACAGACAATCATTCAGTACATGGTGATTTTACTTTACAAGATTGTAACCATGACCACAGTCAAGACAAACAAAATCATCTGTGCGTTAATAGGTTCAGTGATTCCAGAGTTCTACCAGATGTCCATTTGAGGGCAGTTGTTCTGTTTTGAAATCACTTAAAGCTGCAATGTGTAGCTTTTTAGAACATCAAAATATGGCTGTGTATAATTACCATAAAAAATGAAACCATGATCAAAACAATTAGTATCCTCCGTCTCGTGCCAGTGGTATAGCTCGTGCGTGTTTAAGAAATTAAGACGGCATTTTTCAACAATAAAATATTTCAGTGGAGTGTGCTGTATACTGACATGAATATTAATAGTTGTCTCATTGACAAATGCCTATTTGCACAGAAAAACTGCAGCCTTCTGATCTTGTGCCAGAGAGCAATCTGAATCATAGCAATCCAAAGTAAATTACACAACAGAAAATGCACATAGGATCCAAATTTAAGTGGCAGCAATTTTCTGATGTTAAAATGTTTCATGTAGCACACAAGTGTAACACAAGCCTCTAGTACAGTGAGGGAGATCTACTTCACTAGTCATCTGTGGTGCAAAAGTTACAGAACCACCCCTTACTCTTACTCTACGTCTCTGAGGAAAACCAGACGCTGGGTTTTGGCCCATATGTATATCATCTACTGTATATAACCTGATGATAACAGAATATAGGCTTCGACAAAGGGTTGGTGAGAACTTGGGCTTGTTGATTTGTGATTATGGGTGTAAACTCAAAAACAACTTACCACTGGCTCATTCTATTGCGCCTTCATTTGATTACTGACTGATAAGTACATCAGAGGGGTGTGCCACTGATTTTACATATTTGCACAGGTTAAATCATGTCATGCATTATGGGTAATTTTGGGAGCATGACCTACATTATACTCAAGTCAAGCAGTCAGTTTCTGCTCCTTCAATTTTGACCATAAATCTAAAAGCTTTATAGAAGCGCAATACTAAATTGCTGGGATGCCCCCTTTAAAGCCACTATGTGTGAATTTTTATAGCAACTTCAAAATCATTCTGATGATTTTTGTTTGTCGTAAAATGAGACAGTCTGAGTGAGTCCTCAGTGTGGTGTCTGTGTTTTGCTTTCAGCTCATTCATGTCAGCGTCCCAGTTAAATTCAACACAAAGTGTCAGCTGTGTAGAGTCAACACTTTGTAGTGGTTGCTATTTTTTGTTTTACTCTGCCTCATGTTACTGTTTGTTGCATTTACACCGTTACAGTGTTGATGGTCAGGAACAACTCACTTGAACTTTTGATGTTGTGTTCCACAGTCAAGTTTTTTTTTTTTTTTTTGGTCTGCTGAATCTGTGCAAACATACTAGAAACACCCTGGCCTGACTAGACATGCGGAAAATCTATATTTACAACATGGACACTAAATCATCATTTTTAAGGGTTAAAATGCATATAACACTGATTGTTGCAACACAGCTCTCGGTTCTACATTAAGGATCGTGCCCAAACATGACATGTCGTATGATGTCAGTATGACACCGAGGCACTGGGTTCTGTCAACATCTCCCTTGACATTAATATTTTTCATGACCCCACTTTGGTTATTTACCACATCATGGCACATATGTTGGGAAAATCTACTCACACTGAGCTCTGATGTGGAGAAGGACACATTTGCATCATGACGGGGCCAAAAAGAATAATTTAGAAAATGACAGAAACATCCATCATGACTACTGAGTTCCACAACGTCTTCAACATCCACGTCCAAGTTCTTGACAGCTTGCACTTTATGGGTTGTTGGTGATCTCATAAAGGCTGTTCTATGAGACGCCTGCCTCTGTCGCACTACAACTAATTTGTCTGAGCTCAGCATGATGTTCAAACCAAATTAAACTGAAACGTAACCCAAGCCAAATATACAGTACAAATATACAAATATACAGAGATTTATGTTTCCAATTTTTTTTTTTTAATCCGTTTCTCACTTTGCCCATTTCTCTCATAATGCTCTTCAGTGTTTGATGGTAAAATGATCGGGGAAGGAAATCTCCAAGGAATCCTTACAAAGTCCTCTGTGTTTAGCAGGTAAATAATCAATGCTGACTTGTTCCTGTGAAGCAGGAAGACAAACAAGATCAAGCTTTCCTGTCTGCCATCCAGAGAAGCTGTCGATTTAAAGGTCTTCACCTCAGCTGGTGGCCTTTTTTTAAGAGATTACTGACAGAATAACTAGCCATCTCTAAAGTTTTACTTACATTAACAGGGTTGTTTTATGATTTACACATTCCACATTTATCACACAATTTACATACCCAAGGATGAGTTACATGAACCATGTGTGCCAACAAAATTACCCTTCGCTGTTTGAGAACAAGACGAGTCTTGTCAGGACTGTCGCTCAGGGAACGACTCACACTTTTCACCAAAGCTTTTTTTTTTCCCCATCACACAAAAACACAACAAACAAAAAAATCCCAGTCTATAGAATGAGGGGACAGATTTACAGCCAGTCAGGGTCAAGGGTCATCCGGCTGGATGCTTTCTTGGAGTGGTCTTTTCTCTCTTTACTCCTTTCTTTCTTTGAGGTGTCCCCTCGGCTCCCACCCCTCCCCCAGCATTCCTCTCTTTTGTTTATTCTATATAAATACAATCAGACTGGGCCGCGGCCCACACTGGTTTACATTCTCCCTTTCTGTTGGTTTGTCCTTCACACATACACATGTATGAAAACACACACATAAACAGCTCGCACACACACAGATACAAAGGAGGCTGTTGACAGAGTGTGGTAGACTTGTCAAAGGACCATCATCCTGCCACCACACTGCTTTACTGACGCTCAATTACATGCACACTTTGAACAATACACACTAACCTTAACAACACCTGAAGAGAGGCTACACATATATGATTTGGGCTGAAATAATTGCTAATATGATGAGAGCTGTGGAATCCAAAGGTAAAAAAGGTGTGGAGCTAATGAAGCTGACAAAGGTATTTACGTGGGCCGATAATGATGCCATTCCTGTACCTGGGTTCAATGTGAAGATCAGAAAACATTCCGCAGACAGGAAGACTGGTATGCTTTACAGAAAATGGCCATTTTTGACAAACCTACTCAGCTCAAAAGGCCATCAGCCAATGTGTCTTTTTCCGCAAGGTAAACAGAGTAAAATGGTGTATTCAATCCCAAAAAGACAGTAGCACTGCATAACAATGGGGAGAGAGAAGATGGCAACGACAGAGAGATGAAGTTTAAGTGTTAGAGGGGAAAAGAGGGAGACAGCCAGGAGCGGGCAGAGAGACAGAGAGAAAGAAAGAGTGAGTGAAGGAGTTTAGAGGCCAAGAAGTGTGTGTGTGGCCGTGCCAGGTCTCTGCACCAGTCTGTTGGTAAGGAAACGCACAGGAATGTGTAGCTTTCCAGTTTAAGGCAGTTTAATGAACATCCAGGGCTCTATTTTTGTAGCAGAGCAAAGGCTGGTGCAGGCATTGAATTTTAATGTTAGAACATTTTTACATGTTGGAAGTGACCTCGCCACATTGACTACAAGTTGACTTTTGGAAGTAGCAACTCTTAAATCAACATATTAATTGAGTGTCATGAAAATCCAAATGTTTGGCCACCGCTGCTTCTTCTGTATAACCTTAAAATGATGTCAGCAGGTGGGTTCATCACTCTGTACTGTTTGGTTAGCTCCAAAACAAAACAATGTAGCCCTCTCTCCCAATAAGAAATTGTCTATTCAGTCTGAATATCAGCCTTGGTATTTATGTAGTCTCTAATGTTGGAGGACCAGGTCTGTTTCTAATGCAACATGATACGGTTGATAATTTGGTCACTGACTGGACCGACACATTTAGAGCAACATACAGAATCCAAGTTCAATTTGATTAGAGCAAGAATGCCAGTTGAGAAGTTTGTACTGAGCTAACGATTGAAATATGACTTTTATCTCTATGGACATGTGTAAATACGACAGCATGACTAGAACTGATACTCCAGTGATGGTAATGGCAGCTGACTGAAGGTCGACTTAAAGCATTGAACTGTGGAGGGCCACTGACCTGTATGGCTGCGGATGTGGACCCTTAGCGTGCCGTTGCTGGCAAACTTTTGTCCGCAGTATGGGCAGATCTTCTCCTTTTCCCCCGTGTGTGTCTGGGAGGGAAATGATAAAACAGACATATGGATGATGTTAAGAAAAACATTTGTAACATTCATCCTCACATCCTTCCTGCATTACAAACTAAAATGTGATCTACTGTGATAGCTGGGATTCAATGTCAGGATGTATCAGATACTCATCAGAACATTCTCAAAAATAGAGAATTAAGTTTTATCATTCTGTATCTTTAAACAACTGTTCATGCAAACATAATTTGATTTTGGTACTTTTTCGTTTGGTGAAAGCGACTCGAGGATCTAGAGTCCACTTTAAATGCTTTCTTTAGAGCATTTTCATAACTGAACTGTCAGATTGGGTAAAAAGAAAACTAAATTTCAGTATCCCCCTTAGTGCAACACAAACAAGTGAATGGAGATGCACATGTTCACATGACAATAGATCCACTGAGCTGCCCTGGAGGCAGGATCAAAGAACACAGATGATGCACGTATGTATTCATCTGCCCTTCCTCTTCTCTCTTCTTCCTCTCCCAGCAGTCTGCTGTGTTGAGCTCTGTGGACTCATAAGGGCTGCACATGCAAACAGGGAAGAAGGGCATGTGGAAAGGGTGTACTACCTCCTCTACCTTTCCCTTCGCCCCTTCCCCCTCGCTCCTCTCATTCCCTCTTTCCTTGTTGAAAAGTACGCTCTGAATTCCTCTCCTGGCCTGTTGTAAATTCCCGAGAATAATCGTGAGTTTGAAAGGCTCAAACTCAGAGCGACAGTTTCAACAGCAGTACAACAATACAGGAACACCTCCTCTCTGGGCCCCCATCCTTTCCTCCATCACCCCACTGTGTCCCTCTGACACCTCGGGTGTTTCGTTACAAAGGCTCCATCCACACATACACACACATGCTCACACAGATACACACACACACACACACACACACACACACACATGCATACATCCATGTGAGTTTCAAAGCGTGCACACACACACACTCGCACACAATCATGCACAAACAAATCCACATATACGAACACATGTGTCCCAGATGGAGCCGTGCTGCATTATTTAGTTAGTTGTTTGTACAACAGAGAAAACATTTTCCACCTTCATAAACAGATAGCCGAAGGGAATGCAAGCAATTGCACTGGGGAACATCAGGTTCTAAATCATAAGTGTGGAATTTACGGGGGGTTGTAGGTAATCATCAAAAGTTTTTATATTTAAATGGTCCATATGTCTGTAACTACTCAAAAACCTACCCTGTAATTTTCAGTGATTCGTGCATTCTTGCAGCCCAGCACTGACAGAGATGAGACTATCTTGTACAATGTGCAAAATATACAATGCATGCACATACATGCTGACACACACACACACACACACACACACACACACACACACACACACACACACACACACACACACACACACACACACACACACCCTCTCATATAACACAAATCCAGTCTCACTGAGGAGAAAACATTTACTGTAACAGAAGAGTGCTTCATGAATAACCTGGGCCTGTTCTGCCAGAAACGTACTGTAGAGCATTACCGTTCAATTACACGAGCGACTGCTGCAACAACATAGTCACACGTGATGAGAGTTCATGGACACATGCGGACATAAACTCAAAAGATAAATTATGTCCTGTGTTGAGTAGGGAAGGAAGAAAGTGAATGACACAATTTCCACAGTAAAAATGTCATTTTTAGCAAGTCATTCAGAGTTATCTTCAACCTTTTCATAAAACCTCAAATGTAAGTAATTGCATTTGACACACAAAATGTCAGATAGTCCTTTCCATCACTATCAAAATTGACATTTGATTAAGTACAACTCTTAAAGCAACGAAATTTCAAATTATCTGGCAGATTCACTTGTTTAAATAAGTCAAAGCACTCAGGCTTAGTGGCTACATGTGTGTGGGCTTGGAGAGGAGTTACCTAGTAATTCAAAAGCAGCAATTCTGTTAGAATAATAGAGGTAAGCTCGTAGTGGGATCAGAAACCTGGATCAGATGTTTTGCTTTCATGATGTTACTTTTGATTTTCGTCACATGTGCAAAATCAGACATGGTGCACAGAGCTGCGGTTAGATTTTTTGATGCTAACAAAGCATGGCTGTGATAACTATTTGTAATTATTTGGGAGGCACAGTTTGCTCGAAGTGTACATTCAATAAGACCTCGACAATAGCATGGTTAAACGCCGGGTTACTCTGCACACATAAACACATCCAGTAAGTTGTTGTCTCCTCGGCAACCTGACTTTGATCAAGGCCAGATCTCTCAGCAGCCTCCAGAGCCGCCTGTAAGCAGTGAGACAGTTCATAGGCCTGTCTTCAGCCCTACTGTTCTGAGACAACCTCCGAGACATTT
The DNA here is from genome assembly GCA_029490765.1 of Euthynnus affinis. Classification (NCBI taxonomy): domain Eukaryota; kingdom Metazoa; phylum Chordata; class Actinopteri; order Scombriformes; family Scombridae; genus Euthynnus; species Euthynnus affinis. The sequence continues at coordinate 9,426,426 of CM055848.1, forward strand.
TCTTTTGCTCTGTGCCAAGAAACTGTTTGGTTTCAATCTTGATCCATAACCGCACCGGACATTGTCAGATTTAGGGCTCATAATCTGCAGCGAGATCTGTTTGGGGCTTTGAATCCCTGCGGAGCTAATGGACTAACTGCCATTTCTAATCAACATAGGAATTGATTCCAAGCCTTTATGGGTAGCAACGGTCAAGATGGATGTCTGGTTTGACAGTCCAAGATATTAGCGCAGTTAGCTGCATCACTTTCTAGAGACGAGGAGCAAGACTGGATGTGAAACAATGGAAACATTTTGGTTAAGTAGATGGCTGGGCTGTCATCTCTTCCTTTTTAAATTTAGTTTGATAGATGAAGATTGATGATGGAAAATCAGATTTAATACTGCAATTTAGTGGAATGCTTCCATTACTTTAACTCAAAATGCGCAAGAGGTACAGTTTATTCTCAGAAACTTAGCAATTCAAGGAACTTGTGATACAATCACAATTAATCTTAAGATTAAAGCAGTATTTCAACATCATTTTCCAAGTTTTCATAAGTAATTTTCAAACTGTTATTTTTCAACTGTTTGCATTTCAAATAAATCCAACAACCATTTCAGTTGAAGACAATTTCGTGTCAAGGTGACAGCCCCAGCCGACATGCAATCACTGTCTATGATTGAGGTTGTCTGGCTCGAGCTCTTTTCATTCACCTTCTTGTGGCTCTTGAGGACTGAAGGAGTGACAAAGGCCTTCTCGCACAGGTCGCACTTATACTTCTTATGGCCGTCGTGCACCACCTGGATGTGAACGTTGAGCGTGTCCTTCCTCTTGAAAGTGGCATCGCACTGGTCACACTTGAATGTCCTCTCACCTGTAGAGATAAGGATAAAGGTGCGGGAACATTTGTAAGAGCCATTTCCAGCCATCTATTGTTGTGCCTCTAAACACACAGTCATCATGCACAGCAAGAGGGGACCCAATTTCACCGGGGCGATTGTGTGGACAGAAAACTACAAAGAGGGGTGTTTCATTGCGCCAGACAAGCCCAAACAATGTGTCTTTAGAACGGCCTGGTTCTGTGTTTTTTTCCTTCACTTTTTAACAGAAGTTGTCTTTTATTGTGTATCTGTTGCTGAACACATCCCAGGGGAAACAGTAAAACAAACTGCCCAACCATATGTTTCGCCCGAACGTCAAATGGTTCTGTTTTTTTTTTTTTTTTTTTTTTTTTTTTACAGTGTGAAAAACATGCCCTATTTTGCTAATCATTCCACTGAAAAGCACTAGAACGCCAGACAGACAGACAGGCAGGACTCAGACAGTCTCAGCTGTTGTGAAGCCTGATGTTTTTCTTCACGCCTCTGCTCTCTGCCTCCATACAACAGCCTCTATTGTTGGAGAGTAGTTGTTTCCATTATATGGAGATCATTCAATTACCAGAGTAGTTTGGAGAGAGCGTGCGTGTGTGTTTGGCAGGGCAAGTGGTTACAAGCTTGAGCTCATTCTCCTATTACCAAGGCCGATGATGGTCAGCTCAATAAAATGGAACACCAGTGAAAGCTGAGGTCCATTGTGTTTTTAATCAAATCCAAACGTTCACTTGATGATAATTAATGTCAATGACATCCTTATATGAAGATTTAATTATTACTTGGAACAAGGCTTCAGTGTGGTATTGGACCATGCATGTGCCTACACAGTCACTGATTCACACACACATGCAAACGCAGGATTATTCTCACAGTTTTAAACTGGCAAGAAGTCCAAAACTGACACTGACCATTTCACTGAATTTGAAAAACAACTTGATTTCACCAGAAAACACTATGACAGCTGTGCTTCATTTTCTCACTGTGGGCCAATTATTGTGGAGCCCTAACATTAACTCACAAAGACAGAGGCATTTATTCACTAGCATGTCTATTCTCTCACCTACAGTGAAACTGCACACTCGAGCCTCTCGCCCCACATACTGTCTAGAACTTGATACATAATACAAGTCCTCGTATTATATAGCCTGGCTCCTGAGACAGCGGCAGGAAATGCCTTGAGCTTTGCAATCTCTTTGTATCTGTCTCAATTTGAGGGCCAGCGCTGCATCCTGCCAAGGCTCGACTGCAGCTCAACTGTCCAGGGAGAACGTTTCTGTCGAGCCACAGCACCCAGGGACAAGCAGATAGCTTGTACGTTTTCTGATGTCTCCTCGGTGAGATGTTTGACAGAGTTATGATGTCTGTTGTTAATGGATATATCCACAGGGGTGAGGTTGAGTTGAGAGCCAATGAAAACATAAGACTATCAACTGAGGAACACACCATTACTGGTTTTAACTTAACAGGAGGATCTCAAGATGATTACACATCTGGAAGAATTGAGAAATGGTGATGATGTTGAATATTGAAGATTTGTTTAGCAGGTAACTTCTAAATATACAGTATATACTTGTACTTATAGTTATACTTGTAGGTGTATGTATTCATTGTGGACAAGCAAGAACACACTCATACTTACTGTTGTGGATGAGTAGGTGACGCTGTAGAGAGAAGGGGGTGCGGAACAAGGCTTTGCACTCCTCACACTGGAAGGGCCTTTCCTCAGAGTGGGTCTGCAGAGAGAGCCGAGCAGCATCAGCATGTTTATAATATGTAAAAGGGGGCCGTCTCCTGTCTCATTGTGGATGTTGTTGAAAATGATGTGAGGGGATCATGAGCAAGGCTCCATAGCCGATTTGGTTTGTTGACTTGATGAAGACAAGCAGCTCGGGGGGCTTTAGGTTCAAAGTGCTTCTGTTTTTCTGCACCCCCCTTTTCTGTCCCCCATCTATCTGTCTGAGTGACACCTCAATCCCAAAAGTAAACATGGGGGGAGCTCAGGGGTGAAGCAAACCAGAGACCCCACAGATAACAGCCACCAACGAGGCCCTGATTGATTACAGCCTCACTAATAATTCTAGCTTTAGAAGGGGCTGGGACTGCTTTTTATTTAATATCTCTTCTCAGTAAACTCTTTTCAGCCAGATATAAAGGTATAAAGATAATAATTAATATGTTTGTGAGAGTCTAATTAATAGTTAACTCCATAGCTTTGAATTAGTACGATATGTGACACCACATCTTCTCACCTTCTTATGATTTTTGTAGACGTTGCGGTGTGCAAACTCTTTCCCACACAGCTTACATTTGTACGGTTTGTCTTCGCTGTGGATGATCTTATGAGCCGTCACCTGGTCCAGACGCTTAAAGGAACGACTGCAGATCTCACAGGTATACGGCCGCTTCTCTACGCAATGAAAGATCAAGAGAGGTACATTCAAGTAAATACTTTCAGTTCATTAAAGAGAAAAGTAAAGAACTGATGTTTCATTTTCTCACCTGAGTGTGTGATCATGTGGCGTTTGAGCTGATTGGTGGAGATGAACTTCTTGTCGCACGCGTGGCAATCAAATATTTCATGTACCTATCAGGCAGCAAAAGAGAGAGCATTTAAGTTTTGCTCATGCTGAACAATCATAGTTGATGCGATGGTCAACATAAGCTAAAGCATGTCCATTTTCATTACACACAGACAAAAAAGCAATTAAAGTGATGAAAAGTTTCAATCCTTTTTCTGCTTCAGAGCATAGCTCCAATAATTGCACATTCAATAGTTCCCTGGCGTACAGCTACAATAGCATATGCTAATGCAAAACAGCTCCTCTTGTCACAGCTGCTACTGCGAAAGCTTGTTCAGCTAAATGATGATAATGGCAGTTTTAAGCTGCTTTGGAGCTAACTTGCCATTATGGAAAAGTTTGATTGCTCTTCTGCGAGAATAATACTTAATAGCCTAGTGTCTCTGATGGAAGCTATAAGAATGCACTGGATATTTTTTTTTCCAAGAAATGTGTCATATTTATAATAACACATTTTGTTTTAGCAGGATTCGATTCTTCTGAACATCTTCATTGAATATCGCTTGGGGAAAAAAAGCCATTTATCAGAATCTAATGTGATGCTGACCTAAATTTGGAGAAGCACATCTCAGCATTAGAGACGACAACGAGGAAGACATTCAGGTTCAGACAGCAGTGAACGATCAAAGCATCAGTCTTACAACATTTCTGTTATCATGAGCCACATAATGTGAGAACTGGCACATAGACACATGAGAAGGCCCCATAGGAATATCATACATGCCTATTTTAAAATACCCCAGAGATTTGAAACGGGAGAATACTGACTCATAGGAAGGTGAAGTAGGTTAAATGATGCTCTGCAGAACTATGTCACAACTTCCAGGTGACTTTAACTGTTGAGCAGATCGCTAATTTCTTGATGATGAATAAGCTGATGGGGATGGATTAAAGTCTGTAGATTCATTTAGATGATAGATGTTGACAAGAGAAAATGAAATTACACCAGCTGTCTCAGGTTAATGAATAACAACAAATAAGACAAATTGTTACACACATCTTGCATAATAATTCATTCCCTAACATCATCAAAACTGCTGTCCTGACCGGAAGCAGAAAACTGTTATCTGGGTAAACTTAAGGACATTTTTAGTGATTGTGATTTCTTGAAGTGATTCATCCATAATGAAGAAAAAAGTTTCAAGCACCAATCAGCTCACTGCAAACTCTGGACTGAGTGCAGCTCACTTACTTACTCAATTAACATATTTCAACCTGTAACTAATTCTGACTCAAGTAGCTTCAAATTGCACAGAGCGACTCACCATCTTTGACTTTCCCCTACACCATGACATCAATGTCAAAACACAGCAACGAAACAAATATTTACATGAAAACATTTTAAAATAGTTCTTTAACAGCACTGTTTAAATCTGTAATCCATCAATATGAGGAAGACTCCTGACGCCAAAGTTAAAACCTTATTGTCTGCCAACAGAGCCTCTTAAATTTCACAAGACCTGTGGGACGAGCTAGTGAAAAGGAAACCAACCCTCTGCTCTGTGTCACCCAGAATAAATTTGTAACAACTCGATCATAAAGACACCCTCACGTGTTGAGGGAATAACCCGAACAAAGTGAACTCAGAGGCTCAGGAAGCGAGAGACAAATGTGAGATTAAGAGGTTAGACTAGGTTATAGCAACAGTGGGGTGTGACGGTTTCCACTGTGCTGAGAGCAACGGCTAAAAAAAAAAAAAGAGAGAGAGAGAGACAACGCTGTAAAAATGGATCATGCGAAACTACCTAAGCCGGCTAAATCCTCTCAGATCCAATGCAAAGTGTCTGGTTGTGATCATTTGAGCTGTACAGCAGATGTTGTGGAGACTCACCTTTCGATGTTCTTGTAGATTCAGCGAAGAGGAACATTTTCTGTTGCAAATGGTGCATGTGAGTTTCCTTCGCGCACTCCCTAGGAAACAAAAGACCAACTGAATGAAAACATGAATGACCGAAATTAACCTTTTCAACTGATAACATGATTGGACTGAACACAGAGCAGACACAACAATGTGTTATCACTCAAAAAGCCGGTCACGATCACCACGTTTTGTTGAGACGCTGAGCGGCAACTTCATGACAATCAAGTTTTACTGGACACTGAAATCTCCTTTTATTATAGGCCCACTATCCCCACCATTTTTTGGATCTCTGGCACCCTCCTCTTATCCCCATCTAAATCACATGACCCACATCTGTCGAGTCTGATCCACTTCCCCCTCGCCCACACACATACACCCCTTGTCCTGACCACATTGGTAAAACACAAAGGCCCGGATCTCAACTCCATCAGCCTCTGAGATGAATGTCTTAATCTTGGGTTTATACTTGATTCACGTGTAAGGCTGCGCAGATCCCCGCTGCCCTACATCCCATCATAAATAGCTATGAAAGACCAATTATCTGGAAGTGTGAGCCGCCCCAGAACACGCAGGTCAGCAATTATGTAGCGCAAGTAATTAGAGATGTGTCTCAACATTGCAGAGATTTTAACTGATCGAGGTCAAGTACTGTTGTTGCAGTTCCTTGAGTGCTGAGGCTGCTAATGGACAATTAACTTCATTACGCGATGTTTAGAAAATAGAAAAATGCTAGGCATGTGAATACGTGTATAACAGAGTGAGAGACAGAGATGCATAGAAAATCACAGTGAGTCATACAGAGAGAAAGACAGACATGCCAACCTGTGTGAACATTTCCTTTATGCTTCTTCAGAGCGTCCTTGCTCTTGAATCTTTTGCCACAGCTCTCTGCTTTACAGATAAACCTGGCATCTCCTTTACAGGCTTCTTTATGCTGTTCAAAACTGTACAGATAGGATGTGGAAGAAGAAGAAAGAAGAGCACAGACTTTTATGGATTACAGAATAATATATTTTTTTTTAATGGTACAACAGTGTGCCTTAGGAAACAAATACCATATGTCTGTTGTACAGTGTACTGCATACAGGCTATAAATTCATGTAGGACAATGTACGTTACCTGGATTCTGAGCTGAATGTGTTGTGGCAGAGGGAGCACTGATGAGCTTTAGAGTTCCCCGATGGATCCAGTGACTCAGAACAATGCAAAACACTGAGGAAGAATTCAAAATAAAAAACAAATTAAGCACTGAATAGGAAATTAAACAAATCAGGGTGATTAGGCACCAAATAGGAAATTAAACAAATTAGGGTGATGGTTTATTGGCATGAAAGTTAAAAGCTACGTTAAGCTACGCTAACTCACTGCTGACTCCAGTCTCATATTTAAGCAATTATAATATTTGTCAAAATGTCAAACTATTCCTTTATCTTCTTTAATTTTATTTTTACTTCTGTTTTTTTGCAGGACCACCAACTTCCTCTTTCTGAATAAATGAACGCTTTTATGTTGTATTAAAAGCAAGTAGAACAACACCCTTAAAAATGAACTTCTTCAACTTCACACATAATCTGAATTAAGGCCCAAATGTACACTGAACTGATTAGATACATTTTCAGACTTCTTAATGACCTGCAGATGCTGTGTCATTTGAGAGGAGATGAACGTTAAATAAAACTACACTCCAACTAATAAAGTGATGAAACAGTAAACCCACTGGCGCTGCAGAGCCTGTTTGATGGGGAACTTCTTGCCACAGTTCCTGCATTTGAACTCCTTCTCCTCTGTGCTGGGCCTCTGGTGGAGACTCTGGAGGTGGGCAGCCAGGATCTCCTCGCTGGGAAAACTGCTTTCACACAGCAAGCAGGGGTGGTCCTCTTTTTTTATGACTAGCTCTGTAGAGATGTGGCACACATTCAATGAGCAGAGATCTGAGAGGGAATTGTAACTTTTATGTGTATATGATATACACAGACTTCTTCACTCAAGCTGTGACCCTGCTGAACGCCACATCCTAAATGAACATGTAATTTGCACTATTCATACTTTGCGGTCTGAACCCCTACACTGTTCAAATAATGTTACTGTACATATAACCAGCAATACACATGTTGTTTATACTCTGCACACTTAACCAGATGTACATATGCTGTTCATACTGTACATACAACCTATTCTCTAACTCTGTCCACTTCTCCTCTGTATATATACGTATTTAAAATAATCCATATATTTGTATATTGTAACTCTCCATCACTGTACATATTGTAAGATATAGCATCACTCAGACTGTAGCACTTAGTTTCCTGCACTCATCTGTAAATAATACTGTATTTTGCACTTCTGGTTGGATGCTAACTGCATTTCATTGGCTTTGTACTTCGCACTATGACAATAAAGCTGAATCTAATCCAATCTAATATCAATCATCTATGATTGCATTAACACGAGAAAGTAAGTAAGGCAATACGATTCCACTGTACCCATTTCAACAAGATGTTTGGCCTCTTTACTATTTTCATCTTCGTCTTTGATGACCTCCTCCTCTTCTTCCTCCTCCTCTTCCTCCATGTCACTGTCAAGGTAGCCTATCAGGAGCTCTGTGTCTGTCTCTATGTCATCCACAGCCAGGTAGAAGATGTTCTCACCGTCCTACGAGACAACAACATGGTTACTGTCCAGCAATAACAGAATAATAACAATCCAATAGAGCACCGGCAGATCTACACCTGATATATTTAAGAGTAATGGAGTGACAAAGGATTCTAGCCAACTGCTGAATACAGCTATGACTGTTTATGGTAATGTGCAGTAACTATTGAGGCTCTCTGAAGGTTGAACTCATTACGCCAAAACAACCTTCTGTTAAGGTCTGACTGAGGCACCAGGTCAAGAGATCAAACCCTTAAGAATGCTATAATTAACTCCACTGTCCGTAAAGGTCATGCTAATAAAATCAAACCATCATTTTGTTTTAACTATAGGATTCTAAATATACATAAATAATGATTAAGAAGAGGAAAGCACTACAATAAATGTCACTGTTGATGGAACACAGAGCTTTAACACACATGAATGACCTTTAAACGACTAATCACTTTGGGCATTGGTGTATTAATGGCAGGAACTTGGTCCTAAGACCTGAAATATTCATCTTCATTCCACTACTATTTTTCTTCCAACATGAGAGAACAATCTTTTTTTTCCTCTTATACAGAATTGTGAGAGATGAGATTTCCCAGAAACAGTATGCTAGGGTTATGTTCACACATGTGTGAATGCGTGTTTGTATGCTTTAGGAAGATGTGTCCTTGAAAATTCTTCATAGTTTTTTGGTATTCACGGGCATGGTTACTGTTGTTGACGTGTGATATGTCAACATAACCTTTAAAAATGCCCTTGAAGTCTTTTTTGGAAATAAAATATTGACACAGAGAATGACTTCAACACTATGAGGAAAAACAATCACAAAAACTATCCTTCAGCAGAATCCTGAGAGACACTGCTAAATGCATTATAGCCTCTCTCATTTCAAGCACTTCTCACCTGCAAATATAGTCTTACTTCTGGATCTATCAAAATATGGTTGCTAAACACACTTCTCTCTAGTGTCTATGTCCAATTTACATTCAATTTACATAAATTGTTCTTATCAAAATAATAAGAAAACAGACATCTGGCTACAAAGAGAGTTTAAGTCAAAGTTATGCTTTATATTGTTTTTTTTTTTTTCATTTTCACCTTTAACCAACCTTTTCATAACAAAAAGTACATATAAAATACATTATTTCAGGCAGAATTCCATCTTAAGCTCAGCACTATCACTGTCTCTCATCATTGATCATTGTAAAGTAACACACCTGACATTTATGTCATCTGTAAATATAGACTAACATGGTCATCTGGGATGTCTTATAGAACAATCACAATAAAATTCTGCCTTTCCTGACCTATGCTATGGTAAAAAAAAAAGTGGCATTACAAATCTTGTTTTTTAAGTTTTTCAGGCTGAAAAGAGATTTTTTTTTTCACCTGTTGAGTTTTAATTTGAAAGAGTTTAACTGGATTCTTCTGTCTATGTAAGTCAAAAGATGTCTCTCCAGAGGTCACTTTACAGTCATATTTTCCTTGAAAGAAGAGTACTGCCTATAAAATGTATCATTGTCTTACTTTTAGGTAGGTCTGAGGGATTCATTGTCCATGGAGAGGAAATATACCTGAATGGCTGCCAAGTTCTTCTGCTCTTGTGAAGGCGCCTGATGGACAAACCGCAGCCAGTTGGCATAACGTGGGTTACTTGCGTCCAGAATATACAGCACATCTCCCTTACTGCCACGGACCTGGGAAAAAAAAAACAATAACTGCATGAGTTGTCAGATGTGAACAATTGATTCTTCTTCTCTTGTTTCTCTGATGTTTTGTCAAATTACATCAAAGTACAGAATTGCATATCAACACATAATCATGTGGACAGGCCTGGACCTCACAATGTGGCGGCTACAGATAAATACATCACAGCATTTACTTCACTGGTTCAGTCATTTTCCTACAACATGAAATGACATCAATTTAAACCGGCCAGTATGGTTAATTAATTTGCAACATTGTTAAATGTTTTCTTTATCACAGAAAAACTGAGAACATACTTGGACAGACCCTCAAGCAGCTGTGTCCTTTTTTTTAAGTCGTCCTATAATAAAGAATGTTTTTGTGGCAAACTGCAATACAAGCTGCAAGGAGATTGTTTACTGTTCTCTGTTAATTAGCACATTACATATTTAATACAGCTTTTACAAGTACAAGCTGAGTGTTATGATGCTGAATGCTTTATACACTTCTCAACTAAACAGACAAGTGAATGACTACATTGACTCAAAAGACAAAGTGTTAATTTATCCTTTATATGCATTTTAAAATGTGTACGGTGCTGTAGAAATGAGGCAGGATGTGCGTGCATTCACCTCCCACATCAGCCTGGTGTCCGAGCTTTCATCCAGCTCACTAGGCAGCTTTTTCTCACCTGCAAAGGGGCCAAACTTTTCTCCCTTTAAGACAAACAGAGGGATCACTTGTCAAACATGATGCCATTGTAGAGCTCACTGGCAGGAAAAATGAATACTATTAAAACACTCTACACCTCAGTGGACTGTCCAAACCATGATTTTTGCACTGTGGATAAATGTTGGATGGCTAGTGGTCACGCCTACTGCTTAATGTGACATGTGAATACATCCCATAGTACTGGATATTTTTCCTTTGGAGCTTCCAGAGGTGCCAAACATCCAGGGGGCGTGTTCATAATGTGTTCTTCGTGAGGCGTTCATGTTCATCCTAAACCTGTACTACAAATTCCAATTAAAATATCCTCCTGAACGTAAATGCATCCCAACTCAACTCATTCATCCTCTGGGACATTTCAGAGCTCCATATATCCCTTCTCTTTGTATCTGACAGCAGTGGGGAAAATGTCTATAATTTTGTAAAATGGCGTGAAAAGTTCATATCTTTCAGCTGAATGTTACATTAATGAATATGTGGACACTGTGTTGGTCCTCGAGGCAGCTGCGCGAGCCTTCTTTGCCGACATGAATACATTGTTATGTAGTGAACGAGAGAAACAACTGTAGCTACGTGGCACTTCACGTCAGAGCAGCCTTGGGTTCAGACTGAGGCTTTGACAGCGACAACAAGGAATAAGGCGAACAAAAAAACGCAACTACACCGTTGACAAAATTTTACAAAGTAACATAAAGCGCTTTCCGCGTGTTGCCTAAATCTTTGACTCGGTTACAAAGTTGCCCAGTCAGAAACAACAAACCTTTTTCACTCGCCTCGCCGTGTAAAGACCGATTCCATCCTGGACCTTTGACGATTTCAGGGAAAATCTGTCTGGCACATACATACCCAACATTGTCATTACTCGGAAATACTTCCTTCAATGACTGTTTGTTGGATATCAAATATGTCAGCGGGAGTGAATAAGCATTGTCAGTTTGAATTTAGAGCAGATAGTTTCTTCTTGAAGCGGTCCAGGTTGAACTTCTGTTGCTCCTGCTGCAGGAAAGCAAAGCTGCGTCCTGATTGGTCCAAAGTTTGTAACCAGAAGCTACCTTTTCTGTCGTGCAACGCTCCAGTCTGTGTTTCATTCAAGCCGTCCTGCAGCCTGTCTGTGATGGCAAACCGACTCATACATATAGTATGAGCACATGTAGAATATACAGGGTCTCCCAAAATGTCAAAGAGCCAAAATCTTGGACGGGTTTTTAGTGTATTTAAGGAAATCCCATGCCATAAATATTGGCTCAGTATGTTAGCATAAATGGTAAAGACAAGTTAAAGGAACGACTGATGAATGCTTAAGTAATGTGAAGATAAATAAAGTGAATTATTTCTCATTGTCTTACATCCAGTGAGGAAAAATGTTGCTCAAATGTGTTTTTGTCATTGCTTAAATGTTGCAAAGTGTAAATAATGGATGTGTCAGTGATTCTTCCTTGAAAATAACCCCATGAAGCCTGGCATGTCACAAATTCGATCAATTCTGTCACATCACAACACTAACACCACACGGATATTACATGTTTTTCACATAGTTGAGGAATAACACTCCACATTTTCTCGTTCGTCATTAACCTCAGAAACCTCAGCATATTGTGATGTCTGTGTATTTTGGCCTGAATTGATCTGCTCTATGATTCAGAAACCACACTGTACCAACAAGCAATGGACTGGAGGTCCGACTGACCCTTTCAGCTTGTAACGGTCCACTCAGAAAGCCAGAAACCACAATTTACCAACAATCAAAGGCTGCAGGGAGAGATGGTTTTCTGGCCTGAAGCTGCCTGCTCAGAAAATATCTGATCTAAACCTTCTGGGCTGAATGAGCCAATCAAGACTTATATGTAAAAAAAAAAAAAAAAAAAGAATAAAAGAATAAATCAGGCAGTGAATGGTGTATGAACATACCTTCCATTTCCTATAATTGATTTTTTTCATCCTGTCACTGAAAGCGACTGAATATTTTGAAAAGTTCTCCATAAATAAAATGTATTACAACTGTAGCAGTACAATTATTAGTTAAATGTGCTCAGGTTTTATTATAAGAACTTAAAACGAACTCAGAGTAAATGTTACACGTGCACTTTTCAGAAAAGAGAACATTATTGGATGGAATCTTTATAACTTCAAAACGCTGAGAGGATAGAGTTCAAACTAGATTGTTTTGAGAAGGAAGACTTGAAATTTTAAAATAAAAGTGCACAAAGTAAAGCCAGATGACAGTTTTTTTTTCTTAGCTGACAAACTGAATGCTCAGCAATAGATGTGGTTTCAACTGTACTGAAAAACAAAACTTATACGCTTGTGTGAAAATGCTGAAACTATCAGACCTCACATGATCAACACCAGTGATTCTCAAAGCAGGGTCCAGGGACCCCCAGGGGTCCTTGATGAGGTTCCAGGGGGTCCCCAGCAAGAAGGAGAGTCATTTATTTTCACTATAATTCCATCCATAAGTAACACAATGACAGAATGTAAGACTATGCTGGTCGTGAGTTTCATACACTTAGTCCGTGGTCTAATTTGTGTCAGTTTAGGGGTCCTTGAAGTGAAAAAGTTTGAGAATGACTGATCTACAGTGTATATATGTTATTTATCTCCATTCACCTTGATTTGTTTCGCCCTGCACAGAAAGATTAGATCATCTCTAATCACTGAACACCTCTTCAGCAAACATCTTCCCTCTTTAATCAGGATTGTGTCAGTGTTGTGTTGGTTTTGTTTACAGTGTTTATAGCTTGTGTTTATGCCAGTGGCTTCCTGTTGTGTTGTAGCTCTTTGCTGAACTGCTTCATGATTGGTCCAGATGATTGCATTGGTTGACAATTACAGCAAAGACTGGATCATGATGTACATGTTTACCTCAGAGTCAATGAGCTGATGTGCTCAAGTGTCTTCGTCAGACTTCCCTAACTGCTGTTTTTAAAGGGTTTACACTTCAGAATTTGGGTAAACATGTCCTTCAGATCGGATGTTTTTTTCACCGGGTCACTAATGTACTTGAGATGATGTCATCAGTGGCCAGGAGTCATGTTCCAGGTGTATATCAGAGAAGTGAGCAATAGAAGAGGGTTACAGGAAGACTTATTGGGTGGCAGGCCTGATCACTGCACTGAGAGGGCCTTTGTGTGTCGCTGCCCCACCCATGTCCTCCTCTGTCCATTTCTGTCTCCCCTGACCTCTCTGTCAGTGCCTTAGCCTGTCAGGGCAGGACGATTAAATGTCATGACCCCTTTTTTCCTCTCTGCCCTCTGAGGACCCTCCAACCCATTAACTTTCACTCAGCTTTCACTAAGGACCCTGGGTTATCCAGACCAGCTCTGATCTCCAACACCTGCACAAAAGACACACCGAAACACACACTGGAGTCTTCTCCTAAACCAGGGAACCCATTACAAGAGAAGATGATAATCCTGATTTGGCCTTTGTGAGATCATGGAGAGTCTGCACAGGTCTAAACAGATAACTCAGGTTCTTTTGTGGTGTATGGGGGTTTAATCTCTTACCTCATTATTGAGACTTAGACAAACTGAACATGATCCTGTAGTTTGAGTTGGTTATCAATGCAAGCTTTTTTATGAATGTAATCTGAGAAAGTCATCCATCAGTTGTGTGATGCAAAATATTTTTAAGATGAATAAGATCAACAAAAAAAAAAAAAAATCCTGACATGACAGACAAACACGAATGGACACCATATCACCAGAGAATACCTGAGATCTATAAAGAAAACTGCATTCAAATTAGCTCTTTTATTGTGAAGTCTGACAGGTAAATATCAAATGAATTGCTGAAAGAAGCTTCTTCGCAAACTTCTCTCTGCACTTCTGACCAATATAGTTGTATGATTGAAAGAAGCTTTCCATGAATAGCCTTACAAAGCTCTGACAAACCCTGCACATGGACAAACCAGCACTAACAGACAATGATGTATTGAGGACTTAAAAATCTACAATTATAAAGATTTCTTTTATCAAACAAAGACATTTAGATCATCAGTCCCACCAGACCAAGACTTTGAACCTGAAAGTACCCAGCTATGGAACTGAGCCACTCAGTGGCTGGACTGCCAGTTGAGTCTCTGAGGGCCAAAAACTACAGAAACCACATTTAGGACATGGTGAAGGAAAGGATTGCATTGAAATAAATACTTTCAGAGTTTCTTTTTTTCTAAGTAAATATTTTCACTGGAAGAAAACCTCAGTTTGGCAAACATACAAATGGTTCCATACAAGATTTTCCAAATGGATATGTGCATTTTTCTGAAATCTCCCAAACCTGATACTGTAGATTGAGTGGCCAGACCACCTTTTGTTTCATGTTTCACAAACCCCCGCAGTCCCTCACCACAGCTCCCTATTTCAAGGCTGTCGCTGAATAGCCCCAGCAAACCATTTCCTGAAGCTCCGAGGTCACTGGATAAATGATGTTTTCATTTGACAACCCCAGGTCGCCACTAAAGGAGGGTCTTCAGAGAGAGCCTTTTGAAATTACAGTACTGATGAAGCATGAAAAATTACAGGCACTTAGAAGTGATTTCATGAACACAAGAGAGTAGGGGGACCACCCCTATGCAGCTTGGGTGAGAGGCAGCACTGGCAGTTAGTACACAAACACACAAACACACAAGGTTTTACATGTACACACGGCTAATACATAAACATTCATAGACATCCACACACTCATACACAGAAATCTGAAGCTCAAATGTATTAGCACCACATCATCCTTATCCAGAGATCCTCAAATGCATATCATGTGTACAGTATTGTTCATATCTGTGCATGATAATAAAACTGACCTTAGAGTTGAATATACAGTAGGATTAAATGAAAGTCATATTCAGGAGGCAGTCATTGTCTTTTTTCCACTGCTCGAGTTATCCTAATGGAGATCGGCTGAGACGGGCAATGCCCAAGGGCCACTGGTCCCTCTCCACCCTTCCTGGGAATGGGCTCTTGGTCAGGATTGGTTTGGAAAAAAGCCTCCGATTTCTGCCTGGCCCTCTGCTAAATCAGAGCTATGTAGAGCTGGTTTGGACCTGAGCCTCAACAATGATCTATCCCCGGAGCCACTGAAGGGGAATCATTTTCATCACAGTCTACTCCTCTTTGCTTCCCAGCCGGGGCTCCCTCTCTGTGTGCGTGTGTGAGATTTCAAAGCGTCATAATTTCATTTCACACTGTTGACTTTGGAGATTTCTAAGACACTGGCACCAGTGTAGGGCTGAATCATTTAATTTAACCGCTCTCTAGTATAGTATAGTACCAACCCCGTTGATGGCAGGAGCCCTTCATTCAGTACTGAGTTTTTTTTACACACAGCAGTGTTTCAGTGCTTTTCTCTGCCACAGGAGTAACACTCAAAGCCCTCCCAGTGTGTCTGTCTGTTTGCTGTCTGTCTCTGTTTGGATTCTGTTCGAGCCTCTGCTCCCTTTTCACGATGTCTATCCAAAAGTGTCACTCAGCTCTAAGTTGAGCAGCAAGTGCATTCACGCACACATACACAAAACACGCTCACAAATGCCAACTCCTAAAGCCCTTCTTAAAGGGAGGGTGTAGTGGAGGTCCAACTTCTGCTACAAATTACAACTGCTGCATGTCTACGAAGCACATCTGTGACATTATTTTGAAACATCAGTTTCACCAAAAGCTATTTTTCCCAGACCACGTCTGCTTTAATAAAACTGGCTTTGTGAGAGTCATTAACTTGAAGGAAAAGTTTGGCATTTTGAGAAATACACTTTTCTTTCTTTGCCGTGAGTTAGAAG
Source organism: Euthynnus affinis (assembly GCA_029490765.1). NCBI lineage: Eukaryota > Metazoa > Chordata > Actinopteri > Scombriformes > Scombridae > Euthynnus > Euthynnus affinis. The sequence goes on from CM055848.1 coordinate 9,442,552, forward strand.
TGATGACTGATACCACTCTCATATCTGTTTTTGAATATCAAGCTACAGCCAGAGACAGTTAGCTTAGCTAGCTCTGCTTAAAGACTGGAAAGTGTGGAAAAGAGCTAGTTTGTCTTGGTCCAAAGGTGAAAAAAAAATCTGCCTACTAGCACATCCAAAGCTCATTATTTAACACAAAATGTTGAAAAACTGAAGTGTAGAAATGACAAGATTAAACAAATTAGCTGTATCATGTTAATTAGTGGAGTTCAGACTGCTAGTAATGAGTTGTTTTACCTTTGCATAGAGCAAGGCTAGCAGTTTCCCCCTGCTGCAAGTTTTTATGATAAACTAAGCTAATCTACTCCTAGCATACAGAGTGTAGCATCCCCACCTTAATCATGGCCTCACTGTTCTTCTTCTTGAGCATGTACAGCATACTGTAGCTCCATGATAATCGTGAACACACCTTGAACACACTGTAACAGCTACGAAGGGAAACAAAAGTATAAGTATCTTTTCACAATTTGATGATAGGCTTATTGCACTATAGCCTTACAATATTCAACAAAACTAAAATCATGTATTAACCTCTGACCTCTAACCTCTGATTAACCTGATAACTTAATGACGACCTCTAATAGAGTGCCATAAGTAAACACATTTGACTTAAAATGAAACATTTAAACATTTTTATGTCACATATGCAGCTTTAACCTTATATTGCAGTTACTGCAAATCATTATATCATCATTTCAAAACAACTTAACAATGTCCTTTACAAACAAGGATAAATAAAAGAAAGTAGGAAAACAATCAAATACAAAATCACAGTATAAAATAACATAAAACAGTTAAAAGTAACTGTAAAATAAGTTACAAGTAGAATAATTAAGCAAAAGCCAAATGGTAGAAGTGAGCTTTGAGAGACCATATAAAAGAAGGCAGTGAATTTTCTAATCTAAGTTCTTCAGGTAAGCTATTCCAAAGGGCTGGAGTCCTAACAACAAAAGCTCTGTCACCCTTGGTGTTCAGCCTTGACAGGGAAATAGTTAACAGGGCCTTATCAGAAGATCTCAAACTACAGGCTAGTGAGTAATGATTTGGAAGCACAGCCAGGTAGCTCAGTGCCATACCATTCAGGGCCTTAAAAGTCAAGAGTAAAATTTTAAAATCAATTCTAAAATGGACAGGCAGCCAGTGAAGGGAAGCTAAAATAGGAGAGATATGATCATGCTTTCGTGCTTTGGTTAAAAGTCTGGCGGCTGCATTTTGGACACCCTGAAGCCATGCAATCATGTTTTGGCCAAGACATGTAAACACTGCATTACAATAATCGAGATGAGAAGTGATAAAACCATGAATCACTCTTAAAGATTATTAAAATAAATAAAAGATCTAAGTGTGGAGATATTTCTCAAGTGGAATAAACAAACTGAGCTAGCCTTTTAACATGGGATTCGAGAATGGAGAGTTCTGGTCTAAAATAACTCCAAGGTTTTTAACAGTGGGTACCACATGCTGAGCTAGACAGCCAAGAGCAGGCAGAACTTGGCCATAAGTATGCCTAGGGCCTGTAATAAGGATTTCTGTTTTGGAGGAAGATCCTGGAGAAATTTTTCTAACATCCAATCCATAACCACAGCTAGGCAATTATGTAGGGAAGATAACTTAGCTGATTCAGATGGTTTGCAGGACAAGTACAGCTGAGTATCATCTGCGTAGCAATGAAAAGAAATATCATGCTGTTTGATAACATGGCCCAATAGGAGCAAATAAAGAGAAAATTATATTGGCTCTAGAATGGAGCCCTGTGGTACCCCATACCTAGATAATGCTTGAGAGGAGGTAAAACCATCAACAGAAAAGTATGAAGGGAACCACTGGAGGGCAGTCCCAGAGAAACCAACTCATGTTCTCAACCTTTTAATAATAATGCTATGATCCACCATGTCAAAAGCAGCACTAAGATCAAGCTGAACCAGCATTGCATCAGCCTTCATCAAGATATCATTAATAACTCTCACAAGAGGAGTCTCTGTGCTGAGTTGCTGTCAAAAAACCTGTTTGAAATTCCACAAAAATATTGTTATTGATCAAGACTTCCAACAGTTGATTTGAGACAATTTTCTCTTGAATTTTTGAAATAAGGGGAAATCTGTTTATAGTTGCTATAGTCAGAGTGATCAGAATCAGGAATTTGAGAAGTGGCTGAACATTAGTGGCCTCAAAATAATCAGGAAAACATCTACAAAATAAAGAACAATTGATGATTGACAGCAGGCATGGGGCTACAGCATCTAGAACCTCTAATAAGAATTTGGTAGGTATTATATTCAGTGGACATGATAATGGTGTCATATGTGAGATAGTTTCTGTTAAGTCTTGGATAGTAATTTCCTTAAAAACACATGTATGCATGTATAGTTTTAAGACTGCAATAAAATGTCATGCTTTGATTTCTTCCACTGTCTCTCAGTCTTCCTACACTCCCTTTTCATGCCACAGATTCTGTCAGTAATCCAAGGTGATACAGTTGATGAATTGGATTTAAATAAATGCTTTAGTGAAGCACCATTATCTAAAGCAGCTGTGCACATATCATTGAAGCAGTTCACTAAGTCATTTGTGTTTGAAAGCAAATCCAAGGACTCACCAGACTCCACAAATAATGAGGAAAATCTCAAAGCACTAGTGTCATTAAAGATGCGTGAGCAAACTCCCCACTTATGAGGAGTCCTGTTCACATAGAGAGAGAGAGTTAAAAACAGGACATATATAATCAGAGATAAATATGTCCCTTGAAACCAAAGATGATAAATCCAGACTCCAGAAAAAATCTAAGTCCAATGAATGGCTACATTTATGAGTACAGCCTGACATATGTTGAGTCAAATTAAAAGACTCCATAATGTTTAAAAAATCAGTAGCAATCAGAACAAGCATCAGCAACCATCAGAAATATCAATATGGATGTTAAAGTCATCAGCAATCAAAACTTTGTCATGACAGAACATCTTAGGATAAAAACTCTGACAGTTTGGGCAAAAAAGGGAATTGGATTTTGTATGACATTAGATAACGACAAAGAGAACAGGGTCTATGTGCCTGAGTGTGCATGCCTGAGCACCTGAGGGGCTGGACTTGGGCAGCAGCAGATGAGGCGTGGTCCACAGAAACAATGATTTCTAAACTCAATATGATCTTTAACTCTAAAGGCTTGAGTCTAGAAGAATTTATATAAATAAAACTCTTCAAACTGTAAAATACATGGCTGTGGAGTGAAGATCTTTGTCATTCACGGTCTCTACAACTTTGGCCAATGTCCACTCATTCCAAGGCAACTCATCCACCTTCTCTATGATAATTTCACCAACTTTGAGGTTTCTTCTTGGAGTATGACAGCGTCTGCAGAGAAGCATTGTCCAGCCTGTCTGATGAGAGTGAAATAGTAGAACGAAGAATATTCCTCACCGTTCTGATTTGTCGCTCCTTTACATCTCCCACATGGCTTGAATGGGGAGCATTCATACTGAAGTCACACTGCTTCTCAGCCAAAAACATGATTAGACAATTAACATCCACTTCCTTGAGAGCTCCATTTAATTCATTTTTTGCTCCAATGAAATTAGTTCCTTGTTCACGTCTTATCTGACATACTGCTCCTCTTATGGCAATGAAACAATGAAGGCCATTAAATAAAGGCGTCCGTTGACATGTCATCCAATATTTCAATGTGGATGAAAAAGTGTGAAATAAAGTCCATATTGCTCTTGCATGTTGTGTCCTTGCTTGGTGAGAAACAGACCAAAACGTAAAGGTAATGTGATGATCCTTCGGTGTAATCATTGGATGTTTCAGTGAAGTAGGGAGAGATGCATTTTTCAGTCTTCCTCTCACCTTGAGAAGTCCTCAGAATTTCTGTTTTTTTGGAGTGGTATATTCTGTGGTGGGGAATATACCATTTTTTCTCCTTCCTTCCCCTGATCGAGAACTTCCTCTGCATCACCCTTTTCAATGATCTCATTCATAAACTTTGCATAGTGTTCCTTGTACTTATCATCTCTCAGCAGCTTTCTTTACGATGACCAAATCAGACAATTGCTAGTTGCTTATTGTCAGGGAGATGAGCAGAGAGCGTGGAATGAAGTTATAGGATTACAGGCAATCTCTGCTTCCATTAACATGAAGGTGACAAAATCCTGGAAGTTAGGAAACTCCTACTTGTCTTTCATGACTTGAGTGATTTTTCAGTTCCACCATGATGCTGGCAAGTCAGGTAGCTTTTGAACCGGTTTTTGATTTTCTCCAAAGTCACTCAAAATGTCAAGACCTTTAACATGAGGCATGACTTCCTGACATGAGTGTAGGAAATCAGGAAATGTCCCGAATCCCTCAGTATCCTTTAGTTGGATCTTTAGACAGTTTTCTCCAAATGATCTCTGTATCACAAAGGGCTGCCCATACCTTTGGTTGAGACAGTTCCATGCATCTTTATAGGCTTCATCATAATTTCTATAAAACATGCTATCACATGTCTTTTGAGCTGGACCGCCTATACATTTACTCAAATAATACAATTTGTCAGCTGAAGAAATATTCTTTTTGTCTATGAGTGAATGAATGAAATGTTCCATTTGATTACCTGGATTAGGTCACCATTGAATAGACATGGTTCTGGCATTGGGAGCCTGAACAGGATTATTCTGTCTTGGACTGCTTGAGCAGATAAATCACATCTGTCCATAGAGGTGATGCTGTCACTGTGACATTAGTGGACTTCTGGATGAGTGCTGAAGACACAGGCAGCGGTAGAGACACATGCTGTTGTTTCCTAGTCTTATAATCAACAGAATAGACACTAATTTCCTGCATTACTTCCTGGTTATAGGTTACAAATAGCTTGTGCAGCTCTTATAACCTCTTCTGCCTTTAGTTTTTCCAACTCACTTTTCTGAGCTTCGAGTTCTTTCCTCTGCTGTTCCTCTAGGAACTGAATCATTTCCTTTTGTCTTTCCTCCTCCATACTCTGCTTCCTTTGCCACTAACTCTGCTGCACCATCTGCCCTTTTAGCTGGTATGATTGAGCTCACAGTGTTGTCTGGAATGGTTACTGGAGTGTTGACTTGGAGGTGAGGCTGTGGGTCCGTAGATGGAGTGAGCATAATCTCTCTTAAGACGCTCACAAAGGCGTTGCTTTGCTGTTCCACTATCAAAATCTCCATCAATGCTGCTATCCTTTCATAAGAAATCCTAATGTCCTTTGTCACTGCCTCAAAGGCATTAATATGTCTTATCTCAGTGGATGGAGTGAGGTGATATCTAAATTCCACATTAATGTTAGTTACCCTTTCTCTGGTCTGTCTACAAGAGCTGCAATCTGGCTCTCAGGTATGTCTAACTTAAGCTGTTCTCTGGCTATACATGCCTGTCTTCCATTGTTCATAAAGGTGAATGAGCCTTTTCTCCTTTTTGTGAACCTCCTCTCTCCGAAATGCAAGCCCCTTCTCTGCAGGATTACAAAGGTGACCTGAGCAGCAAAGTTCCTCTTCTTTGTTGTCCTTAGAGGCATCCATTTTCTGGTCTGAGTCTCTACTGTCTAGAGTATGTTTTACTATTCTTCCATTTTATGAGTGGGTGCCACAACCTTAGACCATCACACCGAGTCCCTCTGCAGTCATCCTTGGACAGGTGGGACTGATTAGTTGAAGCTCTTACTGTAGCATACCTGGCTGAATGATGGTCTAACTCTACAACCGATGGCTCACAAAGTGTTTATTTATGAGCACACTTTACTGTTTCTCCATGATAACTGTGAGAGCTACAACAGGAAACAAAAATAAAAGTATTACCATCTTTTCACATTCTTATGATAGACTTATTGCACTATAGCCTTACAATAGTCAGCAAAACTGAAATCATGTACCTCTGACTGAAAATAAACCACAATTTAAATTCCAATCATGAAATATTACCTTTTAAACCCTTCTTAACTTAATGACAACCTCTAATAGATTCCTACAGGTATGCTTATTTAAGGCATTAACTTTAAATGAAATGTTTATTTATTTTTATGTCACATATACAGCTTTAACCTTATATATTGCAATTACTGCAAAACAGAAATAATTCTGCATTTCTTCACACTAATGAGCAAACTCTTCCAAGATAACTGTCCTTTTAAGACCAACAGAATTTCCTTGAATTGCGCCAATATAGCAGTCTTGCTTGCCTAAGCACACTAGCATAAACTCTGCAAAAAAATTTAAAAAGCCCCAAAATAAGACAAAACATTAAACGAAATAATGACAAACCTTGTGCCCTTACCATCCAGATGTTAAACACACAAAATGATACCCAAATGAAAAGAATTTGGGGAATAAAGAATTATTTCTCGGTGTTGCCTCAAAGTATGGTGCAGTTCTGGATGGCTTATTCAAATGGTGCTTCATCATGACATAAAGAAAGTTATGAAACTGTTTTAATTCATAGTTCAATATTTTGGGAAATGTGCTTATTTGCTTTCCATCTGAGAGTTTGATGAGAAGATTGATAGTACCATATTTGTGAGGTAAATATTACCGCCAGCAGGCTAGCTTAGCTTAGCACAAAGACTGTAAACAGGGGGAAATAGATAGCAGTGGCATTATTCACAGATTTTTTTAAAAGTCCACATACCAGCTCCTCTAAAGTTTACTTGTTAAAATGTTATATTTAATTTTGCCTAATCTATACAGTAACCAAAGTCACTAACTGTTACACTCGACAAAAAGAAAAGGTCCGGACTAGCACATAGCTCCACATTAAACAATAATGTGTTTTTACATGTCTTTCTTGTTTGGATTAGACAAATAAGATATATATTTAATTAATGAGTTTCAGGGTTGCTGGAAGGTAGATTTTGTTTCCTTTAGCTAGCCAGGCTTCCCCCTGTTTTCCGTCTTTGTGCTAAGCTAAGCTAACCAGCTGGTGGTAGCTTCATATTTACTGTTCAAACATGAGAGGGGTATTGATATTCCCATCTAACTCTTTTAAAGAAAGCAAATAAGTTTATTTCCCCAAATGTCAAATCCTTTAAAGCACTTCATAACATCTCTGACCTTCTGAAACGAGACAAATCTGGCTTTCCATAATACAGGGGATTTTATATTTATACAAAATAAGTAGTGTATAAAATTCAACTTAGATGTTCTGACACTGTAATTCAACCACAGCATTTACAACTTTGGTATAATTGAGTTGTCATAAACAGCATACATTTGTTTCATTTGCTTAGGTTGGTCTTAAATGACAGCTCAGCTTAAACTTAATAGAGTGGCAAGTCAAACTAACCCAACCAGGAATCAGAGCCAGGTCTTCCGTGCGCTGCAGTGATTACTCCACCACTTACCCGAGCAGTACATGTCTGTCTCCACTCCTTACCCTGCTCCATGTACACACATATATACAAAACTCATACATCAAAGCTCTGTGCTCATTACCACAAGAAAGATAAACATAGACAGCCCTGCAGATGGTTAGCTCTAGGATAGAGGTTTCTCTGTGTCCGTATGTTTGCATGTGTGTTTGTGAAGAGATCTCCTGAAGCATGCTGGCAAAATTGAAGTGTTGGTACTTTCTGCTTTTTCCACCCTGGACCTCTTGAGTTGACCAGAGAGCCAGAGATTCATGGTTTCTTTAAAGAAGCCAAGGACTTTACAACAGATCTTATTCACACATGTAGGATAACATTTTGAGCAGAGCTGGCCAGCTTTATTAGTGGCAGTTTACAGGGATATCCATGACACTCCCACAGCTCTCTGGAAGCTTCTCCACATTACTCTAGGGCAGCGGCAGGTTAATGGAAGCCAGGTGGAGCCTCCCTGCATTTCCTCTGACCAGGAGTGCTTGATTGACAGTGAGTTGTGGCGATGTGGAACGTAGCTACCCAGAATCAGGGTCGTGATGGAAACATGGCAATTCACGAGCAACAGCTGCTTTTCTTGGCCACAACAGAGAGAGCATTTCCATTCACCTGAGACTGCTCTTAATTGGAACGTGTGAATATGTGCACTGATGTATGTCTGGCTATTCTCTTTGCTTATTTGTGGTTAACTGTGTCTAATGGTTAAACAGTATTGCAAGTCACTCCACTCTACCAACTTTGGAGCTTGCTTTTTAAACTGTATGCACTTAAAAAAAACACAAGGATTCTAAATGGATTCATCCTGTAGGTCAATAGAAAGTTTACTTTAGAGATGATGACCTGCTCAGTTTTTTGCTTCAACTGTCATAGAAAAGACCATAAACACAATACAAGTATTTATTATTATTTACATAGATTATATTGTCAGATCATGGTAAGTTATAAAAGTTTTGTATGCCCTAAAATCTCAGACATCTGACTTTTATCAGGACTCTTTCTCCACTCATTATGATACGCAAGTTTCCTGATCAGTAACATCCCGTGTAGTCACATTTGAATTTCATTATTGAGGAAATCAGTTTACAAAGCAACAACACCATATATAGAGAAACTGTTTTTATACACAGCAAAGATTGTAAGGAGCCCATATGAAATAGATGATGTCCCAGAGCTAAAAAATACTTGTTTCATGTGTGCGAGCAGTTATGAATAGGCCTTTTTTGAGAAATTCCTCAACATAAAAATAGTAATGGTTCTTCAGCACAAAGAAATCACTAAGATTCATTGATTTATTACTGTACGTCTATGATACTGTTATGATCAAGGATGACGGTGCCAAAGAGGTAATACTTAGAAGCTTAGGTACCACTTGTGAGGACATCTAAGATCTTTTAAAGGAAGGAAAAAATCCTTCCAGGAAATAACTCATCCACAGAGTCTGTCAGTTTTTCTTGTCACACATCATTTCTGGGATTCAAATCACTCCGAGTATGACGTTCTGCTTATACGACCCTAATTCAGGCGTCTGAATCTATGAACACAATGCGCAGTGTGCTCTTTCATCTCGGAGCCACGATTGTGATGTTAACTGCTTGGCAAAAGAACATGACACCCAGGGTGACACAGGGATTACTTGTTCTATATTTAGTGTTTATGTACATGAATATTGGCAGGACAACTCTGTACATGTGACACACACACACACAGCGATACAGTGATAATAACACAGATCTCCAGCACAGAACACATTTACAAGATGGGCTCTAGAGCAAACACTGGCTGAGATACATAAGGGAATGTCTGAACTACGACAACTTCCTCATAAAACTGGAATTTCCTCGTAACAGTTATTATTGTCATCAATAAAAACAGACAATCGTAAAGAGAGACAAAAAGTATAAAATAATTTAAATTCCTTCTAAAACATGTAGTGAATATGCAGCGAGAGATCTATACAATGCGGGTAGCGACTGTATCTCCTCCTCTGGTCGATGTGATTCGAAACTGAAAGGACAGACAAATATGACAGACAAAAGCAAATGTCATGCAGCAACAAATAAACATACAAGATGAAAGATGATCTCTGAAGTTCTGCCTCCCCAGTGGCAGCATGATGTCAAATCGACATGCCTGGTAACAAAGCACCTCACGATATGGGCTGCCCAGACGTGCCACAATGAAATGTAAACATAAATATACAGGTTGATATCTCTCTCTACAAACAGTTCAGTCACTGCCACAGGCCCATCAGCTGTGTGAGTAGTCAGTCTGTATACACTCCTTAGTAGAATATCACTTAGAGTTAAATAAACTTATTTAATATATATATTTATAATAGATTTATTCTTTGCAGAGTCATTTAGCAGTATTTCCTTGTTTTCACCAGTTTGCTCTGGTATTTCACTGAGTGACCACTGTGTCCCACCACATAAACGTCCAGCAGGTAGGTCTTGCCTGGTTCCAGACCTGTGATGGTCTCTGTAGTCACAGCTTTCTGCAGGTTCGGGCTGTGGAAGTACTTGCACAGGACCTTTTCTGACTTCCTGCGGGTCTCTGGCCCGGCACACTGGTTTTGTTCCCGGCGTCGCTGCTCCTCGCCGTAATTATCAGCCACCTCTTTGCGGTAAATGCAGTATTTGTTGCGGTCCTGCGTGCCCAGCCAGGCCACAGTGGCGGAGGAGCATGTGCGCAGTTTGTCAAAGGCCTTGATGCGCGTATCCTCCGGAAGTGAAGGGAAGGGCTGCTTGCTGCTGGGTCGTGTGGTGGCTAGCATCTTCAAAGTGGAGGCCCCTTTCCTGCTGCCACGCAAACGGATCAGGTACTTGGCTTTTGGCTTTCCCCGCAGCTGGAATTGCCGTACCCCCTCCACGTTCTGGGAGAGCAGCAACTTGCCATCACGCCTCACCTGCACCTGCACGGCATCCAGACATGTGTGGACGAACAGTGTGACCCTCTGGTGTGAAGACACAGGAGCGAAGCGCAGAAACTTGCTGCCCTTTCTCTTGATGAAAACATCCGATACTTTGCCGTCCTTCAGCTCTACTGTCTTCTGACGGGCTTCCTCTTTAGTGCGAGCGAAAGTCCCCACGTATGCTGTGCTGGTGTTGGTGGCAGAATTCACAGCAAAGACATCAAAGTAGTACTGTGTGTCTGGTTTCAGCTCTGACACAGTGAAAATGTTTTTATTGCCAATACACACCTTCTGAATGTCTGATGTTTTGGGTTTGGCTGTGTACGCCCGCGAGATCTTGTTACTTGTTAGGCCTCGGTCCTTCCCAAAACCATTGTCAGAGGGAACAAAGCCAAAGTGCGCAAAGTCAAACGGGCTAAAATCTCTGCCGGGCTTCGGAGCCAACATGAAGGCATCATCAGTGCTGATCTTAGCTTCAGCAGCACACATGCTCTTGAAATTGTGCTCCTTGTTGATCACTACACAATACTGAACAGGCTGGCCCATAAGAGAGCCTGTTGGTGTGGGCTTCCAGGCCAGGGTAACAGTGGTACGGCCCAGTGCGGTCACATCCACGCGAGGATCATAGGGCAGCTCCGGGTATGGCTGGTCGGACTCCGGAGTTGTGGTGGCGTACACCTTGAAGTTGCTGTCTTTCTCTGTGGACAGCAGTTCCAGCTGGTAGAGGCCAGAGGGCGTGCTCGTGGCCACATAGGACTCCACATCGTTGCCTTTGTAGGTGAAGAGCTCCGTCCCCTCATCTACTGTCACCTGCTGTTTCTGTTGGTCCAGAGGTTCAGGCTCTCCTGGAAAACAAAAACAAATGGGCACAACGTGAGCTCTTTGATTGACACTGCATCCAATTTGACACTAGAAAATTTTTAACATGCTAACAGATCTTTAGTCGTGCCCTCTAGAGTGTTTTTATTCTATTTAATTTTTTGCTTTGATAAAAAGAATCATTACCAAATGTACTAAAAATGTTTACTGTGTTGATGCTGTGAGGTCATGATGAAGCTCTGCAAGCCTCACGGACGATTAGCCCCTGACATGGCAGCCATGTTTTCAATCCAAACATCCCCAAACATCACAGGCCAGCATTCACTTGGCCTTTCAGAGGAAGCTGCGCTACAAAGAGGCGCCTTGTAGCTTCTACGTGAGAGAGACAGTCCTAGTTCTTACCCCAGCTTGAGCAAGAAACCATAATATTATGTTTGTCAACCAGAGAGTGTGCCCTGTGGTGTACTAAAAATTAATGCTCAAAGATCTACTCCCACTAGAGACATTTAGCAAAAAGAGTTGCAACGACAGGAAGAAGTTCACTGGCTCAGCTATTGCTGCAACATGTCTTGTGAAGTCAGACTTATACCAATGGCACTGCATGTATTGGGTCAAAATGTGTCATTATTGTACTACTTAGGGATGAATTCTTTTCTCTTGATGCAAGGTAACTGTCTTCAACAGGGAAACTACCCAATAAATCATTTTGTAATATTTGATCTGACAAGAGCACAGACACATAAACAGGTGCTCATGTATTGACATTCAAATATATGCTCACATCACACATCTATGCTCTAAAACCGCCGCTTTAGTCATCTGGCAAGATCTCCTGTGCTGAAAAGACGCCCTCCAGATGGAGAAAGTTTTAATGTGAAGCAGAGAGGCCATTAAAAAAAGAAAGAAAGAAAGAAAGAAAGAAAGAAAGAAAGAAAGAAAGAAAGAAAGAAAGAAAGAAAGAAAGAAAGGAGAATAGGAAGGAAGACAGACAGACAGAGCAGCGGGATTTACTTTAAGAAGACCAAGACAGCTTAAGTAAAGGGATGTAATGCTTTGATTCAGTAGGTTGACTAGAGTAGAGCCCTTCTCTAAAATTATAGACGTCAGCTTGGCCGAGACAGACATCATAAGTGGTCAGACTAGACACTACGACTGACTTAATTAAAACCCACCAAAACACAAAGCCTAACATCACTGCGTAGGTTAATTGTGTATGGGGGATAGTGATATTTCCACATAACGTGTCATTAACCTCTTCCACTGCTGCCTTATGTCAATTATACCTGATCCCTCTCCACTGGCCTCTTCTGGCAGCTCCTGCAGAGTGAGTTTCCACTCCAGAGGAGCATCACAAGGTGTCACAGTCACAGACAGGGGTGTGTTGTCTTCTTCCACCACAAAGTAGTACCTGTGAAAATAATAGGTTAAAGGGGGCTGATATGAGCACCAGCATTCATGGTTCATCATAGTTTGACATTAGTGTGGCATAAATGCATGAACATGACTATTTGAGACTGTTATTCTCAAGCAGACAGTGATATTATTGTTCCACTGACCTTGGTCTCTCCCACTGTGAGCTGACAGACACTCAGTTACAAGAACACGACTTTCTCATCTATTATTTAGTTTTTGCATCAACATCATAGATCATGTTACAGAGCAACGCCTAATGTTTCCTATCTATTTACAGTAAGTGGCCATCAACAAGTTTAATGTTTTCCTCAGTGATTGTTACGGATCAGTCAGCAGCAGAAGGTGGAATTTCAACAAACTCACGGCACATTATACGTGTAAACTCTCTAGGATTATATAATTCATTCATTTGTTTGTCTGCACAGCTCTTACCTTTTGGGTGTGTCCCTGAAAAGATAGCCACTAATCTCAGCGCCATCCGGTATGACTGAGGAGTCGTGGAACATCGACTTGTCTCTGATCTGCATCTGGAACAGCCCTTCGTCTCTTGTGGGCAGCTTCTGGGCCAAAGCTCCCAGTCCCAACAGCATCAGCAGCACCACGCTCCAACCTTTACACTGCCTCATTCTGAAATATACAGAGAAATGACTCAGTTTTATATGCAGGGTTATATAATTCCTGGGAACAGAGTCCATTTTTTAGTTATACTTGTTTACGGGTTTCAGATTTAGTTGCCGAGATAGTATTTATCTGTTATCATAGAGGTATGTAGGTAAGTTTGATTGAATAGATTGGGAGTTTTGGAAATATGCTAAATTGCTCTCTTTTGGAGTTAGATGTGAAGAGCAATACTACTTTCACATTTGTCTATTAAATATGAAGCTACAGCCTTGGGACTGTTAGCTTAGCTTAGCTTTAAGACCAGAAACATGAGGAAACAGATAACCTAGCTCTGTCCAAAGGTTTGAAAAAATCTAAAACTTACTAATTAACCCAAAATGTACCAAAAAACAAACTATGAAAATGACTAGATTAAACAAACAAGGTATAACATGTCAATTATTGAGCCTCAAGCTACTGGTATGCAGATTTTTTTTTTTACCTTTGGATGGAGCCAGCTATCTGTTTCATCATGTTTCCAGTCTTATGATACAAAACTAAGCTAATCTTCTCCTAGCATACAGACAACAACTCATCTCACTTGCAGCGAGAAAGTGAGTATGCATACTTCCCAAAACACACACAACTTTTCCTTTCCTTTACATATTGGTTTGGTGCTGAGGTTTTTTTGGTTTTTTTTGTTTTTACCTTAATTTCAAAAGGATTCCAAGCTAGCTTTCTCCCCCAGTTTCTGGTTTTATGCTAAAATAAGCTAAGCTAATCAACTGCTGGCTGTAGTTTACCTCATATTTAATGGACATGACTGCTTTAATGTACATCAGCAATGAATATTAATGGGTTACATACATTACTATGTAGCCAAAATGTCTATTTTTGCCATTAAAGTTCTGAATGGCTCTTTACTTTCATTCACTGGCTAAAAATACAGAGCTCTTCCTAATGAGTTATATTTGGCATTGCCTAGTTTTGGCAACAGACATTACAGTGTTTTTAGTAGAGTTCTGCTTTACTCATTTTCATCTACTTGTTTTGTTTCATGCTAAAATGTGTTTACTTGCCTTCTTTTCCTTTTAGTTTTTAGCCTTAATTAACATTTAAAATTAAACCTGGCTGGCAACAGACATCTGTGGGTAGATCAATGAATGAGAAACAAAAAAGTAAAGGGGGAATGAATGAGTACTCCAGGCCACAACGAGGAAAGAGGGATTAGATTTAAACACAGATGTGTGAAGGAAAAGACATTGCTCTCAGCTCCGGGGAACCACACTATTTCATAAACCACTTAATATAAAGATCCCCAAATCCATGTTGTTTAAGTTTTATTGATGCTAATATAAAAATGTTTGGTGGTGCAGTCCGCAGATGGAGCTGAGGCTCAGGACAAGGTGCAGCTGAGAGCCTCTCACGTATCCCCTGTCTATTGATTTTGCCCCATTGATTGCAGCTGATGGGAACGCCAAATCCCTGGTGATTTAATCAGCGTAATGATGGCAGATTAGCCAGATACTTTACTGCCATTTACTGCAAGCGAGATGGTGTCCTTTTAATGACCCCTCTCCCTCTCCCTTTCTCCACTCACCCTCCGTTGTCTGTCTTTTTCCCTTGATCACGGTTTTTTCATTAACAAGTAATCTCTTTCTCTTTTCACACTTGTTCATCCACCCCTTCTGTTTCCTTCTTTTCACTTCTCCTCCATCATTGCCGTCCTAAACTGAGACGGATAAGTAAAACCAGAGTGGCCAGGCCTGGATGAACCATCACTACACTACAAACATGGCTTCATTTTTGCATTATCGCCCCTTAAAAGGCACAGGCAGGGAAAAAGCCCTTGACAGCTCCTGTCAGTGTCTTCGTCTCTGCCGTTGTCTGACCCAAGCCTCCCGTCGTACCGCCAGACTTCAGAGAGCAAAAGGAAAGCCGCCTAAGTGGTACTTTGAGGTTTGACTCACACAGAGAGTGGAGATCCTTATCGCCTCAGCTTGTCTCATTCCACTTCAGAAGCGTGTCAGTTGGAACAAAGACATGTCTATTAATACTCAAGACAGCGCTGAGGTGGTATGTACAGAGTTGTTCAGAGCTGTCTTTCATCTCAACATCCCCAAACGCCACACAGACACAGCGAGGGCCCCGTCCCTGGCCGCTCTGTCCCCCATGCTGATGTCATTACATATAATGTCTGCTATCACTCATACAGTAAGAGTTTTATCACCACTGTCATTAGCACATTTGATGTGTGCCTTCAGTGTGCCCCTCACATGTGACACCAATGATTTAAACCCTATGACTGAACTTAACAGCATTTTCTCCCACATGCACAGAACCCGCTCAGTCTGTATTCACGATATACAGCCGAGAGATGACATCTGAATATTAGAGTGGTGTTGGGTCACTGCGGATGCATGGACCAGCGCAGAGTCAACATGGTCACACAGGCTGCGCTGGATCTGCTTTTAAATGTGAGCCACTGCCAATCTCATGCCACAGGGCTCCCTTACCAAAATAACACATCAAAAAGCTGCATCTGGAACAAATAAGGCCTAATGTTTAATTAGAACGAGGGAGAATGTATGATCGCAATTTGAGGAAGGATAATTTAAAGGCACGGTCACCCGCAATCGTGTCAACTTTGTTTTTCTTGTTGCTTTTTTATCTGTTTATTTATACATTTATAGTTTTTTGTTTCACTTTTAGTAGGATTTGCACACCATCTTGGGTGGAAAATATCTTGTTTATTCTAATTGGCGAGCTGTGGAGTAGTAAAGAGCTGTGAAATGGGATTAAAGGACAAATGCAGTGCCATTTCAAAAAGAGGAAATGGTGATGATCGTCTTTCCCATGGCTGCAGCCTTTGGTACATCTACATTATCAATGTGTGACAGAAAGGACAAGAAAAAAAAAGACCCTGCACCCTTTCCGTCTCTCCATTCCTGTGCGATCTGAGGAATGCCATCCCTTCATTTGAATTTCTACTATAACAGCTTTGACCCTGCTCTAATTTAGGGTCATTACAAGCAAAATGGGAAATCGTGTGCAAAGCCAAAACAAAATGTTCACACTGCATCTCCCAGATGGACTCAATTTTTTTTTTCAGCGACATCAATCAAGTGCAAAAATTAAACTCAATTCACAATCCGCTGATGATTAAAGCGAAAAATATCAATTACATGCAACAATTTCCATTCATGCACCTGATCAACTCCTCTGTGTGTGAGTGTGTTTCCAGCAGGAACACACCAATTATAAGCACACTACTACCATGTATGGAGGCGTTTCTGAACACAAAGCAGAGCACATGCATGAACAGCCCCCGTCGTGTGTGTGTGTGTGTGTGTGTACGAGTATATATCCTCGATCATGTGCACGAGCACCAAACTGCCCCTGACCTCCCCTCTCTCTCTCTCTCTCTCCCCTCACTTTGTTTAACCGGTCTCCCTCCTTCCCTCCAGCTCCTTGTCAAGACGGATAAGCCTCCTGCCTCCTGCCACATGGAGCTCATTAACAGAACGGGAGGGAATAAAAGACAGTTTAATTTCAACACAAATAAAGAGACATTTCGGATTCCACCCAACAAGACGCCTGGCAGGGCTCGCAGGACCTGAAGCCTATGTGTTTTCTTTAAGGAAGTCTGAAGGCAGATTTATGGTGGGTCCTCAATAGCGAGCTCCATCACTGCTGTCACTTCAGGGCCAATGTGGGGATTGGAGTGAGTGGAGTGCATGAGTGGGCTTAGAGGCGAGCCAAGGATGGAACCACACAGGACCTGGACCTGTTCTATAGGAAGGCCAAACCAAAGCAGGTCTGGTGCTCTTGGACAGCTAAAACAGCTCATTAATGAATTGGTAGAGACTGTGGTAAGGGCTCTGATCCAAGACTGGAGATTTTTATCTACTGTGTATGTGTGTGTGTCCATATATTAATGTGTGCGTGTGTTTGTGAGAGAGAGAGAGAGAGAGAGAGTGTGTGTGTGTGTGTGTGTGTCCAAACCATCACATTCCTCCACTCCACACTGTGTATAAGTCTAAATCATCACTCAGGACCTGTCTGCTCGCCATCCACAACATCACTCACAGTTTGAGTTTCTGAAATGAACTATCCGCATCATCAGAACCACGAAAGCTGGCACAATAGCATGATGGAAAGGAGAGCCCAGTTTCCTTTCCTTCTCACCCCATTTCCCCTCCCCTCTTGCTTCTTTATAGTCCCATCTCTGAAGCTTGCATTTAGCACTGCATCCTGGAATGTCTCTATGAGGAGGGTCAGGTCGCAGGAAAAAAAAAACGAACCATTCACATAGAATTTAAAAGAGGGGGGGTGACTGATGTGCTGGTATTGTGACTGCAAGGGTGATTATAGATTACAAGAGAAAATGCCCCATGGGAAAGTCATCCACCCACTGCCCATCATCCAGGGTACAGGCCCGCGTCGTGGGAAATGAGTCAATCATGATCCGTTATGTTGTGTTTGGGCAGAGAGGGGAGCACTGAAAGCCTGTTCAGCAGCCAGTGCTTGTGTCCATCTGAGGGAGCATAATGAGGGGCTTTGCAAAATGAATGCGCCCGGGGAGACTGGGAGTGGGTGTGGATATGATGAATAATTTAACAAGGAAATAAAAACTTGTATGCTTAATCTTCCACCGGTGACTCCAGGATATGTGACATCCAGCGCGGACAAAAGGCAGCGCGGAGGAGACTGTATACACACACACACACACACACAGAGACCGACCGCAGCCTGCTGTCACTTCTCTGGACGCAAATGGCTACAGCAACACTGGCGGAATTCTTTCAGCCAGGAGTTTTCATATGCAAATCACGGTTTAGTTACGGTATGCGACGCAGACCTTCCCATTTTAAGACTTTTTTTTTTTTTTTTTTTTTTTTGTTCATGATTCATTCTCCTGAGAAAGTAGAAGGGAGGCAGTGTGGCGTCACCCCGCTACTAAATACAGTTATTCAAATCCCCGCTCCGAGTATGTCTCTCATTAAGCACCGACTGAGAGGGAAAAAAAACACGGCTCTCACATGGACCGGATGAGGAGAAAACAACTCCCAACATGAGCTAAACTGTGATTAATCAGGCTTGATTCATTTAAATTAAAACAAATGAAGCGAGGGTGAGTCAATTATATCCTAATTATCACTGATATGAAAAACTTGATCTCCCAATTAGTGCTCCACTCCTGCACTTTCGGGGCTCTTACAGGTGCGTAAAAGCACCCATGGGTGACACGGTGAAACTAACATATACCCACACACACAAAAAAACGCACTCGAGTCGAGAAACTGTGCAGCGTTTTTTTTTAACACTTTGCAGCTAAAATTGCGCATGAATACCACACATAGCGCGCGGGCCATTAGAAATACTGCGCGTATTGATAAGTCGCCTTTATTGGGTGCTGTGTCACCTCTGGGAGCATGGGAACCCTTTAGCTGCACAAAAGCAAGAGGATTTTCTAAAGTTCATCAGTTTAACGGTGCTCATCTGTGCCGTCCCGTGTGCCGTGATATACAACCCGAACCAAAACAACCCACAATTAAAAGAGCATGCGAGTTCGGGCTTGATTGAAATGTGTTTGAAACTTTTAACTTCCCGGAGTTGTAAACCACAAAACCTCTTCCTCTCTTTTTCTGTCTGGCAGGCGTTTCAAAAGCACTTAACTCGGGGAGTCCGACTCTGAATTTATATGGAGCTTTTATGCGCACCAAACAGCTTCAGAAAAGTTCAAGAAAGGGAAGGAAGTTTTTTCTTTGAGCCAGCCAACAGATCGAACAATTTAAGAGGCTCCGGGTCAGACGCACCGCTACATGACAGAGGAAAGATCATGCAAGACAAATATATTAGGAGAAATCGTCTTACCTTTCAGAATATGAAACGACGAAGTTATCTGAAGGATGGTGCTTCTTGTTCTCAAAACCACTCTGATATCACCAAGATTTTTATTTTAATTTTTTTTTTTAAAAAAAGTGCCTTATAACTAAAGGAGATGCGATTTAAAGGAAAAAAATCAAAATACAAGTCGTCCTCTACAGTGTCCAGTAGTTCCCTCAGTTTTCACGCCTGTTGTTGTTGCCTATCAATCGGATTAGGCGACTGCTCTGGTGCGTGTTTGCAGTTTTCTTGCGGATTTAACTGGTCTCTAGTGGGCAGGAGTGTGTGTGTATGTGTGTGTGAGTGTGTATGAGTGGGTATCCCGAGTGCTGGCAGTGCGTCCCTCCCCTGCCGCGCTGCTGCTATTGAAACCTCCACTGGATTGGAGGCAAACTGGTGCGAACTTCTTCTTCTTCTTCCTTGCGCTCCCTGTAGGAAGACACTGAACCAGCCCACAAAAAAAAAGGAAAAAAAAAAAAAAAAAAAAAAAAACAGGGACCAAGACTGGCCCTCAAACTCTAACCATAGAGTGTAGGGGAGAAATCTGGCAGACACATCCACCTGAATTTAAACTCCTACATCAAATGTTGTTAGGAGTTAAAGAAGACTATAGGGCGAGTGTTGCTGCAAAGAAAGCGTTCAGATGTCACCAGAGCATAAATCTAACGTCTTGCTTTCTTGGGAGCGGGGTTCCCCCTCATACTTTTTTATTTCATCGCTGTTTACTGTGATGCTCCCTGGAAATTATTACTTTGGGCAGTAGCGCCTTGTCGGAGTCACGCAACCCTCGGGGCTTATAGTGTGCAGGCAAGTTTTATCATGGGCCCTGACAGCTGGGTGTGCAAAACATGATCATAATATGCAGAGTGACTTTGATGATGACAAGAAATGCGCAGAAATCTTTCAATGTGGCGCAGGCAACACAAAGTTGCTGATTAAGTGTGGAAATTCCCAGTGAGAACTGAGTGCTGCTGTGTTGAAGAAGCTCGGGGAAGCAAATATTTATCCAAGATAAGAGACATTGACTGAACTCTGTCTCAGGACTGAATTGCCCCAAATTTATGGCTTGATGGGGGGTCCATGTCTAATCTAGATTTAGAGGATGCTGCCGTTTCCTGCTGTGTCCTCCCCAGGAGGACCGTCTTTCATGTCATGTTGTAGCAGATTTTCACGTATGAACGGGTGCAGGTTGCCTTCAGGATCATACATGACATCTTCATCAAGGCTACAAGAAGATGGAGACGAGATTACATGATGTGTTCGCAGTGACACGTCAAAATATGTTCTGGGCATTTGAGAAATGTGGCTATCGCACTTAAAATGATTAAGGTTAAGAGGAAGCAGGTAAATTAAGAAGGGAAAACCCCATTTGAATAATACAACAAGTTCTATATTCCAGAAAAATGTTGATGTTTCTCCACAAATAGTTCTTTAAACCTGAGATTGGTGGTTCATTATCAGTAATAGCAAATGCTTAACAGACTGTTGGCTGTGAGAAACTGGACAGTGTTGGTACAACAGCGTCATCTAGTGGCTGCCAGGGAATAGCGTGTGAAACATTCACTGACAAGAAAAAAGAGGAGATTTTTATCTTTGTGTCTGTATACAGGATTTACTCAGAAATGCATAAAGGTCAAATGAACTGAACAAAAGATAGAAGACAGAGTCTGGAAAACCCACACTCATTACAAACATTATCTTTTCAGCATCAGTTAGAGTGCACTTCAGTCTGTATCCTTTATTTGCTTTAAAAAGTATGACGAAAAGCATTGATGTATCTGCACATGTATCCTATATACACAGGTGTGTGTGTTTGTGTGTGTGTGTGTGTGTGTGTGTGTGTGTGTGTGTGTTGAGGGAGTTGAGGGTTATTGATGCCTGGGTTCATGATTAGTGCCGCTGTGACTTTCACATCCTTGGGATTAAAATAGATGCCAAATTGAATCTGCTATTAGCCACACCACCAAGCTGTGAAAACGAATCCACTCTGGGGACATGTATACTCACAA
This sequence comes from Euthynnus affinis, assembly GCA_029490765.1. Taxonomy (NCBI): domain Eukaryota; kingdom Metazoa; phylum Chordata; class Actinopteri; order Scombriformes; family Scombridae; genus Euthynnus; species Euthynnus affinis. The sequence continues at coordinate 9,463,577 of CM055848.1, forward strand.
TAACCCAGACACACTCTCACACACACACATATACACTGACCCAGCTACATGCCAGAATCTTGAAAATGTATCCACACCAGGGACAGTTTAGTACAGATGCAGGGTGGAGGGGAATAAGGAGGTGGAAAACGCTCCTGTAACGCTAATCCTTCTGCACTGTTTTAGCTCCACTGCGGAGACCAAAAGAATCTTATTTTAACAGATTTATTGAGGAAAAGTCATACAAAATGCACATTTTCGACCTTGAGAAAGTCGACTGAGCCACATGTGTTCTTTGGTACAACACCCTGTTTCACATAGTTACACACTGTACATTCACATCTGGTCAAGGAGCAGGTTCACTGAAGCTGTGGTGGATATTTAAAAGTCATATGTCACGTAAAGCGACATTTGTATTTTTGTAGAATTTGGAATATTCTAATAAAATTCAAACCTCAATTTCCATACATTTTCATTGGAACTACGTTCTCCTAAAGAAATAGTCCCCATGAGAACACTGGATTATACAGATTAACTGAGGCATTGATTCTGGGAAGATATGTTGAATTCATACATTTATTTTTTCACTGCTCTTTGCGCCACAAAATAAATGTTACTCACCTCCTGTGTTTAGGGGTGAGTGGGTTTGTGAGGATTTAACCCAATGAACTACAGCAGTGATTAATGGTTTGTTATCAGTGTGAAACATGGAGATTGTGGTTCTTACTTTGTTTGCTTTTGGATATCAAGTCACCCATTGAACCAATCTTGTTTTCCGTTCTGTTTGTTGAGCATTAGCTTGTTACGTCAGCTGATGGTGTTCCCTGTAATTTCCCTGTAAATATGTCGGATTGGTGATTGGTAATGAAAAACAGCTCACCGTCTCATTAGTGTTTCGGGTCTTGGAGATATTTTCAAGTCAGTCCAGAACAACGGTTGTGTGCTTGAGATTAGAAGTCATTAAGCACTGGCCTCGGTGTGTTTGCTTTGGGGTGGGGTGAGGCTGTCACTGACTGTGGCCTCACCTTACTGATCTCCTTACACTTCCCCAACAGCCCAGGTAATCCATTAATGCAGGGAGGTTTGGAAACTAATATCTCATTGGAGTGAAATGTATTCATACAGTGTGATGCTGAGTGGAGCCTGGAAGGTGTAATCTGCTCACCTCACGTCCATTTAATGCTGTCTAAAAAGGCTTTTCGTCACAGCCAGAAAAAAAGGAGGATGAGGTCTGCCTTTTAGCGGCCTACCTACCTAATACTGAGTTCATCATTAACTCACAAGAGCTAAGAGGCTTCTCCACTCTGTAAACATTTCTCCCCATCATTTTTTTTTTTTTGCTGTTGTCTCTTCCTGAGGGGGGCAGGGAGAAGAAACATTGGCTGAACTCTGACCTATCATTTTGAATACATGCACTGATCAAAATAAGCAGCTTGCGCACCGGGTGACACTGAAAGCATCATCCTCAGTGAGAAAGAGTAGGAGGACAGACAGGAGGTTACAGTTCAAGGGAAAGAATGAGGGAGGGAAAGATGGTGATGGGAAACCAGCCGGTGATAAGGACATCCTGTGCAAGTTTTACTCCATCGTGTACCCACCTGGCCTTCAACAGATACCTCTTGTCAGCTAATACAACATGAAACTGTGAGGAGAGATAAGGCAGGCCTGAAGGGTTTGTTACTCAACACTTTCTTCTGGCTACTTAAGGATTTTTATTGTCTTGCTGAGTTTATGTGGTTTAGGGAGACATTACGTTGCAGAGTAAACACAGATAAACATACAGGGCTTTTGGGTGATATGAGTGGCTCAGCATTTCTAAAATTAGTCTGTAGCTCACTCATCCTCTCCTTTCCTTCAAAAGCTCTTTTGGCTCTTGATAGACGGAGGAAAAAAAAAAAAAGACTAAAAGCCACAATTGAAACCAGATGAAAGAGGACACCAGTGAAGAGCGCATGTCGTGTCAGCGTCTAACTTCCTCTCATTATCCAATAAGGGAGCAGTGTGTCAGCGTCCAACTTTGTGCTATTATCCAGTGCGGCAGCGGCATGTCAGCGGTGCCCGAGATACTCAGGGGACAGGAGACATAAACAACAGAGCAAAGTTTAGATTCACAATCACACACACGGAGGAAGATTCAAACAGGAATCTGTGCCGGGGCCTTTTTAGTGAAACTCTAGAGCACAGCAGCTCCAGGCATGGTATGCCGATTGTAAACACAGCCGCGAGGAGGCAGAGACAAGTGGAGGAGGCGCTGCTCTCCTCACTCACTGTTTTTCTGTCTGCAAGCAAAAGGAGGACAAACCTGCAGTAGCATTACATCATGTATAACATATAACACAGCTGACATTCACACATATATTATCCAGAGAAGTGTAAGCACATTTCTACATTACCTTCAAATCAGTTGACCTTATTATTTAATCATTTATTATTGCAACAAGAGTCATAGGCGCTACAGAGAAGATCAAAATGCTACGCAGGCCGAGTGTTTTTATAATGTAACTCTATCGTAGAGATTTGTCCTGTTGTGTGACGATGAGGCGTGCTCCCAGATATAACAGCTGCACCCACGAAGCGTGCATGGTTCATAGTGTACATGACAGTGTAACAAATGGCTCCAGCACATGCTTATCCACCTCGGACAGTTAGGAATATATTTATGATTTGGCAGATGCAGCATAGCAATGCAATGTTAAACCCTGAGCCACATGTTTGACAAATGCACGTTTTGTAATCTGAGATGTGAATATGTTGGCAAGATAAATATATATAATACAAGAGGAATTGATTTGATATCCTGAAAAACAAACCCTGAGGACATGTTGAGGACGTGTTAAATGGAACTGGAAGAAATTGAAAAGCTTTCGTGCGTTTCACTTTGCTCAGTACAAAGAATAAGCAGCTGAAAGATGGCAGTTTCACACGCAATCATCTAAAATAATACTTACTGTATAACAGTTGTAACAGCTGTCGATATGTGTTTTGATTACCAAGTGGTTACTTTTGGGGTACAGAAAGAACCATATAGCATATTCTCAAATGTAAGAAAGGGCATAGGTACTCTGCTGTATTCTTTCATTGATTTAAGGAAGAACTTAAAGTCTCAAGAATGTGTTTGGAAATTGTGATGTGGAAACTTGAAGCCTGAGAACAGACTGAGAATAGACTGTTCAGTGTAGTAGGAGACGTCCTGTGTCCTGCAGATAAACTTCTGAAATTAACAATTTGAATAGATAGATTCTGGATTTTTATTAATGAGGGAGAACGAGTCATTTGTTTTAAGCGTTTTTACCCTGGTAATTCAACTTTTTTGTGGAAAAAAACATATCAGACACAAAATATTAGTCAAAGCAGAGTATTTTAATATGCCTTAAAACTTGTCCGGAGGGGATCTTTTAGTGATTAGCTGAGCCACAGTGTACAGTCATAGATTGTAGCTCCACTTATAATTATCACTTTAGGTCTATTTCATTATATTACAATTAATATCAGTGTTTTTATTTTAGTTTTTTAAAAACCAATACCACACATCACAACTACATAAAGGACACCTATATAAAGTTTGACATGCTTTAAATATTTACCTGTACCTGGATTGATATTCATTAGTCCAATTCTATTATTTTATGCATTCAGTCTGATGTCTCACACACACACATAATTGAGTTAATATACAGATTAATTAAATATGATTTCTTCTCCTTAGATGCAACAGAAATTTATTCCATTTTCATTCAATTTTTCACCTTTTCTTCTTCTTTTTAATAACATTATCTCTCATGACAATTTTCGGATTAATAAATCTAACCAGTTTTTAAATGATAACACATTTGGGATCATCAGCATCATCAGGACCTATACATAATATATGTGCCTGCATTTGATTCAAACCGCATTTATTAGAGACATCAAACAACAGGGTACTTTGGGATATACACACATTTACAGACCCTCTTCCATATAATTCAGCTCTACAAACTAATTAATCTTTGTCCATCCATGCACATGTTCATAATAATATAGAGAAAGTCAAAGTCTTAAAGAGTGTAAATGCTCCTCGCAAGTTTCAAGTTTCCAACTTTGAGTTTGGTAATCTGGTAAACAAAGTGAGGATCCTTTTATGGCTTTACTATGTAAAGCCTGTGTTTCTCATTTTTCAACCACAGTTTCAAAGACCCGGGCTTTACTGCAATATTTTATGGCCCAGCAAAAACAGAGAGCAAACTGGCAACTGATATCAAATGTAAGTCATGCATTTCGAAAGTGGATATATTTGTAGCATACAGCTGTATTATAATTCACTGCTGACACATCAACTTATATCTTTTAACACATTATAATGTTCACCACAGTGATTATGCAAAAAAGTGTATTAATGCAAGAACCGCAGTGTCTCAAGAGTTTCTATCATGCGGAGAGAGAATGTTGCAATCATCACAGAGACCTGAGAAAGCCCAGCGAGGTGCTCAGACTTTATTAGATTTGTTCTTTGGTTGTCAGGGGGAATTTGTACAAAAATACTCACTGTCTGTTGAGGAGGATTTTCAGTCGGTCCCAAAAGAGACTTTACAGGAAAGACCATAAAATCCTTTCAGAGCACATTCCAGCAACAATATCACAGTCTACTGGAGCAAGCCAAGTTTATAGCTCTGATATGAAATGTAGCAGATGAACAAATTTACCCAGCACACGCACACGGCTCTGGAGAAAAATTCAAGGATATGAAAATCTGGTTTACTGGACTGAAAGACATATAAATTAAATGCATTATAAAAAGATCTTTCACTGACTTTAATATGGGCACATAAGAGTCAAAGTGGATTTAAAGATTCCAAGAATTCAGTCCCTCGCTCACAATTGTCATGTCTGTTAAGGCAATATCTAGGACCGGCTCTCAGACCAGTGAGGCGTTAGGAAAGGAAACACTGCTCCCTCCTGGCCTCAGTCTCACACTGCTGTTATTTCTGTAGGATCATCATATCATGTCATATCAAGATCAGCTTCAGAGATGTTTTTAAATATATTGCACTGGCATAAGAAAAAAGCGGCCACAGTTGCTCAGCAAATCAAGAATAAAACATTGTAACTGCCTCATGATAAAACTAAATAAGATAACCTCTCTCTGGTCCAATCAGAGTATTTTAAACTCTTTGCCTGCTGTAACTTTCCACTGTATTACTATTTGATTTTTATTATGGCTGGCATTTATGATATTCTTTACGAATATTATATATTTTATATTTTTAAGCGGTTATATCCACCCTTGCTGAGAGGGTCCTTCCACTCAAGCGTTTCTTGTGCTCTTTTGGCATCCTGTTTTTTCATCTACTGCATGTCTGTCCATGCTTGAAGAGAGATCTTTCCTCTGGTGTTATTCCAGAGGTTTCTTCCAGGCAGTTTTTCCTTATTCAAATTGAGGGTTTAAGGATAGAAGATGTTGTATTGCTGTACAGATTGTAAAGCCGCCTGAGGCAAATTTGTGATTTGTGATATTGAACTATACTAATAAAACTAACTTGACCTGACATAACTTGAAGAACTGTTCTCCAAATGCGGGAACATAGATTGCACCAAAACACAGAGGTGGAACTGAGAGTCTGTTTAAGAGGAAACAAGTTCACAGAAATGTTCCATGATGCTGGAAAGAATTCAGACTATAGTTGAAGAGCTTGAATTGACCACCCAATAAATGCATAAATATTCCGCATACTCAAACCAACATGATAACAGTAGTAGAATATTTACTTAATTTATCTATGAACTTTGGCAGAAATATCATGTGTTGGATAAAGTAGCTCCTCTCAAGCTCAGAAAGATTCCATCTGCAAATGCATCCCCATGGATAAATGTAACTATCTGGAGTTTTTAGTGCAAATGTCGGATGACCGAGGACTCGTGGAAAGCCATGAAGCTTGAAGTACACAAGCTGCATCTCCAAGAACTCACAGCTACCCACGATGAAAAAGTGAAGGCTGAGAGATCCTATTTCTCTAATCTAATATCTTTCAGCAAGAGAAATCCTAAAGTCCTGTTTGATACAATAAACAATATTGTCTCCACTCCAAATTCTCCAATTGTGTGACTGCAATAAACTTTTCTGAAATATTTTACAGATAAGGTTGTACATCTCAACCTCATCGAGTCCACTCACTAGTATTTCCCCTTTCCTATCCATCTTTGATTCCTTTTGTCCAGTCTCTGTAGACAATGTTACAGCCTTGTTAGGTAAAATGAAACCCTCCTTAAGCCCACTAGATGTCCTACCAGCCTCTCTGTTCTTAAAGAGTTTTAAATCCATCGCTCCCTGCTTAGTTTATATGATAAACCTCTCTCTTTTATTGGGCTGTGTACCCTGCTATTTTAAGCAGGCTATTGTCAATCCTTTGTAGAGGAAACCAAACCTGGACCTCTCCCTGCTGGAGAACTATAGGCCTATTCCTTAAAATTCTAGAAAAGGTTGTTGAAAAGCAACTCGGTCAAACACTGGATTTGCACAGGATGTTAGACAAATTTCAATCTTTGCACCCCACTCCATAAGCCGAGCTTTTAGGTCCTCTAAGCAGGGTCTTCTAAGTGTTCCTCAGACATGTTTTAAGACTCAGGGAGATTGTGTTTTCTTGCACCTGAGCTTTGGAATAGTTTCCCAATAAGTCAGGGGTCTCTGAACTCTGTAGACGGTTTAATACCATCTAATCTATTCAGGCAGACATTTAGGTAGCATGTGGTATTTTATGTTTTAACTTGTGTGTTATGCCTGTTTTTCCACCGTGTGTTCTATCTTTTGTTTATCTTTGTTTTATTTCTTTTGACTGTGAAGCACTTTATGACTGGTGTCTGTGAAAGATGCTATAAATAAATTGTACTTACTTACTTTAGCTGTGAATAAGTTATTCTTTGCTTCATCAAAGCGCTTATAAATTGGGTCTGTCACTAAGAAACTATGACTGCTTCATAATTTTTAAAATGTTAAAAGTGTAATAACAAACCAGTGCCATAGACAATCGCTGCCACAGAAGCACATTATGTCCCTTTTATAAATAGACAAATCATTTGCAGTGTTACAAAATGCATAAATTGGTTGAACATTTTTTATCTTATATATTGTTGCAACAAAACCACATACGCAGTGATAAAGTTAGGTTGAAAATGTTATCTATTTTTTCAATAGAGAGCAGGTAGGTTTTAAAGTAATGATGATACACTTTTTCCACACAAATCTGTTTTAAATACTCACCTGACAAGGATTTTATTACACTAGTTTTAAACAAACCCCTCCATAAACCTGCGCAGGACGCCATCTGGACCAGCTGCCTTTCTTAATTCACCTTCTCCAACCTCCTCCTTTCCCTCAATGGACAAACTGTCAAGCTGGGGTGCAGACAAGTCAACAAAGCCAGAGGAGGGTCAGTCGGGGGAAGGGGCTGTTTACTATATATCAGATTAAGCCGGCTTCTTTTGTTTGATCCTCCATGGCTGTCACCTGGACTGAGGATATTTAAGGTTTTGTAGGTCATTGTGAAACATTTTAAACATTCAAAAACTGGTGAAAAAAGAGAGATCATATGAATCAATTCTGCCTGACACCGAAATAAACCTTAGATTTGACTAATTTTAGTTGTAAGGATTCTTAATCAAGGCTGCTTAAGGCCAATAAACAGCAGATTGATTTATAGAAGATCAGTATCAGTGATGTGACATGTAGTCGGATCATTAACTCCAATGCAGTTTCAACATTTATCATATCTCATTTATCATATCAGATTTACTGATAGACAGCTTTCCCTTATCAAATCAAATGAAGTATTTGTTCCAATTTACAGTCTCAGTTGACCTATCATGACCTTAGTACAGTACCAATGAGTTCAAGTTGTACAACGTCATGATTGTGTTTATTTTCCGTGATGAATACATGTTTCCTCAAAGCATGATTTTGAGTAATCCATCCACGACAACATGATTGCTCTTTTGCAGAAAGATTAAGTGCCTTGCTCAAGCAAACCTAAACAGTGGTGATGTTATGCAGAGTAACAATTACAAGTCTCTGTAAACAAGTCTTTCCTTGGTATCCCCACACATATATTTGTCATTAACCTCCCAAAACACTGGAGGGCAATGATGACACTGCTGTGGCAGAGCATTAAAAAGCCGTTAGATTTGCCTGAGGTCAAACATACAGTGAACAGGTTAAAAACCCAAACTCATGATTGGCTGTTGATCATGACTGCATTCATTTTCTTTTTTTAAAAAAAGAGAGAAATTCAGTCAAAATAGAAGAAACTGCACCTTGCATTATTAATGCTTGCATGTACCACTCTTACCACTGAGTGGCAGTACCATGTAAAGTTTACTGTTCAACCACCGCTGCAGCTTAAATGAGGAAGATGGATTAATGTCTAGTTAATAGAGAAGAGGTGATGTTGTGGAGGGCTAACAGATGGGCTCACATACTCATTGCTAGTACATGTACTTAGTAAAAAAAAAAAGCCAATCAGAGGAATGCAATTTAATTTATATCAACAAGGTATGAGACAAACAAAGCCCTCTGCAACACAACCAGCTCAGGTTCAACAAAAGGGAACTCATTCAAACGACAATAATGTTTCTGTAAGTCATGAACATGACAATAAATTCTAAAATTAAAGCAGGTTAGAGTTAATTATCATCAAGGATCCTGACAGAGAAAATATGACTTTTTTTCAGCTCTATTGTACATCACAGTAGAAGCAGACAGAGCCGGAGAAAACTGTCCTTGTCTATGTGTCTTGGGTCAAATCAAAACTTAAAAGACAAAACGCTTTAAAGATACACTGCTTGTTTTTGTGGAGAGTTTCTTGTTGTTACATGCATTCATTTTTTGTTATTCTTTTAATCCAGTGTTTTCGATCAAAAAATGTTTGTTGTATAGATAGAATAACAGCGCCTTCTTGTTTATACTATTCATTTCATTTGTGAAGTAAGTCAGAAACAATAATAATCCTGTGTGTATAATTTGATCAATATACAATTATGTACATTGGCAAATTATCAGACCATGTTATACTGAACAATTTTTAGTCAATGTCATGAATTTGGACAGCATTTAAATACCATCTGAGGTAAGAGAAGAACTACCAGAGAATTAAACTTAACAAGTCATAAGCAAAGAAAAAAAAGCTGTCAATGTCATTTAGCTACTAATCAGCTCCAGTGAAGCAGGAGCGAAAAATTATCATTTGAATTAATATCCATGCTCTTCCTACACCTGCTGGCTTCCCATAAGGTATCTGGAGCCAGGGACACCTGTCATTGTTGACCTATGACCCCCAGCTGCAGCTCTGTTCTGGGGACACTTGAGACGCCCTTTGACAATGTATGGAAGACATGTGCAGATGCACACACTAACAGGCACACATGTAAACCCAGACAGAGACAGACACACACCTAATTGCATTACCAGCAATAATGCATGTACTGATGGACAGGTGCTTCCATAGATTAAATCAGAAAACACACTGTCCGTCTGCATGTGAGGCGAAGCAGGTTGCCTCTTTGTTTCTCCTTTCAACAGTATTTAAGGTATCCCTATATGGCTGATTCCCCTGCTGTTGCCTTACATGATGGTGTGTGTGCCACTCATGTATTTGTGTGCAAATAAACGGCCTATGGAAAGCAGAAGGCTGGAGGCTGTTATCTGGTCGTGCGAATGTTTGCTGTTACAACAGAGCTCTGGCTTTTGTGCAACCACCAAAGGAAATTTACTTTGGCATTAGGATAACGCCATCTCTTTCCCTCACACACACACATGCACACACACCCTAAAGTCAAGAGGGTAGACAGATGTGATGTGGACACAATCACTGGAGAGCACTCATGGGAATATTGGGAATAGGACAAGAGCTACTAGTCACTAAGACAAAGAAAACGGGATACAGCTGATCAAAGATGATGAAAGCTATCAGTGACACGGATTCTTACGAGCAGATGATTGATCTTTTGAGTTTACTAGCCTGCTGTAAGTTCATACACATCCCAGTTTTATGAAGGAGGATCACACCCTTCCATACATCTATTATGTGTAAAGCATGACAGATGTGCCCGGTCTTCCAGCCTCAGAGACACCAACCACCTAATCAGTCCTGCACGCCTTCTGCAGCAGGCCATAAAATGCAAATACATGCCACTCTGATACCGACCTACCGCTTGTTCAATCACACAGAATAACACTAAGCATAGACAGGAGGGCCCTTTTGATTGATTCAGAGTCAGTAGTGGCGGACTCATTCTGAAAGTGGGAATGATAGGTGTGGCCGCTGGTGTGACGAGGACCAGTATGGATAAGGGATAAGCTTATCCGAGCATCTACTGTTGCACTGTATGTCACTCTGTTTGTAAGATTGTGATCTAATGGGAGTGTAACATCGTTACTGACACCTCTGGCTGTGTGTCTGTGTGTTTGTGTGTGCGCATGTGTGTGAGTGACATGACTGTTTGCAGAGGCTTTATCAGTCAGCAACACAAAGAGCTATTCAGTGCTCAGAGAGACACAACAAAGGGACAATTTACTGCAACAAAGACACCTCCGTCCTGGAGGCCATGCTGGGTGCAAATTTGAACAAAAACCCTCCCCATCAGCTGGCATCAAAAACTGCAGACTGCAATGCAAAATTATAACCTCAGGTGGAACTACTGGCAATATCATGTCTAAAAGCTTTGCTAAATTGGGAAAAGTTGAAAGTTAAAGGGCTGCCTCACCCAAAAACACATCATTTTCCTTGCGTGGTATCTAATCGTGCAGATAGCTTTGGTTGTATTTGCCATATTTTGAAGACAAAGATATACTTAAAAGTACACTTAAAAATTCAGCGATACAGAGTCAGTATCCCCGTTATGAATGGCAATCAACAACCCACTGTCAACAAGACTTCTATTGTGGAAATTCATTCCAAAAAAATGTATTCAGTGAGGTCTGTGGATTTATTGAGTTATTGAGACACTGATTTCTTGAAAAAGATGCTTTTTTGGGGGTCAGTTTTCAATCCTTTAGGCAACCAAATTCACCTCAGTTGCATTGGACTGGAGACAGAAAATAGAGTTCTCAAAACCTGCAAAAATCAAACTAAACTATCAGCATGAAAAATATGAGTTTTTTGTAATTTGGGTGAAACAATCTAATGATATAGTATGCACAAGTCTGATTTTATTATCATCGTTTTAATCTCGTCATTCCCAATGAGAAAGTGGGGCGATGGCACCTCTGCCTGATGATCTTTGAAATGCGACCAGAGTTGAGTGGCACACAGGAAGTATGCCTCCTGCATGCTGAGATAGGATTATAAGAGATGGAACACACCCCATCAATCCCAGAATAGAGTCATCACCACTGATGGATAGGCCTGTCAAACAGGATGAGCTGATCAATGCCCTCTGTCCAACCCTTCAAATATACATAGTGAGACATAGACTGAGCCCTGAGTCAAACAGAGTAATCAAGCACACAAAAAGAAATGCAGATTACCTGTTGCTATGACGACTGCAGCTGCAGTGTGACAGTTTTCCATCCTGACAGGGACCTAAATAGAGCTAGCTTTACAAACAGTGAAATTTGATATTGCTTAGTGGGCCAGATGCTTCCCAATAACCAACAGTAGCAACATAACCGGTAACCAAATGAAGGGTGTTCCTGTTTTATGTCAACTTAATATGATGCAGCATCATGAATGTGATCAGACAATATGAACATGCACATATTGATAAGTGTGTTCAAAATCCAGTAGGTGAATGAAAATATGCAGAACTATGCTCAGGTTAGATTGATGTGACACTTTCTGTATGCGGCAAGGCAGCTGGGAATCTCTCCCCTTAACACCACCCCCGCCTACACCCTACCCACCCCGGCTGACCCCCCTCCCCCAGCCCATCATCATCAGACACCAGCAGCTGGCAGCCTGCCCCATTTAACTCCCTCCAGCACTTACTGGGCCAGGCTAATCATTGGTGCTCAGCACCAACCACACCTGCCCCCTCGCTGGTGGAACTGTCCCATCTGGAACCTTATGATGGGAAATTTTTGGGGGGAAGTGTCTTCTTACTTCCTAAAACAGCTCAAAGTGCATGAAGAGACGGAAAGGAAGAAAGGAAAATCAAATCATCAGTGATTGGAGGAATTGATTTGTTTACAGTATAACTGTGGGAATGTAAAGTCACCAAAACATTTATGCATCAAACATTACAGGAAATGAGTTGTAACACCAAAGAAACACAGTGTAACAATGATAATGATACGGTGTGTGATCTAAAAGAAAACCCCTCCTGTGTAAACATTTGGCAGACTCCCAGGAGTCATAACAACAAACTTTATAACATTTAGTCTAAAAATATTCCCTGAGATTTGGGTCAGGTTATGAAATTGCCGAAGGCTTTTGTAATCAGGTGCTTTTGGTTTTAAAAGCATTGTATAGGAGACAATGCAGGGCGGAAAGCTGTGTGTAGTTTGTGCTGAGATAAGCCATCATCATTAGCAGGGACCAGATGGTAGGTTGATCATGCACATTGCTTTGCTACTTTGGTATCTGTCTTCCTCATTAGAACTCATATTCACACACAGACTTCAATGATTTATTCAGCAAAAATCTTGAGAAAGAGAAATGACCTTTGTCTGTTTATCTTATAAAACAAATAAGCCCTTGTGCTCACACCAAAGGCGCTGGACTAACACAATAAAGTCTGTGACTGTGGCTTTAACTAGGCCTTTTTGTACAAAGAACGAGAAACTGAAATTGAAGTGTTGCTCATTTGCATCTCTCTTGCAATTCCCAGCTGATACTTGTTTTGTATCTTAAAGTGAATAACACACATTTACTTTTCATGTGATGGGGAAAAAATACCCTGCAGCCTTCTGTTGTTTTATTCTTAAGTCAAACACAAACACAAACGAACACAGTCAGATGGTGACATTCTCATGACTCACATACATGCACACCCTGTTTCCCATCCACACTGAAATATCATTTGCCAGTGGCCACGGTGCTGGTGGTGGCCATTTATGAGGCAGATCATATGGTAGGGCTGCTTTTCAGCTCCGAGTTCAGAGCAGGGGATGAAGATTCATCTCCCTTGACACGCATTCACATAGAAAACTATATTTAGCTTTTGGCGTCCGTGCGTAAAGTGACGCTGACGCACGCACAATGGTTGTGGACTGAATACTGATCGGCACAAGCCAAAGCTAACTGTGCCACACTATCTGTTAATGTTTAAGCTTTTTATGAAAACCTTTTGGAGAGACATTCACAAAGCAGAGCCCTGAAAGTAGATTATACTTATAATGTAACATGACTGTGAGTTATATTTATAGCTTCTATTCGAGATTGATTGATAGATGTAATAAAAGAATATCCCCTGTATTAGAATTAGGCATCTTGATATACCACGTTAAATACAAATATAATATGAAATACTTAATTTTATATCAATATATGGATGATACAATATGAATATGACACAACTATTATAGCCTAGTTCTCCGCACATGAGAGGCTCATCATTACAAACTCGTTACAAATCTCTACAGGAACATTAATGCGACTTTTTGTACGAGTTAGGCCTATAGTGTAAAGTCCTGTAGGCTTGTTTCCGGTGCTTAGTGAGGGTGTAGGCCTACTGCACTTTATGAATAATGAAAAAATGACGTAAACAATGCGGTCCTCTTTGCAGCTCGGGCTCGAGGCTCGAGGCGGGCGCACCGAGGCGTGATGCGGTCGTGACGTAGATTCAGTCGGGGATCTTTAATCCTCTGCCGCAGCAGCACAGCCGGTAACCAGAGGAGGGGGTAGCACGGTCGGACAGGAATGGACCACACAGGCTAGGCTAGCCTACTACAAGGCCGAAATAGCTCGGTCTTTAGATAGATGATAAAAATCACCGAGTAAAACAGAGATTACGACTAGAACGAGCCGACTATTTGCATAGGCCAGACCCCCTCCTCCTGCCTCTGCCTGTAGCCTATTCACAGACATTTTACTATTAAAGAGACCTCATTTAGAGACGCTGCTTGAAATATATTTTTCAAACGCTTCTATCTCTTTCATTTAACAGCCGAATTCGGTGTCTTTCAACCGGCTGACGGATCCTACGCCTTGTCCTGCCGGTTTCTTTGCGGCCAGTTGCGCCCCGGTTCGCCCTTCAGCAGCGTCGCCGCGTCTCTGCTGTGCGCATCAGCAAAACATGCAGGATGAGCCTGTGGGGGTGACAACCACGCAATCACCCCCGTCAACCGAGGAAAAGGACAGCAACAGCAGCACGGTCAGCAAATCCGGGAAGCAAACCGACAACCACGACAGGAGCTCATTCACACCGGATTACAACAAGACAGGTTTTCCCGATTTCGATCGAGGTCATTTTTGCCCGACGCAGTCTATCTGTGACCTTCAGCACAGCCGAAAAATACATCAGCAGTTAAGTCAGCACACTGAGTTTAGCCCCGCAGAGTCGCCCCCACCCCAGGGACATTTCAGTCACCTGCCGCAGAGGCAGCCCTTCTCCAAGCCGGGCCACAGCGCTGCTGACCCCTGCGGCTCTCCAGCGGAAGAGGCTGAAGCCGATGCTGCGTCGCCATCGCCTACTTCCGTAACTCCAAACAAGATCCAAATGGACTCCCCTATCGCCCACCATATAAATAACGGCAATGGCAGCAGCAGCACCGGCAACATGTTGTCCGGAGGTCTCGGTGCCGCTTTCCCGAACCTCCCCACCCAGGAGATGCAGAGCGCCAGCGGGGGCTCGTCTTCACCTTCCCTCCCAGGGTTCGGCACCCCTTGGTCCGTCCAGACCAGCTCATCTCCCCCTCCCGCACCCAACTCTATCAACCCCATCCACGCGAACGCCATTAATCAGATGCCCAGCACAGACTCAGACAACAGCTTCTACCCAGGTATCCCCTCCTCCATCAACCCGGCCTTCTTCCAGAGTTTTTCGCCGGTGTCAGCTAATCCGTGCGCCGGGATTAATGTGCAGGGCTTCAGCGGTCCTTTCTCGCCCCAGATAAACGTCCCTCAGCAGCCGCAGAGTCGCAGGTCTCCAGTCAGTCCCCAGATGCATCCCCAGCAGGGCGCCTTCCTGCAGCAGAGGAACAACTACAACCAACACCAGGTGAGCTGCAAGAGTCTAGATCACATACAGGTGACACAGGATGGCAGCCGGTTCACATTGTCCTGTAATCCCCCTGTTCTATAATGAACTAACAGACGCTTCAGGCCCACCATGACTCCATTCTTTACAGCTGTCAAGGCCACCACTATGATGTCCTTAGGACAGGGAGCATCTTGTGACACTGCAGAGATGAAGCGTAGCCCTAACAGTTATCTCCCTGTATGTGTGTGTAAAATCTGTAGCTATAGACTCTGAATCATAAATAGTCTTTCTTTTCCCCCCTCTAAATAATGCGTTTGTCATGTCATCTGGAAGGGCTGAAGTCACTACTCATGAGGGAGAGGAAGGGAGGGGGTGAACAGAGAGGGGAACAAGGTGGCATCACTGAATCTAGCTGTTGTTCTCTCCTGGAAGCTGGCAGTGGGATGCGGTCACATGGTACTGAACCATCCCTGTCTTGTGGTTCACTCAGTAGGAACACAAAGGCTCGCAGGGTTTGGTGTCCTAAATGGATGCTTATTTGGGGGAGAACATCAGCATCTAGTATCTTGGTGATGGTGCGTGCGTGTGTGTGTGTGTGTGTGTGCGCGCAAACAGTTAGTGGGCCCTAAGGACACACCAGCAATAGCACAGGCTTACTAGAGGGTTCAGATTATGCGCTAGTCTTGTGTTTAGTAGCCTCAGGCTTCAGGTTTCTCATGTGACCTGCAACTTGTGTGTGTGTGTGTGCACATATGTGTGTGTTTAAAGGGCTTCTGTAGTGTTGCAGTGTCACTGACCTTTCACCTTTTGCTTTTGTTACAAACAAACCAACTTTGGGTGTCACCATCATGCGCATACGGATAGAAGTTATAATCATTATATGACAAGGAGGAAAATTTCAGGAAATGCAGTGCTCAATATTTTGTTATTTTTCTTATTATTCAACAATTTGTGCAAGAATAAAGCAGCTGCTTTTAAAATATTGCAAATTTCCGTTAGGCTTCTACACAAACCCATTTTTCTACATTTTCCTGTTGGTTTTATATAATAAAGTTTATTCTTAAAGCACTCTTACTATCTGAGATTCCACAGAGCTCTTTGCTTGTTGTTATGTGTTGAGTGTGCAAGAAAACAGGATTGTGCCCCAATGCGAGATTTTCACGTGAAAGCACGCAAGATTAAGCATGATGTGATTCGATGTATGATATGCTTAGGAATGGACACAAGGTCCAGGTAGAGGGAGAGTGTGTGAGTGTAACTTATACTGGTGGTGTCGCCGTGCACGGGATACTTAGTATTAGTCTTAAAGCTCTAAATCTTCTTATCTACCCACCCGTTACAGGAGCAGATCAAGCTGGGTTGTGGCTGACAGGGAGAAAAGGGAGGATAGAAAGAAAGACAGGATGGGTTGGAAATATTGTGCAGATATTAAAAAATGTACCACACGAAGTATTTGCTCTTTCTAAACTCTCTTCTGTGCTCTTTCCTTGATGTATGTGCAGCCTATGGTGAAGCCGTCTCCCTGGGGCAGTCATCAGGGCAATGGCTGGGGCTCCGGGGGGATGTCCTGGGGTCGGGACCACCGCAGAGGGAGCGGCATGGGCGTACCTGGCTCAGTCAGTCACGTCTCACCCCTGAAGAAGCCCTTCTCGAGCAACGTCATCGCCCCTCCCAAGTTCCCACGCTCGGGTGGATCACTGGGGCCTAAGTCCTGGATAGAGGAGAACATGTTTCGCACAGACAGCAACAGCAACACCTTGTTGCCCCTGCAGGTATGTGTTTTGGGTTGTTCCCACATTGGCTGGTGTGTTTGGTTTTGTTTTTGTATCACAATGTGAGGATTATTGGCTTTCATGAGGGGAAAGAACCAGTAACAGATGCATTAGATTTAGAGATTGGATAAAAGGAATAATGGGTGTGTGTGTTTGTGTGTGTGTGAGTGTGACAAAGAGTTTCAACTGAAATCCATCAGAAAGTAAAAGGGAAAGAGTCTTCTTCTTATAAATGGAGACATGAGAGAGGAAAGAGAAACTGAAGGCAAAGGATTCTTTAGACATACATAGAAGTGAGAAAATGTAAATTAGCATAAAAGAAGCGCGGTTAGCATTTCAGTGAGATGGGAGGAGTTTAAACTGATTTGCTTTGCAGGTTTTACTAAAGGTGTAACAAAGTAGGGGCTGGGCTGAATTCATTTTCAGGAAAGTCACATCTTGTAGGTGAAATGGAGTGAATTTCAATCGCCACAAAAAAGAGAACCAGAAGTTCATCTCATCCTATGTTGTATGTACTGAGATGTGTTGTATCTCATATAAATGCGTGAGGGGAACAGGTCTGTCAGAGAGGTTTATCAGTACTCATCAAATGGGTTGTATTCCCAATGACATTAACTTTAATCAGCGCCTCTTACTCTCCTCTGGGGTCTAGATAGTCACCATTTGATCGTGTTTTTATCATTTCTTACTGCCAATGGCTAAATCCATGTTAGCTCTCAGAATTAGATTCATGATTTTTTTTTGCTGGGATATAAATGATGTTTGATTGTGAAACATGGTGGACATCCACCTTTTGTCCTTTTGTGATTTGTTTGATGTTTGTATATTTGCTAACTAATTATAATTTAGGTAATGAATTAATAGGAGTTTCAGAAGTTTCAAATGAGTCTCAAAATCAAGGCTTATCAACATTATACTGTATATATCAATAGAAACTAGTAGTAATTATAATGATGTTATGAGCAAGGAGATGTATTTATTAGTTTTATACTATAAAATATATATTAACAAAATATTACTTTTTGATAGTTCAACTAAAGTGAGGTATTATTGCTGAAGTGAAGAGTCAGTAATAGGCTGGTGAGGCTGTACATGTAAAAATGAAACCACAAAGTGGTCAGTATATTCATTTATTATGTATGAAGTCATATTCCTAACTAGTATTTAATTCTAAGTGCTGTGACTCCCAATAGGAATGAGATTAATCACTGTGACTCAACTAAAATAATGGTGTCACCAAATGGAATTACTGTTGCTATGAGCTCAAATTATTAGTGATATCAGTGCCAAGAAGTACAGCGCTTCCTATTCCAGGAAACAGGCCTGACTCCACGGATTGTTAATTTCCATAAACAGTGTGGGACTCAGAATTTTTCAGATTCCAAGTCTTTTCCTTCCTTCCTTTCTGTTTAATGTTTGGCAGTCAGTGACACGTCTCTGCTGAGGTAAACAGAGGAAGATAGAAGAGCGTCACTTCTACTTTCAGCGAGAGTACAATGCCTTCGTTAAAGCCGGTTACTTGATATTTCTTTGAATTGTCCAGTTGATCCACACTATCACCCCAAAAACATCCTGTACAACACCCTGTATTTTTTAAAGTAAAAGACAATATCCCCCTGACACGATGAGTCCCAAGGCCATGTTTTATTCCTAACATCTCAAATCCATTATGAAAATTATTCATAGACTTGTAGATCACTGGAAATGTCAGCTCTTTTAGTTTAAAGGTTCAGTTCACTCAAATTACAGCAGAAACATTCTCATTTATCTCTATTTCCATCTATCAATGTGTCTTTTTTTGAGTGTCATATTTTAAGAAAACTGTCTTTGAGACTTCTGCTGCTACCTCATTATAACATTTAAACATTACATTTAAAAAAAAAAATCAACAGCAGTGTGTCTTTCCAGAAATAGTGTTGCCATTACTCTGGATAATCCACAGTTCTTTTCACCGTGTGCCGTTTTCATTGGAAGTACTTTCCAGTGAAGAAATAATCCCACAGTTCACCTACAGTGACAGACACACACTCTCTCTCTCTCTCTGTTACTGTTGAATTTTGTAAATGGAGTTTTTCAAATTTTGTAAGCATCATGAACAAAATTCACCTCATTTTTATCAGTCTAGTGGCAAAAATCACCAACACAGATATCTCCAAACCTAGACAAATTAAATAAAATGTAATGATCTGCATGGCTAAATAACCACCAGAGATAAAAATATATGGATGCAATTTGACCCTTGAAAGATTGCAGTTCTCTAAAGCTGGTTAGCAGAAGATATAAAGATCTGGAGGCATCATGCTCATAATAAAACAGTCATCTTTTTTGATTTACTGGATTATTGTCCATGAAAGGAACATTTTTACTATAATTCTGTGTTATGTCATGCAACTCCACACTCCACACTGAACTGACACATGAGAAAGCAAAGGCAAAAGCATGTTTAACAACTTACAATCCTTCACTTTTCAATGATGAAGAACTGATCTTTAACCTGCCATTAAGTTGGGTGTGGTAAGGTAGATCACCAGGATATTACCATACAAGTGTGTCCTGGTTGGTCATTAAGGAGAACTATCTCACTGGACTGTTGATGAGCTCATAACCTCCATCTCAGCTCTCCAGCTAAATGCCACTCCTGGTTTTGGTTTCCATTCTCTCCGTCTATCTGGGAACAGGTCCAGAGATCCTGAGGGATCTGTCTTATAGGCCGCTCTCAAACATACCTTCAGACTCCTAAAGTGAATAAATACGGAAAGAATGTTAATCCAAGCGTGAACTACTCACACTCTTAAATCTCTTACATGTTAAGCCAAATTCCTGCGCTTCAGAGGCTTTATTATTCATAAGCCAAATCATGAAAGTGTGTTAGAAACGTGAGGAATCAGCCGCGCATCATGACGTGTGTTTGTTTTGTCCGCTCTGACTCACACCTGTGTATTTTTTTTGTTTTGGTTTTTTTTCAGGACCGCTCCAGGATGTACGAGAGTCTGAACATGCACTCCCTGGAGAGTTCTCTGATCGACATCATGCGAGCTGAGCAGGATCCGATGAAAGGTAAGACTTCTTTTACCTTTCCATCTTCATTTGAGGGGGGGGGGGGTTGATCGTTTTCAGACAGGAGGACTCACATCGCGCTGAGTGACACGGCGCAGGGAAATGACAGGCCCCGTTTGCTCTCAGAGCTGTGTTGTTTTTCCACACGCCGGCTTATTTTCTCCCCGCTGAGAGCTTAATACTTCTGCCACCAGCTGCACATTTACATGACCTTCCAGCTCTGATCCTGTTGCTACTTAACCTGGGCAACACACAGCAGAGTACGGTGTGAAGAGAGAGGAGACTTTTCTGTGCTGTGAATATCTCTAATTAGTTACAGATGTGCATTTGCACATGACTTGGAGGTTTTATTGAATCAAAAGATATACAATTGTCCTGGTTTTCTTTTGAATTATTTCTTACGGCTTGGCAGTAGCCAGCAGAGAATGTAGTGTGACACTGTCCCGGCCTCCTGGGCTCAGCTGCTGGACATCAGAGGAGCAGTGTCAAATAACTGCACAGTTCCAGGCGGCTGCTTGTAGCTCATTTACAGCCTCACAGGCCAGCTACACTTTCACTTCAGAATATGACCCAGAAAACCAAAACATCCATACAATCTTTACTTGTTTGCATATACATAGAACACCAATTTGGTTATTTGCACTCTCAATTAAAGGCAGGACTCAACCTGTGCCCTTCTTGTGTGGGTGAGCTTGTTGTATTTCCTGCAGGAGCAGATGGAGAGGACATGGGCCAGTGTGCACAGCAGAGAGAGGGGGATCTAGACTAATTTTAGATGTGATCACACTTTAGCACACTGTGTATGACAGCCAAGAGAGGAGAGGAGGGCTGGTAAGGAGGGCTCTGCCATTTATAGCATTGCCATGGCTAACACAACAGTGTTTTCTGGCTAGTAGCTCCAAAATAAGGGATACTTAAACCAACATGGAAATGCTGCAACTAATGATTATTTTTTATTAATGATTAGTATGATGATTATTTTCTTAATTAATCAATCAGTTGTTTGGTCTGTAATATGTCAGAATCACTTCCCATAGCTCAAGATGGAACCTAAAATATCTTGTTTTGTCCTGACATATAGTCCACAACCCAGAGATATTCAGTTTACTGTTATAGAGCGCTAAAGAAACCAGAAAATCACATTTAAGAAGCTGAAGCAAGAGAATTTTTGTATTTAAAAAAAAAAAGACTCAAAACTATTCAATATAAAATAATCAATTATAAAATGAGACGGCAATTAATGTTCTGTCAATCGACTAAATTAATGATAAATTAATTAACTAAACGTTTCAGCTCTAGTTGCAAGTGGAAAATTGAAAAAAGTATTTGCTATTTTGGCAATTAAAAAAAGGGTTGTTGTTTTTTGAACCAGCCACAATGAAGCTTGGATGTTTGCAGGCTGTCCTGCACGTGTAGTTAAAGGTCTGAAATTCAGTTTGGCAAAAACAACCTATACTTAGGTTTATGCCATCTAGCAGCCGTAGTCATTATGACGCGGGGAAGTGACGCCGTTCAGATGACGTCAGTATAAGCGGACTTTGCCTTATTAAGAGAAGGCAGGTTGGGTGGATGCTAGATAGACAGTTAGATGGCAAAAAGTGTTACTGTTGCCATGACAACAAAGGTTGCATAGCCCCCCTCCAGTGTATTTTGGCATTTTTAAGATATTTCATATTTTTCAGAGTGATTTCCTGACAGTGTTGATAAACCACACAAATATTTTTTGACAAGTAACTTAATTTCTCAACCCAAAATTTAAGCTGTTACTAAAACAAAACTATGACGTAGCAGTAGAACGCTTCAGCCGTATGTCATCTTGATAAAATCCTTTTGTTTTTGTGAGTGTCACATAGGCTACTGTTACAATATCAGGCAGCTGTGTTTCAAACTAAAATACTTGCTGCAGACGTGCTGCAACAAAAGATTAATGCTTAAAATATAAATAATGTATTTCAATGAAACAGTCTCTAACCAAAATCAGCACAGAAAATAATTTTTAATGTGATTAAAGCAGGAAGGTCAGTAAGTCAGTCTGCATTGATCTACAAACGAATGTAGGTGATTCTTACAGTATCTGCTTGTGGTGATGTGTGTTCCTGTCGTGACGCTCTGAACCATCCTGAAGAAAAACTTTCCGTTTGTTGAGCTTTCGTTATAATTTTTACTCGTGATTGGCACAACTGTCTCACAGCTATGGAAGCAGTGATGTGACTGGCTGAGAGACTATTTATTTATTTATATCACCACACCCGCTGATCTATATTCACCTTCACTCAGCCCTTTTGCACGTTGCACTGCTGCACATGCATGAACCAAAATAGCAGGTGTGCATGGAGACGCCCACACAGTCCGTGTACCTAAAACCCTCCACGCTGCACCTGGCATTTATTATTCAAATTTCAACTGAGGGTGCAACATATTAAACTGATGGTGCAATGTACGCTTTTGCATCCCTATAGAAACGGGTTTCATCTATGGACTTTACATATCTGTTACTGACATAGTCTAAATAGCTAATGCTAAAATATCACTACCATTCCGACACATAGCCAGTGCACTTGAATGGCAATCTGGTTTGCCATGGTAATGCATGACGTCCGTTCTCTGTTTGAGAAGGAGCGCTAACCGTTAATCAGGAAGTAACACTGGCTGGAGTGGGGCTTTAAGGAAGTATAAACCAATCCAAAACATGATCTTTCCCTAAACCTAACTAGACCGTAACCACAGCATTGTTGCATCATAAAACATTGTTATTTTTTAACAGTAATTTGTAACAGTTTTGGAAAACGGCATATTACGCTCCGGTGGGTCCTTCTGGAGTGCAGGTACATTCGACCTATGCAATCCGGCCCTCCTATAGAGAGCGCTGGAAACACTCAAAATGGATCTATTCTGTTGGTTCGTTATGAGGACGTGTTGACATTTTTAATAGATTTGTGTATTATTGGGTGCTGTTTAAAGCCACCATCTAGACTTTGAAGTTTGGTGCCACCCAGCGCTAGTATTGAATTTGTCGCCTCATTTTTCTACAAACATAATCTTATCATCAGAATAATTGAAAAGAAGACTTTAATATTTATATCTCAATTTGAAAAAAACTATGGTTTGTTTTAAAAATGACGTAAATCTGAACACACCCTTCAGAGTTCCTTTCTTTCTGCTAAACAGGAAATCTAAAGACTCCCATCTAACGGTTTTACCGGCGTCTCATGTGTCTTATTCTTCTCATGTGACATGTGACAGGGCTGTTGTGACACATTCACAATCAGGCGCTGTAGTCGTGAGTGTGCGTGTGTGTGTTTCCTCCCATGTACACACATTGGCCTCACCCTGTCCTCTCCATCTGCTCTGTGTTTCATCCCTTATTTGTGTGTGCGTGTGTGCTGACATGTGTGTGTCTGTTTCTCATGTCAGGCCGTGTGGGATGCCCTAACCCCGGGGCTGACGGCCTACTCATGCTCAATGGTAATTATCTTTTAGCACCATCTCCCTCTGTGTCTGTAGCTCTCATGATGATTCCACTGTTACACTTTAGCCTCATTAGACACACTCGCCAGCCTCAGCAGTAGAATAGGGTCACACTAGCTGATAGATCCGGTGCAGATATGAGAATATTTGTCATTATTATCATGTTTTCTATTATAAAAGTATAAGTATCCCAAAGCTCTCAATTTCCGCCGATGACTTTCCTGAGTTCACAAGAAATTTGTGTAATTCAAACCCAACTCTAATGTTTTGTGATGGTGTTCATATGTTGGGGAGTGTTTCCTTTGTCACATGAAGGCTTTAAATGCACACAAACAATGCTTTGTCACATCCTCTCATTAAGATGTACATTTTCAGCGCCACTCAGAATAATTGTATCCCCGCAGAGGCTTTTTTACTTCACACGTGGACACACACGTGGCCTGTTGGTGTCAAAAATAAAATCTTGTTTTATAACAGTTTTAAACAGGACACAAATCTGGGTCAGACAGCATTTGCAAAGAGTCATGAGTGTACTGTTTTTTTTTTCCTGTTTCTGGTGTTCACTGTTTCCTCCTGAGACCGAGCAATTCTTTTTTTTTTTTTTTTTTTTTTTGGCCAAAGAGACTGTTTTTAGCTCATCTCTTCTCTTGATAAACATGTTTCTGAGGTGAGCCTTGTTGGTCCCGACAAAGGTCATCCAGGGATTTTCACTGATGTAATATATGTGGAGTTTATTTTTCTCTTGCTCTCCAAATGATGATCAGGAGAAGTTTCTTAGGAAAAGTTCAGTTTTTCATAACAGTGAAAATAACTTTGCCTGTTTTTGTTTGATAATCTGTTTATTGGATAAAACGGAAATCCAAAATCTTGTTCTGGGTCTCAGGAGGAAAAGTCAATTTAGTTTTTTTTTGAAGTGGCAGCTTATTTGATAGGGACTGAACTGGTATTTGTTTGAATACAGAGGTCATGAGATATCTCTGCAGCTTTAGCTCTATAGAGGTTACAAATACCTTTTTGAGAAATGTCTGCACCGCTGAAATTTGCACTCTGTACTTTTCTACATGCAGCCAGGAGCTATGGAAGACGTCGAGGTAAACTCTTCCTACAACACGTCTGTGTTCTTGTGGCTTATTCTCTTGTGGCATGCTTTACTACTAGAATGGACACCAAACTGAGACCTTACATCTGGATACAGATTTGAAATCCCTGTTTTTAAGTTAAACCCACACTGAGGTTTTCATTGTGTAGAATGATTATTTTTTATGTTTTTTTCCCCAATACATTATCATTGGCAATTAAAAATCTAACAAAACTGCTTCATTATTGTATTTTCCCATTTTTAAACATCCAGACAGGCATGAATGTCAAGGGTTTCAGGTTTGGTCACGTTTACCTGAACCAGTACAGCAGTTGTGTCTCTGCTCAGCAATGTGTTTAACAGCTTTGTTCCACACAGCCTGCCTTTCCACACACATGCTTTATCTGCCACGATACTCAGAGTGGAGCACACATGGTCGCGTGTTCCGGTCTCAGATCTGTAAAAACTAAATTGTACATAATCCTCGCTTTAAGCTGGTGCTTTATCTCACATCCACTCGGGGGGGAAAAACTGCACAATAGAAGCAGTCACATTATTTTATAGACTGCCTCTCCTCTGAATGTGGCCTTGTGATAGCGGAGATATAGAATGCTCTAAAGGAGGAGAGGCAAATAATATGACTGTGTGTGTGGACACATGTTTGCGTGTGTTTCTGCTTGTGTGAGTGTTTCATTATGAATGCTTGACATTTGCTTTTGGTCTTACTTTCTGCTTTTTTCCTCTACCAGGCCGCTCCTCCCTCTTCCCAATTGATGACAATCTCCTTGACGATGGCCATGGCAACCAGGGTGTCCCGGGAGTCCTCGGCTCCCCCAATTGTTACCCCCACCAAAACGGGGAACGTATCGAGCGCTTCTCCCGTAAGGTGTTTGTAGGAGGTTTGCCCCCTGACATAGATGAAGGTGAGAGGACAACCAGGATGCACTATACTTATAACTTGGGTTTTACTATTTATTTTTCTCTTTTGACCCACTTTTTCTCTCTGCACCCATCCATTGTTCCTTTATCCACTTATCCCGCCCTCCCCACAGATGAAATAACCTCAAGCTTCCGCCGCTTTGGTCACCTGGTGGTGGACTGGCCGCACAAAGCAGAGAGCAAATCCTACTTTCCACCTAAAGGTATTGGCAAAAGCATCCAGCCTCCATATTAAACATACATTTATGGCTTCTAAAACCTACAGTATTTACATTGCGTTTGGATGGTGTGAAGCTATGATGCTAATAAATGAGGTGTCATTTCAACACTGATAAACCAAGATGAGAACATATGTCATCCGGTCTTTGTTCCTGTGTGTTTAATGCGTTCGCTGAGGTTTATCGTGTGTGTGTGTGTGTGTTTCCTAGGATACGCATTCCTGCTGTTCCAGGAGGAGAGCTCAGTGCAGGCTCTGATTGAAGCCTGCATGGAGGAGGACGGGAAGCTTTACCTGTGTGTCTCCAGCCCCACCATCAAGGATAAGCCTGTGAGTGCAGCAGCACCAGCTAGAACTGAATTAATTTTTTTGATTTATTTATTTATGACAGAATAATGAGAGAGTGAGTGGATTGATTGAAGTGACTGAGTTTGATTTTGACTCCAGGTGCAAATTCGACCTTGGAACCTGAGCGACAGTGATTTCGTGATGGATGGATCTCAACCCCTGGATCCCCGCAAGACCATCTTTGTGGGAGGTGTCCCTCGTCCCCTGAGAGCGAGTAATTCACTTTTTTTGTCTCATAACTGTTTTCTGTTAAGGAAGTGCTCTATATTCTACTGCAGCCTCGACAAACAGTAATATATTGAAATAAATGATCAGCTGTAAGTTTAATGAGCGTGACATGAGCATCTGTCTGACAGCTTCTCGCTCGACTTCCTCACCTCCTCCCACACATTTCCTTTATCTAAATCAATTTTTTTTTCTGCTTTCTTTTCCAATCTGACTAGTTGAGCTGGCCATGATTATGGATCGTCTCTATGGTGGAGTGTGCTACGCAGGAATCGACACCGATCCGGAGCTCAAGTACCCCAAGGGGGCGGGGCGAGTGGCCTTCTCCAATCAGCAGAGTTACATCGCTGCCATCAGCGCACGATTTGTCCAGCTGCAGCATGGAGACATTGACAAGCGGGTACAGCATCTCCTTCAATAACAATTCCCCAATTCTCTAGTGTTCATAAAGTGTATGTGACTCAGTCATCATTAGGGATGTGCCGTTCACACAGTTTGTGAGTGCAAGTGTGTGTGTATGTGTGTGTGTATTACCACAGACAAGAGGGAGTCTGTTGCTATGGGGAGCAAAAGCTTATTAGGGATGATTCAATCAGCTTCTTTCCTGCTGTAAACCCCCAGCCCTTCATGAAAATGCGCACTGTCTCTTTTACTTTATGTATTTATGCACTTTTCATGTGTGTATGCAGGTGGAGGTGAAGCCCTACGTCCTGGATGATCAGCTGTGCGATGAGTGCCAGGGTGCACGCTGTGGAGGGAAATTCGCTCCCTTTTTCTGCGCTAATGTCACCTGTCTGCAGTACTACTGTGAGTTCTGCTGGGCCAACATCCACTCCCGCGCCGGACGAGAGTTTCACAAGCCCCTGGTCAAAGAGGGCGCTGACCGCCCGCGCCAGATTCACTTCCGCTGGAACTAGAGATGCGACCGTAGCCATGGTGACACAGTCAGGGGGAAGGGAAATGAAACGCTGGCTAACAGGAAAAAGAGCATCGCTCTGCCTCTCCTGCTCTCCTAAGCTATCAGTATATTCGAGTACGTAACACTATACAGTATATACTATATATATCTATATATCTTTTGTAGCAGCCAAACACCACAAGCCTCAGTTTTTCACCAAAACTCCCCTCACATCTCAGGCTCTGACAACTCTACAACTCTTTTGTGGTACTTTCATCTTTTCTAAGAGGAGATTTAAAAAGAGATTGATTTTTGTAGGTTTTTTTATTATTATTATTTTTGTATGTGAGATTCAAAGTAGATATGGGAATGTTTTTGCATGGGGGCAGCTCGTCTGTCTGTTTGTCTGCTGCTAGCCACCCCACAGTGCGTGTAGTGCACACTTGTTTCTGGGAAAACCTTGATTCTCTAATGTTGACGCCTGCCCCAGGTCATTAACCAAAGGTAGCAAAATGATAGGAAACATACAATTGACACATTTCTGCCGCAAAACAAACAGTTGTTTTTTAATATTGCCATGGACTCTTTCTTCTTGTTAGAGAGTTTATTAAAAAAAAAGATAATAGGGTTATTTCTGCATTCATACTGACCCATAGAGTGATACCTCAAAATACTAAATCTGGTTTCTGCTAACTGTATTCAACATTTATACTTAACAAGCTATTTTAGAAGCTTCGCTGCTATATATACTTATATATGAGTAGATGTGTAGGTATTATATTTAATGCCATTTATAAACCAGAATCATGTAAAATTAAATGCAGTACGCACTCGAACACTTATGGCCCCCATTGCCATGGAAAGAGTTAACGTGCATGATATGACAATAGGCTTAGCAACACAAATAGCATGCAGGATGGAAGTGAGAAAAAACAACAAAAAAAAACAAAAAAGCAAAAAACAAACCACTGAAATCATGATTAAAGACGAGTCATAAAATTCTATAGTGGGTAGCATGATACTACATACTACAGATGCCTAAGAGGGAAAAAAAATCAGACAAAGCAAAATAAGTACAAAAAAAAAAAGACAAAAAAACATTTAAACTTGCATGCATTGATGTTTATCTGTTGTTTGATCCGTTTACATACTTAACGATACAAAAAGTGATATTGGTTCTACTGTAGATTTAGTGGACGCCATCGTTTTGTGACACGGTGGCAAAAAAAAAAAGAAAAGAAAATAATAATAATAATAATAATCCTGTCTGAGAAGCAGAGTGGTGTTCAGTGGTTTGTGTTTGTGTCGTCCCTATGCTGTGTGACTCCTTATTAGTGTAGACTGAGGCTCTAGTTTAGTTACCAACAAATTATGTAGAGGAGAATTAAACCTCATTACTCTGCCTTCACCCTTCCTATCCCGTATCTTTGTATGGTTCCAAAGGTTAATCTGATATAGCATCATCCTCGCAAAACCAAACACAAACAAAAGACTGGATAAGCTGTGGGAGACTTAGCTGGGAGGAGTGTGTGTGCGTGTGTGTGTGTGTGTGTGCGTGCGTGCGTGCAGCGTGGAGTGTCCGAGGCTGAAGGCCATGTTAATAAGCATCATTAGAACATGCTTTCACGGCTCCTGGCACGGTTACTGGAAGATGAAGTAACACATCTCCCCAGCAAGCTTTTAGTACGATGACGGTCTTTTGGCGTGCTAAAGATGAAACTCTCCTCTCTTTGTATCGTTTGTCTGTTTGATTTCAAACCCTTTTGGAAAAAAAAAAACTCTTTAGGGACAATCTTTCTGTGAGCAGAAGGACGGCAGCCCAGCTGTCCGTTTGGTACTGTACAAGTGTGTCGCTCTCGTGTCATCGTGGTTTCGTGTTCCATGCTCCAGTGTGTGTGTGTGTGTGTGTGTGTGTGTTCCTTGGTATCGGTGTTCAGGCGTCAAGTGTGTACTGTTACAAAACCTTAATGGAACTGAGACTCTAAGTTAATTTACTTATTCATATAATTTAATTTGTTTATGTCACCGGCCCTTCAGTATCCCTAATGTTTTTTATAATATATTATGCACTACTTTTCTATACCCCCCCCCCCCCCCCCCTTCCCCCACTTATTTCATTTCTAATTCACCCTCCCCTCCCCCCAACTGTAAGTGATTTCAGTGCAGATGTGGACTCCCTGAAACCTCCACCTATTTATAATTCTACAGATGATTTATTAAATTTTTATTTTTTCATAATTACTTATTTAAGATGTAGCGTGAAGCAGTGGTCTTAAGTTATCTATGTTCTGTAGAGCAGGAATCCAATATTTTCTAATATATTCTAATGTAGTCTGGTCGTTGCTAACCCTAACCCTCACCGGGAGTCAGAAGGGTGTAACGCGATGGAAGTTAAAGAACGGCATGGCGGCTCCCATCGTCCCCGTGGCTTTAGTTATCATGGTGTCCGATGTGAACATGTTTGAATCGTCACCTGTAACACTTGACTCGTGCTGTTTTTGTGAGGTTCTATTTTCTATGTTGAACACTGTTACTTTGTTCTGTATGTGTCTTTGTTTTTGTAAAAATCATATTTATTTCACTATTTTTGTAGACAAAAAAAAAAAACTATTTGATTTTGATTGTATTTTTCTATTTAAATGCGATTATTATACAATTTATTTCCCCCCCGCCCCCCACATCCCCTCACCCCCCTCAGTGCTAATTATGTCCAAAAGTTCTGTTCAAAGACAAAGAATCACGTCATTAGTAAACACATCAAAGGTTTTTGATATACAGTTGAATTGATTCTTATTTTCATACACATTTCACTTGAAGGAAGGAATCATGAAGGTTTTACTATATTCTTGGAAGACACTTGAGATTCTCCCCTGTCGCATCGAGGCCGCAGCTGCCTGTCCTCGTAGATGCTCTGAAACTTGAATATAACACATTTTGAAAGGCTGACTAACCTCGAATCTGTGTTGTGATGTGCAATACTGTTTCTAATGTTTGTATAAAAGTAAGAATTACAGTGTAAACCTTTTTAATGCAGATTTATTTTTTTCATTGCATATTTTGCAGATTTCTGATCCACAGTGTCATTTTTTACTGTCAGAAAAGAAACCCCGTTTTTTCATTGCAACTATTTTTAAATCCAGATATCTTTGTACTGATGTAAATGATTGTAGTTATTTTGGATAGTGTTTTGCTAACAAAAGGAGAGACTTTTTCATGCATATTTCTATTTCATTTCATCTTGTTTTATCCCGCGTTTTTATTTCGTTTAATAGTAGCAGGATTCTTGGAATAATTTTTCATATTATATGTCATTGGTATTATTTTGTATTTTTATGTGGAAATACACTATATATAATTTTAAGATGCTAATTGCTAAGATATTATTTTGAGTTTAATTATTTTAAAGCTAAATATTTGTAATTTTACTGTTAAAGTGACTAATTTCTAAATCAGAGTTTGTGTATACATTCACACAAAAGTGGTTTATGAGGTGTTTGGATTGTAATTATTACTGAATGGTTCTTTGATATGCAAAATGAATATCATGTTTATTTTTATTTTTGTTGGTTTTGTATTTAAATGGGGTGTTGATTACAATCTTTTTTTTTCTTTCACTTCCTGAATAAAGACCCATTCTGTTTGGACACAAAATGGCTGCTGCTGCTGTTTTCTCTTGCTCTGCCTCAGACTGCTGCATCCTTTGAAAATTCAATGTATTTATTAAATTTGAAAATTAGGTCATAAATATATGTACATATACACACATACATACATGCACACACGCTCATATATATATATATATATATATATATATAAATCAGTAAATTATTTCTAAACTTACTAAATGTTCTACATGTTTTCAGTTCCTTACTACAGCCATAAATACACAACTTTGACTGAAATACAATGATTCACCATTTGTTTTTAAACATATAAATTCCTTTCAATTCATATTTCTTTTCTCTCATTTTAAACAACCTTATCCTTAATATGTAGTTTTGTTTGCAGTTCTTGTGTTTCTCTTCTGAAGTTTGAAGATTTGTATTTGTGTTTGTGTTTGTATAACACTTCCACACAGTAATTGGAAAAAGGAACAATAAGAAAACAATATAAGGTATATAATTAAGCCTGTTTTAGAAAATATTTAACTTTATAAATAATTAAAATTGACTTTGAAATTTTTGCTTTGATATAATTTATATGTGGCTTCCAGCATAATTTATCATCTATAATCACTCCTAGAAATTTAATTTCAGACACTTTCAATTTCAACATTGTTTATCATGAGTTTGTTGAGCAAGGACACATTAAATGAGTTACGCAATATGGTTTCACCTCACTGTGAAGGAGCTTCATATAACCTGTTGGCTCCTCACATCATGTTTTAGAGAAAACAGATAAAAATACACTTAAACATCATAACGTAAGGCCACTGAAATCCAGTGTTTATATCACTTGTCATAGATATATTGTGAACACATGACAAAAAAAAGTAAAATATAAAAAACTCATTATTTACACAGCTGATTCCTGGCACTACTGAAGCTACAATAAATATTTAATTTCTTATGCCATAAAGTTCATCTGAGAATCTGTATCTTTTTTTTATTATCTACATCTGTTATACAAAATACCTCTGACTGTGTTCTGTAAAGAAAAATCCAAACATACAAATGGTAACAAATGTGTTAAATCAGTGTTATACAAATAGTGGCACGTGGGCCAAATCTGGCTCTCCAACGAAAACATTTGTGTCTGTAACCGCACTTTGAAACAATGAAGCAGCCCACTGTTTAATGTGTGTGAATAAGTGATCAATTACATTTCTATTCTCGTAGCCTAGCACAGAGGATATGTTCATATTTGAGTCATGAGTCATTTTTTTGCCAGATGAGTATTAACATAAGCTGCTATCACTCTATTAGCCCTCACTTACTGATGGGAATTATGACAAATGCCCTCAGATACAATCAATAACAAACAGTTTTATAAACCAATTTGATTCCTGAATGAATTCAAAATGAAGAAACAAAACACATTAACAACATATTAGGATGTGTGTTCACTGTGCCTGTATCACATTGAGTAAACAGTGCTGAGAAAAACTGGCCCATTGTTAAAACTAATTGCTGACCCCTATTTTAAATTATCTTCAATAATAAAATCATCCAAATAAGTGGTCATATCATAAAATATATATCATCATGATGTTGATGATATATTTTGCATATGGTATCTATAAAGATGACCTCAACCTAACCATATGTGAGAAGAAAATCATCCAAGAAGTCTCCTAGAGGCTCCCTCTAGGGGTAAATGTCAGAAATGCAACTGGAATCAACACAGGTCAACCAGATACTAATGACAACTGGCATTAATTTGACTTGGCAGACAGCAACAGCCTCATTCTGCAACATCCAAGTTTTTAACCTCTTCATCCATGACATAATGGGGATGAGATGTGTGTACATGCTGTCCTTGCCCGGATGATAGCTGTTTGCCTTGGGAAGTTTATGAGGCAGAGAGAAGGGAGTGGATAAGTGGGTGAAGGAGGGAGGGTTGGAAGGAGTGAGTCCAGGCTGCTGCTGCTGCACTACAGGACGCTGTCAGCAGCGAAGCAGCTGGGCTCTGCACACAGATGTGAGGGCACGGCAGAAAAATATGAATAACATGTTCAACAAGGACTTAAGTCATCAGAAAGACCGGAATCAGCGCAGATAGGACAAAGACACTCAACACTGAGAAACTTGATCAGTTTTGGAAATGAACAGCTGCCAACTCTGGGGTAAGAACACTGGTTACATATCTCTGTCTGCACTGTTTATTAACTGAATATCGCAGAACACCCTTCATTCAGAATATTAATAAGATGATTTACGCAACAGAAATGCAGCTGGCTTTTAGATTTCAAGTTTTTAAATACAACAAATTGAGTAAATACCTTAAATAACTTTGCAAATACCTGTGTGTGTGTGTGTGTGTCAGCTGCAGTCACATGCACGGTGTGCAATTACAGGCATTTAAATACATATGATTGTTCTCACTTAAAGAAGTTAGATGTCTGGAAATTCCTTATTTGCTCATTTTGAACATTTATGACAGGATGACCTGGAATCATAAACCACCTCAGGAATCATGAGGAGACTTGGATCTGACATCAATTATAAAGACCTCGAGGCTATATTATAGCTGAAAGTGAACACAGACGTTTTCAGTGAAAGACAGCCAAACTGAATTCTTAGTTGCATCT
This sequence comes from Euthynnus affinis, assembly GCA_029490765.1. Lineage (NCBI taxonomy): Eukaryota > Metazoa > Chordata > Actinopteri > Scombriformes > Scombridae > Euthynnus > Euthynnus affinis. The sequence continues at coordinate 9,496,916 of CM055848.1, forward strand.
GCAGAATCTGCCTTGCATCACCTGTTACAATGAGAACTATGAGTTTTTAAGTAGAGCTCCTGATAGAGTATGCATGTCTTTACATTTCTTTCTTCATTCATATAAAGACTAGTCAGAGTTTCAGAAATCACAATAATTTGGAATGAATGCACCTTTTTAAAAAAAGTGTGGCTTGTGAATGAATGAGTTGTGTGTGTGAGAGTGCATTCTTTGCATGCATTTACAGTAAGTCCTCATGTACAAGTACACAAGCCTGTGTGTGTGTGTGTGTAATAGAAGAAGGCCATTTCTTTAATTACAGCCATTTACTAATGTTGACATCACCGCCTCAGAGCGGAATCAGCAGGCGGGGTTTCTCTCTCACAGGACCTCACACTGGCTCTGTGACCAGTGTGACCACCCTCAAACCAGCCTCAAATCAAAAACATGCTACGCTAACAACATGGAAGGTTTCTGTGTCAGATCAGACTCAGCTTGTTTGTGTTATGTTGTGTGTGTGTGTGTGTGTGTGTGTATGTGTGTGTGTGTGTGTGTGTGTGCGCGCGCGTGCATGCGTGCACGTGCACAGAAGTGTTTATGTGTTCTTGTTTATCTCATCATGTTTATTGTCTGTCTCGTAGTACACACACAATTTGTCTTTGACAGATAAACCCGATGTGTATTGACTGGGAAACAATTGAAGGAAGACGCACTTATTTTTAAAGACAGACAAGGGGATGACCCACATGTTCCTACGCCCCCGCCAACCGGAGACAGCCAGCCAACGAGCAGATGCAAAATTCACATTCTCACACCCACATTGGCCGATATTGAGAGAACAAGCGTGTGAATTAATCAAATCCATAAATCTGTTAAACGTCAAATTCCATAATATATGCATTCATTGCATCTGTTTCGTGTCCAAAATCTAAAAAGTTGCCAAAGTGGATTTAAGCTTAAGTATGTGGTCACTCATTCACCACTTTTTCACTCATGGTTATTTTCTGCCAGTGAACCAGAGTAATAGATGATGCGATCTCTCTGTCTCTCTCTCTCTCTCTCTCTCTCTCTCTTTCTGTAATATTATGTATTATGTTTCTGTCTCCTCGATTGCCATTGCTTCATGATTAGGTTCCCCTGACAGAAATTGCGCTGGATGTTATGTCATAACTTGGGAATGTTTTGAGGAGGGGGGAGGGGGGCAGGGGGGTTCTTGGAATGGAGACAAAGGTTGCGTTTGAGATCTCTCTCATGCAGTTCTGTGATGGATGAGAACATCAGTACGTGAGACACAGCCATCTGGCCTCATGCTGTGCTTGATCACAAATTAGATTCTTTTGTTCTGTCTGCAATCATGACAACACCATTCTGCGTGTTTGATAGCAATGTGAAACCTGATAACACATTCCCATTTCTGGTCAGAACCTGTTTAGGAATCTGGCACTACAACATGCAGTTTTCTGTTCAAAACACAAAACTATTTTATTCCTCCCGTCAGGAAATTGATGTGTTGTTTGATTTCACAGATTTGAAGATGTGGGCATTGATGGGAGCTGTGTGCCTGTGCCACTGTGTCTTTGGACAGCTGTTTGACTCCAAGTTGAAAGGAGCACCACGTCTGATCTGCAGTGTCCCCGGGTCGCCGGGTCTGCCTGGCAAGCCTGGTCCCAGCGGGCCCCCGGGAGCAGATGGGAATGTGGGTATCCCTGGAAGAGATGGCAGAGATGGCAGGAAGGGTGAAAAGGGAGAAAAGGGAGACACAGGTATAATATAAAACATAAACAGATACAGAATTGGTTTATGTGTGCCGATAGACACAACTAGTCTGTGCAAACATAACGGCATACAACAGTTTTCTTATCAAACAGCTGGCAATGAGTGAGCGCAGACCAGTACAAGATTAACTGATGAGTGTCGTAGAAGAAGTCATTACCATTAATAGTGTGATTATAAAATGAAATGTCAGTTGTATAAAATAGCACACACAGCAAGCTTAATGATGAATAATACATCTAAATAAACAGACCTCCGGTCTCTGACTCCACCAAAAGAACATGATTATTTTGTCCTGTACAGAGCAAAGCATTTATTATCATAGCAAACAACAGAAGACAACAAAAAAGGAGATGAAATCTACATCTGCGATTCCTAATTTCTCAGTACAGAGAGGGAACATAGCAACAATCATAACATCGGTCTCCTAGGACTCATTCTTTAGACTTGGCCATTACAGCTGAGCACTGAGGCAAACCAAAATGTGGCATCAGTAGCCTCGGTACAAAATGACAAACACTGAAATGACACTGATATGCACTGCATAGAACCTGCAAATGGACATTTCTTGATTTAATCTTCATGTTTTAATAGCAACATAGGTGTTTGCTCTGTCTTTACTGTATGCTGTTTTAATGCATGCGTTACATACTGAATTTCTTTACATTCGACTGCTGCTGCATGATATTTACACTGAAGCTCATTAGTATTATTGGGAGAGGCAGAGCTGGCTGAGCATAATAATTGAAAGGGGATTCGGTTATGGGAGTGTGGGTGTTTATATGTGACTTCAGGTTTTGCATCACAGACTCCTACCAAATTATGAGATGTTACACATATCTAGGCTGTAAACTCAGAGTTTTCCCACAATACAAACAATTCATGCTTGTTCACAGCTTTGGATTGATTTTCTTTGGGGTTTTTTTTTAATGAGAAGGTATCTAGTTTTTGTGGATGAAGCATTCATAAGTTATAAAACAAAAATATTTGGGAGGACCATGTCTGTTAGTCTCATCCACCAGAGCTGGTTTTCTGATATCATCTATGCAGTTTGAACTGTAATAAACCTGTCAGTGATAAATAAACTTTATGCACCTGTGTTTTCCATGATGTGAGGAAATAGGAATTCAGATACACACCTTCACTTAAACATTTACAACATATATCCTGCCATGTTTGCACAAATATACAGTATGTGTGATTCACAGTGTTTCTTAGCTCCGGGGGATTTTCTCTGTGAATAGGCTACTGGATTTGGATGAATCAGTTCAAAACTGTGCTGTGCAAAACGTCAAGGTGGATGTGTTCCAAGGGTGACTTAATACATGACACTGGGTGGGGACTTGTCTTGCCATTGACTTCCTTAAATAGGTTCAGCAAGTGCAGCATAGAGAATGATTCATATGCCAGATGCCAAGAGGTTTACAAAAACGATCACTCTGTCAATAAATGTGCAAAAATTTTGAACCCAACATGATTTTTTTTTGTTTCAGGGTTAAAGGGCAGAGTCGGCCCGACAGGTAAGATTGGGGGCCGAGGTGACCGTGGCCCCGCAGGGAAACAAGGCCCTAGAGGAGAGAATGGAGAGGTGGGCCCACCCGGTCCTCCAGGACTCAACGGAGAGAAAGGGGACAAGGGCAAACAAGGGACACGTGGAACTGCAGGAACCTGCAAATGTGGCAGCCTGCTGCCTAAATCTGCCTTCTCTGTGGGAATCACCAGCAGCTACCCCACAGAGAAGACCCCCATTAAGTTCAACAAGGTCCTGTTTGATGAGGGCGGACATTACAACCCACGGACGGGCAAGTTCATCTGTGCATACCCCGGCATTTATTTTTTCTCCTATGACATTACACTGGCCAACAAACATCTGGCGATTGGTCTGGTACAGAATGGCCAGTATCGCATCAAAACTTTCGACGCCAACACAGGGAACCATGACGTAGCATCAGGGTCAACTGTGATGTATCTGAACCCAGAAGACGAGGTGTGGATGGAGATCTTCTACCACGACCAGAACGGTTTATTCGCTGATCCAGGCTGGGCTGACAGCTTGTTCTCTGGCTTCCTTCTTTATGCTGACACAAACTATTTTGACACACTGGCAGAGGAGTACGCATAAAACCTGGAACACACACAAAATAAACACACACACACACACACACACAAAAATGCTCGTCACTGTTGTTTTGATAGTTTTAGCTATCACACATATGGTATGTCAAGCTATATTTTTATAAAAAATATTTGTACTGCTTGTTATATTGTTACTATAGAGACCTATCTACTGATGTAAAAGAGCAGGATTTAAGCTTGAATGACTTTCTGATTTATTTGTGTTGGGTTGAGGATGGGAGTTGGATCAATAATAACTTAAATAAACATTGTTGACAGATAGAGTTTTGGGTTTTCATTTGCATTAAAACATGTGTGAGAGAAACATCATTAACATTTTAACATGAGGTCAATTCAGATCAGGTTTAAGTGTTGTTTTTGGAAGTTATGCCAAGGGAGCAGCCCTCAGAAAACTTTGTTGGTGTTGCGCATATTATTGCTTCCCGGACTCCGTAGTAGGTAGGTCCTTACGTCATGACGTCGCTTGACTGAGAGCCCGATGGACGAATGGAAATCTAAAACAGCGGAAACTGGATTTATTTTCAAGGTAGGTAGAGAAGTAGTTTATCTGGTTACTAGGCAGCAATAACGGCGCCCGTTTGCGATGTATTGAGAGAAAAATAATTAGCCTGAATTAATTAACACACTATAAATGATACGTCAGCAGGAATACATACATTACAGTTACGTTACGTTAGTGGTTTATAACACATACAAGACCAACAGTGTCGATAGTCAGGCTGCTTTCTGCTCTTTATTATTGCAAAGAGAAGGACCATCGTCATCCTGGCCTCCTCAAGGTAGTTATTGCTCTCTTGGTTAATACTTTAAAAACTTTAATGTAGTTGTATGTCTCCGAGAAGCCACCTTTTTTTATTTGTTTATTTTTTAGCTTTTTAGCTAAGCTAACGGTAACTGCCCCTTTCTCTGTTGTAGTGATATCCGTGAAAAACTGCGAAAGAAGCGTCGAGCTTTGCAAGACACTTTGGTAAAAAACAGAAATGAGGACGACGTCCAGGTAAAGTTATACATGGGTGATAATAAATGTTATCCCAGATAAACATGATGTAGTGCCTTTGTTGCTGTGTTCTGGCAGCTACTGTAGCCTCATAGAGCTCATCCAGCACAAACTAAACGAGACCTCCTTGACAAGACTCAACATGACCTGGAGGAGCGGCTTAGCTTTATACACACTCAAAGTCAGAAACACACAGATAGAAGAGCTGCTAACACTTTAGTAAATGTAACTGTACTCGATAGGCACTGGTTCCGTCTACCAAGTTGAGTGGAGAGAAACGACATACTATGAAGGTTGGTGTGTGTGTGTGTGTGTGTGTGTGTGTGTGTGTGTGTGTGTGTGTGTTTGTTTTGTAGCTGAGCCTGAGCCTGTAGGCTCTAGTTGCCCGCATGTGTGTGTGTGCTGCTGGCTGCTCAACACCAATTTTCTACACGCTTTCCTTTACAATTAACTGCAAATACACCTTTTTTACCAGCTTAAGCGATGAGAGTGCAAAATATGAGTGTGGATGGATACAGTTTGTTTTAACTGTGTGTCTGTGTCGTACCAGGACCCTCAAAGCAGTGAGGAAGACCCAGGAGAGACTCTAAAACGCTCATTAAGGGCCCAGAGACAGAGGCGGAAGAAAAGGGTACATCTTCCTCTGGCACCTCATTTCTAATTCTAAGTCATTTCATCGATAACTGTTATATATATATATATATATATATATATATATATATATATATGTGTGTATTAAACACTACTCTATTTCTTGACATATATTAGCTGCTTGAACAGTCTTCAACCCAGGATGATGATGATGATGATGATGATAATGTGGAGGAGATCTCCACCATTCAGCATCACAGTGAAACTGAGGGATCAGCTGAGAAGTCAACTGACTCAGTGGTTTCATCAAGACCTCCTACTGGTTCTCAGAGGGGTGAGCCTTCATGTCTTCTCTAAACCTGCCCCTCCCTCTGTGCACTATGGATGACAGTGTATACAGTTCTATGGTTGAGTAATGTTAAAAAATGTTTTCCTGGTATCAGTACCATCGTTTTATTTTGTAGTTTATAAACCCACCCAAGTTTATCCACCCAACCTGCCTCCTCCTCATGAGGAAGTCACCTTATATTGACATCTGAACTGCATCACTTCCCCGGATCATAATTACCACGGCCACTAGATGGCGTCTGTCACTCAAACGTAAATACGTTGTTTTTGGCGACTGAATTTACAACGTATAGAGACGTTTTTCTTGGGAGGACAGACAACACAGTATGAGTGCTACAGTCACAAGGTTCATGTCATCATAAAGCACTGAGGTTTCATATTTAATCCTATAAATATTCTGAGTTATACATATACTTGTTGTGTTGTGATGTGCTTTGTCTAGGTCTCTCCTCAAGAATTCAGCATACTCCCTCTCACCAATTAGACAGCTTTGTGACACGGCGCTTGGAGGAGAAGCTGAGAGCTGCCAGGGTAAACACCTAGCTTTTGTCTTTGAATAAGAGTCTGAAGGTTATCCTATTCCATAATCCCCTTGCTTGGAAAAAGTGTAATTGCAAATCCTGGATGAAGTATTGAGCTGAAATTAGTGATGCATAACGTGGAGCATTTGTGTTCCAGTCCAGAGGTGAGAGTCTTCAGGAACAGGAGGCCTCTCTAGAGCCAGCCAGTCGCCTGCAGAGCCTCAGAGACAGAGACACTGTAACAAGATTTGACAGAGAGGTGAGGATCTACCTCAACTGTGGCTGTGTAGGGTCGCTCGAACCATGACTGTACCCGTGTAATTCAATCCAGCAGCAGTGGTTTAACTCCCTGTGTTTTACAGGTTGATTCAGACAAGGATGGAAGACACGATGTCCCTCTGGCCCTTAGCGCCAGGGTCAAGTTCCGAGAAGCAGCGAGACGAGTAAGGCTTGAAACAAGACTTTCTTTTATGTACAAATGATTCGTATTGTTGTATTTATTTATTTATTTATTTATTCTTCGCAAATACAGGTAGAAAAAGGCTTACCGACTGCAGAGGAGGCGTACAATTTCTTTACATTCAGCTTTGAGCCAGATCCTCAAGATAAGCGTGAGAAGGTGAGCAGGAAAAGACAAAAGCAGAGAAGAACATCAGAGGAGGACAGAGATGAAGGAGGAGGAGAGGAAGCCGAAGAGCAGGAAGATGCTGAAGTAGATGAAGATAACCAAGATGAAAATGAAGACCAGGTAAGACATTGACATTGTTATTATAAGAAATGAACCACCTGTAGGAACTTTTCTGATTATGCGTATTATGTTTCTAAATAATTGTCTGAACATTGTTCCAATTGCCTCTTGTTTTCTGTCACGCCTTAGGGTGAAGAAGCTCCTCTTGTGCAAGATAAAGAGGATTTATTTGTCGTTGAACAATCATCTCAGGACTTCCTGCAAGTGAAGAAAGCAGAGTATGTTGGGTACCGAAAGCTTGCTCAGGGACAAAGTGAGCTCCTCTTCACGCCAAGTTTTCGGACAGGTATTCTATAATGAACAAAACCTTCTGGTTCATGTCTTTCAAATACTGTCATGTTAGCTATACTATTCTGTTCAGGACATGAACTATCTTTTAAATCATTTATATATCATTGTTATAGTCCCAACCTCCATTAAACTGCCTGAAAACATGAAGCCCCGCTATCTGGAGGATGAGGGTATGTACGTTGGAGAGAGGCCCCCCGTATCTCCGACCAATGAGAACATTCTGGAGAACCGCATTTTGAAAATGGAGGAGGTAACGTCAGCGAACACGCCAGACGTCTCAACAAGGTCACTGACACTCAGCCGTTAACCAGGCGGTCCTTTAAATATGTCTTCTCTTTATTTATCAAGGGAAAGAAGTGGTTTGGAGACGACGGCAGGATCATGGCTCTGCCTGACCCCATAAAGGAATCTTCCACAAGACCTCCTCTTTTCCACATGGAGGAGGACCTGGACCCTGCACTGCAGACTGTGTACAGGAAGGTCAGACACACGCCCACTCTCTCTTCGATCACTCTATTCATTTGCCATATCTAAAGCGCTATGCACATTCATACACTGAAAGTATTGTGGCGCCCTCACATTTGAATGTTCTCGATTCCCTTTGCCATTTGGAAAAAAAAATGAAAAAGAAAAGGGCAGTGTGGCATTTGGTACAAAGGAACAGGGAGGGAGGGGTGTTTGCTATGAAGGCAGAGCTGGAGGCCGACACATTTATATATCATCTCTACAGACAATATACATCAAAACTCCCAACAGAGCATTGTGGGAATTAAAAGTATAAACGCTGTGGAGTTACCCTTGAAGAAGAATTGAATATTATTATATGTGCTGCCTTTACTCTTTATGTCTGCTTTTGCTAGAGACAAGACAGAAGAGTTTAAACTATAAGTAAAACATCTATGGAAAAACCAGGATCACATTTATTTGTGTGTGTGTGTGTGTGTGTGTGTGTGTGTATGTGTTCATTCATCTCAAATTTTGCAATGGCAAGACTGACTGTAAGAAAAAAACACATGATGAACATTTAAACCCTGAAATACCTGGCAATGCACGTAACACGAATCAAAACAGTGTTCAGATCCAGTTCACTGGTTGGGAGTGTCTGTGTGGGAAAAGAAGTGTGTCCTTATTTTCATTTCTATTCTGGAAACAGACACAGCTGTCATATATAATCATCTAGAAAACAGAGTGCTCATTGTAGTTCAGTTGGGTGTTTACAGCACATTGTTATCATGCATGACTTTTCATTACTGATGGGTGCTATTAATCTTGCCAACTATTTCATGCTTCCTTTAAGCTTGTATACATACTTAGATAAATACAAGCACTGAGAAATATTTCATAGGGATTATTATTATTATTTTCCACAACGTTGCATGACGGATGATGTTATTCTATCCCGCAGGCGTTCAAGTCCAAGTATGCAAATCTGTACATTACTGGTGCGGCGGAGCCCGAGGGAGACTACCAGCTTGATGTTGATGTCTCGGGACTTATCTTCTCTCATCACCCGCTCTTCAGCCGTGAACATGTCCTGGGGGCTCGTCTGGCCCAGCTGTACGACCAGCACCTCACCAGGCAGCACAATAACTTCACAGGACACCTCACTGACAAGGTAAACGCCATAGCCATCACATTGATCGTCCATGTACTGAATCACTGTGCGTGGGGACACGTTTCTGAATAAAATGTTTAATTCTTTGTATTTTTCAAACTGGCCACGTATATATTTAATGTATCCTGTGTTTCTTGTCCGCTGTAGTTGAATGGATTGAGGAGCACATTGCGAAACATCCTCGATATCCATGGCGGGCAGAGCCTCACTCCGGCCATGCAGCAGCGGATATCTGAGTACAGTCTGGAAATTAGGTAGAGTTTGTCAGATTGTCCGTTCTAGAAAGATGTAACCTTTGCCGCAATGATGAGCAATATTCCTACTGTATGTTCTTTCCCTGTTTATATCATAGGAACACTCGGCTGCTGCGAGACAGTGAGCAGGAGAAAGACAGGACTCTGCTTAAGAATGTAGTTAAAGTGTGGAAAGAGCTCAAAGCCCTGAGAGAGTTTCAGAGGTTCATCAACACACCCTACAAGCTCTACCTCAGAAGGTAACCGCTGATCACAAGGTCAAATATGATTCTTGTGATCTCTGACAGTTTGTTCTCAGATTGCACAGTAAAAGTTATTTATTGGTCAACTCAACAGAGAAACACTGATGTATCATGATGGTAACTTTGGGAGATAGCCTTTTTTTTTCAATAACTCACATTGTAGAAGCCTCATATAAGCTTCAGATAAACTTTGGAATATATTTTCACATGGGAGGAGGATCTGAGTGTGTACCCCATTGGCTTACAGTGAAAGCACATTAGGAATGGCCATATGTGTGTATGTTCTCATTAAAATGTTTTATAGATTCTTGTCATGAATATGTTTTGTTCCTCCAGGGAAACTGTAGATCGGGTATCAGACGAGCGGGAATATGAAGATGAAATCTTGGCAGAGGTTGTGGAACTGGAGGCGGAGAATGAGGAAGACTACCAGAAAAAGCTGGCTGAGTATAAGAAACAGCTGGAGGAGTGGAAGCTCTGGAGAAGGAAACAGGTGCCTCGCTATTTACAAGCCACAGCTTTAGCTGAGTCACTTGTTGTTAGTCAAGCAGTTGGCTGAATATAATGAATCCACTTATCTGTCATGAAGACTAATGAATAAAGTTCAAATTTGAAATTGAAATCAGCACATATATATATACTGTATATCGATAAACACATTGGATGTTCACCTTTTTCAGAAAGCCAAAAAGAAGAGGAAAAAAAAGAAGAAGAAAGGCCTGTCACAGGATGAGACAGAAGAAGAAGATGATGACCAGGAACTGAGTGAATCAGAAGGGCCCGTTGAAGAAGGCCCCCCAAAGCCGGAGCCTCCAGAGAAGCCAGACTTTGATTCAATAGAGCAGCAGGTCAGAGAGAAAGCCTCCAGGATACGCAGGAAACCAGGAGAGTCCATCCTGATCCCTGAGCTGTCTGCATCTGGAAACATCACTGCCAGCGAACTCTGCCCGAGGTATGAGCAGAAACTCTGAGCAAGTCTGGTCTGAGTAAGGGAGAAGATTTCTGAGTGTTTTTGTAAACAAGTAAAGAATATGTTGAAACACAGCAGACACGTATCAAGAATATTTTGAATCAACTCTGCAACGAGCGAAATGATCTCACCCACCGGCTTATTTATTCACTGGTCTCGAGAACAATAAGATGATAACACTTAACATAAAGGGACTTATAAAGATGTACCACACTGTCGCTCTGCTATTGTGAACCTTTTTCATCACCTTCATTTACTCCTTCTTCTAGGGCTGAAATAGCTAGAAGAGAGGATGTTACCAGACGCTCTCTTTTCATCAAGATCCTATACAATGAAAAAGAAGTTTCCCGAACGGACAGCCGGCCCATGAATGCTGACTTCAGAGTGCACTTTGGCCAGATTTTCAATCTCAAGATAGTTAATTGTCCCCAAAGCATCAATTTGCAGGTACAGTACAGAAACATTTAGTTTGCTGCTACAGTACTTTGTCTAATCCACACATTTGCCTGATTGGTGACTACAGTGGGTGAGAGTTTCATTTTTTCCTCACCATTTCTGCCTGTGTGTGTTTGTCCACTGTGCATTGGTAGGTATTTGAGGAGATTGGTTCATCATGCTCCCTCCTTGCACAAGTGTATGTGCCAGTGCCAGAGCCCACAGTCTTAACAGGCAGCGTCCCTCTTGAGGAATTTGAGTTCAGCAGCAACCAGAGAGTGATGTTCGACCATGAGGGCGTGGGAAGTGGTAAATGTCTCTGTTTGATAGATAGTTTATAGCTCACACCTGAAACAATGTAACATGTGAATTTGGAATTTGGAATAATTTATATGTTTCAGTAGCACATCAATGTTATTGATAGCGTATCATTTCACTTATCTCTGTCTTCCTGTCTTTCATCCTCTCTCTTTGCCTCGTCAGACGTGCCCCTCTCCTTTGAGGCTGACGGCAGTAACAAACAGACCCTTTTGACCTCTGGGAAGGTGTCATGCTGTGTTTCTTGGGGGATTGGGGAGGATGATGTACCCCTCGCCCCTCCTGCGTCTCAACAACCTGGCGGCATACACAGGTAGTGTCTCCACTCTAAGGACAATACAGGTGGTTTTAGTTTGCGAGGCAGCTGGATTCACAAGATCATATGAAAATCCATCTTGTCAGTCTTCAAGTTATGCACTTATGGCTAACCCAACAGTGATTTGGACCAATCAGCATCCTATGAGGAACTGCTGGCAGCTACAGACGTTGTTTAGGTGTGACGACAGCTAGAAGTTAGCCCGTGACCTGCCAAGTATTTTCTGAAAGTGCTTGCCCTTATCCAAACAGTTCCCAAGGACGACTTCTCAGATGGTTCTTTGTAACAAATCATCTGGCACGTCAGGTTGGCATGTTTCAGCCCTTAATCTACGAACCCTGCATGATTTACATCACTGTTGACCACTTCCCAAAACATACCACAGGTGTTTATATTCATAAATGGTTATGCAGTTGAGAGCTTGGTGAGTAGCTGGAAACTCTTCTATGTTGATGCATTCAAGCGGTCATGGAAAAATGCTGAAGTGCAACATATTGAGATTTTTCTTTTTCACAACAATCATGTTATGCTTTTATCTGAAGGAAGGTTCAGAGCTTGATAAGTTGAGTTTGATATTATGATAAGTTTCAGCCAGTGGCTACAGGTGTCAGCAGTCTGTTTATGGGGTCAAACACAGCAAACGTTGTACCTTATCTATGTAACAAACAGCCCAATCTTTTAGTAGTATTAATCACTCTTTGTCTCTCTTGTTAGTGGCTTGGGTCAACTTGATGCCGTCACCTATATTGGGGCATCTGGACTATATGACATGAAAAAAATCGGGGAGTGGGCCACACAGTCACGACTGGACCCCAACGATCCGAAAAATGCCTCCATCATGCAGCTGCTCAAAGTGGGTACCAGAAAACTTTGCATAACCAAGAGGTCTCAACAGTCCAGGAGCTCTGCAGTTTACAGTCGTAACTGTGTTTCTCGCAGGTAGCCAGTAGTGGAGAAGTGACAGCTCCGGAGTATTTCCGTCTGGAGCAGCTACAGGAGGAGTTTAACTTTGCGACCGATGAAGAGTTGGATAGGTCCAAAAGATTCCGCCTGCTCAGGCTGAGGAACCAGGAAGTTGCAGAGTTTCGGAATTACAAGAGTGTTCCCGCTCTGGAGAGAGAGGTCACTGATAAGGTCTTCCAGGTCAGCCTTCTAAATATTTACTGTGGATATAGGAGAATGATGATGCATTCACTCTGTATGACCTCTCTCTTTCGTTTAAAAAAAAATGATTTCAGGAATATGAAAAGAGGCTGAAAGAAGGAGAGATAATTGATACTAAAGAACATTTGGATTCACACAGAGCCTTAGTGGCCAAATACCTTCAGAAGGTGAGAAGAATCATCTGATTTAAATCTTTTTCCACACCAGCCTCAAACATGTGATGGCACTAACCTTCGTATGCTCTTTGCATTTTCCTGCAGATCCGAGAATCAGTCATCAACAGATTCCTTCTCGCCAAGCATCACTACCTTCTATCTGACCTGGTGATAGAAGAGGAGATACCAAGCATTGGGTAAATACACCCCCAGGCATTACGAACTGACTCAATAGTCTGTCTCACTTCAAACTCCCATCTGTCACAGCTGACATTCTTCTTCTTTTTTTTTTTGCTTGCGTTATGCATGCTATGTGTTACAGCACAAATACTTCTTTCTTGCCAATCACAAAATACTAATCCAAGCATGTACAGTAAGCACTACTTTCTGTGTTGTAATTTATCATTTCTGTATATCTTACGCTTGAACAATTTATAAAGAGTGCCTGAACTCCCCGTGCCAGTTGTAAAGGAAAGGTTAGATAACTTGGATTACCTTGAACGGTGGGACCGACAGCCAAATCGACCAATCAGAAAGAGTGACAGGGCCTATATAAATCGCAGGCTGATGTAAGTATGTTTCTTGGCCTGACGCTACTTCAGTCTATTTGATCTTGCACTCAACACTGCATTCCCTTGGCTGAGTAACGCTGTCCTCTGGAACTGTTCAAGTCAGTGTTTTTAGAGCAGTTTTCACAACATGAAAATGAAATCTGAAATCAGATATTAATTTCAATCTTGGAAGGTGTTTTTGCAGATGCTTGCACAATATTGTACGTCAAGGCCAATCACACAGTAGGGTATCACTTGACACATTTTCATTCATAATTGAAAGTGAATGTTATAATCTTTTCTGTTCCATTTTTCTGCTATTCTTCTGCTATGCATGTGTAACAGTGGTGCAGGTCCAGGGTATGTTCTCATAGTTTCTTTCTTTTTCTCCCATCCTCTGTGTCTCTGTTTCTCCATTTAGTTTGAACCCTGATTACCAGTACAGTAGCGACCTAGACTTTGTGTAGTGTTCAGTCCTCCCAGGATATTGAAGAGAAAATTCCATCAAAACGTTTTGATTTTGAGGATGTTTTATCAAAAAATGAAGATGAATTATGTTGCTTTTTTTGCTGTTAAATTTCAACAGTTTTACTATAGTGTTACTATAATTTGCTACCAATAATTGAATCCATTTATCATATATAATAGTTATATATGTAATATAATTGTTGAAGTAAATTTTCTACACATTTGTATTGTAATTTTAAAATCGCAAATTCCTGGAGGGACTGAGAACCGTTGGTGGTAAAGATCCCATCAGTCAATTAATACTTATTTAAACCAGTTATAATAATCATGTGTAGGTTGCTGACCAAATGGTAACAGTTGTTTGTTGTGACAATCAGAATTCTGGGACTAAATCTTTTCAAGTTGGCTGAACCTAAGCGGCCACTGAAACCTCAGAGGAAAGAAAGAAAGAAGGTGACGGCTCAGAATCTGTCTGACGGAGACATTAAAGTGCTGATCAACATCATCCGGGCATACAACATCCCCATCCGCAGGCCTCAGAGCAAGTGAGTGTTACGTGAACCCAGTAACACTAGAGAAAAAAAAATCTCCTTTGCCCTCAGAAATATTCATGAACTGTTAGTATTGTGATGATTTATCATGATTTTTAGACATGAGACAGAATGTTGAACTGTGTCTCAATGGGTTTTTCTTTCAGTAAGCCGGGACAGGCGTCTCAGAGTGCCATTCAGGGCAGTGATTGGCTCCTCAGCCAGGTATCGTACACCCTCAACCTTACATAAGAGCGAAATCTTCAGTGGCATGAGATGATCTATATCATGTATGTGCTTGTTATTTGTGTGATGTAGGTACAAGTGAGACCCTTTGTGGAGATTTCCTTCCAGCGCACAGTACTTCAAACAACCACCGCCGATGGACCAAACCCCTGCTGGAATGAGGAGCTGCAGCTGCCATTTAGGTGAACAGCTGTATTTCACGGCTTCATTTTTGTCTTTTTTATAATATGACATACATGCCTTTTCAGCATTTTCAGAGCAGGATAGCACCAGTAAATTGTAATGTGTTTACCTGAGAGAGCTTTAATCTGAAATATTTAATAAAAGTTGGCTCATGAAATAGCTCGCAGGTGTTAGTAACAGCATCATAAAGATGATTTGGCACTTTGTGAAGTGTTCTGCTGGAAACAGTTCAAGGAAAAATCATTAAAAGAGTTTCCAAGCTCCTCCAGAACTGCTGATAAGATCAGTGTATAAAAGTCAGTTTTAATCACTTGTACATCTACAGCTCTTCAAGTTTACACCAATTTTTCTTTGATTCCAAATCACTACATGGACACACCAATTACTGTGCACAGAAAGACATGACTCTTTTCAAATATTTTAGTTTTGTACACTTCTCTAACAAACTAGCTGAAATATCAAACTGTACTTTTTATCTTTAGTGCCCCAAACGGTGACTACAGCACTGCTAGCTTGCAATCAGTCAGAGACGACGTCTTCATCAACATATTTGATGAGGTGGTTTATGAAACTGGAGTGGTGAGTGAAAGTGTTTTTTTTGCACCTGACTCCAAGTATTAATGTTAGCACATATTCCTTGAATTGCATTAGTTGTTCTTGGCTTCATAAATTGAACACCTTCTTCTTCCCCTCAGAACGACAAAGACAGAGGGAAATCCATACACACCCGGGTGGAGAAGCACTGGCTGGGCTCTGTCAAGATTCCTTTCAGCACCATTTATTCTCAGTCCAGGGTGAGAGTCCTTCTCATGTATTTGTTGTGTACAGACATTGTGGCCTCTTTATCAGAAAAGCACACTGATTACCTGAATTGCTAACTGATTTTATTTCTTTACTTTTTTTAAATTCCATCTTGCAGATTGACGGAACATTCAAGGTGAACACACCTGCAGTGCTGCTGGGATACAGCAAGGAGCGGAGCCATGGCGCTAACGGTGGTTATGATACTTTTCGGAGTCTGAGCGAGGGAGCTTTCATCACGATGTTCATCACTATCGAACCTCAGCTGGTGCCTGGAGAGTCTATCAGGGAAAAGGTGATTCTTGTGGAATTGGAAACATCAAGGATAGATTCTGTCTGCTTTTTAGCGCCCGTTCTGCATCTCTGTCTGCTAGTTTATCTCACTTCATGTGTGTCTTTAGATGGGTTTCTAGTTGTATATTTTAACATGTATGTTCATCACCAGAATAAGGGAAAGTCCACATGACAGACAGAACAATATAAGTCGGGCCCAGTGGCAAAGGACAAATTACTGATATATAATGATATCTGCTATGCTGTTAATCGAGGAAGTCAACTTGACTATTCTGAAAAACCAGTGTGAAAGTTCTACTCACCCTGTAGTGGAAAGGATCCCTTGTTTTGAAACAATCTCGTGTTCATGTTTTTAACAGAATGCATCAATGTATTCATTTGTTCTCATGCTTGTCATTCTTTTGTTTCACGTATTTGCTTTCGCTTTGCTACATGCATTAGATAAAGGAAGTAAAGGTAAATGTCAGTTAGAACAATCTTTTGTTTTTTTTGGCCTAATTCATCCATTCACCACGGCATGATTCTTTATTCTTTTACATAGAGTTGACCTGTATTCCTCTGCAGTAACCTTTGACCTCTTATGCAGTTTGACAGCCAAGAGGACGAGCGTTTACTGCAGGCTGCGGAGAGATTTGAGAAAGATGTGGCACAAGGCTACCCTGACCGGCCCTGCATGACCACCGTCATAGACCTCAATGGGAAGACGGTCTTCATCACACGCTATATCCGGCCACTCAACCCGCCACAGGAGCTACTGGACGCCTTCCCCGATAACCCCCAGGAAGCCACGGTAAGTCTGATCACCACCCAGACCTGAAGTGAATGAAAGAGGCTGCTCATCTCCTTCAGTAGCATAACAATGCTTGTATTTCTGATTTGATTGGATATACTAAACTGACACACTTCCTCTTTCCCTGCGCAGGCTCTGGTTGCTCGATTCGTCTCACTCATCCCTTCTCTGCCAGACAGAGTTTCATTTTCTGCTGTCTGTGACCTGTGGAGCACCTGTGATGTGAGTGAACTCTGTCTGATATATTGATATATTGTAAGAAGAGAGAAATTCCAAACTGACCTTGTACCTCCTCCTTGTTTTTTTTTTTTTATAGCAATTCCTCACCCTCTTAGCAGGAGATGAAGAAGAACACGCTGTACTGTTATGCAACTACTTCCTGTCAATGGGCAAGAAAGCCTGGCTTATTATCGGCATGGCTATACCAGAGGTGGGTGACATTTTTAAAACCTGAGGATGTTATATGTCATTACAGCAGCTTTACATGGAGTAAAGGCTTAAACTTTTTTGATCTGTTTCTTTCACAGGGACCCACAGCGTATGTCTTGACTTTTGAGCAGAGCCGCTACCTGATCTGGAATCCCAGCAGCGGTCAGTACTACAGCCAGTATGACACCTTCTGCCCACTGCAAACAGTCGGATGCCTGGTCAATGCTGACAATGTGAGTGAGGAGAAAGCAACTATTGACATAGTTCACAATGTGACATTTGATTCACCTTCTCGTCACACTGCACCTATCCTATAGTTTCCAGAAGATCATTTGATTTTTATGTGATTTATCATTTAGGTGTGGTTCAACATTCAAGAGTACACCTTACCAATGAGGATGAGTTTTGACGTCACAAAAGCTAATTTGTGGAAACCATTTTTCTCCCGATCGTTCTCTCACCCGGGGTTGTCGAGTGTTCAGGTGAGCATTGAACATTTCTGTGAAATCCTACTGAATATAGTATGTGTTCTCTGATAACATTGGATCTCATTTTCTACTATTTTCTTCAGCCGGAGGAGCTGGTTTATCGCCACACAGACAAAGCAGCTGCATCAGAGCTTCAGAACAGGCAAGTTATAGCAGCTGAAGTTAGTTAGTTACTTTTATCGACGTCATTTTGATTTTTTTAGACTCTGGTTAAACACTCTCATTCTCGTACACATCACACTCTTCATAGGATTGAGAAGATCCTGAAGGAGAAGATCATGGAGTGGCGCCCTCGTCACCCAACCCGCTGGAACCGCTACTGCACCACCACCCTGAAACAATTCCTACCCAAACTGGAGCTGAGCGGGGGACGGGACCTGGCTGAGGGGCACCGCCACGAGTTGCAGAGCCTGCTGGGAGACAACAGGGTATGTCAGAGAGGAGACTGAACAGGGGAAAAAAAAAATGCAAGAATGAGTCATTGTATGATGTCATGAGTCATCAATAGACTATTCTCTGCTCTTGAAAAAATGTCAGCTGGCGGAAAGCACATGCTGTCACATTCACAAATTCCCATCATAAATAACAACTAATAGGCGTTTCTCTCTTTTTAGATTTCAGGATTCCCCCTGCATCTGCCGTTTTCCGAGATTCGGCCTATCATAGAGGCGGTGTACAGCACGGGGGTTCACAATGTTCAAGCTTCTAATGTGGAGTTTGCCCTGGCTGTGTATGTGCACCCTTACCCCAATAATGTCCTGTCTGTGTGGGTGTACCTGGCCTCACTCGTCAGGACATGACATAAGACTCTCCTCTCTACCACAGTGCTTTGCAGCTGTTGTATATAAATGAGCTTCAGTAATTTAAGCTGATGACTTCACGTTTTTACATTTGCTCCCACTTTTTTTTTTAATATATCTCATCATGTATATACTGAGGATACACATTGAGTAACCAGTTATCTGTACATACAACAACCCTGCATTCAATCCTACCTTATTGAATGTTGAAGTTTTTTTTACTGTGTCAGAGAATAACCATTTTTGATACTGTATCTCATATTGCTGTTTTTAATTGATGGTTTTACAATGTTTTTCGAATGTTTGGTCCACCTACGCTGACATGTTTGGAGAACAGAAGTATAAAAATATATGAAACACCTTTCAATAGAATGGAATCCAACATCACTACTAACAAAAAACAGTTAAACCTCAACACCTCTGACAGATTTATTGCAGTGCTGTTGTTTTAGATTGCCCTAGTATGTGTATACTGTGTATGTAATGGACTTGAAGCTCAGCATACTGGACTGCTGAAATGTTTCCTATTAATGTAGAGACACTACTAGATCACATTTACTAGCTTTTCAATTTCTATATTACTCAATTGTTTGCACTAAGGAAAACAAGACCAACAGAGCTTTTTAACCCCAAGATACTTTTATTATTCTGCTTATGAATTGAACATTTCCAACAGAACTCCTCATGCAAAACTTCTGAACAAGCAAATAAATCCTACTGCAGAATGATTTAAGATGCAGTACAACCTACTGAAAGTTGACCAGGTGCTCAGTATGGTTCTCCCAATCTGAAGGTAATTACTCTAAATCTCCTTTTAGCCACACTAAAAGTGCTTCAGTGTTGGGTGTTATCAGAATAATCCCTCTCATATGAACGTTGGTCCATTTCTTTGCCCACAACATTGGAGTGCATTAAGAAAAATGTAAGCAAAAAGCATGTTTAGATGACTATGAATATTAGATATCACAAAATTGGACAAAAATGGTTCAGACTGCATCATGTACCAATTCCTATGTCTGTACACCCCTACTTATGTCTCAGTAACTTGGTTGCTTTGCCGGTATAACAGTCAAGCCTTTGGGGGCCAGTACATGCTCTGTGTATCGCAGGACAACATACTGCGTGTGGATCATTCTGACCCTTTAACCGTCAATAACATGAATGTCCAGAACTGTCTGCTTCAATCTAAAAGGAGGCGTCCATTCAATTCCGTTTCATTTTTCACATCACCGTCCAATAAATGACAAGCTTGCTTAAGATGGAAAAAGTAAGATTTATCAATTTGATGCTACAGTCAGGTTTACACTACGCTGATTATAAATGAGTCAACTAAACACACCAGTGGGGGAAGCAGACTTATATAAATCAGTATAGTTATAGTGAAAAAGTATCATGGTTTAACTACAGAAAACACTAAGTACTTGGTGTTCATGTTTCTTTCGTTTTTTACTTCTGCAAAACCAAATAAAGGAACCAGAATGTACATTTGCAGACACTTCAAATCTATTATCACCCCTTAATCTTTTCCTTTTTCTAAAAGGATTACCTCCATTAAATACAGATGGAAATGGAAATTACAGGAGCAAAATTACAGTTTCATCCAGAAACAATTTTAAGTGACACAAAATACAGCAAATGGTATTTCCAGGATAAAGTGCAATAAAAGGAGAAGTGACAATAGAGAGCGGTGCTTGGCGAAATCACTCTCCAGAGCGACAGCAGGCCCTGAAGCCACACTGCAGGTTCTGACATCCACTGGCCGTGTCTGCATGAGGACCTGGAGAGAAACACCACACAGTGGTCATACGCTGTACAGCAGGAACATGCAACGCTTTTGTTATTTATGTATGTATTATATGCCCTTACATCCACAATATACACTTAATATTTTTTTATTAGTAGTAGTAGTAGTTATTTTATATTAGATAATATCTGAATTATTATTTAAAAATATAACTGTTTAAATGAAGCACTGACAGTGAATACTGAAGGTATCACACTGGCTACTGTAATGCCCACTTACCTTCCACCTCAGCAGCATCGGTTACTTACACTAGGACACATGCTATGTAGGTGGTTAGTAATGTTTGTTACAGTTGCCACATACTGCAACGTGTCTGCTCACAAATCATTAACATTTCACTGTAACATCTTCATACACAGTTTAAAATAACACTGTTTCCCAAACACCTTACTGGACAAGAGCATGAGCATTTACAATTATGTGTGTTTTTAGAGGAAAAAGGACGCCTAACAGTTTCACATGTGAGTGTTACCGTTGATGTTGTCGCAGTAATAGAAGTGTTCATCATTGAGGGAAGGACAGGCTGACACCAGCTCCTGCAGCCCCACCTCAGTGATGAAGAGGCAGCCAGACAAGTTGAGATGCTCCAGGACAGGAAGCCCCCCACGCTGAGACAGAGCTCTGAAACACAAGCACGAACACTGATGATCCTCTCTTAAACCCATAAAAGGTAACACTATGACTATTGTGTAATATGATGTAAAATAAACAGCATTAAAAAGGTAATAAATGATGGAAATGTAACTTAATGAGCACTCAAACTGCCTACATGATAAAGATTGTAGGGAGGAGTTTACCACAGTACGTGCTCAATGCAAGTTAATACACTGTCCTTTGTATTCAGCTTGCACTGAAAACAACTGTTCACTACTCAATGTTTTGAAACGTCATCAATGCAACCTGATAAGATGTTTTTCACCCGACAAAGATGAGTCACTTAAATCTCACTGCCTCCGGCCTGTTTGTAGAGATACTAACCTCTCAAATAAATCCATGTAAACCCAGGTTAGTCTGGGAAATCATGCTATTATAATTATAAAGGGAATGTTAGTTTAGTAAGTTTGAAGCAAACCAATAAGTGATCTTTACCTTAAGCCCAAATCTGTGACTTGATAACATCCAGAGAGACTGAGAAGTCTCAGGGAGCGTTTTGCCTCTGACTGGTCAGTCCTGTTTTCATGCTCCTGACACTGCAGCCCCCCAAATGAGGAGCATTTAGTCCGAAATTCTGCAGTGCTGCTTCTGGTGGTGCCTGACTCGCACTGAGGCCCAGTAAAAGTCCTGAGGGCCATGTCATTAGTGCAGCAGGTGGAATGACCACAAAACATTTCCCCAGACATGGCATACTGCTGATGCAAAAAGGAGACGTTCGAGCCAGTCCTGTGCCCGCGCCTCCTTCTCCTCCTGCAACAGAATGAGCTTCCCACAAGCTGTGTCTCTACATAGCTTTCTGCATCAGGAAGAGACAACCCGCCACGACGGGTCCATTCTGCAGCATCTTCAATATCAACAAGGTCTGAGGGGTCCAGGACCCACACCCGTGTGGGGGTGCAGGCAGCGCCCCAACGGCCTGTCCCCTGCTTGAAAATGATGGCCTGGCGCTTCCGCCCACCTGAGTGTAGGTTTCTCTCATCCATGAGCGTGATGGGTATTGGGGAACTTTTGAGAAGCTTGGCTCGTCGGTCGCGTTTGTCAAAGCAGGTGGAAGAGGCAAGGTTCCCCAGCCCAACAGACAGTTTCTTCAAGGTGTGATCTGTAATTTTCTCACACCCAGACAAATCCAGGTGCTCCAGAGAGTGACACGCTCCAAGAGATGACCAGCTGGAAGAGGAAGGATAGCAGGAACTTAGTGATGAGTAACGAGTGAATTTACTGTACAAAAAAAAAAACAAAAGTTGACCTGGGCTGGCCCAGGGCAGCCCAGGTGGACCCATAATATAAACTTTGGATGTGCATAATCAGAAATAACTTTTCAGTAATTGTTTTTATTAGTTACCTGTCAAATGCAAAGTCTGTAACATCAGTCTGGGTCAGATCCAGATGAGTAATATTGGGGCAGAGACTGAGGATTTGGCGCACCTGAAAAGTAGACAAAAGTACAGTTGACATTCATTTTTTCTACAAGATTAAGAAAGTATTGTGTGATTACAACATTAAAAGTAAAATTTTGCACTGCATACCATTTTACTAGAGACTGTAGAACTGTACGCCAGAACAACAGACTTGACAGATGGACCCACAGCTGGCAGAAGGTTCTGGATGAGTCCATTCAGGAGTCTCTTCTCCCGCTGAGCAGTGTTAATTGCCAGGGAGCCCTCTGTATGGCCCGACACATCTAACATGAACAAGAGCAAGGATGACATCATTTACTCAATTAAGATGTAGAGCTAATTCTATTCATCACTTTTAAAGTATAAACTAAAAACAAAACACATTTAGTTTTCAATCACACTATGCATGTATTACATTAAATCAATAAAATAACTAATCAGAAACATTATGCACAGTTTTTAACTCCATTGTCAAAAACTAATATTAGAAATGTCAAAACCAGGCACCTCATGCTTTTTGAACCCAGTGTTAATGAAGATTCATGTTAGTGAACTTTTAAAGGCACTTTATCCAGATATGATTTTCTATAACGTTTCATGAGCCTTTTGCTGCTAAAAGCAGTGGTCATTGTGTATGTAAATGCAAAAGCTGGTGATTTAATTGCTTGCCAAAGGCAAGGTGAATGGGTTTGCAACTAGCAATAGCACATTCCTAATTATACCTTTTTGTCACTTCAGTGTTTCCCCTATAATTGTACAGGCCTGGCAGGCTGTCAGGCCAACAAGAATCCCCACCAGGCCAAAAAAATATTTTTCTAATGCCAAAAATAACACCAAATATCTATTTATTCAGAAAACAATAATCATTTGCATTTGAGAGTTTTGAAGAGACTCAGCAGCTGTCGCCACCACCCTGAAGCAGTCAACCATGGGGAAACACTGCAGCTTGTTCCTGAATGACCGTTACATACTGCAGGTGCTACATAAATACTAGTTGTGTTGACTGAAATACTGTTTTCGTCACCAAGAGGTGTGCACTTCCCTGAAGACAAAAGCTCACCAGACTCATCAACATCAGCGTCCTCATCCCATTCCTGGTAGGCCCTGCCCTCATTCTGCCGACTCTTCACCCACTCCTCATCCGGTTCCTGATCCAGATCCCCGGGTGGGCCACTATAATAATCACCTACATTAGACACACAAACATTTATTAGCATAATACAAAGCAACTGTCAAATAAATGGGATTTTGTGACTCTTTAGGGAAATGATCAGGTGTCACTAGCCTACCTCTGGCCCAGCGCACAGGGTAGAGGTGCCTCCACAGAGAGCCGGTCTTGGCCAGCTCTGACCAAGAGGTGCACACTTGACTACAGTGACACAGATCTTCAGGGCTCAAATAGTGGAACAGCCTCAGCATGATTTCTGTAGGAAGCTGGGAGATGTGGGTTGAAGAATTCCCATTCTGTTCCAGTTCTGAAAAAGGAAGACAAGACAGCTTTGATGGGTTACTGACTCAAATACTAAAAAGTTGAAATGCACCTCTCAAAAAGCTATCCACTGTCTAAGACAATCTCTCCTTTCATTAAAGGATATAAGTGCTTAAACATAGCACTGACTGAAATAAAAAGCACTGTAGGAGCCATTTTCAGTTATGTGTAAATATTTGTGTTGTTTATGTTTACACCTCTGACCACTGGGCAGAGCTTCCTTGTTTTGGGATAATTGAGACTTGTACTAAATGAGGTCAAGGAGGAGGTGTTGCTTATTTGTGAGAGAGGCATGCAGTGCCCCAGTTTGTTTATGCCCAATTATTTTGTGTTGGCATTTTGTGGAACAGCTTGGTCTGCTTCATGTAAAAGGCTTCAATGGACAATACTGAGCGGAGATAATCTGTAAAATAAAACGCAACTCTTGACCAAAGGAAACAAACAAAAGTTACCACTAAATCTCACAGTAGAACCCTTTCAGTGGCTTTTTATGTATAGAAAATAGTACGAGCACTGCAAGTCCTAAACAAGACAGTTGGGCTGCAAATATTTTCAATTTTAAACTACTTTTTGTAGCTGTTTGTTTTGTTTATAAAATAACAAAAATGCTAGAAATGTCCATAATAATCAAACCAAAGCCTGAGGGGAAAGTGTTTATTTGAAGTGAAGTGTTTATTTTTGACTGCTCCCAGTTAAAGGGACACTCCGGCATTTAAAAAAAAAAAAAAAATGTTTAAACCTGGACCCTATCTTCCCATTATTTGGGGTATAAGAGACTAATGATGGCAACATTTTTTGGAATTGGTTGAGCATTGTTATTATAAGTGTCTGACAACAAAAATAAACACAGGAACTAGCCACCTGGAGCAGCATTATGGCTAACTACATGGGGCTACTCAAACTCAACTTCACACACCAGTAGTAATGAACACAGCTGATACTGAACACTGGAGAAACTGCTTCACTAAAGGATGACATGTAAACATAAAATACTCACTAACCATAATCTGTCTTCTCATGATCGGCATATTTAAAGGCTTTTTGCAGCTCCTCCGCCTGGCTCCACAACCGGAATCCTTTCAGCACCTCTGCGGCACAGTCCCATTGCTGTTGGCTGCAGTGTTGTGCAATCACCTGTTTCTTGATGTCCTTCAGCTCCTCATAGGTGAAGTACTGCATAAGCATAGGCTGAAACACCTGCAACACATCTCCTTAGTTTATAAAACAAAATTTGCAACAGTGCAACTCACTGGGGTATGAACAAACATCTTCATGAGCACAATTTCATCTCACCAATTCTTTGGGAAAACATTCAGTTAATAAGATGTTTATATTAAAAAAACAAAAAGAAATGTGAACATCTTATACCTCTTCCTCTTCTTTCATATGGGGCAGAAAATCCTGTGTGAAAGCCTCGAGTCTCTCCTTCAGCTGCTGGGCATAGTTAAGCTGCTCATATTCACTCTAAAAACACATAACAATTATTCATTTATGGGATCCCTTAAAAACATTGACAGTCTCATCTGCAACATCTACTGGTTCAGTTTTTTCATAACTTAATGACAAAATGTGTTGTCACCTGTTTTTGCAGAAGCTAGATTAGTAGAATAATAATTTGTCACATCATATTTTGAACAACCTCTTTGTAAACTAAGGAAAATTCTAAATGAACTCCCTCAACATTTTTTTAAATCTCATAACAACATTATTTATCTCAGTAAAAACATCTTTCCCCAAGGGCATGGTGCAGGATCTCAATCCAAAGCAACAGAATGTCCCTCTCTGTTTTACAAACTGACTGGAGCAGAGAGCGGAAGTTAAGATTTACACAATTGCATCATTCTGGAAAGCCCTATTTTTTGGTTTGCCCATGGCTTGAGAGAGAACAATGACTCTTGTCTCTTGTTAAGCAGATCACAAAAACAACCCTGGCTGGCTTGATTACATAAATCATTCCATTTATTTCTGTATCTGGCCATTTTCTCAGGAAATAAAATCTCAAACTGTACAGTTGTGACAAAAACTTTTTTTGTGACAAAAAAAAAATGATGTTGCAATATGTCGAATAACTTTAATATAATATTTAAAAGAGATACATTATAATTTTCTCCTGTTTACAGTTATCATCTATACATGAGAAATAACATGTCTGATGTTGATGTTTGTACAGCAATCTTTGTGTGGCTAACATGATAGTTATTCTAATGACATGTTGTTACCCCACCATTGGGCATCGAGTATCAGCTGAGCTCTGCAGAACTCATGTATGCTGCCTGGGCCAAACTTAAAACTGTTGCACAGAATAGACTGAGGGCCATAGCATGACAGTAAAAGATTGTTTAAAACATCTTTGCATATTTACCTTAACGTTGTGCAGCCCCTTTTCAAAGAGGGACAGCATCTCTGAGAGTTTGTTGTCAGAGTGCACATTGTACACAGTGCAGCAGCGCTGTTGCAACAGGCCAATGATGTACTCATTCTCAATCTGTTCATGCATCTTGAACTCCTTGAAGGTGGCGCACAGCGACTGAAGAAATGAGCGGAAATCATTGTTGTTGGAGAAGTTGGTTTTTGACAGCTGTGAAAACAAAGAAAAACGTCTTGTTATGCATTTGTTATTATACTGGAATCTATGTGAAAAGTATTATCTAACATTAGGTCAGAATAGTTCCCGCGTAACCCAACACAACAGCTGCCCTATGACAGAGGATGTAAACTTAGACAGCCAAAAGTACACTCGGACAGCCAGAAGTGCAACATTAACACATTTTACGTCACTCGTTGTCGTGTGTTAACGTTAGCTTGTGTCTCAAAATAATCTGACACGTACCGTTAGCTTTAAAGAATATTATTTCAACAAACAGCATGAAACTGTTCTTATATGACTCACAGCTTGGTTTGTGGGGAGGCATTATAAACTGAGTTGTGATACTTAAAGCTTGTTGCATAACAAGCTATCTGGCAAGTTAGTTAAGCTAGCTGAATCAGTTAGCGAGCCTTAGCTGGGCGGAGGGCGGAGAAGTTCATTAAGAGCAGCCCAATACGTGCTTCACAATTCTGACTAAGTAAATGCTTCAATGTAAAGTTAACGTTTAAGGCCATGAAGCTACCAGACGACCATAATATAGCCGTGAGACAAACATCCGATGGTCAATACTGAGTGCTGTATATGGAAGAAGTTAGCTGGCGTGCTAGCTGGCGTTCTCTCGTCGTTTGGGCAAATGCCGTTATATATTCCTTTATAAAACTCTAAAATGACAACCGACATTTAATTATACATACCTTCTCGCAATATAGGCCCACCAGCTGTTTCATTCGCCAGTGTGGGCCAGTAAAAACATCCACCTCGTCCGGAAAGGGAGCCATCTTCGCACACTGAGCCTCAGTGCGTCATCTGCTCAGCGATACAATCAAACACGGAGGCGTGCGCCAGCGAGTCACGTGACTGCAAATAACGTAGCATAGAACGGCCCAACAGCGGCCCAGTACTGATCCTGGATCAGTGTTTGAATAAAGGGTTATACACGTTTCACTGTACCTCCAGGGAATATCCGTTCTCAAATCAGCACGCCTGATTTTAGAGTTTAAGAATACGTTTTGAGATCTGGGAATAAAAAATGAAAACACCAGTTTAGAAACGGCAAGATTTTCTGAAGTTAGTTTTTGTACCATCTCCTCCAGACATGTTTCAATATGTATATAAAATACTTTAAATGATAATTTGAGTCTGAAATGTTTTTCCGCAAAAATGTTCAATTATCTTGTTAAATTCCTGAATCTATAAATATGTTAATGTATTTCATTTTAGACGTTAGTACTTCACAGAAGCTGTCTTCTGCTTCACAGTAAAGTCCATTCTCAGTGTTTGTGCACTGTAGGCTTCCCAGTTTCCACATCACACTTGTGTAAATTGAATATTGGACCAGGATTAGTTTCACAACTACTGTATTTGTGACATCACAAATCATGCTCGTAGGCCCATCACTTAAAATTGGATTCTCAATGAGCACAGAGAAACTTTCCACTTTTAGCAGGTAGATAGATAGATAGATAGATAGATAGTTTGTTAATTCTGTTCCTGTCTGCTGCACAGGCACCCTACCCCCAGCACACCACAACAAAGAACAGAGCATTGGCCACCACAGTCTGGTGGGAGGTGCACAGTAGAGGCCTGCAGATGTTAAATGCAGCCTTCAGTCATCTTTGCCCCTTTTTACACAGTGCCTCCATGTGGATGGTCCGGTCCAGCTTATTGTCCAGCTGTACTCCAAATAATCGGTTTGGGTCTCTTTCTCCTAAAAATCCACAACCATCCCCTTAGTCTTTAAATTGTTGAGCTGTAGATGTTTGTGGTTGCACCGATCCACAAAGTCCCCTCAGTACAACCAACAACTGCTGAGTCATTTGAAAATTGTGCAGTTTGACACACAGCCTTCTAGTGTCAAACTCTGCACATATATCATTCTGCACAGTGAAGCTCAAACTTCCAACTGAAGGAACAAGAAGAAACAGACATTTTTGAGTGGAACAGGACTTTCAATTTTTAATAGGTGAAGTGCAAAATCTAGAAATATTAATCTAGATGTGAAATATTAATAGATATAAAGTAACATGTCTTTTTTTTACCATTTAATATTTATCCCAGCACTCCTTGCACCCTTCACCTCTTTGCACTCTTTGTATTCTGTTTATAGTCCACAGATTCCTTGTGTATATTTCTGAAGATTGTTGTGTTGTTATTCTGTGTAAGTACTTTGAAAGCCACTAAACCAGAGTCAAGTTGGCCAATAAAGACAATTCTGATATTCTTTGCTCATATTGTCAATTATTGTACCATATATATACTGCATATACAGTATCTGGTGTTATCATGATTTTCACTTTTTCTTTGTAGCATATATTTCATATTTTACCATGACTGCATGTGGTCTTTCTCACAGGCTATACATTGTCTCATATTTTTCATGCATACATTTTTATTAAACTCCAACATGTTTCAGTCATTTAATCTGTTCTATTCTTACTCTGATTTTCTTTTGTTTCTCAAATATTCATATTTAATATTTGTTTTCTTGTCTAAAATTTTTACTTAAAAATTGGGTTGCTTTGTAAACTGAATTTCAGGACTCAATTAACAATCAAATCCAATCCAATCAAAAAAACGTTAAAGCTGACCTACGTTGCACAGAAGTAGAAATTTGTCTTGCATGTAGAAAAGTAGCTAAACTTAACTAAAAAAGGAATGAGAGGAATAAATTGCTAGAAATAAATTAAGACCAATTTTAAGAAGTTAAGTCCAGGTTCATGAGATTCAAGACAATATTGGCATGCTCATTATTTACTGGTTTAACTGATGTATGGCACGTGGGATGATTTATTTTTTTATAGCTGTTTTTCTTTGCACAGGCGACAATTGCAGTTTTCATAAGACAATTTGTCAGTAGTGCACACATTGTTAAATTCAGTCTGATATTCATTCAAGTTTTAGGACCACACTGAGAAATTTGTTTTTGGGATTTCAACAAGTCATAATATTTCAAGTAAAAACTATATCGGCTGTAACCACTGATAGCCCTGCAGTCGAGCTTCCAGCCATTTCCTCTTCCGCAAAAAGAGGCAATTTCTTCCAAGTCCATGTGGTTCTTTCTTTGGAATAGGCACAGTTTGCATCATTTCAAAGTCCTGATATTCATAATAATCTGTCAACCCCAGTCAAAATGTCCTGTAGGATTTTTATCTTTTCCAATAGAATGTTCTTGAATTATGCATATTGTTAATAGTAAAATCAAGAGTCTTCGACTCTTCCCTCACGTGTGCTACTATTATTACCACTACTGACAAAGAACAACTTCGACCCTTCCATGATAAGCAATTACAAACCAATCTCCACTGTCCCCTTGAATAGGCTGTCTACAAACAGCTGCATCATCACCTGTCACTCTATGATCTGTATGATGTGTATGAATCTGGTTTTAGGACTAACCATAGCACTAAAACATCACTTATAAAAGTAGTCAATGATCTGATGATCAACAGTGCTGCAAACAAACTTTCCATTTTGGTGTTATTAGACCTGACTTACTCAGTAGATTAGAAAATTCAGTTGGCTTATCTGGCTGTGTCATTACCTGTCTCTCATCCTATCTAACAGGCAAGATATTATCTGTGCCTCATGGCAACTTTAAATCTGACAACTTCACCATCTGCGGTGGGGTCCCACAAAGTTCAGTTCTAGGTCCATATCTATTTAATCTATATATGCTGCCACTTAGTTCCATCATATAGAAACACAATGTATTTTACCATTCATATGCTGATGATACAGAATTGTATGTTTCACATTCCCATAACAAAGACAGCCTTATAAATGAATTTGTAATTAGCATCAGCAAAATTCAAAATCTGGATGACCAAACACTTTTTGCAATTAAACAAAGGCATGACTCTTTGTGATAGCTCAGAGAGAGGAGATCAACTCCAATTGATCTTGCTGTCTCTGAAACTCAGGGAGCAGGTTAGAAATCTAGGTGTTATCTTGGATTCAGAACTCATCTTCACAAGCCACATTACATGTAACTAAGAGAGCATTTTACCTGAAAATATGTCCAAAGTCAAATCCATCTTGTCTCAATAAGACTACTATAATGGCCTTTTTACTGGACTTCCCAAAAAGACAGTGGGACGGCCTGCTCATCCATAATGCTGCAGCCAAAGTATCATGAAGTAAAACTGAACATATTACTCCTATACTTAGATCACTGGCTCTCAAAAGACTGCTCACTGTTTACATATGGTCTAGCTCTGACCTGCTCACTGCTTATAAACCCTCAAGAACCCACAGATCATCAGACATTGGTCTCCTAAGCACCCACGACCAGAAGTAAGTGTGGTGAAGGTGTATTCAGTCACTTTTGGGTCCAATCTCTGAAACAAACTGCCTGATGATATAAGTTGTACCACAACTGTGTTGTTTTTTAAAAGCAAACTAAAGACCTACCAATTCTCTTAGGCCTATGGCTAGCTAGGGCCCACATCTATCTCTCGCTCATTTTCAAATATATGCTTCAGAGAGACAGTTTTAGCTGCAGGAGCTAACCGCAGTGCTAGCTTGCTTGTGGGAGTCTCTCCATTCTACTGAACAAGGGAGGAAGAGCTGCTGGCACCCCAGGTAAACAGAAATCCTCAGCACATCTCATCCTACAGCTTTTCAAGTCTCTGGCTGTCTGCTCCTGCAGTTATGAGCTGGTAAAATCTTGTTTAAAGAGGTACTGCACACTAAAACATGTTTTTTTAAGCTGTGAACTAAATTAGACGACTGTATTGTAATGTAAACACCAATGTTGGTGTTAATATTGACAATGACACCAATTTTATAAAATTAAAGTTAGCATTTCATGAATTAAAAATGGCTCAACCTGTCACCTGCTGTCTAAAATCGGCGCGTAAAAGGCGGGGCCATTGCTGAAGTAGAGTCGGCCTTTAGGGAGTTCTTGATGTCATGAATTTTATATAAATGGTAACGTTAGAACAATAGGACATGTCAATATGTTCATAATCAAATATATGCTGATTGAGAAACACAGTTTTAGCTTCAGCAAGCGCTAGCTTTCTGGAGGGAGTCCCTGTCTGCAATTGTCCACTTAAACACAACATAACCGAAGCTCCGCTGAAAATGTCTAGGCTGTCTGTCTGCTGAGGAGCAGCTCCGCCTATACGCCAGTTTCAGCAGACCTGTCTCGCCCCCTCCTTTCCTCTCCTCTCATCTCCTTTCCTCTTATCTCCTCTCCTTCTCTCCTCTCCTCAGCCCCTCCCTGCCATGCAGCGCAGTGTGTAGAGTTAAGCTCAGACCTGCTGTTGCACATAGACTTTAAATAGGCTATTGCAATTTTATTTTTTATTACAGTTTGTTCTGGTCTATTTATCCTTTTGCTCGAAATATTATGAACTCATTCTCGAGATATCCGATTTTTTCCCTCTCAGTGTAGCACTTGTACTCCGTCGTACAAGTTAAGTAAATTTCTAAGTTTTTAGGCGAAACAATACCTAACGGCTTGTGGTTGCTATGGAAAACGTCTACAGCAACAGTCTCTTTGGGGGTGGAGACTAGGGCCGCCATTCATCACGAAAGATGACGGACAGCTGTTTAAACCAATCCACGGTCGTTACATATGACCGTGGCCAATGAAAACGCAGGGAATTGAGCTGTAGTTAGATAGAGGGCGCAAGGGCAGCAGCAGATACTAGAATCTCTAAGACCAGACAGCACCGCAAAAGACTAGCTAATGGTAAGCGAAGTATCAGCTACATGACTGCATTTAAATGCCAGGAGCAACGTTAATGACATACTTAATGGGTAAAACGATGTGTGTATGACGTTCTTTTCCCGTCCCAGTGTAGCTACAATGTAATGGTGACGTTAGCAATCTTGCTACCGCTTGTTGTGTCTCAGCATCTCAGCCCGTCTAGGAGCAGCTCCTTTTTCTGTCTGACAGCAACCCTTGATGGAGCTAACGTTACTTTATGTTTACAGGATGACACACAGTCCAAAATGACTGACGTTAACAACAGTGTATTAAATTACGCTTTTACAATCTTTTAAATTCTTGTTATCAAAGCCTGCTCAGCTCAGCATCGCTTTAAAATATTCTCTTTCGTCTCTCTGCAGAGCCAGCATGAGGTGGCAGTCATTCTATTAACATGGACAAGTACGAAAGGGTGAAGAAAATTGGGGAAGGTTCATTTGGAAAGGCCATCCTTGTAAAATCCAAAGAGGATGGACACCAATATGTCATCAAGGAGATTGGCATATCTGGAGTAAGCACCATACTTATTATATACCACAATTTCAGAATTAATTTGAGCTCCCCTTTACTACCTTGCTCTGTCACATTATCTGTCCCTCTCATTTTGACAGATGTCAAGTAGAGAGAGGCAGGAATCTCGGAAAGAAGTTGCTGTTCTTGCTAACATGAGTCATCCGAATGTTGTTCAGTATAAGGAGTCTTTTGAAGGTATACATAATCCACAATCTTAGACATAACCTCAAAGAATCACACAGGTCATCTACTGTAATGATATCCTAATGCTTACACTTACAATCTTTTTAGAGGGCGGCTGCCTTTATATTGTAATGGACTACTGTGAGGGCGGAGACCTGTTCAAGAAGATCAACTCCCAGAAAGGAGTACTTTTTTCAGAAGAGCAAGTAAGCCACTAACTTTTAAAGACAATCATGAATGTTTAGGATATGCTTGTTAATCTTTAAAGTGAAACTGCACAACATGTGGATAGAATTCATCATATAACACTTGCTATTCCACTTCGCTGTACCCTTCTTTAAGATGTATTTAGACCCTTTTTTTTCTTTTTTAAAAATGTTTTATGTTATTTCCTTGGTCATTAGAATTACAAATATATAGTGCAAGTTGATACTTTTAAGCGTGGCTTTATGTTCCTCTGCCTTTCCTAGATCCTCGACTGGTTTGTACAAATTTGCCTGGCACTAAAGCATGTCCATGACAGAAAGATCCTTCACAGGGACATCAAATCACAAGTATTGCTTCATGTACCACATGATCTTGCCTCAGTGATTATGTTTTTTTTTTTTCAAATTTGTATTGTATTGCCTCATGATAATGACATTACATGTCTTTTCATGATGTCTGCATAGAACATCTTTTTGACGAAAGATGGGACTGTGCAGCTGGGGGATTTTGGGATTGCAAGGGTACTAAACAGGTATGTAAAATGTCATCTGACTGGATCTGCAGAATTCTATTAAACCAAGATTATAATGGAAATGGTAAAGCATAATACAGTCTGCTTTCCATTCTCTTCTCATTTCTAGCACTGTAGAACTGGCAAGAACCTGCATAGGAACACCATATTACCTGTCACCAGAGATCTGCGAGAATAAACCCTACAACAACAAAAGGTACTAACTTCATGCTCTCGAACACCATGCTGGGTCTGTCTCATTTGTGGTGTAAAATAACATTTAATAGTAATCTAGCAGACCAGTTCTTTCCCCACTGAACTGACTGTGAGTCCAGCTGGATTAGGTGGTGGCTTCTGGGAGATGTCCAGGTATCATGTCTCCTCTTTATTGAGCGAACCTGCATGTGTATATCTACAGCAGGGAGCTACTGTAGTATTGATTTCTTCTTAAAGTATTTTAAGTATGCATGTAACATAATCCACTTTAGAAGTAAATTTAGCAGAATCTCAGGGATAATGGAAATAAGTCTCAGACTTGGTCATTCAATAACTGATAAAGTCTGATATGTTGTGTTTTAAAATATATTGGAGTGTTGTCAATAAACTTAAACCTCTCAATGTCCAATTTATAGTTTTCTCAGCCATGAAGTTGTTTTTTTTTCTCCATCTTGCAAGTGACTTGATACCTTATTGAATAAATGTAAACCTACCCTCTGAACTTATCCCAGCCTGTTTGTATGCTCTCTCCTCTGACTTTCCCTACTTTCCCTCCCTCTGCAGTGATATTTGGGCCTTAGGCTGTGTCCTCTATGAAATGTGCACTCTTAAGCATGCAGTAAGTATTCTGTGTGTGAGCTATTTATTAATTCATGTAGAGCATCGAATGCCCTCTCACATACTGATTTAGATCTCTTCCCTGTATGTCTAATAGTTGACAGACAAGAATGGGTCATCTTTCCTTTCCTAATTTTTTCTGCAGTGGTCGTAAACATGTACTAAATGTGTTTTCTTCTCAGTTTGAAGCTGGCAATATGAAGAACCTAGTTCTGAAGATCATACGTGGATCCTACCCTCCAGTGTCTGTGCACTACTCCCAAGAACTGCGTTCTCTCTTGGCGCAACTGTTTAAACGCAACCCCAGAGAGAGGCCCTCAGTCAGTAGTATACTGGACAAACCCTTCCTCTCCTGTAGGATACAGAAGTTCCTCACACCACAGGTGGAGAGCACACTTAGTTGTCTTTGTTAGAGTCTGAATTTACACAAACCAGACTGTGTCCAGTTACAAAACATTTATTCTCTACTCCTTCCAGATTATTGCTCAGGAATTCCGCCATGCTTTCGTTCACAAGCAGCCTAAAGTGCAGGGGTCACCAGGTAAGCAAACTCTGAATTTTGAATATGTAAGGGTGACTTTCAAAACTTAAAGCCCCATATATGTAGTCTTTTTCTAATATGATTCTTGCTTTTTTATATATTTTATACATTGGCAATTTTAGTGGTGCTGAAGCACACCTTAATTTCAATTCAGCACCGCTGAAACCCCTAAAATAATAACAAAAATGAATAATAATTATTATTATTTTTGTTGCTATTATTATTATTATTATTATTATTATTATTATTATTATTATTATCTGAAATCATTTTTAGCCCTCTAAATTAGATTTTGCAGACTTGTCTGAGGGCTTAAATGTTTGTAAATTGAAAATCAGCACAATCACACTTCCTACCCACCCCAAGTGTCAAACTGAGTGTGTGAGTTGTAGCTAGGTAACATTTGTGAGAGTGAGTTACTAAACAATGATCTGTTTATTTCTCCTCCTAGCTGCTTTGCTGTAACTTGATCTTTTACTTACTTAAGTTCTGGTCATTAGAATTGAGTCTTTGCCTGAGGTTTCATTAACTGACTGACAGTCCTCTCTAAACCAGGTATATTATATTGAAATATTCAGAATAAACAATATATTGTGATTGTTCATTCTGAACCATTATTATTATTATTATTATTATTATTATGTACTGCAATGGACCACTCAAATAATTAGGTTGCTTCTAAAGGTAACTTTTATTGTTTATTGAATTGAATTGAGGTTTGCCAAAGTGAAAAGGGTTGAATACTTGAATCTATTGCATAGATTTAGTTTGTTTAAATGTGGGGCTCTTTTTAGATGCTACCATCAGTCACTAAATCAAAATTTTAAAAATCATACACATAGGGCCTGTAAAGTGACAGTGAAATGTATTTCAGAACAGAATATATGGGTGGGATGGAAAGGGATTTGTTGAAATCACTCAGATTTGATTGGGTTGCTTTAAAGTGTCTGTGGCATAATAAAAGCTGTAGAGAGATTTGTAGCTGTAGAGGACTGTTGGCCTCCACCCACACATCCCTCATCTGTGTGGTCAGATCAGGAGGCAGATGACGAGGGAGAAATGAATAAATTAGACCTCAAACACATTCTTTGGATATATAAAAAAATGTGTTTGCCAACTGATATCCAAACATTGATTTTATTTTATTTATTTATTTATTTATTTTTTTTACTTGTGTGACCAGCCAAGCGTCCTGCCCCTGGTTCCATACCACTCGCCCCAGCCCAGAAGATAACAAAACCAGCCACCAAATATGGAGTGCCTTTAACTGTGAGGAAAGTGTCGGACACAGCCAAAAAACCTGCAGAGCGGAAACCGGCTATTAAACATAAACCGGTTAGTAGGTTGTTGATGTCGACGACAGGTTGTTGTTGCTTTCTGAGCTACATGTTTTTTCACTCTGGGTGTCAAAGAGCTCTATTCAATGTTGAGCTCCTAGTCTGGTATGTCAGAGGCCTCTCCCATGTGTGTGTGTTTTTTTTACATCATGATGTGTTGGCAACCTCTGAACCCCAGTGTTATATGTTGCTCAGGCCCCTCTCCCAGCAGCCCCCCAGAGAAGAATGAGTCAAGTGGAGGAAGAGAGGAAAAAACAAGAGGTACAGCTGAGAGCCCCACATAACTTGTATTTACTATTAGATCTCCCTCCTTTTTCTCTCCCCCATTTACTCACACATGAAGGTCCCTTCCTACCAGCATTTTTACTTTTCCTCCTGCTCATTTTGATTCCTATCGTCACCCGTCTTCCACTCCCGGGCCATTTGGATTGTTCTGCCTGATTTAGCTTTCTCTTTTTTAACCAGCCTTTCCCTCGTGGCCTACCTGCCCAGTGACAGAGCAGTCCTCCTGCCTCTTGCCTCAAAGTGGGTTTTAATAAGATGTCTGTTTTTCATTGAGATGTTTTTGCTTTATACTGCAGGATGGCGTCAGAAAGAAAAAGATGGAACTGATTGAGAAAGAAAGGAAACAGAGAGAGCAGGTGAGCACATTGTTAAATATCTCTATGCAAGGTTTATGATCGTTTTTACAGTATAGGTCATTTCTGATCTGTGTCTCCTTCAGATGTTCCTGTTGAAAGCAGAGCAGATGAAGAGATATGAAAAAGAAAAGGTGGGTGGTAAATCAACATGTAGTGAGTATATTTATTATTTTACATATCAAGTCATTACTGTAGTAAGTGGGCAAAGCATTGAAAAGGGTCAGTACACTACATGTTGCCATCTAAGACTTAAGTGTTATGAATCTCTTCTTACAGATTAATCGGATAAACCAAGCCAGAGAACAAGGCTGGAAGCATGTCTTGAGTTCTAGTGGAGGTAGTAGCCCAGAGAGGAAGGTACTAGACACC
Source organism: Euthynnus affinis (assembly GCA_029490765.1). Lineage (NCBI taxonomy): Eukaryota > Metazoa > Chordata > Actinopteri > Scombriformes > Scombridae > Euthynnus > Euthynnus affinis. The sequence goes on from CM055848.1 coordinate 9,534,132, forward strand.
TACTTCCTTTTTTATGATATAAAGCGTTCCTCATGCTATTTTACATTTGAAGTATTGCCACATTCTATGATTGCATTGTTAAAACAAGATAATTCAATGTCATACAGTTCGTCCTTCTCGCTCACAACAAACTTTTGTCCTCCAAACTCAGGGTTTTGTAGGTGGTGGGAAGAGGGCTACAGGTGTTGGCCCTTGTCCTGCCCCATGCTCCATTCAGGGTCCTACTCCATCCCCTGTCCTAAGCAAAAGGCCATATGAACACTACCATGCAGTTCTTGACCAAATGTCTAAACCACAGTCCAAAGATGTCAGCAGGGAGGGATTCTCAGCAAGAACAGGCAGTCCCATTCGGTAAGTTTAGATGTCTCCTTTGTTTGGCGATTTTAGGTGTATTGAATAATTGTTTTTAAATGGTGTCGCTTCTGTGTAAAGAAGTGTACCGGCTGCTGCTGGCCCAGTGCTACCCAACGGTCCTTCCCGACTCTTAAACCCTGATGTAATCAAGAGGGAACTACAGAGGCTGCAGCACGTTTCAAGACAAGCCCACATCAGTAGGTCAGTCAGGCAGCTTCTATCTAATCAGTAAATGATGATCTGATTTGAAACTCTGCATCCTGCTCTGAGTAACCATTACCATATTCTGTCTCCAGGCAGCGCAGTCACATGGGTGGTGAACGGGCCTATCAGGTTGAGGAGTTTTTACAGCGTAAGAGAGAAGCCATGCTCAACAAAGTCCGTGCTGAGGGACAGCTGGTACGTAGTGACACTTGCACTGGACTTATAAGGTTAGATTGAGTTGACCCTGTTTAGAAATACTGAACCTTTTTCCATCATAGCAATCATGACACCTTGCAGACTGGGTATGGTTTTGTTTGAATAGAGCTGAAAAGTGACACTGATGTATCTCTTTCAAATATTGTGATTATTAAATCTCCATTAAGCAACATTTCTAATAATAATACTGAATCTAATCTTCCTGTTTATTGTGAATGGGTTACTAGTGCTGCCAAATCCTTAAAACTTCACTAGTATATCAAGGCACTGTTAGTGTTAGTTTGTCCTAGATTTTTTTGGCCTGATGGTGGTAAAAATAGTCTAAATTCTGGGCACTAGGATTCAACTCCAAAAGAAGCTAACAGACCCTTGACATATTATTGTTATGGATATTCCATAACAATTATCATCTTACAATGTTGTCATAGTTAACGTGTTATCACGCAAGTCAAGTCAATTTTTTTTGTATAGTCCAATATCACAAATCACAAATTTGGGCTTTATAATCTGTACAGCAATACAACATCCTCTAGTGTTACACCCTTTATTTGAATAAAAATCCCTAAAGTCCTCCCTTTACTGGAGGAAAGAATAGAAGAAACCTCAAGAAGAGCAACAGAGGAGGGACATGCAATAGAGGTTGTGTATACAGAATAGACCAAGAAAGCAAAATTACAGAAATATAGCATGGACAAACAGGATGACAAAATTATAGATGGACTGATAACATATATGAAGAAACTGATTGGGAGGAAGTCAGACAACTTCCAGGAGCCACTGATAACAGATAAGATCTGAGCCACATGACCTCCATCACCATGGAGAGCTGGGAAGAGGACAGATACACACAGGGAAAGTCACATCACACCATTCACATACACAGATGAAAGAGTGACAAGAAACCACACACACACACAAGGTAGGGTGTGGAAGAAGGTGCAGCTGAATCTCCTGCAGGATGAGGAACCAGAAGCAAAACATCTGGAAACTAAGGTCGGGGTTTTCAGCTCACCACAGTAGATGGTTAACTTTCTTCACCAGCCAGTAGCTAACTTTGTTGTACAGTCCTTGGCTGGTTTATCATCTGGTTTGTTTAAAAAAACTGTCTGCTGGAAACAGCATTAATAAGGATGGCAAAATAGAACCATGCAGTAAATTTGCAATCTCTAAAACTATCCTAAACTAGGCTTAAAAACTGCAGACTTGGGTGATAACTCTGTGGATTTGTCACTATGTGTGGCCCATTATTACTTTACATGCAGTCATTTGATTCAGTGTTAATATTAAAAATATGTTTTTTCAATGTTAATATAACAAATATATGATAAGTGAAGCTTTAAATATCTCCTGGCCCCACCTGGTGACTGTTGTGGCAGTTAGGTGTAAGGGGCTGCGTCCTTCTAAAGTGTGCTTAAATTGAACGGTAAACAGGGTACTCGCCAAAACTTGACAGCAATCTATGGAAGCCGGACTGCTTCGATTCGGTGCAGGAGACCCAAAGCCAACAAAGAGGAGGAGGTAGGAGCCCAGGCCTGAACCCCCAGCCTCACAATCCACCTCACCCATAGCACGTCTGGCTTGGCTCGTCTTCCTTCATATGTCTGCACAAAACTCCCTGTGACGCACCCATAATTCAACCCAGCAGCTCAAACCCACTCTTTGCACAATGTTTGGTGTCCCACTGTCCAGTGTGAGCTGTTCCACCATTTATTTGCCCTTCCAGTAACGGCTGTTGTTATTCACAACAATAAATCCCATAGTTTTCTTTTTTTATTGTTTATGGTGTATTTTGCTCCATTTTTAATAACCATGCCATCCTATTTTTGAGTTGGGTAATCGAGCTTTTTTTGCTTTGAATGGAACACATAAATATATTCTTTTTATATATATAAATGTGTTATTTTTATTCTGGCTGAATGGTTGATTTGATCATGTACATGTAGATGCTAACATTATGTGGTCTGAGTGAAATGCTGCCTTTGTATAAGTGGTATATTTGTATGCTAAAATTTTTGTCTGATTTTAGCTGCAAATATCAATGCTGTATCCTGCTCTGTGTGCGTGTCTGTGCGGGCGTGTTCAGCATAGTGTCTTTTAACATTTCTGTGTTTGTTCTCAGGAGTATTTGGCAAGACTGAGGCAGATCCGCTTGCAGAACTTCAATGAGCGTCAACAGATCAAAGCCCGACTCAGAGGAGAGAAGGTACTGTCCTCAGACACTTAGAGTCTGAGAGCATTCTGAATGAAATTGGTGTTTTCATCTCCTGGCTGTTGTTGGTGTCTGTTTCAGTATGACAGTGATGGTTCTGACAGCCAGGAGTCCAGTGAGGAGGCAGAGCTCAGGAGAAAGAAGATAGAGGCTTTAAAAGTGAGTCTGCCTGCAAGTACACCATTTAGTGCTTTTCAATGTAAATGAAAACTATATTTATAGAGCTCTTTTGAAAACATTTTGGAACATTTGGAAATATATCAAATAATATATACTAACATTACCCCAAACACTGGGACTGAATAAATGATAATAATAAAAAAAAAAAAAACAACAAAGAAGAAAGATGACGTTGGTCAATCTAAACCTGAAATGGAATGATGGTATCAGACTGTCTCAGCTTGTGACTTGTATTCTTGGTTGTTTTATCAGGATTAGAGTCCTTGTGGTGAGTTGTGCAATCCTGTAATCAATCCTACAATTATCTGGCAACTGCTGTAGAGGAAGTAAAAGAGCTGCTTTGATTACAGGCATTTGAGAGCATTGTGAGTGAAACAGGAATAAAAATGGCCAGAAGTTAGATTAAATTATAGAAAGGGTCACTTTGAGCAATGAGCAAAGGGTTCATTCTTCCTTGTTTTGTGTGTATTTGTGCACCTTTTCAGGCCCAAGCAAACGCCCGTGCTGCTGTACTGAAAGAGCAACTAGAGAAGAAGAGGAGAGAAGCACATGACAGAGAAAAGAGAGCTTGGGAGGACCATGTAAGCTTTTTTATTCTGTGTTTCACCCTAAAAATCCTTTAGTCAATACCATTACTTGCCCTTAGTGCTGCATTAGTTTAAGTATAGTCTAATTTGGCTATTGTGTATTGTGGAAGCTTGCAGCTCGTGGGGTGAAGGTTGGCATAGCAGCGGCAGCAGTAGCACTATCAACTACCTCTGACAGTCCTCTTCCACAACCCAGCCCCTCTCAGCCAGACCCAGCTGCCAAAGCTCCAGCCCTGCCTGCATCTGAACCCTCCACCCCTGCTATATCTATGACTGCTGCCCTGAAGAATGTTGGAGCTGTCAGTATACATGAATATAGTCAGCATACATTATAGTGTTGTTTGAGAATGTATTCCTTGGCTTTATCAATTTTGTCATTTGCATTTGGCAGATTACTTCACTAAAAGAAAACCTGCCAGAGCCAGAGACTGCTGTCGGCATTCAGGTGAGTTTATGAGTTGCCATTAATAAAGGATTCTGAATCTCCCCTGATTCAATATTTCTAAAAGATAACTCTACTTAATGCTCTTCATGTATCAGTGTGAGAAGAAGCAGATTCTGCGCAGACTTAACCAGAACCTAAAAGCCCAGAGCCCAGTGGAGGAGGTGGAGGAGTCACCTCCACCTGCTGCAGAGCCCAGTCCTGCTCCCCAGCAGAACCAGTCTGATGCAGAGAAACGTCCCTCTTCAAATGTAGACCGGAAGAAGTGGGATGCAGCAGAACTGCCTGTACTTCCTGTGGCACAGCAAACCTTAGAGGAAACTTGTGTGACTACATCTAGTGAGTTAATGTCCAATGAGAGGATATATCACTATTTTTTGTGCTGTACATTGAGTGAGTTTATTAGCTGCTATACTTGTCTTCAAAGTGTGGTCTTTATTTATGTTTTTGTTTAAAACTGGAAGAACTGTACATATTATTTAACTTCTTTATATAATGTCCATCAGACATTAGTGCTTCTATTTAAAGAGTCTTTTATGAGAGGTTTTGGAAGATGTTTTCAGCTTTTTCCTCTAAAATTCTCTAGCCATCTCAGTGTCTCCAGAAGAAAGGCCATCATCTGGTGGAGACAGGAAGAAGTGGGAGGCAGGAGTTCCTCTAGTCCTCTCTGTAGCCCAACAAACTCTAGAGGACACATGCATCAGGACTATTGGTGAGTTACTTTTCCCCCTGAGCAAGAACACGTGCAAATTTCCTGAGAATTATAGTTTTATGTGTCCATTGTGATTGTTTCTCATTCTCTGTGTATGTATGTGTAACGACTCAGAGCAAACAGTAGGTGAAGTCATACAGATGGGCATGCTACAGGTAGAAGCTCCTAGGAAGGTGTGGGGAGTGAGTCCAGACTCTCAGGTGCTGAGAGCACTTCAAGAGGCAGAGGTTCAGCCTCTCACCCAGCAGCTGGAGACCATCAGCATCTGCGAGGAGGAGATTTCCAGCCCTGGTTAGTCCTGTTTTTACTATCTAATCAAGGCTAAGTACAAGCAGCACTCAAAAGTACAAACATTTCTAACCTCAAAGCATTATTCAACTATTTTTAACCTGGACTTTGATTTTTTGCCACTGTTTTTGTCACTCCTCTCTGCATTTGGCGGAAGACAGTGTGTCTGTCCAAAGCAAACACTAGACAACCACATAAAGGAAAGGGAAATGTTTGGGATTGAAGAGAACTGAACACAGTTCTGCTCAGCCAAAGGTTTACAGAACTAAAAGGGTCATGTACACAGCAAAGTACAAATGGAGAAATATACATAATAAATCATTCAACTTTTGTTGATAAAATGTAGATGTCTCTGTCAAATTGTTTGTCAATGTTTCTTCAGTTTTATGAAGGTCATACATATTCAGTTTTTTTTAAACATTATCAGAAAGGTGATAATTCTGCTTTGTGTTTATTATTCACGTCGTAGTGGGTGGCCGTGGTGTAACGGAGTGCATTATATTGAATGGTGTTTCTAATATTTTTGTCCACTCCATTAACATATATGAGGGGGGGGGGGGGGGGGCAAAATATTAGGAACACTTTTCAATATAATGCACTTCAGTATACCATGGCCACCCAGTACGACCTCCATAATAAACATCACCTTTCTGATAATATCAACAAAACCTGAAAATGTATAAGCTTCATAAAGTAGAATTTATAGCAGAGCTTGCTTGGATTGCATTAGATTGTACAGGTGTACCTAATAAAGTGGCCAATGTGCCACTTTGTGTGCTGTAGAGAATGTATGAATGAGTGCACTACCAGTATATTCACTTACTGATGACCCCATATTCTCCCAGATAAACCAAACCAGACGGCGGCGGCAGAGGTGGTGAGGACACCTCAAGAAGAAGTGACCTCTAAGCCCACGCCATCTGCTGTGTTTCAGAGCCCAGAGGTTCAGGAGAGTGCAGCCACAACAGAGGCCTCACCCAACCTTACTGAGACTCAGGGTTAGTATGTCACTCAACCTGATTTTGACCACATATTTTAGTTTCTCATTTAAAGTATATTTGCTGCACAGTGCAACATATCTGGTCTGAATTCTTTCAGATCCGTCAGACTTGGAGTCAGTGGTTTTGGAAGAGAGCCCTAAACAGGCTTCACATCTGCCAGCTGCTGTGCAGCAAGCATGGGAGACGGAAGCCCAACCGCCAGTGTGACTATTCATATTTATGAACCTTTTACATAAAGACATTTTCCCTTTCACACCAAAGGGTGTCATTAATTCTGTTTCTTTCAAAATTTCTATTATTTATTATTTATTATTTTTTAAAGTAGATTAGCCACTTCTGCCAGTGTATTTCAGTTAACAAGGTCACTGTTTCACAGCTCCAACAGAAGCATAAAATATTAAATTTTTTATTCTGGAATCAACAACTTCTTTAATGCAGAAGTTTATTTCACTCACAGGCCACCAGAGGGCGTTACAAGACCAGCAGGCACCAAGGAGATTGAGAAGAGTACAGAGAAACCAACAGAACCATCCGGTGAGATTTATGTTTAGTCACTCAAAGCCACTTTATTTTTCAGCATGATTATTATTTTAGTTAAATGTGCTCTTCCCTCCCTCTCCCAGGTGTAGCACAGTACGAGGAGTCTCTGTTTATGAAGTTGTGTTCTCCAGCCCACCGACGCACTGCTGCCCTGGCGATCCTCTCAGCCCAGTCCTCTATGGATGAATCATCCTCCTCTCTGGCTTCTCGCTCGCGCTCTGTCTCACCTCTGCGCTCCAAACATCACAACGCCCTCCTCATCGGTCTTTCCACAGGCATGTTTGACGCCAACAATCCCAAGGTGATTACTAGCTGAACAGGAATTTCAAAACAAAACAAAAAAACTTATAATGTTTGACTGAAAGTGACATAGAATGATAAGGAAAGTTCTTATTTTACGCTCTAACTGTAATTACCAAAAGGATCACATGACCATGTGGGATTCATGACATTATTAGATGTTACAGTGATGAGGGGAGTGGCTGTTGCGGGGGTTGAGGAAGCTTGCACTTGTTCTTGTGTCTGGTGTAACGTAGAGGCTTGTATGGTATTTTTAGGTAGGGTTTCAGTCTTCTTTATTAATGAAGGGGTCTGGAATGGAGCCAGAACCATTAATCACTGTCTGAACCTGCAGTGGGTCTGAGAGCATCCATCAACCTATATCTTTCATAACCTTCATCAAGGTCTTTGAGAATTAAAAACCCAATTCAACATTTTTCATATACACGCAAAGAGCGATATAGACTGTGAATGTGGTGGGTTTCATGAGCAAGCTTTTGGCTGTTCCTTTTGTTTGTTTGTGGGCGTTGTTAATGAGATTCTCCATATTCCTTATGTGTCACAATACCAGAGGCTATTCAATTAACCTCTACATCACCCTTATGAGTTTATCCTCAATTATTGTAAGTCATATAATTTTCTGAACATAACTGTTCAGGAAATGTAACATATAATTCAAATGTTTTAAAATAATTTTTGTTTCTACAGTGAGTCCAATCAAGACTTCCTGTCCTATGCCCATCTTAATATTCATATTACTCTGTTTTCATTGTCCTGTCAGATGCTGCGGACATGCTCTCTTCCAGACCTCAGTCGTCTCTTCAGCTCTCTGCAGGACTCTGCAGGAACTGCTGAGGCTAATGTCGCCCCGGACAACAACTTGGAAATCGAGGACCTGGATGAGGCAGCTAAAGATGATGACCAGTCGGAAGCTGAGGAGTAAGACAAACACACTCACAAATGAAATCTCAAAGGCTGTCGTACGTTCACTGTGTTTGTAAATGCAGGGCTTTGTGGGGAAATATAAATAACATAATGAACATATATTTGTTCAGCCCTAAGAGAGCCCTTAATGGAGATCTTAATGAATATCTCGCCTTACTCTCATTCTGTCAACCTGTCAGTGACACAACATGAGCTTTTATTCTGCAAAGAAACTCCTTTAATACAGCCAGTTGCTTTCATACTGTGTGTTCTAAAAATATGCCCTCTTTCCTAGTGCATATGAGGATGAAGACCTCCGGGACATCAGGGCCTCCATGGAGAGATTGCTGCAAGAAGAGGGCGACTTAATGAGGAGCCCTCCAGAGGATGGAGCTGGAGACTTTAATGGGAACCCTCCAGAGGGCGAAGATCAAGAGCTCTTCAACAGGATAGCAGCTGAGATTGAGCAGGACAACAATCAGATGGCTGTAGATGATGATGACGAAGAAGAGGAAGATGAGGAGGAGGATGAAGAGGGCGAGGAGGAGGAAGAGGAGGAGGAGGAGGATGAGGAATGCTCTAATGGGAGTCCTGGCGATGAGGAAGCAGGGGAGTTGCTTACGAATGGTGTGGGAGAAGAGAACCACAGTAATAACAGCCAGCTCAATGAAGAGTGGCATTCAGGTAGGAGGAGTTAAAGTCTCATCAAATGATTATAATGCAGTTAACAGGAATTATTTCAATGGATGGAGAAACGCAGTTTTAAAGACAGCTCATAAAAATATTTTAGATTAATATCTCATGTAGGTTATTGGTGCGTTTTCGTTATTTTTGCAAACTAAGACCCAAATGCAAAATATAGCAGTAACTGATGAGGTCTGTAACCTTGCTGCTCTATAGACGGCAGTGGAGAGGACCAGGGGGGAGAGGCTGAGCATCACGACAGCATCTTCAGTCGTCTGGAAGAGCTTCGCTTCAACCTGGAACAGCAGATGGGCTTTGAGAAGTTCATTGAAGCCTACAATAAAATTAAGGTGTGATTTTTTTTCTCTCTCTCTCTCTCTCTCTCTGTCTCTGAATGTTGAGGTTTTTCTCTGAATGTTGACGGTTTTTTTCTGGTGTTTCAGGCTATGCATGAAGATGAGGATGAGAATATTGACCTGGGCTCCAGTTTTGTCTTAAACATTTTGGGAACTGAGCACCAGCATCTTTATCCCAACATCCTTCATCTAGTGATGGCAGATGGTGCATACCAAGAAGGTTAGTCACAATACTTTGCTGTTAGTTTATTGTAGATCATTGATCTTTTATCTATTGTGTCTCCGAAAAGCTGTTTTTCTATATAATTCAAATCACACTATCAGCCATTTTCCCTCCTTTTTATATTTAATTCAACTCAGTTTTCCCCAACACTTCTTCCTCCTGAGTTTTTAGGTCACTTGAGAAAACCACAGAAATGCATGTGCATCTTTTTTTTTTTTACGTGTTGTGGTCAGCATCTGCATTCAGTAGTCCCTGTTAGTAACAGTGTTGAATCATCCTCAGCGGTTTTCCCACAGCACAGAGCTGTGTAAAAGCAGAGTGTTTAATCTCATCTCTGAAATCCTGTCCTCCTTCTTCCCATCACTATGGCTTTACCATGTTGTGAAAGAACTAAGTGGATGTGAAACCCTTAACAGTGTCTGTCTGCTCTGTCAGACGGGGGCCAGAGCAGACACAGGAAGAGGGGCAGGGGTGGGGAGTGCAATCCTTCTACTGTATTCAGTAGACGGTTTGTAGCATTCAAATGTCAAATTTCTCCCTCGAGGACCATCCTAAGATGTGTAAAAGATGCATCATGCCTTCCATCCATACAGCAATAACATTGGGTACATCTTGAAACATTTTTGGGGCAGCTATTAGAGAACAAATTATTGTAGTAGTCTTGTATACTTTACTGACTGTAAACAAATTATTCATCATATAAACAAAATCTGGTCTAATATCAGTGGAAACAGACCAAAGTTTAAGAGGACTTGGCTTTGGCTTTTAGGTCAGTTCTATTCTGTTATTAAAAGTTGGGTCACAAGTCTCAGCTATAATATGGACAGAACTGCTGTCATTGATTTCCCAAACCTAAACTTTAGCTATAAGGTTGAAATGTTTGTTAAAAATAGGTAATAAATGGTCAAATTAAGGTTTAGATTTGTTATGACAGTCCACTTGAACTAGAGTGAGATTAAATTTTTTTTTATGAGGATACATGGTCTAAACAGTGACCTCTGCCTCTTAGTTATCTGTCTCAACATGATTCTCTGTCTCTCTCTTCCTTGCAGATAATGATGAATAATGTTTTGTGCAATGGAGCTGCTGGCAGCTATGACAATCTGCTAGCTATCTGATGTCTTCCCATGACGCACATCATTGGCAGAAGGATCTATGCATGAAGTGTCACAGCCATGCATCTAACAGTGTTTCAGGCACACTTGCATGATGAATAACTAGTACACTCGAGGCTGCTTTTCATACGTCGACTATCAGCACCTGACACTATTTTTCTTACCAAGTGTTCATTCAAAAGTGCTTTACCACGTACATGTTCCTAATAAAAAAAAAAAAGTTAACTTCAAGGTTCTGTTAAATGTTCATGAATGTCAGTGTCTGTAATTGAATGAAAACACATGTATTGTCACACTGATTGATAACATAAAGCCTGTTGTGGTTCACTTAGACACCACAGTGGAAGTTAATGTGGTGGGCAAAGATCTGGTCCTCTCAGGTGCTCTCTTTCTAACTGTCACACACTCAACTAGCTTCAAGACATGAACCAGGTCACTATCAAAACAATTGTACCATGGTTACTCATAACCAGTTGAACCTCCTTTTTCTTACAACTCTTTTCACCAAACAGGAAGTTAAATATTATCTAAAGCATTTTCCACATTTCTTACTGTTGCAGTTAACCCAAAGTGTTGTTTGTGAGGCTGCTTTATGTTGCCAAGATACTGTAGCAAGTCTGTGGCATGAGAGTGGTGAGCAAGATGCAGTGGGCCAGGTCAGATTAATGTTCAGTGCAGAGAGTTGCACTGATGATGTAAGCAATGGTATAGATGTTAACAATAAGTCTTATTTGATAATAAAATAAATATTGTAAATCTTTATAAGAAATAAACACTTTTTTTAAGAACCTGAGGACGTATGTTTTCCATTTCTTTCAACCTCACTACCATGTACTGACTCACTGTGGACACATCAATGTTTCCAAATAGAGGTCTTACATTAACATATTTATAGTTTAAAGCTTAGAATAAAATGTGATTCAAAAGGTTTAAAAGAAAATCAGTCTTTTTTTTTTCCACAGGTCACTACACTGTGCTGCCACTGGTGTGTTCACAAGACTATTTTCATCCACAGCCTTTCAACAGACCACTCACCCTGCTGTCAGCTAGCAAGATTTATATGTAGTCACAGTCTCAGTGGAATAATATAACAAGAGCCTCCAGTGTTCAAACACCGTGTCTGATTTAGTGCAGCAGGAGAAGTGGATGTGTTAGAGCAGAACCGAGTAATTGACTCTAGCATCCCTCCAATAACAATGCGCTAACAAGTTTGATAATGCAGTATCGCAACCTTTCATGACTTGAATGCTGCAGTAATTGTTTACTTCTATTCTGTCATTACTCCATTGAAATCATTCAGTCAATTTCAAATTAGTTTCCCAAATGTGTGTTCATGATGTATGACAGAATTCAAATGTAATGATCGATTTTTTTTGTTTTTATTTATGTTTGCCATCAGTTACATCAGGTATGAACTAGCCAGCACTGCAGTCTGTAGTTTTTCTTGTAAAGTTATCGTAAGAAAATATAAATCATTGTAATCATGTTTCTTAGATGCTAGTAAAACTAGCATTGGAGGTAATGAGCAGACATTACCATGGAGATTAGACAGAAATGGGGGGCAGTAATCTTCAGGTCTCTATGGGGTGTTGTACACACAACAACCAGCAACCAATTCTGATCTTATCAGCTAGCTCTGATGGATGACACTAACTGACTTCAGACACCAGTGATGGTGTAAATCTGCCATTGAAATGAATGCAAATGCATTTTTGCCATCTTGGCTAAAATCACGCCATTATTCAATTCAAATGTAAAGGCTTGACATGCCTTTTCAAGCTGAGATTACACGCTGTGTGCCAAATTGAATATGCAAATGCAAAAGTAATTTAACACTTCAATTTCTTTTTGCATCTCAGGTTTTTGTATTGGATTACATTGTAAGTAAATCTAAAGCAAGTTTTAACTTCTGTACTAAATTTTGGTGGTAATGACATTTATATAATACATACATGTGGGATCTCTCTCAGCACTTAAAGATGCTGTACACAACAACAGTTCATTCAATATTTATGGTGCACGGTGGCGTTACATTTGTTTGTTGTTTCATTTCTGATTTAGTAATTCTGTTTTATGTCTTGCTATGTGACTTGTATTATGCAGGGGTGGTCGTTTTATCTCAGTTGTGCATTTGCATTTTACTTGTTCAGAGGAATATGCAGTATGTGAATGTAGGCAGCTGTCTGTACAGGGTTCAGACTAAATGCATGTGGATTTCTTTGAAGTGTTTAATGAGGAAAGAATATTATAGGCTCAGTTTGGAGTCACAGTATGGCACCATTGTTGGTTTTGTTCACGTCTGTTTCATTAAAATGTCAACTTTGAATCCGGCTGACTTGTTTTTGAAGTTGCAGTATACTGTAAATAAAGGTAAGCTTAATTACATACGCAGAATGCGACAGATTCAGAACTCTGTTCCTGAGTTCTGTTAAAAATGATCACTGCATTAACACTAGACCTGACTATGAGGAAATCAAGACAACTCAGAAAATGACCTACAGGCTACAGCTTCATACTTTCCCACCCAGTTTCTCTGGCTGACATCATACTTGAGATGAATAAATTTCAATTCTCCTCCGTAAGGCCTGTGTTTGACTTGAACCCAGCTCTCAAAGGAAAAATCACCCCACAGAGAAATATACGCACTCAACCAGTAACAGCCAGTGTTCATTGACATTCAGCTGGAGTCCTTAATCTAATTTAAAAGCAGGTTGCCTCAGGCTGAGTTAGTAAGTTTGAAGGCCCTATCAAAGTAATACAAATGGAGATCACTGGACATGAGCGTCCTGATCCTAACAGTAAGCCAGATAGATTTTGATCTTGTTTCAATTAATCCATCATTTTAAAAAAAGTAAATTATTTAGTATTGTCAGCTTGTTATTCTGAACATTACAGATGCACTGTGTTGAGTCTATTTACAGTAATGAACTGTACAAGAGGGTAATATTTCTGTCAAGGTCCGTGCCTTCATGGAAATAGGGACATATGTCTTGTCATGTCCTCTCCTGCTTTTCCCGTCCCCATTTATAGGCAGTAACACAGCTGTCACCTCCATCATATACGAGCGTGTGTCTGTGCGCAGTGATCTTGTTTTTCGCCCTCAGGTGCTGCCATTCTGAGATTATTGCCTTTCAAAGACGGCAAATCATTCCTTCTGAATAGCATTAAATAATGTCTGTGGAAGCCTTTTCCATGAAACATCACCGAGTATGTGCAGAATGTCAGAGTGTGATAATACATAGGGGTCAAGCAGAAAAAGAGGGCAGGGGCCATTGTCTCTGCAGAGGTGGAGGGGCGGAGCGCTGCCTCCTCCCAGTGTGGAAATATGACCTGAGGGCTCCTGCCAGCCCCCATGGGATCACATGTGACAGAAGAGCGCCACCTCCATATAAATCTCCCTCTTTATTGCTCTTTTTTTCCTCTCCTTCATCTCTCCCTTTTGCTCAATATGCAGTGTCCTCCAGAGGAGATAAAAATAAATCAAATGTTTATTGTTTAGCTGTGTCTCATTCGTTTGCCTCTCCCTCAAGTAGTTTTGTAGTTGTGTCTATGGATGTGAAGGTTATTAAGAGTCAAAGGTCTAAACCAGATGTATTTTTTCATATTTAGCAGCAGTGCCTGTGGAAAAGTGCTCTCCCTCTCCCTGTGGGCCGTTTTGTCTATTTTTATATGAGACATGACAGATCCATCCGTTTGCTTTTGCTGCAAGAAAGGATACAAGGAAGTATGATCAGAAAAAGGGCACTATTATTTCTAATCTAACTGAACCAGATAAGGCTAGTTGTAAATGTATAAAACACTAAACTAATCAATAGCCACAACATAAACTCTTGTAAAGTAGGACACTGTATCATGGTATCATTAACTGTATCAATATATCATTAACTTTTCCATTAGTCTGATAAACAGTGCCCTGAACTACTTGCAGTATAGGCTACTATTGGTGAAGAAAAAGTGAGACGTATCTAAAATCTGTTTGTTTTCACTAGAAAATGCTGGAAAATGTCACCACCAGATGTCCCTATTCACTCTCCGGTACTTGTTGAACTGATGTATATTGCAAAATAAGAATTAAAGTGTTCCTTAAAACGTAGGCCGCTAATTGATACTTACTAAATGCCCATGAGAAAGAGAAATACGTCGGCATCTCTCTTAACTGTATCTGAGATTCAGAAAACTGCAGCCTAACAGAGTCTCCTTCTGAAACGTTACACACAAAAAATCCAATATTATGGTGATAATTTGAATAGGTGCAATTTACTGGAGTACCATGAGTATTGGTTTTAAGCTAAACCCATAACATATTCATGGGACTGGCCATATATAGGAGAGGAAACCAAGTTATTTTCCACTCCGACTGGGAAAAGATGCTGCTCTTTGACACATCATTACACGATTCAGTTCACGCCCTTTTGACAACACTAGACGCAGACTTCGGGTGCGCCTCGGAAATTCTTTATTTGAACGTACCCAGCAGACCTACTGTCTGGCTTTCAAGTATTTTTATGCGGGTAATATGAATATAATAAATGACCATAATCATTTTGAATAATTGTTCTTGGTAGTTACTTTCCACCATAATGATATAATGACCAATGACAGTCCTTTAATGCAGTGTCGGGACAGGGCGACATTTTTTTGTTTGATTCCCCTATTCAACGATTGTTTTTTTTTTTTAATTTAATATTTTATGGTATCGTCAAAGAGGATCCAGTTGCTGGAATTGTCTGCAAACTTGGATTTGCAGACGTTTCAGCTCAGATAATTTGGTGCTTGGTTCATGTGTACTTTTTACACACCGTAATTTACTCCTTTCCCGACTGCACTTGAAGCCCACATACTCCCTCCCCCTCTCCGCTTGTTTCCAGCAGCAGAGTCCCGCAGAACAGAATAACTAGCATGGCGCTCGGTGCGCTCCCGTTCCCTCGCCGGTGTCCTTTTCGTGTTAGGTTTCCCTAAGCGTCTGACATAGGTATGTTTTACTATACGTTGTGCGCTTTTTAGTGAAAGTCTGTCTTGTAAAAACAATAGTATTTGTCTGCTGAACACTGCAGATAAGTAGCTAGTAGATTTCTAGGTAGCTTGCTAACTAGTTAGTAACGTTAGCAAGGAGGCAAGAATTGGGAGATACGGGGCAACAAGAGGAGGAGTCCTGTTTTGGAAGAGGTAAGCAGGGCTGTATTTAGTGGGTGAAGTGTTTTTGAGTTTTAAATAAAATGTTTTCTGTCGGAAAGTTATAAGAATCATTTTTGTCAAGTTTAGTTGTGGAAAAAACTTCTAAATGTTAGTCGGTTAAAAGGTGGCAACATTAAAGTTACCCGCTCACGAGCGGCTTGTCTCTGCTAGCAAATTTACTTAATTTTGCACATTGGTAGTTAAAATGTCTTGTGTGTCCGAGAAAACACGGCTGAGCTGAGTAGAGTAACAAAAAAGTCGCTCAAGTCACAGTACACGTTTTTCGTGCCGTGTTACGTAATATTGACATTTTTTCTGGTGTAACGCTACACTGTTACAAGCTTGAAACATTGTGTGGATTTTACAATTGAAAACTCCTCCCGTGGTGTCAGCAGAGGACATGTTGTCTGATTTATTTTTTTTTATCATTCTTAAAATAAAGTAAGTTGACCACATTCTTGGTAAATCCCTCAGCGTGTTTTCGCTCTTGATTGGCAAATCACAGTCTTTCAGTCCAGCTCCATAGCTGTAGTTTTCTCTTTTCGCTGCTGAACCAGCGAAAGTTAAGATCCAGGGATACAGGATCGCAGTTTGCAGGTGTAGTTATCGGCTGTCGAGTAAATCAGATTATCTCGACCTTTTAATCTCTCGTACGTAGTAGTTTGGTGTTTTAGCGGTGTAGCGTCAGTATTAAATAACTACTTGTATAGAATAAAATCAATGTGGCGTCAATGACAGTTTTTCAGTAGGGCAACTGAGATGTAACATTGTTTTTATGCTCAACAGATGAAGCAACACTACCCAGCTTCTGCCATATGTGATGTCTGTTGCATGCATACTATGACCTATTTCTTTTGTGCACAGTTGATTAATTTACATGTCTTGACCTTCTTTTCTAGCTGATGCCATGGCCATAGCCGAGGCATGGGAGTGACGTGACGCTACTGGTCCTGCATCCGAACAAAAACCTTACCAGCATCATGTTTTTTCTGCTGAATTAGAGGCAGAACGCACAGAGAATGGACGAGTCAGTATTGTTGGATTTGCTTGAATGCCCCGTTTGTCTTGAGCGGTTGGATGCCTCGGCGAAGGTTCTTCCCTGTCAGCACACCTTCTGCCGCCGATGCCTCCAAAGCATCCTAGGCTCTCGTGGAGAGCTGCGATGCCCAGAGTGCCGGACGTTGGTGGAGTGTGCTGTTGATGAGCTTCCCAGCAACATCCTCCTTGTGCGCCTGCTGGATGGCATCAAGCAAAGACCTCGTAGGGCTGGTCCTGGGGCAGGAGTCTGCACAAATGGTACGTCTGGAGCCGTGGCCAGAGCACACAGCAGTGGGAGCAGGGACCAGGGCGCACCAGGAGCACAACCCCAGCGTGCTCAGGCCAAGAGCACCCTTGTACGGGTTAGTATACTCACTGTGACTGAACATGGATCAGTGAGCATGAATCTGTGTTTCCCATTGTTGGTCAAGCTGAAACAAAACAGTGAAAATCTGTGTGGATTAAAAGCAGCATGTTGCATTACTAGCTCTCTAATCTTTGCTGCGGATTAACTGTTATCATGGTGATCCAAAAGCCAGCCAGTTGACTAACAGCCCAACATTGCTAATGGCAGTGAATGAGAGCAGTTAATAGTAGTGCCAGCAAATGATTCTGTTCTCTGCGCCAAGTGCAGCTGGGCTTTTCCCGTAAGGAGGTTTCTCAGTTCTTTCATAATTGCTGACATTGTCACATGCCAAAGTCTTTCTTGCACTTGAGTTCCCGGGCCATAGTGCTGCTGGTCAATGTACTTGAGAAATACAGGGTGGTTGTATTATCTGCAGTACTGAACGTGTACCTAGAAGCTGAAGAAAATGGTGAAATGCTTGTCTGTGTTTCAGCAGAATAAATCAAACAGATGAGAGATAGATGAGCTCTAAAAAAACAGTGAGATATGAAACAATACCTTAGTTTACGCTTTCTATAAGCCCATGGAGACCAAGGTTAATAGTAATAGGACAGTATTTTTGTTCCTTAATGGTTACATGGAACACAAGATGAAACCAGATTGAAGCCAACAGACGTCATAGCAATCCTTTAATGTTTTCATGCTATTTTAATATAATTTATTGGATCTATACCCCTAAAAAAAAAAAGTGCTCTTTTTCTTGATTATTTTCACTCCTCGCTGGGAAAGTCAATCCCCAGACCTCTTTTTGCAAGACCTCATTGGTCACATTATGTTTTATGACTAGTTCACTTTGAAAGTTATTGATATCTGGGATTACTGTTTTTTCTATTGTGTTGTGTACCCACTAACTGCTGCTGTTTATAAGTCATAAAACTCAAAACCACATTTGTGTGTGAATGTGCTACTTTCTCCGAGCTGCCCAGACTAATTGTTATGGAAATAAAGAATTTCATTCAAATACATTCAAAAATAAATTAAGTGACAGTAAAAAAACAAAACAAAATAAAAAAAAAAACCCTGTCATCTCTTAACATCACAGTAGATAGTATAGCTTTAAGATATATTATTGTATTATATTGTATTTATATATATTTATTACACATTGAAAACCTGGATCCAAAACGTATGAGAAAGCAAAAAAATGTGGAAGACCTGTAGGCCCCTCTCTGAGCAGCTCTGGTCTCCACGAAGGGGAGGATAGGGTAGATGAAAAGATGTCAAGGTCCTGTGTAGAATCATCGGAATGTCAAGGCGCTGATAATGTATCTGCCGAGCCATGCAGGTACGAAGATCAGAGACCTTGCTGTAAATCGCTACCGGGGACCCGCCTCATTTGCCATAGTATCACTTCAGAAGATTTGTGCTCATTTCAAAAGCTGTTTGTGCATTGTGGAATTCCCCCTCGATTCTGAAAAGCCTGTTTGGTGGAGATAAAGAGGTAGACACTTGAAACTAGTACAGTATTTCACCTCTCTTATGTTTTTGAGATTGACAGTCAATTATAGTCCCTCAGTGTGGGCGAGGTAGAATGCTCCACTATACACGCTGTAGAAAAGTGTTGTGTGTTTGTGTGTGTGTGTGTGTGTGTGTGTGTGTGGGTATAATCAGAACCTTATTTTCCTTGTATTCCAACTATTTTGTAGAAAGTCATGTTACTGACTAATGGTGTCTTTCGAGTCTTTTCAGCCGCCCAAAGGCATTCTGCTAATGACAGAGAACAAGAAAAGACATGGCTATGCAGGTGTAACATTTTCAGAACATAAAAGGCAGAGATCAAAGCTCTTGCTGATGGCCCAGCCTGATCCCTGGCCAGTGCTCCATGGGGACTGAACGCTTCACTGCCTCTGGGTGACACCCTCACTCCCACTTCTTTATTGTCCGGCGTTGTCTGTCCCCCGATATTTGTGGTAACTCAAGGTTTGAACCAGTTCCTCTGGTGCTGTGCCCCTGTTCAAGCAAAGCTCCACCTCTGATTCTTATATGGCCAGAGAATGGCTGGGAGGGGAGAGCGCCGGGGATTGCCTGACAGATGCACAACAGGGTTTTGTCTTGGGTCCCCTCTGATCTTACAGAGTGACCGACACACATGGAGTGGCCAAGAGAGATTGTGTGTGTGTGTGTGTGTGTGTGTGTGTGTGTGTGTGTGTGTGTGTGTGTGACTACCAGTAGCAGAAGCTGATGAGTGTTAAGTGAAGGTGTCAGGACCAAAAGGGACAAATGTTTAGTGAGTAACCTTGCACAGTCAGCTTTCTGCCCCCACTCTTGCCATCTCCAGGGTTGCAGCAGTTGTTTGACACTCTGCCCTGGCATTTTCTTTGATGGGAGGGAATGAAAAGGCTTCTCTTCAGCGCCGAGTTGTGGTTGTCTGGCCCTTCAGTCAGGTTGATGACTCACCTCTGTGGTGCTCCGTTACACGAATGTTTTTTTTTTTTCTCTTCCTCTTGCCCTTATTGACTCATATAACACAGTATTTTGTTCGCACAGATTGAGAACAGACATCTCAGTGGTATTTCTGCGTGAGCGAGTAAAGCCATTGGAGCTGTCTGGAAGTCAGAGGTCAGGGTTCAGGAGTCATGGTAGTCAGGGGTCGGAGCCAACAAGGGAGTAGGGAGAGGAATTAGAGAGAGATTTCCCTGGATGTCTTCAGTTATCATTACGGTCCTCTGGAGAGTTGAGCCTGTACTCCCACAGACTTCACATACAGCTTCTCATATGATTGTTTCCGCCATTGTCGTAAAAGCTTTAGTGTTCATTTTTATTGTTGATGTATGTTAGCCAAAGTTAAGATTATAGGTTACATTTAGTGTCCTAATATATAAATAATTGTTATGTAAGGAGGCTTTTCCTTACAATAATAATTTCAGCTAACAACCTATTGAATGCAAGTGTGTTTTGCTATGTCTCTGCTTAGGTTTGTGTGTCTCTTTATGTGTTTAGGTAATGGGAAATGAGAAACTATTCTCTGCTAAGCTCTCGGGGATGTAATTAGGTCATTCTCTTCTTGGGTAATGAGAGCTTTATACAAGGAAAGTTTTATTTTTCTTTTTATAGGCCTCTAACACTTGATAGCCCCTTCCTTGTGCCATTATTTCTCATTATCTTCAAATCCATTGAATTGATTCTCAACAAACAGGAAGCAAAACACAGCCTATTTTGGTATTATTTGCTGCTGATTGATTGAAGTTGTCTTGAACAAAATGTTTTTTGTTCCCAGCTATTTTTATAGTAAGGTCATGGTGTGTTTTGTCCCATCACTTTGTAGTTGATTTATTTCTTCAGAGAAAAAGAATGTTGTTTATGGGTTCCTTATGCAGAGGTATCTCATTAAAATTCCTGTGCACCTCCCTCGTCTGAGGTCGATGAGTCACACTGGCCCTCTTTGATGACATCATATTGTTGTTGAAGCCTTTCCTCTTGGCCGGCTGGCTGACCTCTGCCTGTGTGACAGAACCCCGTCATTACACCCTCACACTGCCCACATACTGGCAAACACATACTTACTGCTTTCCACTGGGAATTTTTTAAGAGGGCTTTGGTCTATTCATTCCTGCTCTCTCAACACACTCACACTTTTCTTTTGCCTCCTCTGTATTTCCCACGGAGGGCCACAAGTAGCCGTGACCTTCTGGACAGTGCTTGTCAGGGATTTTGGAGCCACCTGTAATTTTCTCTTATGAGACACAGACACAGGCTGTATTTTTCTCCCATATTTCTGCCGTGTACCTCCTCCCTCCCTGCTGTCTAAATCCAGGCTGGAGCCTGTTAAAGGTCTAATGAGATTAGAGTTTATTAGACAGTGAGTCGGCACAGCTCCCCGTTCTCCTCTTACTGCTGACTGCTGACTCTCATTCTGAGGAAACAAAACACTTGTTATTTAGTGCAGCTTGTGCGCCTGTGTCTCTGGTTGCCACTATGTATTTTCTCACACTTATCTAATACAGCTAAAGTCAGTTTGTTTCTTGTTGACAAGTGCTGTTTTTTCAGTGCCAGATTTATAAATTACATTTTAAATGCATGGCATGGATTGTGTTGTCATCAAAAGTATCTAGGAAGCAGAAAATAGAGGGATTTTCACACTATACCCATTTCCTATACTGCTCATTCTATTCAGGCTTACGGTTGAGTGGCACCTATCCCATCATCCATTGGGCAAGAGGAGGTGTATCTGGACAGGTTGGCACTTGTACAGATAACACACAAACACATTCATCATCACTTTAACACCTATACGTGATTCTCACATCTTTACCATCCCAACCATGTTTCAGAGAACATACAGTGAATGAGCAAGAGGTCAGTTATGCTGTGGGAAATGACTGTCCTCCATGCATGGGTTTACATAATTCCCAAGGAGAAGTTCAAACGACCAAATCATGTAATTTTTAGGTGCAGCCATGGTTGCCTCCTCATTGTAGGGTAACACTGCTCTCTTGATGAAGGGTGTGTGGTTGTCTTTGTCTTTTTTGTCCTTCAAGACTTTCTAGCCCAAACACAAAGAGAAAAGACTTGACTTGTTTTGTTCAGACTCCTTTTAACCTCTTTCCCCAGACAGAGTAGGATGTTTTGCGTTAGTGTGTGCGTCCCTGAGGAATTCCATGAGAAGTTGCAGGTCACTGTTTCTCCTCAAAACATTGGGCTTGTCTCATCTCGTCCCACTTGCCAGCTCACATTCGCCTTCAGTAAACCTTCTTAAAGTATCAACATGTATTTATGGGTATTTTCTGTCTGTTCTTTTCTGGAAGACATTCAGTTCTTTGACTCACGGATCTATGTGGTGATTTGATAGGATATTAGAGGTCTGTGTCATATGCATAAATAAGTCCTGTGGTTGTGTTGATAATCATGCATGCAGTGACATGCATCTGCACCTGAAAGCCCCTGGGCAGACTCTGCTGTTGCGGTTGTATCTTGTTGCAATATATCTTTTCATATTAAGACAAAGTACAAGCCACCTGACCATCATCTTCTGGACAGTTTGAACTGTCTATCTGTCTATGTGAACTGGTGATTACCTCATTGTGTAGGGTTTTTTTTTTTTTTTTTTTTAATGAAGATGGGTTAATGTTTGTTGTCATTTCCAGGGGTTTAAATCTAAACTCTGGGTGGTCCACCAACCAAAAATGGCATATTTGCCAATGGCCAACACCCCCCTGCTTCTTCCGTCCATGTCTCAACTCCTGCCAAATCTGTCAGCATGACAATAGTAAGGGAAGCAGCCATGACCTTTCTTACCACAGTGCTATCACACCTGTGGGGGCCAACAAAAGCCTTTTTAGCACTCGTTTTACGTGTGTGGTCCAGTGGACAGGGTTCCCAGAAAAATGTTTTGTTGACATATCAACACTTGTTTTACAGCCCGCTCAGCATTCAGGTAGTCATATAATAATGCAATTTATACCAGTAACTCCAGTCATTTTAGGTCAACTAGTGTCTTAGTCTGTGTGGTACGCCCTGACAACAAATTGTTTTCAGTTGAAATTATTCTTGTGACTGTTTTGTCAGCTGTTTGACAACATTTCTCCCATTGTGTCCTTCCCCTATTCCCAAGGTACCCCTAATACCTGCCTGGCCTTAACAGAGCAGTTTGACCTCTCACCCTGTGTTGTTATTGGTGGACCAGGGTTGGTCATCCATGGGCCGTTTGACTGTTGGCATGTTAAGTGTTTAGTTCCCATCCCTAAGGCAGAATCATGATTTGCTGGGAGTTTTCCTTTTCAGTTGTTTGACCTCTGACCCAGGAGCTATTACTGGCGCTTGATAAATCTTCAAGCAGCAGTGACTACCTCTGGCTCACCTTGCTGCTGCATGAGAGATGTGTGGTCTCAGCCCTCCTTGTGAGATGGGGAAAAGAATGATTCTGTCAAATATTTTAAAAGTTTTCTTCAGATTTCAGGACTTTCTTTTGTAAGCCTCATGTGTTTGCTGTTCTCCTATGTGCTGAAAAGTTTCCTGTTTTTCTTTGAGGCCCAAAGGTGCAGTTAATCTGCGTTTGTCCCCTGAATGACATCTTCGTTCTAGCTGTGAGAAGGCAGTGGGGTATCCAGTACTAAGTCCAGAGGATGAAGTGCTGCACTCCATCATTCAAAGTGATGATGTGTTATTTTGCATATGTTCTCTAATAAGAACGGTATGAATGTTACTTTCCAGCCACATCTGATACACCAGGCTGCCATTCTCATTTGCAGTCATTATCTGTGCACACTTTGAAACTATAGACTGTTCCCTAAAGAATACATTTTTAGTTGAGGTTGTTTGTCAAGAGTGATTTGGGGGTAAACAAGTGCAACTGAGGTGATGTGAGAGACTAAATTACAAGATCCTTTGTCCAAATGTTTTGTCATTCCAGTCATACAAGAAATGTCTCTTTTCCAATACAGATTAGGAATAATAGAAAATTATCAGTATTTCATTTTGGAAGAAAGTGGTACAAAACCACGCTGCAGAAAGCCTGTGTTCTCAGTTACTCCCTATGCGTAGGCTTTCCCTTGCTGACAGCATTTGATTAATTATTGAAGTTGATTTGAATAGGGGAAAGACTGGGGGGGGCTTTCAGCGATGATATACTTTCTGCACACACAAGTACTAACTAGAGAATAACATCCCCACTCATATCCCCATCATAAGTGTTCTGATTATAGGCAAATGTACTTTGAGCCCATTTGTTTTACACAAACACACATCTAGCCTTCTGTGACTTTGGCCCGGGGAAGCCAGGGCAATGTTTGTTTTAATGAGTCACAGGCTGATTTTAGATCCATGAGGGCTCATTACACAGTGCACACCCACAAAAACACAGGTGTGTAGTCAGTACACAGACAGACCCGTGACAACACTATGTTGAAATGTCAGTGCAGGTTTAAGCCAACCAGCTTGTATTTCTATTGATAGGAAGGTGTAGTCTCATGCTGATGATATCATGGAGAGGGTCATTAGTTTCCATGTAAATAGACATCCTGATTTGTTTTAGAGGCAAGAGCACCTGTCTCTCTTTTCTTTCCTTTTTCTTAATGTTTTTACTGTGGGCTGAGTAATCACAGCAACCTGGGATTTTTGAAATGTGGGTCTGTACCAGCAGAATTGTCTACTTGTCAAATGTTCCTGGTCTTATGAGCTCTGCCCATGCATTTGCCTCTAATGGCCACGTTGGCCATTAGAGGCAAATTCATGACAAGTGGAAATGAGTCCAAAGCATCCTCTGACGTCTTTACTGCAGAAACAGAATATGTCAAGCAGCCCAGTACCACTGTCACAGATGACAAGGAGCTCAAAGAGACAAACAGGCTGTCTTATAAATGTTAACTGCCTTAGAAATTAACTGCTGGGCGTAGTATATTCAGGGTTGCCCTATATTGAGGCCAATACGGTACTAGCATTATGCTGTACCACATAAAGAAACAAGGACCCAGCTGCCGTATCCGAGGATGGTTCGCAGATAGCCATGGGGAGAAAATATGATGCATGCCGGTCCACAGCCAGCACCCAGTTGCTGTGCTGAATGATTAAGACCAATAAGTTGCCAATCAGTGTGGTGAAGGATTGAAAGTACTAGTTTGGTACTTTGAGCCTGAGTATGTTATGGCATCTGCTAGAGCTACTGTGACCAAATGCATTGATTCACACTTTGAGGAGAAGAAGGATGAGCTAAAAGTCAAGCTAGCCAGGCCAAACAAGCTAGCTCTGACCACCTACTGCGGGACAACTCTCACTAACAAAGTTACCAGTTAATGGGTGTCAGTCTGTCTAAAGCAAAATTAACTGAAACTCAAAGAATCAAGTGGGGGCCCCCAACTCTGAGTTCCACAAATTTCCTCCTTGACACTTTTGCTCCAGTACGTGATGCCTCACTGAGCATTCAGTGGAGGTAAAGAAAAGCTAGCAGCTACATGTTACATCTGGGTTGAGTCGAGGGTGGAATGGACAAACACACTCACACTTTCTTAAGAAAGTGAAAAATGGTCAGTGCTGTGCAGCCTCTTTGAGTCTGAGAACAGATGCAGTGTTTGTGCCTTGGCTCTTTGCCAGTACTGTGTCAATATCCTGGCTTTGTTTGTCCACTGTAGAGGCGTAGAAATACCAGCCAATGCAAGCAAATGTTCTTCACTTGCCCACTGGTCTGACATGCAACACTGGACAATTGAGAGATAGGCAGGCATATGAGAAGCAGTCAGACACTTAATAAAGATAACTGGGAGACAACATAGTAGTAGTGGCTATAGCAGGTTTTGTTTGAGGTTCGGCAGCCTACAGAGTGTTGTCCAGTTCCTTGTCAAATTACCCCTCGACTTCCAACACTGCGTAAATCGAAGTCAGCCTAAGCAGAGCAGGTGGCTCGCACTGAATGACTAAGAGGAACAAAAGGCCACAGACACTGCACGCTTTCACCAGCACAGTGGAGAGTAATGTGAGGAAATGCTTAGTATTCAGCTCATATTGACTGGTACTCAATACACAGATACTGTGACATTTGTGAACCAATCCCTCTGTAGCTTGGATACAAGCTAACTTCTTACGTGCAGCACTTCTTAGTGCCAATCCAGCACTGAAATAATACTTTTTACCCAAATATTCTATTAATTAGTAAGGTACTTACTCACCTGTTTCCACTGGTTGTACATGAAAACTTTTTCATTGCAATAGCATTACAGTCCTTTTGTCCAGTGTATCTAAATAGCTCTGCAGTATAATCAAAAGTTTGGTAATTGTGTTACAAATAAATACCAGATAGACAATGTCTGCTGCCATGCTTATACATTTTGCATTGGTTTGACTGTTCTCTTGATGCTTAAAAACTATTTGGAATGTATATTGAGTGATAGTCATCATTAGCTCATCAACTCTGTACCCCAGTTCTTGCCCACTTCAATAGTTCTTGCTTTACTAAATTAGTCAGGGCTATTTGCCCAATGTCTGTGTCACAGAACAATGATACAGGTCCAGGATGTCATACCTTGCGTCCTCTGCCCGCTTCATTTTCTTTTGAGTCTTTTGATGTGACACTGTTTCTCTGTCCTTTCTAGCTTGTATCTTGCTTCCTTGCTCACTCTGTCTGCTCTGAAATGTGAGTGGGTTCCTGTGAGAGCAATTGTTAAGCCCAGTGTATGAACTGGCATAGAGTTAAAGAGTTCTGTTCAAGCAGACTGGGTGATCCCCGGGCCACCCAGAACCAGCCTTTACCCTCATCTGAGGCCAGCCAGGTAAAGAAACCAGTACATACACATCAGGCCGCACTAAGAAATCATGTGCCAGTTCATGTGTGAGGGGTTTCATGTAATTGCATTTTCACAGTAAGAGCCTACGCATACACCCAGACACACGAGAGCTTCATGAAAACCGTATGTGTGACAGCTCTACAGTGTGTGCAAACGCTCACCCATAAATCCATACTCCCTTCCTGCTAAAATGCTTTCTTTCTGATGATTAATCTGTAGCTTACTTAGTGCACTTGGCTCAGACATGTCTTGATTGTATATCCATGTGTTGAATGTTTTTATAGACCCCACCACCAACTCCACCTATCTCTTTAGACAAAAATCTCAATGTACTTCCCGGTTTTGCACATGGCAGCCTTACAGGGCCTGTACCTCAACTGGCTTTGATCATAGTCTAGCACCCACATTCCCATGAGCCCCCCAGGCTATAGCTCAAGGTCAGGAACTGGCAGTAAAACTGTAGATTGCTGGGGTCAGTGAATGGTCTAGTAACTGGCACTTGGGAGTAGAAAATATTGTCTCTCTTGGTATAGAAGTATTAGACTAACTGAGAGATACCGTCACTGGCCTAGGAAATGGATGAACATGAGGAGGAACAGGAGGAGAGTTTTGAGGGCTTTCGGAAACTTCCTGTTCTTCTCACATGTGATCCGGGCTTCCATCTGGCCTCCAGACTGCTCTGGGTATTTTTTGTGCCTGTAGACTAATGTGGAACCTCATTTGCTAATATGTAGTAAGGGGAAACAAACAAGCACAGTGAGTTGTCATACAGTAAACCTTGGAAAGCTTGAATGGATTATTGCCTCTGTCTGTCCTTACGTAATGCAGTCAAAAAGATAAATGATTCCCACAACACTAGGGCTCAGCATTTCTTGGATTTTATGGGTTCTGATTTCTGCTTGTTGTTTCAGAGTATGGAAACCTGGCTAGAAGTCACGTTATTCCAGTAAGAAATGAAATAATAACTCGAAAGCAAACCAACTATATTGTCAAAAGACTTAGGCCATGTTCAGACTAGACTTGTCATGGTAGTGATACGTCTGTCCTCCCTTCTGCTCTCTGTTGTAAACACACGTGGCCGTTAGCAAGCAGCTGCTCTCATGTCTCCCCAGACCTCTGTGCTTGTTTTCGGCAGAAACTCTCCCACTCTCGGCCTGCTCAGCTTGTTCTTGATGTGTCTCTCTCCGGATGGCTGACAGGTTGCTCCAGTTCTGGTTCTAAGCGGCAGTCGTCCTCTGGACCACAGCCTGGCTGTACATGGAGGACACCTCGCTAGCAGCAGCCTGAAACCTGCTTTCACTAACTTGTCAGTAAGGGGAAGATTTAAACTTAAAAATGAGAAAAACTTTAAAGTTAAAGATCAAAGTAAGAGCTCTACAGATATTGAGCATCATTGATGAATATCTTATCTGTAAAATGTCTGGTGTAACTGGTAACACTGGTATTGTCACGAGTTTATTAACTGGTGGGAAAATTTCCTCACTATGACATCCCTCGTTCAGACCAACCATGCACTGCATCAAAAATGTAGCCGCCTCATTAAATTCAAAGAACCATTGGCGTGCTGAGTGTGTTCCAACAAAAAAAACATGCAAGGCTGTCAGGCAAAGTTGATCCTCACTCAATAAATGGAAAGAATGGAAATGTCAGTTGTTTGCCTAATCCAATGATATTAGTATCTGACAAATTAAGGTAATTTATCCCATTAATTCACAAATCCTGTAAATCTAATAATGCCATGCAACAATTATAATTTCGTTGATTTACAACATTTCTCGGAAAGATGACTAGGGGATGATTATGGGAATGGTTGGGTATGTAATGCACATTTTGAACGTTCACAGCTTTACACTTGTTTTTAGTTGGATTTATCACTTTATATTCTTGAAGATATGAATGAATTTGCTTGGGCACATAACAAACCCTGTATATTCTCTATACCATGCTGTGGTAAAGGTTTTTTAATAATAGAAGAATTTCCTCCTTTGCATGAAATATTTTTAGTGATTAGTGAGCTTTAGAGGTCCTGCTAGGTGATATTTGTTACCTCAATGCCTGGTTAGCTGTTTTCCCAGTTTCAATACAGATGCTAAGATAAACAGCTCCTAGCTTTAGTCTTATGTTTAACGCACAAACATAAGAATGGTATTGATCTTCTCGTCTAACTCATGGCAAGAAAGTGAAGAAGCGTCCTTCACAAAATGTGTAATTATTTCTTTGAGGTGATGGCCAATTCACCACTGCCCTGGGCCCCATCACTGCAGCCTCTCCCAGGACTGGACACTGGCTGGATTCTAAATGACACTCTTTCATAAGATTCACTGTGCTGTCAAGAGACCCATAAATAGCCCAAAAAGTGCTCCTGTGTGGAGTTTCCATAGAAACCAGAGAATGGAAGTTTTTCTTTTGTCTCAAACTGAGAGAGAGACAACAGCTCTAGATGAGCAAGCTGTGTCATGAGGTTCTGTTGTGACAAGAGCAGCTCATCTGAAAGTCCCGGTGTCACAGCTTGATTTCAATGCCAGCGAGTAAAAATTAGGCATATTTACAGTATAATTTACTTATTATTTTAATTGAATCATATTCTTAGTGATCCTCATGTTTATGCTTTTTGGACATACTGCCCTCAAGGACTGTACATTCAATTCTTTAAGGGACATTTTCAAAATCTTAGATCCAAGAAAGTTACTTGTGCTGAAAGATATTCTAAATCTCTTTGTAAATGAATGGGCAGCAGACAGAGCAGAACAGATAGTTCATCACTTATTCATTGGCACTGTTTTGCCTAACAATGAGGAAATGTTACCCAAGATTGTGGATATTTCTCAACAGAAATCAATACAAAGAGTATAAGACACACCCATTGTCAACATATAGAGACAATGGTGGTTTTGCCACAACCATGTATGGAATAGACCTTAAACAAGATGGAAAACTCATTCCCAATAATACAAGTAGATGCACAGTTTCAACCTCTGCCTTCAACCAGCCTGATTTTGTGCACATAATGAATCACTTAATTGTGTGCTTGGTTGGCTTAGGTTACATCTAAAAAATAATTGCTTTAAAAAGCTTGATATCACTGCCTTTTGTCTGCCTCTCTGTAGCCCACTTCCTGTATCTTACACCAATAATCCCTCAGGTTTGTAGACAGAGTGGGGAGTTAGAAAAAGGCTGCTGTACAGTGGTCATTAAAAAAACCATTAGGAATCAATTTAAACTAATGCAGTGCTAATGGAAGCAAGATGGCCCCTGCCCTCAGTATTCCTCATTTCCCACCATGTGTCACTTATTGTACCACAATGTTGGTGGCAAGATCTTCAGTAAACAGTGATCTGGTAATGAACAACAAATGTTCTATGACCACCTGGCTAGTGTGGCAGATGCTGCTTGTGTTCCCCCTGGTAGAATGTCTGACATGTCTTGTAGAAGTGCAAACCTGATAGACTAAACCCCCCCTTTGCACATAGTGTTTTGGCAGCAGTACCACTCCTCATTCTGAACCCCCTGCAGAGCTCCTGGAGGTGCCCATATGGGAGTGTAGTCATGTCTGGCACTTAGACATAGGGGGTTAAGGTTTCTGTCTACTTGCACATAACCCTTGAACTGCTGACGGAGCAAAAGTTACCTGTAACCTTGATGTATTACAGCTGTTTCATCCAAGTGAAAGAAAGCTATTTAATTTGATGTTTGATGCATGTCAGCTTCATAATGTTAGTGTGATTTTTGTTGTCTGAACCATGCTTATTGCACAACAGTTCAAAAATGTGTTTAGAGAATCTTTTACAGAACGCCTAACTCTTTGTCTTTAAAACATTACTGTCTAAAAAGGCAAGCTGTTAGCACGATTATCCCCATCTGACCTAGTCTTAGCTCCATGGGTTGTGCTTTTGTGCCAGTCTGTTCACTGGTTGTTGACATTTGGCTGTGCTGTAGAGCAGAACACTTTGGTAATTCAGTTATAATCCAGTCCTGTGGAAGAGAACACTTTAACAGCCAAATCCCCTTAGCACACAGGTCTAATTGCATTATCTGCTATACAGGAGTAATTGCACACACCAGCTGATGTTCTGCACATTGAGCCTAATCTCTCTTTCTTTACCTCTCTCTGTCTCTATCTTTGTCTGTTTGTCCATCTGTCTCTCGTTCATACGCAACAGGTAAGTTAGCGTGGTTAGCTCTCTCTAGTGCAAGTAAAAACTTCATTAAGAACGTGGAGTGAAGTTTCACTCCAGGTATAATGTTTGTATACTGATTTCCAGCAAAGCACCTCAACACTGTAGCACATTGGTAGATCAAAGTTTCATATTGTACTGCTGTAAAATTAAGTATTTTCTTTGATACCCAGTTATTTGTTAAACAGCAAAGCAACACAAAGTTCACTTAAAAAACACTATTAGGTTTGAATCTATTAACAACTCTAAAATGTGGTGTGAGAGGAATGTGAAATCAGCTGCCTGGTGTAGCTCACTCATTAACCGTCGTATCACAATCTCTGATTGCCCAGCTGATACAGATAATGGCATATTAAATGCTGAAAACGTCCTTTGAACCCGTTCTTCACTGATCAGCATATTCACCACTGTGTCAAGAAGTCCATGACCCAAATTATACCAAATCACTTACTATCTGGATATCTTATTTGATAGCACTGGTATAATTGCCAGTTTGGGGGAGCTGGGCTGCTGGATACTGGTATACTGGTATTATTGTAGTTTTAAATGTTATTGGTATTATATGGAAAAATTAAAGGTGCAGTCTTTTTTTTTTGGCTGTAGTTTTGTTCATAATTTGCTTATTGTTAAAAAAAAAAGTTATAATCAGGCCATTTTGAGGATCTCAAAATAAAGAACCACAAGCTTCTTGTGCCCCATAGACTGCTTATTGGTTACCTTGGGTCTAAGTGGGGTGTTGCAGCTGTGTGTAATCATGTACTTCAAATCTTGAAAGAAGCTAGTAGTCATTAGACGTTGCCTGCAGATTCTCATTAGAGTAGCAACAGTCTGATACAGTAACCCAACAGTGGCTTATGCTGCTGTATAATTGCTTCCATAAACTTTCACCGCAGATGTTGAGAACAATTGGAGAGGTGGAGTGAAAAAAGAACTTGGTTGCCCCTCCTTTAACCAGAAAAATTCTGTCGGATGTTGACGTCTTCTCTTGTGGCTTTCTGGTGTTTGGGCCTGAACTTGAGACAGAACCTCCCACTTTTTCTTTGCCAGAGATTCATGCAGAGATGTACCCTAATGCAGTCTTCTTTCCCCTGGGGAGGAGTTAAAAGCAATAAATGCAAGGAGGATCTTTCTGAGTAGGTGTGTGTGTGTGTGTTGCTAGCAGCCTGAGGTGAAGCTTTTTTTTATTTAAGTATCTCTGTGGTGGCAAGTCTTAAGCTCTCTTCTGTACATTCCTATTAAAAGCACAGTCACAACTCTTTTTTCCAGAGAGGACGTTTGGTCAGGACTGATGGTGCTCCTTTATGCAGGTCCACTGCAGACACAACAACACTGTCTCCATGGACGCAAACCGGATATTAACCCCCACCCCCCAGTTTTCCTCTGTCTTGCACACCCACACCACCTCTTACATTCAGAGGCCTCTACAGTCAGTCTCTCCTTCTCACTATGTTAAGCCGAGTGAAACATGGAAATGTAACTCTGCTGACAACCCGTCTTTTATGAGGCCAGGACAGGGAGATCAAGAACCAGCTGTGAAGTAGTGTGGAAACAAAACATACTACTCTGTCAGGAGAGAGTGTGCTCTGTGTTGACCAATACAGAACTCCATCAGAGAAAAACCTTCATTCACTTGAAATCGGTAGGAAAATCATGACTTTCCACAGTCTAGCCTGGCCACTCTGGCTAACAGAAAGGACACTTTGTTCTAGTACAGTATTTGTACATACAGGAGTTTATTTACTAACAACTTTTTAGAAGTGCAATCACTTTTACCATGTGCAAAAGCAATTATGTAACAATGCTGACTTTGGACACTGTGCTGCTGCTAAAGGTTTTATTAAGTCTTGGCCTCTGTGTACAAACAAGCACTTACAAACTCCACAGTGTCAAGAGGACAAGCATTTCATATTTACCATGTAATTAGATCCCATTGGTTTTGTGTAGCGTGAACCTGTTCTGTCATTTGAAACAAAAATGGCAGAGCTTCTACTTTCATTTGCATTTTCATCACGAAGCTCCCTGCCAGGCCTGGGTGGGCTCAAAAGCCCGTTTTCCCCTGAAAGGAGGCCCAGTTCCAGTGCAGTGTGCAGGGGGCTGCAGTACCCCTCCTCCCACTGCTCTCTCCCCACAGGCTGGACCAGCAGAGCCAGAGACCGATTGGCTCTGTGCTTCAGGCTGTGTGATTCTCTGCAGCAGGGTAATGTCACCCTGGCTCACCATCACGGCTCATTCTGTACTTTTATTCTCCTCTGAGCCTTTAAACGGTTCATTAGCCTTTAACAAGACTGCAGAGCCTGTTCCAACCTCTGCTTTAACCCATCTCTCTCGGGCTAACTTTCTCACCCTGGCAGTATCTGCATGAGTCCTAGTAATTTTTCTTATCTCTGTCCATATTTCTTGTCGACTCTGCAGTTATTGAGATCCAGTCAGTTGGCAGCGTTTGTGATTCTGATCACTGCTAAGGATGTCTAACAGCAGTGGGGATAGATGGTGGGGGGTTGGTTTGAACTGAAGCCTTCCTCATGGACACCCACCCTGAATGGAGAACACTGATGCTTCTCTATCCTGCTACCCCCCCACCCCGCCTCACTCCCTGGTCCCTCTTTCCCTGGATTGTCATTCCCTGAATGGGCCTTTCAGGACTCCGGGCTAGCAGACTGAGATACAAAACCTTCCTCTGCAAGATAAAGGGACAGGGTCCTGGGCCTTCTGAAGGCGTTAGTCGGCTAGTCACAACCAGCCAGGCTCATCACACTTAAACTGTGAACACACAACACATAGACCTCGCCATTCTCAGGGCATGTACTGTCTTTGTAGAGACACACACTCAGAGATGTGTGAAACTTTTTTTGTTTGTGGTGTTAAAAACAAACATATTCCCTCAGAGCCTGTTTCCTAATTAATTAAGGAGTAACAAAGCTGACTGTGAACACTGTTTTGAATTTTGATGGCTTCTATATCTATCAACCTTGTTACAATGCCTCTTGGGGCCTTCACTTGAATATTTAACATTCCTGTTTTCTAGCACTACTGTAGTACCTTTCTGAAAAGTGCGCTTTTGATTAATGATTAAATTTTCATGAATGCTGCATCTTTGAACGAAGCCTGTCCCAATCTGACACCATATACTAAAACTAACTTTACAAAAAGAAAGCATAATGTTTTGCGTTGCAACTCTTAAAAGCTGCGAGTAACCCTTTCATTTCTGTTCTACACTGAAAAATCAAGCAACTTAGAAAGCATTCCCGCTTTGTTGAGTAATATTAATTTTGTCGCTTTTTCGATGTGAATCCACCACCATTACTGGTTAGAAATACAATTTTTCTTTATTGTTGTCATCTCTCTTTCTCACACCTCTCACTGTCAATCTCTGTTTTCAGGGTATACCACAGCTCCCTTGTGCCAAGGCGCTCTACAACTATGATGGCAAGGAACCAGGAGACCTCAAGTTCAGCAAGGGTGACATCATCATCCTACGTCGGCAAGTGGATGAGAACTGGTACCATGGTGAGATGGGTGGAGTCCACGGCTTCTTCCCCACCAACTTCGTTCAGGTTATGAAGCCGCTGCCACAACCGCCACCTCAGTGCAAAGCTCTCTATGACTTTGAGCTTAAAGACAAGGAAGCAGACAAGGACTGCCTGCCTTTCTCCAAGGTGAGACTGCAACACCCACAGCTCTGCCGTGTGGTCACTGTAGTAAAACCAAAATAACTCTGATTACAGTGACACACTGTCTTCTAAGCCTTCATTTTCTAAAGTTATGTGTGTGCTAGTATGTAAGGGTTGTTAACTAAAACGTCTAGAGAAACGGTTTCAATTCTGAGATGAATGCCATATAGTACGACTTAACTACAATAATGAAGTGCTTCTATCTGTCCAGCTGTTTGGATCATACTTGGATGCTTTTGTACTCTGTCATCAGTTGTTTATATGCTGCATGAGCAAAATAGAAACAAGCTTACTAAGTAGTTTTACAAACAAAATGCTATGCCTCAGACGCCAGTGTTTTTACTCTTGGGCATCTTCCCTTTAATAAAACATTGCCTCTACCTCATTATTTCTGTTTAGTGTTTGTTCCTCAAGGATCAGAAACACTCTTAGTTAGCAGCATCATTAATTATGTCCTTCCTCATGCAGTGCCGCTCTCTGTCTTTATATTTCAGGACGATATCCTGACTGTGATCCGCCGAGTGGATGAAAACTGGGCAGAGGGAATGCTGGGAGATAAAATTGGAATATTCCCCATCTCATACGTTGAGGTAAGAAAACAAACTAGATTCTTTGCTTTCAAAATGTCACCAGTCATTAGTGAAGCAAATGCCTTGTGAAGATCAGTAGAGTGCTAAGA
Source organism: Euthynnus affinis (assembly GCA_029490765.1). NCBI lineage: Eukaryota > Metazoa > Chordata > Actinopteri > Scombriformes > Scombridae > Euthynnus > Euthynnus affinis. The sequence goes on from CM055848.1 coordinate 9,568,802, forward strand.
TCCTTTGAACACATCTTGCAAAATGTGTACAATACTTCTCTTTTGAAATGCTCATATGTTTTTTTTATTGAAGTGCTAAATGTGTCTTTGAAGATTTAGACAGTCTTAACCTCTCTGAGCTCCACAGGTATCACTTAAAAGCTTTTGCAATAATCCAGACAGAATGAAATAAATCTTTGTCCTTTAAAGATCATTTCATTTTTTACTTAAAAACTGTCAGTGTGCGCTCCATTCTTATAAATATAATAAACGAGCAGAAACAATATCATGTTGTGACATGATGAAAGAATCATCATTCAGTCATTCAGTCTTGAAAAAAGTAGTGGTTTGAAATATTGCAGCAGTTTTTTTTTCTTTTTTTTTAAACAGTTTTCTTTATTTCTTTCATATGTATTTTATCCAGGTGCAATAAATATTCATATTTTGATACACTGAGTGGGTGTTTTTCATCAACAGAATATTTCAGATGCTATATGTTGTCTTTGTTTTTGCACAGCAGGAGCTGCTGTAGCAGAAGAGAATATTTTATTTTCCTCTAACTGGATAACTGGATAGTATGCATTCATGTTCAGGTTTCATAAACACACAGCAACATCACAGAGAAGCCCAAAAGTTTTTTGAATGAACATCTAGGTCGTAGTTTTGTTATTGCTTTAGGTGCTTTTGTTGGCTTTTCTAGTTATTTATGTACAGTATTGTACAATTGCTGTTAAGGGTGGTCTTACATTTTATGAGGTTATGGTTCTTCACTTGGTATTTAGTTTTTAATCCTGCATGTCTGACTTAATGTGCTGACATGTCAGTGATGAACCTGCACAGGCTCTCTCCTGGATTGGAGTCAAATGCTTAGCTTTTATGTCCTAAGTAGAGGGAGCTGCTTGGGGCGATGTGTGACAGCAAGTGAGAGCACCCTGTGATTAACTCAAATCTCTTTGATTTTTACTTACAGTCACACATGACAGTGCCTGAAAGGGTCACAAAGCCTGCCATTTTATACCCTCCTTCAGAGTAATATGTTCCGTGTGAAGACCTGATGGGTCATTCTGCTGCTCACCATCTCTACGGACTAGATAAAGACAGATAAAGATGGAGAGTGACAGTTTTCATGATCACTCTAATACTCCTAGCTCTGTCACTCCTTCCCCTCTATCTGTTATTTCCACCTTTCTACTCTCTCAATTTGCCCCCTGTCCTTTTCTCTCTCTTCTAGTTCAACTCGGCAGCTCGTCAGCTTATAGAGTTGGACAAGCCGTCAGACTCCAGCGGAGACTCTGGTGAGGGGGCCTCCTCAGGGCCCCAGAGCAATGGTGCCCAGCGGGCAGGGGAGAAGAAGAACAGCAAGAAGCGACATTCCTTCACCTCTCTCACCATGTCCCACAAACCCATGCTAGCGCCACCTCCCCAGCGCCACTCCATGGAGATTAGCGGCCCGGTCCTCATCAGCTCCAGCAACCCTACAGCAGCTGCTCGAATTGGGGAGATCAGTGGGGGGCTTTCCTGCAGCGCACCTTCACAGGTAAGATACTCCACAGGAAGGGAGGAGATGTAGGAGAGAGCCTGCTGCATTGGAGGTCCCCTCTAGATATGTTGACTAAAATCATAAAATTCATATACAAAAGCATAGAACATGACAGATAAGCTGCTAGCCATTTACAACGACAACAACAATGTGTCCTTTTCACACCTTACAATGGGCCCACATCCTTCCATGTACTGAACACAAAACTGAGAAATATGCAGCACTTACAACATTACTATGTACCCTCACTATGATGCTTATTGACTGATTAAGCAGTTTTAAAATGTGAACTCCGGACAATGTCCTCTCACCTACTGGAAATACAACGTTTGGTTGCAGAAGGTAGGACATGCCATAAAAAGTAGGCTGCAGTTGTAATTCAGCATTTTTAAGCTGATCACTGGAAATAAAACAGCTTTTATTTTACGAGAAATCACAGGAAGTCCTCTCCCCTGTTGGTGTGATCTTCATAGCGGAGCATTCAGGCCCAGTGAAAACAACACAGATTAGCTGGCCTGCTGTGTTTATCCAGTGCCAGCCACATGATAGAAACGTCATCAGCATGCCCGTTTGCTTGCCGTGAATTCTCTGGAAAATTACCTGCTGTATTCACACATGGGTTCAATCAGCCAATACATGGATTTTTTTTACTAGGGAGCTGGCAGGGTAATGTCCGTTTAATGTCTGGTCCGACTGATTTGGACATTTGCGTTCACATATACAACTCCTCCAGATAATGTCTGGAAAATTTCAGGGTTTGCAGCGCATGTGTGGAAAGGGCGTTAGTGTGGCATTCTTAAATCCAGGGTACTGGACGAGATGACTCTCTAAACCATCTGACTTGTCAATATCCTGTTCAGTGGTGTTTAATTGCATAGCTGAAAAAAGAACAACGTAATACACAAATCATGGAAAACAAAAAGTCCAGCTTCAGCTCTTTTTGTTTTCACAAGATGTTTGTTGCTCTTCAAAGGCCCCACTCTCCTTCTGTCAGCAATTAGGCCGACTTCCCTTTTCCCCATCATACCAAACAGGCCATTGCTCCATCCAAGCGTTTGAAATCATGGATGCGTGACTCCACTCGTCCGCAAAAACGACTCCAGCTTAGCCCTCAAGGTTTCCACATCAACCCCGACATGACAGCAACTCACAGCTGCTTTATGGTTGCCAGCCGCTGGAGACTGAAGGCTTTGACTCGGTGCTAGACAGTCAGAGGAACAGACATGCACATGGACAGGACAAGTGTCATTTGTCTTTCTCTGAGGCTCTCTGAGTCAATTTAAAATAGGCAAAGAATAATAATCAGTAAACTGTATAAAATAATCAGGTGAAGATGATCTTTTTCAGGCTTCAAAGTTATCATCTTGTTTTTAAAAGTCGTCTGGCTATTTACTTTGTCTAAACTGTATAAAGACAGTTAGGACAAGTGGTTTGACAATATTCTGATGGTTTAGCTTGTAGCTAACTCTGCTTTTTTTTAAATTGTTTTTTGCTTCTTTGGTCCATTGTACCATTTTTTTTTTCTCTTGAACGTACCTTCCGTGCTGTCTGGTTATGCCAGACTTCCTGAAATGCTGTGTTCCAAAACTCCCTGTTAAGCTGAGTCATTAATGTTTCATCTACAGTCTGCATGTAAATGTGTTTCTTTTGTATGTAGGAGATGGAGAGAGTTTGTGGCTACAGTAAAGTGGATCTTGAGGACCCCCTGTCTTTTTTTTTTTTTTTTTTTTTTTTTTAACCCAAAACCTTTTCATGTAGATATGATGATATGATTTATATTTCATCAAAGACCTACCATGTGGAAGCTGTAATTATATTTTTAATGACTCCAGACTTGGCTTTTTCCCATCTATCATTATCAGGATACTTTTAGAATAAAAGAAACTTTTATGCACGCCTGTAAAATGATCCTCCTTGGTGACAACAATATGTTTGATTTACAGATCACTGTGTTTAATAAAAACACAATAGAAAGACAATCTAGGCACTGTATGCATAGGCTCTTTGCTCTTCTCTCCCCCCCTTTCACCTTTACTCATCTTCTCTCCTTCCAACACTCAGACAAAGAGACAACAAAGGTAAGCCCTAGTTGCCTAGGGGGCTGAGAGTCTGTCTTGAAAATGAAAACTCCTCCCATCCACAAATGTATGAGACAAGATGAGAAAGAATTGTCAAGGAGCAAAAAAGGGCTGCCGTTGATGGTATTCATCATAAAGAAAATAATTTCTTTCTTTTAATGAAACATACTTGACCTTTAGTGTAGTGTTATTTATAACAATGTATACAATGTAGGCACATACAGACATGTCACGAACAGTGTCACTTTCGAGCACACTGTTACATTCTGCACGATAGATAAGGAAGCAGTGAAGACAGAGTCTGGGATTGGTCTGCTTTCTGAACAGTTCACCTTAAGAGGCAGCTCCTGTCTGGAGCAGTCATGCATAGAGAGAGACCACAGGCTACAGGGAGATATTGTGTGTCCAACAGTATAGCCTTGTTACCAAGACACCACCATGACTCACGTGGATGACTGGCCGGGAAAGCCACCTCTCTTTACTTGCCCAATGAAATGTCCTGCCAGATAGTCACCTGATTTCAGTTTTCCAATCAGATCGTTAGACGACCAATGAGGTTATGACTAAGTCACTTGGATACAAAGCCACATGTTTGTGTCACTGTTCAGTGAGAGTCACTTTCACACAATGTGACAGAGTGTGATACTGTTTTTAAGATGAAATTGTGGTATGTTGTGCTCCAAAATACCATAATATCCTGATCCTGATTGATTACAGTCATGAAGTGTTTACTTCAGCACATTCCATATTTTCCATGTGTGAGTAAAGCTTTTCCGCTACATTGGATTCAGTGGGGTTTATTTTTGTTGACAGGTACACATTTGCACAACTGGACTAATCGTGACCCCACCCCCAAGTAGTCCTGTTACTACAGCAACAGTCTTCACATTTCCCTCAGAGACAAGCTACACACCCATTCCTGTGGTAGGTGAAATCTTCTACACGTCTGAATCTCAAATACCTATTGGCCATAGCATCCAAAAACAACAACAACAAATAAACAGTGATAAATTGTTTCAGTAATGGATTCAATTTAGTACGTTGCTTTATCTGGAATACTAAACAGATTAAACAGCCCACCTTAAACCATGTGGTGTGTTATTGTGGTTCAAGCCAAACAAAATGCATTTGTATTTAGTAAGTAAGTTTTTTGACAGTTTGAACATTGTTTAGTTAAAATAATTGTACATTCATGTGTTGTGCATTTGTCATTTGGTAATATTGATAGCATTCATTTAATACCCTTTTGTGCGATCAATGCAAAACCTTGTTGCAAATAATAACAGACTGCATGGACTAGATATTAGGGTTGAACATGTTTGCATGAAATTGTATAAAAGAACACTATTTTATACCGTGCATAAAATGGTATAAATGTTTCCATATCACCCTCAAATAAGGGCTTGAATGAGCCAGTGCACACAGTAATGTTACCTTCAAATGTTTTGTTTTCTCTGAGAAAGTGTCTGAGTTATTTGAGATGAAAGATCATACTGATGACCTAACTCCTCACTTTGTATCAACTGCCAACAAGTAACATTGTTACTTCAGGCTGTTACAATGACAAACTGTTAATCCAGATTCTATTTCAAATAAGATACAGTAGCTTTATTGTTCCGCAATTTATCATCAAACTCTATAAAAATAAACCTTGTAATCATTTAAGTTCACCTGTTAATACATTTCTTACAGTTAATGCTGAGGAACAGTACAACTAAAATGTCAAGAAATCCCTTCAGTCTACTCAAAACAGCACGTACACTTCCTGTCTGTCTATGTGTATGCTCTGGCATGTGGAGTTTCTGAATGAGCAGGAATGTGTACACAAAAGGTTGAGCTCTCCGCTTCACTTGGGAACTCTACATGATGTTTTTGTACAGATGATTTCTCTAGCCTGCAGGCAACCTAATTATCTCAGCTCAAGCGTCAGCAGTGAACTGAAACGCACATTGACACTCACACGTACACATCGGCCTATACACATACCGCAGGGCTGTCTGAGTGCCACTCTCCTCCCCCATGGTGTCATGGAAGCTATTACTCTGCTGCTCAGTCCTGCCAATGTTGAGCTTTTGAAGACTCATCTTGCTCATAGGTGTAGGAGTTGGCTTCACTGTTACGCACTGTGCCTATTTGGGCTTTAAGTTTTTCAGAATTTAAAAAAAAAACAAAAAGAAAAAAGTTTCATGTTTTAATCCTGCTCTGTGAAATAACAGAAGACAACAACCTAGAAGCACACAGAGGATACAAAGAAAATGTAGCCTCATGTCAAAAGCTTGAGTCACTTTTGACATCACAGACATTTAACAAGGCAAAACAAGTGAGTCAAGATGAATCCACTCTTGGTTTGTTTGAGGGTTCTTCTGAAGTGTGTCTACAGACCTGTTTTTCATTTCATATGGTCCCAATTAAATACTGCAATGGATTTAACATCTAGCTATGTGGTCTCCTAGCAACAAACAAACAAGCAGAATAGGAGATTCTCGTTTGCAAGGGGAAGTCAGGGACAAGACCGTAGTATCTGCCAAGCCAGACTCTCCCTTGGTATCGGCAGACTGGAGGGAATAACCCAGATGACAGATGATCTCTCATTCTTTTTTTCCCCTCTTTGTTGCTCATAAACAAACTGGTTTCTCCTCTTACGCAACATGCACTCTTTTTTTTTTTGAGGCTTACGTTACTTGTTTTTGTCTTTCTGCTACATACTGAGAGGAAGTAAATAATGAATTCCCATCAAATTAAGTAATTAAATATTTGATCCTTTCCAGCTACTGATATGATTTTCTATTCTTCTTCCACAGGATGCTCTCCCACCACCCCCACCTCCTCCCCCACAGTCCTCTGTCTGTGGAGCAGCATATTCATTGGCTGCCGGACAGAGACCCTCCCCCAGCATAAGCGACCAAAGTGGGAGACAAAGACCCACAGTGTGAGTTATAAAAACAGTCCCACACAAAAATATGCAGTCTTCTTAAATGTGCAGTGAAATGTCAGAAGCAGTTTGCGCACCAACGGCCCAGGGCTTTAATGCACACGCTCAGTTCAGAGGGGAAGGCCTCGCCCGTCTGTGACCCTTCAGCTGTCAGTGTTAGGCTGCAAAGTGTGAGCTTGTGCACAGGTGAAAGGGTTAAAACCTGTGGGTAACAGTCTCCTGGGTCCCATTGGAGATCCTCTCTGTCACCCTTGACTTTTGACCTCCTCACCCTTACCCCTCATTATTCCTTCAAGACACCACACACCTGATAAGAATTAGATCCACCCATGCCTACCCTCCCGCCGTCATCTGTGTCTGCTTGTGCATGCACGTCAGACTCTGAGGCATTTATGTTCCCATCCCCCTGACAACATTAAAATCAGACGGAAAACATCCCAGCTGAGACTCCTATCTTCTTGGCCGCCGTTCCAGGCCTGTTTTTGCTCTCCTTTAGAGAGATGACCCGCAAATTGTTTTGTCCCCCAGCGCTGATTTTCTCTGAGTCAGAGGGCAGAGTCTCTGCTGGAGGGTCTCAGAGGAGACGACGACAGATGTACAGCTAGGCAGCGGGAGAAATTCAGAACAAATGGCATGCTGAACAAAATGTCAAACTGCTTTTATTTTCATAAGGGAGATAATTCTCCATATCATCGTGAAATGCCTCATCTTTGTTTACTGTTTGTTTTGGATCCAGCTATGTGGCAATGTTCCCCTATACTCCCCGTAAGGAGGATGAGCTGGAGCTAAGGAAGGGAGAGATGTTTCTGGTGCTGGAACGCTGTCAGGATGGCTGGTTCAAGGGCACCTCCATGCACACTGGCAAGATTGGAGTCTTCCCTGGGAACTACATGAGTCCAGTCAGCAGGTCAGTCATTTATTATTGTCAACATACACTCAGTCACACATACACATGACTTTAATACAGACATTCATGATTCCCAGACAATGTATTCTTATGACTTTGATGATCCTCTGACTTTTCCTCTAGTGCCACCATGAGGTTTACTTTTTAGTTATTTATTGAAATATCTCGACAACATTCTGAGGGATTGCTGTGAAATTTGGTACCCAAAAGATGAACTCTAATAAATTTGATTCCTTCACTAGTACCATCATCTGGTCAAATTTTCATGTTGTCCAATATTTTGGTGCCAAATTCACTACATTCCCATCAGCCTCAGCTGTGTGTATTGGTAAATAGAAAATGTTTGCATGCTAACAAGCTAAACCAACATGGTGAACATATTTAACACTATACCTGCTAAATATCAACATGCTAGCATCATCACTGTGAGCATGTTAGCATGCTGATGTTAGCATTTAGCTTGAGTACAGCCTCACAGAGCTGCTAGCATGGCTGTAGCCTTTTTTTTTTTTAACATGAAGTCGTAATACATTTTATGAGATCTAAAATGAGTTCTGTTGCTGTTAAATCAGTTTGCCGTGTCTCACCCCACTTCATGTCCTCTGCCCTCAGGACAGTGTCGGGGAGCACCCAGGCCAAAGTGCCCTTGAGTCTGTGCACTCAGGCTGGCAGAGGGGTCACCATCGTCAGCCCCTCTTCTGCTCCCCTTGGGGCCATTGTTGCAGGGCCTGACTTCAACAAACCCCTCGCTGTGTGCTCCAGTTCTGTATCTGCCAGCTCCCAACCTGCAGCTGTGGTAACAGCAGCTCAAACAGCCACAGGCCAGCAGCCAAAAGTCCCACTGCACGTCAGCTCACAGATGACTGTGAATCAGGCTCGCAATGCAGTCAGGACAGGTAAGTTCACTGGAAAGAGAGCAGTAACTAGATGTTGCATTTTTTTGCATGAAAAGGGTTTCAAATATATAATAATGTTTATATCATCTACAGCTGCATGTCACAATCAGGACCGACCCACAGCAGCAGTGACACCCATCCAGTCTGCTACACCGGTGACCTATCTCCCACACCTTGCAGTGTGCCCTCAGCCCCCCTCCTGTCCTGCCCAAGGCTGTAGCCGGGGTGGAGTGGCAATGGGCTGTGCCGCTGCATCCCTGACCCCACCCAATGTCAGCGCAGCATCCCTGGAGGGTGATGCTTTGAGACCTGTACCTGTCCTCACTGTGCCTGTTGGTGCTGGAAACAGCTCTGCTCTCAATCCTGTATCTAACAATACAGCTCTTGCCTGCAGACTGGACATCAAGGTTGGTAATGTCAAAATAATATCAGAGCTTCCATGAATAAAATTAGATTTTTTTAACCATTAAACAATTGCTTTTGCAAATGTCTATTGATGTGTGCATATTTTTATCATGGAGGGGTTTTTGTCTGTATTTCTAGCATATTTTACCAGCTTGTTAGATGATTGAATTGCAGTAGTTGTCAGTCTGAGATTCCCGATGGCACTTTTTAGAATGCTGATCATACTGAAAGGATTCACCAGTAGTGCTCAACAGGGAGAGGTTATTATTATGCAAAGACTGCTTGTGAAAGAAATAAGAATTTCCAGGCACTAGACTAGAATACACCTGTCAGTGGTTTCTGAAAATCGTTTGCGTCTCGTTGCCTCGGGAGTTGGTGCAGTGCTCTAACACATAAAAAAAATGATGCTGTCTTGTTGCTGCAGAGAGAAAAGAAAAGTCTTCTGAAGCTGTTGTCCTCCAATAAGAAGAAGTCTCGTCCTTCACCCCCCTCCTCTCCCACCCTTGAGGCGGAACAGGCTGCTGCTGGAGAGGCGCTACAAGGTGCCATGGGGCCTGACACCTCCCCTCCCTCTGGCTCTGTCAGTGGCCTGGAGCCCGAACCTGCTACTGCTGTTGCCTCTGCTTCTTCATCCTCCTCCTCCTCAGTCTCAGACTCCTCCCATCGGAAGAGCACTCCCCTTGACGGATGTGTTCCTATTGCTCCTCCTCCTCGCCAGCCGTGCTCTTCTCTCTTATCTCAACAACATGATGCACGGCCCATCATATGTGAGAGGTACAAAATCTACAGCTCCACAGCATTGTTTGTGATTGTTGCTTATCTGCCTTTTACATAGAAAGTGTAACACTATATCACAGGTATTCTGACTTATCAGTTGTCATTGTGGCAGTGTCTATCATTCACTGACTGTGCCTCTGGCTGTCCTCCCCAGGTACAGAGTGGTGGTATCATATCCTCCCCAGAGCGAGGCTGAGCTGGAACTTAAGGAGGGCGACATTGTGTTCGTTCACAGGAAGAGGGAAGATGGCTGGTTCAAAGGCACGCTGCAGAGGAACGGAAGGACCGGGCTGTTCCCTGGCAGCTTTGTAGACAGCATCTAATACACACACCAGAGTGAAGCATGGTCACCACCACCATGACCCAGCTGAATGCTGCTAGCCACCGTACAAACCAAACAAATCAGCTCTCGCAAGGTTGCTGCGACAGATCGACACTTTTCAGAGCCTGCTGTGGTTCTTGTAACTGAAAAAGAACAATAGTGGCACATGAGAGAGAGCTGCAGAGAAGAACAGGATATGTTGTCAATGGAAGCACAGTGGACGGAGTTAGACGAGAGCACACGACTCATGAACTTTTCCTTTTTGTTGGTTATTTATATCTTTGTAACAATTCAGCTGTTAAATGTGTGCCTTGTACTGTTCCTCACTTTATTGTACATACGGACACAAAGATGATTAGTCCTAAAACAACCAGTATGAACTATTGATATAGATATGTTACACATTTTAACTTATTTCATAGATCGGCCTTTTTTTGTAGTGCAACACATTAAGGGGTTAAGCTGGCACATGCCTTATGCCATATTCTACCATGTCAAATATACTTTTTCCTCGTAGACTGCTGATTTTTCTGTTTTACCATCATTTCAAACTGTCAGCAGATAAGAAAGGTATATTAGATTCAGCAGACCAGAACAAATGAGCAGTGTCATCATCACTTGTGCTGTATAGTAGGAGAAAGGACACTTCCCCAGCTCCAAAGGCATTACCTAAACCTGAGGATCGTAAGAGAGATCTGCCATATTGCACATTTGAGTACTCTAGCTACATTTCACAGCCATGTGAACATTGCACATCACAGAATATTTCTGTGAGCTATTCACAGGCCTCCGATTTGTTTTCTCCTGGTGCGGCTAAGGCAAGGAAGTGCTAAGGACTGTTACCTGCAGTACTGATTAAATATTTGCATGTGATTAGCAAAGCAATCTGCAGGAGACGAAGTGGCGATAGACATGTTGCACAATTGTTTGGTTCTGTCTTTTTAATATGCGAAGAACACACTCCAGAATAGACTTTGCAGTCAAGTATTGCTTACTTTGTACCTTCTTTGTATTTACTGACCAGAGTAGCTGCTCTCCTAACCCCTCGGCAAGAGCCAAACCCAGACGTAGCTCTACATCACGAGAGCGACATAACATTTCAGTATCAGTTCACATCAGATTTTTTTTTTTTCAGTGTGTATTTATGTTTGTTACAAATTCCACAGAGGCTGAGAACTGCTGCTCTTAAAGAGTCTGTCATATAACTAACCTGGACATGCTGTAAGGCACACAGGACACAGTCACCCTTCAAACAAGTTCTCAACATTTAGATACTAAAACTCGTTCCTTATGTGACTTGCGGCAATAAAAACATAGCTAGCTAAAGCACAGAATGTTTGCCTAAAGTAACATATCATTGTGTCACTACATAGGAAGAGATGTTTAGTGTAATTCTGTTAAGTTTCAAAAGGTGTTTTGGGTTGTTGTTGTTTTTTTTTTATATATATACAAATCAATCACTTTGACCCCCTTGATTTTTTTTATTTTTGTGGTCGGGTTTTGTTGTACATTTCTCTATACAAAGTTTTTAATGTAAAGTGTTGTATTGACTTGAATTACTGTAAGACTTATTTGTGATTGGAGGGGATTAGGTTGTAGCTTTTATGCTTGTTAAACACAAAACAAAAAGACTGAGCAGTTCTACAATGAAAATGAAAACTAGTTTTTCGTCAAATCAAATATGTCAATACATAATTCCTCTTTTCCTCATGTATTCTCAAAAATACATTGAATAAAGAAAGGAAATTTGTACAAAGTAAAGGTAATATTAGATATCATTATAGACTGACCCCTTCTGCCTCGGTGGACCCCACAACAGTTAATGTGACTTATATGTCTGATCTTTAGCAAGTCCTATGATGTCTGAGGGGGGTATTTAAACACTTACGAGTTGACTCGATCACTGAATTGTGCCAAATTTGATATTTGGCTTTGATAATGAATTTACTGACTGAATTTGACCCAGAGTTTCAAGTTGTTTTTCTCTTTGTAAGTGTTTTGTTGTTAATTGAGGGGGACCACTGTGTAACTGACTGCTGGAATATGTTGTAGTTTGTTTGAAATTTGAAGAGCGTGTGGAAAATGATGGTACAAATCACTGTTAGGGCCTTTTTTTTTGTCTTTTCTGAATTGGTACTTATGTAGAACTAACCTGATGTTGCATTGTTGTCTTGGCAATCACCACACCAACCTCAGGCTCTATGCTAAAATGTTCCTCTTGAGTGTCTTTTCATTTCACTGGTAAGCCTTTAATATACACATCAGACTTACTACAACACAGATACACACATTTATCATGACATATGCACTATAACGATTCTAATCATACTGACTTCTCCATGCATATGCTGCACAGTTTCAGACTCAACATGAAGCATTATTTTCAATAGGTACTTAACTTTCATGTTTTTGAACACATGACAACTTAAGTTTGCTTGATTTAACTTAACACAATATTCCTCATGCCAAGGTGACTTACTTGATTTTTTTTTTTTTTTTTTGTCTGTAGTTAGTCTGTTGTATGTCTGAAAATGGTGAAACTGAAATCAATCTATTTGGCACAAGTCTATTATGTGAAAAACATTCTGAAGTATTTGAGGGAATAGCACATTTTGTAAAAATCTCTATAACAATAAAAGCTAATGGTTTCCATAATTTCCTCAGGCTAATTCATTGTTTCATGACCGTAATGTCATGTTCTCTTTGCCTCTGTTTTCTCCAGTGACCTTGTATTTTGTTTGACACTCGCAGCCCGGGCAGAACCATCTAACCAGAAGTATTATGAAAAGACATAGACTGCTTTTGACAGGACTGAGAACTCATGTTCCTGCCGAGACCCTTCTTCCCCATTCTGTCACAGCACTCGAACGGCATTAGTAGCTAACTCAGGTTCTGAGTTTGACAGGAAGTATACACACATATGATAAATTGACAGAGCAAAGAGACAGTTGTTAAATGTGGCACAGCACAGTACAGTACAGTACAGTACACGTGGTCATTAATGACTCTAGGATTAAACATTTCATGCTGTAGAGGAGCCTTTCCTCTTCTTCTATGACATACATTGGAGCAGAGTGTTGCAAAGAGAGGTGAACCTTCCCAGTGTGTTCAGCTGGGAAGCACTGACAGGAACTGACAAGCACCCAGAGAGGTCATTGTGCTACACACAGCTCCCTGCAGAGGATGGGTTACCATGGAAATGAGTTATTCCAATTCATGGGCACAAGACTATACTGAGCAGGAATAATAAAAACTAGACTTGCAGGCAAGTATAACGGGGTCAAAGCACCCAGACACAGTTTGGACCCGCAGCTTCACCAACAAAAGGCAATTGAGAAGGTGTTTGATCCTCAGCTCCTCCTGTCCACATGTCAAAGAGTCCTTTGGCAAGACACTGAACCCCAGACTGATCTCCATGATCAGACACCACCTGTCACTGTAGTGTCCTGTCACAAAAGGCAGCTGAGAGTCAAATTGTAAAGCACACAGTATTTAAATGAATCCATTTACCACTGTGCTGCTCTAGAAAACATGGCTATACTGTGGCAAGAAAGCAGAAACTACCATCATACCGCTGTAGGTCCTGAATTCACACAGCATCTGGCATGTAGTCTGGACTACCATCCATTTATTAAAAAGAACTCTGAGCTCCATGAAGACTGAGAGAAGAGGAGATGGAGGTAGAAAACCCAACAGAAGAAAAGCAGGCTAAGAATCTCTTAGCTGGTGTTTGACCTTTAAATAATGCCTTCTACGCCCTGAAGCTAACATATAGGGCATAAGATAGTGGGTCAGACCACACAAAGTTGAGTCATTTTATATATTAAACATAGTTATATTATATCAAGCAAAAATATATCTGTTTATATGTAGCTATAAAATGATTAAATATGCACATGATGCCAAAAGGAAAAACAATGAATGCATATTTTTTTAAAAATTGACCAGCACTTGACTTGCAAACCCAACCAAGGTATAATTGAACCCCCAGCTATTTGTGTGACAGGCTTGGTCTGTCTCAATCAGCTATCCACACAAACTTCAGCAGGAAAACAAGAACTTGTTTCAGAATGTATTTCAAAAGGAATACACTGCAACAGAACACTGAATTTATTTTACTGTCAAAATGCCAAAAATTAAAAGAAGTGATTATAAATCATATTAGCCAAAAAAAATAAGCCAATTTCAATGCAAATTATAAAGTGCTTCTTTTCAGTATCTGCTATTTCATCCAGTACTGCAGTTTTCATACTTGAAAACTAATTGAAATGCTAATATGATGATCCTGTTACACAACCTTGCAATGTCACCAAGCATTATGCTGCAGGACATTCAGGACAAAAGTCTGGAGCTAAAAGTCAATAGTACGTGCAAGGCCACATGAAAACGCAGGCTGTTAACACTGATAGTTGCCAGTAAATACTGTATGTTGAACTGCAGTGACCTCCAGTTTGTGATCTTGTGATCTCAAGTGCCTTTAGCTACACAATTACTTTTGTGTCATGTGCACAAACACCACTGTGGGTACTATAAAACAATGAATGAAATGTCCTTCCTGGGGGGGGATCAGTAAAAATACACTGTTTAGTTGGTTTGGACGGAATTTTTAACTGCTTAATCTGAAGGAAATAGTGCATGTGTAGCACATTTTACAGTACGAGATAATTGTTCTGTGTGTCTAAAAGGATGCAGAATCAATCTTAACCTAAGCCTTCATCAAATGATACTATACTACATGAGCACTGTGAGACAAACAGATGCATAAACACATGATTTTCTGTCTCAAAGAACTCATGAGGATTTCTTCCTATAAATAATCCCATAGATATAAATACATGTTGAGAATGATCCTAGTGATATTTTTCAGCATGCTACTGTTTCATCCACTGCAGTATTATTCTTAAAAAGTCAAAGTGGATATGCAAATAAGATAATCCTGTTGCACCACTTATTACGCCTCTCAGATGCTGTTTCACCATGTATTTTGCTCCAAAACCAAGATGAATTCAAAATGACCATCAAAATCCTGACTGGCGTGGACAGGTTTTCAACTCGCAATAGATGGAGCTGATCCAGATGACAACCAGTCACTTAACACCCTGAGCTAAATCCCAGGACAATGGCTTGTGTGCAGTGAGCAGCAGTAGACCACCACTTGAAAAGGACTTAAAGAAATCTCAAGTATCACCATTAGCTCTTGACCAACATACATTAACACGTGATTTTTGGTGTCATTTTGAGTAAGTTTGTAAATCAGGAGGGATTTTTAATGTAGATGAGACAACAAATGTATATACAGGTTGAGAGAGAGATTTTTTCATAATCTGTTTTTTCATCTGATAACAGTTTTACACTTAAAAAGACAGAATAGAAACACAGGTTAGATAATAATGTTGCACCACTTAAATAATTGTGTCTCTCAGATGTATAGTCAAGCATTTTGCTACAAAAACAATATAATGGACAAGTGTGTTTTGGCGGTGCACCAAACCACTGTAGCATGCTCATGGATGTATGCTAACTGCCTTAGCCAAGTTAGCCTGGTAGTGTAGTGTAGTGACTAGAATGCAACACTATGGGCCTTAGTTATGGGCCCCTATAGCCTAATGAGTGCATTTATTTATGTATATTTTAATTCTTCTGTGCGACTTTATCACATTTGTTTCATATTCTTTGGCCACTTGTGGTCAAATGTGAAACAAATGCTGCTGAGCTTGATGCAAGAACACCACAAGGAGTGGTGAAGGTGAGGATTTGAATTAGTTGAATGTGTTTACATATAGGAGTGTGTACAAAGTGCAGGGGAAATATGCAAAGCTGCCGTTTAGAGTTCATTGTTAATGTTTAAGCTCAGGGTGTGTCAGCCGTTTCACTCAGAAAAAGGCCCTCACATTACAACTAAAACCTAATTCAAAAATGTCAATTATTGACATTTTAGATTGTGTTAATTGTTCTTTTTTAATCCATACAAGTTTAAATAAGTTTCATTCATTTGGGACCTACATGAATTAGTTCTTCTAGATCATCCTTTTTGTAGATTGTTGTAAAGAGGAGGGAATGCATCAGTGTGGTCACAATAGTCCAGGTGCATTTGTGCAGGAAAATAGGCGACATGTACAAAGTTCAGGACATTCAAACAATCAAAATGGAAAGTAAAATATATGTACACATCACCATGAAAACCTTAAGGACTGACCTCTGACTGAAGCTCAATACTGAATACTGATAAGGCAATGAAATATTAGATTTCTCAGAATTGGACTAGGGTTAATATAATGTGTGTACATGCCATAGATCTGCATCTGAGTGTGTGTACGGGTCTGTTGGCAAGCATCATTAGATCACTAGGGTGTGAAAGTGGGGAATAACGTTTCAGTGCTCTGGAGGTGATCTGAATATAAATGAGGCTACATTTCTCTCTTTGTAACAAACATAGTTAATATTAATGAACATTGCAGTAAAGAGTAATAACATTTGAAGCAAATCATACTGTTTGTTCTCTGATGTTTTCTGCCGCAGCACAGATGTGACTCATACAGCTCAGGGGTCACAGGTCCTCTCTGGATCAGCAGGTCTGATCTGCTGAGGTTAAATCACAATTATGATTCAACCTCAGCAGATCAGTCCTGCAGAGCGCGTCACTCTGATGGACGGTCCAGGTCAAGGCCACACTCAACATTACCGTGCTCTTTTTTTTTTTTTTTTTTTTTTTTTTTTACACCGGTGACAGTTTTGTTTTCTTCATGAGATGT
This sequence comes from Euthynnus affinis, assembly GCA_029490765.1. Classification (NCBI taxonomy): domain Eukaryota; kingdom Metazoa; phylum Chordata; class Actinopteri; order Scombriformes; family Scombridae; genus Euthynnus; species Euthynnus affinis. The sequence continues at coordinate 9,585,390 of CM055848.1, forward strand.
ATTTCCATGGGGAGCAGTGACATATGATGCAAAAGGATAATGACATTACAATTTACAATCTATGTGTATTTTCAGTGTGCAGTGTAGGGTCATTTAGTCAACATGCATCAGTATTTTAGAAATCTTCTAAAAAAGAAAGAACTGTAGTCTAATTATTCCTGTGAGATAAATGTATTCTTACACAAATATCCAAGAAAATATCAGCCCTTATATTAAGACTTTCATATTATGATTATTATTTGACATTGCACACACATCCAACAGCAGTAACATAGAAACATTTTTCTGTACTGACTCTCATGACCTTTGCAGTTCCTGCTTCCTCGGTCAAGCGAGTCAAGTCGATTGCAAAAACTATAGATACAAGGATGTATATGTGTTTTACTTTGCCACAGGCGTTTTTCATCGAAGACAGTTTGATATGTGGAAGTGGGAAAAGCACAGGTGTGACAATAAACATAGTGATGGTGACTCCATTTAGACAAATATAGTGTACTTCGGCTTTCACAAAATAGAAAGAAAGGAACAATTAACATCGGCTTATTTCTATATGGGCAACCATGAGACATACCATGCACATAGAACAAAATGTAATAAAACTTTAAACCTCATGAGGAATGTATGTGGTTATGACTGGGGGCTGATAAACTATCACTGTTAATTATACTTTATACTGAACACTAATAAGGTCCCCTGTTGATTATGGATGTATAGTATATGGAAAAATATGTGAAACTATTTTACAAATATTAAAATAGTTAATAATTAATTTTAATAAATATGGGAACTGAGACAGGGCAAGAATGGAGTTAAAATAACTACAGAGCTCAGGACAGGACTTCAGTGAAATCAGAAGGGGGTTGATCGGTTATATAATACAGGCAATATTAGGAAATAGCCTAGGGTGAGATTTTTGTCGTTGTTTTTAATTTATGTGTTTGTTTTGTTTTTCTATAGACCAATCAATGCTATGAATATACACACTCCGATACAGTAGGTGGCGGTATGCACTTTTAAAGTTTGTTTGTGTCCGCCAATAAACACGAGAAAGAAGAAGAAGAAACGTAATGAGACGAAGAAGAAGAAGATAGCTGTGCGTCCACGGCGCCATCTATCGACTAATGCGGAGTAACGCAACAACATTGAAAACAAACATGGCGCCGTCGGTGAGCACCTACTGCTGATATTCAGACTTTTTCCAGTCAATAAACTTACTTAACTAGAGACAGCATCGTCGAAAACAAGGTGAGTAACAGCTAGCTGTAGAAACTTTAGCATGCCACTGTGGTTATGTAGCTCAGAAAATGCTAATATTACCAGACAGCAATGTGACCCTAAAATAACAGCCGCTATTAGCTTGTTATGACCTGACTGAGACTATTTCGCTTAACAAAATTGAAAAATTATTGTTAATCTCCGCTAGAGTTTGTTGTTTAAAGTTTTAAATAACGTTGAGTCTTACAAACGTTACAACCCCAGCTGAGAATAATTTTTATCTAATAATAATAATAATAATAATACATTTTTATTCATAGGGAGTTTTTCGGTGTACTCAAAGACACTTTACATAAGTTGAAATTATGATAGAAATCATCACACTAAAACATATTTCATGTTACGGTATTTTCTGTATATAATGTTTTTTCATAGTGTGTTTTGATGGTATAGTTTTTGAGATTGAGGCCTATGAGTCACACGCTGTCAATTTGCATACATAATATCTTATTGTTGGGTCATTTTGTACTGTATAGTGTGATAATGTTATGATACACCTTTGGCTGCAGTGTTGTGATGTGCAGTGTCTCCTGCAGGCTCATGTCCAGGCTGGCGGTGGTGTGTGGGGGGTCCAGAGGCATTGGGAAGGCTGTGTCCCGCCTGCTGGCAGAGAGGGGCTGCAGGCTGGCCGTTGTCTCCAGGAACGAAGATGCTGCCCGAGCCACTGTGTCATCTCTACATGGAGGTACACTGCTGTACTGCGTGTGTATGCACAGACACATGGATACATGCACACCGACATATATATTCTGTGTATCTACATATATGTTTCAATAGGAAAGATTTAAACCTCATGCAATGAACCTCAGTCACTGTTATCTTTCTCTCTCACTTTCCAGTCATGGACTTTTCAAGCCCTTTTGGTTTTGCTAATGTTTTTATTTCCTCGATAATGCAAGCTCCATGAAATTTAAGCAATTACAAAGAATGCCACATTGTTTTCCCTGCTGAGTTGATCTCACTACAAAAGATTTTCTTTCATAAGCCAGACCAAAATTAAATAAATGTTGAAATTTTGAATTCACATACTGCAAAAGCAAATCTGATGCTGACAGTCTGCCCACAGTTTCCTGCCAGACCACACACAGAAACAGTGCAAACACACTGTGGCTTATCTTTTACTTTTATGCTGTACAATAAAATAAATGCAGACCTACAGTACCTGCAGCTGTTGCAAACAGTTTGCAGTCCTATAACTGTCATTTTACTCACAGACCCTCTGCATCTGCCCTCTAGCTGACCATATGGCTTTCAGCTGCGATGTCTCCAAAGAGCAGGAGGTGCAGAAAACCTTTGAAACGATCCAGAAGACCTGTGGAAACATCTCTTATCTTGTGAACGCAGCTGGCATCAACAGGTGAGCTCTCACTTGAGCGGACTCTAGCGCCCTGCTGTATCTGCTAAAGTACATATGGGCATATTTATAAATGGATTTAATGCTTTTTATAGAAGAAACTTAAGCAGACTTGTATTACTTTGAGTCTGTGTTTGTTCAGGGATGCTCTGTTACTGAGGACTAAGCCGGAGGACATGGTGGCTCTGCTTCACACCAACTTGCTGGGCACCATGCTGACCTGCAGAGCAGCACTGCGCAGTATGCTGCACACCCAGGGAGCTGCCATTGTTAATATTGGTATTTACTGCTTCAACAGCAGCCATGAATAATATTTTCAATTTGGTCACAAGGTGGCAGTGTGTATCACTGCTACTCATTAGAGTCATTTTTGATGGATAACATGAGTATTTTTCCATGTTTTAGACCATTTACTACAAACCTCTTACTGCCAATCTGCTTTTTATAAATAAAATACATTATTAAATGAATGGTGAGAAGTTTGAAGATATTTTTTTCATCAGTTAACAATATCACTTTAGGATAATTCACTTAAAATCAGGGACATCTGCAACACTCAAGAATTCAGGATGGTTGCTAATTAACCAGTATTGAATTTGCATGATGTGTAATAAAAAAGAATCATCTGTAAATTGATTTTATTAGTATACAGACATAAATTAAAACCAGTGGCTGACTAGAAGGTAGGAAAACCTCACCCATCAGTGTGTTTTTGGCTGTAATGTAAATTATAAATGACTTGTACTACGTGGGTTAAAACACTAATGGCCCTTTAAGCATAATAGCTTCAAATAGTGGCTTCCTACCAGGAGTTTATTTTGAAATGTTTCTGTCAAGTTCTTAATGGTTGTCTGCTTCCTGTTTGCAGGCTCTGTTGTGGGCCTGAAAGGGAATGCTGGCCAGTCTGTCTACAGTGCCAGTAAAGCTGGTCTAGAGGGCTTCACGCGCTCCCTAGCTAAAGAAGTCGCTTCACGTAACATCAAGGTGAACCTGCTGGCTCCAGGTACAGTACCACTCCACCTTTCCCTCTCTGTCCAGCACCGTCTCTGGCCTCTTTTTCTGTCATCATATTTGTCTTTTTTTTTTCATGTCCCTGCTCTCTCTCCCTTCCAGGTTTCATTCGCACTGACATGACCGCAGGGCTGAAGGAGGAGGACGGGGTGCGCAGCATCCCAATGGGGAGATTTGGCGAGCCGGAGGAGGTAGCCCAGGCTGTCCTCTTTCTTTTGGAGTCGTCCTACATCACAGGACAGGTGCTGGTGGTGGATGGAGGGCTGCAGCTGGCCATGTAGAAAACAAAACCAGAGTGAATGTCTCAATCTGCCTTTTCTTGATGCTCGATGTTACTTGTGACTGAGGAAAAATGAACACTTTGCACTTAACAGGGCTTCATGGCTGAAGATGAATGTTGCCTGCGGACACATGAAATTCAGGGTCATATCCGGTAAGCCATCGAACTGTGACATACAGTTACTATTATCCGTATCAGCTGTTTTCTTGTCAGAATCCTTTCTGCAAAATACAACAGCGCTACCTAAAGAATGATCAGAATGTTTGTACAAGTTGTAAAAAAAAAAAAAAAAAAAGCTGTTACTTTTTGACTCAAACACACATTTTGCAGAGGATCACTGTCCTGCTGCTCTCTGCCTTTCTGCTGAGTCACTCTGTCCAGCCACAGTAGGCGTGGCCTGATGTGTGTGACAGTCATGACTAACGCTGCTGACTCCAGATTGTCTGGCCGAGTCCAGACCTCCGTGCCCTGAGGTCCTAAATTTGATCAGTAGATTTAACGCTGTTGGTCTTTTTCCATGACTGTAATGCGGCCGACACTGATCGCAGTGCTCATGTTTTGTTCCCCCACCTCCCCTGGGAGACCCCCTCACAGCCGGCACATGTTGCCCCTCCACCAGCGGCCCCCTGAGCCCACCTCTGGAGGGGCCTGTCGAGGGGCCAGGCATGTTGGGCTGCAGCTGGAGGAAATTAGAGGTGGAGGTGGGGGGGGCTGATATTTTTAGTTCTGGGAATGTTTTGAGTGTCTGGTTACAGCTCTGGTCCTCCAGTGTGGATGGATGGGGTTGGAGGTTGGCTGTCATGCTCAGTGATGAGATCTGAAATGCTGCGTTGCTTGTTAGTCCTCCAGTTCCCCTCACTGAAACACACTGTTAAATGTGTACTTGTATCCGAAATGTTTGATTTTTGATTAAAGAATTGGATTACTTTGTACTCCGATTAGCATTCTGAGCAAATTATTATTATTTTTTTTTTTCAAATGATTATATATTTCCACTGTGACTGATAATGTGTTTTTTGGCATTCTGGTATTGTTTTAGGAGGAGCCTGCCAGTCTATAAAAACATCTCACGCTGTCTCTGAAGAGTTTGATTTTTATTAACTTTCATAACCTAAAATAATATCAGGAGAACAATCCATATACAGGCATTGATTGGCATAGAAATGTGCAGTAACAGTAACAGTCAGCTGATGCAAGCTCTGAACAGACACAGAAAAAGATGTCCACTTTGTATAGTATTACAGAGGTGACAAAAATAGTAGATATAAATATATCTTGCTTTTCACTTTTCATCAGCTTAGAGTGTTTGCTGCCCCTGAATACCGGAAAAAAGTTGTGTTTTTATACATCCTGGTAAAGATTGTTTGGCATTGTACAAGTGTCCAAAAATAACATGCAAAGAAGTTGTGTTTGCATTAAGCCTAAAAGTGATTTAAGGCAGTAAATATATTTATAAAACTTCATGATACAGAAAAGATAGTTTTATCGGTGAACGTTTGACAAAAAAAAAAAAAAAAAAAAGGTTGCTGATATAAGTTATGTCAAGATTGTTGGGAAAGTAAATAGTCTTTTTTTTTTTCATACAAAAATAAACTGGACAATCTGTGATGCGTGTGACAAATACACTGAAACCTTTCACAGCACCCTCTCTTGAGTGAGAACATTTCAATTCACACCACTAAAATAAACCATCAAAGAAAGAAAGAAAAAAAAAAAATCACCAAAATGACCCGCCATCACCAAAGTTTTTCATATATTCCATTTTTCAACATCACGACTGTCGTCTTCACCACTGCCACACTTGCTGCTTCGCATCCCTCTATCAAATGATCACTTACCACATTAAAGTTGATGTCCATCACAAAAACCTGCTTTTTTTCCGTCACTGTCTCGTTCTGTGTCTGTTGAATCCAACCTTTTCTAAATTTCTGCTGCACCCACAAACAATCCCACAGATCTCACTCGTGTGTAAACATCCTTTTCCCCCTTTTGCTAAAAAACCCCCCCACTAAACATACTGTTTGTAAGGCCCGGCCTTGTCCAATATCTGTAATACTATGCTAATCTATGACTTGACAACACTGAGACTGTATGATACTCTAACTACAATCAGATACTGTAGATATCAGCACTGTGCCACACAAGCCCACATAATAAAAGTTTGTGTTCTGGGTTCTCTCCTTCATCAAAGCTACGATGCTTTGAGTCATTCAGTCTCTTAAAGTCATCTTTTCTCCGGCATGTCCCACGTCTACACATAGTTGGATGGAGTGCTACTTATAGATGCAGTATTAGCCTGTGTATTGTAAATGGCACCACTTGAACATGCATAGTAATTCTATGTTTCATTTCAACTTGTTTTTTATCTTTACATACATGAAAGGCACTTAAACAGGAAACCATACAGTTCATGAAACGTGAGAGAGCATATTTATGAACAGTCTTTTCTCGTGGTAAACACTTCAATCACTTTCCAGGTCCAGTTGATAAAATGAAGCAAACTTGATGAATTCTGTAATATCATGGTTTGTGTCATACTATAAAAACATGAAAACACCGCCTCTCTCTGCCCACCGACCCTTTAGTTCTGTATCTGCAGTTCAATGATAGAGTCCCTCAGGCGGACAAGGTTATAATCTGCCCTTCCTCGCCATCATAAAGTATCTGTTTCAGGTGTACTGGGAGTAAGGGCAGCTATAAGCGTTTTTTTTTTTTTTTTGTGTGTGTGTGTGGTGACGTGGTCATCCTCGCGCCTTCCTGTGGTCTTTACAGGTCGTCACTCTCCACCAGGCCACCGGGTGGCAGTGGGCTGGAGTCAGGGAAGAAGGCCGCCTTCACGTCCAAGCCTCTCTCTGTCAGTGCGGCGTAGCGGCTGGTGGAGGGGCGCACCTTCTTGGGCTTAGGGAGGTTAGGCTGCTGCCACTGAGCTGGAGATGGAGCAGAGAGGGTTGAATGTGTAGAAAGGGAAGTAAAAACACACAAGAAACGCTTCATTCGATGAGCAGCGTGTGTTTTAGAGTCTGAACTTACTGTGAACATCGAGGCGTGCAGTGCTGGATACGATGCCGGCGTCATTCTTGGCTGACACGGTGTACCAGCCAGCGTCTTCTTTCATGGCTGGCTGGATGATCATGCACAGGTAGCCGCAGTTGTCCTGGTGCATGCTGGGAAAGAACATTGACACAAATTTAGGGGAGGTTCTAAATATTCTGTGGTCATATTTGAGTAAAAATGTAGGCTGAAACAATTATCGAAAAGTAATAAAAGTGCTGTTTGGTCTTTATTTGTTTTATTCACCTGACTCTGTCGGTGTTGTGAGTGAATGATTCATTCTCCCTTTTCCAGAAGATTTGTGGGTAAGGAACCCCTGTGACACGACACTCCAGTCGCACGGGATGACCCTCCGCCACACTCGTGTTCTGCAGCTTCTCGACGAACGAAGGGGCCTTGTGCATCTCTTTAGCTGTGGAGAAAGTGTGTTCTTAAGACGTGTTCTGGCTCCAAATCATGTCAACATGTCTCCGCTTCGCCCGTGTTAGCTGCCACATGCAGGGATTGCGTATGTTTCTGTTTACCTGCAACAATGAGTTCCAGGTTAAAGGAGTTCTGGCCGGCTCGGTTGCTGGCGATGCAGGTGTAGATCCCTGCGTCACGGCTAGTCACGGGCTCGATGACCAATGAGTGCACGCCGTTTTCCCGAACCAGCATCTTGTGCGCTGAGTCTGGGCGGATGGTCTGTCCATTCAGCTGCCAGATGAGGTCAGGAGTGGGCAAGCCGCTCACCTACAGAAAAAAAAACAAAAGAACATTAAAATCCGCTGAATGCTTGAAAGCTTGTTCGTAAAGTGAGCAAGTTTGCTTGGAGTTTGTGCAGTCAGCGCTTGTTTTCGTTGGAGAAACTGAGTATATTAGCTGCATGTGTTCTGTGGGGGCAGTGCGTGTTTATTGGAAGTATGAAAACAGCAGTGTTTGGTTAATCTGTCTGTGTTGTGTTTGTCTGGAGGAGCCTGGTCGCCTGCAAGCTTTGTCATGGCAATAAACCGCCCTGCCAAAAAGCCCAGTTGCTCTTTTCAGAGAAAATCGACACCTGCTCCACCCCACCCCGCTGGAAACCATGCCGCTGCGGATATATATGTGTGTTACAAGTATGAACAGATATCACAAAGGAGTAGAGACTAGACTAAGCTTTGATAAGTAATTTTGGAAGCAGCCCAAATTCACTTTCTGCAGTCGGGACATTTTTAGCGTGGAAAGTTTGGAAACCTACAAACGATCTGGAAATAAATATTTGCTATAAATATCTTTGACATTAAGAGCTCAGAAGGAATGGAGACTCAGTTTATTTTTAATGAGCATAAAAAGACGGTCTTTTTATAGTGAGTTAATTGCGGGTCTGTTTTCTTTTATTATATGTAACTGTTTCAAAGAGTTCCTAAGTGCTGAAGGCTGCAAGGAGGCGAGGTGAAGACGGAGAGGATGAAGAGATGAGAAGGAGGAGGAGAGGTGGGAGAGGTGTGGGGGGGGAGGTGGGAGGGATAATTGCAGAAAACCTGATCCTACTTAATCCCTGAAATGTGACACCTCTGTATTCTCCCTGTCTGCTGCGAGCCATTCATAACCCAAGGAAGTGATGAAACATCTCGTCTCCACTAGTTTTTAATTCCCTAAAAAAAAAACAAAAAAAAAACTGGAATGCACAGGATGGGAAATGTTTCTTTGGCAGTGCTGACACGGAGCCTCCCTGAAAGCAATACAGACATTGAATTAAAGGGCGGATCTGAAATGGGTTTCTCTATTACTATGATTAACATATTCTCTTTGGTGCGGGCATTTTTCTTCTCCACTCGTTTCTCTGCTATTTTAAAAAAGTCTTGCTTTCTTTCCTTTATCAAAGAAAGGATACCTTCACCTAGAGTATATTAGCACAGTAGGTTAAATCACAGTAGGAGTTTGGTTGTTGGCTAAATTATCCCATTAAACTAAACCTGCTGTAAGTAAAGAGGCAAAGGCTGAAAGTAAGCAGATTTTGACATAAGATTTCCACAAAAATGGCCTTGAAACTGCGGTCATATAAAAAAGGTCTTCGTATTAAAGTTCGTAGCTTGACATGCCATACTAGACCAAAACACAGTGTACAATTTGTTCTTTTCTGCTTTTAAGTTTTAAAAATGTCCTTCGGAAGCAGCACCGTGTCAACTTGTATATTGTGAGAGCTGACCAAAACCCTCCAGTGACTCCTTATAGTGAAGCTGTATTGTGATTATTATCAAATAGATTTTTGTGAGCAGGTAATTTAACAGTTTTTTGAGTAGATTAGGTTGGACTCTCAGCAGTAAGAGGCATGTATCTACCTTGCAGTCCATCCTGCACAGTCGGCCCTCCTGCACGATGAGGTCGCCGGGAGCCTGCAGGAAGTGAGGGCGGAAGTGACGCTCTTGGATGTTATCGTTCTCGTCACCGCTGTCTCTAGACCTGGACCTGGGCCTGATACACGGAGGGAAACATACAGTATTTGACATTAAAAAAAATCAACATCTGGGTTTTTTGGAAGCATTTTTTAAACTTTTTTTTTTTAAAGTGGAATTTTACCATAAAACTTAACGGTGTCAAATGTATTATTTACTTTCCACAGAGACATTCTGTTTTAATTTGTTCAATGTAAACTCCCTTTGGACCATGAAACCCAATGCTTTTTGGGGAAACATACATATTTTCTGAGTGAGAACACATTTGAAACATTTCTGAAACACATGCAATACTCCTTTAAATATAAAAACTCTCCAGTCTGCTTTCCACATTCATGCTCCCTTTAATATTTCCACTTTCAAAGACATAATATGAACTCCTGAGGCCTTTTAGTCTTTGTTTCCTGCTCTGGCATCCGTTCACTTGCTCTTTCTTGATCTATGAGAGTCTCCTTCAGCCTTGTATTGCAGGTCAGAACCCCAAGGTGTTCCTGTGATTCTGCTCTATAACAACAATGACATCAGCACCCTGCGTGCACGTCAGCCAGGGAGGGAAAGAGAGTGGGAGACAATGATTGTGATCTCCAACTCCAATCTTCTCACTCAAAACATCTCTGAGCTCTTATCTAATCAGGGAGTGTTCATCTAGATAACAGATAACAGGTGTTTTTTTCTAAGGTCTGTGAAGGGTGTCTGCCATCTGAGTGTCTGTGATCTTCTATGCATTTTTCAATATCTGGGCTTGGATGAATGCGTACTGTATATACAAGGTCATTAGAGCAATGAAAAACAGAACAGAGCCAACAGGTGTTCCCTCTCATTAACACTGAGCTTTTTCTTTCCCAATAGGACAGTTCAACAAAGGGGGAAACTATGATTCAGCTCACAACAAACATTTGTGTAAATGGCAGCTTCTTGGAACATTTTACGTCAGAGCAACACACTTGTAAATCCGCGCAGGAGTATGAGCGAGCACAGGAGTCGTGCAGATGGTGAACAGCCTGCAGCACATGTGCCAGCCAGCAGCTCCAGCTTGTGAATAAAATACCAAGAAAGAGATTTCATCTGTCTGTTTTTTTTTCTCTCTCTCTCTCTCCTTCTCCTGCTAATCAGCGAAGCCTCACCTGCGCATGTGTCCAGGTGTGGAACGCTGGCTGCGGCCTCGCTGGTTCACCGCCTGGACCATCATCCTGCCAGTGCAGCTCACCCTGCCCTGTGAGGGGGAAGAGAGACACAGAGAGAGAGAGAGAGAGAGGGAGCTTATGAAGTGTTGACACTCTTCTGTACCACAAGTAGTAGTCAGATTGTGAGGAGGAAATAAAATGTGAGTGTTAGAGCTGGAGAGGCTGTTAGAAAGCCTGTAGCACATGAACTTTTGACCCCTCACGAGGGCTTTAGTGACTTCCTGTCTAATTCAACGCCCTCTTCCTTTTCAGGCCGGAGACCGTTATCTTGATACTCGTTTTTCTCTCGCTAATGAGGGCTGATGTCTGCTACAGGCAGCCAAACAGGCGTGTATATGCATTGTTGTTTCATGGAAAGGTGCAAAGAATCTTCATTAATATCCCATGCCATGTTTTATGTTTTTTTTTTTTTCCAGAGCTAGGCCCCCGCCTGCTCACCTCGGGGTTGCCTGCCATGATGGTGTAGTTTCCGTCATCATCCAGCGAGGCTGCAGCTGTGTGCAGAGAGCAGGTTCCATCAGCGTCACGGCTGATTCTGTAGTGCTCGCTCCTCTTGGAGATCTGCTTGCCATCTTTAAACCAGTAGACCTGTGACACAAGGTTAGAAAGAACAGACGCAAAAATGAAATATCATTTTTTTAAAAAATGTTTTAATCTGATGCTCTAATGCTTTTTTTGCCTCTATCTTTTTGCTTTTTGTCATCACTTCACTGCGAAGCCTGTCATCACCATGTCATTAATTCGGACGGAGCCAGGCAGCCAGCCCAGGCCGGTGTGAGTTCTTATCACAACACTGAGCATATGTGCAATATCTACACCCTCCATCATCAACATCACACGTCAGCAACTCCCAAGAAAGGAAGTTAAGCCATCATGAATGCCTCAAAATTACTAAATATTTATCTGCTATTAGTAATCAGGACATCACCTTCACCAAGTATGTATAATCATTCAAGGTGATGAAATTCTTTCAGTGACATGTCGAAACTCCCACCTTTGGTTTTGGATCTCCGTTAACCTTGCAGGAGAAGGTTACAGGCATGCCCTCAAAGACTTTGAAGTGTTTGAGTTTCTGGTTGAAGGATGGTGCCACCCCATGGCCAGCAGAGTCTTCGTCATGCTGCACGTCGTCATCTGACTCCTCCACCGGAGAACGCTCCAGACGGAATTCAATCTCGCTGATCAGGCGCTGCTCAAAGCTGGACACTTTGTATTCCTAAATGCCAGAAACAGAAAAAGAGAACGATTTAAAAAAAGACAGAAGAACCAAGCTTAGTGATCAGTAGTGAGAGTGGTTTGTGTGATCACGTGGCAAAGGCAAGCACATTTAAAAGCGTGCAATGTCTGAAGAAAGCTACACCCTCATCAACCTGTTTTCATTGTCAACCAAACTACCAACTTTCTCCCAGTTTCCTAATTCTCTCTCTATCCTGATGAGCCACTCCTCCTACCCAACATCTCCATCAATCTGTCATCACTAGATCTCTGCTGAGGCAGAGGGAACATCTGCAGAGTGGCATGGTCTGATGACACATCACAAACATAATGACAGGCCTCAGGCACAGCTGCATAGCCAGCATTTATCCTCTGACTCTGCTGCTCATAAGGACAGCAATCACACAAGTGGCCTGTCCTGCTCTAGTGAGGCATTATCCTATAACAGAAGTGAGGCAGCTACTGCAGCATGAAACATTAAAGTAATTATCGTGTTCATCTTTTATAGTACTTTAATTTCAAATGCATTGTAGCAGTAACATTGCAGCATGCGTTGCGTGACGGTAGCAGATTAAGTATAATCGGAGTAAAACCAAACGTGCTTGTGTTGCATTCAAGCCTGAACATGCTTCAGTATCTGAATCAATTCATATTACACATACTGAACAACAACATACAGTAAGTAAAGGCTACAGAGGTCATGTTCCACACATGCTCAATCTGTGTCATCATCTGTTGGGTTTACCAGACACACCTGCCTTTGAACGGGCTAAACTGTGAATATGGAACCACAGTGACTAAAAAACGGATCCTCTATTGCTGCCTTTTGTTTGCCAGTTGTGTTATCAGCTAATTTCCCACACCCGATCCTGTTCTGTTTGAAGTGAACACATCCAAAGCTTTTGGCGTGACTTTGTGTGCAGAACAACACATAGGGAGTGTCACACAGAGTGAATGAAAAACCAGAGAGAGAGACAGAGTGGAGAGAAACAACAGTTTCATTAACCTTTTGAGGGAAAGATTCTCTATCTGATGACTTTCCTCCCTGTTGAGAGAAAATAAGAGGTTTTATGTGTGTGTTCTCAGCGTCTTTCAGTGTGTATAATCTTACCTGCTCCCAAAAGGAAAGACACAGCATCAAAACAACAAAATACATCCTACACAGCTGACTCATGATACATTGGCACTGATGCATTTCCAGAAACATTTCCAGAGCCATGCAGTGCTGCAGTGCCCCAACCAATCCCCCTCATGCCAACAGACAGCATCACTCTGGGACAGCATGGTGTTAACTTGATTTAATCTGTCAGTGGGGACAAAACTTGTGCTCTAGTGAAGTTCATTATATCTGCACCGTGATGTGGACCAATCAGAGTGTGCTTCCTGTTAAAGGAGGATGCAACGTGATTCAGAGCCAATTTAGTGTCGGTGAGCGTTCTGTTTTGTCCATTTAATCCTTTGACTGATTGATAGAAAGCAAATAAAGGGAAAACTTAGACAGGCTTCAATCTTTACTACTGTGATGGATTATTGGGCCTAATTTTAAATGAGAAAAATGTGATTATAAATATGATTCAAACAAATAGTTCCTTCTATAGAAGGAATAAGCCTAGATAAAGGATTAATTAAACCTTTGGTGCACAAAAAACTGTATTTTCCTTTAAATGGTAGTTCATCTATAATTAAACAATCAAAAAGTTCTGTGGAAATGCAAAAATAGCACTTCCACAGAACTTTTTGGTGGCTTGCTAGCAGGCAAATAGCCACATGAACTTTCGAACACTGTATGTTTGCAGCAACGCTGGCTTCTAACGGGTTTGCATAAACAGAGCTTTTTATGGAGGGCTCTGGAGGACTTGGACAATGTTTATACTCTGCTTTCATAACTCGCTGTTCAGCAGTGTTTACAGGTGTTTATGGAGTGTTTACTCTGATTCAACAGTGTGTAAAGGAAAGCCCGTGGTCATAACACAGAGATGATACCGGGGACGTATCTGTGGACAAAACAGAAAGGTGCTTCTGCCGTACACATGCAACAGTGGGATTTGTTTTTTGTAAAAAAAAAAGTCAATAGTACTAGCGTAGACATGTTGGTCAAACGTTTCCATGCCTGCACGATTTCAGGTGAGAGTGCATATATGCGTGATTTTCCCCTCCAGATGTGTGGATCCTAAAAAAAAAGAGCCCCCGTACCTGTGTGACCTGTGGCTCCTCCTCTGAGTCCTGTGTGTTTAAGACTGTGGCAGCGTTGTCAGCACCCAGCAGTCTGCGAGCCATCTTCTCCTCATAGGTTAACCTCTGGAAGCAGGGATTAATGGGGGTCAGCGCAGGTTAGTGTGTGAGTTGCACAACACACACTTAATACACACAGTCAGCTAGCTACAGTATCTTGTGTTAATCAGGGATGGAGAAAACATTATGGATTTATTTTGAGGGAGCATGAAACAGAAGCTTGTTTATGTACATTTTTATGAGGAGCGGTTTTCTTTCATGTACAGTTCTATGACTTGTTGGGACGCTTGTTAATCTGTGTTAATGGCGCTCTCATTCTCTAATTGCCTGCAAACACACAGATGTTTCAGTAATTGAATAAGGCTTGAAAACACACACACACACACACAAACACACACACACACACACCTGTTGACCATTGCTTATGCGCTCCTCTTTAAAGCGCAGTTTTCTCTCCAAGTCCTGGATGACGGCGTCCTTGGACCCTTGGATGTCTGAGTCAGAGGCGATGCGAGGTGTCCTGCTACCCGAGGACTTTCTGGGAAACGCTTTGCTGTAGAGGGGCAAAACAGAAACATTTGTCAACAGAGTGGTGGCTCGCCGCTCCGTGACACACACACACACACATTATCTCGAATGTCGCAGTTCCTCTTCCCTCTCTAGCTCCTTTGCTCCCTCTCTGACTCTCTCACATCCACCCTTATCTGGACTTGTCCAGCTATGGCATTCCACAATGTGTCTTCTTATCTCTCACAACTCTAGCAGGAATGCCAGGGTGAGAGGGGGAGTACAGCAGTGAGTGAGGGGCTGATGAAAAATTACTGGCAAAGAGCTGAAGGTGGAATGTCCTTGATGCGGGGAGAGAAAAAAAAGCAAATTTCTCCCTACAGATAAGCCATCAGAAGATGATTTTCTACACAACAAGAGCACAATATTGCAGAGCCCAGCAACATATCAGCTGGACTCTATGAAGTGATAGATCTTGACAGAGAGATACCCTGCACCTTGGCAGAACATATACGCAAACTACGATACAGAACTCTGAGTGTTTATTTGATTTTGACACACCTTTCACTCTGAGGCCCTCGTGTATATTTTCTTACCGTACGGGGTCTAAAGCTCTTGTAGCTTGAGCTCACTTTTGTCTCTATGTGTGTGGGTTTATGCGTGTTTAAAAAGGACTCTTTAGTTAGAGTTTTCCTGTAAACATGCTGAATAAAAATGTAAACATGTCATCTTCCATCTAGCTGTAGACATCCCGCCTCCAACTGCCAGCAGGTTGATCGCCTGAGACACATTATCCCAGGTTTGATGCTGTGTATAAAGAACTTACAGAACTTTACGTAACTTGACTGACACTGTAAAGAAAGCTCTGTGTGTAAATGTGTGTGTAAGGGTGACTCACACAGTCCCGTTGCCTTTAGGAAGGCCCAGGGCATTAACGATAGGACTGCCAGGTGAGGAAGGTGTGGCGGGCAACACTGAGGACAGGAAGCTGGAGGCTGGAGACGGAGGGACGGAGGAGAAAGGCGAGGACAAATCTGAGTTGGCTGGAGACATGGGCATGGGTGGAGGTGGTGGAGGCGGGGGAGGAGGGAAGTCTTGGGCGGGGCCTGAGGGAGAGGATAGGTTACTGGAACTGAAGAAGGGTGGCGGTGGAGGCGGGAAGGAAGGAGAACTTGGGGACTCCAGGCTGCCGGCCTTGGTGAAGGGGGGCATGGTGACCCTGTTGAAGGGCTTGTGTGGGGTGGGAGGAGACATGGGGGAGGACAGGCTGGACCCTGAGGAGCCTGAGGACTGGGTGACGTAGTTAGCCCCCCCAGGGCTCTGAGCAGCTATGAACTGCTTGGGCCGGGCGTAGTTGAAGGTGCTGGCCTGCATGGCTGCGTTGCTCTCCAACTCCTGGAAGGAGGGAGGAGGGGGGAGAGGTGGAGTTGATGGAGCAGGTGGAGGCACTTCTTGAGCTGGTTGCAGGGCTGGAGGCGGGACTTCCTGGCCTTGCTGCTCCTGCTGTTGTTGCTGCTGCTGCCAGTTGGCTGCTTCCTGCTGCTCCAAAAGAATCTGGTCCTGCAGCTGCTTCAGCTGAGTGGCGTTCCTGCAAAGAAGAAACATGCTCATCAGTGACACAATCACAAGCTAAAGTCATCTTATATTTTCTTAAAGCATTTTCAGTCTTTATGGGGGAAGGGGAGAGCTCTGTAATAAAGTAACAGACTTGTAAAAATGTTTCAAAAGAATGCGGCTGTTTTCAATTTGTGCATGACACCATAGGCTGGTCTCTATCCAACTGTAGTCAGAACACAACGGGCAGAAATGTTGGATGCCAGATGTGAGAATAATCAATGTGTGTGTTAAAATGCCAATCAGAGTGTTGGGGGGGGGCATCCCAGTCAGGAAGAAAGACAACAAGTTGTGAAGATGTTAATTATTAAAGATATGAAGAGGTTTGAGGATGACATCAACACACGGCCATCAGTCTGAGGGTTTTGAGCAGTTGAAGTGAACTGTTTTTCCTCTGAGCTGAAGGTGATAGCTTGTCAGGCCTGAGGTTCAGAGAAAGTAGTGGTATGTGTACGATGTGTGTGTGTGTGTGTGTGTGTGTGTGTGTGTGTGTGTGTGTGTGTGTGTGTGTGTGTGTGTGTGTGTGTGTGTGTGTATGTGTATGTGCATGTGTGTGTTCTGGGAAGGAAACCACTGCACCAGCAGCACAGCCTGATAGGTTATCAGCCCCTAGCCTTTAACAAAGACTTGTTAAAGAGCCAGCCTGTTGACAATACATCAAGTATGGTAAAGGAATCAGGAGATAAAGCATAATGCTGAAGAACTGCTCTGTACTTGTTAAACTGTGTAGTCATTCACCCAGATGGACTGTGAACTGTTCCCGTGGAGAGACAGAGCCCAGATATGTTTTTCTAGCTCTGAAATGGGAAAACTACACAGTTAAGGTGTGGCTTATGTTGTTTGAATGGCATCGTGATGAAAGAAAAACAGAAATGTAATGTTGCCGTGTCATTTTGCCAGGGATGGGTCATGATGATGATGAAGTATTGTGTTTTTTCACAGAGGTGTGGTTGTCCAGTCTCTCCCCCAGTGTGGTTGATTCACAGCATTGTCACGTCAACGTGGGAGGGAGAGAATTTAGACATTTTGTAGTGTCATCTGACCCAAATCTAACATTTCTCTTTTATGAAACAAACTTTATATGCACCAGGATGGTTTTAAAAGAAGACTAACTTTGAAAACCACAAGAAAGAAATGAACTCCTAGAATTCTCTCACGGATCAGCAGGATGTGGGTCGTTGGGAAAGGCTGAAGTTATAAACCTTCAGAGTATACAGCTACGTATGCGTATCTGAGACTGATGAGTTCTTCATAGGCAGCCTGTTCAGAATATACTGTACATCCCAGTGGTGCATGTTGTCAGGAGTCCACCAGGACTGAGTTCACGTGCCCAAATCTTTTCCAGATGTTGAATAATCAGCAGAGTCTTTCGACTATTTTTCATCTGTGAGAATGCAGGAAAGAACTCCCTACCCCCTCCCTCCCGTATACATTTGCAAACTCAAACAACACAAGTGAATATTTGACTAAACTGACAGTTGTAGCATATTGTAACAAATCCTCCGCTCACGCCAACAGCAACATGACTGATTAGTCTGTCCTAGCCAGTTATTTTGGTCTTATGCTCCCCTCAAGAGGAGACTTCACGTGCCCAAATAAATAGTCATTAATTCAAAATTGCATCCATTGCGATCATTCCAGCTCGTCACAACCTGGTGCTCTCCTTACAGGATTCACTAACCGCAAGAGAGCCACATGAGCTACGATCTATTCTCTGTATACGTTTTCCTTTACATTCCCCAAAGGTCTCCTCTTCGGGCCTCGACCAAAAGAGTGCTTTTACAGGAATAGTTTGGCAGCTCCTGAGGCTTGCAGCGCTCCACAGCGGTTTGATTCCTTTTTTGGCTGTGTTCTCAGAGCGTCAGGCAGAAGCACCCTGCCCGTCGGCTCCAGCAGAGAGGAAACACACTTCATTTCCTCACCGCCTCATCCCTCTCTCTCTCTCTCTCTCTTTCCCCGGCACACCGCTTTACTGCCTCAGCATGAAAGACCTCAAAGACCTTTACAAAATATTACCTTTTTGACACCCTCCTACTGTATGTAGAGTGTTATATTTGTTAAGTTAATGGTAGAAGTGAGTTTTTTCCCTCCTCTTCTCTCTTGTTTCTCTGTATGAGCAGAAGGCAGAGTGGATGTTATCCAGCTGTAACTGACATCATCCCTTTGCCTTAAAAGGTGCTCTTTACTTTCTATATAAAGCAACTGCTGTTAAACAAGCACCTTCATTGATTACAAAGCCAAACTGCTGTGCAGGCGCCTCATAACATACTTCCTCTCTTTAAGTATGGTCAAGAAAATCCTGATTCAGGAAGTCAAGTTACACAATTAAGTCATCCATCCACATTAAAATGCACTGACATGACATTTGACTTCCATCCACCATTCAACATAATAGATTTCTAATTTTGCCGGTTAAGATTTGACATTTGGCATGTATCATATTTTGACAGTGGAGGAAAAGGTCAGCTTGTGTTGTTTGCAGCTGCATGAGTAGTTTCGCAGCCCACTTAGGGGTTTACATCTTGCAAAGGACAAAGGATTATCCAGACTCTGTGACCCCGCGGCAGTGCAGCCTCCGGCTCTGATCGCTCAGACCGCTCCGACCACAAAGTGCACGTCAAGGCCGCTGTATGCACACTATGTCCTGTCTGTTCATCCCAGCTGCTTCCATCTGCATCTGCACTGTAAAACAATACAAGCCCTGCTAAAACCAGACCTTGTGTAAATGATTAGAAAAGGTATCTTGAGAAGCAGAACAGGCCTCCATCACTCCCTCTTTCTTTGTCTCTGCTGTGGCGGAGCGGGGTTGAATTAGGAGGGAAGTGTTCCTCTGTCGCCATGCCAACAGCCCAGTGTTTTGCTGTTCTGGTCTGAGCCAACTGGCCCACAGAGCGCTGTGCTTCGGTGAGAGAAAATGCTCCAGCTCCTCTGTCTGTCATTCCAGCTGTAACACTGCATTACTCTTAAGTCTCTCCCTTTCATTGCCTCTCTTTTCTTCCCCAACTTTTGGTGGTATAAATAGGCAAAGCAGTTAAGTGTTATGTCTTCCCGTTTTCATCCTGAAAACGACTTAGCTTGGGCTGGATCCTGTCTGTAAATTCTTTAGTTGGGGGGAATAAGGGTAGAAAAGGCAAAGAGGAATGTGGTCTGAAGTAAGTTTGTCTCTCCAGTTCCTGCATGGAAAAGCTCAATAAAGAGAATCCAGAACAGCTTGACAGTATCTTAAGAAAGTGTGTTTTACAACCCTGTGATGTATCAGTCAGACCCAGCTGAACACTGCGACTTGCCAGACACAGCAGGTCTTTACCAGCAGCATCTTGTTTTAATAAATGAAGAGCTCAGCGTCTTAAATGGCAGCGCTGCTTGTTTGTGCTTCCTGAGCAATAACGACCTGGAGTGCGTGAGAAACTTGTCCACGGCTCCACCGCATATCAGTGCAAGCCAGGAGCCGTCGGCAGGTTTATATGCCGCTCATCTCGTTAGCTCTGCAGTCGGCTGAAAAGACGGAGCCGCTTTAGTAGGACTTGACCAGCTGATGACAGGAAGCGTGCAAGGAAGAACAGGAAGTTGTTGAGTGTACATGGCCAGTAATGAAGGGTTTCCTACTGTAAACAACAACATGAGGGAAACTGAGGCTATGCCTGTTCTGCCTGTTCTCTTTAGAAAGGTGTTCGTAAACAGAGAAAGTAAGTTTAGAGCATTAAAAAAAGTTTAGCATGTATGTTAGCAGCAAGTGGAACAAAGAAAGGTTTGAATGTGTGTTCTGGCTACTTTCAGGCTATAGGCTCATTGTGTGTTTGCATTAAACCTCTTTGTATTTGTTTTTGCAAACAGCTGTGGCTTATTAACAGCATGACCTTGCCATTTGTAAATGATTTATGTCCAAATAATCAAATCAAGCTCTAGTATCACACCTACAACACAAACACAGCCTGGAAACCAAGCCTGAGATCATTGCACTCACAGTGGTTGATCTCAATTGTGACTTCATGACAGTTGAAATTCGAGATAAAATCACCACAGTTCTGTGGGAAAACATGATTTTCACTTGTTTATCCCTCTAAGATGTACACACCTATCTAGTCACAGAAAAAATGACCTGCATGTTTTGCTGCGCCTACACACGCACACACCTGGTTCACGGTTCCCTCAATTGTGTTCACCAGCAAGCATTGCATCACCATTACAGTGCGTCAACCTCAACTTGTCTGATGCCCCCAAGCAAAAACAGAGCATCAGTCTGACAAAGAGACTGAGACGATGTCTGAATCACTGTCAGACGGACAGACTGTGAGTAAGAAGAAGAGGCTGTCTGTTTGAACTGCTGTACAAATTGCTTTTGACTTACAGTAGGCACGGCCTGACTGATTAGAAGTAATCATCTCTGACTGGAAATGTGGATTTCTAAACACTTACTGAGAAGTCCCCTTACGCTTACATATCTGACAGGAAGATGTGTGACTATGTGAAATGTTGTGTAAACATAGTTTACTGGATAAAAAGCGAAACTGTTGGATACGGCCACAAGGATTAGTCAATAAACAGAAAATGAATTGGTTATACTATTTCTTTAAAAACTGATTAATAGTTTCTGTGATTTTTCAAGCAAAACTTGCCAAATATCTGATTTCAGCTTCTCCCATCAGAGCATTTTCTGCTTTCCTCTGTTTTATGTCAATGAACAAATTATATTTTTCTGTTTTGGACTGTTATTCAGACAAAACAAGCAATTTAAAGACGTCAACCTTTGACTCTAGGAAACTGTGATTGACATTTTTCACAATTTTCTGATATCTTATAGGTAATTAATGGAAAAAGTTGCTTAAAAAACGTA
Organism: Euthynnus affinis; assembly: GCA_029490765.1. Classification (NCBI taxonomy): domain Eukaryota; kingdom Metazoa; phylum Chordata; class Actinopteri; order Scombriformes; family Scombridae; genus Euthynnus; species Euthynnus affinis. The sequence continues at coordinate 9,606,361 of CM055848.1, forward strand.
TTTGCAGCACTACTTTTGAACTATAGTATAAGGTTACACACAAAATCTCATAAAATAATACAGATTGTACAGGTAGGATTTAAAAAAGAAGCCTTGTAACACAGAAAAACTGATTCAAACACAAATCAGGCAGTTTAAGCATAATGATGTTCAAATGTAAAATCCTCATGCACTCTTCATCTCTTCCTCTGTCTCTGGCACACATCACTCTCCTGACTCCCTCCACCTCTCCATGTCTGCCTCCTTCTACTTTCACCAGGGAAAGCAAACCAGCAAAGGAGCCACTCCAAGTTTCCAAGAACATTTCAATATAATCTCACAGGCTGTCTGACCCCTAAAAACCAAACTGCTGCTGCAGGGAATTCAATATGTCACACATACTAAAAAGTGTTTTATTCCTTGTCTCCAGCTTCCATTCATTGACTTCCTCCCTCTCAGCTGACATGTTCTCTCTCAGCCTTTGTTCATCTAGTATCCTTAACGTATTTTCAACCCCTATTCTCCCTGGGTACACCCCCCCCCCCCCCCCCAACCCCCCAACCCCCGCCCCCTCGTTCTCTTTGGCTCTAATTGCACACACACCACATAAAACAGAACCAGACTGTTTTCCTTTCCCCCCTCTCTTTAAAACGTAGCACAGAGCGTTTTTCTTATTCCAGCCACGCCAACAGTTCACGGCTGCTCCGATCACCCACTTTCTCCCTGCCCCACTTTTCTTTCTTTCTTTCTTTCCTCTTCTACTATTATTTTCCCTTTCGCTCTCTATCTGAGCTCGTATTTCATATCCAAGTGTAGGTGAAGAGGGCTCTCCTCCACAATCAGTGAGCCCCGCTTTTCTCTGTATACCTCCATCCCTCATCTCCCCTCTCCTCCGCCTTTCGCTCTTTATGTCCAGTGAGACAGGCAGTGTTTTTTTTTCTTTCTTTCTCTATAGCAGGAATGCTGAAGACATTCTTCTCTGGATTGGAGTGGGAAAGACATCGCCATCAAATGGGATTAGCAGCAGGAGTGGAGGGAGAAGAGGAGGAGGAGGAGGAAGGGGAAAGGAAGAGCCAGAGAGAGAGAAAGAGGGGCACAAAGTGGCTCAGAAGAAATCAGTCAGTGAAGAGTTACAGGCGAGCAAGACACAAGCTTTCTCACCTAACAGACTCTATTGTGTTAACTAATCCATCTGACTCCAGCAAGGAGCTCTGCAAACAAATGAACCCCGCCACATAAACACAAGTCGGGCTGCATCACAGACACAACACTAAAAGGAAAAAGTACAGACTTATCTTTGTTAAAGTCACTTTTCTTTTCTCTTAATCTTCTCTTTTTATGAACTCGCTACCTTCCTAGAGCCTCCGGCAAATGAATGGGTATCTCTCTCAGTCTCCGGGTGCTCCCAGAAAAACCACAAACCAATTCTTAGAGCATATGATTTAAACATTAACATGCAGAGCTGGTAAACCATTCAAATGTGGAAAAAAAGAATCATTAATTCAATTTTTCTCTCGCCCTAATTCAAAATCAGTACAATTAAAGTTAATGGCAAAGTGATTCACTTTCTGCTGTAGTGCTTTTAAAAAAAAAAAAAAAAAAAATTAGAAATAATAATTAACCCTCCCTCCTCGCGCCCCCACAAAAAAGTTTTCTCAAAGTTTGCTCAAAGACTAGAAGTCAAATGAAAGCATCATTCAGTTCATCCTTTATCAATTTCCACGCTGTTCTCTTCTCTTGCTAAAGTTTGCTTAATTTGAATGAGTTGTCAGTTTACACGAAACAACCAGGAAGAGTTTTACCTTCAGTGTTGTGGTGTTGGTGTTTGGCAGCTCTGATATTTCCCTGCAGGAGAGTGAACTACGTTGTAGTGCTGCCCTGCCAGGTGTGAGGAGCATATATAGAGAGCCGAGCAGCCAGACAGTGACAGACGCAGTTGCTCCCTCTCTCTCTCTCTCTCTCTCTCTCTCTCTCTCTCTCTCTCCTTCTCTCTCCCTCTGCATGAGTCAGTCAGTCTGTCTGAGCTCCTCCTCTTCACAATAAGAGCTCCCAGTCTGTACAAAACCAAGCCCTTTCAGAATAAAAGCTCAGCCATGTACTGTAACCAAAAATAACAAAACAGCTTTCGCAGAAAAAGAAAAGCACTTCAAGAATGAGAGACACCCACATCTAACTGCTTTTTACTTATGTCCTCTTGTGGAGAGATGCACCAATACCGATACTCATAACAGATATTGGTCCAATATTGACTCAATAGCTGGATGACGTATCAGTGACGTTGTTACATGTTGTTTTTCAAAGTTAGGAAAGCAAAGTCAAGCCTGATGTTGCCTTACACATCAAAGAATGATCCCAGTCTCTTCCACATAGTGAGGCATACAGCTTATTAATTAAAAATTGGTATTGGATCAGTACTCAGTATTGGCTGATACCCAAAGTCCAGGTATCAGTATCAGTATCGGGACTAAAAAAGTCAGATTGGTGCATCTATACTATTGTGCCCAATATTATATTGTTTCCTGACTGACTGAAGACAAGAGAGGCAGGATGATTGAGGAGAAAGAATCAGTTTTCAGATTTAAGACATTTGTCATCTGAACAATTCTCTAAGTTTCAGGTGACGCAAATGAGATTCGTCCATTGTAAAGTAACATTTGGAAAGACGTCCTAGCTGGAAATAAAATCCACATTCTGCGTACTCATTGTGGGCAAACAGAAACATTATCTTCCCTTCACACATTGACAGAACTCGGTAACTATTATCTACATGCCGAGCATATAGAACACAGAGGATAATAGTTTTATGTAAGATGAGGACCTTTGGAACAATTTGAGTATTGGACACAAAGTTCCTGTGCCACTGTGTTTGCAAACACTCCCATCACAACCACACAGATATGGTTTCATTCACTGAAACATCTAACCGACTATTCGGTTTCTCAATAAAAGAATTTTTCTCCCTCATTTTTGTGGGATGAAACAAAACCTTTTTTGGGTAATTTATCATTTCTATTTTTGTGTGTAATGCCTCTATTTTTAGAGCTGGTGTGTGTTTTCCAAGCGGCTGATGAGTCACAGCGTGTTGAAGGAAGGTGGGAGGCCAGGGTTGTGGTCCAGCGGGCTGTTGTATGTATATGTAAGTGTGTGTATAACTGTGTGTGTATATTGGGGAAAGGTCAAAGAGTCATTAGGAAAGGGTCCTCTTCTCTCTAAAGGTGCGAGTCATACCCTGCGTGTTGACTCACTGACACGTACAGGCGACTCAGAGTGAATCTCCTCTGTACTCGAAGTCGGTTTTTAGCAACACGATTGACTACACTGTCATGAAAGTAGTGTGTGTATACATTATGCTGTTATGTCACACACACCCTGTAATTAGCAAACACAAGTGGAAGTTGTGGGAGTGTGTGTCTAAAGGAAGATACTGCTATACCACACACGCAGCCACACAAACACACCACTTGCACCACCAGCCGAGGTTAGGATCTAATCAGAGGTTGATTGACCTCATCCGGAAACAATGTGATTCTCTGCGTGTGTGTGTTTATGGTAATGTGTATTTATCTGTGTGTTTCTCAGTGTTTAACATACCAAGGTGTTCTTTCCTGGGAAACACAGTCTGCTTTCTGTGAGGGGATCACTGAGGCCTGTTAGTTTCCATGCTGTCAACTTCCAAACATACACCCTGCCTGGTCTCTCGCTCCCCTTTTACATCGCTCCCTTTCCCTCTGCTCACCCCTCTTTCCTCCAGCCCCCGCTTCATGTTATGAAGGTCAGCCCCAACAGCTCTCTTCCTTATTTGGAAAGTTTCTCCATTCCATGCAGGTCATTCTAGCCCGACCAACCAATCCGGTGGTTAGTTGGTCTGTTGTCTCAGCCAATCCTGTGTCTCCCATGTCCTTTTAAGGACTGCCCATCTCTGACTCTCTGGAGGTTGATGTGAAATTATCTGCTTTCCTGCTCTCTTGTGTCTCCGGTGACTTCATTTAGCTTTTTATTCTCTTTCTTTCTCCCTGACAACAGCGAACACTCTCCCTCTCTCTGTCTTTTTCCATCGACTGCTAATCAAAAACCTCTTTGGCTTGCCTTCACTGAAACAAAGGTATCCATTAGGGAACGGATCCACAGTCAGAGTTTCACATCCATTTTTTATTAGATATTTGATGATGGTGAACCGCAACCAAAGTTCTCAGTGTGTAGCCAGTGCCATATGTGGTGCTTAAACATGCATGTTTCCTGCTTTCCATAAAACCACAAGCAACACCTCGACAAGAAAGTGATTGTTAATACTTCATTAGAGAGTTCATGACTTGCACCTCGTAAACACAAACACACTGCTGAGACGAAGCTCTGAGTCACGGCGCAGATATGCGACAAATCCTGGCAACCAGAGCTCCTTGCTCAGCAGTGAAACACAGAAAGAATATACATAGATCCTGCTTTAAAGAAGAATCATACTGAAAGTTTGAATTTAAAAAAAGACTAAGGGACACACGGCAGCAACCAATCACCTGCTGCTGCTGCTGCTTCTGTAAACACTCCAGCAAGTAGAAGTTGTGTATGTGTGTGTGACAGTGGGAGACTGATGAGGACTGTTGGCAATGAGTAGTTTGTTGCCTTTAGTTTGTATGGTGTTCCCCTGACAACAACCTCACTGGGGTTAAAGAGGTTTGGAGCTACTGCAGAAATCATTTAATCTCAGTGGTATGGCAATTATGTCAGCAAACAGGGATTGAGAGGTATAAAGTCAAGCTGCATGCAATACAGGCCACATTAAAGTGGATTAGGCCATTCCTCCTCTTTATCACTGCAGTGTGGAAGTATGCAGAGCCTGGAAACATTAAAGTCTGCTGGTGTCACTTACATGCTGACAGCCTGTCGCTCTAAGCTCCTGCGTGTTTGGGATTGCACACGCTGTGTTTGAGTGTGTGTTAGAGTTGGGCAACGATTCAATATGAATATATGTCATGATGATTTGATCATATCATGTTATTGTTTCACGAAATGCTGTTGTCCAAATTCATGACCCCAAGAAAGTTGTACTCATAAATGTGTGAGACGCCTTTCACTTGATGCAATACACAACAGTGGAACACAGTTAATTTCGCTGAACATCAATTTGATTATTTGATATATGTTTTTGCATACGTTTGCTATTAGAGCTGCAAGGATTGGTTGATTAATCGATTAACCAATTAACAGAGAACAGATTACAGGATTTGGAGCTTTTCTGCGTCATACATCTTCGTAAACTGAATATCTTTACATTTTGAACTGTTGATCAGATAAAACAAGACAATTGAAGATGGGTTCTAATAAGTTATACTGAGCATTTTCACTATTTTCTGACGTTATAGACAAAACAATTAATCAAGAAAATAATCGATGGATTAACTGATGATGAAAATAATCATTAGTTGTAGTGCTGTTTGCCATATTGTGATACGTATCAACACCAGAAACATATTCAGCAATTACTCCCAGCCCTAATGTGTGTGTTTGTGTACTGCATGTTGGATCATGTTATTATCTGACAATCCTTCTGGATATGCCGGGAACCTAATTGTCTGCAGTGTGATTCCCTGGTTGTCCAGGTCTTTCCTCCTCTTCCCTTGACACAAGCAGACAAAGCTTCACCTCTACTTTCCTTACAGAGCTACTTCTGTTTCAGCTGCATTTCATTTATCAATTGAAAACTCTTTCTAATCAAGCACAGGAACTGCTTGCTGTATTCCACTCGGTCCTTAGTCTGTTTAAATTCACAAACATAATTTCTCCTTCTTTTTTCACTCTCTGCCTCCCAACAGCATTTACCAGTCAGTCATAGTCGTTATTAGGCCCTTTGCAATAACATCATAGTGAGAAAAGTTGAGGCTCTGTTAAATGCTGATGTGTGCCTGTTTTTCATCATCAGTCATCTAAGCATACTGTGTAAAAATGTACATAGAAAAAAAGCAGCTCACACATAAAAAGCACTTTGTGGAATGAAATCCGTGCAAGAGAACAATTTCGACTGTCAAAGTTGATTCCTGGTCTTATGAAAGAGAGATTAAACCGGGGAATGATTCGAGGATAATTGTTGCCTCTGCTACTTGTGCTTGGTGTGTGACGCCCACCCAGAAATTATCCCAACCTATAATATAATGTTTTACCCCTATTATCACGGCCGATATCGTGGTGGTCACACCTTAACGTGTTGCTCTGGCTCGTTGCTTTTAACTGTCTCGTCCTTTGTCTTTTAATCTTCTTGTGGTTTCTCTCGTTATGTCTCAATGTTTTACTGCATTCTATGTAGACTTAACCTACAATCTGTGGGTAAAAAGAGGTCTTAACAACATAAGGAAGTCACAACAAGACACCATACAGAAATCTGGACATTAAAAAATGTGAGAACACGAGACCACATGCACATGTTTCTGCTCCAGTACTAGTAGGGGTGTGTCATAATGCCAAAGCGTTCTTGTGAAATGCCACACTAGGCAAGCATGAACCTTTATCAATATAGAAAAGCTGACAATGTACACCAGCAGCCCGGACACGTCATCCATCAACCACCCACTCACAAACATGTGCATACATGTGCATGAGCGCACACATACACAAACACACATAGATTTACAAGTTCCAGGTGTTATCAGTCTATTACGATGTGACTTTACAGATGGGTCACGTGTGCACAGTTAAACCCTGGAGATCCCTTAACAGCGGGGAGATATGTTGTTGAGTCAGGAGAGACCATAATTCTGTCCAACATGGCAGTGACCTTATGTTGAGATAAAAAGTTTCACCAAGCTGAATTATAGCTTGTCACATAGTATTCTCTCATATTATGCCTCATAACTATACAGGAGCTTTATTTAGACCGTTCTGCAGGAGCTCCAGTGTATCGAGGCCAGCTAACACAATCAAATAGGCTCCAATCCCACCATAACTTTTAGTTGCCTCACATAACACGTCTGCTTAAAGCAATAAGTCACTGTAGCAAAACATTTTTTTCTGCTTAATCCTCAAAGCAGTTTATGAGAGCAACCGAAACATTGGCTGTACATGGTGTCACTTGTTAATTTTATCCTGCTTACAGTAGTCTGAAAATAACATATCCATCAAATCACCAACCAATGTAACCCGAATATTATATGTTTCAATCACTTTTTTTAAAAAAAAGAATTCCAGAAGAGGCTACAATGAGATAGCACTGCTAATTTGCCATCTATCTATTTTCTACCATGTGGTAAAAGGGTTTTGCTTTCTTTCCAGACGTGAGGGTTGGTTCAGATCCAACCAGCCAATCTGAGCCTCTCCCCTGAGAATTTCCTTTGATTCTTATCCTGACGTCTGGCATCAACGCTGGCCATCAAACCCAAATACTTACCAACCCTAACCCCTCTTCCTTCGGCACAGAAAAACAGCGGGCCTGTTTTCACAGCTCAGGTCTCTTGCAGTTCCTCCTGCCTGCCAAATCACACAGCTACTTCCTCCATCTCATCAGCTCAGTGTTATTGAAGCAAAAATCATCCCTGAAACAGGCTTCCAGTATGTTATTCCTCTGATTTAGACCAATTTATTCAAGATTTGTGAACACGAACACATTTCTCCAACAGCTATAAACACTGGTGTTAGGATTGTAATGTTATTTGATGCAGCTGCCTCTTTATAAGTAAAACTGGGTGCTGTGAAAATCCGGAATGATTTTTGGGGATATCCTCATATGAGTAACGTTTACTTGGGAATAAAAGCTTAACTGTGCAGAGAAATAAATAATAAATTCTAGGCCCTCATGCCTCAAGTTAACTGCTCACTTAAATAATAAAACTCCATCCATACTGATTCACACTGCCTTTATGTGAATGTAGTGAAACAATTAGGCTATTACATTAGGGTCATAGTTTCCATGCTGTCAATTGAATTTACAGCAATTCAACAATTGGATGCATTGCTAGAAAGGTTTGTGCTTGTTAAAAAGAACTGTAAAACAGAAAACAAGCACGTAAAGTATATCATTTTCAAAGGCTGCAGGCTCTGCTGTGCTCTGTTAATGTTTCACAGCAGCATGTGTCTCACAAAGAAACATCAGCCTGTATGGGATGAGCCACACCAACAAACAGGATATGATAAACTCCACGATGAGCTCGGGGGCTTTAGTTTGAGAGTGGTCAGCCTCTGTTGCTACACGTTACCTGAGGAAACACAGCGTAGTTTGGCAGAAACATGAGCTTTGGTTAATGGCAGGGCTGTTGTTTTTACTATGTAATTACAGAATTTAAAGGGGAGAGGGCAGGAGAGTGGCGGTTTATGTCTTCTAATTGCTTCACAGTTGGGAGCTGATTGTTTCTAGCAGTGTGTTCATGTTATTATTGTGGAAAAACTCAGAGAGAAGCAGCTTTATTGTCTCTCTGTTATTTGGAGCGAGAAATGATACCCAGCATCTCTCGTTCACTGAGGTGTCGCACATAGAAGTCTGAACTGAACATTAATCTCATATTTGTATGAGAAGTGTCTATACTAGAATTAAATATATTTGTGCACAACACATGGAGAATACATTTATCAAAGACAAAGCTCATGCTTTGTGAGAAAGTCCAATATAGTATATTTATCTCTCTTGCCATATGTAAGATCTGAAATCTAATATTGAACTTTTTTATTGTGAATTCTGCATCAAATAAACACAAATAAACAGCAAACTAAAATAGTGAGGGTTATTCTCTCTATATATTATCTCTCTCTATAAGACTGGCAGTTCCTAATGAGAAGCCAAGTAACCAGGTCAGATCCTTTGATCCATCCAGGGTAAGCAAAATTTGCACCAACAAACATACATCAAACATACATAACTAATTGTCATTGGTATATTATCTGCCGATTCCACTCATTTATCATCAAGCTTCCTCTGATTTATCAACCTGCAGTGTAATTATGTAAAGTTGCTTTGGTGGCATGTGAAAGTGTAATGAACTTGATGTGACATGTGCTTTAATATAATTTCTACTGTTGATGTGATCTGTGTTTTCATACCATGATAGCCATAACTCGGATAGAAAAGGCTACATGTGGCGCCACTCAAATCACACCCAGAGCATCACGCTCACAGCCAAATATTTACCTGTAATTTTCTTCCTCCTCCTCTAAATTCCCAGCTCTGGAAGCACAGAATTAACAAGTCATAACAATTATGTCAGCAGATATGCAACAACACCCATGAGCAGGAATCAAATCCAGTGCACATGCAGTGGCACTGGGCTGTGCAATGCAAGCGCTTCACTATACTGCAGTCAATCTCGAATACATGCAGCCTGTCATGTCACAGCAACACTGTTACAAACTGTTGACATAGTGCACGTTGGTACATACTCTGACAGTCATTCTGTAATATCGAAAATGAAATCACCCCTTCCAAGTAAATTAGATGGAGAGAAAAGGGAAAGTGTTGACTGTGAAACATAAAAAGGGCAAAAAAGATAAACAAAGACAAAAAAAAAAAAGAAAAATGTCTCAACACCATCCAGTGAAAGTGAAAGAATACACTTTGGTGTGTGTATGATTATTTACAGTCACCATACCCCCACTCCCCTATTTATTTCTTGTCAGACCTCAACTGTATGCTATATAATAAAAGCAAAAATACCTAAATGCATCAGCAAGTGCAATAAACTCCATGCACAAGAGGCTTGTTCACTGCAGACTGTAGAATCTCAGGGAAATGGACCACTGAAAACAAAGTTATTCAACGCCCACCTCTCTTCAAACAACAGTGACATCCTACCTGATCCCTATAGAGCTCACAGAAAGGTGCTCAGGAAAAAAAACACACAATGGCTCTCTCCTGGGCTGGCCATGCAGGCCGAGGTCAGACAGAAACAATAGGAGCCATCCAGCAAAAGCCAAACAGATCTGTTTACAGCCACAGACAGATAGACAGCAGCTGGCAGACTCGCCCTGGCACACATGATGCCACACTAACACTGACATAAAGGCAGGGGAATGCTTTTGTTCTAAAATGGCCTGGGATTCCCCCTTTAACCCTTTCACAGCACTATCATTTCCACCAGATTTCAGGCAGTCCTCCCAGTCTGTCTGCCTCCCACCAGCCGCTCTAGCCTTCCCCCGGGGCACAGACACACGGGGACATGACAGGTACTCACAGCTTTGGTTTGGGCTTGGTAGGCAGAGGAGGGCCGTCCTTCGCAGGGGATGGAGACAGCTTTCCTGGGGTTGGTGGAGAGTCTGGTACCACCTGGGCTGGACTTTGGACATCTGTCATAGGGTCAGAATGGGGCAGAGGTGCAGGAGCAGGTTGGGGTGGTGGTGTGCTCTCCTTAGGTGGGCTTGGAAGGGACGGGGGATGTGGAGGTTGGCCATTCTGTACAGACCCTTTCCCTTTGTCCTCCACCTCTGAGCCCAACTGTACTGGAGGCAGGGCCGAGACACTGGGCCAGATCTCCAGCTCCTTGATGTGAACAGCCTCAGTGCCGGGCTGAGGCAGCATCTTGGGTGGCAGCTCCAGGAGGCTGATCTCTGTGGGTGGGGGAGGAGGGGGGAAGGCTGCCGCATCCTCAAACCCAGAGCTATCACCAGACATACCATTACTGGATGAGTCCTCGGCTGCTGAGGGAAACAAACAATAGGAAAGTGGAAAATGTTGGACTTGAATGTTTAGTTTTTTGTTCTCGCCATCAGTAGAAGATTAGACACACACACACAAGGCTGCACCACAGCTGATCTGATCTAAAGCAGCAGCTGGAATCAGTCAGGCTGATGCAATTCCTGTTTATTCAGCCTTTCCTTTAACTGTGTGATGAGTCCTGTGCTGTATATACACAGAATACACACAGAAATATTTGTGTCCTGTTGTACTCACATAGAGCTGCATATAAACTCACTCCTCTCACCCTTTATCTCATATAGACAACACAACAATAAACAGGACAAAAGCTGGTCATCTTGTTGAGACATACCATATAAGTTTTCAGCATCAAACCACAGAAACTCCAGTAACTGCATGAGTATCAGACGTCATTGTAATGACCAAGCACTGATTCACTTTCTCCGGAAAGAAGACTTAATCAATGGGAAAATATGCATTTAATTTTGTTGCATCTTTTAAATGATACAGTATTTACTGCAATCGCCCTTAAATCATCACAAGTAATAAAACATAAAATGGACTTCCTATAGCTGATGGTGATATAGCTGAATGTAATTGTGCACATAGAGATATTTGAGTTTGGGATGAATTCTGCTTTACATGTGGTTCCACACATGTTGTTTTTCATCAGATAATATGTTTTTTATTTAGGTTTGTACCAAACATGAACAGACCATCTTTCTTGGTACGTCAGGAAGAGTTGTGCTGGGCATTATGAATATTACACTGTAATCAGTTTTGGAAAATAAAAAAGAATCAATTATACAAAATAAGGATTTCACCTCACTAATCCAGAAGTGTCCATACAAAATGTCCCAATCAAAAATCTTTCTAGTGAGTCTCTGTTCAGGCGTCACATTTCTGACATTTGCAATGCATTTCATCCCATATCACCACTAATGACCCAAACTGTTGTAAGTTTATGAACTCCCAGAAATGATCAAATAGCTGTGTAATGTTTGATGTTACATTTCACGTCTTCATGGAATAACCAAATGTCAGACGCATAATTTGAAACATGACACACACACAAGACTTATACAAATCTGTGTATGTACAAAATCCCAGATCTTTACAGAGTTTGCCTTTGATCAGCACGGATCCCAGTTCCCTACCTGCTGAATTCACTAAAACACTAATAACCCTAATTAAAAATGAGATGCTCAGCCAAAATAAAATCTAAATATTTATACTGGTCAGCATATGACAGCATTGTTGAACCATGTTTAAAAGTAACTGCACTTATTGCAACTGATTGCTGCCTGAAAAGTACTATTTTTGTTTTATCCTGGTTCACCATTAGTCTCCGTTTCCAGGACCATTCAGCATGAACATTTCCTGTAGAGCTTTCTCATGTTCTGCCAGTAAAATTATATCATCAGCATAAAGTAGTATACAAACAATTAAATCATCCCTCAGTTTACAAGATTTCATTTGAAAAGCTTAATCATGAACATAAACAGAGAACAGTGTTGGTGACAATGTGTCTCCTTGTTTAACACTAAACTGTTGTAAACACTCTTGTTTTAAACTCATTTACTTTTGAACACAGGCAACAGGTGTTCAATAAAGAGACTTAATGGTATTATACAATTATCCATCAACTCCTGAAGTTAGCAAGAGAAGAGGTCTGTATTTAGCCAAACACCTTCTGGAAATCAATAAAACATACAAATGTAGACCTATTTCCATTAATTCTTGCTTTGACAGCTGATGTAACAGTATATACATGTGATCGATACATGCTCTAGCTTTTTCTGAAGCCATTTTGCTACCAGCAAACCTGTCCTACAAGTCTGTGATTAAAGAGCGATGAATACATTTCATACACAGTGCTGATAAAGCTAATGCCTCTATAGCTAAATGCTAATTTGGGATCATTTGTTGATGCTTTAGGGATACATTTAATGTTAATCTTATACCACTGAGATGGAATAATCAAAAGAAAACCATCAAAAGAAACCTGAAATAACTCAAACAGAACTTTAAATAATTTAGGAAACTTCCACACTTAATTAGAAACATCATCGTTACCAGTAGCTTTCCTAAATTGACTCTTTTCAGTCACTTTTTATATACATATGTATGTATAGTCTGACTGAAGATTTCACCCTTTCCGTATGTCTGTGTGCATCTTCCTGAACATTGTTCGTGGAACTGTGTAAGTGATGTTCGAGAAAACTGAGTCAAATTCCTTGTATGGCTAAACACACGTGGTGTCTGGTTCCTACAGGTGAGTTGTGATATCCAGTGGTGAGGTGATCCATACTGTCCTTGCAGCTCACACTGGATTGTGAATTTGTCAAAGTTGGTGTTCATAGGACATTGTGTTGATGGTCTGGTGAGTGAGAAGTTTGTATATCTCACTGATGTGTTGTTGGCCGGCATTCCTGGGGGGTTGAAGAAAGAGCTGTGATGTTGCTCGAGGATTTATACCATCTGTATTCAAAACATGAGGGGACTTTCCCCACAATATGTTGCTGTCTGTTTAATCAACTGTCGCTTTCTGCTTCTCCAATATAATGAAAAAACAGGAAATACTGTATGTCTTTGATAAATATTAAATATTTTTTAATGAAATTTAATGAATACAGGGGAAGATTTATATTTAGCAAGTAGAATTATATTGTTTACACAATATTCCTCAGTGTTGTTGTTGTTACACTGTCCCACACTTCCTGACCAGGTCATGTGACACTGGTGGAAAGGCTGTTTCATGTGAGAATATCAGACACTATTATGAAGTAATTATTCATTCATTAATTGACACAGACAATGCCAATACTGAGACGCACCACTCCGCTAAACTTTAATATCTCAGACTTAAGTGTAGATCTTTCTATCTGCCCAGACACTTAACATCTACATACATCCCCCCAGGTGCTAATGCTAAGCATGCAATGAAAGTATTGCATTCTGCCTTTAGCAAACTAAATACCCAGCTGATGCCAAGGTGCAATTCGTTACTACAATTCGTTCACAGTCTTTTTTTGTTGTTGATAGGGACGATGCCATTTAACATAGTTCCAATACAGAGCATGAAACTGATGTACTGCACAAAGTTTATAGCTTTTGCTAATTTTCAACTCTTGTGCCTATTTGGGAGTACAATAAAATACACATACTGAAATGCATAAGTAATAATAATACATAAAGAAGTCTTTTTAATAAAAAATAATAAAAAGATATGAAAAAAAATCAATGTATTTATATGTATATATATATCACAAGTATTTTCTAAAATGAATAATGTGTTAAAAACCTCTGATTTTTCTTTACACAGACTTATATATTTGAAAATATGAGGAAACGTCCCTCACATTTGCAGCATTTCCAATTGAACTTTTTACTGCATAATTGCAAATTCTGTCTGTATACATTATATAGATAATTTATGCAATGCTGCACACATGTATTCAGTTCTCTGAAGGCTAAAAAGATGACATCTATGCAGATGCACCTGTGAAATCTTTTAATGCAGTTTTAAGTTCCAGGCAATTATATTTCAGCACAGGCATTCATATAGAAAGAGGAGTTTGCCCTGACAAATTTTAATTGTGCTCTAGATGTTTACAATTAAAAAGGTATAGTTGCTGATGATAAATTATATGACTGGAAAATATAAACTCCAAACTCATAATTCCAGAGTTATATCCTGACCCCAAATTGTGATATATGTCCAGTAATGAATTGGTTTAGGAGGATTATTTAGTGAAAAGATCAACATTTAACTGTGAAACCAAGACAACAGAAACAAAACAGTATAAACATCTACAAATACACAGTTTTCAAAAGTTTTTTTTTTTCCAATTTTTTATGTCATTTTCCATAATGTGAAATGTTGAACTGAAAAATATACAAAAAACATTCATACTTTTGATGTGTTTAGTGACAGAAAAGTGCCAAATTAAATGGGTGAGAATAATGGGTGTTTGTGTGTGTGTGTGTGTGTATGTGTGTTTATGTGTGGGGATATATATATATATATACACACACACACAGACATGATAGGAATTGGGAAATACGTAAATATATGAAATGCATGTATTTCATATATTTAGGTATTTAATAAGAGGGAAAAGGAGAAGGTGAAGGGGAGATTAGGGGTTAATAGAGGGTTAATAGTATTGGGGAGTAGGGTTAGGGTAGGATTTGTGGTTGAGGGCTGGTGTTGTAGATGGAGTTTGTGTGGAGGAGGATGATGGGGTTGGGTAGAGAGGTAGAGAGGTGCAGGATGGAGAGCTCCAGGTTATTTGAATAACTGGCGAAATCTTTTCCACAGAGATTTCTTCTTGGTTTTTTTGGGCTCTTGTTCTTCAGTCTTGATCTCATCCATCTGGTTCTCCAAGTCAGACAGATCAGTCAAGCCACCGCTGGCTCTCTCCTTCTCCTCGAGGGTCTCGTTGTTCTTTCTGAGAGACTCCAGTAGAAGGGACTTTTCCTCCTTCCACTGGCGCCTCTCATTCTCCAGTTCCTCTTTAGCCTTCTTCAGTGCTGGCAACAAATGGGAGATTTCCTCTTGCTGCTTCTCCAGGAGACGGGACCTGTCCTCCTCCCACTGGTATGTTTTGAGTTGCAGGTCCTCTTTTGACTGGGCCAGGGTAGCCTCCATTCTACCCATGACGTCCATTTTCTGGGCCAAGACCATTTCCATCTCTTCTCGCTCTTTCTTCTCAGCCTCCACAGCGTTCTCTAACTGCCCGATTTTATGGGAGGCTTCACTGTTGGCTTGCCTCTCTTTGGAAAGCTGAGCCTGTAGAAGTCCCTGCTGGATGTTTGCCTCTGTTGTTCGGCTCTTCAGCAATTGTTTAAATTGTGTGACTTCTTTTAGCAGGACTCTTTTCTCCTTTGCGAGTTTGGAGAGCTGCTCCTCCTTTTCTCCTGCCATCCTCTGAAGCTCAAGCTCAGGGATCGGGAGTAGAGCCTGGTTGGTCTGCTCACAGTAGACCTCCACACTTGTTCTCTTGAGTGGACAAGCAGGCTGTTGTGCTTCTGTCACAGTGAGCCCTAGATCTGCCAATAATTTAGTTATGATTGGATGTGGCTCCTGAGGAGCTGTGACACGCTCCGGCTCTTGGGGGGCCACGGCGGGCTCCGGCTCCTGACAAGCTGTTGCAGGGTCCGGCTCTTGGGGAGCCGCGGCGTGGTCCGGCTCCTGACAAGCTGTTGCAGGGTCTGGCTCTTGGGGGGTTGATGGTCTTTCAGGCTGAATCAATTGGGGCCCTTTTAATTCAACAACCTCACCCGTCTCCTGTCTCATCTGACCCTTTCTGAAACATTGTCTTGGCAGGGCAGGGTATTCATCTTCATCATGTACCTGGCTGTATGCCAGGTTGCTCCCCTCTTGGATGTTTGTTTTCCATGGGTTTACCGGCTGAGGTTTCTTTTTCTTTTCCTCCACGACCGGTTGGGGTTTCTCCCTTTTTACTTCTTGGTGTTTTTTGCTGTCCTGGTCTTCAGTCCTGACAGATTTTTTCTCTGGGCTGAGGGCAGCACCACCTGGATTGTTCGAGTTACGTATATATATATATTTGATCCTCTTGTTTCTGCCTTTCTTGCTTTTTTTCTTTCCACTTGTCTCCATCTTGAGATCGTTTGCACGAGTTTGGACACACTGGTTCACACAAGTGTTCACAGAAAGTGTTGCCAGTAAATTTGTGTCCTATTTCAAAGATTTGTTTGTGACATCACAGTTCAGTCATCAGTTTTTATGATGCATTAAAGGGATTCTTTTTAAAATTCTAGAATTGTAGAATGCTCTATGCATTATGTCTGTGTGTGTGTGTATGTGTGTGTGTGTATCCCCATGTATACACATACATACACATACACACACAATACTCTCACCCATTTAATTTGGCACTTTTCTCTCATTAAAAACGTATATTTTTCAGTTCAACATTTCACATTATGAAAAATGACTTGGAAAAAAACTTTTGAAAACTGTGTATTTGTAGATGTTTATACCATTTATACTGTTTCTATTGTCTTGGTTTCACAGTTTAAACAGTTAAATGTTGATCTTTTCACTAAATAATCCTCCTAAACCAATTCATTACTGGACATATATCACAATTTGGGGTCAGGATATGACTCTGGAATTATGAGTTTGGAGTTTATATTTTCCAGTCATATAATTTATCATCAGCAACTATACCTTTTTAATTGTAAACATCTAGAGCACAATTAAAATTTGTCAGGGCAAACTCCTCTTTGTATATCTGATAGACAAATGCCTGTGCTGAAATATAATTGCCTGGAACTTAAAATTGCATAAAAAGATTTCACAGGCGCATCTGCATAGGTGTCAACTTTTTAGAATACATTCGTGCTGCATTGCATAAATTATCTATATAATGTATACAGACAGAATTTGCAATTATGGAGTAAAAAGTTCAATTGTAAATGCTGCAAACGTGAGGAACGTTTCCTCATATTTCTAAATATATAAGTCTGTGTAAAGAAAAATAAGGGATTTATTTTGAAACACATTATTCATTTTAGAAAATAATTGTGAAAAGACATATATACATATAAATACATTGATATTAAGACTATTTATGTAATATTATTACTTATGTATTTCAGAATCATTATCAAAGACATACAGTATTTCCTGTTTTTTCATTATATTAGAGAAGCAGAAAGTGACAGGTGATTAAACAGACAGCAACATATTGTGGGGAAAGTCCCCTCATGTTTTGAATACAGATGGTATAAATCCTCGAGCAACATCACAGCTCTTTCTTCAACCCCCAGGAATGCCGGCCAACAACACATCAGTGAGATATACAAACTTCTCACTCATCAGACCATCAACACAATGATCTATGAACAGAAGAAGATGCACACAGACAAAAGGAAAGGGTGAAATCTTCAATCAGACTATACATACAATGTAAATGTAAATACTACGTAAATTTAGGAAAGCTACTGTTAACAATGATGTTTCTAATTAAGTGCGGAAGTTTCCTAAATTATTTAAAGTTCTGTTTGCGTTATTTCAGGTTTCTTTTGATGGCGGCATTATTCCTTCTCAGGATAAAACAAAAATAGTACTTTTCAGGCAGCGATCAGTTGAAAGAAGTGTAGTTACTTTTAAACTTGATTCAACGGTACTGTCATATGCTGACCAGTATAAATATTTAGGTTTTGTTTTGGATGAGCATCTCACTTATAATTAGAGTATTAGTGTTTTAGAATATTAGTTAGTGTATTAGTGTTTTAGAATATTAGTTAGTAGTTTGTGAATTCAGCAGGTAGGGAACTGGGATCCTTGCTGATCAAAGGCAAACTCGGTAAAGATCTGGGATTTTGTACGTAAGAAATGTGAGATGATCTGACTGTGAAACAGACTTGTGAATACGCCTGAACAGAAGCTCACTAGAAAGAAATTTGACTGGGACATAAATATAACAAACTGACTATATATATATAGTATATCCACCTTTTGATAACAAGTTCTACTCTTATCAGATTTGCTTCAAGATGGTTTGGATTGAATTTTGATACTCATTATTTGTTGCTTTTTATATAGGGAATTATAAAGGACCAAAACTGAGTACCGTTAACATTAAATGCATCAGTATTTCATTGATGAAATTAAATGCCCTTAGACTATAGAAAAGCAATGATGTGCAGTCTCGGACATCATCAATAGATTTCTTAGGGGCCATTTTGAAGCTTGGAGTGGGTTTATGCTTTCCATCATTACATATTACTAAAACTCAAAAAGCTAAATTTAGGTTAAGGTTAACATCTGCCCCTCCAAAACAAAAAGCTTAAAACTTTTAACCTCCTCTAAATGGAACAATAGATTTAAAACTTGCCACATGGACACAAACGAGAAGAAGAATACCCTGAAGTATTGTGAGTAGTAAAATCAAGGCAGAATTTGTGTGTGTGTGTGTGTGTGTACGTTGTTTACAGGATAGTAAAGGAACTGCATCTTAATGCACTCCCACATTGGCTTCAACATGGTGCCTATTGCTTGTTGGTGCCCAGATGCTGCCTTGTAGCAACATCATGCTAACCATCTCTTTGTGTCAGTGTTGGACGCACCTGCAGTGACAGTGAGTTGAGCTGTGCTGTTAATGGAGCCGTATGGGTTGGAAGCAGTGCAGCAGAACAGACCTCCATCCTCTGGAAAGGCCTCAGCAATCACCAGAGTGCAGATCTCCTCTAAGAAATAAACAGCCACCATCAACACACATTTAATGACTGTTGGTGATCCTAGAAGTTAGATTTGTAGCCTAAAGTAGGTTGTAATAAAATTAAAAGACTTGAAGCTGATCAACAACAGAGTCGGTACAGGCATGGAATGGATTTTGACACTTGATTTGTCTGTAATGAGACTTGACAGAAACATTAAATGGACAGGAAGACAAGTTATGTGCATGGTAGAGTGTTGAATATGTCATGTAGACTGGTGACTTATTATACACAGTCAGACACACAAAGAGTACCAGGCAGAGAGAAGACAAACAAGCATGGAGGTAACTATTAATGGATAACAGATAGACAGGCACACACACACAAATACACACATAAATGCTGGAACACAGATGTTAAGAGACATTTGAGTGACTCACAACCTATAAGTAACACCTGAAATGACCCTTGAGTCACACAGGGGGGAAATGTCTGACGTAAATTAACGTGTTGGTGTGTGTGTGTGTGTGTGTGTGTGTGTGTGTGTGTGTGTGTGTGTGCGTGCGTGTGTGTGCGCATGCATGTTTGAGTTTGTGGATGGTGAGGTTTCTCAGACGTTACCAGGGACTCCCTCTGACTGGTAGATGTGATATTGAGTGTTCTGTGAGACACAGACTTATTCATTTGTAATTTGCTATACTCATGACCAAGTGAAAGATTGCGGCTGATAATGAAACCGTCAAATTCCAGACATAGTTAATAACCCATTACTAAGTTTAGCCACTTACTGCGGTTGGGAACATGTTGTAATTGACTAAGTCATACCATGATAGACATGGGAGGAATTGTGGTGACGTACCTGGCTCAGCTGCAGATCGAGGCTCTGATTGTCAGTAGAGAAGAAAAACAGAAATACTTGGATTATTAGCTTATATGGATTGTCAATGTGGTGCTAAAAGTGAGAAAACAAAAATTACTCATGACCACTACTTCATGACCACTAAGAAGAACGTCTCACTTTTCTGGAGAATACGAAAATCTGGGGAGTCCATGATTTCCTCTCCCTGACGGTACCATCTGACCTGCAGAGGAGGACTACCACGGACCCTGCACTCCAGAACCACCACCTGGCCCTCGGATGCCTGGGCATCCTGCAACAGCTGCACAGAGGAGGGATAAATAAGACAAGGAGGGGTATAACAGTGAAAGAGAGGCAATGAGAAAAAGGAGTGAGTGAGTGAAGAATGATGAGGAAATGAGAAAAGACTGAAACCGGTAATGAAAAGAATAAATCTTCTGCAGAAGAGACAGATGTAGATGTAGACAGATGGAGAGAGAAAGAGGGTTGAAAATACACTTTGTCATACAACACCATTTAAGGAAATGAGCAGCCAGGAGATCATTAGATTGTTAGTTTTAGGTATTTCTTTTAATGGTGCTGCCCACTCAAGAATGAACCTGAAAACCAATTACTATCCATTCACCCCTTTTTAGGCTAATTGTCTTAAGATCAATCACAGAATGACTTTTTGGTTATCCTCTGGCTAACATGATTCTGTAAAACATCACATCTACAATAATATGTTGGTATATATTCCTCTTAGCATCTGGCATTTTGTTGGATCTATTGGGTCCATCAGCTGTGGCCATCATATAATCAAAAAAGTCTTTTCTGCTAGATGCCACTAAATTCTACACACGGCACCTTTAAATATTTGGCAAATGATGATGTGAAAGTGAATGTTTTATTCTTAAAGAAACCTTTTTAACATTTTTCATCATAGTGGAACATCAGGATTTATACTTATTATTCTTACATATATTAAATTCTCATATGATTAAACTAATCTATACGTATGTAAAAATAGTGCTTTTAGGACATTGCTATAGGTGTAAAGAGGACTCCTTACAAACTTACAGTTTAACTCCTGTGTCTCATCAATCCTGTGACACTTCATAGTGTAGGTGAACTAAAAAAACATCCGTGTAGGGGCTGATGGAGAATCCACCATCAGCGCTGTGTTGTCACTTCTGCTGGTTAACAGCACCAGAATGGTGTTGGCGGGTATATCCATCAACAAGAGGCACTCAGTGTCAGTGTGGATAAATGTGTTGTGAGCCTGAGCCTTTCTCCCTCTCTCTGTGCGACTATGTGTGTCTTTGGTATGGGTATGTTTTGGGAAGACCAAGGGTGGACTGTACATCATGAGTCTGACAGCATATGTGTGTGTGTGTGTGTGTGTTGTACGGATGACATCACAGTGCTGACTTCAGGCGAACGTCCTCTCAAAGAGATGATTAAAGCCTGTAGCAGTTTGTAAAGGAGGTGGGTAGGGGTGAAGAAAAACAAATGTCTTTTTGTAATGAAGGGGAAAATGATTTAGGGTCTGACTGGCTGGATGAGAGTGAAAGAGACCTGACCCTTGTGGGTTTGGCAATGCTGTTTGAAACTCTGCCTCAGCCCGTCTGAGTCCCACCATCACAAGACCCACAGCCTGAGGCAGAGGGAGCCGGGGGACTGTTGGGGGGAGTGTTGAAGAGTCTGAGTTGGCAAAGGGCGTTCTTGAGCTGGAAGAGGAGCTCTCATCAAAGCCTGTGTTTTATCTGACCCCCACTGCTGAAAGCCACAGCGCTGCACACTGCTATTACAGAAAGGCAAAGAGTCTAAGTGCATGTGTTTTAGGTTCTGTGTATACACTGTGTGTATCTAGAGCTGTTGTCATGGTTTGGGCAAAGTCTCTTAGTTCCAATTACGGGAAATCTTAAAACTACAGTGTACAAGATATTTTAACCAATAGTAACTTTGTGGCAACAATTTGGGGAACTGATTCATCTCAATGCCTTTCTGAACACAGGAATGCCTATTAAGAAATAGTTGTACAAGACTGGTGTGAAGGAACTGGTCTGCATAGAGCCCTGACCTCAAACCCACACCTTAAGAATGAACTGGAACACAGACTGCAAGCAATGTCCTATCAGCCAACATCAGCGCCCGACCTCATTAATGTTGTTATAGCTGAATGGGATCAAATCTTGCAGCCAGATTACAAGATCTTATAGAAAAAACTTCTCATAAGAGTATTTGTGCCCATAGTTTTGGAATGACATATTCGATAATCACATACTGTATTAGGCTAATGTTTGACTCTCCACTAACTTTTGACCATTTGTTTGTAGACTTACCTTGGTGAATATAGGAGGGCCTGACACATCAGCACCATACAGGGATGACACCGGGCTCTGCATCTAGAAGACAACACTAATTTACTTTCTGAGTGGTTGGATTTCATTAAGAAATGGGTCTGCTTATGTCACTGAAGAGAATTTTCCAGATCTTTGACCATGTGTCTGAATTTATGTGGCACTTTGTGCTTCACATGGCTTACCCGCTGTGGGGGCTGAGACAGGGACTGGACCAGCGTGGAGCGATGAGGAAGGACCTCAGGGGTTTTGGGTGATGATGACCGTATTGTCAGGGACATTGAAGTGGTCTTCTTCTGCACTCTTAAAATAAGCAAAGCATAAATCAGCACACAAAGAAAAACACTTTGCCAAGAAAAAAGCAGGAATTTCACTACTCTATATGCTTTTAGTTAAAATATGATACTTGAATCAAGGGAAATTGGCTCCACAGCAATTAAGATGATATCAGTGTTCTTGGCCTCAATGTATAAACAGAAAGGGAATCAGGAAGTGTACCAGATGGCAGATTTATACATAGAGATAATAATCAAAAACATTTAGAGAACTAGACATCACTCAGAGAGGGCACTGTTAAGTCCTCAAACGCAAGTGAATTGGTACTACTACTAAACTACTAAATTTCATGGCAATCAATCCAATAGTTGTTGAGACATTTCACTCAAAACCATAAATGTCAACCTGATATATGGTTTCCTTATGGATGAATAGTCAGGGTGTCATCCTCTGGATACCACAAATGTTTTAGCTATGCTATTAGCATGACTAAAATTGAAAAAAAAAGTTCAAAAATGTCCTATTTCGCAATGTCGTTGGCTTTTAAGAATGCATGCATCCACATCCACATCTGTTCTTTCGCCCATGGCCTAGCTTCACACCATATGAACAAGTAAAAGAGTTTTTGAGAAATCTGGCTTTCTAACAGACAAACAAACGGGACAGAAAACAAAATTTCCTGGACAGAGGCTACCTTGAGTTGAAGTTTGTGAACAAACAAGAGAGAAGAAAAAAAATACAACTCCAATATCTATAGGACTCAAGACAATTGGGTGCATGAATGACCAGAACTAACAGAAATATTTTCAGTGCAGTAGAAGAAAGATTTGTGAGGGAAGACAGAAAAATAAAAGAAGAGAATGAAAGTGGACAGGGGGTGAAAAGTTTAACATTTGACGTAAGTACAAGGGACAACCCTGACAGGGTTTTTTTTTTAACCATATTAACCCTCTACACCTCATTATTTAGATGGCGGCCTGTGCACTGGGTCAGAGTTATGGCTCTTTAAGTGCCTTTTAAGGGTCTAGTTAAATAGCAGCAGGCAGTAGACCTGATTAGCAGCTGAAGGACTCAGTTAACCTGTTCAGGGGTTCAAGGTTCATTGGGTCATGGGGTCACAAGAGGTCATGCAGAAACACACTTACTGAGCCATGGTTCCTGATCTGGACTTTGATGCTCCTTCTCCTTCTGAATCTGATGACGAAGCTCCTGCAATGGAACAAAAATCAACAAGATCAACAACATATTCCTGGGAAATTATGCTGCTGTTTTTATATGTGTTATTTGTATGTTAAAGCTGTGACTATATTCCTCATAAACCCTGTACACTAATTATGTTGCTACTTGTCCCTGTAGTATATCCACTCTTATCTACAAACGATGAAAACTCTGTCCCACATAATGTGAAAATTGTCCATTTCATTACTAACCTTCAATGTAAACCTCGGCAGAGGTATTGTCTGCTCCGAGACTGTTGGAGGCCACGCAGGTGTAGCGTCCTGTGTCGTCCTCAAAGGCTTCGGCAATCACCAGAGTGTGCAGGTCACCATCCCTACTGATCTGTATGTCAGGAGAGCTGAGCAGCTCACGGCCTTCACAAAACCACCTGGTGGAGGAGGTGGATCACAACTTTGGTTACTTTCACGTTATACTAGTAACATAACATTACATTACATACATGCTTTGTCCAAAGCTCTTTACAATAAGGTAACAATGCAATGTAACAGTAACTGCTTTGATACAGTGTTTCAATTCAGGTCAGGTGCCCATATGAACATTGAAGTTTGCTTGCTGTAATCATTCATTCATTGTGTTCATACTGACCATTAACAGGTCCCTTCCTAATGCACTTACAATGTAAGTGATGGGGGATAAAGTCCACAGCGCTCTGTGCAAAAATGAAAAGCTGTGAACCTAACCTTTAAGAGAATAAGAATACAGACACTAAAATGACCCATATGTAGCCTGTAAATCATTCACATAACTGCTGTTAGTATTTTAGCAACACAGCTAGCATTAACCAGAGCAGAAAAAAACAGAATTTTAAACTTATACAAACATAAAACCTGGTAAAACACATTACATTAAAACTACTATCTGATTAAGCTGGAATGATTTTGGAACTGTCTTAGGTGTAGAATTATTCATTTGAATCACTGACATAAAATGGTTAATCAATGGTCCCAGAGACTATCAGTCATATCAATTCACCATAGTCTTCAGAGTCAAAAGATATAAATTAATATTCAAGTAAAAGCAGAAACATACATTATACACCACAGGTAATAGGAATTATTCTTCTTGACAAATATTTGAACTTAAATATACCTTTGCCAAATATGATGGAGACCAATTCAACTAACATTAATAACTACTCACACAAGCCCTCAGGGCATGTCTGAGTTTATCTGTCAAATATCAGCCACCCCAAGGCAGAAAAGAGACACTGTGTTACGGGAAGCAGATACACCCTTCCCCTCCTTCCAATCAGAGGCCTGTGTGTCTGGGCAGGCGCCTGGGCTATGTACCATCTCCCTGGGGTCGACTGACATGGACTTTGTTCCCTGATCTAGGACCCTGGAGGGATGAGAGAGTCTAAAACACAACCAGCTTCATCCGTCTCATCTCTCTTCACAGGGTTATGATTAAAGCCAATCTCCCAGCACCATGTTACCACATCAAATAGAGGATCAAACAACAGGGGTCACATAGCTCATCTCCTACAAACACACACACATAAGTGCTGCCCTAAAATGTCAATGTTGTGTGAATCTGTTGCTTTTTAAGCACATTATGACACATTCATTCAAAATATTCACACTGCACAGTGTATCAACACCCTATTTAAAAAGAGGACATATACTGTCTGTTGTTCACCTCTCGACCTCTGCATTGCCAAGTCGAGTAAATTTTATTTATATAGCACCAAATCACAACAGAAGTTATCACAGGGCACTTTTTTACAAAGAGCAGGTCTAGGCTGTACTCTTTAATTTACAGATACCCAGCATTTTCCCATGAGTAAGCACTTGAAGACAGCAGCAAGGAAAAGGGGGCAGGAATTCCCAAAATGCCAGCAGAACAGCTGTTCTGTCCGTCCAGAGCCCTGACCTGAGGACATTCCAGCTATCTCGAAAAGCTGCATAAAAATTCCCAACATCCTGCTGCGTAGCCATTATTCTATTTCATACAATCTGGTGTGTCAGTCAAACAGCAGGCCAATTCCTGTTCCAAAAAGCAATCCATCAGCCAAAATATTCAGACAACACTTCATACTCTAGGATTTACACCTGACAGAGTGGGTGTGAGAGCGGAGAACGAGACAGAGAAAGTGAGCGAATGAATGGCAAGTACAGGAACAGGAGGTGAACGAGCATGAGTCAGGCCGGGTCAGACAGGAAAAATTATACGCTCTGTCATTGTTGAGACGGATCATACTGAGTAATTCGTCAGTAGCAGTGACAGGTGGAGCACTGTAGAGCCTTGTCACCCTGTTTCTGCGCATTCTGATGCTGTTTTAACACCAAGCCCTCTGTACAATAGACTCCTCTGGGTAGTTCCTCTGTCTTATCACTTGATGAAGTGAAACAACGGAAACTTGGCTAGCTCCATCACACAGCCAGATGCCGGTGTGTTAAATGATAGGAAACAGATCATGGCATGAGGCTAATGAAGAGTTGTTCATGGCACGAGCAGGGAGACCTTATCCAACTGGAGTATTGGCCCTCAAGGCCAAGAGTCATCCGCCACGCTTCAAACAACCCCGGTAGCTATCTGTCTATCAAACACGTGATCCAGACAGACAAAGGCTGAGGCAATAGAAGAATCCTGAACAACATGACTTTGTTTGATGACAAAGTACAAAACTGACAGCAGCCAGCAACTGAAAGTAAAAAATTGATTGTGGAAACCAATATGTATGTGTGGTTTTGAAATCCATTTTTCCGGATTATAACCCGGGTGGAGAAAAGGGAAAACAACCCCTTTGGGTGATTGCCATGTCTGATGGGAATTTGCATGAGAAACTCAGGTTTCTTTTGTTGGTTAACTTTGTTTAAGTCACTCAGTGTATTAATCATAATGGTTCACTATGGATTTTGCAGCCATATGCTCTGAGTTTGATGTGGACCACACAATACAAATCCCCTTCAATATAGGGGAAATCATTTGGATGTTTTTTGAGCACCATTAAATTAAACACATACAGGAAAGGGCTTACTGTAACACATGACATCATTGAACTAATGACTCTGGTTTTTGTGATGGGGGATGTTAGGACTGTTGGAGGTATGGTAAGTGTGTGTTTTGTGTACATGTGTAACTATAGTGAACAGAGGCGGACAAACAGCAGAGGGATGTGTTTTCAACAGGGTGGCCTGAATCTGTCGATATCCCAAGAATAGAAACTACAGCACTTTCATGCAACAGCATATGTGAACTAAAATGCAAAAGTAGAGTTGTAATTCAAGCATTCATCAGTGGTCTTGTGAGTTGGGCTTTTTTGTTAAAACATCTTCAGTAGTTTTCCACTCTGGTTATGGCTGAAAGGTTTACCAGGCTCTTCTTGCTGCATCTAAAACACAGACCATCTGCTAAGTGGTAGTAAAGGAATGGAAATGTAAATTTGTTTGGGCACAAAATTTGACGAAACACAGAAAAGGGGCAGAGGACTCAACTCATGCTCCTCTGGGGCTTGACTGAACATAAACTAGGAAGCGCAAACCATTCCCAACAAGCACAACAATAAAACCCCTTATTAATCAACCTTAATGATCTACCATTATGCATAATTACTGAGTAAACTCATTTAGAGACAGACTGTAATGTTTATTTAATCCCCTCTCCATTTCTGTGGAATGTGCTGAACATTGTGCAAGGACTAAACGGCATGGTGTGTTTTTCCCCAGATGGGGAGTGGGGACTTTGTTGAGTCACATACAGTCTAGCAGGCAAAAAAGGAACTCAACCATCAATAGCCTCATTTTGAGGGGAAGCAGGGTGTGTTAGAATAGCACTCACTCAGTGCTCTGAGAAAACCAAGTAAAGGTAGGAATCTCTTGGCAGAATATAACTTTACCACCCATTTCCTCTTAACACAATACCATTATAAAACACAGCTATTCAAAACATGCATACCAAGTGGAGGAGAGTAAATCCTTCATGAGAAACACGCCTCACCTCTTCATTCATCTCCCACCCATGAGGCACCCACCCAGCCAAGATGGTGATTAAACATCCCGCCATCACCATCGATCCTGTCACCAGCTCTTTGAGTAAAGATAGCATGTGAGAAAGTAATTATACACAACTCATTTTAGACAATTGAGGCCAGATGATGCCTCATATCAACGGGAGGATGGTCTTGTTCTCATGGTGCTTCCTCTGCTAACCTATTCACATTTAGATGAAGAGAGCATTCCACAGAGGAGGCCAAACCAGAGCCTGTTGCCCTGGCCTCCACAGTGCGTGCTAAGGGCCACACTCTCCTCATCTGACCCTGTTGTTATTTGCTGCTGTTGATGGAAAATTTTTTGAAGCAAGGCTCAGTTTCACCACAAACCCAAACGAGAGGAGGCCAAAGCGGAGGGAAGAGAAAAAGAAATAAGGAAGATTCAATCACAAAGTGACCTTGACAGGATGTAGGAGTGACAAGCTTGCATAAACACACACACCCACCCACCAATCATTCAACAATCAATATAGGGTGCAAGGCATGGGTAGAGTAGATATATACTCCCTGAGACACGTTTTTTGCTCTGTTTTTAACTCCAAAGTTTCCTCTCAGTGTGCAGTTTCTAGGCAACGGACCACAGAAGTAAACAAAAGTAAAACTAGACAAGAAGAGCGGCATCTAGGCTGTCTTTATCTCTAATTACAAACTACAATAGAGGTCAGCTGAGACTATCCAAACTCTATAGCAAGCTAAAGATGTTAGGTTTATTATTCACGACAGAGAAATCTCCTAATTCATGCAAACATAAAATGGAAAGCAGATTAGGTTCCCTCTTTCCCACGCATGCTGACTGAAGCCAACAATAAATGGAGCTCTATAAGACTCAGTAAAAGCATAACCTCACTATAGCCACAAAATATTTATTCCCACCACAGCCCTACTTATTATACAGTAGTAATTTTCCATAATACCACTTAATGCATAATTTACCTGTCTTCCAGGTATATAGTGGTACAAATATTGAAGCTAATATGACTGAAATATACAGCAGTCCGTTCCCATCATTTAAGTGAGAACAACTTGTCGTGCCAAAATAGTTCATGCAAATTCACACAATTGTCTACTCTCCCTTACACACAAACACAGAGAAAAAGCATTTTATGTAACAACATTAAAGCTGCACTAATCAATTAAAAAAAACAAATAAATGATTCAAAGCCACTGTTTAGACCATGTGAAATTTGAAAGGGTTCGCTTGTAATGAGAAACCCACAGAGAATTATCACATGGATCTGTAGTTCAGCTCAGCTCTACACAGCATTTTAATGTCTTTCAGCTCATTGTTTTGGTTTCATGGCCTGCAACCACTCTCACAGCATTGTTTCCAAATACAGCAAGCAGCTGTTTTAAGTGAAACTGCTCTGCCCAGCGCCAAATAGCAGACAGACAAAGATAGCAACTAGCTGGTGAACAAGCTAATGACTGATATTTATATTTCTCACGAGTAGGTGAAGACCAAAACAGAGCTAAAGGGAAAGTGAATACTGTTCACCAGAAATACAACTCCAAATGCTAATGTTGCTCCATGTCTGCTGGGTGTGCCACTGTTTGCTTAACACGTTAACCTTATCAAAATTAAAACGCTATAATATGTATAAGGTTTGTGTGTGATGTTCTGCCCTCAAGTGGCCAAAAATGCAACTAGTGCTGCTTTAATGTATTGGTCTAATTTTATATTGCTTAGTAAACATTAGCAGCACTGTAGTTCATTATTTAGTATTCATTGAATATTGATAGTTTAATAAATACAGTTCAATGCTGGGAGAAAGTGTTGGTATACTACTATTTTGAGCACTGTGGGGCTAAATCATTTTAAATGACAAATTTGTCCAGAAGTAGTTCATATCTGTACGTTTATGATCTAAATAAAGTTGCAGTTCATGTCTTTTTCTTTAAGTGCTGCCATCTGGACTGACAAAGAAATATTAGCACTTCAGAGTTGAGTTTAAGTGCTCTGCTATGTAAACATAAATGTCCTGATTAAAGATGATAAATGCAAGAATCCATCTTAATAAAGAAGCATGAGCCATTTGATGATGGAGCCTCGCTAACTGGGGCACAGGATCTCGGGTCAGAGTTCACTGGAATATTCCGGACAGCGGACAGCTGCAAATGACAGTTGGAGCTCTGACCGGAAGCAACTATGGACATTTTTCTCCCAGGAATTTTAACTAAAGGGGAGGGTGACTACATTTGTCTCCTTCATGTTATCCATCAACAGACATTGTCTACTGATGCATTACCTCAGCTTTAGTGTGCCAAGCGGGCAAATGGCCCGGACTGAATCATCATGGGCATTAATATAAAATGTCAAGTATTCAGAGATTTGTTTATTGGTAACTACTGCATATACTACCGCTGTATACACACTTCTTGTAGTTTAAATCAACTGTTCAATTGTATCAGTCAGTGCAGGAATTCATTCTTGAATTGAATCAAGTGTGTGTGTTTGTGTGTATGTGTGTGTGTGTATGTATGTGTGTGTGAGAGAGAGATACAGGGACTGAAATAATGACAGACATAGGCAGCAGCTGAGCTACAAATGCAATCACCTCGGCATTCATGGGGATGCCCCCACCTGCCTGTGACACACACACACACACACATGCACACACACACATATTCAACTTCATTTCAGTGCCAGTCTTGTCAGAGGGCTCAGAGAAATCAACAGATTTAAAAGAAGTAAAAGGCAAACAGGGTATTCTTTGATTCTTTTCACGGGTTCATTCATACATTCAAACAGAAATTACACACGTTCAGCGTATCAGCTGTTGTTTCAAAGCAACACACAAAAGTTTTCCTTAGTTAAAAAATAAAAGTTATCGGTTTTCTCTTACCAAACCAAAATCCCCAGCCAGGTTCAATGAGATGTTAACCACATGACCCTACTCTCATTCAAGGTGAGTGAGTTCTGAGTCTGATAATCTCCCTTGAAACAATCATGTATGTCTAGACTGTGAAGATCAAAATAAAAGAGACTCATCACACAATCTTTCACCTGAGTATGCCAGCAGATCACATCGCTAACTAAGAAGGTTGTTCAACTTACCTGAGCTGGCGTTCTGCTCCCAATCAGAATAATCAAAAGTCACTAATGATTCCCTCAATCTGAGGTTGCACACAGAGACTCTCCTCCTGACAGCATGACATACACTGAGCCACTGACACTCTCACACCAGGACTGCCACTCTGAGTCACACAGTCAGACATACACACAATGCTTGGACTGAGCAGAGGGTTGAGAGGGAGGGAGCAACCCAGAGCTGCCAAATTCCACACAAGACAGAGGGGCGAAAAAATATGTTAAACACTAATTTATAGACAAAAACTGTTTCAGTGCAGCCCACATTAAATTCATTCATATAATTCCAGCGGTTGGGAGAATGGTCCTCTTGTTTTTCTCTTCCTGACAACATTGATAAAAATTTACCCAAACTAGTCAGACCCACTGGACCTTAATCCCATCATGGCTAAACACAGGTAAACCCCTCAGATGTGATACATTTTGTTTGGGACATTTTGGAAAGTAGATCAACAACATCATGTCATTTTCTGGCTGTTTCTTTGTGGAATCAGTCTCCCAAACAAAAACAAAACTTGTGATTGGTTTGCTTTTGCTGCCTCTATACATGCCCGGGCCACAGTCTGCTGACCATCAAAAGCACCACAGCAAACCCTGGGATCAGGCCAAATAACAGTCACCATGGAAACCTTGGAGGCTATGATCTCTGAATGCAGGAAAGGATAATGATGAAAATAAAAGATGACAAAGCTACAGTATGTACTACAGTGTGACACAAATACAGGGGACACTAAACAAACTGGCCCTTGATGAATCCCACATGCCAGAAGTAAGTAGGCCACTTAAAAAGCCTGGTTAGGACTGAGCAAAAATAGCTTGGATAAGTCAGGATCTAAATAGACCACTCTGAGTTGGCAGCACCTGGCATGTACAAGACAGATGGCTGTGGCTACCGTGTCTGGTCATGCTTTGTGCACACACAAAACACACACAAAATGAGACCATATAATAATCCCGAGCGCTCTTAACGCCAAATTCACCTAGGTCAGCAAATATAAATGTGGTATTTGTGGTTTGGTTAGAGCAAGAGGGTTGATTTCTGATGCACAGCCCAGCGCAGAATGAAAGGGTGTGGTGTGTTTCACTCTCTGCGGGGGCTCCATTCAGGCTTTAAGACAAGCAGAAGTGGTGATATTTTGGTCACTGTCAGCGAAGACCCTGAGAGCTCACCGCTGGGACGTGGCAAGTGGGATTATTTGTGGTGCTTGTTACTAGGAAGGGCTGCTCTGCGTGTGTGTGTTGACTGTACGACTTGAAAATCTACAATGAGAACAACAAACACCTAACAATGTCCTGTCCTAGCGGCACACACTGTAATCATGCGGTTCTTTTATTTAAATTCTTCTGGTTTGTGGAAGAACTCGCTCCCATTTGTAGTGATAACAACATGAAAAGCACCGTACTTCCCCTAAGTGACTATAAAACATGAGTTAATAAGAGGAAGGGCTTTTACGGTCTCTGGATGTTCCCATTAATTAGTGAATGACTGACAGCGGCTGCTCCGTCTGACTGGTCTCCTCCTCGAGAATTAAAACAGAATTAAAGAAAAGCTTCCCAAGATATGAGTCAGCGAGAATAAAAAAGATTCCTCAATGAAAGCAACATGCTGGATTTATTGATATAAAAACAAGCACAGGTGCACATGGACGCATTAAACCACGCTCTCACACACACAAATGCAAAAGAAATGTCTCATTCACACCACAACACAAGACAACATTCATGTGTATTCAATCAGACTCCCACTTTACGCACACTGTTTCACTGTTTGAAAAAGGACTTTCAAGGGTCAGTTGAAATCAGAAAAAAATGGGGGCATGTTGCCACGGCATTTTCTGTTTTTGCTCCAAGGAGACCAAATGACACTAACAAAAACAGAGACTGTGTCCTCTAATGATGTCATACAGTGAGGACTATATATCCCAGGAACTGTCAAATAATCCAGCATGAAAACCAACAAAAGCAACGTCCAGAAGAGCCCCAAATTAAACATATTAGACATATAAAATAAATGATTCTGCATATTTAAGCAGCAGCCTCTACTAAAACGAAATGTCAACATGAACAAGATCAGATTCTTTCATAGTGGCCCGCTGTTTTTGAGACCAGCAAAGATATCACAAATGTTTTTAACACTTTATGGATTTGTACAAAAACAACTTCTCTGAGTACATGTTAGTTTAATGCTGTAACTGGATAGTTTTGGGATGGAGGAATTTATTTTTTAATTTTCATGGAAGCCGACATGGGCCTAATTAAGCCAAGCTTTAGAAGTCCTCTTCTCACACCTTTAGCAGAAATGATTGTTTAAATTAGATGCTGCAGAAAATTTCATCAATTTACAAAGTTCTTCCATTACCACAATCATTGATCTTCCTCCCACTGAGTAATTACAGCTGGAGACAAACCACATAACAGTCTGTGTCAGCGCTAGTTTTAGGTATGCATCATAACTTTCTGGGAACAACAATTAGACGGAGTTAATGCAATAGCTGAACCGTACAGCTCAGATCTGTGGTCACATGTATGGTTATGTTCTGAGTCACGTGCAGCACTACTGCTTCAGTAACCATCATTAGTGTAAAAAATTCTCTCTTATGTATTTACTCTCTGTCCTGTCTTAGTTGGTATCCTGTTCACTTATTTCCAGGTGCATCTGCTGACTCAAGAAACTTTTTTATGCAGAGGAAGCAGCATACTTCTGGCCATCTGTAGGCCCAGACAAGTAAATCTACCGAAAAAAACAAATGTGCATAATTCCTGTTCCAAAAGCCACCCACGACCTTGCTGCAAACATACAAAAACATCTGTTTCCATGACAGCCAGACTACCTCTGCAGGTGTGTGGGTGGATTAGTATCCTTGAATATTTTCATTTCTGAATCCAAATCTTAGCCAGCCTGAGATAGCCTTGAAGAATGGAGATAGTAAGAAACACACTTCACAAACTTGAGTCAGTGCTGAATTCAGAGGGGACCGGTTACACCCTGTTATTCCGCCGTGCCGAAGACTGAAAAAGACAAGATATTGCTGTAAAATATTGCCAACAAAATACTACTAGAGGAGATAAAAGGCAACATGCCGAAGTTGCTGTAGTCAGGGATTGAACTCTGCAACCTCTCCTCCTCACTCTGAATTTATGGGCTCAGATCTAAACTCTGATCAGACACACATGAGCTAAACATGGAGCATCTTCCTTTCTTCTCCCTCCTCTCTTCCTCATATGAAACCAAACCCTGCAGACCCTCCACTCCAACTATCTTCCCCCCATGATATCAGGAGCCTCAGCACTGAACTGAATGGGTAGGGGGAGGATTTTTATTCAAGCGAAAGACAAAAGAAAACCAAGCAAGATACATATCTTGAGTTCCTACTCAAGACAGTTTAACATTCACACAGCTGTTATCCTGTCACATGTACATGGGAAGGAAGACTTGAGCTTGTTTTTATGAGTCCCATATGACCTCTCGTCTACTTGTAAAGCAAGCACCCCAGTTTTTACAGTTTTAAGATGAATTCTGACACACAAAAAAGCTCCGAGGGACTCCGCTGTTATTTCTATACAGGCAACACTCACAAGACACACAAACACATACGTATAACAGCACACACTAAATTCCACCACTTCAGCATTGTCAGAGATGCATAATTGAATTGGGCTTAACATCAAACACGGCTCTTTGGCAGCCACACAGGAATCCAACGTCCAGGAAAAATAACAGCCTAAAATATCTCATCAAAAGGCAGATTACTGTAAGCTGAATCTAATGGCCATGCCTTATCAAGCATGATGAATAGCAGAGAGCCATTTAACAGGTGAACAGAGGAATGTAACCCAGTGCTTACTGTTCACAGGCCAGCTGTGGAACAGACCCCGAGGCCCGGATGACTCAAAACTACAAACCTTAACTGAGTGCAGAACAGGGGGGGCTGGAGTATTGGCTATACTGTCAACAACAGGCTATGGAAATGTGGTAGATCTATGATGCCTCAGCCACTACTAAACTTGTTTATATGTATTCAGCTAAAGTTTTCAGTGTACTTTAAGTAGTGAAGTTTTCTGGCCTGCATTTCCTGTGAGGCTTGAGTAATTTGAGATGTTGTGATCCGGCTGCAAGTAGTTTGTCTGAGCATTCATGTGTCACTGACCATGGGAGGCATGATGGAGATGGTTAATGGTCATGGTAAGTATGTGTGTGTGTGTGTGTGTTTACTGATGAGGTCAAACAGGCCCGTTGACTCTCCGTGTGGAGGAGAGGCTTCAGTACAGAGGAAAGATTTATGGAGTGTCCTCTGCCCATCCTCCTGTTGAACTTGTCTTAGATTACCATCCTCCTGCCACGCATGACTGCTGCCTTTGTCCGCAAAAGACATGCTTCATATTAAATCTGGTATTCCACTTCTTCAACTGTCACTGATCCACTTATATAACTCTTAACAAATCTCATTTCCCTCTACTCTCACTCTGCTCCCTCTATTTAACCCTTCCTTGCCCAATTATTAGTTTTATTAGTACTTTATTAATGCTGTTGATCATCTACTACAGGCTAAAAACATTCCCTTTTTCATTGTGTCATCTCATTAGTACATCCCAATTACACCGTTATAAATTAGGATGAAAAACCCCACATGACAAATCCTTTTTCATTTTTTCATGCTATACAAGACTCATCCACTAAGCACTAAATGTGATTTCGCCACGGTGTTGACAAAGAGCCCAGAATCTTCTTGACTGTGTGTATGATCCAGGCACAATTAGATGTATAATCGCTGGATTAATAGCTGCAAATATAATACACTTAATTTAATGCATATTATAATATATTTAACCGCTCAAGATTAAAAGATAGTAACATGAAAGGGTGCATCATGATCGAAGCTGCCTCCTGTAAATCGTCCATGGTGGAAGCAAGCCTGTCTAACTGAATAAGAGGATTAGCATGAATTTTAGGATTGTACGTGATAATAGGTCAAAGTCGGGAGATTTCTAGCCTCTGAGGCTGGAGAGGGAGCAGGAAAAGTCTCACCTCGTTGGGTGAAAAATTCACACCCTGTCTCCAGGCCAGCGGAGGGCCAGGGGCCACTGCTGAGGCTTAGACAGGACAGCGCCATTCGTCACAACTGCCATTAACATACCACTGAGGAATCGCACTGACGTGTGTCCATCTGAGTGTTTTACGGCTGATATCTTGATGCCTACAAGTGTATAATCTGCAGTAGGCCAGATGTGACAGTGGTAGAGGTGGTGTGTAGTCTGTCCAGTGGTTGTGACAATGATACTCCAGCTCAAAGTGCAAGTTGCTTTGTCTATTTATAGTTACCTCACAAAATTCTTTGGCAGCCTGCAGTGAACAAGCTCAAATGTACTCATGCCTTGAACACATCTTCGTACACGTATAGCACACAGTCATGAACACAGTTCAGTTATCAGCATGGTGAGAACTAAATAATACGTCAAACTGACTACCTCACATCTACTTGCAAAAACTCCATACAGTATCCATAGTTAGGCTTTCACCTACTTAAATGTTTTCATGTTACGGAATGTTAAGTTTATGTGAAATAGCCCCCATATAGTATTCATTTTGAGCATGAGCGCATCCCCACAGCTACTCCAAGCTCTCTCATTATTTGGGGCTTAAATATGAAATGACATCATGCTTACAAATGTTTTTTTTAAAAAAAGAGCAGGTATT
This sequence comes from Euthynnus affinis, assembly GCA_029490765.1. Lineage (NCBI taxonomy): Eukaryota > Metazoa > Chordata > Actinopteri > Scombriformes > Scombridae > Euthynnus > Euthynnus affinis. The sequence goes on from CM055848.1 coordinate 9,642,626, forward strand.
AAAAATACTTTTTCCTCTCCCCTCCTCCTGCAGAGATCAAATTAGTCCATGAGGGAGAATTGAGAATTATGGCCTTCTTGAAACAGGCCAAACAGTCAGCATTACAGTCAGGCTACGTCATGAGTCAGCAACGGGTCACCTGCTATGACCTCATACCAAGACTGTTTCACAATATGTAGAGGAAGTGCTACTGTAGCCATTTGCTGGTACAGTAACTACTTCTTCTGGTGAGCCAAACTTACATCTTTCTCTCATCTGTGAGAAAATGAAAGAAGTCAAGTAAAAAAAGTCTGCAAGAAATAAAGAAAAACAACTGATCAACCAAACCAATGAGAACATTGTCTTTGTATTTACTTAACATGGACATGTTTCATTGTTATGAAATGGTTACTATCATGTAATGTTACGTTAAATGCCATTTTATACTTCACATAGGTTGAATTCAAATGTTTTCTCCATTCTAGATGAACTGAAAAACATCTATATTGACATAACAGCTGGACCGGGAAACCGTTATGTCAATGTAGATGTATTTTTTGGCCTGCAAAAGAGAAAATATATAGATTATCTGTTTGATTCCCTGCCATCTTCATGTTTCATGTTTCCTATTTGCTTTAACCAGAGGAGCCCATAATGTACGTCTGTCCACTAGACTGGCTGAATGTTAAAACAAAGGGTCAAAATCTGTGGGGAAATACTGAGAATGAAATGAGCTTATAAGGTATAAGATAGTAGATGGTATACAAGGTATGATGTAAATGATACATAATAAAACCAGGACAAGGACAGATTTTTATTGATAATGTCATACAATATATCACCAACTAACTAACTAACTAACTAACTAACTAACTAACTAACTAACTAACTAACTAACTAACTAACTAACTAACTAACTAACTAACTAACTCAAATAAGAAAGGGTCTGTTACTGTGTGTTACTATTTTACCTAGATCATGATGAATTGTTCCTGTCTTGTACTGCAACTCTGCAACATCAGCAGACTCATCAGCCAAAGTTAGAGGAAGCTCAGCATTATTTATATTTGTAAAGAGGAAGAAGTAGAAATTAAAATTTCAGGGTGAGACATGTCATCTGGGGGTCAGTAGGGCAGGATGGCTCCTTGACAGGAGAACTGAAAACAGACATGACATTATCTATAAGTCTGTATTTGATAGAATAAGAAAAATAACTGTGACGCTCACTTAATGTGTATAAAACCCTGTTGTAAGCGCTCCACTAGGAGCCTTTTTCTTTGTAACCTCATCCTGTGTGTTGCACTGCGAAACGCTGCTTCTTGTACAAGAAAATAAATTCTGTTACATTTTGATACTTGGTTCCAGTCTCTATTTTTTTTTTTTAAAGATTATTACGAAGAAATTCTTTGAACACGGTCAAACGGTCAAATGGGACAATTTGGGAAGTTTCACAACAAACACATTTTGCAAGAAATAATTGGATTGTTTGTTTGTGTGTGTGTGTGTGTGTGTGTGTGTGTGTGTGTTCTTTTATGTCTATGTGCCTACTGGTCCCTACGGTTCAACTGATCAATATTAGCACAAACTAAGTAGCATGGTTAAATTTAAACAAGGATCATATTATTTGGCAATAAATTGCATCATTAATCTAAGGAATGTCGTCCTGTCGCAATGTTGGAGACAATGCCTTGTATGGATTTCATAGCAGAATTCATCGGCGGCCTCTCATCTTCCAAATGTTTCCCATGTGGTTTTGTGTATTTAGTTGAAACAAAGAAGCCACGGCTGCTCTCTACTGTAACTGCCCATCTCTCTTCATTCAACTGCAAGTCAAGTTTTCAAATGCCTTGTTTGCACAGCAGGCAGTTAGGGTAATGACATGGAAGAGCATCAGACAAAATGCCTAAAATAGCACTCTGAGCACGCCACAATTGGAGATGGATTTTCTCTCTGTCTGCATTGCCATAGTGAGAAATCAGTCATCGGGCACCCGCAGCGTGTTTGGTGTTCTGCACAACCAGACCTCACACCATCAATTTTGTTTAGAAATGCTCTCTTTAACAGCACAAACACACACAAGGGTCTTACGCTGACTGCATGCATTCCCTGTTCCCTCATGCCAACAGCTAATCTTAACCCAAAACTAGCCCCTAAAAGACATAAAGAAAGCCGAAAATGACCTCAGACTGAAAAAATGCACAAAGTGCTCCCCACAAGGATACTGCACACACGCATGCACACATCACAATACCAGAGATGCATCATTATAAACAGAGCATTGCATAAAACATTGTGTGTGAGGAGCATGAGGACATGCTGAAGAATACCAGGCACTCAGCACCATACTCTGGCCTGAGACAAATTGTGGCTGGCCACAGAAGGCCGCGCCCAGCACCCAACCACCAGGAATGTCTCTTTCACTGGCCGTGCAAAACGCTGGCATCAGCTCAGCACAAACTCATTAGTCTGAGAGAACGAGGTGAGGAGGTGAGGAGGGGTGTCACCTGCTTTGACTGGCAACTGCATCAAAGGCCCTGCCCATGGGAAAGGAGCACTGAATGGAAATATGGCATTTGAATTCAACATTTGTGTTTCTGCACACACAAATATGAATCACAGCATTCACATACTTTCATAATCAAACAAACATAATCACTGAAAAAGAGTAGAATCTTATAAATGAGGAAAAAAGCTGAAGGGAAGCCTTTAATATTACTATGGAAGACATAAAAACATGACCTAACCTCCAAGATGTATGTACCTATGCATGCACATGCACATACACTACACATACACTATGAAATATATGAGTTTGAATGGGAAAACAATGTTGAGCAAATTAATGTTTGAGCAAGTATTTACTGTATGGTTAGTGCTGATATTACACTTTAATTGTAGGTTAAAAGGTCTTATGAATCATCAAGAAATTCAGTATAATGTTCATTTGTATCAAATTATAATATATACTCATCAAAACACATGTAAATAATGTTGCAGCAGAGAAAGCATTGGCTCTGAGTTTCTCCTCCAGCTAAGATAAGAGCTCAGTAAAGATGCAGAAGACAAACCCTCCACAATGTGCATATCTTAAAGATGCTACCAGAAGAAGTTTTGTTTTGAATAATAAGTTATTTGCTGCCATCTAGTGTTCACAAACAGTAGGGCCAAAACAGGAAGTCACCGCATTTTTTTTAACAGTGCATACACACACACACACACACACACACACACACACAAACACACACACAAACACACACACACACACACACACACACACACACACACACACACACACACACACTACCAAGTACTTCTCACTTAAAGAACTCACATTGCCTCCAATACACACAGTCCATCAGACGATTCAAACTGCAGCACACATATGCACTCAGGTTAAGATTCTTCCGCTGCGTTCTGTTATAACAGCTAAATTCACTTTCAACATGTTTTTAGAAATTACAGAGGGAAAGGCAAAGTGCTTTGCTACAACCTTTACTTTTCCACTTGACTTCTCCCAGCTTTCCATTCATTTTCTTTCCATGTTATATAATGTCCAGTACTGCCACAGTGTCTGGGCTCTCCTGTTTCCCTCTGGTTAAACATGCTACACACTACCTTCATATTCCCCAAGAAGGTGTGGGGAGATGTAGACTGGTGACTGAAAACGCCTTGTCATTGCATTGCCTGCATTCCTGTGCCTGGCTCCTGTTGGCCTGAAGACTATTTATACAGCCGCAGAAGAGGCCCTTCATGGCCTGCTGGGGAGATACATGTCCTGGGCCACTGACTTTATGTCCTCTGATTGCACAAACACCTAAAAACACATTGCCTGCTCAAAACTCACTGAAACGGAAACTCCTTTACTCCAATGGGACCCGTCTTGAAGGGTCTGTTATTATAAACTCAGACAAGACAAGGACTGGTTGAACCCACAGTATTTTAAATTCTAGGCAGGATTGCAAGGCTTCCAAAGAAGCCAAACATGTCAGGCTAAATGACACTGAAATGTGTATAAATTTATAACACATGTAGAAAAGTGCAGCTATAAACTGCATATTCTAATTTAAATGCTGTAAAGTGCTGGAACAAGTAGACAAAGAATGCATATGTAACATTAAATTGTGTGAAAAAAGCATACTTTGATGTTAAGGGTAAATCTGAAGGAACTATTTTGAATATTAGGGTTTAAAATAATCCATATGGATAGTGTAGTGGTGCAGAATCACTGAAATTCAACCAGGAAAGCAACTATCTATGTGAGGAACACACAACAACAACACTCCGCAGAAAGACCGTGCTTACTGAAATCATGATATTCAAATAGATTGCAACTTTAATTAGTTCAGGTATGTCTCTATAGTAAACAGCAAGGATGTTAACTGATCTGTGAGGTTGACATATCTAGAAACAAGAGAGGAGTGTATTTTTAGTTTGCTGATCGACTGGTGTGAATAACCAGGGGCAGAGGTTGCTCTGCTCTCGAATGGAATAACAGTTCATCCAGGAATAAATTAGACAACGTCCCTGCTTCAACTGGCACAGGTACCAACGGATTAATGTGCTTACACAGAGTGGAAGATCCCTAACCCGAAACCAGGTGCTCTGCTTGTCAACACATTGGTAACTGTCACCCTCTGGCTGCCTCTCACCTCACTCACCTTATCTGTTAACAGGCAGATCAGTAAAGCTAGATCCTAACGCTCGGTCTGGTCAGCATCACTCACACTGTGATACAAAAGTCTGTTCATATAGGTCAGTGCATTCTTGGACCATCTTGAAACTCTGAATGTTAGCAAGGAGGTTTTTTACTAATGCTTGTGTGATTGTACATCAGCACGTAAACTTCTGATCGACCTAGAAAATGACTTTTCTAAAGGATTAGTTCACACAAACCAAAATCTAGCTTGTATCTAGTTTGCAGACAGTTTTGATTCTATTTGTCCAGGTTTTTAAATATCCATCTCTGAAATATCTATCTCTACTGCAATACAATTGACTTTTGTTTGTGGTGCATACAGCACACAAAAAAATACATTTGAAAATTTAGCAGAAACAATGTCTGTTCAAAAAACAATATCTCAGTTACTTTGGATAATCTACAAAACTCACTGTCAATAGTTTTTATTAGATCTTGTGAGAAAGAGGTAGTGGTGTGTTCAAGGACTGTCCTTACCATATAAAACTCAACTCTTGAGGAAAGGTTTATCACATGGAAGGAAAAACAGGTACTCAGGTACTCATGCGTGGAGCAGGAACAAAAACACTAGGATTAACACTAATGCTCAATGTTAATCCTAGTGTTTTTGTTCCTGCTCCACGCATGAGTACCTGAGTATCTGTTTTTCCTTCCAGTTTTTATCGGATCTCCTATATTTAAAAAATAGTCCTATTGAAAACATTTGACAGTGTTTTCTGTGGATTATACAGATTAACAGAGATGTTGTTAATGAAAAGAAAGATTGCTGTTGAAAACACACCATTAAAGAAAACCTAAATGGTGTGAATGACAAATATAATTTAATTTACTACCTCCATTGTATTACAGCGGCAGCAGAAATCTGAAGAGACATATATCTCAGAACCTGGGCAAATAAAACCTAAACTACTAGCAGTAAGTGAGTAAGTTTTTGTGTTTTTAAAACTGACCCTGTAATCAGGTTTTCATTTTCAATTTTCCAATACCAGAGAGGCCTTCATGCAAACATACAAAATACAAGGTGTTACTGTAAGAAAGCAGATTTACATCAGAACAATGGAGTTACTTCTCACAACAGTGGACCACCCAACAACATTAACAACTCTGTCAAGGCTAAATGAAAAACTCCTGGAACAACAAAAAATGTTCTCTTTAACCTGTGATTATGAATTAATCCTTCAAAACCATCCTGGTAAAATCACATGATGTTCACTGAGTGGAACAAGACAAGAGAAACTGAATAAGGAAACTATTCTCTCATACACTTATTGTGCTGGGGGGAATATATGAAGATTAATTCATGCCACTTAATTAAATAATCACTTCATTATTGAATCAACTAAGAAATGTGCAAACAGAAATAAAAGAACAGAAACACAAAGCAACAATGTGATCATCAAAAAATAATGAACAAATAAAACAAAAAAGTACTAGTAGAAGAATAAATCAAGCAAATGATGATTAAAATGACTACAGTAAAACATACTGCTTTTTATTTTCCATTTTTCAATTATGGGTCATTACACCTGACCAATTAATAGACATCAACAGGTTCATATTCTGAAACACCTAATTACTTCGGAAGGCATCACTTCAAGTGATGATAATGATTGGGCTTCCAATAAATGCATTTCTTTCACTGTTTATTGTAGATGAAAAAGAAAAGAGACCAAAAATATATATTTGAGTGTAAAAATCTCAGTCAGAGATACTTGAAAAGTGTCCTAAGTATTAAATCTTATAAAAACAGCAGATACCAGTCAAATCCAACGCCCTTAATAAAGTGGTGTGAACCAGGTCAAACCTTACCTGACGAGTGGCTGAGGGTTTCCTGTAACTCGACATTCCAGACGGATGGGGCTCCCCTCTGCCACCTCCTGACTCTTCAGCTTTTGGAGGAAGCATGGAGGAGACAGGGATCCAGATGTGGCTGGAGCTCCAGGGTGTTGGTACCTTACAGCACCTGTCACTCCCACTGGGCCTCCAGGCGGAGGGCCCATGGCTGGCTGGCTGTACTGTGTCTGCTCTTGCTGGCCAGGAGGCAGAGAGGGAGCAGAGACTGAGCCCTGAGGGACTGGCCGCTGGCTATTAGGAGAAAGATAACCACTATCAGGAGAGGAGGAGTCCTCCTCCATCTGCTGCTCTAAATGAGCAGGACCTTTGAAGATGGATGAAAGCTCCTCGATGAAGGTGGCAGCTCGGCTACAGAACTCCGTGGCTGAAGATGCCCGATCATTCAGCTCCAGGCCTTCATGAACCAGCCTGGGTTTCTCCTGCTTATAAACTGGCTGGATGGGTTTGTGGCGGACAACCTTCTCAACAGAAAACGGAGCCTCATTGGACACCTGTGCAGGCTTGCTGAGGGGGGCATTCTGACCTGAGGAGACTTTAACTGCTGCATTGTCATCTGGGGAGGGGGCTTTGGTCTGGTGTTGCAGGTTTGGGCTTGTGGTGAGGTTTTCCGTAGTCTGGGTGGGTGTAGGAAGGGAAGGGATAGGTTCGAGAACCTGCTCTTGAGAAGAAGGATTAGGGGGACCTGGATCTTCAGATTCACATGTGTCACCAAAGGCCTCCCAGGCCAGGTCCAGACTACGATTAATCTCCTCTACGCTCAAGAAGGCAGTAAGATCTGCAAAGGCCCCATCTCCAGAATCCAGCTCTGTCATGGAGTCCATGTAGAGTTCCCCATCAGAGGATGCCTCAGAAAACACCCCCCCATCACCCTCCAAAATCCCGCCTCCTGCCGGGTCCTTCAGCAGCAGAGAGATGGGGAGTGGCTGATTCCAACTCCCGTCCTGCATCCTGAAATACACATCCAGCCTCAATGTCCAGCAAATTACATACGTTCACACTGTGGACAGTACAGTTAATACTGTAGATCAGCAGAGAGGGAAATGACAGACTGTCAGAAGGGGAGTCAAGCTTAGAAAATAGACTTCACAATAGTGGATCACTTGCTCTACCAGCCATAGCTGGCAGGATGAGTCAGGCCAGTGTTGTCTGGACACAGTTGGTGGGTATTAGCAGGTCATAGTGAACATGACTGGCATTTCTTGCTCGCCCTGTTTCTGTCAGGACACTTCATCCTGTCACTCTGTTCTTTGTTGTATTTACCTCACTTATATTTCACTCCAAATTACCTCAAATAAAGGTTGCATGAAAATAACGCTTCTTTTCATTATTGTTTGGTTCATTTTTTTGATAAACGAATTAATAATTTGGTCTATAAAATATGAAAAAGTATCAACAAATCAGTTGAAAGTTTTTGTTTTTTCTGACCAACAGTCAAAAAACATTCATTATTCTATATACAATGAGAGTACGTGGAGGAAGGCAGAAACAGCACATGTTCTTGATAAATTAAAGATGAATCAATTATCAGAACATTCATTGATTCATTTTCTGTCAGACGACTGATCCTTTCTGCATGGACGTACATATTGCTGTGGGTTAAAGAGAAGAGTTACAGCTGCATCAGTCAAGTGACATCCTTTTGCTTATATTATAGATTTATGAAATAAATTTGTGAAATGTAACATTTTAAAGCTGTGCCATTTGGTAAACAAGTGATGGAGAGCCTTCATATGGTGTCTGAGGACACGTGTTTAACCATCAAACAAGGATGCACAAAACCACTTGTTTACATTTATATCTCCTAATGCATCCTCTTATGAGAGTTGCATGCAATTTAGATGTTGTTTCTTCGGTTGCTCTGATCTCTCCAGACTTTGACTCTAGTATAGTATGTTGTGAAACTGTTGCTGTAGATGCATGTATGACGCAGCGTGACACTCAGCGCCTCATGGCGTCCTGAATACCAGCTGTTGTTATTTTTAATCCCTTGGGCTATGTTTCACAGCATAAGTGCAAAACCCACCCACCCTGAAGACAGGAGAGAGGTCCTTGATACTCAGTTGCTATACCTTCACACACGCAGGTATAGCTGGACCTGCACAAATACGCAAACACTGACAGTCACTGAGTTAAAGGATTAAAGGAATAAACCAGCGCAGTCTCCTTCAACTTCTCAATTATTAAAAGAGAAATAACCACGCAGCACTGATTAAATATGAATGTGGAAAATGTCTAAACACGCAGACTGATTGACAGAATGTTAACAACTGTCAGTGCTGTTAAAGGCAGAGCGAGTTTCCATTACGCTACTCCACCTCCCGTTCCTCCTCGATTCATAGATCTTACAGTATGTTCATTTAAGGTTATTTCATATCCTCATTGTCACAGTATTTGTTAGATTTCATACAAATACTTTATATGAGACAGAAACGTCCCTAAAAGAAGATGATACAAAAGCTGACTGATTTATTAACACTATATTTAAAGCAGCTGTACTCTTATAGTAAATGATTTAGGTCACTCACTAAACAATCAACAAACTAAACCATAAAATGCTGCTGACAGAAAGAGCAAAACTAACCTTCAAGTGAGCTTTTTTTTCCAAATGTGTTCTCTTCGTTTTGCGGTTCCAGTTTTGTCTTGTTTATGGAGTAAGAATGAGCCAAAAAGAAGCTTCTCTTTCCAGAAGAGCAGCCTTATTGGTCAGACAGTCAGCAGGAACTCTCAGGTTCAGGGTCCAATTGCGTACTGCCTCTGCAGTGGCCTGCTGTCCCATCTGTCCCGGTCTCTAACTGCTCACTGTGTGGGGCTATATTTGGGCCCTGGCTCAGGTTTCACAGTCAGAATACTGGCAAGAGGAGAGAGTGTCGAGGTAGGCCGGCAAAACAGAAGGTTTTGGTGACATTTTTTTCACAAAAACAATATTTATTAATCAAACATGGAAACAGTCCTGAAAGCCAGCTTGCCTCAATAAAAAAAAATTTACAGACTGTTGTACTACTGAACACCACACACCCACAACATGCACTAATAAACCAGTACCACTGGGGTTCATGCAACATTCAGAAGCTTTCAGAGTATATCAGCTGCTGATATAACGACAGGTGTGGGTGATGGAGACAACCTTGGCCGGGTTATAGTTTGTCTAGAGAAGACATCTAAAGACGTTTGACACTGAAGTGACAGCAGCTCATCAGTGTTGCCACTGTGTCCAGCTGAGTTAACCCGATGACCTCGGGCCACCCATTCATCTGTTTGACCTACAGTATGGCTAAGTTATCTGAAAATGGACATGGGAGGATTTTGGAAAACTGGTGCTGAGGCACTTGCTTTGGTCAAGGTCAATGTCACATACACACAGCATGTAAAATAAAGACGCACATCTTTAGCATTTTAAACTCTCTGCCCAGCCAACAACTGACAGCTCCAATACTTATCATTTTCTGTATTTGGTATGCCAGAGAAAGATGGCTCAGACTAATGACAAAGAGTGGGTTAGAAGGGTAACAGACAGTCAGACAGAGGAGGACCATGCAGCTTCACTTGGTCTATTTCTAGGCCACTATCACATTTTGTGCTCTCAGAGCTATTCTGGTTCTTCATCAATCTGCTGATTACAGTTAAGTGTCAGTGATAAGTTCGGAAGGAATTTCCATTGTAATAACTCACTACACTACTCACACAGACACACAGACACACACCGGCTAATTAGTAACCTCCTATAATGCAATTTTCTTGTCACCTTATCCCAATTAGTAATAACTCTGTGTAAGATATAATTTAAAAATAACGGCATCATTTTATGGTGACTTCTGTAGCCTACAGACATGATCTGCCTGTGGTCTATGTAAGAATAGTACTGGAGCATATCCAACACTCTTTTATATCATATGTAACTAACTATAACTATTCCTCCCATCATAGATTATGTTAACATGGCACCTAACGGCCCACATACACTATTTATCTTTACTGTATAAAAATACTGCTGGATACCTCTGAGAATTTATTTTTAAGTTAGGCCAGTACTGTATGGTCAGCCACAACAGGTGGAATACACTTGAAAAGAAGGAGACATTTCAAGAGTCCTGTGTATAACTGAAATTGAAGCTTTTATAGCTCACTGGTATACTATCACCAATACAATTAAAACATTATTATTAATATGTGATAAACACAAGTGTTTCTGTACTGCACCTATCAATAATGAAAACAAACATGACAAGTCTTCATTTTTCAGCTGTACAGCTGTGCTAACACATATAATACACATACACTGTAGGCTCTGAAAATAATGATAAAACAATTTGTTAGCTGGTTCTCTTTGCTTATGTATTCTTTGTGCCTTAGACTATTCCCTTTTTTATTATATCTGTTCACTTCTGTAATATTGATCTTGATGTGTAGGTCTTTGATATTGACAGAGACTGGAGACACTGGAGACTGACAATGTACAGGAGAAGCTAGGAGACAAATGTTGTAATGTCCTGTGATATTTTGTGTTGTTTTTTATGTGTAAAAAGTAATTTTAAAAAAGTTAATTACGTAATTTAAAGTGAGGGACATTTAAAATATTTGCCTCCAGCCTGGATGGAGTGGTGGTGGGTCCATTAAAAAAAAAAAATTAATAAAAAGCTGTTTCCAGGCTTTTTTGTTGTTGTATTTCGAAATATACGGATAACATACGGATACTTCTGGTGAAAACATTTAGAAAAAACATCCAAATTGACAGACCAGGTATTGCCTTACCGTCTTTTGTACAAATGAGAGAAAAAACATGGTTTGGAAAGTTTAGAGGAACAGCATCATCTCTCTGACTGTCAAACATGCTGTCAGACGCATCCAAACTATGTACCATTATTAGACACGCGCGTTTTCCGTCTGAATGAAGTTTGTCTGTTCACACTCGCCGTTGCTTCACAGCGATTGGTAGAAGGGAAACGATGGCGGTGTCTGCGTAATTGTGAAAACATCTCTAAGAAAACTTCTAAGTGTCTGCAAGGGTAGAGAAGAGTGTATTTGACGCGTTGACATCTAAATAGGGTATGTTTCATTTATTACTGTCACTGATTTTATTGTCCAGCACGGTGAGAATTCGACATAATGCACCTAAATTAGCTGCGTCAGTTCGCTAACAAACCAGCTAGCAAAAGGTCTCTCCTCTTTCTGCTCTGATAATAAGAGACTGTGTGAGTTAAAGGCTTCATTTAGCTTTCTAGCACTGTGCTGTTTTTATAGTGACTGAGGTAATCCACCTGCTGTGCACGCTTCGCGTATTTTTAGCTAACATCTAAATATACAGTATATCTGTCCACAGTTGTGCGTGACTGTGTAACATTAACGTTAGCTATTCACAGGGAGCTTCCAGAGCCAAACAATAATGGTGACATTCACATTAAATGTTGTCTGCATTTCAGCCGAAAAGAACCTACAAGTTTCTGGACGTATTCTACTGTTCTCTTGCTCAGTGAAACAATTAATGACAGGCTCATGTCTACTGGGCTGTTGGGTTACTCATGTTGTCTTTACGTCACCCACCACAGGTTCAGATTAAATATTGTATGAAAGAACCGATAGTCGTCCAATATTATTAAAGATCCCCTCCAGACATGTCTTAAGATGTATATAAAAGACTCGACTTTGAACAATAATGTGTGTCCGATACGGTTTTTACACAAAAAAAGTTCAATTATCTTGTTTCTTAAAATGACATCTGTTCTTTTCCACTCATTGAAAAATCGAGAATATATGAATATGTAAATATATTCAAGTTTAACTGCTGGACACAAGATGTTTACTACTTCAGTATAAAGTCCATTCTCTGTGCTTGTGCAATGAAGGCTTCAAGTTTCCACGTCATACTTATGTAAATTAAATATTGAACCAGCATTGGCTTCAAAACTAGTTGTGATGTCACAAATCGTGCTAACAACTTAAAATTGGATCTTCAGTTAGAGCTAATGTCTGTTATTTATGTAACCTATTACAGCTCACAACATGCCTGCCTTCCGGCAAGTGGGGGAGAAGCAACTTCCCAACCCTGTAATGTGTATGGCATGGTCTCCCAAAAGAGATCTAATCGCTCTGGCCAACACTACTGGAGAGGTACGCTTAAATACTGGTTAATTCCTCCTGAAACAGCCTTGATATGTACCAATCAAAAGGTTGGACACCATTACCCATTCCCTTGAATGACAAACTGTGTCCAAACTTTTGACTGGTTCTGTTTGTTTTTGTAACTTTATAATTCGTTTCTGTCCCGTAGTTGCTTTTGCATCGTTTGGCTAGTTTCCAGCGTGTTTGGAGTTTACCACCCAGCGAGTTTACTGGGAAGGAGATCACCGCACTTGCCTGGAGACCTGATGGCAAAAGTAAGGAGTGACTGTGTACCTCTTTCACACTGAACACACTTTTTAGTCAGCTGCTGCTTGTTGATAGGATCATGAGGTTATTCTACTTTTGTTCTCTCTTTAATCTGCAGTATTGGCCTTCAGCCTCGGAGACACCAAGCAGGTGGTCCTATGTGGCGTAGAGAAAGCAGAGATCCTCCACATGTTTCCGATGCAGAACCCTGTAACCTGCATGCACTGGATGGAGGTGATGGAAGAGAGCAGGTATGTGTGAGGCTCAGCGATCAAAGCAGCAGCAGCAGCAGCACAAAGGACCTGAAATTTTCAAGGATAATGTGAATGTTTGGTCTGTTTGATGTGTTTCAGTGCCCTCAACTCCTTTTACAACTCAGAAGATGAATCTAAACTGTTTCTTCCCAAATTACCAACACTCCCCAAGAGGTAACACTAGCATTGATTGTGCTTCAAATCATCAAGAAGCAACTCTTTTAGTGACTGAATAACATTTTTCCAAACCATTGTTTTTCCCCAGCTACAGCACAACATCAAAGATCTTCAGGTGAGACAGTATTTTAATGCATTTTGGTTATTTGTGATAGCAGGTGTGGTCTTACATGTATTTATCTATCTGTGTTACAGTGAGGAAAAGTCTGATGAGATCATGAATCTTCTGGGAGAAGTCAGGTAAATGATGCTTAATGTTCAAGCAACACACAGAAAAACAATCTCAAAAATATTTAGTTTTGTTGGACCAAGACTTATTTCACCTCCTCATTTTGTTTCCATGCAGGCTGAACATACTTGTTCTTGGAGGAGATGCTGGTTTTGTGGAGCTTTATGCCTACGGAATGTACAAGATTGCCAATTTAACAGGAGTAAGGCTCTTTCATTTATAAATCAAGTTTAGACTGATAAATTATAATTAGTCATGATAATAATAACATGATAGATAAATAGCCGTGCAGAATTTTTAATTGTTATTCTGATATTAAACAGCAAAACTAAGTGTATCTTAACTCGGATTACATTGTAGAAACATCATTCAATGAAATTAAATTCTATACAACACCATAACAAAGCTCAGTGATTACCGTACAGTTGAATCAACGCCTCCCTTACACAGTCTCAACAAAATTTAAATGCAAGTGTCACAAAGATCACATTAATCAAAGAGCAATTTTCTTAGATAATAATTTTGAAGTAAACACCAAGGAATTGTGTGACATAAAAAAGATGAAATTTGAAAGATCTTGACAAAAATTCCAATATTTGATCTGAAAAACTGACAAAATTCAACACTACAATATATTATGACTAAGCTTTTATTCACTTAATATAATGACATTGCAGGTTTCAGGAACCTGTCGCAGCCTGAGTCTGTCCAGTGATCTCAAGTCTCTGTCCGTCATCACGGAGGTCAGGTCTGCGGATAACAACCCAGAGATCTGCTACATTCAGGTGAGATGGATAAAGTTGCCTGATTTTCCATTTCCTATATCCATATCTGTTGTAAGATTTCATTTTCACATTTCTGTCTTTGTCTTTCAGTTGGACACAGGCTTGTTGTCAGACTGTCTCCCTGAGGTCACCAGGATGGCACGCAAGTTCACCCACATCTCCACCCTGCTGCAGTACCTGCACCTCTCTCTCACCTGTATGTGTGAAGCCTGGGAGGACATCCTCATGCAGATGGATCTTCGACTCACTAAGTTTGTTCAGGTCAGAAGTCGTGGCTTGTGGTCCTAATTGGCTGAAATAAGAGAGTCTCGATAAATATCTTATATCCTTTTTTTTCTCAGGAAAAGAACACAAGCACTCAAGTTCAGGATGAGTTTCTGGAGCTGTTGCTGTGGGGACAATCGAGGTGAGAGAGAAAGATGAACTGTATCATATTGCAATTCATAGAATGTCCTGTAGATGGTACTCTCGTTTGGTTGAAGAGGTTTAGATTTTAACTTAGTTTGAGGGAAATTGTATTTTAAATCATGAAACATGTTTTTGTTGATTGTCATTTTTCTTTGCATTGCTTTCATTTAGCCCTGAACTACAAGCTCTTCTCATGAACCAGCTGACTGTCAAGGTGAGAGCAAGCTGCGGTTTTAAATGCTCAACTCAGTGTTATCACGAAAATACTTTTTATCTGGAATGCACTTACAATTTCCGCCTCAGTTGTTATCTTTGTTGACAATTTCCGATCACAGAAACAGTTGATGGTATAACTGTAAATCATCTTTTTTTTACATTCCATCTCCATCAAAGGGCCTGAAGAAGCTGGGCCAGTCCATTGAGTCCTCTTACTCCAGCATCCAGAAGCTAGTGATCAGCCACCTGCAGAGGTATGTACAGCCTTTCACCTCTGTCCTGAAAGGGGACCTCAACTGATTTTACACATTAAAGTTTTTCTACATGCGTTAAGGAGTACTGCTGCATAAGTGAAAAATGGGACGTGTTGCGCCGCATCTGTGCCCGGGTTTATTTTGGTTGTTGGAAAGAAGTGAGGTTAACAGACCTCTGTAGCCTTCTCCTTATCTCTGCTAGAGTCTTATACTTTTTTTTTACTGTCCCATTCATTGTGGGTCCAGCATGTTATAGGAGTAGAACGCTAATTTAGTAGAGTCCTCTTTCAATCCTGCCTGTATGTTTCTAATTTTAAAATCTCTCTTGTTTTCGTCGGTGGCAGCGGCTCCGAGGCTCTGTTGTATCACCTGAGTGAAGTGAAAGGCATGTCCCTATGGAAGCAAAAGTTCGAGCCCCTTGGTCTGGATTCAGCAGCTATAGAAGGTACTATATCTTTTACATGCATGATGAGTGAATGTTCAGACTTTTATCATCAATAACCACATGTGCGTTGTTGTGTGTTTTCAGGTGCTATTACAGCTGTGGGCTCCTTTTCTCTGAAAGCCAACGAACTTCTGCAGTTAGTTCAATGATTTTTGTATCTTGGACCATTAATACCATTCATGTTATTTCTTTTGTGAATCGTGTTATCTGCTAATCACTGCTTGTATTTTGTCTTCTAGGGTGATTGACAAGAGTATGAAAAACTTTAAAGCCTTTTTTCGGTGGCTGTATGTAGGTAAGAATTAAAGTAACTTCATTTGTAAAATACAACAAATGTGCAGGAGTTTGACTTATTGGTAGTGATGAAGAGACATTTGCTCATGTGTGGGGTCCTGTAGTGTGACACGCAGTGGTTTTTAAGATCCAAATACATAGTTTTATGTCTTGTTTTTATGCTCAAAATCTGTTTTGTTGTTGTATTTCCCCATAGCTATGCTAAGAATGTGTGAGGAGCATGTACCACCAGAGCTCAACAAGGTGAATTTTGTTACAGTTTCAGTATCTGAGAGAGTTATTTGGGATTTTTAAAGTGTTAACATGTTACTAACATGTTTTTTAATCCCTTAGATGACTCAGAAGGACATAGCCTTTGTTGCAGACTTCCTGTCTGAGCATTTCAGTGAGGTGAGATCAACATACTGTACTGTAATGACCGTGTAAGACATTTGTTTGGGAACATGTTGATAGAGTTTTACAGTATGAGTTAAATTACTCTGTGGTTTAACAGAATGAAGAACTCTTTGATCGTAAAGGGAAGTACTTCAACGTAGAACGAGTTGGTCAGGTAAGCAGTTTTGCGTTGTGTAATTTCGAGTGTTTTTGAATGCAACTGCTTTCCTACAACATAGTAGTTTCTCTTTCATATGGACATTCACAGTACCTGAAGGATGAGGACGAGGACCTGGTGTCTCCGCCCAACACAAAGGGAAACCAGTGGCTGAACTTTTTACAGGAGAGCACACACCTGAAGGGTGAACTATGATTTTTCACCTCGGAAGTGCAGAAAAATAGTCATTAATTTGATTGAGTGATAGTTACTTAAAATGCCACTGTCATAACTAACAGATTTGAATTTGTTTTTTTTTTCCTAGAGAGTCCTTTGCTGTTTCCGTCATATCCCCAAAAGTCTTTGCACTTCGTCAAGAGGATGATGGAGAATGTGATTGAGCAGTGTCTGCAGAAACCCGCTGTGAGTTTTCCACATCTTTCCTGTCTCACATGTGCATCTCATTCTTTCTCACCAACACAATTAAACATTTAGTTACAATTATCAGTGGCCTTAACAGTCGAAATCTGGTCACCCCTCATTTTTTATCAGACCAGACTTTGCAGCAGCCTGGAGCAGCAGTTCTGCCTAACCTCAGTGAGAATTAAACAGTCAGATGTGGCTTCAAAATAGGCTTTTGAGAATAGGAACTATATTATCCATCCTGAGTTTAGGTATAAAACTGTCCTGCAGCAGTTTACACATACTGAAAGTAAATAATGGGTTTTGGATATTCTTCTTTGTTGGATAAAACAAATTCTTTGAGACTTTTTCTTCCATTTCACGTGTTGCCTAATCATTGCTTGTTGTTTTTTTTTTTTATGCAGGAAGTTATTGGGAAGTCTGTAAAACAGGCGCTCTTCTTGCCCCTGTACACCGTGCCAGAGAGGTATGATGTCATGTTTCTGTTTAGTGATGTGTGTAATTTGAAATGACTCGATGCGAATAAAACTGAATTTATTGGTTTATTTCTTTTTCTTTTCCTTCTAGCTCTGAAAACACACCACGACTTTTTGAACTGCCATCTTTGTAAGTCAAACAGACATCCAAGAGTTTCCTAATGATCTGTAACGGTAAGATAGTGGTGTGTAAATAATGAACTTGTTTGGGTGTCATACAGGTGGAATGACAAGAAGGCCAAAATGCACTACGTTGTGTTCTGCATGCCAGAGATTTCACCATGCAAGCTCTACCTATTACGGAAGGGAACAGACCCAAACAGGTACATATCTGTCTTTGTGTGTGTGTCTGTGCGAGTTTCTTTAGTGTATTTATAACTTGTACCTGTTTTGCTCGCACAGACACATCCCCAACAGTGTGGTGTCGATTGACTTCAGCCACCATCTTGACAATGCAGACGATGACAATGCTGCAGCCCAGTAAGTGTCTGAATTTGTTAAAAAGACAAGAATGCAAACTAATTCCTCGGCTGATGAAGGTGTTGCTACCATGTTTCACTTAAATTTTCTTTTTCAGGCCCCATTATGTCTACAGGTGTCTGGATGCTCGTTTCTATGATGATGAAATGTTGACTGTAGTCATGCAAGGAGCAGAAGAGAGCAGCAGACATGTGCTGGCTCAACTTCCTCTTGCTTCCACCTTAAGCTGTGAGACTGAATTCAAGTGGGAGCCCAACCTTAGGTGTGTGTGTGTGTTAATTATTAGGAATATCTCACTTTCATAAGAATACTTCTCACCAATCTGAACATTGAGATTGTCTCACAATCAGGAAAGGAAACTAAATGTTAGAATTGAGTGAGTGGAGGACTGATATTTGAAAATGAGGTACAATAGTTGAGGTGATTCTGATAGACAGGCTTAACTTTTAAGATGCTGCACTTGTATTAACAGGTTGGACCAGCAGAGCGGTGCTATCCCCTGTCAAGGCCTGGTGCTGGGAAATCAGTGGCGGGAACTGGAGAACATGAAGGCTCAGTTTGTGGCTGTCAACGGAATCCGCAAAGTGGCCTGTGTGGTAAGTCAAATGTATATCTAGTACTTCCCATTATATTTAGTGCATGACGATTTTAGTTTGGGACATTAAGTGTCAATGAACTCTACTGCAATGTTCCTATATTTATTTCAGTGATCAGTAAGGTCAGATGATCCATTTTGGGTGGGGGTGCGGTGGTGAATGAATGTAGTGGACTGTTTCCAAAGATTTCCTTCTTCTTTCCTCTTAGCTAAGCGCCAATCTAAGGCACATCCGTGTTTTTGAGATGGATGTAGAAGATGAGGATGACGAGGGGGCTGACTCGCAGAATGCCAGTGCTGACCAGGATGGGCTGGAAACTTCCATGACCAGCCAGGGGCAGGGAGAGGAGAGCGTGGAGGATGGAGCTGAAGAACATGGAGGTGATAGGTTTCAAAAGGCTGAGGAGCAGCTGGAGTCAGAAGAAGCTCTGGAGCTGTCGTAGGACAAACAGACTGAAACACAGAAAGAAAAAAGGACTCTGCAACAATTTTTTTACAGCGTTTTGAAAAATACAACCTTTTAGTGTTTGAAAATAAAGATGTCTATGCTCATATTTGTTTATATTTGTTGTTGATGTTATTTGTATCTTTTATGTAATGTAAATTGAGTAATTTTGTCACCATGCCATTCACCTTTTCCTGCAGGTTAATTTATAAATATACAAGTATAATTGAAGAATAAATAGATACATAATAAGGTAAATTAATATATAGTAAAATAATAACGTTGCGTTACCCAAATGTATTCTGAATGTAACTATTAATACAAAAACAGCTAGTTTTCTGTAGCAAAAATATCGTCCAACGCGTTTTGTACTAAAGTAGTTAACGTGCACGTGCAAATAGGTGTTGGTTACGTGCTCGTTCCCGTTACCAAGCGTGGTGACGTAAGTTATCCGCCGCCTGTTGGTCTTTCACAGTTGGTGACGAGTATTATGAAAATGGCCTCGACCCTACCCGTAAGCAAGAATATCCGAAGAAGATGACGATGTTGAGCTTTTTAAGTCAGTTGAACACCAAATTGTCTTCATTGGACACGTAAAGAATAGTGAAGTTGAGGAAAATTAAGAGACTGTCGGCAAAGAAACGACTTAAAAAAAACAACAGACCGCCGCATATTTTCGTGGGGCTGAGGAGCCACTATGGAGGATATCAACTCAAATATCAACGCGGACTTGGAGGTGCGGAAGCTTCAGGACTTGGTAAAGAAACTCGAACAGCAAAATGAACAGCTTCGGAGTAGGTCTACGATGCTGTCAGGGAACCACAGACCCCTCAGTGCCGGATACGACTCGTCCTCCCTGTCAACGGGGATGGCAGCTGGTCTGGCCGGCTTCCCTGGGGTGGGGTTCGGTGGTCTGTTGGAGAACAACCGCTGTCTGAGCCCCAGACTGTCTTACGACGGCATCAGCTTCAGGAGGCCGTATGATAGTGAGGGGGCATCGGCTGCCACCTCTATGTCGAGGATGAACTCACTTTATGCCGACACCACCGGGGGCTTTATGGACGAAGGGGAAACCTCAATCCTAGATGAAGTGGAAATCTTAGATCTCGAAGACATGGATTGTCTACACGAAGACGAGGACAGCTGGTGAGTGACAGGCTTGTCTTGAGGAGGTATCTTGCCTTTACAACCGTGTCTGTTTCACCATTGCTGGCTGACAGCTTTAATTGCCCGGGCACAGCTGCTCTTCACATTAGCTACCACGACAAAACGTCTGGCATAAACAGTCTGCCTGAAATCTGAAGTCATCCGTGCTGAAGGAGCCTCATTGTGGATCACTGACTGAAGGATGTTGTTTGTCAAGTCATGTGGGCGATGCCAAGCCACTTCTCTGACTACAGGATCATAATAGACACGCTTTGTCACACAGCCAAAGCCAAAATCCGAATCCATTATTTCATACCTTTTGCTTTACAGTTTGTGCATTTGTTTCTGAGACTGCCCAGTAGGCCTCTGAGGCACACAGGCTCTCTCTCAGCTGTCAGGACCCTGAAGTCTCCCATCATCTGTTGAACCAGTTCAGTGTTGTTGATGTGGCAGATTGCTTGGCTTGTCATGGCATTGGTGTCAGTCGATCTGTGTGTGTGTGTATAGCAAAAATGAAAGTTGTTTTCCTGCTTGGCAGAAACCATGTGGGAGACGTAGTCATGGTTATATTCCTCCTCTGAATTCCCCTTAGCTCACCAGTTGGTGTAAAGCTACAAGTGCACTGCAGCTCAAATGAGAAAGGCGAGCGATGAGCAATAGGGCTGTCATCTTCATCGTGGAGGAATTAAAGCCGCTATGTCAGTGTCAAAAAGCTGATCATGCGAAAGGCTTTTACATGGATTACAACATCTGGCTATTAATAATGTGAAAGGGTCACATGGATTGTCTTTTGAACAAGGATGTCCATTTGGCAGCGTGTGGGGCTGTTTTTTTTTTTTAAATCAGAATTATCCTGACAGCCCACATGTCCATCCACTCTTCTTAATCCTCTCCCACTACATTGTGTTTGCATTATTACCACCCGTGCTCCACATTTGTGGTTTTTAGAGTAGGTGGCTTTGCATAGATATACTTTGGAAATGTAATCCTCAAAACTCAAAGCTTATATATACACACACACACACACTGAGTTGTGTGAGCCTTTGTTACACGGTGATGTCAGATGTGCAGACATGGGTACTGTAGATGGGTTTACAGAAGTCTGTTAGGCTGGCAGCAGAGCGGTTATTTGTAAAGAAATAGTTCCTGACAAGACATGAATGTAATGATGGGTCTTCCCCAGAAGACGGGCTTTGTTATCTGTCTTGTCAACAAGAGTTTGTTTGATTGGCCTCCTTTACGGCAAAAGCACTGTAATAGGCCCCATTAGAGCAGAGCTCCCTCAAAGTGGACTATGATCATCTACTAAGTTAGGTAATGGACTAAATAAAAGATGAGATGGCTGAATGTTTTTAAAAATGTCTAAAACCACTACAAATGTGGATCATATTAGCCTGAGAGCCAGCTGGCAGCTTTTATTAGCAGTATAAGAGTCTGGCAGTCGCTCCGCACTTGAATATATGTGAGAAAGTTAAAAGCTGCAAAGAGTTCAGATTATCTTTGTCCAAGTCGTAGGTGTGTTTGTTAAGAATGTGAGGAGGATGACGATTTTATGCCTAAAATAGGCAGACTAGTCTAACGCCTTGATATAAAGAGGATGGACATAGATGTTTCTAATCCGTATGCACGTTTCTTGAAAGTAAACATTCACTTTTCATGAAGTGTTATTGGATCTACCAACAGTACGTATCATTAGAGTAAATAAGCAAGTCTTTCTTTCGCTGCTTGCAGCAGCTTGCCTGTGCAGGCCACTGAGCCTTTTGACATCAGTCTACTTTCAGGCATTGCTCACTCATGCCCAACAGAGCTAGTCTCATTATGCCCTGGCTGTTTGTCTGCCCTCTGGATCAGATTGATATCTGGGATTACCCAGTAGTGCCTAGCTCTCGCCAGCTCCTGTCATAGACTCCTGTAATCCCTGAATTAGCATCAGACTGGATTTAAAACACTGCCTGTTCCCGCAGCGCTCTGCCCATCAATAGATGCTTGTCGCACTCCCGCTACTGCATGTGGACATGGCACATAGTATTGTTTCAGATCTGAGAGTTCATATATGAAGCAAGAAGTGACAGTAGACTGTGGATTTACTATGTACTGGGCCAGATGTGAATGACGGTCATTGTGTTGATAAACAATGAAATTGTGCAGCCCCACATTTCAGGCTTGTATTCCTCTGCACTGGGCTGTCTTTGCCTGTTATGTTCCTGCTTTCATCATGAAAGGCTTCCTCTATGGTTGCAACAGAGCTGACAGCTGCTGACTCGGATTTCTCTTCTGAGTGGAAACTCTTCTCTTCTTACTCTCCTTTCCTCAAAAGGAGGAGGGTAAACACACACTCGTGTTACTTGTCTACTGACAAACAGAAAGTAAAGGCCAATTCAGTTAGTTTGTAGTCTTATTTTATACTTTGATGTGCTCCCATCGGTATTAAGAGGCTTTGACAGTTTGAATCAATGCAGCTGACTAAGCACTGAACCCAATGACTTTTTCAAATGATCTGGGCGACTGACAGTCATTCATTCTGCGGCAAGAGCTTACAGTTACACTGTCCTCATTGTTGATGGAGATAACTGCAAGTCACTACTTTGTGAGCTTTCAACTCGTGGCTTTTAAAGCACCATATTACATAGAGCTGGACTGATAAATTGGCCAGGCTGATATGAGCTAATCACAGATATACTGTCATCAATATGTAACAAGGAATGCATATGTCATTATCTGGCTCAAAAATCCAGTTTTGGTCTGGCTATGATCTTAAATAAGTGAAAGGCACCAAGATTTCAAATATTAAAGTATGAAATAAATCTGAATGAAAACAACCAAAGTAATTTTCAAAAAGGTTTTATTTGACTACATAAGTTATTCTGTCACTGCAGCATTCTGTGATAAAACTCTCTGCAAACACTCGTTATCCCCTCAATCTCATTTCCTGCTGACAGGTCACATCCTATATGAGGTGTGATAGGTGCCGTGTCATTAGAGGTGGGAGATGACTGTACGTTTGTGATTGCTTGTAACGCTTTTATAAACATGTCAGTTGTGTATGCTGTTCATGTTTTTCCAGGTTATATGAAGCAAAAGTCAACAGTCCTCTGCAGAAGGCTCTGAGTCCTATCGTGTGGTGCCGTCAAGCTCTTGACAACCCCAGTCCTGATATGGAATCAGCCAAGCGCTCCCTCATCCACAGACTGGACCTCACCATGTCAGGTAAGCAGTGGCAGCAAACATGAAACATGTAGTCTCAACTTTGTGGCAGCAGCAGCAGCAGTGGTAGCACTACTACTGAAACTGTAACAACAACACGCTCAATTAATCACTTGTAAGGAAGGTCAGAGGTCAGCTAGAGTTGGAGTTGATGGGATTAACTCTGTGTACTCAGTAACATTTAAACAAGAGGAAATCTTAACTGAATCAAAGACTTTGCTGGAGTTTCTATTGTTGAAAGTTTCCCTGCGTCTGTCTGTGTGTGTGCTGTCATTCAGTTCACTGCTGTTAGTTTGTTTATCTAATCATATTTCAAGTTGCATAACACCAGTCATTAGTGCTCTTCATCATAAAATTAATCAATGAAACATAGTAATCTTCACAAGTACCAAATGTGATAAATGCAGCCTGTCAAAAGACAGAAATCTAAAGAAACAGCTGTGTAATAGTTGTTCATATTAGTCTTGAGATTGTTAATTTATAGGAATGAGCCTCCACAACAAACTTATTATTACAAATGTTTTGTTTTTGAAGCACAAGAAAAACAAGTTACTGTATGTTTCACACATTTATTTCTTCACCTTCTATTACAGCTACTGCACACAACCACAGACTGAACACAGAGACACATATGATTCATCATATTGTACATGCACCCTCATGTGCTTCCCTTATTCTAAGAGGAAACTGAACTACATGCATCTACCTGTGTGGTGAAATATTAAATGGCAGAATCTGTAGTTTTAGGAGGAAGTGACAGACACAGATGAAGTGGCTTCATGTTAGAAACAAATCAGCGTCACAACAGTTTTTTGATTCATGTCCAGTTGAGGTTAGAAGTTACTGAAGGTATCAGGGTTTCAGTAAGTTGTTGGAAGAGTTTTAGTAGTATGAGGTGCTCTTTAGGGAGTCTGCTTGTTGTGATGAGGAATTCTGACTAAAATTAGTGGGAGGAAGTCAGTTTTTTTTTTTCTTTTTGTCCTCCCTTTGCAGCAAAATGTGTGAGGAATAATGTTTAATTTATACAGCACCAAGGGGCTCTCATAATGTTTATAGTTTTGTGCCATATGATTGCACCAAGGTGCTCAGGGCAAGTACAGTATTTATTTATTCATATAACATCTGTCAAAGTTTTTCCTCCTTCTGGTGCATCTCTCTCTTCAGAAATTCAAGGTATATAGAGACGTTGTTACCAGCAATCTTAAACTGGTCCTATAAGTCCTATATAGCACCAGAATGGATGTAACCTATAAAATACAAGTGTCACACATGATTTTAATTCATTTCACTTGTTTTTTTTTAAACTTACATTGTGTACAGAATAAAGAGTACATAAACAAAACAGTATTATATTGATTTCAGCTATAATATCCAGTTCTACATCAGCTTTGGTCCGTTACACCTGTGCTATGTCTGTTTTCTGAGCTTTTGACTGCCACTAATTATAGTCAGTGAGGAGGACAGGCCTCAAATCCTCATTGCTAAACTGAGAGGGGTCATTTCCATTTTGACTGCGGTATGCTCATGTGACAGTTAGATCATGTTGAGCAATAGGCTGCTGCAGGTTGTTGGTAGGGGTTGACGTGATCTTCACAGCTCTGTTGTGTAAGAATCTGCACAGCACCTGGACAGACTGCCACCTCCTCATCTGAGGATACTGAAATTGTGAATTTGTGGCTGATGAAATGAACTGCGGTCGATCTAAGTAGCACAGCTTTTATTTTCTCACATGTTTGACAGATTATATGGGCATTATGAACATAGAGGATAAGCATATGGAATCTGGTATGTTCAGAGCTGTTTTAGGATGTCTTCTTAAGTGATGGCAAATCTAATTGGAATAGAAATCTACAATTTTACACTAAACATCATTTTTTTCTTTTATGATGACCAGCATGGGCTGTTACCCTTGGCTGTGTTTGTAGGTGAGGTTTATGTCTGAGATATAGGCAAATATTCAACAGTGCAAATATATTTTAAAGTGAACAAAGAACATTATCTGTCTAGTGGATGACTAATACTACAAAAAACTAGCTGCTGTGAGGAGTTGAGGGAAGCATGCTCATTAGGAGGGTTACGTCATCCTCCATGGGCCTGAAAATATCCCTCCTGTCACTGATACCATTCACCCCACCCCTTCACTTCTCTCCTCAGTTGGCACTGGTGTTGTCATCAGTTCAACAAAGACTAGAGAGAAAAAAAGGAAAAAAGAAACTGAACAACAAATTTTTTGTGGAGTCTTGTGATTCACAAACTATGTGGTTAACCCTCTGAGATCTGTGGGCCTGTATTCAGGCTCGGCTGATATTAATGTCTTTCAGAGGCTGTAGTGGGCTCAGTTTTAAGGTTATTGTGAAGATATGGATCATATGAACCTAGAAGACATAAGGCATCGATTGGTACCAACTGTGTCATGCTAGCTTGTCAGGAAGGGGGATAAATAATGTTCCAAAGTTATGCAATGTTTTGGCAAGGTAAAAACTGGCATGGCCAGTCCCCTGACCCCTCACCTCCAGATATTTGAATGAAACTGGGTTCTATGGGTTCCCACAAGTCTCCCCTACACAGACAGGCCCACTTATGCCAACCCCATGCAGTTGTGGGGAAAAAACATGCAGTTTTTTAGCCTATTTTTAAAATGATTTATTTGAATATTTCATACTGCATACTGGGGTCCCTAAACAGTCTTGCAATTGCATAAATGGGATATCACTGTAAAGCTGAGAGTCTGGTGGAGTCAGTGAGCCTGAATGTATTCATGTGTGATGATGTTAGTAACCATAGTAACCATTTCATTGAGGTGAGACTGTTTTATGAAACTTGACCTCACTGTATAAAATGACCTATTGTGACCTCTAGGATAATCACAGCCTTGTGAAACTTTACAAGCATGAACTAAAGATGGAGGGCATTCAGAGGATGTTTGGCTTCCCCAGGTGTATTGACAATAAGGGACTTTCTGTTCAATTTCCAGAACAGAAGTGTTTGGCCACCCAGTCGCTGAAAAGTGCACTTCTTACAGAAATCTCCAAATGTCAAAAAGTTTTTGATACCAAATCACAGCATGATGTTTCCTATGATGTTCCTCAAGGTCTTGATGTCTTTATGTGTTATTTTGGAGGAATTTTTGACCATTTTTATACTTGAGGAGTCAAAATGGTTGATTTTTGCACCAAATTTGTGTAACAAATGGTATCAACCAAAAAATTGCTGCAAACACAATGTTTATTACAGATAAAAACTTGACAGACAGTGCTGAACTGCATCTCAAATTAATCTTCAGGTTCCCAGCTGTCAGATAATGTAAACCACTTCTATGTGACATACTATTGACCTGCTATCTCCCCCTAAACATCCCCTGTCCCTCCTTAAAAAAAGGCCTAAAAAAATGCATCTATGGTGGGTTTCTTAGGGTTAAATCAAACATCAAGGTCAAGGCAAGTAAAAAAAATTCTAATTACAAAAAAAGACTTCAGCAAATCTTCACCACTGCATTCAGAGAGCATTTGTATCGGAGTGAAAGAGAGACTCACCACAGACACACCCTCATGGCTCCCGGCTACTCTCCTTCACACCTGGTCTCTGGCAGGAGCTTGGAAACCCTGTTGCCATGGTGTTGGTAGAGTTTGTGTCAGCAAAAGGGATTTCAAAGACAGAAATCTGAACCTCATTTGTAGCAGATTGAAGTCAGACAGTCAAGTCCATGCACGCGCACACACTTAAAAGACATTCACATATTTTGAACATGACTTTTAGTTATACTTTGTCTATAGTGACCAAGCCTTTTTTGTCAGTGCACACCCTGTAAAAATCACATCCCCAGATGCCGTGCTTCAGTTATGTAACTAACAACAGGGAGGAGACGTCTGTGAGACAGTTGGCTGAGTTAACCGGACTTGTCAGAGAGCACAACGTTGTTCACGTCAGACTAGCGGAGACCTGATAAGCAGTCAAAACGTGTGTTGTCATAGCCAAACAGTGAAAGGCCGTTTTTTCCATAGTGCTGCTTTGACAGCTGTCCTGCAGTGGTGATCCAGTGCACATTCAAGACCCAAGAGATCCAACCACAGTGACATAGCTGACCTGCCCTATTTCAGCTCATAAAAGCTCTGACTTTCCTTAGACCTCTTACTGTAAAGTTTGTTTGCTTCCTTCCTGCATGTCTCTGTCCTGTTTTATCCATTTTCTTCTTTGTTGTGTTTATTATCTCTTATTTACAAAAGCTTCTCTGTTTGCTCTTCTCTTGTGATGTGCTTGAAGCTCCCCGTAGCAGTTTTAAGACATTATTTCTTTGATTTTTATTTTTCATATCAAGTACACCACAATGCCCGGCATTGTCTTCCATTTCCTCTTCAGCCTTTAAGCCCTCTAGGCTTTTCTATCAGAATGTTATGTGCTGCCTTTTTGTTTTTTTTTTATGGTCTGTGGAAACTGCCTGAAAGTTTCCACTGCTGAAAAGCCACGGACACAACGGAAAATGTTCTAGTACAATTTCACATCACAGTAAATCAAAATGGCATCAGTCACAGTGGATAGGAAGAGCGGTTCTTCTCTCTTTCTCTGCCTTCTCCTCTTGTTTGAGGACATGAGGATTTTGAGGACACTCTATTTTGGTTGGTCCCTGTGCTTCGGATCCCTTTAGATTGGTCTGTGTCTCTTTCTAGTGACAATGTACTGCCAGGGTTGCTGTGACAGGGCATATCATCGAATCACTTCCAAACTATTTAACAACGAACCCCTGGCTGAGTTCATAATGAACTGGGGCCTTCCTCATGACTTTGTAGCTTAGAATGTGTAAAGATCCCCTCCAGACATGTTTTAAGACATAAAAATACTCTGCTTGGAATAATAATGTGTGTCTGATATTGGTTTTCCACAAAAAAAAGTTCAATTACCTCATTAAAATTATTAAAATTACATCTCCTGCTTCGAAAAATCCAGAATTCAGTGATCAATTCAAAAGTTTCCACCTCACACTTCCGTAAGTTGAATACTGGACTGTGATTTGCTCCAAACTGGTTGTGATGTCATAAATCCTGCCCATTATGTACACGCCTTTAACTCGGATTTAAGACGAGCACAGAGAAACTTTCCACTTTTGGCAGAAGGATGTGAAAACAGCTTTCTGGTGTCAAACTCTGCACATACATCATTCTGTGAAGCTCAAACATCACAGTGTAACATATTTCTGAGTGGAGGGACTTTATAGATGCTGTGATTCCTCTGCTTCATAGTACAAAGACACACAGATGATTCAAATATGTAAGCACTCATGGAAATATGTCATAATAGTTTGACAGATGGTCACTTACTGACTACTTTGTGTGTCAACATTGGAGGTTAGTTCACAAGGTGAAGCGTCGTGTTGACCTTTCTCATCATGTACAGAAAACAAAGGGTCCATTAGTTAGAAGACCTACATGTTGAAGTGTTGTTGACATTCCACAGTAGCTGAACCATGGAGATGGCAGCGGAGTGGACATGATGGTATTTCCTAAATAATGCAGGAGGACAGAGTGCAGAACCCGAGGAGAGGCAGAAGGTGGAGGGAGAAAATGGAAAGAGGAGGTAGCTGATCTTAAAAGGCTCCTTTCCAGACACCACCCAGCTGTGTAAACACATCCAGTCAAAGAGAGAAAGGAGAGAAACACAGGGATGGATAAACGAGTAAGCTCAAGTGATGCTAACCATCCAAACCATCCTAGTGACCAGCAGCGGCCTGTCCAGGGTCTGATCTCATGACCGAGACCTGAGACTCCGCAGACTAGAGCCTTTGACTGCTGCTTCACAGAGAATTGCTTTGTGCGCTGTGCGTATGGATTGAATGGCAACTATTGTAATGTGTTTCTCTGAGCTGATGATGTAGGAGCTCTCTATCAGGCCCGTACTCACCATACGGTTCAAGAGACTCAAGCAGACTGCCAGCACACTGTAGAGCTTTCATAAAGGTGCCGACTCTGAGCGGACACTGTTGGCGTTGTTGTTAAATGCCAGAATGGCCAACAGGCTTCGTCGGGGGGTCATTTAATGGTTACACTGTGAAGCCATAGTGTGTTAACGTACTGGACCAGCAGAACAATGAATGTTAAGTGTTGATTCCTCATAGGTCTTCCACATCAGATAATACATTTCACACATCCTCTACCACTGACACTGTACCAGGGATGCATAACTCTGTATATTCCACTAATTAGCCATGTTCATAATGACATGTACATAATGATTAGATGATTAGTTGTGTGTCCACTGTTTCACATTTCTTCTACTTGACAATTAAAGACTTGAAATAAACTGCTCAGCACATCTTAGTCAGCTTTTAACTCCTTTTATGTAAAGGTGTGGTTGAGGAACTTTAGACTGTGTAAAGGTTGTTTGTTTGTTCTAAGGTGGAGTAATGTTCGATACTAACACTGCAGAAGAACCTGGCTGAGAACATGTAGTCAGAAAGGACTTTTCCCTATAAAAAACTTTATTTTAATACCAAATCTGTAATGCTTTTTCTCTGTCCTGGGTTTGCAGACTTAATTTAGTTCTGTTCTGTGCCTCTACAGCCAACAAGCGCAGGAGTCTGTATGGAAGCCCCTACAACCACCAGATGGGTTATGGAAGTCCTTACAGCATGGACGCAGCCAATAGCCCCTACAGCAGTGGCTTCAACTCCCCCTCCTCAACCCCCGTCAGAGTGCCCATTGTCAGACAGCAGCTAATGCCCGGGAACGCAGGTACACGGTGCTCTGTGTAGTTCGCTTGCAATTACACAATGCCTGCTGCTGCTGTTGGACGTGTCACTAAAGTGTTTCACAAATTATTTCTTCGGCAGCACACCAGCGAAACACAGCGGCAGAGAGGAATCCTCCGGCTGTGAGCCCGCAGTCATCAGTGGACAGTGAGCTGAGCACCTCAGAAATGGACGAGGACTCGGTGGGCTCCTCAACTACCTACAAGCTCAATGATGTCACTGATGTCCAGATACTGGCACGCATGCAGGAAGAGAGTATGTACCTGTAGTGATGTCACTTCCTGTAATGTTCAGTTTTCTGTGATGAAACGGTTGAGCTGTGAGCGTGTTTGTCTTCAGGTTTGAGACAGGACTACGCTGCGACGGCGTCCAGGCGGAGCTCGGGTTCGTCCTGCCACTCGTTGAGACGCAGCACCTTCAGCGACCAGGAGTTAGATGCGCACAGTCTGGAGGACGAGGAGGAGGCGGTGCACCCGGCCTTCCACCTGCCTTCCAACCGCTTCAGCCCCTCCCCTCGCCATTCCCCCCGTGCCTCCCCAAGGAATTCGCCCCGCTCGCGCTCCCCCGCCCGCTCCATCGAGTACAGCCACAGCCGCGGCTCACCTCAACCTATCATCAGCCGCCTGCAACAGCCTCGCCACTCTCTGCAAGGCCACGGGCACGACCTGCAGACCAACGTGGTGAAGAACGAAGGTACCGGACAGTCAGCGGTTTATCGTCGTCATTCTGAGCTCTCTCTCGTTTCGCTTAAACTAACTCATCTCTCCTGTGTCGCTGTTACAGAAAAGCTGCGTCGTAGTCTTCCCAACCTCACGCGCTCCTCAGCGGCGGTGGCTCAGGCCCCAGAGCCCGTCAAGAACAGCCGCAGCTGTGAGTCCAACCTGCAAGTGCCAAACGGTGGCTCTCCCCGACACCAGAACCAGTCTGCAAGTGAGTATTGAGACAAACACACAAATCCTTCAGTTGTAAATATTTGGCTGCAGTAGATAAAAGACTCAGATTGTCATGTTCATTATTGATATCACTACCCTGTCCGCTAACTTTATATTAATATTTGTTTTGCTCTCCAAGTATGCTCAACATGACAGGCTGTGTAATCTCTCGGTAGTTGTGGGAATTCTGTTAATCCTTCTGGCTGCACCTACAGTTATTCGGGCTGTGTTGCTTTGGTGACTGTTGATCCTCTTTGTCTTTGATCATTTTCAGTTGTAATATCTGTTTTTTTGTTTTTTTCTTCACACGCATCCTTCCTCTTATCGTCTTGGCATAACTTTCACTTCAAAGAAACACGCTCATCCTGGAGAATTAGAGCATGGCGCCAGCAACACTGAGAATCCACAGTGACTCCTGGTAGCAGTGACACTAACATTGTTGTACATTTTGCGTCCAAAGGTTTTATGTTGTTTAAGAGCTTAGGAATCCCAACTCTGTGAGTTTAGACTATCCATTTGATGTAATCCTGTAATGGGAGATAAAGGTAATGGTGTTGTCCTTAATCCGGAAACGGTAATCCCGCTCTGTTACTAGAGGCAGAGAGGATAAGGGTCAAAGGTCAGGTTTCAGCTGGATAAAAATGTGTAATGACTGCCTTTATCTAGTCTTAGCCAGCGCTCTGAGGGACAGGGTGCTCATGTGGACTGAGCCTTTGGACTTTTTATACATTAGAGCAGATATGACTTGACTTTTATTTGTATACTTCAACTTCATATGTAAGTATTTGTATAGTCCAACTTCAATATGTTAAAATGATTATTTACTGTCCAGATAGTCGTACATATTTTTCTATTGGAGCTTTGACAGTACGGGCATGTGAGACACCTAAATTCCTGCCTCTCTCACTGACTTATCTTCACTGTAAAGCATGTGTAACCTCAACCAGCCTCCCTCTCTCTGTCTGTGCTGAGACTGGTAAACCTCATGGTGGCACTGACACTTTTCTCTGGCAGCCTGCTGCTCCTCCATCTGAATGAAACTACCTTTGAATGTTTGGCAGTAGGGCCCTCTAGAGGCCTCTGACTGCACTGCGGTCCATGAATACCTCTGCAGCCCCTTTTTTTTCCTCCAAGTAGCGCTGTGAATCTGAAGGAGAATGAACTCTGACTCCCGGTGCTGAAATGTCCTGTTTTCCAGCAGCAGCTCAACTCCCGAGATACTCGACCCCTTCTCGCGCCTCCCCGAAACCCAAACAGCACCTCCAAAGCCCAACTGCCCTGCGAGGTAACAGCCTGCTCCTAAACCAGCTGGAGGCTGTGAGATTGATCTCACTCACATACAGTATATACTCACTTTATGACATACCATACACAGCCTGTGTACTGAAGGTATCGACTACTGATGGACACCAAGCGTACATTATTAAATATGTATATTGTATGGAGCTGAAATGGATCTGTGGAAGGAAGGAAACTGAAAGGTTTTAGTCTACATTTTGTTGCTTCTGTTGTCTTTGTGAAATGCAGAAAGTGTGTCTGGTAGCTCACAGAATAGAAAGAGGCAGGTGGAGCGGGGTGGTTGTCGGCAGAGACGAGCACATACACATATGCCACCGTACTGAAAGCATTCACATTGTAAAGAGAGCTGATTCTCTTGAGGATTACGTCATGCTGGTTCTGTAAAAGGTAAAACTATTGATCATATAGACTGGTTAATGTTCATATGGTGACTCACTGCTGTTGCTGGTCCATCGCAGAGAATCATATTCTCATTGCTGCTACTCACACCTGGCTACATTCATCTGTTCATCCTTAAAGGCCACCTTAACCTAGATTCAACCAGTTTGTTTTTTCGTCATTCACATTTTCCTTGTATCATAAACTAATAGAATTCCTTTATACTGTACATTCATACTATCTTTACTATCACAATCAGGTTTATTGCTCAGTAGGTTTTTGCACATAGAAGGAATTTGCCTTGGTGTTGTGGTGCATAACTGTCAAATTATACACACAAAATAAGTCATTGAAAGACATTTTAAATAAAAAAGTAAAATATATTCTAAGTGAAAAGAGCTGTTACAAGTTAAAAGTTTAAATTAAAGAGAATTAAATAAAATGTACAAAATATTGACCAGGACATAGTATCTAATGATTATCTGTCTACATTAAGTACAAATGCAGCTTCATGGACTCCTGGAGATTTTTACATTTATATTTTAAAATAAATAGTCGCCGATTTAGAATTGTCTTCGTTTTCACTTATCAGAGCATTGAGTTGACATCTGTCACTTGTGTAAACTGCTGCTTCATTGTAAGTTAGTGGAGACACTGTGATTATTTACCTGACAAGGAAACAAGCTGGTCTGTGTTCTCAGGCAAATAAAGTGGTCAGTGTGACAATCAGCAGTCACACTGTTTGTTTTTGCTGCAGAGGAATGAGCACAGGTAACAGTACGTGTGGGCACAATACATGAAAATGTTTTATTCTAAAATTAGATGTCCCTTATTTAAAAAAAAAAAAAAAAGACATTATCTAAAACAGCGATTAACAAAACATTAATTTTATCTTGTGTTAATATTTTTCGTTGTGTCTCTTGCAGCTACCTGTAGACTCATTCAGATGTTACACAGTTACCAAAGATTATGTAACATTTGTAACAGCAGATTGTTATTCAACAAACTGTTGACTCCCATCACTGTCCACCACTACAACCGCACGGCTCTACACACAACCTCGAGGTCATTTGCTTTTTCAGGCGAGTTGAGGATGAAATGTACTTGGCACGTGGCAAGTAGGAATTTTTGTTGCTCAAGAGCCGTGTAATGTCAAAGTTTGTTAAGAGGACAAACGCCACACTGAAGCCCATCCTCAGCACCTTCCTCCCTGCTCTGAATTAAGGCCTGTCTCTGTTGTCTTCATCTTTGTCTAGTCCCACTCTCCTGTTGCTTTGGAGAAGAAGGTGATTTCAGTGAGTATTCACTGAGGGTTTCCACCTTTTTTTAAATATTGTGATTGTGGTTCCACGCCGTGGTTGTATAGATGTTGTGCTTCTGGTTTGCATTAGTATATGAAATGTGTGTGTGTGTATCACCTCATTCTATCAACACATCAAGAATCATAGTGGGCAGCTGTGGTTAGTCGGCCTTTTCTGTTCATTTATTCATGTTTGTAGTTAAGTTTATTTTCTAGTTGCTGAACTTCCATCATAACAGATTTGATTTTGTTTATGATGGATGTGGTTAGTAAAGACACACATGCAATATGTTTCCATGTAGATTGTTTGTTGTATAGTATGTATATTCATATCATATCTACCTCACACCATTGTGCTTCATCGTTAAACTACTGATAAGCTGAAAACCTATAAAAGTGTTTATCATCTATAAACACTGTTGAAGATAATCCAGCTCTACCTGACTGTGTTCCTGCTCTGCCTGTCTTCAGTCCCCTCTCCCAGTAAGCTGCGGACTCCAGCCACCCCCTCCCCACTGGCCCTGAGGCAACCAGTAAAGGCCACATCCAACCCGGGTTCTGCCACCTCCACCCCCACCCGCTCCCTGGCTCCTCCACGGAGCGGTCTGCCCCGCCCCAGTGCTTCTGCAGGAGGGGGGATCCCTCTGCCCCGCAGCAAACTGGCTCAACCTGTGCGCAGGTAGGCACATCCACAGAGACCTGACCTGACAGAGACATTACTCATGAGTCTGTGACTAAATATTTAACCAGCGGTTAACTTTGAATCTGTTTTGTCTTTTTTTTTCCAGATCTCTGCCTGCTCCTCGGACCTACAGCGGAGCGGGTGACAACTGGAGAGAAGGTTGTTACTGAGTCGAGCCAGCAGGGGGCTCTCCGGTCAAACTATCAACACAAGGAGGCAGACATTATTACAACATGGCACTTTATCTACCTAGATAACTTTTAAGTGAAGAGAGAGAAAGAGAGACTATGTCCCAAAAATATATCAAATTCAGAATTCAAAAGAGGAGAAGACAGCGTCCGTATCGTGTCAGAGAGGACCTCCCACCGTGTTTCTCTGTGAGGACTGGCTCTGGAGGGGTCAGGCATGCAGACAGCCCAGAAAATGCCAAAGAAACCAGCCCGACTCCAGCTCCGCCAGCAGAAGACACGTCACCTGCCTTGGTTTGACTGCAATCATCTGTCAGACAGTCCGTATCACTACATTGTCCAGCTTTCCTCCCGCCCCCCCCCCCCCCCTCATCCCCTCCACTCGTTCTTCTTTTCACCGCCCTCAGGCTGAAATGTTTCCACACATTTCTCTCTTTATGCTCTGTGTTTAACAGATGTCGGTGAGCGATCTCTATGATGATGCTGTGCAGGTGAAATGTCCCGTAATGTTCGAGAATTGTTGATGTCTTGCAACAGTGAAAAGCACCTCTGTGTGGGTATGACGTTTAAGAATCTTTCCTCTTGTAAAATCAGCCAGAATGTATGCACAAGTTTGTTTTTTTGCAAATTATTTATTCAAATTATTTAAGAAGTGTATGTCCAAACATCCATATCAGTATTTTTGTTTGAAGATTTCAAATTGTTAAAAATGTACGTTTTGAACCTCAACTGCAAAGCTAACTCCCCAAAGCCTTTTTTTTTTTTTTAAAGTGTCAAATCAGGATGTATGACACCTTGGCCGAAGCCTGTCCTGACTAATACCACAGTTTGCCAACATTAAGTGCTTTGGTTGGTCAGTTTCAGATCAAGCTGACATAAAGGTCTGAGTCACACCTGCTGTCTGAAACAAACTATCTGTTGAAAAAGAAAGCTGAGCTCAAAAATAGATTTTTATCCTCGTTCAACCCTTTCAGCCAATGAAAATAAGAGAATTTTGATTCATTTCCAGCAACAGATTTGTCAGTGTATATCATTCATGCCATGAAACAAAAAAAATGGGAAAAATATCTTAAAGATGACAAGTATGAATAAGTTTTGACTGGCTTTTACCTCTTGTGCTATGAGAATGAATCAAAGGTGTGGCAGTGTTGGGGGGAGGTGTTCTGGTAATTGGTGTGGTGGGTTATTAAACTAGTGCCTATAATTTTAAGTTTCACTTGAGTTTGAACATCATGTTTTGTTTGTTCGTTTATCATTTGGTGCCAATTTCTGGTTTTGCCAATTTTATTTGCAATTTTGCATCACTGCTTGATTGATTTGCTTGCCTGTTTGTTTTTTGTAACTGAAACTATACATTTATAATTGCTTTAAAAAAAATGTTTAATATGCGCCTTCATATTTATAACTAATTACTCAATTCTGTAAATTAAACTATTTATTAAAGAGAGAGGTGCCTCTGTCAAAGCTCAGACTCAGTGGGAAGCTGGAAAGAATGTTGCAAAAAGACATACCACACCTTTTGTGTGAAAGTTTTTGTTATTGAACTTTTTTTTATATCCACAAACATGACATTCAGTTTCCCTGTGTAAAGTCACATTTCAAATAAAAGATGAAAAGTTCTTCTGTCTCTTTGCACTGTTTTTATTCTCTGCTGTTTTCAACTTTGGGACAACATAAAGTACAAAGCTTTAATAAATCTGCAGGTCCTGATTTTATGTGTACTGTTCACACTATGCTCACACCATGTTCTTCAGCTTCCTTTGCAGAGCCTAAGAACTTGAAAACATGAAATTACCATTTTTACACCTGCAACCACTAATTGAATAATTGATTAGTCCATTGAAAGTAATTTAATTGCAACTATTTTGATGGTCGAATAATTGTTTCACTCATTTTTAAGCAAAACTGTCAAATATTTGCTGGTTGCAGATTCTCAGATGAGGATGTGAAGCTTTTCTGTGTCACACATGACAGTAATCTACATATCTTTGGATTTTTGACTGCTGGTCAAACAAAACAAGACACTTGAAGACAGCACTTTGGTGTTTAATAAATTATAACTTTTTTTAAAAACTATTTTCTGATGTTTCATAGACAAAATGATTAATAAATTAATCAAGAAATTAATATTAATCTATAATGAAAATAATAGTTAGTTGCAGCCTTAACCATTTCATTTAAAAGAACGAACCCAAATCTTCTTGTTAGGGTCAACTACAGTGTTTTCCAGTTATATCTGTGGACAAACGACGACACTGGGAAGTAGCCTGGAGTCTGACAGGATGTCACTTCCAGCTTCCAGCTCAGATCCAAAGTATTTTACTTTCTTAATTGGAGTTTGGATGCAAGAGACACACACTGCTTAAACTGAGAGTGCACGACATTAAATACACACTGAAACAGAAAATAAACTCACCATTAAATTCTCTAGAAACATGTAGATTGACATCTGCTCGCTCATTAGCTTTTGTCTTTATAAATTAGTCTCATTTATTTAATGTGTTATTCTAATATATTATTAGATTAAATGCAAACTCCTGCCTGCCAATCCTTCACTTATATGGACGTTGTCAAAATGAAAATAAATGAAGTGGATTTTAGCAGTGACCTGCATGTTGAATAGAATTACCAAATGTGATTACTGTCTGATTCGGTGTATTATTAATTCTAGTGAAGCATCGCTCAAGGAGACAGTTCTGACATCTTGGGACAGCTGGAGGAGTAGATGCATCCATACATGCTGCTTCAAAGGGGAAGGTGACACATTAGACATCCTGTACACATATAATTCCTGCATTACGTACCTGGAGTCACCCGTTGGTTAATGGGGGTACTTGGTGCGTCTCCGGGAAGGGGAGGAGACTGATGACAGTCTGAGTCACCGACTGGCACAAACTGTCCCGTCCCACTCCAGCCTCAGTGCCCTGAAGATATCTGACGTCAGTGCATTTATTTTCTCTGGACACTCAGCTTCCTCTGTGTGTGTGTGTGTGTGTGTGTGACAGCAGGGCTTCATATCCTGGCGTTTGACTCGGAGGATCATCTTCTGTGAGCTGCAGACACACGGACAGGATAGATGTGGTCAAGTTAAACCGCAAACACCTTCTTTAATAAAAGAGAGGTGATGCTACACATCATTATGAGGAGCCAAACGTTACAGTCACAGACCACGACATTTAAGAAATATTGCTTAAATTAACCAATCTACGAGACAGGAATAGAGGACACTAATACAGTGATGTGATGACTAATAAGTTTAATTAGATTATATTAAATAGAAATTGTATGAAAAGAGGTTGTGGGATCTGTTAGATATGTGTACATATTTAAGTCACTGACTTGATTATTTCCATTTGCAATTCAACTGTAGTTACTTTGCAGATTTTATTTTAACATCACAAAATACTATATATATCATTTTAACAACTCAACATTTAATATAGTAATAAGATCACCAGGACCAGCTTCAACAGCTGTATACTTAGAGGTTAATACACCAATAATCACCAAGCTTCACTATGACTTCTGGTTCTTGAGTAAGTTTGCTTATTTAACTGTCTCTATTACATAAAATTACATAAAAAGGTCGCACATTGACGAGACCTTTGGACATTATTAACTCGCATTAATAACCATCTATTACAGCAAACATCAGACCTGCACCATAACGTTGGAGACGTGTATTCGTGCGTAATGCGCGCACTTCATGAAAGAAGCAGCAACCAACAAAAGAAACGGGCGCGCAGCTTTTCACAGTTTGCTGCACTAATATAAAGATCAGCACAGTTTCCATTCATGTCGGCTGCTCAATCTCGACAAACAGCTGTCTTCACTACAGCTCCACGTCCCACGCGTCTAAATGACCGCTCTAACGAAATATAAGAGACGGTGGCCGCTGTTGGTCATGTATAATTACCAAAATGCGGAAACTGTCAATACATGATAATTAGATTGATATTTTGGGGACCTTTCTCCTTATACGGCGAGGAGCGCGTATAAAAGGGCAGTCTGGGCGTTATTGATTGGCCTATCCACTCTCGCTGAAGCTTTAAACCGTGTGCAGAGCAGACTCCCCTCCAGCACTTTGCGTCTGTCGGGGAGCCAATCCGTGGCACCAGTCTGACTCACAGAGATGCTTTAAGACTCAGTGCCATGGCACCATCACATCCCCCGAGCACCGGATCCTCGGCAGTTTCTTATTAGTGACAGTGCGCCACTAGGGGAATCATTTTACGCACGAGCACCTACAGTCACAAACTGACTGTGGAGAGCCTCTGTCCTCCTGTTGCGCCATGGAGAACTCCAGCCTGTTGGGCGGCGACGCACAAAATGCTGGCTTGATAGACTTTCTTCTGACGGACGCTTTGCAGCAAGTTGTGGATTCTCGGGAGGACGCTTCCATGGATGGATTAGTGTCCAGCGGTGCCATTTTTCTTGAAGGCAGCGCGTTCAGGACTGCCGCTGGAGCGGAGTTCATGGCCGCTCCGCCGTCGGAGCCCCCTCACCTGATGCCTGCCTTTTGGGATTCTCCGCTCAGTCA
The DNA here is from genome assembly GCA_029490765.1 of Euthynnus affinis. Lineage (NCBI taxonomy): Eukaryota > Metazoa > Chordata > Actinopteri > Scombriformes > Scombridae > Euthynnus > Euthynnus affinis. Next base: position 9,681,939 of record CM055848.1, read on the forward strand.
CGGAATCAATGTGTTTGTGGGACTTGTCCTTTGCTTCACTATGCTGGGGCTGGGCTGCACGGTGGAGGTCAGCCAGCTTGGAGAGCATATCCGCAGACCCATCGGGGTGCTCTTGGCTCTGGTGTGTCAGTTTGTTATCATGCCCTTGGTGGCCTTTCTGTTGGCTTTAGCTTTCTCTCTGGATGATGTGGCCGCGATGGCTGTTCTCCTCTGTGGCTGCTGCCCGGGAGGGAACTTATCCAACATCATGTCTCTACTGGTGCACGGAGAGATGAATCTCAGGTAGATATACTGCACATATCCAGAGAAACAACATGCATCAAGTCAACATGAGAAAATATTTCTCGTGGCTGAAGTGTGATTTGGGTGAATTATTCTGCAAATTGCGCGCTGAAGTAAAAGAGAATAAAGCTGTGTAAATGTTACGCATGACTCTTAAGTTCTGCGTGATTCCTTAGTTAAAGTTAAAGTTTAAGATTTTCTCAAACTTAAACTGTGACAGATGATCCGCTGCTATAACGGCGCGTCTTTGCTCTCTTCTCCTCAGCATCATCATGACCATCTCTTCCACTCTGCTGGCGCTCGTGCTGATGCCGCTGTGTCTGTGGATCTACAGTCGAGCCTGGATCAACACACCTGTGGTCAACCTTATGCCCTTCGGGGCCATCATCCTGACCCTGTGCAGCACTCTCATCCCCATTGGTTTAGGGGTTATGCTGAGATACCGCTACACGCGTGTGGCTGACATTGTTTTAAAGGTAATTTAAGAATAACTGATCAGAGTTACTTTTTCTCCACAGTGAATTTGTTAGATCAGTTAAATAATATGTTGTTGTGTCATTTGGACGCTGAGTAGTTTCGGTTAACAAACACCTTTGCGCAAAAGCGCAGTGCGTAATTCTCTGTGCCTGTCATAAGTAGAGGGGGATGCTGACCGCAGGAAAAGTGACATCAGAGGCACTGTGACAGGAAGAGCTCCTCCCTCCCATTTCTGATAAAAGCCACACATGAAGGAGAGCCACATTAGTTACAATAGACAGTAACGTTAAGCAGCAGAGATTCCTGCCCTGTGTTTCATAAGTCAAGTAATAAGCCAAGTCATATTTTATATAGCCACAAATCCCAAGTTTTCCTCATCACATGACAGTCTTTATCTTTAAAAACTCTCAGTTCAGATGAGGAAAACTGAGCTGAATTGCGATAATTAGCTGATATGAACAGAAAATTAATTGCCAACTATTTTGATAATCGATTAATCATTTTGAGTAATTTTGTGAGAAAAAGTGCCAAAATCCTCTGGTTCCAGCAGCTTAAATGTGAATATTGTGTGGTTTCTTTAGTCCTTTATGACCATAAACAGAATATTTTTGGGTTGTGGACTGTCGGTCAGGACAAAGCAAGATTTTAGGCTGCATCTTGGCCTTTAGCAAACAGTGATCAACATTTTTCCCCATTTTCTTACATTTTATGGACTGAATGATAAATCGATTCATTGAGAAAATAATCAACAGATTAATCAATAATGAAAATAATTGTTAATTGCACAAACTCTTTAACATGAAAACATGAGAAAAACCTCATGAGGAGCAAAAGAGAAGGGATTCTTCTTTGATGATGGACATGCAATAGGTGCCTCCAGTAAACCATCCTGAATTATTGTGTCTCTGCAGGTATCTCTGTGGTCTCTACTCGTCACCCTTTTGTTGCTGTTCATCTTGACCGGGGTGATGCTGGGACCGGAGCTGCTGTCCACCATCCCTCCCTCCGTCTACGTGGTGGCTGTCCTGATGCCTCTGTGTGGCTACGCTGCGGGTTACGGCCTGGCCAGGCTCTTTGAACTGCCGCCCAACAGCTGCAGGTCCGTCTCTCTGGAGACAGGATGCCAGAACGTGCAGCTGTGCACTGCCATCCTGAAGCTGGCCTTCCCCCCTCAGCTGATGGGAGGGATGTACATGTTCCCTCTGCTGTATGCCCTGTTCCAAGCGGCCGAGGCCGGCATCTTCATCCTGGCCTACAGGATGTACAGGAAGGAGGTCCTGCACAAACCGGATCCCATGAGGGATGGCGAGGACACGGATATAACATATCAACGTTTTGAAGATGAGGACATTGGTTTTGACTCATCTTATGGCGCTGTAACAGTGAGTGACCCAAACACCATCATGTTGGACCCCTGTCCTCCTGATCCAACTCCTGTTTAATGTGCAAAATCCCTACTACAGGTGTAGTGGAGCAGAATAAGACCTGCAGGTGGATCCATCGTTTTGATCGTTCATCAGGAAAAAGCTGGAAAAGAAGGAGACTGTGCAGGGAAATCCTGTTTATCACTGACCTGACTGCTGAAAAAGGTGCTTCATGCCAAAAAGCTTCATGCATTCATTTCAAACATGGTCTCTAATGTAGTGATGAGTCATCATGTTAGAAAACATTGCTGTGTTACCTGTAGAGCATTTTCATCAGCTAAGCTTAACTTCAATCTGTGAGAGTAACATTTATCAGTATGTCACACCATCAAAGCAGGACAGGTGAACAATGTGTGTGTGTGAGAGAGAGAGAGTGTGTGTGTGTGTGTCTGAAAAACATATCACTCATGTTACTCACGTGCAGACCAACCAGGCAGTGCCAATCCAGTATGCGTGCACGAGAGCTAACAGTCTGAACAAATGTACAATATGTGTATATTATTAACAAGTGTGTCAAAAAATAAAAAAGGTGTATAGAGACTAAACTCAAACTTTTTTTTCTTTGCCCTCGTCACGTGTCTGCTGTTTTTTAATGAGATAAGTCTCACACCTGCCCTTAATTAAGCCTGATGGAGAGCTCGTGTTGGTCAATCTATTTAAATAGCTACACCTAGCAGCCTTGGTTGGTTGACAAAATGGCAACGTATGGTGACGAGCCAGTCGATAGCTATTTCTATTCATCTTACAACCCTTACACGGGTAGGTACCACAGGCCTAAAGACGCTGGGTGGAAGTATAAAAGTTACCTCTCTCACTATGGCGACGCCTCTGACGCCTTCAACAACCACCAGCGCGCGCAGCTGAAGTCTATCTTGTCTCAAATCAATCCAAAACTCACCCCGAGACTCAGGAAGGCGAACACCAAAGATGTGGCGGTGCAGGTCAACCCGAAGAGAGACGCCTCGGTGCAGTGCTCCATCGGCCCGCGGACCCTCTTGGCCATGAAGCGAGATTTCCGGCGCAAGGGGAGGCAGGAGCGCGCGACACTTGGTGACAGCGGCAAACCCAAAGCGGCCAGTGGTGTTCGTTACCCTCGCACACTCGCCGTGTATTCACCTGTCGCCTACAGGAGCGTCACCTCGTTTCTGGGCGAAGACGACGAAAACAATAACAACAACAAGGCTGCCTCCTGTGGTGAGGCTCACACCGGAGAGACGTCCGGTGACCTGCCGGAGTCAGCGGGGAAGGAGAGCGAAGACGACCAGGCAGGAGAGGACAAGACCACAAAGGTCCTGGAGCAGCGCAAAAAAACCAAATCCAAACAACCGGTGGCGAGTGAAAATGCGCAGTCAACTACAGAAGGGTCAAAGGGCAAGGCGCGCGTGCGGTTCCAGGTGAGTTAAATCGCGAGCTCAGGGACAAGGTGATGTAACCCTTTACTTACCAAAAACGGCTTATATTTTGGCCTTTTAAAAAAAACAAAACGTATTATCCATTATTAAACTGCTCTAAAACACATATGTAGTGTAATTATGTCTGCCATCATACCTTCTTTACCCTTTTAATGCTGTTAATGGCAGCGTGACCTCTGTTTAGTTCACAGGCTCATTACCTCAAATGTTCCCCTAAAATAACCAAATCTATTAGAGCAATTCAATAATTCTCAAGAGCAAAAAGAGTTGCATATGGAAGGAAAAACTTGCTCACAAAATTAACTTCCAACTTCAAAGTTATGTCCTCTGTAACAGTAATGGGCCGCATAATTGCATCAATGTAATACAGCTCAGTTTAAATGTCAAGTCTCTTCTTCAGATGTTGTCCAGAGATCCTGCAGCCTCACAGTAAACACTGAAACTCTTTGGATGCAGAGATTATGGAAAATTTCTTAGAATACCGCCCTGATTTCAGAAATGTAAACCTTGCCTTTTTTATTTAGAGAGAAAAAAAATTGAGTTTCTATAAAATGAGTCATTTGGATATTGTCTAAAAGAGGATGGACTTTCTGTGCACTTAAGATCTGATCAGGATAATAAGGGCTACATGTGACTCTCTCCTTGGTGTGAGGACAGTGAAGATGTGCTGAACAGAACTTGACTGTCTTTTGTCCATCAGTTTCTGGAGCAGAAGTACGGCTATTATCACTGCAGAGAATGCAACCTGCGATGGGAGAGTGCCTATGTTTGGTGTGTTCAGGGCACCAACAAGGTGAGCACCTAATGTCTAAGGTAAACCTAGTCAGTGATTGACTAATATTGGCACTAAATCAGATCAGCAAGATGAGTGAATGCCATTACCTGGACAGCAAAGACTGAACAGAGTTTCATGTACGGAGGAAACTTTTCTACATATCTCTGCTTGAATGGGGTTTATGGGATGGGTGTCGTTGGCCAAAATGTCTGTAATTTGAAATCTAAATGGGCTAATCACAGCATGGTGTGTTCCAGGTTTACTTCAAACAGTACTGTAGGAAATGCCAAAAGGAGTTCAACCCATACCGTGTTGAAGACATCACTTGTCACGTAAGCCCTTTTTCTTCCATGTTTTGTAACTTAAAAGGTCTCGTTCTTAACTACTAAACTTGCGCCCTTCTTCTTCCAGACGTGCAACAAAGCGCGCTGTTCGTGTGCAGTAACACAACGCCACGTTGACCCCAAACGACCCCACAGACAGGACTTGTGTGGCAGGTGCAAAGGCAAGCGACTCTCCTGCGACAGCACTTTCAGCTTCAAATACATCATCTAAGGAAACATCTCAACTGAACTTTGCCCTGTATGACATCAGTACAAGTCCTGTGAGGACGGATTCCTCCGCCCAGTGCCATATTATTTGCTGATGCAATAATGGCATCTTGGATGCAAACCATATATTTTTTTCAATACTTTATTTCATGCTTGTTTTGTGTTGATGAAACTGATGGTACGCATCACTCACTTCATGATGTAATAAATGGCTACCTTGCACTCTGTACTGAAGCTTCTTTTTTTTTTTTTTTTTTTTTTTTTTTTTTAACATATACTGGGGTCAGTGGTGGAAAGGCACTAATAAATACTAGTGTCAATGCTTCAAGTATCTTGAAGCCTTAACCGCTGTAAGATACACACTTGGAATAAGTGATACCGAATATAAACCTAGTTGGGATTCCCTCTTATGGTTCAGTATTAAAGGTCTAGATTAAGATTTCCTCAGTTGTATTTTTTGCTCCAAGGACCGCTCACCCTGCACACTGACCCGAGACCATGGCAACCAAATTCATGTTTCTAGTATATACTAAAGCTTTCACTATTGCTCTGTACTGTGAATCATTGGTGCTGTAGTGCAATTTTTAGAATTTAGATGCAGTATAATCAAAATGAGCCAGTTTCATTACTGTTTTTATTCCTTATACAGACTCCCACAGTAAGAAAGCATTATATTCATGTGTTCCATTTAATAACTTAGACCAAGCTGGTACTGTATGATTAGGTTTTTATTCATCCAGAGAGAAGGCTGGTATGTGAGTGAACAAAAAAAAATGTATAATGCACCTCTACATTAAAAACATCTTCCAGGTAAATAATATATTCATTAAATAATTAAGAACAGCATTCAAATGTACCAGACAAGCAGGGGGAAAAAAAGCTCTCTGAGGAATGAGTACAGTGACTGTTACAATGTGCCATGACAAGATTTCCAGAAAGCATTCAGATAACGGTTCATGTCCTGCAGTCACAGCAGCAAGTTAGGGCCATTCTGAAAGCATAGCGCAGCTTCAATGGCAGCCATTTCCCCTCGGAAAACAGGATCAAAAAAAAAAATGTGGCGGAGGATGAGCGCTGCTTTGCAACGGGATCAACCTACATGGACAAACACAAACCTTAGTCTCCCCTTCATAAGACTTTAAGCAGCGCCTCTGCTGGGGTGCCATGCTAACAAAAAGATCACAGTGGAGAGAAGGAATGCATATGACTTGGCTTGGATTGGTGCGGCCCAACAGGAGATGGAGGCTACATTAGATCCCTCCCCCACGCCGTCACCACGTCATCAACAAAGGCAGAGAGGTGGCTAGTCCCAAATGAGCCCTGACCCGCCTTTGCAAAAACCACAACCAACAACCAAGGCAGCCTTTGGGAAATTTTGAAGTTCGTGTGATTGGATGACAAAGGTGGAGCGGATCATTAATGACTCAAATCTGGTCTTGGCTTTCTCTCATCACATTAGCTTTATACATAACATCCTATTCGGATGAACAGTGCATTACACAAAAGTACAAGGGAAAAATACTGGTTTTACACTATACATTTTCTAAAATATATACAGAGTAAAATAAGTTATGTTTCCATAATGAGTTGTAGCCAGTCTGCACTCGTGTGCAATTATATGCATTTTTGTGTGAGCGTATACCAGAATATCCAATATATATCACACAGTCGAGAGTCTCTAAAGGCAGCTACTTATTTGGTTAAAGAGTGAGTTTTGCGTGAAGACCTGTTGAAGGGGACTCTCCTCTCAAAGCAGATCGATAAACAGATATATTTCTCTTTTTACACTCCCTGAGGGCCAACATTTCCCACAGGGTTACAATTACATGTTAAATATCCTAACATTTACAACCTAGGATGTTAGCTCTAATAAAAAATACATTTCTCAAAAAATATTCTTGCAGTGCTTTTCTCTTTCAAGCATGCTTTTGAAAACTTTTTTTTTTTTTTTTAAAGAAGATTTTTCTATGTTTGCTTATGAATCTTGACGGTGTGTCCTCACACATACGACACCTCCTCTGGACTGTCTTACATGCTTCAACACCATCTCCCAGCCCAGGCCCTGAGGAGGCCAGCGGTCGGTACAATAGGCCCATCAGGTCATCAGGCAAAAAAAAAACAAAAACAAACAAACAAAAAAAAAAAAGACAAAAAAAAAACACAAAACAAAAAACCAAAAAGAATAAAGTTATCATCCCACTGCGTCCTCTCTTATTCTTTCCCAGGCACACCACCACATGACTTATTGCAACTGAATTTTGCAAGTTGGCTTAGTCTGGGAAAAGATATTAGCTTTAAGCATTCATACGTGTAATAATATATATTAAGAGTCACAGTTATTCCCACACATCCTTTAGCCCTTTATAGGTGGAGTCTCTCTCAGCCTCCTCTGAAGCCCCTCACTGTCTACCCTCTCTCTACAGCTGAGGTGAGGTCTGTGTAGAGCAGGGGGGGATTTTTGTCCAGTCTAGTCCAGGCTTGCAGCCTGCAGCACTGCAGGCTCACAGTCCAGTGCTGATCATGGTGGTTTGGGGCTGACAGGCCTGCGCCTGACTCAGAGCCTCACGGATCTGCAGGTTGAGCTCCATGAGGCGGGTGCTAGCCTGAGACAGGTCCCTGCTGGGGCCCACCACCGCCAAGCAGCCCGTCTGGCCCAACGTCTGGTGACGGAAGTAGATGTGTAGAAGGGTCTGGACTGCATTATCTGTCTCGTTTCCGAAGATGTCGTTCGGCCACAAAGACCTGTAGATAAAGGAAGGTCGGGGTTACTACATGCAGGGAAGAAGTGTTTCTAGAAGCCTGGTGATTATTCTCATAAATATTTACAATTACTTTGAAGCATTTTCAGTCAGTCTTGTTGTGACTTTGTGACTTTTAGGTATTGAAGAAAGCAGAAGAAAGGTTCCTTTCCAGAAAAACAGTATCGTAACACACTTTGGAGCATTGCCACTATAACAGATGGTAGCACTTCACAGACAGCAGAGCTACTTGTGTTTTCAAGTCTACAAGACATTCTGTGTGATAAGCACCTGAAAAAACATGGAAATTTATAGTCACAACTTGTTTTCATGATTGCAGTCTTACATGTAATCATTTAATCTATCAAAAACCAAAAGGTATTCAAACTACATTTATGTGCAACATTATAATGAGAGTGAGGAACACTGAAAAAGTTGTCAGGAGCAACTTTCTGGCACTATTACTTGAAAAATAATCACGCCTTACCTAAATTGTGTTTGATTTTTTTTTTGTTTTGTCAATTGACTTAATTAAATCAACTCATCATAATAGCACAAAACCAAAGTGAATATTGTGTTGATTTGTGTTTTGTTCATCTCACCTGAAGATTTTGACCTGTGTGAGAGCAGAGCAGAAGTCTCTGGCTCTCAGGGTTTCAATCAGCGACTGGATGGCCGTCTCTGTGTTGGTCTGGGCAGCGTCTGACATACACACATCCTCCTGACCATCATTTTCTGTTTCCGCCTCCTTCAAGCAGCTCTCTAGGATGGTGAGTTCTTCAGACATGTTGGTCACCTTGGGAAGATAAAAACATTTAATATCACAGCACTAAATAATACGAGCATACATGTAATGTGACATGAAATCTACCCTGGAGGTCAGCAAAAATAAACATCTTGATTAAAGATGATCTGGAATAGCAAACCCCCTCACTCAATATGAGAAATCATTTAATTTCATTAAGTACTTTAATCTAATTAAAGCTCCATTAAGACGCAGCACAGATAGGGATCAACCGCAGTACAGATTCAGCAATGATTGTTTTAACCATCCTGTGTTTCAATAATATCTCAGCAACGCTCAACCTGTAACTTACAATAAATCTCACTGTTAAATTATTATTGTTAAATGAATCAGCTGTTTACCAATTCCATGAAAAACAAGTCTGGAAAAAGAGACAGTGAGGCAACAATCAGTGGAAAACAGTGCTTTTACAGCGTGACGTATATAATGTGATTTGTCTGTCCTTGTTTCTCTGACAATCTCCTGTCACAGTGCTTTGCTAAGACAAATTTAACTTAACGTCCAACTTAAGAAGATAAACTCTTCCTATACACCTCAGGTCTAAAAATGCATTTCAAAACATATTTAAAGTTTTCATATATAAAGTCAGACACCTAAACAATCATGCATATTCCTGCCCGTGTTGATGCAGTCGAACAAAAACGACATCCAGCTTGTTTTTAGTCTCACCTCTGCCTCTCTCTTGATGGTGTCCACCCTGCTGATGAGCTTACAGTACGCCTGGAAGAGTAGAAGCAGCTGAAAGTGCAACTTATAGAGCCTGCGACATAACTCCAGCTCCTACAGAGACAGAAACATAAACAGAGTCACGTGCCGGTGTAACCATCTACCTATCATGCACTGAAATGATCATATGATTAGACGGATGGGTGTCCTGGGTTAGAGACGTGGGAGTAGATGAAAGGGTTAACACGGCCTAGAGCGAAGTGCCATCCGGTTTCGGGCCAAGAGGTGAGAGTCTATCGCTAGCAGAATTAGTCATGGAGATCTCAATTAGAAAACTATCCATCACCACCTCCTGTGACGCTCTCTACAGGCCGCTGTGACCGGTTACAGCTAACTTGATGAATGACCCAAAGATGAAGGGAATTACTAAAAAGTTAAGATCCTAATGCAGGAAAACATGGAGGGAGAAAAATAAATAAATAAATGGTGATTTGAACAGAAATGGGAATGGAACAAACAGACATGCAAAATGAAAGCAAACTAAACCGGACAACAATATGATCTCTCCAGGCAGCCTCTGAAATCATCAGTAAGTCTACACTGAATACAAGTTATACATCTTCTATCTGCAGACAGAATCAGTGTGCAGTAGAGAGAAATTAAGACGCTGATTATCCAGTCAGGATGTAGCAACAAGGAGAAAAAAAAAAGACAACAAAGTACATTATGATTGGGTGGGTGGGGGAGTTGAGCCAGGTTACATGACTGATCAAGGCAGAGACAGAGATGCAGAGGTGGGGCGGGTGGGGAGTTGTGGCAGAGCACAGTCTGTGGCTGTCAATAGCGCAAGATATGCACAGAGAGATGAGATGGTCAGTGTTTTGTCCGGATGTCATGATTATTAAGAGTCCATAATATGAGAACCACTTACTGCTAGATTTTCCATTTGCTAAGCAAGAAGGTGAGCAGGTCACAAAAACAACAACAAACAAAACAGAAAGGAGAGAAAGACCAAGAATTAGTTAGCTTTAACATGGCAGCTGAGACACAGTGACCTGACGGCCGACGAGCTGTGCCTTCAACACAGGGTCGGGGGCGAGGGCTCGGTGCCGAAAACACACGTGAGCTCACTTCAGCGGCAGTAACAGAAACCTTTTACTCTGAGAAAGCTGAAAAACAGCATGTAGAGTATGATGAGGGAGAGAGGAGAGATGTGGTATAGTACAGAAGAGGCTACAGAGAGAGGAAGGAGAGTGGAGTTAAAAATCCTCTGAATGTGTTGTGACTAGAAACAGCACATCAGCATTAAGCTAAAAAACAGTGTTTCTGTGTTTGGGAGGGGGGAAAAAAACAGAGGGAAGCTGTGAGCGTAAAGATATGTGCAAGGAGCTCAAGCTAAATAAAGTGTCAACAATTCTAGGATGTGAAGTTAGAGACAATGCAAAGAAACTGAGGTCAACTGAAGTGGAAAAACAGTAGCTCTGCCTTAAAATCATCATCTCTTTTTTTATTAAAATGTTCTAGTATCATTTCTTAAAAAACACACAGAGATTTTGTGAATACCAAACAAATATTTGTCACAGACTTTAAGTGGAAGACTTGTGTCAAAGCCGAGATTTCACTCTGAAGAATATCTGTCGCATTCTTTAATGACTTCCCTACTGGATTCAACACACATGATAAATATCATTCCCAACAACTAACCCTGTGTGTGTGATCATTCTTACCTGTGCGTGAGTATTAGGTCTTTGGCTGCTGTCTTTGTCTCCAAATGTTTTCCTGCAGTTCTCCAGCCACTACAGTGTGAGGAGCGGGATAAAACATATAAGCATTAGTGGAGGGAAAGAAAAATTGGTAACAGAGTTTTTTTTTTTCTTTTCCTCTGTTGGATGTGTATGCATGTATGTTTGTGTGTGTGTGTATATAATAAAAGGTTGGTCAGGGGGAGTAGATTTAATAAGAGTGTTGTACTTAACGAATTAAAGAAGGCCTGTTCCAGAGAGCGGGATAGTATCTAGCCCTCCAGGGACCGTTGCCATCTCATTCAATTAGCGCCCCTGCATCCCAGAACTCTCTGCAATCTCATCTCTTTTCTTTATTCCCCTCCCCCTTAGTCCCTCCTCCCACCCCTCACAGCTCCTCCTGCCTGGCCTTCTATAACTGATTTAGGAGCGCTGAGGGTTATTTTTATCCCTTCAGCGGGGGATGTTGCTAGTGATGCAGACACTAACGGAGGCTAAATCTACTCATACCCAACACTGATTCAATGGCTGCCACTGATGAGGCAGACTTGGGCTTATCTTGTAAAGCATCAGCTATTTGTCTCCATGTCCGGTTGGCCTTCCCTGATGCGATGGCATAGGGATGAAGGGCAATTTACACACACTTCCTAAACTCATCTCTTTTGTGATGAGGCGCCATTACTCCCACTCCCACCCACCCACCCACACACATGCAGAGCAACTGAAAGTGCAGTCGAGGCAGTCTTAAGAATCACAGAGGATGTGAGGCAACGTGTCCTGAGGGACGAGGATCAGAGAGAATGGGGAAGTGGATACGGTGGATGTGGAAGATATGTGGTGACTTACAAGCTCTGCTGCTTCTCTCTTGGCGGTGTAGGTGTCCAGGTGTTCCTGCAACTCCAGCACACTAAACTTCAGAGTCTCCAACAGTCCACAAGAGACCAGCTACAACAGCAAAGCAGGACACCACATACATTAACTCACAACACCACCCAGTACATACACAATACATGACAAAAAAAAAAAAAGTGTATACAGGACACACATACACACTAAGGAAAATGCCAAACATGCAGAACTATTCTTGCAAAATATAGGAACATGTTATTTTATCAGTTGTATTCAAATTATTGTGGAAAACCATGCAGAACAGCCTCACCGTCTCTGCATCCAGCAGCACAGTGGGACATTGCGAGCGAGACGTCATGACTTCCAGGGAGCTGAGAAACTGATTACCCATCCGCTGGAGCCTTTCTCCAAGAAAGCGCACAGAGGCATGTGTAATGGAGCCAAATTTCCTCTGAATACTCTGTATCAAACAAGGATGTGGAATAAAAAAGAAATAAAAAAAAAAAAGATTGTTCAGAATGTTGAGTGGTAAACAAGCTCATTGATGTAACAGATACAGTGCAGCTTTGACAACTAAAAAGTACAAAAAAAAGCACTTAAAAAGGTATTTACCTGAAAGAGTCTGGAGAACACGTGGAACGTGTAAACAGCAGCGGAACCATCTGTGTCTGACAACATCTGGTTGACATGGCAACGCCAGGCATCTTCCTCATTGTCATAGGCAACAGGCTGGAAGGCTGCCAGGATGGCAGAGAGGAAAGGCGAAGGGGGCGGAGAGGCCTGAATCTCAGGGAAGCAGTCCGCGTCACCTTCATCTTGACTGAAACACACACGGGGGCCAATAAGCTACAATCTGACATGTTCTACTCTCCCCACAGTCTTTACTGAAGGACGAATGTAAACACACACGCATGCTCATCCTCATGTTGCAAGTAAACAACCTGGCATCTCTGTATCTCTGCCTTCTTCACTGCAGACAATTTTGCTGCAGTATATTGAGAGCTCTAATCTACTGCAGTGCTCTAGCACAATCACAAAATAAGAGCTATTAGCATTTTAGCATCATGCAAACAAAACATCCGTGTCTCTCTCTCTCTCTCTCTGTCTCTCCCTCACACACACACACACACGAACAGATACTCACAGGCCTGTAGGACCAAACAACCTGAAGAAGCAGACAGAATATAAGTATCTGAAGCCTGCGCTACCAAGCGCTGTAGCGGACACTGTCTCTGTCCTCATCCTCACCCTAACTATCGCCTCTGTTTCCCTTACTCTCTCCTCTTGTCTGCAGCACGACTGTGCTGCAACTGCTAACAGCACTAGCGCACTGCACTCCCATCCCACACAGGACTGCAGAGAGCTCTATACAAGCTAGGCATCCACATACGCACACTCCTGTAAAACAGAACCAGCTCTCATCCTCACAGTGCTAGAATGTAGGAGAGTTGTTTTGATCTGGCTCTCTCATATAAATCCTCATTCACAAAAGAACACTGAACCATTTAGTATCCCACTGCTTTCACACAATCACTCAGAGCACACTCTGCTACACACATGCCTATCAATCATGTGTGGCGTAGCTAAGTGATAGTCCTTGAGTACAGTGATGAATGCTAGTGAGAGAAAGTGTGTGCATGTGTGTGTGTGTGTGTATGTGTATTTTTCCAGCATTGCTTCAGGGTGGTTTAAAACCCCGAATGTACAGCTGTCCTCCAGCCAGAATTGGCCCACCTTGAGGAGGGAGTGTTTAAAAGTGAATTGGAGCCAGCCTACTCTGGCCCACCTTCATAGTCCCAGCCCACATGGGAACCACGCCAGCGAAGAAATTATCACAAGCCACATAACAAAATCCATATATCTCCATAAGCAGACATATCCAAACTATTCTTTTACCCAAACAAAATACTTTTAGTTACTATAAAAAACAAAAGTGTGTAAAACCTTGTAGTTTTAGTTAGTCAACAAATGTTAGCTGTACAACATTGTAGTAGAGTAGACGTTTTCTTAAATAGACAGTTGCAGCTTGATCGCAGTTTGATCTAATTTTCTGCTTTATTTATTAAATCACTATATACAGTTTAGTGTTATGAAATATTTGATATTTTTCCACATATAAATTGGTTTACAAAAGGAAAATATTTTGATTTTCGACTATTTGACAATAATGGTGTAATTCTTGATTACAACTTTATCACCTTTGGTGGGTGCATAAAGCACATACATGCAAAAACTGTTCCAAGTATCACTGACTACATTTACACGCACACTAATATTCCTCTATTACTCTGAATATGACAATATTCTGAATTTAATACAAGTCATGTAAACAGCATATTCCGTTTTGATATTCTGAATGTAGCATTTTTCCAATTAAGTCACGTGGGAATATGCACCTCAATTGGGGTTTTTCCCACAGTTTGCGACACATGGCCTCTTACCTGTTTACAGTCATCTGTGTGTGTTATAAACAACTACAGTAGTCAATAGTTTGTGTATTTCTGGTTGGAAGGACAAACACACCTATCTACAGTGAATTCTGCAATCTGTATTTCTCTGTTTAGCGTCTTCAGGCTAGGCTAATCCATCGTTGCTAACTTTGGAGCTAACTCCCTTCACTTTTCCAGCACTTGGAGAAACAACAGACGTGACTTTTCATCATTTAACTGACACATTGTAGTCTGTGCTGTACATTTACTGCCAGACTGACAACTTACCGCTAGCCTTTTCCTCTGCTCCACTCATATCCACCGTCACTTTCTCTGTGTCCAACTCGCTACATAAACATACTACGCAATGACGTATAACAGAATTGCTCGTTTCCCAGGCAACAACACAGCGGTTGACTCACATGCTGCACAGACTCCCACACGCTAAATATTTCTGAATGAGTGGATATTTGGCATTAATTCTAGCATTAAAAAAATATGTTTTGGCCTGGCGGGGGTACTTGTTGATATAATCGTAGGAGAAACACAGATTCAGTAAAAGTTCAGTACATTTAGTAAACACTCAGTAACGTGTACGGTTAGACCTCCGGGAGTTTGGGGAGTCCAAAGTTGTGAAAACAGTGGGGGTGTATTTTCAAAGGTAGTTTGTTGGTCTGTCCTCCCGCTGCAGGAAAATAATGGATTAATCCCAGAAAGGTGCTGATGTAGCACTTTTCTCCTTATGAAAGTAACACACACGGAGATTAGTCGACCAATGAGAATTTAATCGGATGAGAGAGTATCGACCAATTAATCGACTAGTCAACCAACAGACTACAGCCCTAATGGGAACCCAAAAAAACATCACATCTGTCCAAATGAGACCAGTATTATTTGTCATTTAGGTTACAGATATAAGATGATTCACGCAGATCACTGATGGAGCAACATGAAACTTTGCAAAGTGGTCATGATCCAAAATGAAATTCTGATCCACTTACCTGGACATGCCAGAGTAGTCTGCCTCCTCTTCCTCACAGCGCTCATCCAGCTCCTTCAGGGCCTGTGTCACGTCTTCCTCCCACACAGAACCACAGGTGCTGTCAGGGTCTGGGTCTGCATCTGGTTTTGATTCTGTTGGCATGGGCAGGGGCAGAGATATAGGCAGGACTGTTTGGGATTCATCCTCACAGAGGGACCCCGGTGGAGTGTCTATGGCCGGCGGGGGAGGGGGAGCTGGATCCAGGTCATCTTGAGGGTCCTGGCTCTCCTGGGTCTCCTGGGGGTCCTGAGTGTCCTGTGAGTCTGGGAGGTCACAGAGCTCTGATGGGTCAGAGGGCAAAGGGGGGGCGCTGCAAAACCCCGTGTCCTCACTCACACTGCTGCTCAGCTCGTCCGCCGCCGTCATGCTTACAGCATCCTGTAACGCAAGCCAGAGAGGAGGGGGGGCGCTCAGGAGCAGCTCAGCAGATGATCCACTTATAAAACATTGTACATTATAGAAATCTTGTTTTTTTTCCCAGCAGTGAGATAGACTGGTTGTCATGACGATGGCAGCTCTTAAAGTCAATTTGAGAACATTGACTTTAATTAAGACTACTATAGCCTATACTTAAGAGCACATATTGGTTTCAATTATACAAGAGGGACTTTTAGATCGGTGTTCTTTACGATGTTCACCTCCTTGGAGATCGCTCTTGATGTTGCTCTGTAAGCTAATGTCTCTCATGAGAAATTAAAGAAAAAGAATCAATAAACAGGAGCGAATATCAATCTGTCACTGAAATAACATTAAAAAAACTTGACCCCAATGCTACTAAAACGGTAGCAACATGGTGATATGACAAGAGCCAACTGGACAGCGGATGAATGAGATGTTCTGACACACGTTACATCTGGATGGACTGATTAATGACCCGCACTCCATATGTACAATGATGGACTGTAATAGTGACATAACAAAGTCACCAAACAGTAATCAACAGTAGGCACACCCTACCTGACGCTTCAGTTTTATGATCCACAACTGAATATATTTATATGTGATAACATTAGCACCAATCTAGCTACAGTGTCTGCCTCAAACACAGGAAACTGAATTCCACATGTGAACTAACCATGTTTTATGTGTAAACCATGTAAATCACATACACATGGAGGAGGAATAGAAGGAGCTCTAATTAAAAGCTGCTGGTTTTTTCCTGCCTTGTTTTTTTCATTTAAAAGTCTAATGCATTAGTAAAGCTGAGTGTGGCAGGCAGCCAGTACATCACAGAGACAGCAGCTATATTACAGAAAGCTTTTAGAAGTGGTCGTGGCCATCCTGGAGGGAATGAGTAAGAGTATTGATGGTTTTATTTAGGGCTCATTACGCTAAGAGCTGAGGCTGTGATGGGGGAGATGTCCTTGGGATGATATTGAGACCACTGACTAGATTGAGTTCTTCGAAAGTTGCATTCAGTTCGGTGTATAGAGCACTGAGGGACAGGAACGCCTGCTAGAAAACTGATTTGCACACATACGAATACAGTATATGCATGAGCTAAGCTAACTTGATTTCTGCCGTTCCCACATTGTATGTGCAAATGCAAATCAGGACAACATAATACACTCACCATTGTTAGTATAAGTGATAAATGTCAGTTGCAGTAGATAGAAAAGCTCCTCATCACAAGGAAGGATTAGCATGCTAATACTGTAGCAAATCCAGTGGCTGATGAAGGGCTTTAATTAGCTAGAGCACCACTGGTTTTCAGTTCACTGCACTTATAACGTTAACACACCACTTGAAACGGACTTATACTCACACATGCGTCTGCCCGAAGATAAAGGAGCTGGTGTCCATTTCACAAGTGTTTAATGGAGGATTTAGTTGGAATGGTCAGTTGCTGTGTTAATGGAGGTGAGCAGTAACAGCTGCCCTGAGGTGAGCGTTTGTTTCATCGCTCCCCAAAATCACACAAGCAAGCCCCGCCATAAGGCTTTTAAAAAGGAGCAAGAGCTAGCTTCAGCACCCACAACCAAGCAAATCAAAAAAGCAAGCAGTGATAGAAAGGAGATAGAAGCTGCAAAAGCAGCACATGTCTTAACTGGACAACAGGCAGACACAGTTATAGACCAAGCACCTTTACCCCATCCAAATCTCCCTGAAGGTAGCTGATCATCTGATCATGACAAGACGAGCCAACAAGTACAGCGGAAGCAGATAAAAAGTTGAAGAGAAAGAGAAAGGAAAGCTAGAAGGCACCCGAGCACCACAGTTTATTGCTGCTCCCGATTGATCGCACCTCAGGCAGCTGGCTGCTGGTGCTGTCTGAGTGGGCCATCTCCAAAATGGGGCTATCCAGTCGTGGAAGAGAAGGCAGGGAGGGTAATACAGTTGCCTCTTCTGTCAGGGCACTACTGGACGATTCTTGAGACTGCTGCAGAGAGTCCACATGGTTGGACGCAGTGTCATCGGTAGCAGAGTCGCTGTTTAGCTGGAGGAGAAAAATATACAGGTTGGTTAGCTTCTCTGTTAAGTACAAAACAAATTGTATTATACATCATCTTGTTTGATTTTATTAAAAAGTACACAAGGGGTGGTCGCTATGTCAATATAGAGACTGAACAAAATAAATTTACAAACATTTCTAAAAAATGTTATAATCTAAATATATGCTCAGAATTCTGTTGAAAACGGTAAAGTGCATATAAAGCACTCTGCTGTCATGCTAAGTAGATCCTTCACTAAACCTTAATGCACTGTTACATACTGCTGACACTGCGTATGACCTTTCTGTGGGGTACAACATACTTTGATGATGATGTGCTGGGTTTGATATATTATGTAATGTGCTCTTATTAACTATACTAGAGCTTATTGATTAGTTTAGAGCTTGCAGCTTCATTCATCATATGCTGTTATGTAAATGAAATACTGATTTCAGAGTGTTTAACAGTTATGATCTGTGTTGTTTATTATATGTAGCTGAACAAAAAAATGACATAACCAATATGTTTGTATCAAGCAGAGCATGTTTAGTCATTTTAGTCTTTCATTCAATTGACATGTATTTTATATAACTCTTTATAATAGCTTCAGGCAAAAAATGTAAGATCATGCTAACATAAATAATATCAGTTAAATTTTATACCCTCTTTCAGAATTTGGTGTAACTCACATATAAATGCTGCATGCTCATTTTTCTAGTGTTACAGTATAACACTGGATGACTACAAACATTTTTGGGACAAATATCCTCTACAGGCAAAAGCTCATTCTCTCACCGTGCACTACCAAGATGAAGAAGAGCAGAGGAAAAGAGAAAGAAAACATCCCCATTAGACTGAGGTGAAGCATTTCTAATCAGTGGTGTTATTATTGGCAGTTTTAGATAAAGACCTTGCTTGCAGTGCAAAACAAAGCGAAGAAGAGTTAGAGAAAAGCAGCCAAACTGTTAAAAAGTGCAAAAGAAACATGCTGTTATTCTGAATTCTGATTCATTTGTCATATTTTATACTTTAACTTAACTTTAAGGGAATTTTTATTCAATTACATTTCCAATTTTTCTATTCTTTTTTCATTAATAAAGCAATTACCATGATTTATTTCAAGTCAAGTGTGAATTGACCCAATTTAAGTGAATTTTCCTACACTATACTTACCTACTGGAAAAAAAAAAGCAATAATATAAGAGAGGACAACAGCATTAATCTAGCAGTCAGAGATAGCGGGACTGGGCTGAGGTTTGAAGGGGGCATCTACCACCAGCCAAGAAGCAAGCATCTAGCCCCTGTCCACACTGGCAGCAGGTCCAGCTCAGTACGCACTCACACACACGCACACCATGCCAGCGGGCTGTGTGAGGAGCATGGTGGGTTGGGTGGGGGTTAGGGGGTGGGTTGGGTGGGTGGTGGGGGACCCTGATTAGAGTGAGACTTACAAGGCCAGAGCGGGTGAGAATCTGGCTAGCGCTTAGTACCTCCTCCTCAGACGATTCATCCGTGTCCTCGTGGTTGGTGAGGTTGAGGCTTGGCGTGCTGCCTGTGTACTGGCACTCCTGTAAAGACGGCGTGTCCCCTTTGTCCATGCTCTCCAGGGAGCGGCGACGCACGCCCCAGTTGAAGTTGTCCATGCTCTCCCCCTACAGGACAACCGAGTCAACAGCAGGGAGACAGAGCGCACATAATAGTGAGGCAGATTTTACAGAACAAGGAAACGAAGCACAAGACAAACATACAGTAGATTTCACAACTTAAACGATGAATGCATGAGTGGGTGAGATGATTTCCTTTAATTGTTTGGGATGGTAAATGATGCAAAGTTCTAAAACTATAGTAAAGGGTTCACAACCACAGTAACCATGATTTTATACCAAAGACAAATCAAACACAAGGACACGAGGGCACGGCAGAGGACAGTATCTCTAAGAAGCTTACTGGCCCACAGACTTACCTGCAACTCCTTGTGGCAAGAGAAGAGAAGGAACAAGTGTGTTAATAGACTAAAGACAGTCACGAAACAGACATTTTTCCACTATAGCAGTTAGGACAAATAAGAGACAAGTTCTACTAACAAGACACTAGTGTTGTCCATCTGGAACAAGACAACAAAATACAGAACGATCAAGAGAAGCCATGAAGAGTGACTGGATTGAGCTAGAAAACTGTGTGCAACTGCATTAGGATCCCTACACTTCATATCATTTGAGTGGACTTCAGAAAAAAAAAAAAAGATTTACGAAAATAGTTGTACTATCCACCCACTATTAGCGCCTCAGAGTAATCAGAAAATTACCATTTTCAAACTTTCAAGGCCTGTACTGAAGCCTTGTGTGTCTGTAAATTCTCACCTCAGCATCCTCCAACTCCACATCTAAGAAATCAAAGTCCTTGAAGACACCAAATTGTTGCTCACTGCCCGTATCTTCTCCCTGCACCTCCTCTTCTCTGACCACCTCCTCCACTGTGGGAATGAGACTGGTCTGCTGGTCCGCTGAGTCCAGATCCTCATTGGATGAGAAAACCACCTGCATAGAAAGGAAGGGAAGTGACTCTTTGTCAAAAAAGTAAAATACAATTGTTGTATAGCCATGATGATTCAAACAAAAATCAAAATCAATCAAAATAAACACCACCACCAAACAGATAAGACAGCAGCAACACTGATTTTACAGAGACCTTGTCTGAGGCTTTAGAGTAGGAGAGGAGTCTTACAGATGGATTTTTGGGTATGCCAGACTCTGGACCACATAGAGACAAGACATTCATCAGCCTCTCTCTGGTTCTCCTCTGTAACAAGAATACATAAACAACATGAGAACACTTCGCACACAACAAATGTTTCTCTGTCTGTCAGACTTTGCACACAGCACTTTAAAAGTGTGACACCAGGTTCATAAGCAGCGCTGAGATAGAGGAAAACACAATTACTGATCATTGTTTAAGTATTTGGTGTGTTCACAGGTTTTGTCTGCATGCTGGACAAAATAAAAACTTAGTTTGCTTGTGAAACACCCAGTTGCCAAGTACCATGTGTGGTACTTGAAGCAAAAATGTTGGTTTATATTCCTGTTACAATTGTAACTGTGATGTAGTATTTTAACAAAGGGGTTTATTGAAATCAGTGGGTTTATATGTTTGGGTGTCTTCCAAACACAGAGCTCCAGAAACTGTTATAAAAAGAAAATGCAATCTGCTCTGTATTTGTTACGATTCTGGCTGTATTGGTTATTTTGTCTACAAATGAGATCCATACAACACACATAAAGACGGATCAGAGCTGAATCTGGTGAAGCTTCATCCTGAATGTGCTCCCTTCAAAAATGTGGTTTAAATGAGTACACAGTGTTTAATGTTGTGTGTCTTTTACAGCATGTACCTGAGAGAGTTGAGGCCTCTTCCAGCTCACTGGCACCAGACCATTGGAGTTGGATCCAGAAGACGTTGAGGAGGTACTCCTGGTTACAGCAATCACCTGCGGCTTTCCATTCCGGCCTGCTGCAGTACGCTGGTCACCATATTTATGCCCTATGATGGGTGTCTATAAAGCCAAATGATACCAGTTAGCAAGACAACACAGATGAGAACACTGACATAAGCGAATTGAGGAGTGAAAAAAAAGCGAAGCAAAAGTGAGAGCAGATACAGAGGCAGACACCGACCTCTGAGATGTCAAAGTGGAAGTCCAGAGTCTTTCCAGGCAGCTCTTTGGAAGAGTTATTGAAAATGCGTGTAAAGGCAATTTCTGGAGAGCCACACGATTCTGTGCTATAAGAGCGCTGAACATCGTCTGGAACAACGAGGCTGGCTGAGCGAGACACCACTAACTTCAGAATGTTTTGGGCCTCCTTCCAATGTGGGCTCTGTAAAAAACAAAAAAACAGAAATATAATGACTCCATTGTGACATATCAAGCTGTGTAGGCGTTTCTGCAGAATTTATGAATGTGAATGGACATATTTTCCCTAAAAGCCAAACCATCCCCTAACCGCAGGAACTATAGACTCAATTTCTGAAGCCATTTGTAACATTTTCTACCAAGTATGGGCAATGTTAATGCCAGAGAACTCTAAGAGGATCTCAAACAAATACATCTCACAGTGCACACCAGTGCACATGCATAGGCATACTGTATACGCACAAACACAATGCCTCCTACAAAAGGCAATAATGGTAGAAAGTCAGTACAGAATTGGCCCAAGGCAATCATAGTATAACAGCTGTCAGATGCATTTCTGAGTCAGAGCCATATAGTGTCCTGGGTCAGGGCTGGTAAAAGGCTTCTATAAGGAGCTGTGACTGTATCAAAAAGGCCTGACCCTGTGAGATATGTTATTCTTTCTTATTATCAATTGTGCCACCCTTTATAAACCAGATCATCCGAGTGTTCACTTACATGAGGCTGTATGTGAGTATAAGCTGTGCCCAGTAAAAACACACTGGACATCAAGGAAATACTAACTAATATTCAACATATAAACCCTACATAACATAGGTGGTGTATGGGTAAAGCTCTTATCCACCACCACAGGCCAAGAATCAAAAAAAAGAAAGAAAAAAAGTCCAAATCAGCCAGCTTTGCACAGAAAGTGTAGCGACGGCTCACCTGTACATATTTGCCAATGATCTTCATGATCTCCAGGTTGAACTGTTTGACAGGAGCTGCTGAAAGGTCAATGTGACTCAGCAGGCTGTAGATGATCTGCAACAAGGACTGCTGCATGCTGGGAAGACCCTTCTCCAGCAACTGAGAGACAGAGATTGACATATTCATGGTCAATACTTAATCTTACCATATATATCGCTAAGAGCAAGAAGTGTTATCTTCATCTTGCATACCTCGGCCAAGTAAGTGACCAGGTTCAAGGTTATCTCGGCAAAAGCATCGTGGAGGTAGCGGCAGACCACGTTGATCCAATTGGTGCAGTCGCGGGAATAGCTGTGTGTGCTGTACAGGCTCATCATGTGGGCCAGGTTGGAGAGCGTGGCTGACTTCTCATCTGCACACACCTTGGTTATCTTATCAGCTGTCTCCTTACAGAAAGGAGTGGGGCTGTCAAAGTGCTGGATGAGATGTGGTAGGAGGCACAGGATATTCAAAGGAAAACCTGCAGACATGTCCCAGGAAGAAAAATGAATGTCGGAAGATGTCACATTATTACCAGTATAATCTTAGAAATCTAAAGCAACAAATAATTTACGGTTGTCGACACAAGTGATAACAGAAATGCACTGAATACAAGGAAGAGCAGCTGCATGCATTGCTGTTAGGGTTATTATATAGTTTAACATATCAGATTCCATTTTTTTTAACCTACAAACAAACAAATTAGTTATCATTGCACATTATTTATTTATTTTTTGATGTTTTATATTTTTTTTTTATTTTAAAAAACATGCCAGGCAGCATATTCGTGCAACGTCATTCTACACTGGATGTGTTCAAATGCAGTATTGAGCATAGTCCACCTGCATTTTTGCAGCCCAATGCACAATGTCATTTTATGTACAATGTAAGAAAAACACAGCCTAAAGCCTGAAATAGTGCTCCAAGTCGAGGTCATATGTGAAAAGTGCAAGTGAATGCAGCCTGTGTAGAAAGCTGTATTGAATAAAATAGAAAGGATCTGTTCTGTCAGATGCGAACAAGACAGATGACAAGAAGTAACTAAGCATAAAACACCTCCTGTGTGGATAAGCCGTTAGTCCTATACACTCACCTGCCACTTGCGATGGGTCTACCAGCGTGTGTCTGGAGACACTGATGAGTTTGCTGAGCAGGTGGATGGTGAGCTCCTGAGTAGAAGCAGAGGTAAAGCCCTTCAGGAAGAGCTGCAGCAGACCAGGGAAGCTGTACCACTTCAGCTTGGCCTGGACCCTCTCCAGACGTTCCCTGCTGTCTGCACGATCCAGAGGCAGCTGGCCCAAGAGTTTGTTAAGTAGCCGCAGGGCCAGCAGGTACTCAAACTCATAGTCCGACTCGAGCAACGAGGCGGCAATCCAGAATACAGTGGCCATCAGGTTCGAAGGGTCCACGGGGGGGATGGCGTCCCCTCCTGGACCCCCTCCTCCACCTAGAGATGATAAGCTCCGTGTGCGTGCCAGATTTCCATGGCTACCACCGAGCCGGTCGGCTATGTCTAAGGTGTTACTCCTACGTCTGTCAGCTTTTCGTTCACCCATCAGGCTGGCTCGAAGAGAGTTGCTGCGAGTATGGGCATGATGGAACAGACCACCGCTGTTCAGGTTCAGCTGGCCTGTGCTTTTCCTGTTGGCAGCAAACTTAAGCCCCAACAAGTGATCACTGGTAGAGGATCTGCAAATAAAATGACAACTCCTTTTGTAGATGACTTTTGTAATACATATGTCAGTCGTTATGTAAGTAAAAGCAAAGATGAGTCAAACATAATGAAATAAAGACATGGTGAGTATGAAGACTTACTGTGCTAAGGCGGTGAGGAGGTCATAGTTTTTGACTGTGTCTGCTAGCGTGTCAATGCCTGTCTCCAGTGTCAGGAGTAGTTCAATGACAAAACCCTGAGGAGAAAACACATCAGAGGTCAACATGTCAGACAAAAACTGATGACACTGGATAATCTCCACATACTGTAGTTAAGCATGCAGGTTAATATCAATCAGATACAGGTTTTTCTTCCAGGATTTCAACATCACAGAGCAGGACCGTGTAATTTTGTCATGTTCTTACTTGAGCCTCCTCTCCAGGGTCTCCTACAGTCTCTACCAGCCGAGAGAGAATGTCAGACAGCGTGGCAGGAGTCAGAGGTTGTTTGAGTGCCCTGAAAATCTGGAAGGATCGACCAGCGTAGTGGCGAGAAGGACAAGAAAGGGCTGTTGCTAGAGATATGTCGCTCAGCAACTGCTCCAGCTGGAAACCTGAAAGGGATGAACAGACACGTAGAGGTAAATATGATGAAACCATCCAAATCACACCTGTAACACAAGTTTAAAATCTAGCAACAAGCGGCTATTAACCATACAGACCTGACTGGGAGTGTTTGAAGACAGTCACCACATGTCTGACAAAAACACTCAGCTGGTCAGCGCTCTTGATGTTGGGGTTCTTGGGTGACACATCCTCATGGTTCCAGAGTGGACCCCGCTTTCTACAAGGCCAGAACAAACAGACGTCAGACATGTGAACTGTTACAACTAGAGAGTCACACTGCAACTCAAAACATCAGATGTTATCACACCAGGCAAAAGCAGCCAATATGACACTAATCCCAAAATTAAAACCCATGCAATGTAAAAAATACCCAGTCCTTTCAGACAGTGCTGGAGGCATGAAAGTAAATAATGGAACAGATTGAGTGACACTGTACAAGAGTGTGTTTCATACTGATAAGCACATGGGATTACACGTCAGGACATGTTAGTTAGTTAAAAAACAGTAGTATTAGTACAATATCGACTGGGGTAAATGTAAATGACCTTTTCTGGGAAATATATTTTTTTAATGAAACAGGATCTTCTTACCTTGAGGTAATGAACTCGATGAGAGATTTGACCTTCTCGTCTTGCTCAGCAGTGACATCTACCTCGCTGAGGAATGTGGGGGAGAGGTGAGACAGAGCAGTTCCTCCTGCTCCGAGACTTATACTGGATGACGTGGAGCTCGAGCTGAGGCCAGAGTCTGTCATAGGTGATGGTTGACAGTCTGGCAAAAAGTCCTGCACCCCTGTATGGAAAAATACAGACACGCACTTTTGTAGGTATCTGAAAGAATGCTCCTTCTTCATGATATTTTAAAAAAAACATAATATGAAAGAAGTGTAAAACCTGGTCTTTATTTCAGTCGTTATAAAGCAAAAAATGAAGGTTTTACTTGCCCTCATGTAACTGGCTCGAGTGTTGGTCTGTAACTTTTATTTCTTTTTTTAATTTCATTCCCTCCTCTCACAGTGACAAGAAAAGCAAATTATATAGCTGGTTGGAATTCAGTATCTTCTCAAGCTCATTTTTTTGGTAACCCAAAATTCCTTCACTTTAACGCTTTATTTTCTCCGTCTTATCTGATTCTAAAACTTCATGGCAGAACTGACCTGTGAGGTTTAACTCTGGAGCTGGTGGCTTCACAGTGAGGACTCTGGGCTCATTGTACTCTCTGTTGCGTAAAAGCACCATAGCAACAGATTGGACGCTGCTATTTGCTCCCTGGACAACAAGCAGGTGCAACAGTAGGCGTTTGCAGTGCTCGTAGACCTCTGGGTGCTGGTGATCAAACCCTGGAGGAAGACGCAGAAGAAGAGGAAATGAGATTAGATAATGTGACTTTAGGAGGTGAGGGTGTAACGGAAGTAAGATGTCAATTCAGGCATCCACAACAGAACATTTAGTGAGTTACCTATAAAAATTGAATGGAGCAAGAGGTGCAGATAGTTGCTCCACTCCACTTTGACCCCATGGTCCACAATGAGGTCTGTTAGAAGGATGACTGCAATGTTGCATCTGTAAAAGAGAAAAATATGTGTTGACTTATAAAATGAATACTATAGTGTGGTGGAGATGGAGAGTAAAGGCGGTGTATGGCGTACCTGTGGAGCG
Source organism: Euthynnus affinis (assembly GCA_029490765.1). Classification (NCBI taxonomy): domain Eukaryota; kingdom Metazoa; phylum Chordata; class Actinopteri; order Scombriformes; family Scombridae; genus Euthynnus; species Euthynnus affinis. The sequence goes on from CM055848.1 coordinate 9,708,137, forward strand.
GCACACCAGGGGTATTGGTCTCTGGCAGGTAGTCCACCAGAGGAGACCAGCAGCCCCCTGTTGGAGGGAAGGGGAGAGGCTCTGGCCTGTTGTGATCCATCACTTTCAAACGCCAGTTAGCATAAAGTGGCATGGAGTCACCTGGAAAAGGAAGAAGCGTAAGAGAAATGTTGGGGGGAAATAATTAGGTGTTGTTTTGAGTGTGGAAGTGGAAGAGTTTGTTCTTACTCTTCTCTTCTTCATAGGAACCTCCAGAGCTGCTGCTGTAACGAGATTCCAGGCGGTGGTGCTGGCGATTCAGGTTACTGTTCAGACCACTGTAGATATCCAGGTGGGTGTAACTGCAGAACGGACAGGCTTGATTTAAAAAGGGATTGTGCCAGCAGGGAGGTTTTTTTGCCCACAGTCAACAACTTTAATCCACTGCATCAGCAAGTATTTTTGACGAAATCTCACCTTATAGTTCTTTGTGTCTCTAAAATGTTTCTAAAATAAACTTGAGAGACTTAGTTTTTCATCTGAATTCAGTCATTTTAGAGAAGATAACTATGTGATGTCTGGAGTCTCCATTTTACTTGCATGAAAGGTGAATTTTGATACTACAAAGAAGTAAAGACTGTGCATAACATATCTTCTAGGATATCTGCTCACCACTACTGAAGTAGATGCTGTGACTGCACACATTTTGGCTCATATTTAACTAAATTATTGAACTGGTTACTGTTGGATCTCCACTACATTTGTTTATTTATGTGTCTCTAGTGTGAAATATTACTTTTTAAATCATTTACATACAGTAGTTTTGTTGTGTGACTGCTATAGTTGAGCTCCTACCTGTCCTCCATGTTTGAGTCTTTGATCTTGCTGTCATGATGACCATCATTTCCGGGCACCATGGTATTGCTGCTGGAGGTTGTTCCTGAGAGAGGAGACATGAAACATTAACAATGTAGCACTAACAAGGTGTGATTTAAAATTAGAAACATGCCCTAAGCTGTGAACTAGTGCATTTACAATGCTTATTAACCTGAGGTGACTGAGGGGATCTTGTAACTGGAGGTGATGCGGTAATAGGGGGGGTTGTCCATGTGAGTGACAGCTGAGCTAACAGGATCAGTCTGATCAAGCTCACACATCAACTCCTCCAACAGCTGCATAGTCTTATCTCTGCCCAAGTAAACCACCACTCGTTTCACCTGCGGACACACATGTAACACAGTCAGAAACATGAGGAATAAGTGGTGCACACTGCACACGTTGATAAGACAAATAACATTGCATGATGTAAAATTGCTGTGACTTACATAGGGCAAGAGGCTGGGGTCACTGTTGACTCCTGACATACTGATGAGGAAGTTCAGAATGATTTTGAGGTTCTTTGGCCAGCTATCTGCTAATGTGGTCCATACATTCTCTATCTCTGACCAAGCAAACTCATCCCCGTACTGTAAAAAGAAAAACAATTCAGGATCAATCAGTGGTCTCAATTAACATTTCTTAAAAAAACCATCCTGTTAATCTGAATATAAATCGAGTGCACGTTTCCCATCAGCTGTCTCACCTTGGCGGTCATAAACATGAGGTTGTTTAGCACCATGGCTGTTGCTCGAGGGGAGCCCCAGCCCTCTCCATGGAGCCAGCGCCGGCTGTTGACCATCATCATCTCCCGTTCGTGCGCTTCCTCGTCATCCTCGACACTGCCGCAATCCTCCGCTCGCCGAACAATAGGTTTCAAGTCAACCAGCTCCACATTGTTCATCCAAGGCAGGAGGTAGTGCAACATCACTTGACGACCACCAGGATGTGCTGTCTGGATACGCTGGCTAACCTCTGCAGTCGGGACAGTAAGAAGCTAGTTGGTGGTTGCAGCTGATTAAACATTTAAGTGCTACTCTGCCAATCTTCTACCCTATTTCTAGTCACAATATCATAACATCCACTTGTCTACTTGCCATTGTTTCCTGTATTGCTATAATAAGATTAAATGGAGAAATGTTTCCTTCCTTCCTTCATCCACTGATGAATTCTAACATTTATGAATTGTGGAAAAGTTTGGGTGGCACTTAAGTCTTTTTTTTTTTTTTTTTGCATTTTTTTGTATTGGTGTCAGCAATATTATTCCAGTATATGGTCATTTTTTGTTAGCTAGTAAAACAAAAATGTTGCTTTGAGGTCTAGGTGTAAATGCATGTGATCATAGGACAATGTGCCTTTGGATTGTCTCAGTGTTTTGCTCACACACACATACACGACAGTAGCTGTAACAAATTGCCATGTAGCAAACCTGAGAAGATGGGTAGAGTGAGCTCCGGGTAAGTCCTTGCAAGCTCCTCAGACAGCTGGTAGTAAGACACAGAGTAGAGGTGTGGCAGCGGTGAGGGGGGCGTCAAGATACCATCTGTTCGCTGGATCTCCAATTTGTGGGCGTAACGGAAGAGCTTGGGTTCCAGGATCTATTTGTTTGACACAGACAAACAATCAATATGTTTTATTAACAATAAAAATGTATAAAGCAGTGTAGATGGAGTGTAGATGTGTAATAGTGTAACATTCTGACCTGTAACAGCTGCATGGCCACTTCATAGATATCCCTGGAAGAATCAGCCGCCTTGAACAGAATCAGGTTCAGCAGCACCACAGTGTCAAATTGGTAATCCCTGAGAGAAAAATATAAAACAAGCAGTGTTTGAGTCGCAGTTAGCTGGTTCCACAGGAATGAACAAAGCCACGGAAATGAGTTCAAATTGAAGCTGGGAATGTGTTGTACCTGTTGTGAAAAACATTGGCAATGGCCCTAAAGCAGCCAGCAGCCACACGACGTGAGCCGGTGTAGCAGCGGTCCACAGCCCAAAACATGAGGTTGCTCTGATCTGGATTCAGCTCCAGCAGCAGCATCACAGCCTCACAACCCAGCTGGTGAACCTGAAGGAGACCAAGCAGCAACTGTTATAACCATGGGTACATTTATTCCAAGAGTCACACACAATCCTGCTAATTTTAACTCCACATTATTTACATGTTACAACACCCATGTGGACTGGCCTTTTTACACAGGGAATAATATCTTGAAAAAGACTAAAACAGAGGGAATAGTTTGCGATTTAGCCTCTAATTATAATGCTTTCCAACAGATTAAATGCTGATTTGATTTCAAGTGCTTTCTGTAAATACATATTTTATTATGTGTATCTGAATGAAACTTTTTGCCATTGACCTCCTGCAGTACTTCTGAACACCACTGTGTAGTGCTAGTGCCATGATATGTAAACCTGTGGTGCATAACTTTGACCACTCAGTCTTCTTAGTACAGACACACCAACTGACTGCTCCTCCTTAAAAACAAATACGATTACAAACTACATTTAGTACAGGCTGAAACATGGAAGAGTTGCCTTTGTGTGTAAGCCAGTATATCCCTAGTGAAAAATTAGTTTGCCACTTCTTTTTTTAAGTTTGAATATGCTTCTTTCCACTTCTACACTCAAAATATTTGGTTAAGTATTCAAGACTTTTCTTTGGCAGTGCACACTCCTACTTCAACCTTATACCAAATACTCCATTATTGTCAGTGGAGTTACTGGCCAGACTATGAAAGATCAGATTTTAGTGATAATTGAAATAGGCTGTAACAGTGACACTGCTCTCACCTTCTTGTCCTGAGAATCCAGGATGTTGTCCAGCCACTTGTAGAGGTAGCCATCAGAGGAGAGGCCAACATTGTCAGCTACAGGTCCACAACACAACACCGCAGACATGGCCTGGAAGATTGAAAAAAAATATGTTTGTTTGAATTGAATGGAGAAAACAGAATTCAACATGTTACATCTTTATATATATAAATGTTGGTGTGTACCTTTAGTGCACAGTACTGATGGCGGTTGATCTGCATATTTCTGTCACTGTAGCGGTCAAGAGGAGTGAACATGATGCTGAAGGGCCCGGCCCAGTGACTGAACAGCATGAACAGACTGTGTCTCAGTGACTGCTGAGGGAAGATGGTCCTCCTCTGGTGTACTGAACAAGTAATGACATTGATGACACTTTAAGTTTTTATTGCACTTACTTTAGACATTCAGTAAAAATAAGAACCTATTTTTAATGGACTAAAACAAGTGAGTAAGAGAGATACCTGGGACATTCTGAATGATATTGGCCACAAGTGCACTGAAGTGACAGCGAATGTCCTTCAGAGTGTCAGAGTCCTTGTCATTTTCAGCCTCAAGCAGCTGCCTGGTCAGATCAACATACTCAAGCAATGTACTGTTAAGAGAGTGGCTCTCTCCATCCAATCCTCCGCTGCCTCTGTAAAAAGGAAAAATAAACAACAAAGAAAAGATTAATATGTTTAATATAAACCAGATATACAAGAGTGCAAATTAGTTTCTTATCATCCTATTGGCCAGTTTTCTGTGCATTACATACATCTGACTGATGACACCAGCATCAGCCAGCAGCTCAAATATCCGGACCAGCTGGACCCTGAGGATGTCACGACGCCTGCGCCGCTTCATGTTCTGCAGAGTAAATAGAGCACCATTGTAGTTCAGTAAACTGTCTTTTGCTTAAGATTAAATTGTGACAGAAAGGATTTCAAGGTATCAATTAACTGCACTTACTTCAGGTCTTCTTTCTAGAGCTTCTTTTATGATGGGATTTAGCTCCTCTATCAACTCTCTGAATGACAGGAAAGTTACATGTAAATAAACAACTAAAGATTCAGACATTTCTTAAGTGTCAAGGTATATCCATGTACAGTTTATTAACTATACCACCAATTATGTTGAGAGTTGTTTACCTGAAGGCTACGGGGTTGGTCCTGCCAAGCCCCAACACAAGAGACTCTGTGATGTCCATGCTCTCAGAGCGCATCATTGGAACAATGTGTTTAAACAGGGAGGAGGGGGAGGGAGTGCCAACAATCTATTAACAGAGAGAGAAAGAGGAACGTCAAGGCTGAAATGTTAAAATGAATCAATTGAGATTGTTATTGCACTATTCATTGTTAGCTGATGCTATGTTACGTGTGTGCTATATTGTTATGACTTCCCGTTCACACATAATATGCAGTCATACTTGTATTGAAAATAGAGAGCATGTTTTTCACACTTTGTGTACACTTAGCAAACCTTTCAATACCTGGAAATTCGCAATACATTTTTGTCTATTGTAGAAAATGTAAACGTGTGTGGATAGACAGAGGTGCACCTGACCTTTGAATCGTAACTGTAGCCGCTGTCCGGCGTGGACGCCAGCGTCTCAGGCGGGGAGCAGCGGACGGAGCCAGAGGTGGAGGATGAGGAACACATGGAGGGGGAGGAGGAGGCAGAGCTGCAGCAGAGAATCAGGTAGTTTCTCCAAAGGCCGATGTAGGAATCACTGCTGTTCAGACTGTTCAGTTTCTTGGCATTGATGGGGCTGCTGCAGGTGGACATACAGGAAAGATCAGAGATTAATGACATGACATCAAAAGGGCAGAGCGACATTCACCACTTGGCAGCTTGTTGTTCACAGAGCACAACTAGCCTTTAGAGCTGTATTCAGTGCCTACTTCATTACTGCTGGGGCATTCAACATGGAGGAGGCAGGTTTCATCAGTTTTTGTTATTTATTTAGTTATTATGTCAGATTAATTATACTAGTGTTATTTGGTGCAAAATCTTCATCATATAACAATAACACATAGTACCCTCACAGAGAGAGAGAGAGAGAGAGTCTATTATAAACCCCCCCCCCACCCATGACAGAAAAAACACACAATTACGTAGATGGAAAAACACACAGAGCACAAAGACATGGAGGCTTTGGGAAACATACTTGATGTCAACTTGTGGAGACAGCAGCTGCAGGCGGGTGTAGGCAAACATCCAGGCATAGTTGAGTGCAGTGGGGCAATGCTTGGGCAGGTGCTCCTGCCGCAGGTAGCTGGAGAAGCTGATGACCCAGGGGTCCTGGCCCTGAGTAACGTGGGCAAACACCCAGATGTGGGAGGGGCTCACTACATCAAACTGGTGGCTGATGGGAGATGAGCTCCACTCTGCTAGTGTCTGAAGATCAATCCCACTGGGACAGTACAGGAGGTTGGTCTACAGAGAAGAACAAAAGGAGACGAGCTGAGTCTCGAGAGTATCTGTGCATATTTTATGACTGTGTAAACAAGCCCAGACATTTTTACCTGGTCAGCTCCTGTGAGATGAATGAAGCTCTCCAACACTGATGCACTTAGTCTGTCCATTACATCAATGGCTAATTCCTCATCGCCCTAAAAGATTGGGGGGGAAACAGAACAAATGTCAGGAAACAGTGAGTGCTTTTCATAAAAAAACATTTGACTGTTATTTGTCAGTCACAACAAGATGCGCTGTGGTCTGAGTCTAATGCAATTACCTTGCCGATGCCCAGTGCAGTGTGCAGCGCACGGACCTCCTTGAGGACATTAACAGCCAACCTGCGTGTGGCAGGGCGGCAGCTACAAAGCACCACCATTGCTAAACCCTCCACCACATGTAGCACGCCTAATGAAGGAGTACGATCCAGAGACAGAGAATGGCCGCTGCTTGAGCCCTGTTTGAGAGAACATGTGTTATAATTTCAGGACATGATAGATGATAGACACAATACAGATCAAAACCTGTGAATAAAAATTTTAAAAAATAGCAACAAATTTAATACAGCTGAAAACATCCTTGACCAACCTGTGCATCATGGCTCTTATTGCTACTCTGCACTGCCTGTCTCCATTGGCTGATGAGCTGCAGCAGCATCTTGACAGCATTGTCCAACAGCGTGGGGTGGACGTCGGTCACCTCTCGAACAATGAAGTAGACAAAGCCTGAGATTACATCTTCACGCCACTCTGGGAAGTCTACCATCAGCGCCTGAAGAGTAGTAAAAGCTAGGCCACGTAGCTCCTCATCCATGTGGATGGTCAGTCTGGAGGAGGAAACAGAGGTGACAGGAAGAAAGACATTAAAAGACATGTGGAAAACCACCAGAACTACAGTAGATTGAAGTAAGGTTAAAGAGGGTGAAATACTTGGCTAGAAGCTCTATTAGGTCTTGTCTGCTCATGCCATCTGGTATCAGTCTTGGGATGGCGGCCACACACGTGCGGAACAGATCAATCTTTGGCTTCCTCTCTCCCCTGTAGCACAAACAGCTTATGAGAACCTGCTATGTGTTGGAAACACACGTACACATGGACAGTAAAACGGGAGTAACTGTTTGTATCCAGGTTCAGATTACATACGTGATCATGTCCTCAGGCTCCTTGTTGGACATTTGCACATTGGTCATACTCATGGAGCGCCCCACCTCCTTGTCCAGGTGTCGCAGGATGTTATCTAAGGCCTTTCTTACTTGTGGGTAGTACAGTGACATGCCTGGAAACACCCAGCAGAGTAATTAACACTACAATGCCTGAAATGCACCTTGTTGACATTCTTCCAAAAGTGAAGTTTCAACAATCAAACCTACCTATGACCTTGGCTTCTTCATCAGTGAGTGTGGTGTTAAGGAAGATCTTTTTGACCCGCAGGGTGTTGCCAGATGGCATGATGATCCCTGTCGTAGGCATAGGAGGCTCCCCATCTTTCTGCTGTAGGCTGTCGGCAATCACCAAGAAGGCTCGTAGACCGATATTCATCCTCTGGACGGGCAGGAGGAGGGAGAGGATGAGCGATATGAAGTGGAAGAGAGAGAATAAACCAACACTACAAGAATAAATGTAAATATTTTACCTCTGGATTGATGGTAAAGGTTTTGTGAGACTTGCCCACACAGAGGAGGTCATAGATAATCTCCTTCATAGCAAAGTCCAGTCTTTCCTGTAACAACCAAACACACCAGCTATTACTAACGCACAGATTCTACATACACTGCATACAGTTTTAACTCAGCTGTAAAATCCAGGTATGTCAATTCATACTCCAGGCCTACCTGAGCTATGAACTGGATGATCTTGACAAAGATGTTGAGGGGCGTGTCCCTGGGCACCACACTGCGGGAGCCTTTGGGGAAAAGTGCTGAAACAATGCTGAGTAGTCGACTAGGAGGAAAAAAGGGGGAAACTTGATAAGCATATTTACTGCTGAACAACAAAGGCCCTGATTTAAAGGACTTCTAACTTATAGGCATGGATTGCCAAGGGTTTGATTGTGCGTGCTTGTGTGAGAGTGAGTGAGTGTCAACTTGCAGGCACTGGGACTGACCTCTGTGTGACAGTATTACTCTCACACTTGATCCTGATAATGTAGACCCATAGCAGTCTGTAGAGAGACTCCAGCGCTACACGGGACATTTTGGGGTCTTTGTTCTGTGGAGGTAAAAACAAAATTACGCGTTGGATTTCATTACCCAAATGTGAAATTATAGATATCAGGCTGTTTGTTGTCTGAAGAATCTCAGTTCAAACACATTCTAACTGTGTGACTATGCAGAAACTAATAATACCATCATTTTCTCAGTCTCTGAGCAGGATTTCTAATGAATCACTAATTGATGTAGTCATCAGCAAAACTAGTAAAACTACTTTATGGGCTGTAGGATGTAAGCAGACTGTCATTCCCAACCAGAAGGACTCATCTTTAGGAAAATAAACAGATCATTTTAATCAAATGCAACCATTTAAAAGCTCAATTTAATTGTACAATTATCATGTCCTGGAAAAGCACAGATCCAGTCAATATTTCAGGAATTATATGGACCAACCATATTACGTCCTATAAGCAACATTAATATCGTTGAGACACAGTGCCATACTGTGACAAACCATGCACGAGTGTGTGAGTCATCATGGTGCAGGTAGATAAGACAGCTTTACCTTGATGATGTAATAGAGGTTTGTAGTTTGCCCATTTAGCGCCTATGGCTTAAACCTCTCCACAACTGTGTCCAACTGCATCTCCTCTTACCATTCCTTTATTTTAATATTTAAAACCGATTAACCAACACACTGAAAAATGTGCATATTTTTTAATGTAAAACAATGTTTAATCAACATTGAGTTTTAAACATGAATGGTAAAGACACAGTTTGAGAACAGAGACCATCTTAGCCTGGCCCTGCTCCCAGGTTAGCATAGATAAACCCTTATTGGGAGAGGGCAGTGGAAATACTTGAGTATGGCATGCCATGACTTGGCTTAAGCATATGCAATACGGCAAAATGAGGTGGTAGCACATATGTCAGAGACAGATCTCCAAAAACCACAGTTCAGTAGTTCCTTTTTCTGCTGCATCAATACTAGGTCTCATTTTTCTGACAGCAACTCAGCACAGTCACACAGAACAGTAAATCAATGGGCACAAATAAATGTAGTCTTAAATGTCAAGTAGGGCTGATTGAAGTCAGCATTTTTATGTAACTTGTTGTTTTTTTTTTTTTAATTACTAACATGTGATGTATGATTTAATATTCCCCAATTGCTTTTGTATAGAAGGCAGAAAATTATTAATGGAGTTTCTATTTAAAGAACCTGGTTAGGCCCAAACATATTAGACAATAGTAAACATTAAAAGTGCAAATGTTGAAGCTTCTGTGTTAAACCCTTCTCAGCTTTTGGTTCTTCTTATCTGACTCTAGAATTCGGAAAACAGGTCAATGATTCAAAATAACTAAATTTATGTTAATTTATACAATTGTACATGCATGATTTATCACCACTCGCAAGGCTTATTTTTGTCAGCAACAAGCCTGACATCCGATACTGGACACTAATACAATCACTGTGTTTTCAAGCACTTAACTTAACCTGGTTAGTTTGGTCTGCAGTAACATTATTTCTTAGGTCATGTAAATGTATATCTGGATTTGCTAACTGTAGTAAGGGATTAAGAGACTCCACCACACACAGAGCAATATCTTTGCTGAAAAAAAACACAACAACAACAATCCTTCTCACTTCAGTGCTGTGCACGTCAAGGGTGTCTGTCACACATTGTTGATTAACAATTTGATAAAAAATAATAATTTGCCACTTCTTCCCTCCACGTTACTTGCAATACCTGCCACATTGGCTGATGACATGGGGCTGAGAGGCTGCTTCCAGCCAGCCTATTACCAACTCCAACAGAAAACCACAATATCTCATATCACTGCCAGAAGACATCGCAAAAACACCAAATTCTGTGATGGCCACATGAATGAACATTTTCACACATCTAAAACATCAGACCTTCAGGAAATAAATACTAAGGATGCACAATTAAGATTTTTTCTTCCTTTCTTTTTTTTTTTTAAAAAATCAATAGTGCACTGATAGTAATCATTATTTATTTTGGCCAATAACAACATTTTGCATTTCAATGCATTACTACCACATGTGTATTTTTCTACTATACAAATAATTGTTTTGATCAGTGTAGATGACTGAACACAAACCCTTTTACACATGGAGTCTGTAAAACTATGGGGATAGGGTAATAATGTATAATTATTAATTGAATCACCTGTATATGATTCCATATGTATGGAACAGGCGATGTCCAGACACCCCTCACACCCGTGGACATAACCTGTTCCAACGTCTTTCCTCTGGTAGGCGCTACAGAACACCGTACACCAAAACCACCAGACACAGGAACAGTTTCTTCCCCCTCGCTGTCACACTTATGAACATTTAACTCACTGTGGTGCTGTGCAATAATCCTGTAACACTATAATACCCACTGCACCTTCAAATGATATTGATTTTAGTCTAAAATACAAAACGTGCTAAACGTTTCACTCACTACTGTATATAAAGTAGTCCTTTTTTTAACCATTTAATATCTTATCATTCTTTGAACTCTTGAACTTCCTTACACTATTTGTATCCTGTTTACACTTCACAGAATGGTTTCACCTGTATATCGTCATTCCCCAGTCAAATTTCTTGTATGTGTAGAGATAGTTGGCCAATAAAGACGTTTCTGATTCTGATATCAAATATGCCAAACATTATGGACATAATTCTGATCTCAGTCTTCACAGAAGTAGATATTTTAAAGCAAGTATTGCTCAATATGCATTTATTGTGCATCCCTAATAAATACTCTATGGTACAAATCTAAATATTAACTAGACAGAGGACAAAAGTCATCACCACTGCTCATAAACACAAACCAGTTCAACAACAAAGCCTACGACAACATCACAACTTCCTCTTTTGTATTATTATTACTAAACACTCAAATGTCATTGTCAACACAGAAAACATCTCATTAACACTCCTCATTAGCCAAGCGGGCAGAACTGTACCACATTCCATCCTGGTCAGGTGACAGTTAAAGGGGGCACCAGGCAGGTCACTGACACAAGATAACTCACCTGCAGCGTCTCAATCTGCTTTCGGATGCTGTTGTTAGACGGCATCTGGAGCGAGTCAATGTGAGAAAAAGATCAAATGACAGGAGACAAAGAATGTAGGGTTTGGGGAAGGACACATGCAAGTTATAAGCAAAAAACAAAAGAAAACACAACCTAAACAAATATGACAAGAGCAGTCCAAAATATCCCAACTCTTGTCAGTGTGACATTAAATCAATAAACACTAATTTACTGAAATGAAAGACAATGGACTGTTTAACATGCCACTTATGGGATTTAGTGGTGGATTTTTAGTGGCATGCTATTAAGTAACAGTCCATTTGTATTTGCTATGGGAATACGTATTTTAAAAACAGAGTGAGCAAAATCTAAAAAATTTTGAAGTGCAAAACAAAATAAGGTGTGCTGTGGTCTGTGTATCAGACAGTTGGACAGAGAAAATACACATAAATAGATGAGCGGAACACAGAGGGATGAGGAAAAGGATGGGAAAGGAAAATGGAGGGGAAAAAAAAGCAAAGAAAACAAAAAAAATTGCCTGTTTCACCTACAAAGCCAACAAGCAGCGACACCCGACTCAGCAATCCATTCAAATCCATGTCAAGCACTCAGATACAAACAGTTACATTTTAACCCTGTGGGGATCTAACTTTAAAGTAGGGTTGGTTTGTAAAATACTGGTATCACCAATTTTGATCAGATTTAATGAAACAATTATTCCATTATCTTTTCCTCCCACATACAGCTAGTCCTTTTTCTGTGCCTATTCATGTACATACAATATGTGCATGACATACTGTATGTACATGTATTTGGAAAAGTAAACTAATCATATAATTACATAATAATAATGAAGTTAAAGCGGCAATATTAAGTAAAACTGAGCTATATCCACATTAGACCGTTGTAATTTGGTTATAAAATGAATAAAAAGTGTAGCTTGCTTGGAGGTTTTTCATTTTTGACTTCATAAAAGCCAGTTTAAGTCATATATTAGTCCTAAGAATTCTCAAGAACAGCCACAGGGTTAAAATCACTGTTTGGACAAGGAGCCCTAAATCACTAAAATCATCACTACACTCGAGCCATCACACAAACCCGTAAAAATCATCTCAATCATAGAATCAGCATCACCCTCCCCCCTCCCCACCCCCGCCCCCCTCAGGAGACTGATTACAAGTTTCAAATTAAGGGGAATCTAAAAAGATTGCAATGATGAAAGAGAATGCTGGAATGAGATCACTGAGAAGACAAGACGGCCATTCAAAACCATCGGATACCACCATCACAGAGACGCAAACGGAAATTTATCCACCACAAGATCAAACAATCTCCAAAAAGGGTAATCAATGTAGAATGGAAAAGATAAGTCATTGAGTCAGTCAGTCAGTGATTTGGTCGATCAGCCTCTGGATTGAATTGGCTTCATGATAGTCAGGCTTCAATGATGGTCAGGGATAGGAGGAAAGTAGGTTTGATCTGGTTGTAATTGGTTTACAAGGAGTCATTAACAGACCTGAGTTAAAACAGCACTTGAGACAATATAATAATATAGAAGATATATATACAATATACAAGGTGCATTATATTTGGTTTAGCTAAGATGTAAGATACTTTTGGGTTTAAAGATGCTACACATTAGGATTATTTCATGAGTAAGTCTGTAAAATGAGTTGTGGTTAAACTTGTGATCAATGTTGACACTTAATAAGCTTTTAATGTTTATATTTTGTCCATTTTGAGCATAAATCATACAGTATCTTGTTCAAACAAAGGCTCTATTGTTACCTTATCAAATCAAGTGCTATTCCTGTCCAGATCTGGTTGTTGATAATGGAGGGGAAAGTACATTATGATCTTTAGACAGAACCACAGAGCACACCCTTCGCAACCAAGAGAACTTTCTTCAAATCATGGCATTAAAGTATATACTAACCATCACCACTCCAATAACTTCTTTCCTAAAATAAATGTTGATGCCTTCACATTCAAAAGAGTGAAGTTATTAGCTTGAAGGAGGTTTACGTCATTTTATACAGCCACCAAGAACACCAACATTTCATTGTAGGTTTCATAAGAGTCATAAGACCTCTGAGGTTCAAACTGAATTAGGCATTGTCAGGCCAAGTATGATGCCCTTAATATACTTTAGTGTGCAGAATACAGTCATTGTGCTACTCTTTAGAGCTGCAGAGTGCAAACTTTCTGAGAGTGATTGGTTTGTAAAGGCTCAGGCTGGTGTTACCTTCAGGTGCGAGAGGCAATTCTGGAGGAAGATGTGCCAGTTGTTGAGAAAGAACTGCTTCTGACTAACACACAGCAAGCATGTCACCAGGGGATACAGAGCCTAGAGGGAGATAAAGAGTGTCAACATCAAAACAGTGAGGGGAGAAGGAGTTTGCCCACCAAGACAGAGTTTTCTGAATGGAGGTTTTGTAATACATCATCTGAACAAACTGCTGGAGCAAACAAAGTGGCAAAAGTAGTCTAACAAGCTGAGGATGAAGCAACAGAATTGCTTTTAGATCTGTTTGGATCCCAGTTTGATGAAGCATATGTCAAAGAAATCAATATATTACTGAGCTCCTTCAATCCTGAACAGTAGCAGGTAGTATGGTGGAGACTCTTTGTCTCTCCTAAAGCTAAAGATTATTCAAAACACAGATTTAACATCTATAGTCATTCCGATAGAGACAAAAAACATAGATCAAGCCTTTTCTGAAAACATTTATGACAGATGACACTTTCCAATTGTAAACATAACAGACTAACTGTGAGGTTGTATTTATTGAAGTCCAACATTTCTGGATAATTATGATGGACTTGATGTGCAGAGGCTAATAGAGACGTTGACAAAATAGAGAAGAGTGAAACACCAAAGGAGAAGGAAGTAGCAGTAAAGACAGTAGTAAGGGTGGGGAAGAAGTGACAAAAAAACTAGAACGTTGAATTATTACCAAAGAGTGCTTTTTTCTAGAGCTAAGGTCAAATGTTGTCTGGTACAGCATCTCCACAAAGTTCTTCAGGCATGGCACATTGACTTCATTTTTCACCGCCTGAAAATAAACACATCATTAATGTGGATCTCTCAAATTGACAATTACATTCAGTGATTCATCTATATAAAGAGCACAACAGTGGAAATGGTTTGAAATGTTACTCACAGCAGCGACAGGGATGAGGATCTCAACAAAAAGGCCTGCAAGTGCATGCTTTATGTCCTTATCCTTGACTTCCAGGAAATACTGGGCACACTCCTAGGAAAGGACAACAAAGGCACACATGTTAAGAAGACTATATAGCGGATACAGACATAAACATAAGGAAACTGGCAGAAGATGGTATGTACAGTTTGACGTGAACATAAAGTATTGAGACAATAATACTGTCAACCCTGACCCAAGTTCATGTTAGAGACTCAAATTATGTTTTTTTTTTCTGTTCCCATACCAACGTCATCTTTTCTGCCTCTGTCCTCTTTTTTTGTGTTTGTTGTGAAGCACTTTGAAAAAGGCGAACACTTTTTAAAATGTATCACTGCCTTTGTTTAGACATAAACTTTAAAAATTGTATGAGTTTGGTTTCTTAAATTAAAAATGTCTTAAATTCAATACAAAATGTAAATATCATGTGCTGGTCAGACTCTAACAGGTCACCATATGGGTGGAAACCAAGATATGTGTTGAAATGAAGTAATGGACATAAACCATAGCGTGCTCCATTAACACTGAAGGTTTTTAAACCACTGTATAGAGATTAATGAAAAGCTACTGCTCCATTCACAGCTCTTTGCAAAGTCTGGAACACACATACACTAACTTCTTGGCAAACCTCACCTTTGATCGTTACTCATCTGGCTGGCTTTATGAGCCATTGCTACAGAGAGCTGCTGAGTTTGAACAAAGGGCCAGCAGTAAAAAAATAAAAAATAAAAAGAAACGTCTGGTGCAATCCAGCAAATATACATATGAATACACATATGAACCACATTAACAGCTACACCCTGACACATATACATATATATAAACTACTATAATTTACCTGCATGAACTGAAAAGAAGCCTCAAAATCCTCCACTGGGTACATTTTAACTCGGAAGAACTTCATGCCCATGATGAGGCTGATGATGCTCTGGACTACATAAGGACTCTGCTCTTTTTGCCTGAGCTCCTTCAGTTCTGTGATGAACTTCTTCCTCACTGCCTGAAACCTGAACACACACGAACAAAGACACACACATGTACACTTAACACAAAAACCTCAGACGTTGTAAACAGGAGACTGAAAATGTGATAAGCTGTAAACATTTGAACTAGTGTTTAGCTAACAGGCAGAGCCGAGTTTGCTTACTTTGACTGTGTAAGGACTCCAATGACCTCAGCATACAAGTCTGCGATGATGTGCACATTGCCAGTGTTGGGGCCACAGTACCTGGGAATGAATAAAGCATATGCAATCAAGTCAAAACAAACAAGTCTTAGGAACATGTAGTCTGAGGAAGTTGTGCTTTCTCACTGATGACACATCAAAACAACATTGCACAAAGCAATCAGGAGCTATTTGCAAGTGTGCTTACTTGAGGCTGAATAAAGTTGCTCAACAAGAAGCACTTGTGCTTTGTGTAAGTGTCATTAATGATACAGACAGTTCATTAACTGACACAATGACCACAGTCAGCCTATTCAAAGAGTCATAAATAAATGACCGAATCCCCACTGCAGAGCCAAACGTCCAATATAGTGAGAGTGCCACAGTGCTCTCACTCATCAGCACTTTTTATTCATGACTTATTTATCTGTGTCACTGGTTTATCTGTGTGTTTATGCTTACTTACCCCTCTTTGTGTTTAAAGTGCTTGAACGCCAGGTTTAGAACTTCATGTACTAAAACATCTGGCACGGGATGAAGAGGAATCTGTGACGTAAACATGGAATCATTAGTCTTATTAGATGCGTTGATAAGGCTTCATTCTTTCTCTTTGCTACCATTCATTACCCTCCCTACAGGAGCAAAGCCAAGGACGACTTAGCTCTGGTCTCCAGGGATTGGCTTTTAGTTAAGAATGCTGCTTAGATTTAGACAGTCTGCTTTAGAAACACTCTCAGTTGGTAGTTGGTATGGTGCCATGGTGTTTATTTACCAAGACCTCACTAAAAGCACTACAGTTCATTCCTGTATCACAACAAATAAGTAAATAAAACCAATACAAACCTATTAAACTATATGCATTCCTGCTAACACTCCCCATTTTTTAACCCTTTCTCCTGCTGTGCTCTCCCGGAAATCTACTTATTTCATAATGATACAAATCAACTGGGTGTTTCTCAGCTTCTGTGTGGGATATGCGTCATGTTACCTAGCAACCTAACCCAAAGGCAGAGTTGAGCATGCATAAATGACCCTGTCTGACATGCGTAACTCACCACTGCGCTTGCTCAAGCCTCCTCTCTGCTAAGTTTTCCACTGAAAATGAGAGGAAGGGATCTTTGTTCTCAGCAGCAGCTATGTTTACAAGAATTTGCCAAATTTTAACATACGTGGCAAATTGTGACAGTTAGCCTACATACAGATAGCTTTTGTGCTATTAGCTTAACCAGCGCACTGTGCTTGTGTTAAACAGGTGGTTTGGATGAAGTGCTTATTGACTTTCTACTTATGACGGTTTTATTGCATTTACGGAAACAAGCGTGGTTATCGTGACCTCAAGTAAAATGTTATCTTTCACTTTATCCCACCCACTGAAAAAAAACTCCCATATTTTGAAACATAATGTTGGCAACTATTCTATGTGTAAATATGCTATTAATGCTTCTTTCTGGTGAAACTTTTAGGAGGAGTACAGTTATCAATCCTTGTCAGTGGTTATTACTGCACTGGCAGTTAAAGATATGTTAGTATGAAGGACTGGTAGCTGTAAAAGGTGGCCAAAGACTTGAAATTTTGTAACTAAAACTTGCACTTGAACTAGAGTCTTGCATCTTTTTAGCAAATGTGAAGATTAAGGTAAATCAATGCTGTGTGTGACTGAGTTCTTGTTTATGACACCCAGGAGACCAATTCTGCCTACATGAAGATAACATATGATGTAGTTCTCTAGGTGCTCCAGTAAGATCTTGTTAATAGCTGGTCGAGGAAGTACACTGCATTTTCTCTTCCATATGTAAACATTTAGTAGCCACAGGAGTTGTCACATGACCCCCGCAACCCAACTGGTTAGTACTTCTTGTGTGTGTGTCAGGTAGCTTACCTGTTTTAGAACTTCCACTGAAACTAAACAAAAAATGAAATCTATGGCTAAGTCCCTCCGTTCCAAAAGGTAATCTTTATCCCGGTGCTGTTCATCTCTACAAAGCAGGAGAGGAAGTAATTATAAACAAGACGTTTTGAGCAAAGTTCATGTTAAAAACACACAGAACAATTGTAATCGAGCATGTGATTTGTACATGAGAGAGAAAACAGGCGTGTATGAAGGAAAAGAACATCTCACCCTTTGGACTTAGTACTAGAGCGAGGTCTGTACTCATAAGACTCATCTTCAGTGCCACTCTGCCGCCGGTACCAGTCGAACAGTGTGCGCAGTAGGGAGGGCAAACAGTGTTCCGCTATTGAGCTCATAGAGCTTATTAACTGGAAAACATTAACATATAAAACAGTAGATTAGTTACAAGTAAACCTCTCAATCACATATTCAGCATTTTCGTAACATGCAAATGTAATAAAATGACAACATTTGTGTAGAGGATACTGTTCCACAAGCACACATTCAAAGTGAATTTTCAATGACTGAGTAGCATACAGTCCAAGGTGAGCACAGACCAGAAGTTTTGTGATGACATAATGTAGCTACTGATTAGAATTGAGAGCGTGGTGTTGGGTGACATATTAAGCACATCTTAGTGCTGCTACACTACCGAGCAGCTTCACGTGTTTATATGAAAGAGCGCAGAAATAACAGGCTGTCCTCAGAATACCTCATCAGCACCTTGACCGCATCACTGATGAGGTCACATGAATTCATTGTTAGAGATGAACTATAACAGGCGTATGTTTGCACTGTGTGAGAAAACACTAAGTCTTATTACTAACAAGTTAACTGAGAAAACAAGAAATCAGCACTTTAACAACTCAAGATTACATTGAATAGTTTCAGACAATACATAAAACATGAGATGAGGTGGTCAGCATGAATAAACTATTTAAGTGTACCTGCATATATATGTGTGTGTGTGTACGGTGTGTGTGTGTGTGTGTGTGTGTTTAAGGGCCAGTGCAGCGTGATGAGGGAGGTGGATGATGGATGCTAGGCAGGAGAGTTATGCAACTGCTCCCTCTGCCCTTATGGCGCGAGGCAGATACACTCCAGCACCCAATGCTGATTTACTGCTGAGGATGACACAGCGATTCTAGACTCTCACTTTTGCGCTCTCTATACCCATTTTCTCTCCCTCACTCACAATGGGGACAGCTGGATCTATAGCACCATATCCTCATTGGCTTTGTGTTGTGCTGAACAAAGCACTCTGCAGCAGGCAGGCCTATTGTATAGAGTTCTGCACCAGCTACAGATGAGGGACAGACGAGCCATTGAGTGGGGGATTGATTGGGTGGAGCTGGGGATTCAAATACTGCGTACGCATAGAGAGGTGGGAGAGAGCCGCTGTTGGTCCAGGGAAATGAGAATGGCACATTCATATGCCATGGCATGTGATACAGTTTTGTTTTTTTTTTACCTTCTGGTCGTTAACTATGGCTGGACTCACCTGGTCAAATTGTGCATCTTCCCCTCTCTGGAGGGATCGGGACAGGGGTTTCTCCTGTTAGAGGGGTAAGACAGACAAAGAGAAATTAGTTATTAAGAGTAAGTGTGTACTAACCCATAAAAACATGAATGGCAGCAGAGTCTCTCACAAAAGTAGGATTTATTAGAGGGCAGTCAATTCAGTCTGGTAATAATTAACTATTTTATTATGCATATAGATCATAAACGGTAAATAAAATTACAGTTTACAAAAGATTAGACGCCTCTAGTGCCTGTTTCCTCACACAGCTCCAAGTGGCTTAATGCATGGCAGTTAGTTGCAAAATAAAGGAGGTTATCTCAGCAGTGTGTTCCACATCACGTGTTGTGTATTGACTTTCATTTCCTTTGTTTCTTGACACCAGCCTTCAACCCCCCCCCCATGGACTCACCAGTGGTTCAGCCATCACCATCTCGATCTTCTTCTCAGCCAGCACAGCAAACTCAGCAAATAGACTCTTGATGACAAACTCCCCGGGCTTGAGCTCGGGGTCGATGGTGATGCTTGACATGGCGGCGATGTTGTGTTTATCCCACGAGAGGGGAGTCACCGAGGAGGGGGCACGGCGCCTACTCACGCTGCTGCTGACTGGTGCAGAAGCTGCGGAGAGGGCAGAGGGTAGAGGTTAGGAAATAATATGGTGGGAGTAGAAGAAGCAGGGTCAGACAAAGAACAACGCTCTTTGTAAAGTATGCAATGTCATGCACTAGTCTTAATCAAAACAGGAACAGAGACATTTCCTAAAGAGGTAAATTGACTGAATTGCTGAAAGAGCGAGATCTATTACAGTGCACACTAGAGCACACAGTTTTCTTCCTATCATGAACTCATATCGCCCATAATAGGGCTGAGAGATGTGGACAAAATAGAATATCAGGATATTTTTCACCAATTACCTCGATCTCAATATTGTGAGAGTATTGTAGGGATGACAACTGGTGGTTTCACAAAATACTTACACAAACCTAAGGATCATATTAACTCCTATTAGAGCCATGTTATTAATTATGAAAACAATGCTTTAATATCTAATGGTTAGGGCTGCGCGATATAAACAATATATACACTCATCACAATATAAAATTTAAACAGAAAAATTACAAACTTCTATACAAGTTCTATAAACATTTCCTGATAATACACAACAGCCTCTCAAATCACAGGGACAAAGCTATTTGTAACCAATCATATAGCAGTATTTTAAAAACAGCCAACACATCAAGTAAGGATGGTTGACTAAGCTGAACAAACCACATGCTGCTGTTTTGATTATAAAAGAGAGACATAATAAGAGATGAGCACTTCTTCAGAGGAGACTTCAAGAGTCGATGAAGTGGGTCACAGATCAGCGGCCACAATAACCGTAAACAAAAGGAGGTGTTGTGGGTAAACAAGGCAAAAAGATGTCAGTGGTGTGGTGGTACTTTTGCTATTTAAAGTCTGACTCGGAGTGCAAACATTTACAGTCACAACAAGCAGCAAACCAGTTCCCAAGAACCAGCAAGAAGCTGCGCAGAGAAAAAAAAAAACGGCAACAAACTGTCCTGACTGTGTTTTCTAACTTTACACCACACAACAACAAAGCAAAAAGATACTGAGACATAACACATGCTGTTGCTTTTTTTTTTCTTGCAAAAGGCATGATTCAAGAAGCTAATGAAAGTAATGGACCCGAAAATTGAAAGAAATATAAAGAGCGTGTTCTGACTTTGCACTTTTGGAAACCAAGTTTGTGTAAGTGTACTTTTTAGTGCCCTGCAATGTTTCAATGCTGTTGCACAACAAAGAGTTTACACTGAGAAGATTTAGGTTTATTTTTGTATAACTTCTTTCTGTTTGCAGCCGATACTATACCTGGTCATTTTTCACTTTCTGAATCCACTTAACAGAATTTTAAGTTGAAGGGATCTTCGAAGTTCCAAAATATTAACTTGATTCATATCGTGATATATATCAATATGAAAAAAATGATTGGATGTTTATTTTGCCATATCACACAGCCCTACTCATGGCCTGTGTTTATCGCTAAGTCTAAAATAAATAAATATTTGCACACAAGCTATTTCAACAATGTTGATGTTCTCACAAAACTGATAAGGCTTGTTTACTTTCTTGCTGAGAGTTAGATGAGAAAATTGACACCACTTTTATGTCCATGTGATATATATGAAGGTACGGCTAGCAGCTGGTTAGCTTAGCTTAGCATACAGACCAGAAACCAGTAAGGCTGTTTATACCCATTCCTGGGCTTGGACAGGGCCAAGCTTGCAGTTTCAAATCTTTATGCTAAGCTAAGCTAACCGAATGGTGGCAACAGCTTTATATTTATCGTACAGACATGAGAGTGGTACACTATACCTCTCACCTTTGCAACAGTTCTCATCATCAAGACTACAAAAACATTTATCATATAGCCTTGCTCAAACACTGGGCACACTATAATATGATATATGGTTTAGTGAATTCCACAGTTAGAGTGAAAATCAATGTTTCACTGTCCTTTTTGGTTTATTTAGTCTCTATTGACAGTAGAGATGTTAAGTCTGTTGCACCAGGATGTAACTTTCAATACCATGCTAAACTTGTACTGTTTAAAACAGTGGATTTACTGACTACACACATCTATCAAAGTGCTATGACAGTGATGTCAGCAGCCGGCAGGACAGATGCTCCACGGTGCGTTTGGATTTTATACCTGAATAACAGGACACAAGCTTTTTATTTCTCTGACGTTTTCACATCACAAATGATGAACAACAGCATCAAAACACAAGTCTTGCAGCTGAAACATGTGATTCATGCAGCCGTTATATCAGTTAAGTGTGGGGCAGCTGCTCTGCAGACGCGCTTGATTTGACTATAACTGTAGTAACTGGGCGGTGACCATCACTTTGAGAAAACACTCAATGCAGAGTGAAACAGATGAAAGAACAGGTGGAGTTATGTGCTTGGTAATTAGAATAGTTATAAAATTTATATAAGTTATAAAATTAAAAAAGTTATCTTTATCAATCAAATATCCTAAGATATGAGCAGAAAATAATGTTCTTGCAATTTCATTCATAACCTTTTTTTGACTCAAACGTTGCTTAGACCATGACATGAGATGCTTCTTCAGTATACTTAGTGGTATTAAAAACAAATAAACCCTCTGCTAGATGTATGTTACAGATTGTTATTTTCCTACTGCATTTATATTTCATATGAGCACATTTGCAAGATTAAGTACTGAGTACTTAAAATATGAGTCATCTACATATTTATGGAGTGCACATCTATATTATTTGTGACAAATTAAGAGATATTACAGTGACCACAGAAATATCATTGGGTTTGGGTGTATTACAATATAAACATGATGTCCTTGGTTCAACTCTTATGCAAAAGGGGGGGGGGGGGACTGTCAACTAATATGTGAAATAGCTGTTTAGAGTCATGATGTTTAAGGAATAACTTAGGAATAACTGTTTATCTTGATTTCTCTTCTTTTCTTTTAGTACAGAAAATGTTTGGTGCCAAAGTAAATTAGTCACTGTGGTTAGAGAGGATTACATGAATCCTAGCAGGTAAAATGTCAGCTGCAGACAAACTGTGCTGTGTTACTACAACATAGTAGTAGTAGGCATCTCTGGGGTCTTTCATACTACCATCATATAGAGCCAGTTGAATCATGTTTTTCCACACCAAAACCAGAAGGAATGGTTAGTAAATCAATTTGTACAACACCTTTAAAAAAAAAGATTTTAATGTTAAGTTGAAAAATACGTAAGAGAGAGGACTGAAGTTCAGCAGTGAGAAAACAAACAGGCTAAAACTGAATGTCCACAGAGCCCCATTCACAGTATTAAGACTGGCTTCCTGAAACACATTCATCTAGGGTCACTAGGAGAACCCAGAGCTATCTGCACATTTGCATGTTGCGCAGATCATTTGGTCATCCTATTCAAATAGCATAAGCAAATCTTAAGAGTGTCCAAGTCCATATGGGTGTAATGTTCAGGTGCCTACATTTTGTTAGGCTGCCTATATTTGGCCATGTAGCCTAATTACTAACTCAAATGTGCAAAATGTGTAAGATCAAACAGACTTGGATAAAAAACGATTGACTGCCGTCCACTGAATCATTAATGACAATTAATAACTGTGTACCTGCAGAAGCATGTGCTTACTTTTCCCAGCCAAATAAAAATAGTTAACATCTCATAGAAGCATATAAGTTGTGAAGCAAATGTGTGAAACTTATGCAAGTCAAAAAGAGTTTCTACATCGGTGAGATTCTCCAAGAAGAGTGAAGCTTCACTCACATTCCCGTCTAACTGTTAATTCATCTGAGGTCTACCAGACATGTGCAAGCACACACACACACACACACAAACACACACAACAAAATTACCTGAAAAAGTACTGAAGTACCAGCTTTGTATAACTTGCTATTTATAAATGAATGCATCATGAACACTGTATTACCATTATGAAATACTTGTCTGGTTTCATGCTCAGACAGCCAAGTTCATATTGTATCTATTCAAAGGCTTCATAACATTCAATGGTGCCCTTGAGACTTATGCTACAGCTGGGACAGAACTTCCAGTATACTCCACAATGGTTCCAGTCCAGCCAAGTAGACAATCAGTAGTAAACTGACCCTTTACCTCATTCCCTCCCAGGAAAAGCCTTGTTCTGTTTCTTCCTGGTTGTCACAGAAACACTCATGCATACTGAAGAGTTCGAATACCATTGAGGAGCTGAACTGCAGTACAACAAAGGTTTTTCAGCGGAGGAAAAAACCTTCACACCCAGCATATAAAGATTTTTGTCAGACAAAAATATGCGAAATATTTCCAGGAGGTGACGTACTACATCTATGCGCTGATCAAGAAGCCTCTATAGTCCCAGTCACTAGATAGGACACCAGCTGTCTGCTATACAGACTACTTGGATACTTCAAACCAAAACATGAGAGATGAGATTTCAGTTATCAAGCAATGTTTTGTAGTTTGTTGCATTTCACAGACTACTGGCAGGAATTCAACGAGAAGTGCGGAAATTTGGATAGTCCCATTTTTGCTGAATAACAAGTTAAAGATCATTTATCATGATTATATGTCCATCTTTTCAATCTGAATATGTTAACTGTACTTGAAGCCTTTTAAATGAACAGGAAGTAGCATGGTAAGGTACTTGATGAATCTGTAAATAAAACCTGGTTAAAATGTGCATATTTTTAAATAAAGACATACTTTTTAAATGAATTCAATTTGTCCTTGAAGGTGAATATGAATTAAAGGGAAGTCTATTAAAAACAATTATGCCATCGCAGCAGCAATACACAGAGCTTGCAGTTACGCTTGAAGGTTGTCCGTGTACTGAAATGCTTCTGCCTGCAGCTGTAACTGAGTTTGGGAAGCAGAGACCAGTTAATCACGGGGTGCTTGAAACAAATGCTTTGTTTACTTGTGTGTCAGAATACATCATACTTAAAGTGATGCACCAAAAACAGGGACTCTACACTATATCACCAAAGTGCCAATATTAGATCTGATTAAATTAAATAACAAGGATTATTTGGGAAGACCCTAGATGCGCTCTGTAAGATGTCTGACTATCGTTTTACTTTAACTCAATAAAATGTTTAATAAAAAAAAAATTTAAATGATGCATTCATCCCCATGCCACTACCCCATTAAAAACAAACAAAACTATAAAATAAACATGGAAAAAACATGGAAAAGAAATTCTAAAAACACACTGAAATTCAATGTTTATCATTAAATTCATGGTTAAATTAACATTCATACATTCTTTTTATAGAGCAAACTGAAGTGGGGTGGTAGCAGGGGCAGCGTGATAAGTGTTGGCTGTGTTGTGGTCATGTTGTCCAGCAGCACAGAGAGCCTTTCAAGCATTTCCCTCTTTGTTTACTGTGCTTCACCAACACCCCCAATGATGTCACATAGCCAGCTCCTGATATCCAATCAGTGCCGTGTCCTCTACCCCCTCCAATCCTTCTTTTCTCTCCCGCCCCAGGCCAGCTGGATTGTTGACTGGTTAACACAAATGAATACCCCAACACTGTAATTTTCCAGTTAACAACAAAATGAGAAAAAAAAATGTGAGGCATCCTTTTCTGAGCCAGGACTCTGCATTGACCCTCCCCTCCCTCTCTCTCCTTCTCCCTAGGACATGCCAGTCATTTGTGGCATGCCAAACTACGCTTCCTTTCCAAAGCTGACCCCATTGCACAAATCTTAGCAAACTATGAAAAAAAAAAAAATACTGCAAGGTTGCTTACAAACATCTCACTTTTTTATAAAGGCAGGGACTGTACTGACCGAAACTCTAGTGACTCACTCATCACCCCTGAGGCCATGTTCCTTTTCAAGTCAAATCTAAATACTAAAGTTCAAGCATGCTTTGCAAATAACACGTAAAAAAAAAGAAGAGGTTTGCCTTTCAAGTATTTCCAGTACAATCCTCTTGACTGGGAAGATTATGTACCTAATTTGAAGTTTCCTGATAAATGCAATGTTATTTTGCGGTCGTCTCTACTGTTGGATGTCATCAGTGCTGTTTTCACAATATTCAAAATGGAAAAAGCTGGGTTTTAAGTACTGAAATTAGACTTTGGTTTGCTATATCTGATTTACCAGTAGCTCAGAGTTTTTCTTCATTCTTATATACCTTCAAGTCATCTGCCAAAATACAGTTTAGCTGTAGTCTACCTTAGCCACATGCAATCCTCTAACCATGAGAGTGCTGCTATCTCAGAGATTCAGAACATCTTGGCCTAAAAGGTGGACAGCACTGCAACTACACTTCTGATAGAAAGAACCGACAAGCTGCTGCTTAAGTGCTGTGTAAGAAAATCCTTATCATGTTTTGTTGTGAGAGGCCTACAAGCTCCACTTTGCCAGAGTTCCATGGTTGCGCTTAAGAAACAGAGCACCCCGCAGGATTATACAACATTAGAGCAGTGACTCCACCTTGTCACAGTTTCAATAAAGCCCTCCCAAACGCCTGCTCACTTCCCCTGTCAGGACAACCAGAAACAACAGCACAAATACACATACAGTTGGAATGCAGGGCCATGAGTGCGTCCATTTTTTTTTTTTTTTTTTTAGTGAGAGACAAAAGAGTCACTGCCAATGTTTATGTGGTGTGGCAGTGCCAATTGTGCTATTGTGTCTCAACATGCTCAGACTCTGACGAGTTACTACTGGTTTACTCTTCACCATTACTACTTCTAAGTAAAAAGAATCTAAAAAGATATTCAACATAATCAATCTGTTACCCAAAGCTGATGAGACATCAGCACAACATAGGGAAGAGATTGAGAAACCAACCTGTTTGCTCTGTCATGAATCAGAAATTCACAGTAAAATTCACAGTAAATCACAGTAAAAGTGCCAAACCATGACCTCACTAAGTATTAACTACTGAATATATTACTGGGTGTTCTAACTTATGTGTAAGATCTGCTCTTTACCTGGGGATAAAGAAAACAGTTAAACACAAAGAGAGAGTATGTGGATGGAAGTTGGAGCAGGACAGCATAGAAAGGGTTTCTGAAATTAGGCCCCCTTTGTCTGAGAGGCCCAATGAAGAACTGGCAAGCAGCAGAGGGTATGGGAGAGGGGGGTGGGGGGGGGAAGGGAGGCAGTAATTACAAAGAGGGGCAATTGGAAGAAAGCAATTTACTTAACAGGTGAATGTTTTACTGCTAAGCAAACAGGAAATGTTTAATACTATGTGCTCCTGCTGACTTAAAACATTGTTTTGAAAAATAAAAGTAATCCAATATCTTAAATTAGGTGCTGGGAAGGTTAATTAACAGTAATGATGTACATAGACTCTTTTCACCAGTAGGAATCTGATGTTTTAGGGATACAGAGTACAAACATGTTTATATATTACATTAGTTTTATAGTTATTCTTGCCCTGAGAGGGATAATAAATACTGTCCTGGAATGCATACTGGTCCTCCATGTTTTTTTTGGGGGGGGGCAACAGTTGACAAGTTCAAAACAATGGTTGCTATGTTTCATTATTAGATATTGTAAATAAATCACTATTATAGTATTGTTCAAAATTTCATAATTCTCATATCCTGTTTAGGGTCATGGGGTTTGAGCCTACTCCAGTGCTGCTGGATGAGGAGCAGGGTACACTCTAGGCAGGTTAGCAGTCTATCATCGAGCAAAATATAGACAAATACATTTAAACTCATATTTCACACCTATGGGCAATTAGTGTTTCTTATTTGCCAAACCTGCATATTTTTGGATCGTGTGAGGAAACATAGAGACAGAGAGAAAGCAAACGTCAACACAGAAAAGCTTAAAACCAGACACATTTTTGAGGTTTCTGTGGTGACAGTTCTAACTACTGAGCTAAAAAAAAAAAAAGTGTTTTCTTTTTAAAGTTGTAACCAAAAATTATACTGTTCACATATTATGTGCCACAGTTAATATGCTAATTATTTTTCAAGTGCCAATAGCTCCCAATCTTCATCTAGTCTTGCAAAGAATTTTCCTTTTTTCATTGACAAAGTTCAACTGCTGGTAAATTCTTGGTAAATATAAATGCTTCATCATTTCAAGAATCAACTAGAAATAACCCGACTGATACAGAAAACTGGTGAAATGAACAATATCTAAGATCATCAGTCTGTATTGCTCATGAGGCCTTTTAACTGCTTGATGACAAATATTCTACAGATAACTTCACAATCTGAGGTAATGTCTGACATCACTCCGAATTTCCTCTCAGTGGTCCTATACTTATTCTTCCCCATTCTATTTAAGTGGGACTTACAGACAATGAACTATATATTTCCCCTAAAAAAATCCCCACAATGGAACAAAAAATGTAATGTTCACAGAACGGACACTACTTACATCACTACCATTTCCTGCAATGATTCACATTTGATATTATGTTGATTATACTTTTGTGACACTGTACCTGACAGACAAAATGATGATCGGAGTCCTGAAATTTCAATTTACTACTCATTACTGAGTGAACTATGGTGTGTTTATCATAGGGAAAGCTGCATTCAACACTGCTGAACAGTCTAGACATTAGAAAACTTCTGGAGTTTGACACAATACTAAACTTGATCAAGTCTTTCTTAAATGATTGGGACTATATTGTGTCTCTTGGCAATAGTGAATCATGGCAAACCAACCAATCCACACCAGTACATGCTCCCACTAGCTCACATTACGAAAAACAACATTTCTTATTATGCTGATGACACTGACCATTTCTATCTTTCCATTACCAGAGCATGGTCTAAACAGTCATCTCACTCCTTAAATATATGACCTTTGCTGCATGATGTAGTGCCTCCACTCGTTTTCCATGCTTAATAATTTCTCCTAGAGTTGGTTGAGGTGTTTTATTTCAGGCAAGATGGCCTTTTCTAGAATATGCTGAAATTACAAGGATACATGGATATTACAAGATAGCAACATCCATAAACCATGAATCACAATCTGTATGATTGACAAATCTACCATCAATTGGTATATACCGTCACATTCCCAAACATACATACCTACAATTACACCACGGAACAATTTCTGATTTAACAATTAATCATAAATGACTTGGCAAAATGAATAATAGAAATCTTCATATACAAAAGACGAAGCTGAGCACATCAGTCCACCTCTCTAAAAACTGACAAAGAACAGATAAATGTGTATAAATAAATAAATAAATGGTTTAGGACCAAACTAAATCTGTGATCTCACCTGCTCTGATCAGCACTGGTCTGCTGATCGTTTCCAAATCAAAATCCAAACATGGTGAAGTCACTTTTAGTTACCATGCCGCACATATCTAGACCAAACTTCAAAACTTCCATATCTAGAACAAACTTGTAGGATATGTTCCCAACCACTATCAGCGTGTGTGTGTGTATGTGTGTGTGTGTGTGAGAGAGAGAGAGAGAGAGAGGGAGGGAGAAGGAAAGTATGAGAGTCAAACAGAGGGAAAGTTAATGTGAAGCTCTCATTAGCATCTATAATACAAAAGATATGATCAGTCAGTCTGGTCTGTACTCTGAACTGACAACCTTTCCCTTGCTTGGCCCTCTGAGGCAAGATGATGACGACTGTGATGATACCGTTTATAGCACATGTTTTATGGCAATATTGGATTTTTTTTTTTTTATGGTTATGATTTTTTAATCAGTGTAATGAACTTGCTTGACTTGTTTAATTTGACAGAAAAGCTATGAATGTCATGAAATAAAGTATATTGATATTGACTTGGTCCTGTGATCACAATAAAAAAAAAAAAAAGGAACCAGTCTTCAACATAAATTCCACATTTAATTTAAACACAAACACCACAACTCAGGTGAGGAGGGACCAACGGGTGATCCCTCATAAAAGGCACACCAAACATTCCTCTTTAGGACAAGAATGGCTCACTGTGTGGCTGAGGTTCTGCTATCACAGCAAATCTATGTATTGTAGGCTATGTGCTGTTCTCTGTGCAGTCAAACAGCTTTGTGGGAAAGTGAGATTTATCAAACTGGACACACACTGCCACGAGCCAAATGTAAACACAATGTAAACACAATCGTAGCCCCGCAGCATTTGAAAACCATAAACAAGTGATTCTTCAAAACTGTGCTGGAAATGAGTCATGAGTGTTTATGGTCAAGTTGCACAAGAAGCAGGGTTACGTCATGAAATATAAAGCGATACTTGAAAGTTTATAACATTGACGCAGGTAAAACTGAAGTGATGAATCAGCAACAGCAGCTGGACGATTCAACCAGCCGTTTTCCATATACCTATGTCCATCAATATATTTCAGTGAGAATGAAGAGCTAGTGCCTTTTGGATTTCTGATGTAATGGGCTGTATGGGCAGCTAATAATAGGAGGGAAGCAGAAGACAGATCAATAGTAGGGAAACATTAGCTGCCCCAGAGGGAAGGGAGAAGAGGGTTATAAAAGTAGGAGGAAAAAAAAAAAAAGGAGGGATGAAGATTGCTTTGAGTGCTGCTGAGCGAAACAAGAGACGAGAGATATGGATGGTAAAATAAAGTTGACTAAGATGTAAACAGTAATGAGAGCAGGCAGTACCATAAGAGAAACAGAGAGACTACATACTTAAAGTCCACCTGTAAGTAATCTGTTATGTATCAGCAGTATCAATAGAAACATTATCTATGGGACAACCAGGGGCCAGCGGAACGACCATGAACAGGGGGGAGGAGGATAGACTCTGCTGAAGGAAGAGGTTAACTGCTGCCACCTGCATACACATCAAACAAGCCTGGCTAAACCTGGACTAAACATAATCCGTCATCCTGACAACTGCATTAATAACCACTTTTCTTATACAGGTAGGAGATAGGAAAGCTCAAAGTGTGGATTGCATGCAAGCATGTACAGTGCCGCACAGCCCTGCTGACTGTGTGTGGTAGATAAGTCTGGTGGTATGTAAACATGTGTGCAAGCTTGGCGAGGTACTCACAGCTGCTACTCCAAGACTTGAGCAGAGATTTGATGCTGATCTCAAAGAAGACCGAATCCTGCAGGCTCAGCATGGCGGCTCTCAAAAGTTAGGCTTCACCAGAAGGCACAATTTTTTATTTTTAAAATTTTTTTTTTTTTTTTTACAGAGCTCCTGTCACTTTCATTTCACGAAACCCAAACATTCCACTCGTCTCAAAAATATACACCTTCCAAAACAAACAAAAAAAAAAATCTTTAACGCCTCTCACACTTGCAGCTCCTCTCCTCTGACTGGAACTGTGCACTACCCTCCACAGGTGCTTGTTAAAAAGGCAGCATCCTGACCGAGTGTGAGCAGTCGCTGAGGAAAGAGACCCGAAGAGAAGAAGTGCTACCGGTTTGTTTCCTCGGCCACCTAGTTCAGTGAAGAGTGAAACTGCTCTGGGAAGAAGAGGAGAGAGAGCATTGCCTGGCTAGAGAAGTATTCCACCCCAGCGCCTGCTGCCCACTTGCCAATCCACAGAGTCCCTCATCCCTATTTCAGCACAGAAAAATCCAGAAAGGCGAAGGACAAAACTGGGTGAGAACTTTTGCTCCTGATAGGAAGAAAACAGCAGCAGAACAGTACACGCTAAAAGTCTTAACAATGCACGGCAATATTCCCTCTCCTCCTCTCTTCCTGTGTGTGTGTTTGTGTGTGTGACTGTGTGTGTGAGAGTGTGTGTGTGTGTGTGTGTGTATGTGTGTGTGCCAGTCCTAGCCCGCTAGCACTGTCAGCCACCCTCCGCCTCCCCCCAAAGCTCTCTCCCTCTCCATTCGCTCGCAAGCAGCCCCTCCTCTTCCGAGCTAGCTCTTGTTCTTTTACTGATGCCTGCTCTTTTCTCTCTGAGTGAGAGAGAGAGCTTGTTTCAACAGCAAACAGAGGGAGGCGGGAGCAGAGTGTGGGGGTGGGTGATGTCATCAAAATGCTGCGAATGTTCCCTGGCTGTGGTTCAGCAATGCATACGCATGTCAGAGCTGCTACTGTGCTACCTCTCCACTGGCCTATCGAGACGACACTTCCTGTAAGCTCCACGGCAATACTGATGCGTCATCCCTGACTGCAGTAGGAGGGAAAGGAAAGAATGGGAGGATAGAAGAGAGAAAGAAAAGGGAGGATAAACTGTACATGAGGATGCACACGCCACAACTAGTAGTCCTACTCCCATCTCCAACCCTAAAAAATAAAAATATTAAATTTCCAAATTATATGGACTACATATCCCCAAATTCAAAACAAAACAAACTGTGCTCGAGCTATTTTCACTAGACCAAACCATGAGATTTGTGACACACGACACTATATTTACCAGCACTTCCTACCGGTTTC
Organism: Euthynnus affinis; assembly: GCA_029490765.1. Classification (NCBI taxonomy): domain Eukaryota; kingdom Metazoa; phylum Chordata; class Actinopteri; order Scombriformes; family Scombridae; genus Euthynnus; species Euthynnus affinis. The sequence goes on from CM055848.1 coordinate 9,740,091, forward strand.
TAATCTCAGATCATATCATGATAGCAATCACAGTTCATCTGTGTGCTAAACTAACCGCTCACACCCAATGGAGTCATAGGCATTACATCATTGCTCTGTCCAAAAGCTACCAGGCATAGTAGCACACAGAACGATACACAAACTTGCTACACACTGCATTAGTGAGAAAACAGCCGTCTGTGTTTTCTGTGAATGTGTGAGAGAGAAACAGACACATGCACACATGCACACGCGCACACGCACACACACACCTGATTCATCTGATAATTTAATCATTTGTTGATGGTAGTCTTTTCTGCCCTTGCAGAGACTTAAAAACGGATCCGCATGACATCAAGTAATTTGTAGTCAAGCGCAGGATTAAGTTTGTTAACAAAATATTTTGAGGGAACAGCACTGGGAAAGACTGCAAAAGACAAATGTTCTTTGTCTTGTTTCAGTTTAGTCTTCATTTCTCTCTCTCGCCCTCAGTCTCTCCGCTGTCACATGCCCTCCACTACACAAGTTATGCAAAATGAGGCAGAGCTCATTGCAAACAAACACAACACAAGCAGATGCTTTGTCAAGCCCTGGCTGGTGCTACCCTGATGCAGGCTTCCACTGTGAAACTCGGCCTTGTAATAAACAAGCACAGATTCTTTACAGTGCCTTTGCACTTTTGCTACAATTACATATTGCTTCATTTCATTTCATGTTCTGCTTCAGTATCTTTTTTGGATACAATTAAATGCAGTTTGACAACATTAAGAGACATTTAAAAGTTACGTTTTCTTGGTGAATAACAAAAATCTGTGTCTTTTTAACGGATTTAATTTAATGGTATTGCATTTTTATATATACACATATATATATATATATATATATATATATATATATATATATATATATATATATATATTTTTTTTTTTTTTTTGGGTGTGGGGAGGGGGGGTGTATGTTATGCCTTTTATAGGATGGTGATCGTTGAGAGGTGGCAGGAAGTGAGGGCAGATAGAGACAGGAAAAGACATGCAACAAAGGTCGTCTACTGAAATCGAACTGCGCACGTTGCGGTTTGATGCATCTTAACCAGTAGGCTACCAGGGTGTGCCTCTTTTCACTTTCTTGACACGAGTCAGATGAGAAGGTCAATACTACCACTTTCATGTCTGCCTGACATGAAGTCTTGTCGTCACTGTTAGGTTGCTAAGCAACCAGCAGAGACAGGAGGAAGTCACTGAGGAGCCAGCTGAGGAATAGTCCTGCACATAACCTCACATAAAACCACAACATGTTGTTTTTACACTTTTTTGTGTGGATAAAACAAATGAGAAGTGACATGTTAAGTGAGAGGTGCTTTTTTTCCCCCTTCTACTCTTGAACAAAGCCAGAGCAGCCGTTATCCTCCGTTTCCAGTCTTTATGTACAGCTTAGCTACCCACCTCCTGACTGTGGTACTGACATGCTTGTTTAGGTATACTACAGCCTTTAGCTCAATCTAGGCAGTAGAAGGAAGGAAGCAGTATTTGGCAGAAGCTTGATCTGTACACATTATGTTCAAAAACAGAATCAGAGTTCATATAATCACCATTATCAGCAGACCGGTTAACACACAAACATGCAGAGACCTCTGCAGGCATTGTTTTCTGTAAACCAGCTTTATTGTTTAAGGAATGCAGAGGAATAACTGACAACATCATCTCTCTGGGAACATTGGTGTTTTGAGCTACTGTCCAACAGAGCTGACATTGAGGACTTCATATAAAAACAACATTATAACGGACTTCCTGGAAAGAAGAGCTCACTGATCAAATAATCTCAACTAAATGCACAACCGAGGCGAGTAGTTCCATTCACAAAGTGGGAACAGTGATTGACAGCTAGTCATCCTGACTGCGGACAGTATAAGGGGAGCTGTTCTTCCCAGGAGTCCACAGGGTGGAGGATGTATTTCCTGTCCCGGGCCTCTCTGAAGGGCAGTGGTGGGAACAATAATCGATAGGAGCTGTAATTCAATCCCTGACCTCCCCAGTGGTGCCTGGGCTGCAGAGGACATGCCATTTAGATCCATCACAGCAGTCTGGGTATGCAGCACGACTCTATGACCTGCACAGCTCCTCACTTCCAAACATTCCCCCCTTGAGTCAGGAACCAGCAATTTCATACTTCCATAGTCAAGACAAACTCTGCACATTCAGATTATGGTTTCGAGCCATTCACCTCACAAAAAGGCTAGGTTTTCAGGCTTATCTTTGTAAATAGCTCCTATTACAAAGCACAGTACCTTTCTCCTCTGCTCAAGCTGAGAATGAACAATCACATTTCTCAGATTTGCCTAGCAAATCAAGAGAGGCAACTCCTTTCAGCAAAGAGTCATTCTTAGGTCACAAGAATATTGCCTCTATGGAACAACAGAGCAGCACACGAGACAAATCTGAATTAAAATTCATCTTAACTTAAGTACGTAAAGGTCAGCAAGTTATTCATAGCACATCTTCAAATGAGCTGTCTTCAAGTTGTTCGCTATAGAGGAGCATTTATCTGGACAGCTAGTAGAAGACGCAGGACCAACAATGACTCATAGCATTAGTCTCCCCAGCTATGACACCATTCTCCCACTAAGTGCACAGTCTGCACTGAGCTGCACCATTATGAGGTTTCTTTCACTACAGTTGGCTAACAGCTATTTAAGAAACCTGATGAATAAGTTTGTCCGAGCTGTCTGGATACACACCCTATGGACTGCTCACAGAGAAGAAGAAAAAAAAAAAAAATCACATGAACATCTTTCATTACAAAAGCACAACCCACCAGCGCACACTCATGTTCAGTCACATGTTCCAAACACTCCCAAATCACAAACAGGAAATCTGCTGCACCCATTAACCAAATACTGTCCTAATCAAATCCTTCACAAAAACTCAGCTGTACATCTAGCTCCTGGGTGATGTCACTGCGTGCGAAGAAAGACAAATGACAAAAAGAGAGGAGTAGCACCACCTTAAAAGCCAACTGAGGCTATGCCAGTTCTGCAACAGGGAGTGGTACTCAGCACTGATTAAAACACAGAGCAAATTATCCTGAGGTATGAACAAACCATACTACCAGTTCTATATGTCTCTCCTTCCCAAAACTACTGTGGTCATCACATCACTTCTTTTATTACGTAACTCACCATTGTGGCCCTTGCCACCACCAGCATGATGTAAAAAGGAGATTTTTCTAATACGGCTGATGTTTCCTAGTTGGAAAGAAAGAAAGGAAAGTTTGAAAACAATTTGCTCAATCCAGTCTGTAGAAAAGTCATCTTGATGTCTTAGGCAAAATATTTGTAAAGCTAATAAAGGCTTCAAACCAAAAGTGTGTTCAAGAAACAGCCTATCATTGTTATTGTGGGTTAGTTTAGCCAGTCTAGTCTTATTCTTAGAGGCCAGGTGAGTTGAGCAGAAGGGAGAGCTCTGTCATGCATTAGCCATGAGCAAACAGGGAGCAAGCGTGCTCTGACAGGTAACACTGCGAAAAAAGCCACACTAAGAGACTGATGACAAGTCATCACCCCACTGCTTATGCAAACTGGCTGGCCTGCACGCACACCTAATGCGTATGTGCACACACACACACATCTACTAAACCTTTAACTACTGTAACCATAGACACAATAGTAGACCTACTTCAGAGGATTACCATTGTCAGCACAGCTCATGCTTTAATACCAACTATAAACTTTTGCTACAAACTCAAGCTTGTTTTTTTTTCACCACAATTTTAAATTATATTTTTGCTTATTTTTTTCCTTTTTCCTACTTAATGTAGTTGTATACTACAAATTAAGCCTGCATTAAACTTAGTAAATCAATTTATAAATGTCTTAGAGCAGAAAATGTCTGTATTAGAAAAGCATAAACTGCATCACAGCTTTCCGTTCAAATACTACACATTCACTGTCCAATTACAGAGCTACACTGATTTTCTCCCTCATTTGAAGTATGAGATATCATACAGGACTCCTACTGTAAATTTCACAGAGGTCTTCTTATCTTATAAGGCATGTACATCATCATTAAACAACAACAACAAAAAATCAAGCAAAAAAAACAAAAACAAAAATAAAACTGTGTTATGACACTCTTTGTTAATAGTTATTTAACAACATGTGTATCACAGTGCATGAAAAACGGTGGGGGGAAATAAAATTTCAACACAGTCCTGAATTAAAGCTGCAATAATTTACTTTTTTTTTGCCATTAATATAGTCACACGTGTTAGCAAACAATTGCTTATTTGCACCAGCAGACACAAAGCAACATTACTGTTCCTTAGTTTATTTGGCTACAAATGTAAATCCAAAATCCACTGTCATTTTAACCATGTGTTGGTCTTTCTTGGGGAGGGGGGAGGGGGGGGGGGGGTCTTCAGCTGGCTAGATGTTTGCCAATTTTGTCATTTGCTGAGCAGGTTACATATAGTCAGTATAGCAATTAGGTTAATGAGAGCGATTAAATCGAAAAATAGATTAAATCTTACAGTAAATATGTGGGCTGTGAAACCAAAACAATGTCCTATAACTGATTCACAACAAATTCTAATATAATCAAGGTGAAGACCGATGCGATCCAGTCACTGTAGTGTGTTGGTGCCTTCAAACATATGACTGAGAGCTCCTCCAGGACCAGCTGCCACTCACTTTGGTCTAGTTTCTACTCTTAAATAATGCTATGAAGTCACATTTTTGGGAGGTGGTGGACAGACTACACTGAAACATGATAAACATAATGAATATCAGTGCAAGCCTCACCACTTCTTATCTTAAGTTAAATTAATCAGTGGTGACATGTCTTATATGATCTGATACAAACACTTTCTCCTGACAGTGGCTGTAAAGGAAGTTAACATCAGTTATAATCAAATTTTGATTATAAAATATTTTGTATTTTCTGTAGATAATTTAACTCTTTAACTTTAATTATGTTGTGTTTTTACTTTATCATTAGTTGATGCATATCCAGAGCTGCCACTTATTCTAATTACACATCCTTTTTCCTGTAACTTTAATGATGATGTTGGATAATTTCTATTAAATTAGACTCTTATTAATGCAACTAGAACTGTGGCAGCAATGTAGTTAGTCTCCATTACTCTACATCCTGCATTCATTCATGTGCTTAAATACATAAGTATAGCACAAAACTGAGCAGACTCTTGTCTCTGAAGTACTGACAGTCAGAGAGTTTTGGTGGTTCTATGAGGCCTTGGGTCAGCCCCACTACAACCCACTGATATTGGACAGAGTTAGGCCGATATGTTGGGCAACATTAGCTTATTGTAGATATATCTGTCCTGGTATATAGAACAGCAGTTAAGTAATAAGCAATTGTGGTACAGAAATTCCAAGCAAGGTTGAGGAATCCATATCAAAGTTTGTTGTGTATATTATAAGTTCATGTTTTAAAAAAACTCCTGTTGACTGATAAATTGTTATCAGGGTCTTCAAATTCTAAAATATTGATGTCAGTATCAGCCTCAAAAATAGTATTGTTTGGGCTATAATATTGGGTATCGATCAAAATCATAAAAGAGGTGACTGCCCAACTCAGCGTGTATACAGCATAGTGTATGTATACAGTGTATGTTAATGTGTGCACACAAAGGGGTTGGGGATGAGGTAGAGGTAAAGCCAACATTTGCTAAAAATATTAAAGCTTTAACTAACAATGTAACCTATGAAAAGCTCCTATGAAGTGGCCTAGTTAATAAGCAGAAATGAACACAAAAATCAGTACAGATCACTGCTGCATCAATATGCAGTCGAGTCAGTCATACCTTTGAGGCGGGATTTGTTACTGCTGGCTGCCCTGGAGGAGCCGATCACCGGATCAACCACCATTAACATGTCTACCGGATCCTCCTCGATTGTTTGTCCCATGGCTAGCAGGCCCAGCCGCTTCATGCGAAGGAGCCGTGGACCCGTCTCCTTGGGCAAGGCTCCCCCATGTTCAATGGGCCCTTCCCCTGAGATGACAGCTGGAACCAGGCTCTTCAGAAACTCCATGTTCAAGACTTTTTTCTGTCTTTCACTCTGGTGCGCAGTCCAAAAGCCTGTGCCATGCCATTCTCCCACACAAACTACCTGTCTGCCTCAGCTGCCCCATTTACAGACAAGCAGGCAAACAGGTGGTGCTACCTATATGTAGCAGCTACACTCGCTCACCACCAGGGCTTTTATATGTGAGCCCTGAGATCTGCCCTTACAGACAATAGGAGAAACTAATTGTCTGGTTCTTGAAAGTTGTTTGTCTGGACTAACTAGTAGTGGAGAAGCTGTAGTACTGCAGCTAGCTTACATGATAGAGTGAGAAACTTCCTACGCTGTAGCATTACCTGTCTGCTCACAGTGTGAGGAAAGCAAACAGACATGGCACTTTTTCATGGGTTGTGATGTAATTGTGAGTGGGCAGGGCTATGTTTGAGTGCCAGGCACTATCTGGGGTGCGACTAGAACATGTTCCACAGGAGATAACACAAGCCTGGGCCACCAGCCAATCACAACAGAGACGACACCAGCCACACCCTGTTAGCCTGCGTTGCTTACCAGTGCAAGAGACCGAGAGAGGAGGAAGAAGATTGACAGACACTGTGAGAAGTAGGAAGGCTTCATGGAGCTGGCCACACTTGCCCGCCTGCGTTTACTGATAGCCCTTATCATAGTTGGTGTCACTTGTTAGCATTCAGACACACATAAACGCTTGTTTTGCTTTCTTGCTAACTCCCTCAAATAACAGCACTTCTCCCCTTGCTTTCACTTCTGCTGAGGTATTATGAAGAGAAGCAGACTGAGGAAAGTGATGGGGTCTGTGAAACGGGGGTGATGACAGACTGCTGTGCTCTGCTTGGCTGCACAGCTTGTACCTGCAGCAAAACTCAAACTCCTCCAAATATCCATAGATGTGGAGTAAGAGGGACTATGCTGTGCTGACTCCCATAAAAGCTCACTGAAATCATCAATTCGCTGTTCTCTGGGTCTGAGTGCAAAAATTAATAGCCCATCCAAGCACAAACATAGCCAGTCCTCAGTGGTAATACAAAGCTGTAACACTGCACAAAAATTACAGATGGCTGTAGCACCAGCATGCAGCAAACTGTTTAAAAACACTTAAAATAAGCACTTTCTGCTGATTCATCATAACGTCTGCACCACAATAACACAACCGGACAAAGCAGCATAACACTTTTGTTTTCCTCCAATCAAGACTCCATTAAGCAATATTGTGATATTAATATCGACTTGAGTGACTTGAGTGTAATGTGAAAGAGGTGGTAGGACTACAGAAACCAGTGGAAATTTAAACTCAGCTTTGCAGTTTTTAACCTCCCATCTCCTTTTTTTAAATTCTGTGGTTGCATATAAAGCTTACAGTTGAGTCTCAGGGTTGAAAGTGAAACTCTGTCACATATAACGGTCCTTTCCAGCACAAAAAGCTGGGTATACGCTACCTGTCCTGTACAAAACCAGAGAGAGACAACGTAAAAAAAAATTCTAAAAAAAGACACTAGTCAAAAAAGTTGAAAAAGAAACAACTTCTATGGATAGCAGTTTTGCTCTGTGGCAGTTATTTTGGTTATCCATTACGACATGAGAAGCCAGTAGCTTCATGACTGTGTTTCCATTGGTTTGTTTTGGAGTCTGTTGACCAGGCAAAAAGTTACATAATACTGGTTTAGCTTTTATAAAATGAAGCACAGCTTTAACACAAAAACTGTAAAATGAACAAGTCAGATCATGGTCCCGGTCAAGTTCTAGTACTACAAGGTTTCAATAGATTTATCAAATGAAAGTTAAAAAACATTTTGTAGAAGCTTTAACACTTCGTCATAAACAATGGTAAGTTATCTAGACAATGTATGGAGCTACGGGAGGGACACAAAAGATGCAATTCATGAAACAATGAAAAAAAATGAACACGCTGTCTAGTAGTGTGCTAGTGCTAACCTTTTAATATTAGATGTTCTTCCAAAAGCAGATATCTAACGCCATTCCACTTTGTGCTATAACAGTTATATGGTAAGTCATTTGAAGTGGATAACATGATGCTTTAAGCAAACATGAACTCTATTCAGAGTACAATTTAATAAGACATTAAAGAACTGTTCTCAGTTTATTTGGGTTGCATGTCCTCGTGACCAAGTAACCGTCTTCTTCACAGAAAATGATTTCTCTGGGGAAAGTTTCTAAAGGCGACATTACATTGTGTGCAAGACCAGTGCGTGTGTGTGTGGTCAGAAACTTTTTGTGCATACACCCACTACTGCAGCGTGTGAAAATGTCAGTGAGATGATGTAACCGTTTCAGTATACAAACCATGTCAAGAGGCTGAGAGGGGAAACAAAGGGGGGGGGGGGGGGAGAAATAATCATTCTGTCTGTTTCTTTCTTTCTGAAAATACTACAAAAATATCTTTGCACAGTACAATCATTTGTTTATTTCAACTATGCCTTTTGATTACATTTATCCAGCAACAAATCTAGTCTGCAGAGTAAGCACAAAGTGGAAGAATGCAACGATAAATGCAGTGCAGCAGCAGTTGTGGGGGGTGGGGGGGTGGGGGGGTGGGTGGCACTCTGCCCTCTAGAGGCCAGCTGGCAGAAAGCACATCAAGCAGCGCAAACAAATAGTTAAAACCTACTGACAAGCCCCAAATTGCTGGGGAAAAAAAGAAAACACTCAGCAAGATTTGATGGCATACCACATGAACGCTGGCTAGAGCTGGACTCTGGCTCACCAACACTTTTGCAGAAAGTTGGACTGAAATCACGCTGTTTGTCCAAAGCTGTTAAAATTATGATTAATGGAATAAACTTACTTTTCTCCTCATATATTCGTTCATAAAATATTTATTTATTGGTAAATCGATTTTAAACTTTTACAATTCACAGATAAAGTAACATTTAAATAGTTTAGATCCACTTATAAAAGCACAGGGTGCAGATGCATACAGGATAGGAACTGATCTGATGTTCAGCGTCAGATTAAGCATTTTGAATATCAAGTCAATTCCACAACACTTCTGTAAATGGACATGTCTATTATCATCATGTGCAGTGAGATCATCAAGTTACCTGCCCGACTGGTTATCTATCTGGTTATCAGTCATTCTAGACAATTACAATGCCAAAGATAAGAGAGGAAAAGTGCTTTAAGTGCTTTAAGTTGTAAGTACGGATATTTGTTGGGATAGTACGAGGCTCTGAGGCCCTAAACAAAGATGCAGAGAGGCTGAGGCAGCAGATTAAGACTGAGAGAGAGAGAGAGAGAGAGAGAGAGAGAGAGAGAGAGAGAGAGAGAGAGAGAGAGAGAGAGAGAGAGAGAGAGAGAGAGAGAGAGAGAGAGAGATGACTGATGAGGCAAAGATAGCCATCACTTGGCCTGAGCACCACAATGGTCAGTGAAGGCAGCTGCGGTTTGCTGGGGCCAGGTCTGTGGTGCTGTTGAGTTAGAACAATACCCCTGTACAGGAGGCCCAGATCCCAATCAGCCCAGGAATGTGAAAGAGGAAGCTCTGGGAACAATGTGCAGCGTTCCTATGCCATACTGGGTCCCACCCGCCTCAGCCTTGTTCTGTTTCTAAGCAGGAGAAAACAGGAAAACTGGTGGGCTGGGACCCAGAAGTCAGAGTCCATTCCGCAGTCAGCTGTGGGGGGGGGGGGGGGGGCTGGACATTACACCGTCAGAACTAACCCTACTACAGCCGTGTTGCTCACTCTGAGTATGCACTTATCTGACCTACTACTCCCCTGCTGGATGTCAGTAAACAGTTTGAGGTCCATGTCAGGTAAGCTGAACTTTTAAACAACGTTGCAGTGCCCCCTGTTGGTGCAAACAGCCGCCACACCAACAAGGCTGCCTTCATGCCTTCCTGTGCAGAGTTAGTGCAAACTGAAATTTTGCAACCATTAAACTACTTTTTTTTTGGCACATATCTACATGACTGTCCTAGTGCCACTATACTGCCCTAGTTTACAAATACATATCAAAGAGGCTGTTGAGGAACAAAACCTCACTTTCACTCAGAGCTCTGCTGTAGAAGAACACACTTTTCCTTTCTGTTATGACCTTCCCACAGGCTGAGTGTGAGAAAAACACCATGCTACTTTGTCCATCTACTTGACTTTTGAGATCTGGTTCCCCACAAGTTAAGTTTGCACGTAGTCTTGCATTTGCAAACTGGAACAAGAATTGCAATGTTTAACATTCAGACGCTCAGACAAAGAGGTCAAGCTGGTTCTTCACAGTCCTGAATGACAGTTGTGAGGCAACCAACAGAAGCTGGTTGTCACTGCTGAAGAATGTAAGAATGTGACCTGACCAGACCCTTCATCAAAATCGTCCTCTCCTTGTCCTGAGCAATTAGCATCTTGAGATGACGCTAACCTCCCAGAGGCAACAGTAATATGCAGAAACAGTGTTTTAAAACATTAGAGGAAGACACCAGTACAGATGAACTTCACAATATTGACAGTTACTTGCTCAAGCAGCATGACGACAATCTTTTTACCATTACTGTTTTGAGGATGTTGACCAGCACTACAACCGCAGCGTAAAGGTTATTTTCATGGTAGAATAGTCAAAAGGTTATTTTACTGATTCATTATCGTTTAAACTGATTGCTCAGTATAAATATGAGAACAGGTTAACTTTATAATTAGCGCAATGCTAAATGCCATAAGATATTCTACCTGTGGGTTAATACATAATGAACCACCCAACGCAGTACGTTACTTGATGGTGCTGGACTTTGATGTGGTAAAAGCAAAGCCACAGCTAAGCAGCAGCTAAGCAAGTGCTTAACAAATCTATGTTTTAAATTCACCTGGATGGCAGTAAAAGGGCCAAAACATGTCACATTTCCCAGCAGTATTTAATTGCGTGCACACCCATAACCAGTCTACGATGGCATGATGTTAATAACCATGAGGCAATCTTCTTCTTGTTTTCTTTGTTTTTTTGTGGCACGCATGCTTTTTGATATGACACGCTAAATACTTCCCTCTAACAAAAGTTTTGCTCTGTGTGCTAAGAGGGAAGTTAAATACAGAAAGCTTGTTCATCAGATGTTAAATTGTATCATCTGATTGGTACAATGATTACTTGTTCTCTTATTTGCTTTCTCACATTCACTCATAATGTTTATCCATTTCACATGACAGTTGTTGATTCGCTGCGAGGATATAGAACCAAACCTGCAGCCTCTGCTTCACCGTTTTGATATTCTAAAAATATACAAGTTAAGTCGTGCCTGGAGAGGGGAACTTTTTGCTTATATGGAGATGCTTTATAACTGCACACAAAGTAGAATGAGGCGCTCTTCAACTTTTGACTGCAGCATGGACAACTTTTATTGACAGAATACAACTGTCATACTGTGAATATGATGATTTCTCCTCCACAGTCTGTTGTGTCTCATTCCACAGCACGATATTCAGTCTCATAAATTGTAATAATAGTGGCAAACCTCTGCTCAGACATTATACTGTAAAGCTTGTTGTTTTTTTGTGTTAGATTCAGCTTTTCTGTCCACCTGAGGATCAAAATTCTCTGGTTTGTTGTCTGTGGAATCAGGGAGAAACTCAGCAGCTGAAGTTCGTGTGTCAGGCTGCAGTTGTATCGTAGCTCCGGTGGTCGCTTCCTCCTCCACAGTCTGTTGTGTCTGCCACAGCATAATATTCAGCCTTGTATCGTGAAACTAGTTTTCTACCAAATATGCTGATATTTTAGCGTCTGGTTTTCCCTGTCGTTAGAATAACACGGTAGACGGAGTGTTTTGGGAGACCTCCGTTTTACCGTCCTTGAAGGCATCACTACAGAAAATGAGGAAACATAGTTTGAAGTCTAAGATATCCAAAGTCCAGCAGATGACGCATTCTGTGTCACTCAGTGGACTTTTGCAGCAGGATGAAGAGGGATATTTTATTACAAGGAAACGAAAGAAGAAAGTTTAACGTCATTCGCATATAATTCTACCCACATTAAAACCATAGGAATCAACTTGAAAAAAAGGTGAAGTCGTCCTTTAAGTTTTCTGAGCCTAAGGAGAAAAAAAAGGGCACCTAAAAATACTCAAAACTCTTCTTTGCTACTTTCAGAATTCAGCAAAAACAAAGAGATTAATCCAACACCCTGCTCATTCCCACACTACTTAGCCTGCAGTTCCTGTAAAAGCTAAACCACACCACACTACCCACTTAACCCGTGTCACGTACCTTAAGGCCATAGAGCAGGGGCTGACAGCTGAGAGGAAAAGGGGAGTCCACAATCTCACTGCACAAGAATCTGAAACAAAAAGCACATAAACCACATCTTAAAAAAAAAAAAAAACTCTCTCTCTCACACACACACACTGGATACAAACCAATTCTGTCGTTTATCACGGCTACAAAATGTCCTCCTTTAACCTCAACTTTAATGCAGATCCAATTACCCTTTGACTTGTCTGAAAACCATTAATATAAAATCAGCAGCCATGATATTACATCATTAAATACTTATATCTTAGAATGTTCTTGTTGAAATAGAAAGTAACACTTTCGAATAATAGCTTCTATGCTTTATTTCAGTCACAAACATTCTATAAATACTACATTTCCATGTATAGTTGAAGAAAAGTTTGCGACGACACTGAACGTCATCGTGTGCAGCCATGAGGGACGGTGGAAAAGGTGTAGTGCTGCTGGTGCGGTCATGGTCACAGCAAAGTGATAGGTCGACCTACTGTTGGCTTCAGCATGGTTTGCTCTGTACTGGGACAGGATTAAAACCTCCTCCTGAGCAGAGTAATAATCTGAAGATTACCCACTACATCCAAGAGGCAGTTACATAAGCGATCCGAGCCTCCAAAACTGTACTTTCCTGCCAGTTTATCATTATAGTGGCTGAAAAAGACTCCTTTTATAGTCAGGTAATCTCATATTTAGTCATACAATCATTGTTACAGTCTCTAGTCTCTCACTGCGTAATGAAGCATATTCATAACTTTTTCTCGAAAGTAAAAAAAAACAAGGGCACCGTGCATTAACGTAATCCAGTGACGGCACACTGATATCAATAAGGAAACTAAAAAAGAGCTTTGCTTCGAATCATTATCAAACTGCAGTCAAACAAAGGAAGGAAGAACAAGCCACTGAGTCACATAGCACCCAGACAGAGAAGTTGAGGTGTGTGAGAACTTCCACCCTAGTACTGTGGAAAGATGGTGAGAACAGGTCAGTGTAGATAGAGTCAAAACAAAACAAAAAGCGTGACAGCAGAGAAGTAATGTCACAGCGTCATACCATATCCCACTACCACGAACGCAGCAAAATAACAGAGAATTCTCAGATGCAATCATTTGCTTCTCACGCTGACAGACCTGTGAATAATACATCTGACTTCCTGTTCCAACTCAGCGACTCCAAAAAACAAAAACAGAAAAAAAAAAAAAAAGTGCGACCACAGAAAAAGAGTAAGCCAAACTCTGTGTACGTCCTGAATGCTGTAACAAACGCAGACACAGACAATGCTCCTGCTCTATATTTAAAAACTCAAAACACATGCATTTCTCTGATAATGCTGAGAAACATCTCATATCTTAACATAGCTCACTCATTCTTTTACCAAATCAGCACATTTCCGGCTCTGTGAGGGTTTATGGCGTTTAAACATTGTTCGTTTTGATGCAACTGGAACACACAGGGAGAGCTGAAAGGTCACGGGAGGAGAAATGATCTGATCAATGGTTAACTTGACTTCATCTAATATTACCCTGCAATATTAGCTGCAAGGATGCTGCAAATAAGGGGGGCTGATCGCCCATCCAGGAAATAGGAGATAACTCTGACAAAGACGAGATTGTCCCGTCTCATTTTGTTGTGTTCTCTTCTCCTCCCTGTTACGTATCAACTTGCAGTAGCCTGCAACATTTCTCTACAGTTTCCTTTAAGTTCAGCCTTATATGTGAGTCACAGTTGCACGACGGCCGTAAACATTTAGACAACAAACTCAAGAATGTCGAATGCAATGTATCTACTGTGTGCTGTAAAAACTTTGGTACAGCGCATAGCCAGTAAAAAAAGGCAGTTCGCTACAGTAAATTGGACGAAGCCTATATCTGGCTCCCACCAACGCTAAATGACAGGCCTGGCCCTGTCGTAATCACTACCTCTTGAGCGGAAACATTACTAGCTTCTTCCGACTGGGAAGGGAAGTCGCAAATGTGAAATCTTTTTCCATGTTTTAACAGATATTCCTCTGATCTTTATCTTGCTCTGGATGACATGTATAGTCAGAAAATATGAGACATTAATGGTACAGTCGATGGATCTACACATGGAGGAAAAAAAAAAAAAACACTTGCAACCCAGCTAGGGCTGTCTTGAGGGCAAAGACAGGGTGGTTTCTTTGGCGAAGGCAGACCCAAACATCAATTATGCTCCAAACCCTCTCTCCCAAAGCCAAGGATAATCTTCCTCAGCAGGACTCAATTATAGGTTATTTCTAGCTAGACTCATTCTTATTGTGTGCTACATCATGCCAAGTCTCTCAATGCAATAAATGAAAAAAAAAAAAAAAAAAACCTAACCCAGGAACTCAAGTAAGTAATGTTGTGCTTTAATCTGTAATGCACTGCGATGAGGAAAAGACCTTTAGACAGAGGTTAGGTCTGTGAAGGTCAGAGAGACTGGCGAATTCTCAAAATAATACACACCACCGCCGTTCATTACCTTTAAAGGGAGAAAACACACAAAATCTATTTAAAAACTCTTTTTTGTCAACCACTGACTTATGTAGGCTAATCTCCAGTACAAAGTAACCTCATTTACTTCACTTTTGTTTCCAACCATTTTAGAACAACATCATCATTTTCAAACAGCGGATCCTTCAATCATTTATCAACTCGTTGAATATTCTTATCTTCACTGTTTCACAGGAAGTCTTCACTGTAACGTGCATGCAGAATTAAAAAAGGTGCAGAGGAACATGCTGTTCAATCTAAAATGCTCTACAGGTACAATATGTATTGCGTTCAATGCAGTGCAGCACAATTTGACCATGGAGACAGGTGCAAGCACACAAAGGAACTGGATGGGAATAATATTCAATTGAACAGCAAGGTTTTAAACCATATTCATGTGCAATTCCTTAACATGTTATTTTGTTCAGTTGTCCAGTTAATAATTTAGCCATGTCCAAATACAAACACACACACACAAACACACCTGGATCCAACTGGTCAGTCTAGGTCTAGATAAGAGGTCATCTACTAAAACCTAGCAAAATACGTGAACATTGGTATTATATGACATGGAAACATCACATGGTTTTGGAAAAGGTCCATGTGGATTTCCTATAGGCGCCGACTATATGTGACCAGTTGATCTGCCAAGAGGTTAAAAGGACGTAGAAGCAGGTGCTGAAGGAAATTCACCAGCCAAGATATTAGTGCAGTCGCCAGTTCCGAGCCCATGTAAACAGAGGGACACCTTATGTTTACTTTCTGCAGATGACAACATGACAGTCAGTAGAACAAAAATGTAAGTTAAGAACAGGAGAACAGTTTCAAATAAAAAAAATGTAAAAAACGAGTTGGAAAAAAAAAGCTGCCAGTATGCTGACAGCTGATAGTAGGACATCCAAAAATTTTGACTGTGTAGTAATTCATCACTACTGTTCAAATCCTCTTAAAACAGACCTCAAAGCAGTCAGCGTTGATTGATAGCATTGTTACATGAAAATTTTAAGAAACTGAGTTGTTATTTCTGTATTTCATAATATTTTTTTGTAGTCACAACTGAACTGCTGAGTTAACAGTTAATCCTTGCAGGGGGCAGCTTAGTGAGGGGCCACTGTGGGGGCGTTTTACAGAGTTTGGTTTTTCATCCCCATACTCTTCAGTGCTATTAATGTCTTACCAGATTTAACCAAACACACTAATTCACTGGACTTATGCCCCAGATAACCACAGATAGATGACTCTCTTCAATCTACGGGGATTCCCTCTAGTTTGTGCGTGTAGAAGAGAATAAACTACACATCTGTACTGCCATCGAAAGCTTATCCTGATAGGGATGAGGGGGAAGGGGTCAGCCAGTTGCGCAGACTGATGGTCTATCAGGGTCGGGCCTAGCACAGCTTTGCAAAGTCTTTTGTATAAAATGTTTAAGTGTGTCACTACATATCAGTTTCACATCAGCAGCACTGCAGTAGCCGACTGAAACTACACTGCAGCAAAATAAAAACAGAAGATAAACGTATGTGAAATTAGTGTCACCTTCTTTCTGACAGTACCGCATGAATACACAGGTGTATCTGCTGAACTGGTGTAACCTCTTTTTTTTTTGTTCCCCCAGTAAATCTGCAAAACAAAGTTGTCATTGCTGAGCGTAGTCCACCCTCATGTGGGCCCATGAGCGAAGACAAACTGACTTTTCTTCTGTCACCGAGCCTTTCTCTGAAATAGTTTAGCCATCTCCACCTCCAGCAGACTGACCAGATTCCTCTCTGTCTGTATCCCAGTGTTACTGCTCAAGTCTCTACAGAAAACAAATGCTTCATTGTATGACTGATACACTCTGAACGGGGAGAATGAAGTCCTCCAAGGAATGTTGGATGCAAGGCTGACAGTTCTCTCACTGTTGTGCCAAAGCATAAGAAACTACCATGCTTGGGCATGTTATGGCTTAGTGCCTTCAAACACACCATTTTTTTATTAAGTGTGACCTCTCACATATATAAAAAGTTCTATATTTAAGCAGAAAACCGCTGCGTTATTCAACTGTTATATGTCCCAGATAAATACAGTGCATTCAAAAACACTAAGCTTACTGACTTCTGCGTGTGTGCATGGTTATTTTGACATTGCGGATAAACTCACACTTGACAATTTTGTTAATTGATTTGTTGTCTGACGCATATAGTTTTACGAAAAAGACAAAAAAATAAGTCCAAAAAAGGAGAACTAGCACTAGACATGTTAAGACTTGCAAATAGCATCTACTAAAGGTAACGTTCACGGTAGCTTTTAGTTAGCAACTAGCCTAGTGTTGATGCTGTACCGAGCAAACTGCTAATGTTGAGGAAGAGGCCAGTTGTCAACTATAAGTTATCGTTCAGCATGCTAAGATGAGAGCAATGTTAACTGTCTGGCAACGATAAAACTGATGACAAACGGAAGCTGAACGGTTTAACTTGCAAGGTAGCTAGGCGATTAACTCACACTACCAGAGGAGCCAAACTCCTTCTTTAGCATGCTACGGCAGCCAATTTTGGTACCACAGTTGGAAAGCTAACGTTAACCCCAACCAGAAAGTAAATCACGGAACTTGACCTAAGCCAACGTTAACTTACATTAGGTAGCAACCGCCGTGTCCGCAATGACATAAATATTCGTTAAACTGACGTTACTCACAACTTTTTTGTCTCCTCTCCCTTTAGTTGAGCTAGTAGGTAGCTAGCTTGCAGACGTTCTTCTCATTTGCCGAACAAGCTTCAGCGTCCTGGCCCTCCTCCATGGGAAGGATTTGCGTAGTGGTGTGATTTTTTTTTCTCGGTCTGTTTCGTGTTGGGGAGAGCTCCACTGTCAGAGCAGACGGCAGCTTGCTTGTCCCGCCCTCCTCGCTAAGGATTGGCTGTTGTGGTGTACGCCTACATAAAATATAGCTTTCTATTTCACCAAATACGTGGCAATCCCGAAAAATCGACCTGTTGATTGGATGACGTCTTTGGATCCACTTTTTTTATTTACCGGCGTACACCGAAACTTACACAGGTAGGCGGGTACGTCAGGGCCGCACGCTGCAGTTAAACACTGAGTATAGACACTTTAAAATACACCAGCATGTCTTGTATGTGGGCTACATCTCATATAGCTCAAATGACTGTTATTAATGAGGTGATAATTATTTGACGTCGACGTGGAAGCACCAAACTGTTAACACTACTAAAAGATGGTGAAAAACTCTTAAAGGCCCACTCCACTCAAAAATGTGTTTCGCTTTTTGTTGCTTCAGTCGGATGTTTGAGCTTCACTGCATGCAGAATGATGTATGTGCAGAGTTTGTTTCTCACATTCATCTGCTGAAAATGGAAAGTTTATCTGTGCTTAATGAAAATCTGATTTTAAGAGGTGGATTTGTGACATCACAAATAGTTTGGAAGCCAATACTTGAAGCCTCCAGTGCACAAACACTGACAATGGACTTTCAGCGAAGTAGGAGACAATTTGTGTCCAACAGTTAAACTTAAGAAGTGAAATACATTTGCAATTTATGAGTGACGTAACCATGTCATGAAATATAATGTATAACATGATTAGGCTACAACTGTATACACTGTGTTATCAATCATTAAAATTCAAATAAACAAATAATAATAGGTAAAATGAACTTCAGAACAAGAACTTACAAACAAGAATTGTGATTTTGCTGTTAAAAATATAAAGCTAAGGAAAAGATAACTTACAATAACGTAGAAAGATAGATACAGACATAGAATGTATTTAAATGTATTTAAAGATGTGTAATGTGACCTTGTCTCTATGTTTGTTATACTGTCTGCCTTGCTTTCTCTTTTGTGTAAGAATCATGTGCAATGTGTCTTCATGTTTTGGTGACCCCAAGACAATTTTCCATCCTGGTGGACAATAAATATATAGGTATGGGTAGTTGACAAATATGCAATGTTTTTGGTAAAACACCATTTCTGAAGAAACAAATACATATGTTTATGTAGTGTGAAATCTAATATTTGAGAAAATATAAGGGGTTACTTACTTTGTCAATTGTTTCAGTTTGTTTTTTTCCACTGAACTGCACTGTGAAGGTGTCCTATGGTGTGACCTATTAAGAAATCTTATCACTTATTTTCATATACTGTCATTTATTTAACATGAAATTATGAATAACATTTCCCCATGACTTGTTGGATTTTTTCAATAAATATGAGTCAAACTTTGCTGTCAGCCTTTCAAAACTGTTGAAAATTATACTAATTCAAGATTTCAATGGTTATATCTTCCCTAAAGCAATACTCAACTGTTTTTAAAGATATTTGAGGTAAAAACAAGTTTTTGGTTGTGTCATAAGACAGAAATGGCAGTTATTGCATTAAAGAGAAAACTAGAGGTAATACATTAAAGTCTTTTTTATTCAACTTTGAAAATGTTAAAGAAGAAAGAAAGTTTAATTTTGATGCAAACAATATCAACCTTGTTTTTTTTTTTTAAACAAAACCAAACAAAAACAAAATGAACTGTGAATCCTTGAGAAAGCAAATATTTTTGAGACATAAACACCACTAAATCTTTCCTATTCGTATAATTTGTGTTAAAGAAGAAAGAACATTTAATTTTGATACAAACAATATCAACCATGTTTTTTTAATAAAAAGAAAAAAGTTTTCATCAACAACAGTGCAAATACTTTAAAGACTTGAACACCATGAATTTCATTCATATATGTATTTCATTTCAGTTTGGTAATTCAACCACTTCCTCTTCTACAAAGCTTTCTTGAGGCTGTGGAGTTGTGTTTAGAGTAGCGTGCATTTTCACTTTTTGGATTCTTTTCATTTTTTTCAAAGTTCATTCTACTTCCTGTTTGGCAGCAAGTTGATAATGACGGTTTCCACTCTCCCCTCAGCTCTTCTTCACTTTGACACCTGTTTGAAAACGTTGTTAACAACACATTACAATCCAAGTAAAAAATTTAAAAAAATAATAAAATATTCACATAGTTTCCAATGGGGGACACTGACATAGAAATTACTATGACTGTATAATTCATTACAAACATACTTATAATGTGCTCCAGTATGATAACCCTGGAGTTATAAGCACTCAAATATTCATGCATTATAAAAATTAAAAAAAAAAAACAATCATAACTCATTATGAAATGATTAGCTTGTTATCCACCAATGTTACTAACTTGAACGTAGTGTAAGCTGTGCCTAGTACAGTCAACCATGTATAGACATTCAGTCACTCAGTATCTCACTGAAACTCATCTGGAGCCTCCCTGTTACACCACAATGATAAATATGACTGATACCGAAACTATATTCGTTAAGATGTACTGATAAGTTAATTCTTTAAAGTATGTAATGGCTGCATTTTTCAAGGCAACATTTCTCTCTTCTGCGTGGATCCCTGTTAATTTTTCTCTATACTGCTGTGTCCTCTCTCTCCCTCAATTCTGTCTCAAAAAAGACTGAAGTACCACGTTTTACACTTATTTCCATTACACTTTATAACAGTACAAATTTTCTGTAAAACAGATGACAATAATATAAGTAATGTATGAGTTGCCTTTAAAAGCACTGAAAATGGTCAAAAAGTACAAAAAGTAGTTAAATCTTATATATTTATTTAAAATGCTTCTTAAACAGACCTTGTGTGTCCTCTTGTGTAACATATGTGTCCTCCACTATGACTGTAAGTGTCACACTGGCGAACATTTTGGTCACATCAAAGGATGTTTCAGCCTTTTGTGTCAGTTAATGATCTGTTCCTAGCTAACCTGTCATTAGCAGTTAGCAAGACACATTTGCATAATTTTCCATAGTTAAGTAGTTTAACATACAGTTTTTAATTAAAAATTATAATTTATAAGTGTCACACCGAAGCATAACAAAATGTAACACTTATATAGTGGTTTCTAAAAAAAAAAAAAAAGTTCAATATTTGAACAATTCCAGGACAAATATTTATCATCATTTGTCATGGGTTTCACAGGGGGTAGTAGTGACCTTCAATGGGGTCCTTCAACTGAATAAAGTTGTCAGTGGAATTGCCTGATTTAAAAATCAGGATATGGTGCCACACCAGAGGACATGGTTTTCAGTGACAAAATGTATGAAACTTTTAGAAATATATGTATGAAAAAATGATTGCCATTTACTAAAATAGTCACTGGTAAAATTATGCCTGAGGTATTTATCAACATTTTGATACTTTTCTTTTAAATCTATAAAAGTTGCAATTTATTGAACCATGCTTGAGACAGTCACACCATATAACCGTTTCATTCAAGCATCACTCACTGTACTGGGGTCATGAATTTGGAAAAACTAAATAGGATTCAGCCATAATTAATGTTATTAATTGAACCTATGCTTTTCCTGCTTTAACATGAAAATGGTCAGTTCGCTGACCTCTGCTCGATCCCTACATACCAGCACTAGCTGAAATGATTCAAAGCAACCTCCCTTGTGGCATGACACTCTGATACCTGTATGGAATGACTATGGTCCCATGCAATTGCAAAACTAATACATTGAGTAAATGAACAGGTGTGCTTAAGTTTGCACAATTATAGGCTGCAAATTAATCAGTGTGCTCCAGTCCCTTCTGTTCTCTGGAAGTGTGCCATTGGTTTTGCCAAAGGAGAAATATTTAAAGTAAATTCTCAATGTGAATTCCACATTTTTTAAATGTATCTCATTAAAATCTATCAGTTGGTATTGAAGAATTTATGACTATATCTGTCATATCTGTCTGTACTGGAGTCACTCAGGACTCTGAAAAAAACAGTCAGACTGCTCATTCAGAGCACTGGTGCTAGAGTTTCTACAATACTCCAGTTCTCAGATCACTGTCTTGACCATCTATGTCAAAGGATTGATTTTAAAAATACTTTTGTGGTTTATAAACATCAGAATAAATCTTTTATGTATCTCTTCTATGTAGATATATTCTCTTTTTGCCTGTCACATTGAAAGATATCATTAAGTAGGCCACAGAAAGTGACCATAATCAAGCATACAGTATTAAAAATAAATAAATGTATTGCTGTCATGTCATAATGTTTAAGCAGAGCACATCAAATACAAACATGAACACTGAAGTTTCCATTACCCAAACAGCTGAAACGCTGCAAAGACCTTCTCCTGAAATACCTGTCCCTATAGAGATGGTGATCTTGGTTAAACAGGAGAAACCTGTAGTCACTGTATGTGGCAGCATAATGTCATTTGTACATAAAAAGATTAAATCTGTGTCCAATGCACAGTACTTTTATTTTGTTTCTTTACTGAAGAAGCAAACAGGAAGATAGGTGGAATGACTGTAATTATTAAATAAAGTGCACTGGTGGTAACATGCACGTTCCAAAGTGTGCATGTTACCACCTCCTCCTTCATTCATAGTTGAGTCTCTATTTGCTGATTCTTTGAAATGTCCTAGGTCATCTTTTCTGTTTTCTGCTGTTTTGTGAAAGTATACTGCAACTAATTATTAAACCAAGTGATTTTAGACTGTCTATCCCTTTATTGCATTTCCTGCAAGAGACTTTGTACACATAAAACTGTTAAATACAATTGAAAAGACAGCAGCTCCCTCTAGGGGCAATTTTGTGCATGCTTCCTCCTGATAATCAACATCAACTATCAACAATGTCACACAATGAAGTACAGTTTATCAGAATACTTTCAAAACATTATATGCAGTATTTATTACATTTAAGAAACAGAAAAGCTGCAACTGATCCTTGCTGAAAAAGTCCCTCAGTGTTTCCGATGAGGCTGAAAATGAAAAGGAATACATAAACAGTGCATTTTAACATGTCAGTTTACAAAAGTCACTGGACAACAAACTACACTGGAAGTGGGAATGCACACATCAACATGGTTATTATTATAGGTTAACAGTCAATGACTGGAGTTGTTTATTTCCACTAATAAAAAGGCAATGATATCAGAGCAACAGCTTCCCTGATAGTAACACAGATTAACTGTCTCACACAAAGACATGACAACAGAATTCTGCAGTTAAGGAGCAGCATTAATTTCACTATTGACTATTAATTGAAGAGCTCATATTTACAAACTATTCTTGTTTTCTTGTGTATTGAAGCATAAATTTGGAAGAATTCCCTTGCATCATAAAAGCATCGTCCAAAGGAGGCGTCTTTTCATTGGCAAAGCACGCTCAGCCAACCTGTATAAATTTGAACTGAACCAATAGAGAAAAGAAATTACCATGACCTCATTACACACCACACATAAATAAAGGCAATTATACAGCTGGTTTTGAGAATGTAAAAATATATCATATTTAATGAGGTGATAGTATGTTTTGTGAGGAAAATTGTAATGTGCACCATACCAGTAACTGTCAGATAAATGAAGTGAAGTGGAAAGTAAATATATTTCCCTCTGAAATATAGTGGAGTATAAGTATAAAGTAGCATTAAATGAAAATATCAAGTCTCACAAAATTGTACTTGTAGTCAGCACTACTGCTAGTGATAATGCTACTGCAAAAGCAAACATTAGCTCTACTCCTGTGGGCACCAACAGGTGTAGTAGATTCTATTAATCATAAACCTGAGAGAAACCTGGCAGACTGTCATGCTGCCATGTTAATGAACAGTCCCTGAAATGGTCTGCCAGCACATGCATGCAGGTGGCTCAGCCCCATCTTGAAGGTAACATGAATGTACTAAAAAATGGTGGCATCCAGGTTGTCTTGTCTATATGCTGGTCAAGTTGTGTCATCTCAAAAAAAACAGTAGGCCTGCTATTCTGAAGAAGTGGAGCATTTACTATAAAGAGGCCATATAATTAACCTTAGCCTTACTGATATTAAAAACACTTTAGGGTTGAGTATATCCATTCGTTTTGATTCACAACTAGGACTTTCAGTCACCTGACAAGCAGTGCTCCACCATACTACATTTGACAGAGTAACTGAGGCATTATTTGTGTGGCAAGCCCTCTGCAAACACCCCTTGGAGAACAGAGAAGATAAGCGCTCGCGGCTGTGGCAGTAAAGTCTTCTCACGACAACACCATCGTAAAACGAGAACTAGCACAAACCTCGACCTGGGTGGTTGACATTAAACGAACCCAAACAGCAGCTTCCCACCTACCGGGAGGTCGACTTATGACTCAATTGACCAATCAGTTTCCATCGTGGGCAGGTTTTCAAGCTTGCACGAGGAAATTCTGGTGATTGACGTCCTTATAAAAACCTCGACACCAATGAATCGCAGAGGTAGGACAGCCTGTTTGGGAACTCTGACTAATCACATTTGTGCACAGGAGGGGTCTATTTCTTTTTGTGCCTTGTCGTGAAATGACAGACTAAAGAGCCAATTAACAGAGAGAAAGGCGGAGCCCAAGTAGGCTCACGTCCAATCATTTTCCGTGGGCGTAGTTTACGCGCACAGGGCCCGCCTATTGGCCGGTCTGCGGACTTCCCACAGACAGTTGTATGTTTCATAAAAATGCACTCTGATGCGGCAAGTAAGTAGTAACGTTATACGGGCTTTTTCTCGGTCAAATTACGACCGTTCACGGATGATGCCGGACAGAAGCAGGTGGACGCGTTGTGATAGCACGTCTCCTTACACCCCGTGGCTCTGTAGGATTTGATGAGGACGCATGAATTCCGTGCTATTTGCTGGTCTCTTTGTATTTGCCAGTGCTGTCTTTAGCGACAACAAAGGAAGGATAGCTAGTGAAATTTCAGTTGCATTGGACATACAGCAGGCTACTTTTGACACGGCAGTATTCCTGAAGTTATTTTTTTGTGTAGCATTAGCGGTGCTTAGTTGAATGCAGCCGACGTTAGTTAAATTCAGAAGGTTTTCGATGGTAATCTGGCTGCGTTGTGATCTTTATAGTCATCGTTACTGAGGATGCACTATGCGTTTCTACTCAAACTTGGGATCAACGCAATGCCTTTGTAAATCGGTCAATTTTCTGGTCAACTGCGGACTATTACAGAGAATGAAAATTGTGACGCAGTTTGTGTAAAACATCTTTCTTTGGCTGCTGCAGCAGTGCTGTCGGGCTCTGCGGCACCTACATCAGCTGCTGCAAAACGTCTGCGCAATGCTTATGTGCAAGTAGGCATATAATGTTAGATTTTTTAATTTTTTTTTTAAAAAAGGCAATGTAAAATGTATTCAGTCAGTTGGGGTAAATGTTGGGGGGTAGAGGGGTCTGAGAGGAATAGTTGTTTTGTTGAGGCTTGGGAATTGTAGTTCATTATCCCAACCACATCTGACGTTTCAATGGCCTCTTGGAAGGAAATGGACTACAACGCCCATACGCCCAACTCTCTAGATACTTTGTAAACTCTGTGCAAGTTGCGCGTCTGCACTGCTATTTTAGGTATGCAGCTAGTGCTATCTGCTCGGCTGTGTGTTGGTTTGTCTGGTTTTGGCCTCTGGATATCAATTAATAGCAACGATATTTAATGACAGCTTTTGAACGCGAACGAATAGATGACATTTGACGACAAGGTAGCATGCACGATCCAGTATTTTCGAGTTTGCATGTCTGTCGAGGAATGCTGAGAGTCACTCCCTCATTCGTGTGAGATATTTTTCTGTCGTGTTCCAAAACATAAGTGGAAATCGCACGAAAGTGACCAGAGCACTGTAGAGTTTCTAATTTATTTTACGGAGAAACTTGGAGTTCATACCACAGGTTTTTGTTGGCGATATAATGATGTCACCTTCTTGTACCCTTGTACTTACAGCCGGCTTATAAGTTTGACTAGCAGCAGAAGGTTGTATGTTGAGCTTTAGGTTGAATTTTTGATGCCATTTTTATTTTTTGTGGAAATAGATTTTCAGCTGAATTCCCACTTGACTACACTGGCCAGCATCCATAAGATCCACCACACCTTGCACAGGCTGGTAAATACATATTGGCAGCTTGTGTGTTTTATTAGTTTTGTGTGTGTTTGTGTGAATGTGCACAGTGTTCATATCTGTTTTGGTCACAAACGTGGTGTTTCTTTGTATCTGTGTTGACAGAACCTGACAGAAGACGTTGGACAGGATAGCCACCCCTCAGGTAATAATTGCAGCTGGTTTTTGTCTTTTGGGGGCGACTTGAAACACTTACTTGTTACTACTGTTGAACCATCATGTTTAAAACTACCACCAAGTCTCAGTGTCTTTCTCCCAATTTGAAACAGACAAAACCATCAACTATGAATTGTTTATAATTACTCACCTTTCACTCTGTCTCCCACTTCCTTCCTCAGCTTGTTGCTCTAGAGCCATGCCTCCAAGGAAAAAGAGGAGACCCTCCGCTGGAGATGACATGTCAGCCAAGAAAAGTCGCCAGGACAGGTGTGACATTATTGTTTTTGTGAAAGTTTTTTTTTAAAGAAATGACCATTTCAGTGGCATTGCTACGACTTATTGTCTTTTTTCAGTTATGCAGGAGGACTTAAATATTGAGATTTGTTTTTGTTTTGTTTTTTAAAAAAAGGATATGTGGATACATGTTCTTTAAAGATTGTCATGATGTTGCTGAGATGGTGACCAAAACTTTCCTCTGCAGTGTTTTCAGAAAACATGAAACGCCACAGATCCGCGAGGAGGAGACGTTTTCCAGCAAACGATGCTTGGAGTGGTTCTATGAATACGCAGGTGGGGCGTTACGTTCAGTGTCAGAAATCACACCACTCGCAACATCGTACATTCTAGCTTTATTCCCATTCAACCACAGATCAGTCCTGTAGGTTTTGTAACTCCACATTTTACATTGATGCTACGTGTAGCTTCACACTTGTCTGTCTAAAATAGGCTGTGATGACGTGGTGGGTCCAGAGGGCATGGAGAAGTTCTGTGAGGACATTGGAGTGGAACCAGAGAATGTAAGCAGCTTTTTTTTGTTTTTTTTGTTTTTGCATTTTTGAATGTGAAGACAAGTCTGATCGCAGCTGTATGGTCTCAGTTGGTTAATTTATCGCTTCATTATGTGACTGCTGATATTTTCTGGCTGCTGGTCAGACTATGCAAGCAGTTATAAGACACCATATTGGCTGTGGTGAGGTGGTGGCCATTATTCATATTTTTTTTTTATTCTCTAAAATGTACAGTTAAAATTAATAACAAATAATTGTTAGCAGCTTTAGTTTGAATTAGTCAGGTAGGCTCATCTTTTGTTTCAAAGGTTGTTGAAGTCATTTTTTTCTATATTTGATATTGAACAGACATGTCAGTCCAGCTGGACTGATAATATGAATGACATACCTTCTATTTAAGGATATGTGTAGCTATAAAGATTCTTGTTTGTGCCCAGGTGGTGATGCTGGTGCTTGCTTGGAAGCTGGATGCCCAGAGTATGGGATATTTCACTCTTCAAGAGTGGCTGAGAGGCATGGGCTCGCTGCAGTACGTCAGTTACCTACTTTTTTGTCTTTTAGCACATTGTTCTCAACATATCTTGTTCCCTTGCTGTGTTTTCTCTGTCTCGGCCATGTTTTTCAAGCATGCCCTTCATTCTCAGTAGAGCAGGTGGTAAATTACAAAGCATGTCTAAGACACTTTTCTGCTGTCGTCAGGTGCGACTCCACAGAGAGGCTGAGGAACTCGCTCGACTACCTGAGATCTGTCCTAAACGACAGCACCAGTTTTAAGCTCATTTACAGATACGCCTTTGATTTTGCTCGGGTGAGTCAAGCAAATTTTGTCTGCAAAGATGCCTCACACAGCCCTCCCAAAACAAATTCATTCACATTCAGTTCAGTAGTAATGCAAACATACTTGTTTGCTAAGTATGTCTGATTGAAATTCATGTAAGGTCAAGCCAGCACTCGGACCAACCTTGATGTTTTGAAAAGGTCGAGATCATTTTACAGTTTGACTTGGAGTGTGAAAGCACTTATCAAGTGTGTAGCCTGTTTACATAGCTGAACTTTTCACACATGTAAACATTAAACCACAATTTAAATAATGTCTCTGAATTAGCAAATGAAAATACTTATAGTGAGTAATAAGAAGATGCAGTGGTGATAACAATATTGTGTTTTATTATCAGTGGATTAAGTAATTGAGCTTGTTTTGTGTATTAGGCAAATGTTGCTGATAGTCATGTTATTAGGCTATCCCTCTTTTTAAAATGTGGTTGACATTTTGCATCGATTTCACAAAGCCCTGGGTGTTTTGATTGGACAGGAAAAGGATCAGAGGAGTTTGGACTTGAACACAGCCAAGTGTATGCTGGGGCTTCTTTTGGGAAAGACGTGGCCTCTCTTTCCTGTGTTTAACCAGTTTCTAGAGGTAAGGGCCATGTTCAGAAATTGCTTCTACAAAAGTGTGCAAAATCAAGGATGTCTCATATAGAGATTATGTATTAGATTGTTTCAGTTGCACTTTTGTAACTACTGTAAAAGGTTGTGGTGCTGTATTCATGTAAGGCATCCTGGTATTATTCCTCAGCAATCCAAGTACAAAGTCATCAACAAAGACCAATGGTGCAATGTTTTAGAGTTCAGCAGGACAATCAACCTGGACCTCAGTAACTATGATGAGGATGGTGCCTGTGAGTGAACATTTAACTACACATAAATGTGATGACAGAGCTTCACAAATTACAGTGTTTTACAATGTTATCTTCTGTCTTGTCCTTTTTATCAGGGCCAGTTTTGTTGGACGAGTTTGTGGAATGGTACAAGGAAAGACAGATGTCATAGCTGCAGAAGCAAAATGGAAAATGAAAAAAAAAAAATACAACTGTGACAACAACGGCTATGAGAATCAACAACCAATAAGTAAACAATACAAAAATGGTGAGACAGTGACAGGGGGTGCTTCCCGGTAAAGGAGGGGTTCGGGCTGTGGGTGGGCTAGGGTGGGGGC
Organism: Euthynnus affinis; assembly: GCA_029490765.1. Lineage (NCBI taxonomy): Eukaryota > Metazoa > Chordata > Actinopteri > Scombriformes > Scombridae > Euthynnus > Euthynnus affinis. Next base: position 9,768,702 of record CM055848.1, read on the forward strand.
GCTGGGTTTGCTGCCTGGGTGCGTGCTGCCCAGAGCGCAGAGGCGGAGGGCTGTCATTGTGGAGTTATGTTCCCTACCGAAGTTGCATAGTGGGCTAGCTTGCAGCAATCCCCAGTGGCATTGCTCTCTCTCACTGTGACATGTCATATTGCTGTCTGTGTTAGGATAACATGGTATCATACATGGATGATGAAAGCAAAATGGTATTGTGTGGGAGAACCACTCCTCACCCCTCTTCAGCACAGAGAAACCAACGGAAGTGACCATTCATGCGTTGTGTCTGAGTCTTAAACAGGGTCACTTTGACCTGGGCACATTTAAATATTATATATCTGTGCAATGAACTTGAACTTGAGCTTTTCTGGACAGATGGCACTAATATAGTTTGTCATATTTTGAGTTAGATAGGAGTTCTTCAAGAAGCACACTGTGTCAAATGGTTGATTGCAGGTTTCCAGTGCCTGTGCTGTTTGTTTTTTTTTGTTTGTTAATTTGTGCCAGTGTTTTTTGTTTTTTTTTTCTTTTTGTTTTTTTTCTTTTTTTCCCTCCAGTTTTTGTTCCCTCCTGCTGTTTTGCTCCAGCTAATGCTAACAGTTTGCTAAACCCCTGCAAAGGCTTTAGACCTCATAACACCAAACAAATCAGCATTGCTGCTTACTAACTCTTATTACAGTACAGCGGTGAGCCACTAGTGCTCTGATCAGCATTTATTGGTCTGATGACCAATTTATGTATCTACGTTGTGTAGGTAAGAGTATTACTGTGCCTCAAAACATGGAAGTCACTTTGTGTGTGCCACACACATACCAACAAACCCAAATGTATATACACGACATGCTCATGCACACACAGACACTGAGTGGTCAGGGATTATTACAGGATGAATTCAGACTGTTTGGGCTGTGTTAGAAGATGACATAGAGCTAGTTGGTGTCCATTTTGTCTTGATATGTGGCATCTGTTTTGTCTTCCTTAGTCCACTGATAGTTTCAGGTCTCCTCTTACTAGTAGCATCTCTCCCAACACTGACAGTGTTAATATAACTACAGTGGAAGACCAGTGACCCTCTCAGGACGAGGTCCTTTAGGCTTGAGTAGAAAGCTAGGAAAGCATTGCTTTGCACCACCCATAGGATCTAATCAAAACAATGGACACTGACAGTTTGGAACTGTGTACTGATGCTATGCTGTTCTTTTCGCCTAGTATAATGTTCTTGTAACACATGTATAAATTTTTGTCTTTGGCTGTGGTGTGATGCTGAATCGTCAGAAGATTTAATATTTGCATGCATGCTCCAACAGAGCCTTTTGTGAATGGATGAGATTTTTTGAAAACATTTTTCAAACACGTTTTTGTTTTGTACAGGAATTTGTGCAAGTGTTTTGTGCTTAATTTGATATTCACGATCATGTTATCTTAATTCTGATGAAAATCATGATTGTGTCTATTAAGACCTGGAACACACCTGTAACCTCACGGTGGAACGAGAGTTCCCTCCTGCATTTACCCAATCTTACACATCCTCACACATTCTGTAAAGCTCTAGGAAGCTGCAACCAGTATACAGGTTTTTAATTTATTTATTGGAAGTGCATAACTTGTTTTGCAACTTTTGCACAGTCACATACATCTAGAATACACATTTAAATCAGCTCTCGTTTCATTGAAATCCACTACAGATGAAACTATATGAAAGCCTCTATTGTCATAATACAATACATAAACCGTTAGCATAAAATCTGAGACTAAGGTAGTTGTTGGATTGCTTACCAAATGTTGTGTACAGATAAATGTTTTAGTATTCTCCCATGACAATGCAGGAGGATGAACAGCCTTGTCCCAACTGTATATATGTATGTAAACTCTGTAAGTGTCTATATGTCTGTTTTCACTATAACCTATGTCTATATACTTAAATAAAAGGGTTTATTAACTTACAGTGTTGTATTTGGGCTCTTTAGTTAAGTTGTCCATAACAATATAAGAAGTGTCTTGCCATTGGGATTTTCATTATTTAGGTTTACTTATTACAATAAGTGAAAGCTCTGTATTTTATTGTTCAGAAATGTGGCTTCATTAAGATGTCTTAATAAGTGCATTAATAATGCACTTCCCTTAAGATTATATGATTACAATTCTGATTCACAGAAATAAGGCAAATATGAAAGATAAACATCTATTTTGCTCCACAACAGTTAATACAATAACAATACATGATTAGTATTTATATTTCATTTCCAGTTTAATACATATAAAATAGAATATAACTCAAAATATTTTTTGTAATTCACTAGCTAATTTGAGATCAAACAACAATGCCAATCATTTGCCTGTTATGTCAGTGTTTAGGATTCAGTGGCTTTTTATTAAACCTCACTAATGTTATTTGAGGACTCAAAATAGACTGCCAGGTTTTCTAATGAAAGTGAGGAAGGCTCCGCCATGCTTCTCTTCTGTTGCAGATTTGATCTGTTGCTTTCATAGTCTTGTTTTTGACTGTTCTGTGGAGACCTCCATGTAAGATCTAATGCTTCTTCTGGCAGTGGTGTTTCGGGAACAGGAGGTGGAAGCTCTTTGGGTGGGTCAAAAGCACCAATGGCATGACTCCTGTAGCTGGGAATATCATACAACAAATCTTCTGCACTTCTCTCATTTACTGAAGTCGAGGAAAGAAGTGCCTCTGGTTTTGTCTGTTTGGCCAGGGGCTTGATGTATTCTTCTGACCAGTGATGGTTAGAACCAATGTCCCCTTGTGGGATCATGTCATCACAGAGAGGAGATGTACCTATACCTATTTTTTTGTCTTCTGTGTCCCACTTTCGTCTATCTGATGACATAGCTTTTAGGGCACTGAGGCCTTTCCTTTCCCTTCTGTCTGTGGATACAACCCTCCTAATCTCATTTGTGTTGGTGGATGAGTTGTCAAGCTTGCCAAACACTCTGCTGGATGAAAGAGAAACACTACTGGAACTAAGAGATGAGTATTTATGCATTGATGTTGCATCTACTTCCCCTCTTTCTTGTTTTATTTTATCATCATCTTCACTACTGGATGAGTTAGAGGAGTCAGTTGGTGGGTGTTCTGGCTTCACAAATGGAGCCTGCTGTGGAGATGATAAGTTTACATCCAGATGCTTCCTTGGACTGGAGATGGAAAGATTGGACAGATGATAGTCAACTCCCGTCCACCTTATCTCAGGTGGCAGATCCACATCTGTGGTGTGTCTGGACTGATTGATCCTTTTCTTAACAGCAGCATCGAAGCTCACATTGGGAACTCTCCTTGGGAAAAAAGGGACATTTCTATCTCCTACACTATGGGATGAACCTTCTTGTGCAGTTACAATTTCACCCCCTATATGTCCCTGTCTTGTATTGTCTGTAGTTTGAGCATTGCCACTGGAGGGGAAAGATTCAAATGGTAGTGATGAAGATTTGACAATTGAGCGCTTATAAGTTATTACTGAGTCATCGTCTGTCTTTCCTGACAGATTTGATGTATGTCTCCTGTATGTCTGTTTTGCAGTGTCTCCTATGACCTCATTTTCACTGTCGCTGCATGAAGATGGGGAATTACTTGGCTGCGGTGATGGTGCCTTGATGTTCAGACGCCTCTTAACATGAGGGATACCCAAACTCAGGTCTGGTACACTGTGATCTTCAGTTGTAGGGAGGCTAAAGTCTTTTCTTAATCTGTCCTCAACCTCTACTGAGTTGTCAGGGCTGTCATCTTGACCCTTGAGATATGATTGTGTGGGCATGGTTCCTTGCATCAAAACTCCCTCTCTCTTTTGTATTGTTTTCCTGCTTTTACTCTCAATCCCACTTTCACTGCTGGAAGAAGTGGGGGAGTCAGGTGGAGGTGATGAGGGCAGATTTGGTGGTTCATGCATATGTGATGTGATTTCAAGATGCTTTCTGAAGCGAGAAAAACCTAGATTCATCGTGGACCACCGTGATTGAAGCTCTGGGTTTACCTCTGGTGTTGTGCTGATGTTGTCACTTGTGGTTTTGTCCCCCAAGTCATCTGTAATAACTGTATACTTCTTTAATTTGATGTTGTGGTCTGTCTTTGCTCTGTGTGAGATGTTCATCATTGGAGTTTTTGGAGACCTAATGAACTCCTTTTCTGTGGCATATGCTCCCATGCTTGGTTTAGCTTTGTGGTCACTGTCCTCATCCTCACTAGCACTTCTAGAAGAGTTTGATTTAGAATGCCGAGATCCTTGAGACGCACCATTGGATAATGAATCAGAAGGTGGTGATGGGGCTTTGATGTCCAAACGCCTCTGGATGTGAGTAATACTACCAAGATCTACAGCAGGCCACTGTGTTAGTAGATCATGACTTACAGTTTCATCCTCAATGTCACTGCTAGAAGACGAATCAGGAGGTGGTGACGGTGCTTTGATTTCTAGACGTCTTGTGATGCGTGGAATATGTTCAAGCTCAAGGATAGGCCACTGTGTTTCTGGCTCATGACTCACAGTTTGAGATACTTTGATTGGAGATCTTGCCACATATGTCTCCCCATGCCCCTGTTTCTTTATGTGGTTTGTTGTTTCATCCTCACTGTCACTAGTAGAAGATGAATCAGAAGTGTTGGATGGAGCTTTGATATCTAGATGCCTCTTGACGCGAGTAGTATGCTCAAGATCAAGGAGAGGCCACTGTGTTTCTGGATCATGACTTTCTGCTTGAAATTCTTGAAATGGAAGAGCTGCAATGTTCACATGTGCTGGTCTCTGCTTCTCTATGTAGCCTGTTGTTTTATCCTCACCTCTAGAGGATGAATCAGGAGGTGGTGATGGTGCTTTTACATCCAGACGTCTTTTGATGTGTGGAATATGCTCAAGATCAAGGGAAGGCCACTGTGTTTCTGGATCATGACTCACAGTTTGGGATACATTGATTGGAGGCCTTACCATGTGCGTCTCCCCTTGCCCCTGTTTCTTTATGTGGTTTGTTGTTTCATCCTCACTGTCACTAGTAGAAGATAAATCAGAAGTGTTTGATTGAGCTTTGATATCTAGATGTCTCTTGATGCGAGTAGTATGCTCAAGATCAAGGAGAGGCCACTGTGTTTCTGGATCATGATTTTCTGCTTGTGATTCTTGAAATGGAAGAGCTACAATGTCCACATGTGCTGGTTTCTGCTTTTCTATGTAGCCTGTTGTTTTATCCTCACTTCTAGAGGATGAATCAGGAGGTGGTGATGGTGCTTTAATATCTAGACGTCTTTTGATGTGTGGAATATGCTCAAGATCAAGGGAAGGCCACTGTGTTTCTGGATCATGACTCACAGTTTGAGATACTTTGATTGGAGATCTTGCCACATATGTCTCCCCATGCCCCTGTTTCTTTATGTGGTTTGTTGTTTCATCCTCACTGTCACTAGTAGAAGATAAATCAGAAGTGTTGGATGGAGCTTTGATATCTAGATGTCTCTTGATGCGAGTAGTATGCTCAAGATCAAGGAGAGGCCACTGTGTTTCTGGATCATGATTTTCTGCTTGTGATTCTTGAAATGGAAGAGCTACAATGTTCACATGTGCTGGTTTCTGCTTCTCTATGTAGCCTGTTGTTTTATCCTCACTTCTAGAGGATGAATCAGGAGGTGGTGATGGTGCTTTAATATCTAGACGTCTTTTGATGTGTGGAATATGCTCAAGATCAAGGGAAGGCCACTGTGTTTCTGGATCATGACTCACAGTTTGAGATACTTTGATTGGAGATCTTGCCACATATGTCTCCCCATGCCCCTGTTTCTTTATGTGGTTTGTTGTTTCATCCTCACTGTCACTAGTAGAAGATAAATCAGAAGTGTTGGATGGAGCTTTGATATCTAGATGTCTCTTGATGCGAGTAGTATGCTCAAGATCAAGGAGAGGCCACTGTGTTTCTGGATCATGACTTTCTGCTTGTGATTCTTGAAATGGAAGAGCTGCAATGTTCACATGTGCTGGTTTCTGCTTCTCTATGTAGCCTGTTGTTTTATCCTCACTTCTAGAGGATGAATCAGGAGGTGGTGATGGTGCTTTGATATCTAGACGTCTTGTGATGCGTGGAATATGCTCAAGATCAAGGGAAGGCCACTGTGTTTCTGGATCATGACTCACAGTTTGGGATACATTGATTGGAGACCTTACCATGTGTGTCTCCCCTAGCTCCTGCTTCTTTATATGGTTTGTTGTTTCATGTTCACTGTCACTACTAGAAGATGAACCAGAAGTGGGTGATGGAGCTTTGATATCTAGACGCCTCTTGATGTGAGTAGTATACTCAAGATCAAGGATAGGCCACTGTGTTTCTGGATCATGACTTTCTGCTTGTGACTCTCGAAATGGTGGAGCTACAATGTTCACATGTGCTGGTCTCTGTTTCTCTATATAGCCTGCTGTTTCATCCTCACTGTCACTGCTAGAGGATGAATCAGGAGGTGGTGATGGTGCTTTGATATCTAGATGTCTTGGGATGCGTGGAATATGTTCAAAATCAAGGGTAGGCCACTGTGTTTCTGGATCACAATTTTCTGCTTGAGTTTCTTGAAATGGGAGAGCTGCAATGTTCACCTTTGCTGGTCTCTGTGTCTCTATAGAGCCTGTTGTTTCATCCTCACTTTTAGAGGATGAATCAGGAGGTGGTGATGGTGCTTTGATATCTAGACGTCTTGTGATGCGTGGAATATGTTCAAGCTCAAGGATAGGCCACTGTGTTTCTGGATCATGACTCACAGTTTGGGATACATTGATTGGAAGCCTTTCCATGTGCATCTCTTGCACCTCAGGTTCAGTGTAGTTCCTTACTATATCCTCCTCTTCCTCTTGGTCTGAGTTCACAGTGTAGTGTGAAGGCCCATCGTCACTGACATATGAGCTGGAGCTAGACATATCACCCCCCCTTTGTTTATCTGGTGTAGGTGCTGCAATCAATTTTGAATCTTTGAATGAACCAAACATGCTGCTGGACCGTGCAGATGTACTTCGAACAGAATCGCTAAAGTCAAATGGCTCTCCATCCTCTTGCCATAGCTCAGGGTCTTTTAGGTTGTGGGTATTTGTATGTGGTAACCAATCTACAAAGGGCTCAGAGGAAAACCCAGGAATTTCACTTGTGTCCTCTATGGCAAATTGTGGCACATCTACTTTTCTTGCTGCTGAGAAATCAGCATTCTGTTGAACAGAGTCCTCTGCTAGCTGAGGAGACTTGGGTAATGTGTGGTGTCCCTGGGTCATTTGGTCCTCTTTTAATTCCTTGTCAGATAGTGAAGAATCTGAATGTGAAGATAAGCTTCTTCTCTCCTCCAGCACAACGCGATCTGGAATGTGTTCAACATCCATGTTGTGTGTATGGTCTCTACCATCTCTCTGTTCATCTTCTGGGCTAATCTGTCGTAAACTGTTTTCGCTCCCTGAATCATTGGCTGTATGCTGGTCCTTCTCAGCCTCAGCTGCTTCACATGTGATTACTGGATCATTATTGATGCTTTCCTGTCCCCCATGGACCACAGCATCATAATATTGCACATGATGGTCCTCTCCAAAGTCTACAGTGCTAAATGTGACCCTCCTTTCACTATATGTTCTCCTCTCTTCTGGTTCATCAACATTGGAGTAGGCCTCGTTATCGTATTCCCTTTGCTCTACAGATGAGACAGGGTTGGTTTTAGAGGAGCTCTTCTTGTTGGTGATCCTTCTGCAGAGAACATCAAAAAGAGGTCTTGCTAGGACTCCAAGGATAAAGGCTACCAGAAATGTGATAAAAACAGAAAGACACACAGCTAAAACAAAGTCAGACTGTGTTCTCTGATTTCCTTCTTGACCCATTCTATTTGAGGTGCCTTGTGAGATTAATCTTTGGCTGGTTCTGGATAAACTTCTGGTTTTTCTTCTTGTTCCTCCTATCCTACTAATGTGGAGGTTAAAAACAGACACAACTTCATGTTCCTCAGACATACACACATAAAGACCTGTGTCTCCCTCTGTGATGTCCCTGATGAGTAGACCAGCCTGGGGTTGACTCACAGTTGCTTGACCATTGGGTGTCCACCACAATGAATCTACAAAAAAGAAGGAAAAAATAATAATATTGACTTGCAGTTGGACTTGTTATAGTGTTATACTGTATGTATTAAGTGTGAAGTACCAGTACTGTATGAATGATGCTATTTATAGGTTCTGTGACCCGGAAAAACAATGTTATAATTTTTTGACTGTTACCTTGCATAGAGCAAGACAGCAGTATCTCGGAGCCACTATAGACTGTCACATCTTGGTGGAGCTCTGGCCTGTTTTCAGTACCAAAACAGTTAAGGTCATTCTCCTCCAACTGTAGCAGATCTCTGCCTGAGAGGATAGAGGGGGAAGCACACACTATGTTCCAGGACTGCAGGCTTCTGCTGCTGTCAAAGGCCATCCGTCTTCTTAGACTGCGCATGCTGCAGTCACACTGCCACCTGTTCCCACCTAGGCTGACGTCTGCCCCAATGTTACGCAGAGAGAGGTACATCAAAGGATGGACACTGGTCAGCATGTTGAAGCTCAGATCAAGGACCTTTGAAGGGTGCATAATATGGACATGGAGCAGATGTTGAGACATAAAATTTGATTGCAAAAACAATTAAAATGTACAATTAATCTATATTATCTTTTATTTAAAAAGTACTTTTCTGAATATGATACATAAGCTTGTAAGGTTATTATTGGAATACTGAATATTGTGTGTTTTCAATAAGTTGGATGATGAAGGGACAGATAGCAGAAAGACAATAAACTGCATTTTAAACATAAACTACTAGACAGCAAAAATCAGAGTTACCCTGAGCTGGGCTAAATCCTGGAACATCTGTGGATGGAGACTCGTGATGAGGTTGTGTTGTAGGTGTAGCTCTTTCAGTTGTCGAAGGTTGCTAAGGACCCCTGGTTTTAGAGTTGAGATCCTGTTGAAGGAGAGCTGCAGAACCTGTAAGGACTCACTACCATCCAACCCTAGATAACAGAGAATAAGAGCTAATTAGAACTCAACAAGAACCATGATGGAATAGCTCTTGAAGGGAGCAAACTATGTACTGTATGTTACAATTTAATAACAGAGGTTGTCTGTCTCTAGTTTCCTTAGTACTGCATGATTAAATAATGTAAAATACAGGCCTCTCTCTCTCTGGACTTCTAGATAGTGAATGGTGTAAAATGTCTTAATCAATGAACATCCCTTTCCTGGAATATGAATCCACATTCTCCTTGCTTATTTTCACTGTGAAAACTCTTACAATATAACTAATTTGGGGCTAAGAATGTGTCTGTGGTGCTCATTCTCCCCTGCTGTCTCCTCCTTTTCACTAGCCTGAGACAATCTCACTGAGACTGCTGGGCTGAAGTAAGGCACTGTGGGTCTGTGCTTCATTAGAGAGGCACTGAGGGTTCTGTGAGCTGAATACCAAACAGGAAAGAAGTCTGACTGTCAACACAGCTCTTGCTAAGTAAATGGGCTGTCTACACATGCCTTTAAAAGAACCACAGAGAATGCTATTATCTGAAACACATATGTTCAACCAAGCAGAAGGAATTCTATGGGACGCAGGAGAGAATGTAAATGTTTCACTGAATGTTTACACCCTCCTTTGAGCCACCGGAAATGTCAATAAAAACTATGACTGTCTAAAGGCCGTACAGTGTCATTATCTGGAATTAAGGTTTATCATTTCTAAGCGGAGCAAAGTACTAAAGATAAAGGATAACAATGAGAGTCTCTATTTATGTGTAAATGAAAGAACATTAACAGTAATGCACACAGTTCACAGATTTATTAAAAACTGACAAATTAGAAGACTTTTCCTTTTTAAGCAACATTTGGTCAACACTGGCCTATAAAGTGGACCTATCCTTTGGACTCAATGAGATTCCAGGTGTCAATCAAAGGTGCGCGTCATGTTGATTTACAACTTCTCTATCAGATGTACATCAATCTTTGATAACTCACACAAAATTTTCCAGGTCAATTATTCCCACCCTGAGAGTCAAGATGTAATCTTTGCTTTGTTAGTAAGATATTAAATAGTTTTATTTCTTCAGGCCTGGAACATTTATTCAGATAACGCAATCTGAAAAGCTCAGAGGTGAAAACTCTGAACCTATTGACTTCTGACACCTGTGACAAAGGCTCACAAGAAGACAATCTTTAATTTTAAGGGGTGGCAAGCCATGAAACAATTTATTGGGTGTGGTCTATAAATCATTAAAAGATATAATGCAATATTGTCAATCAGATAAGATTTTACTGCACTGTAAAAAATTCAGTATGATTTTTGAACATCTGAACGGCAATAATTACTAGTTACTTTTCAGCTTTTTCACATACAAAACATATGATCAGTTTATAAAATTGCTGTAGATGAAACTACGCAGCCAAATGTTAAACAGTTAAAATTTGCTTTGGCAGCTGCAGCATTCAAGTGCTATTTGTAAATGCATCATAATGATGCATTTATGATGTTTAATGATCATATAACCATTAAACACTGATATTTACCATTCTGCCTAATGAGTGCTTTCAACTTTGATATTTCAGATATATTTTTTTCTTTTTGTTTTTGTTTTTTGCATTTGTATTTTTACTCAAATACATTTCTGAGAGTAAGACTGAATACTTCCAACACTGGCTGATAAGAACAGTGTAAGTTTGACCAGATGAAAATTCATTATTCATATCAAAATGGCCAAATAACATATTGTTATGGAGAGCAGCAATGGACACTCTGCTTACATGTACAGAATATAAAGATAACAGAAGCTGATAAGAAAGTGTTAATTCGAGCATGTGAAGATACTACAAAGACCTTTATCCCAACCTTCAACAGTAGCACCTGATAGTGATAGGTTTAATTAAATGTACACATTTTTGTTGTGCTCAATGGAAGCAATAGTAATTATGCTAGTCATGTGTTATGACATTGTTTTATGTGTGGGTGTATGACCATATTACACTGACTCACCCTCTGGGAACTGCACTAGCTGATTCCTCTCAACAGATAGCAGCTGCAGGGTGGGGGCCCAAGATACACATCCTCTGCTCCAAGGTCTCAAGCGATGTAGACGTCTACCTCTGACATATTGGCTTCCCGGAGCTCTCTCAATACAGAGAGACAGGCGTGCGATACTGTTGTTTCCCAGCCACACATTCCTGAGATTATGATGTGGCTGGTGGAGTATTACAAAGTCGAGGAGGTTATGAGACAAGTCTAGCTCAGTGACAAAGTCTTGGATGTGTTGTGGTACCAAAGAAAGACCAGAGGAGGAACAGTTCAACAGGGGAGCTTTCTGGCAGGTGCAGGACTCTGGACAGGCAGGTGGGGTAGGGGAGCAGTGGAACCCAGAGGAGACCAGGAGCAGCACAGCAGCCAAGAAAGGCACCTGTGCTACTGCCATCACTACCTATCCTGAGAGTACAGATATATTATGAATGACAGTAAAGAGTGTCACACAAAAAGATAAATAAGATCCATTTTTACCATTAGAATTGGTCGTATGACACACAGATTATATGTACAATCATTTATGAAATTACTAAATCCTATACTAACAGACCAGAAACTTTTATCTCTCTTCATCACATAGAAATTCATCAATTAACACAAAACATTTAAGTAAAATAAGTCCACGATGTACAATAACACAAATAATTCACTAATTCATTAAAAAAACAACAACATCAAACTGACCTGTGTATCCACTCTTTGCCCAGCTGAGAGGAAAACTTGTGACTCTCTTCACACTGGAGTGCTTTCACGGTAATAACTTTGGCTGTCTCTGGCAGTTTCCGGTCAAAGTCTGAGGTGTGTTTTGCTGCGTCTAGCTTAACATACCCCCTCCCCAAGATGCCATTCTGTGATTCATTCAATCATTTACATGACTAGTTAATGTCTTACTGTCATTCTTTTGCTTTTTATGCATTATAGATAACTATGATCCTGGAGGTTTATGACGAAGCCCTGCCCTGGCTGCACATTTTATTAGATAATAAAACATCATAATGAGACACATTTTTCTTTTATGGTTTTAAACGACCATGATAACATGCCGAAAACAAATTATAACAGGTTACACATAGCAGCAGTGTTTTAACATGTTTCTTTATTGAAACAAACATAGCAATGAAATGTTGGACACATTTTCAAATAAAGCCGGTAGCCATTTTTTCTGTTTTCCATTTAGTTGATCAAAAACATTGTTCTCTAATAACAGGCATCAAGCCCCAAATGCTTTGAGAACAGCTACTTCATGACATTTCTCAACATCAGTACTGTTATAAAACAGACAAGACAATCCAAACTAAATGAAAGTCAAATCTTTAATATTATATTGCACAAAATTCAAACCACTCAGTGAAGGCTTAGACCCAAGCTGCTGTTGATTTAAACTTTCCTGACATTCATGAACATCAACATTTAAAGAGATTTGCATTAATCTGTAGCATAACTTAGTGCAAACACACTTCTTCTGTTTTTCACTGTAAAAAAGCTTTTGCAACAAAATTTAAATATTACATTTATATCATGTTATATATCATCCCTTGTAAATCCATTGGCACGTGCATGATTGACAGTCCAAGATGTGCAGAAAGAAACCTACTCTGCTTTTACACTAATGGATGGCTTAAAATGTATCTTATGTATTACAGTTTATCCAAAATTCTGTGCATTTCACCTGCAAGTATTATTATTATATAGTGTTTCACTCTTGTCAGTAAATGTAATAGGGAAAATATCAAACACAGCTGCCAGAAACAATGAACAGCAAATAAAATTTTATACAAACCCTTTACAGGTTTTGTATATAGGTAATATTGGACAGTAAGGCAAAAAAATAAATACTGTAGCTTCTTAACACCATCAAAAAATTGTGTAAACCACAGTATAATATTAAATACTGGAGTGTTAAATGCTGATATGGTACATTATGATGAACTTTATATTATGTTGGCAAATCTGCAGAACATTAAAAAAAATTTCAGCACTTATAGGTATGTTAATATCTTTGGCCAAGTGGCAATGATCTGTAACACAAGTGCTATTTGGCAAACTAAATAAGAAATACAGAATTTGTCAGATGAACTGTAGAGGTATTATGTGCGTGCTATGGAGAATATCGTATCGATTTGCAATAATACAATATCAAAATATGTGATTTATCTGACTTCAGTGGTGACAGATTATAAGAAGATTCAGCAGATTCCAGTCCAGTTTCCTAGTGAGCTTTTCTACAAGGATTATCTGATGTCTGGCAGCCCATGTTGGGATACTTCACCTGTACACGGAACAGAGTTCCATCTGCACACATGCAGAGCTTGTACCTCTCCAGACCCTCATCGAAATACACATCTCCTGCAGAGTTAGGGATGCGTGTAGCGTTGAACATGACTGATCCATTGAGGACAATGCTGTTCTCCTGCAAAGAGAAGGTCCTTAGCTTTTCATAGTGTTCATGAAAAAAAAACGAAGTTAAACAAAAACACAAAAATTGGAAGGTTTTTGTACCAAATTGAGAAAATACGCCCTCCTCTGCTCATCTGAAAGTACAGTGTCCCACACCAAACCCAGTGTCACAAATCACACATACTTACAGCCCTGAGCTCGATACCTCCAGCCATTTTGAACTCTACAGTCCGGCCCATGATGTTGACCCCCTCATTACCACGAATGATGGCCTTGCCGTCTCCTTTGATGTTCAGGTCAGATGTTGCACTGCTGGTGATCTAAAATCAAGAGACAAAATATGAGATTTGCCAACACTTTAAACAGTATATGCGCCATACCCCATAATTACAGTATGAAAGCAAACTTTGAAGATTATTTTTTCCACCTGTATTAAGCAGCTTTGTACACCTGCTTCCTGCTTTTCTTTCAGATCCTCTCAGGCTATGTCAGATTGGCTGGGGAGCATTGGTGAACTGCAAACCTCTCTCAGTATTAAAATGTCCAATCCGAGCTTTGACTGGGCCCCTCAAGGGCCTTCAGATACTTGTTTGAAGGCTACTATAGAATTGTCCGAGCTGTGTACATTTTGTCCCTTGATATCAATACCCTCCATTTTACACTGATGGAGCTCAATGTGTTCTTGGGGACTTTCAGTGCTTTTGTACTTAATTTGCAAAAACTTAAAAAACTGTCATTTAACTTAACAAGAATGATTTGCTGCGCATAGAATGATAGTAAAAAAAAATTAAGCCATGGGTTGTGAAACACTGAACACTGACCCTTTTGTAATAGTAATCAGAGTTATACGCAACATACACACCCTTTCCGTGGACGCCTTTTTAACACTGAGGACTTTGACTCCTTTGGGCAAATGGAACTCATGGTTTTCAAAATCAGTGCTGAAGAATGTGTTCTGTGTGCGAGGGTCAGTGAAGGATATGCCAACATCACTGACGACTGATGTCTTGTCCTTTTCTACACTCAGCTTAGTAGTGCCTTGCTGGAACACAACCTGGAACAACACAGATAAAATAAAAGAGTTTAAAAAGTGTGAATTATCCAAACAATGTGTCACTTCCATGTTTTTAAAATGCTCAGCATCCACTGTGAATACACTCTGAGGTTCTCACTGGGTTGTCGTTGCCAACAAGGACCAGGTCCTGGTCCTTACGACCTCCTACTGTGCTCTTGTGCAGTGGGTGAACGATACCCATGTCTGCCTTCTGCTTGAAGCGCAACAGACCAGTCTCATGGAACTCCATACTGTCACAACCATTCGGGCCTATACGGATCACCGTCCATATTACCAGTGTGATCTGAGGGACGAGAGAGTAAATACAGATTTTGAAAGACACTGATTGATGACACAACACATTGTGATCATTCTTTATAAAGTAGTATCCTTTGGATGGACAAGTAGATTTAGTACTCACAATAAGATTAATTAAGGCGAGGAGGAAGAGGAGGACGATGATGCAAACAGCCATGTTTCCCTTCCGTCCTCTCAGCCCTGTCTTATGAAGACGTTCCTCTTCGATGGGTACATAGCCCGCTTTAAAGTTACTGTTGTGTTCTTTGTTGATATTGCGTCTTTCTATAGCCTTTTCTCTCATGGACTTCTTCACTGGCCCGTTGGCACTTTCCTGGAAGGCAAAACAATCTCTTTGCTACACCCAACAAAACTTTTTTTATACTGAGCCATGATAGCAATGACTAAAATCTATTCTTTTGTACAGATTAAATGAATATACAATTCAAAAAATAACGTTTTATTTAGTTTTATAGACTTATAACACCTTCTACATAGACTTGACCTGGTAAAATCTTATGTCCATCTCCATACTTGAATACATTCAACTCAAAATAACAGTAATTTTACACATAGGAGTCATATACTAATGGTTTTCCTGCTCAGTTCAGTAAAACTCTCTTTATCTGTACAAGAATGTCTCCACAAGTCTTCATTTACTAGTCAGAGGCATGACAAAATTTAGGTTTTAGTATCTCATTATTTTGAATGTGTTGTGCTCTGCGCTGGTATGCATCTCAGTTAAATACCCCGCGCCTGCCTGTCTGTGACCATAACTAAAAATAAACTGCACTCATTTTAGCCACAAAATGGAAATAAACTCGATTCTTTCATTATCATGCAGCTTATATGCTCTTTAAACTAACCAATCACGTCGTTGTCAAGTAGCAGAGCTACTAAAATAACAGTATTTTCATGTCCATATAACGGTACCTATTAGAAATAACGAAGCGGAGGCCAAATTTATTACACTGACATTAAGGGCCGACAAAAAGTCCAGTGCATTTATATAATAATGTTGTATTACATATCAGGTTACTCGAAAATATAACTATATCATTCCCTCTTAACAAACAATAGCACAAACACGGAGAAAATGCAGCAATAACAACACATATTGGACATAACGGACCTGCTCAGACGCCATGTTGACCCTCCCTCTCCTGCTTGCACAGTGACGCGGAGCATACCACTTTTCAGAGAAGATGAAAACGGGTTATGTTGTGATTATTAACTTTTCACTACTCAATTATGAATAAAAGACCATTTTAATACAAAATTTGAAAACATATCTAAGGTATTTTTATTTCAACTGAGCTTATTCAAATAAGGGACGTTACTAAGATAATACAAGATGGTACAATCCAAATCAACCAGCCAATGACAGAAGGATCCCAAAATAGAAAAACATGTCCATTCATATTTTCCATGGACTCTTATCCTAATTCTAAATGGTTGTTTAACAGTAAAGTCTAAAAAGTATTTGATTTGTAAAAGTTACACCAGCTGCTTTATTCTCTTGCAGAACGACAATAAAAACGAAAGTTCAGTAAAGTAAGTCTTTTGTGAGAGTGTTCTGATCACGCCCCTTTGAGGTTTTTTGTGCCTCTCCATCACATTTTTCTGTTATTTATGTTTATATCAATAAGTATATTTTGCATTTGTCCAAACAAATAAAAATGATTTTTTCTACTATGAAGACTATGGTAAAGCAAAAATATGTGGCAACTGACAAAGCAGATAGACAGTGTGTGGATTTACATTTTGCAGATATTCATGTAGCAATAAACAGTAAACAAATATATAATTCAGCCTCTTATCATTCTTGGTAAATTCCACATCCACAAATTGAAATAGTCTGGCTCCAAACCTGCTTTCATCAGTTTGTTTTATGACACTTTAATTGAAAATGTGAAGAACGCTACAAAGACTTTCAATATTTTAAAAGAAGTACATTTTATTTGATCTCTAAAAGGATTCACAATCAATGTACTTTGGACTCCTCTTGCTTGTACAAAGCTGCTTTTTTACTGCTTTACTGTTTTGTATAACAATTATTATACTTCTTTGTTGTTGAGTGAAATAACTAACCAAGGGCAACTGGACATTAACACAAGTGTGTGTGTGTGTGTGTGTGTGTGTGTGTGTGTGTGTGTGTGTGTGTGTGTGTGTGTGTGTGTGTGTTCTGTATAGTACACACAGTTAAAAACAAAACAATGCCTTTGGCGGAAACATCAGTGTTAATGACCTGCAGGGTTTGGTGTCGTTTGACAGTGTGATATTACAGTCTTCTTTATTTCACTGTACAGCCAGCAGTGGATTGAGTCGTGCTCTCAGTCTCTCCGTTATTTAAAACACTAAGCGGTTCGGTCGTCAGCTCGTCTCCTCACTTGGTTGCCACAACTAAGGCGGCGCTTGGCATCTGCGTCGTAGGTGGAGAAAGCTGCTAGGACAGGAAGTTTCACATCACTCTCTTTACAGACTAAACCCTAAGGCTGTTGTCCTCTCCTCCTGAGGCTTTTTAAAACCTCCGAGGATTAGCCAGTTATTACTGACGGACATGGCCGACACTTTAAGGAGACTGGCTAACACATCTTCCTTCAGCGTGTTACAGGACAAGCTGGAGAGCTGGCACAAAGACTATCATGTAAGTTCATCAATAAGTAATGAAAGACCTAAATCTGACCAAACCACTTCATTGGAACTTGCCCTGTTCCACGATGCTAGCTCTTCAATTAGCTACTGTTCAAAAGGTTCATTTGTATACACTTGAAATGTAATTTTAGTCAAATATTTTCAACTAAATGACCCCTTCAGAATTATAAATTGCTATGTTTACTCCTGTAGAATGTCAACTTTTTTTAATTATTGTTGTTATTCTTGTGGATAACGTTATTGAAGGACTGTGGTTTAGAAATGGTTGAAATAATTTAAAACATTACAGCAAAGGAATGCACTTGTTAGCTAGATACTAGATTTCCTGGTGGAGTTTGGTTGCCATGGACGCCAGTCGCCATGGCTACTGTCGGACTATTTCAAAGATCTTTTACTTCACTGTTAAGATGGTTCACGTCCTGTTACTTGCCGTGGAAGTCTCTGTCCGCTGGGTGGAAGTGCTTTGTGTAAACGTAAAAAGTACTAGGCTAATAATTAGCATATATTATAAATGCTGACAATAGTCAATTTATGTTATTAAATATGTCGTTGTGCCGTTTTGTTTTGTCGTTGTGTCGCTCGGCGCTTAGTGAACTATTTTGAATAGAGGTCGACAGCAGGCAGCAGGGACACCTCTTGATTTATTTGGATACTCTTTGACTCTTCCTGTATTTTGTCCCATGAATGTATTATAAGAGCTCTTATAATACATCTTGTAATACGCATAGTTAATCCTCACCTGTCTTTTACAAACATTTATTTTTGTAGATTAAAAGAACCCCCAACAACTTAAAACAACAAAATATTAACACAACATTATATCTTATGACCAAAAATATATACAACCGGTATCATTTTATGAATCCAATAGGCTATCTCAATTAAATTAAAAAATGATTTTTCCAGTGTACTCTAAAATGCAAACATGAAGTCTGATTAAAGCCTGACAAAGAGGCAACCATTCATCAAAAAATTAATCCCATCAATCGCAAAGAAGGAAGGACATCCCTTCTTTGGTAATTCAAACAGTTTCCTGTTTTGGGGGTCTTTTTTATTTAGGTTTATTACTAAAAAAAGCCTTTAAAAGAAGTTACACAGCAAAAATGAGTCTTGTTCATTAATCAATTTTTATCATGGTTACCCTCCCAGGTAATTTCATGTGACCAGAATCTGAACAGATGTTGTGAGCTGATAGAATTAACTGCCAAGATCCAGGGTCAACTGTTTGCCATCCTTAACCTCACAGCTGCTGAAGGTAAATCTTTTCATTTATAGTATAAGACATTGTTTTCATTTACGAAGCACCAACCAGGTTATAATCACTCATGAACTTTTAAACAAATATTCTGTATTTATCTGTCCCTATGAAACAGGTGGACACTATGCTGGAGTGGAAACTCTCAAAATGCGCCTGCTGCCATGGCTGGGCACCTGTTTCTCAATGGCGAGGCCCTCGGTCACTGAAGACACCAGTTTACAACTCATCCAGGTGATATCATTTAATACATAATGTATATGCAAGACTAATTGTGTAACACTAATTCATAGACATAAAATTACATTAAAATGTTCAAACAATAAAAAACTATTTCTTCTATTGTGGACATTTTCTGTTGTGGTTACTGTTACTGTACTGTATCATATGTTGTTATCAGGATTCAGTGGAAAAGGACAGGAGGATTAGGGAGCTCTCAGCCTCCCATGACAATGAAATGCAGAAGATGGAGACTCAGCTGTGCTCCACTCGCCTGCAGTTGGAATCTGTCAGAGCAGAGTGAGTCTCACAGATATAAGATATCATCTGTAATACTGGCTCACAAAACCACAAACAGTTCACACATAGCCATTGAATTAGAATGGCATGGTGATGCACCTTTTTGTTTTGGTGATAACCACTTCTGCTTTTAGATACTTCTCACACAGAGGTGCATTACATCACTGGCAATCAGATGACAGCTATGTTAATAAAGGTTTGACGAAAGCAGCACAGCTGTTTTGGCATACTAACATGCAAACTATCATAAATCAGGACCACAGCCGGTTTCCTAAGTCAACTCTTGTTTAGATGTGGTTTGGATTGACTGAAAAATTATATGGTAGAAATACAACTCCATGAGCATGATGATGAATATGAGGGTTTTTTACATGTTTTTCTCCTTGTAGTTTTCTCTTTGTGCATGTTCTGAAATACATAAAACATACAATTTTCTGATTTTTGTTTTGACAGATTGGATGAAGCTCAGAAGGAGCTGGAAGAGACAAAGAACAAATCTGCAACCACTCTGCTGGCCACCGAAGATGAAATATTACAAATGAAAGCAGAGTAGGTGATATAGTCAAACATTATATTCATTTTTAGATGCAATATTTGTTAATCCTCTGTTAATATGAGGTGTGTGGGATTTCTTTTTTTTCAGTTTGCGTTCTGCACATGAGGAGGTGGAGATATATAAGAGGAAGCTGGATGCTCTTGATGATTACGAGCGGCAGATTCAGCTCCTGAGAGATGAAGTGTCATATCTGAGCACAGAGAAGGCCATGCTGCAGGAGAGGTGCTGGCATGCGTCAAACACACAGACATACACATACTTTACAGACACAGCCAGAACAATCTTTCAAATTATGTCTTCATGTGTTTTTCCCTTTCCCTCTCACTCAGGTTGGTGAGAAGTCGCTCTCCGAGCCCGTTGCCCAGGCTCAGCCGCTCGTCCAGCCCCATTAGGAGTGAGTCACCCACCAGAGCCCAGCTAACTAACTCCTCACGTCACGCACGCCTGGTATCACACTTCAGCGACCTTTATGCTGTGGAGCGTCTGGAGGCCCAGACCTTGCTTCGACGCTACGTTGATGACTTAGAGATGGTCCAGAAAATCATCTTCATTGCTGTTGTGGTATGACTGTAATTATTTTTGCCAATAAGCAGAAGAGTTAGAGACAATTGAGCGCCACATTTGGTTATTTGGGCTGCCATGTTGTCGATTTAGATCAGATTTGTGCATCATTTGTATATGGAGCAGTTGGTCTTATGTTTTTTTAATGTTATCATTTCTCAGGAATCCTTTAAGACAGCGAAACTGGCTTATCGTCAGTTCAAGCTGCGCGTGAGAAAGACTTTGTCCCCATCCCACTTTGGACCAGAAAGTCTGGAGGATGCAGCTGTAGACTACATCGTCAGAAACCTGGACCTCTATGACGTACAGGCCAGCATCAATGTAGGAAAGAATTCTTCTGAAACATTAATGAAGGTTACTGTAGTTTAACACTTAATGCTGAAAAAGGCAGTGTATCAAGGTCTCATGTGTATATGTTCTCCCCAGGATGTGATCAATGCCATGAATGTGAACCCTCGGATCTCCTTCCCGCCAGAGGTGGACTTTATCCTTATCACTACCTTGATCAGAGAGACATGCAGGGTTGCCTTCGCCATGCAGACCCTGGACCCCCCTCTTGACTTGGCCTTTGCTAGTGATGGAGAACTTTACAACGAGAACAGGTCAGTCCTATATGCAGTACTGTGTCTAAATCCTGTATCAGGGCTGTACAAAATTTGTTCTCTCACAGGAATGTACTGCTGAACCATTTGATCAGTTTTTGATAAACTATAATTAATTGTAGACCATTTAAATGAACTTATGTTACCTGCTACATTTCCAAATCATCATCATAAAACAGTGTATTATGAACTGCAGCTTATAACTTGGGTTATTTACTGTTCCTACCAGTAGAGGTCACCCTAAACACACAGATGGCACTCACGGAGAGTCACTGTTCTCCCTCACTGTCCTGCCTTAACTCTCTGCCTGACAGGTATCGCCGTAGCTATGACTCAGAGTTCACTGCTCCTCTGGTGATGTACCATGTGTGGCCGGCCTTGTTAGAAGGAAATACTTTAATAGTGAAGGGCGAGGCTGTGACAAGAAGAGGTGCTCCGGTATGGACTTTATGATACTTGATAATAGCATAATTAATTTGATTGTGGCTGTAGAGAATAATGTAAGAGCATGAAGGTAACTGGAGAGGTTCATGTGTTTACTGATGCTGTCTGTTTCTGCAGTGGAGTAGAAGCCGCAGCAGGAGTAGGAGTTCCAGCCCTGTGCGCGCGCGTTCTCTCAGCCCAACTCGCAGTCTCGTAAGTCCATAAAATTTGACAATCCAACCACCCACACAGAAACAAAGGCATCCTTTGTGGGATTTGGTCACAAAACTGATTGCATCCTTTTGCTGCATTTTAACATTGTTTAACTACTCATGAAATCCAGTTTCATTTTAAATTCATGCTTATCACTCTTTCCACTAAACAACATGCATGCACACCCATGGCCTTAAGGGTATGTATTTCAGAATCTCTGCTTAGTTTTGATGTACTAAAAAGTTGTAAATATCTCAACTTTATCACTTTGCCTAACAGCTCTCTCCTCTGATTCATGCTTTCAGCGATTTAACAGCAAAAGAAGTCTGTCTCCTCAACGCCTCACAGCCAGCCGCCTGTGAACTCAGGACACAAATCTACAGCTGTACTTCATGTCAGTGAAATGAAATGTGAGGTATTTTCAAATCTATATGCTTCCACCAAATAAAGCGATGAAATCCTTCGGTACTTTACTAACCAAAGGCTGTTCAGAGTTTACATTGTTGGAGGGCAGTTTAATGAGACCTTGACAGTAAGTATAGGTCAGAACATTACAGATAGAGCAAATAGTCTGGCAGCTAACTAAATAGTTATCTTAGTTTACTATATTAACTCTGTGACTAGGTTTTTGTTAGATGATGCTAACAGTATTTTAGTGCTCATCAGAAACTTTAAGTACATTTTTCAGGGGAAAGCTAGACCTGCACAGTAGCACTTTCTCAGTGTGACTAGTATTGAAACAACTATATATTTAGAAAACATATTCAACCTTTACTCCTCTTTACTTTTTACCAAACGTCAACATCTATGTAGCAGAATATTTGTCAGCGTGCTGCAGGAGATATGGTGCTAAAGATCCGTGCTAACTTTAACTCCTCCAGTACTTGAGTGACTGATATTGGTCATTGTGATTTTTAGTTTAAGTGGTTGCTGTGTTGTTGTTCATTTTAATTTCTTTTTTTCGTTGGTGCTGTTTTATATTCTGGAAACTCATAAAAGAAAGAACTCCCACACACTGTCTTCTGCGCTTGCAATAAGAGGAGATTTATTGGGAACAATGTTTCGGTACACAGACCTTCACCAGGTTAAATATCATCAGGTTGAATAACCTGATGAAGGTCTGTGTACCGAAACATTGTTCCCAATAAATCTCCTCTAATTGCAAGCACAGAAGTTCTGTGTTCTATTATTGTTGGCCTACGGTCTTCTCCGGCACACCTGTCTATCTGCAGGTGTGCAAAAGTTCTGCTCCTTGATATTCTTGAAACTGAATTGAGATAAAGGGAGACAAAGTGAGGTTTAAGAACATTTATTGCTAACGTAATAGCCTCTTTATACTTTTTAAGGCTGAAAGATAAGTTTTAGATAAGAATTTATGGGATTAGGGCCAGTAACTATAACTAATTATTTTGCAGCAATGTCTGGATGCATTCAATATGACATTGTATTGTTTCCTCATTTAAAACTTGTTTACTGTATATCACCACTTAAATGATCATATGTGATGCTACTGTACTTAATTTGCCTTTTAATGGCTGAAAAATGATGAATTAGCAGAATATAGTAAATATTGAACACACATTTTGTTGATTGTTGATCCATGATTTGAATTGTGGTTTGTGATGAATAGAATCTTTGACTGTGCCTTTTATGAGTGATTTTTTTTAAAGAATAAATGACAAAGTTTTAATTTCCTGTAATTCCTGTCCTGTTTAGGGTTTTTGTCAATGATTCTTTTTTTTTCAAATTTTTGTTTCAATACCTTTAAACACTGTTCAGAACAAATACTTTACTGACAAAAAAATTAAGCAACGGATGTCTATCAGCCAAGTTATAATCTAAATAAGAATTGGAACTGAAATCAAGCAGTCACAAAGTTGTAGCAAACCTCTATTTTAACCATGAAAGCTGCCCTCTCTTGTATATGTGGCTGTCAAAGGACTCCTCTGTAGTTATTTGTCTCCAAAATAGGCACAATAATTCCCCCAATTTACATTTCCAGACGTCACAGTCTTACTACTACCCTATTTCAACAATAGATGGTGCCGCTGCTCCATCATTGATCTCAACCCCGAAGGGTGAAACTGCACAGTTTCTCTGCTTCTTAAGTTTGCACAAGCAAAGTTCAGACTTAGATTTTCTTAGAAGTCAGAACTGATTACCCTTGTGTACAAATGTCTATCTGGCCATGACCTCTTAAAAAAAGGAGAAACTGAAGAGCAAAAATGGACACAACAGCCAAGAAAGTGTGTGCGTTCTCTGTGCATATGTGTATGTGTATGTGTAGGCTTATGTCTGAGTGTTTGTGAGTGGGCGTGCTTGGATGCATGTATGCAAGTTCAACATTTCACATTCACATCTGAACGGAGTCCTTGAGGGGAATCCCAGCAGCAACATCCCAGTCGTGAAATTGATTTAGCGATCCCAGCTATCTAATTAGGCCCCTTTCTCTCTAGGCCTTGCCTAGTCTTGCACCAGCCAAGCCAATTATATTGTCTACTCTTCAAACCATATCTAAAATCAGGCTCTGTGGAGCAGAAACTGAGCTGCAGCAGGCCGAGAGCCCTAAGACGTTCATTCACTGCCCGCTGCTGCAGATGAGAATTTACTGATATCCAGGTTAACATCTGTCTATTCATACAAATTCTTTTGTTCTGTTAAATACTTGGAAATTATATTCATCCACTCGTGGTTACGCTCAGCTGAATATGTATACTGATGACAGATTATTTGGTGGGTTTGTTGCTGCAGCGATTAGCATCCCAAATCAGAGAATGCTGTTTTACACTGTGATTTTGTGTCAAGAACAAAAAATCCTGAATGCTAAGAATGACATATGGCTCACATAATAACATCTTATGGTTCTACCCACAAAAAGTTGTGGTTTCAGTGTCATTCCAGCGTAAACACACTAACTTATATGCCAGTTCTCTAGAGGCACACATCCAAATTCACATGTATCCTCACAAAATACCCTTGCATTACAAGTCTGTGAGAGTTGGAGAATATGTATGGAGAACATGCAGAGACCCATGTCATGGAAACTTCCGCCATGTCTCCTCATCATGTTCCCACACAATGAGTGTCTTGTCTGATCTGCAGTGGTTCAGAGAGGTCCTGGCTCCTGGGACACAGGCCGGGTCCTGCTACCACAATGTAACTGGGAGGGAGCCTGTCTCAGCTCAGTTGTCCTACTGTGAGCCTTTGGGGGTGGGTTGGGGGTGTTGTGGTCAACTGTGGTGGGCAGTGTGATCACAGACTGTGGATGGATGGAGATGAGAGAGGTTTGTAAATGGTCCTGCTCCCCTATAAAGCACCAAATCTTTTTTTTTTTTTTTTTTAAATGTGCACAGACAGAAAGTGTGTTTGTCAGCAGCCATACCAACATGTACCCTGTTTCTACTGAATGACTCAAGCTAAGCAGGTGTGGGTTTGGCTAGTACTTGGATGAGAGGCCTCCTAGGAAAAACTAAGTTGCTGCTGGAAGTGGTGTTGATGGGTCTGTAAGGGGCAGTCTCCTCTCTTGTTCTAATAAAAAATCCCAACGTCCCAGCACAGTGGCGAGGAAGCTGTGCTGTAAGAGATGCCGTCTGTCAGATGAGACATTACACCAAGGTCCTGACTCACTGTGGTCATCCTGGCTCTCTCCATCTGACCATCCAATCATCCCCCAGTGTACTTGGCTCAATGATTCATTCCCTCTCCACCTCAAATTGACGTGTGGTCAGCGTTCTGGTGTAAAATGGCTGCTGTGCATCACCCAGGTGGGTGCCACATATCGTTGGTTTCCCCTCTTCACTGGGAAGCGCTCTGTGTATCAAGATAAGGTGCTATATAAGTGTATCATCATTATTACTGTGGTGATTATTAAGCTTTTGTATCCAAATTAAGTCATCTTTTGGTGAACTCTTAATCCACAGCCCCACTGGAGACACAGTAGTATTTGGAGCTCACCCTAAACAGACTCAGAACTGCAAATCCAGCTAAAGTTTCCAGTTTGGTGGCAGAAGCCTGACTCAACGCTCCTGGAGCGTGTGATGTTTCCTGTGGCTGTTCTTAATGTGCTCCATTCTGGCGAGAGTTGAGTTTCTGGAGATTAAGCATGATGAGTGCTCGCCCTGATCCCGCAGCCAGACCAGAGGGGAAATATTAATGGGGCTGTATATCACAGCACATCATGACATGGTTATGGGTGACCAGACTACAGTGTGTAAATCAAATGCAATATCAAAATAGACAGAGAAGGAATGGAGCAAATCAAGGCAATGGATGCAAAAACTCATATAGCGCCGGAGAGGATGGAAAAACAGCTAATTTTTTTTGTAAACAGTTAGTTTTTCTCCTTTAATCTACAGAAACATCAGCAGGGGTGTGTCAATCTGATGGATTCACCCTTCAGCAGAGGAGTCAATGAGCCACTTCAGGTCAACAAGGCCTCTGTATCTCTAAAAGAGGCAGTGATGTTTGCGGCCCAGAGAGGCCATTAAACACATCTGGAATGGAGCAGAATGCCGGTTTGCACAGGAGGACCTCACAATTTATGACATGAGGGACAAAACCGAGGCAGAGAGAAAGACAGAGCACTCATGACCGTGGCTGTACACATCAGTGCAATGTTGTGGGTGAATAATTGTTAAGTGCACCACATGGACAACCCAACTCCACCCTCCTTAGTCCCAACCAAAGGCGATTCCTTGGCACTATTGAGCGTATGAGATCATACTGAGAGCTGGCTGCAGGCATCAGCCCGATGGATGCTGAGGAGCAAACAGGCGTGACCACTGATCTTCTCTGTTCCAGTGAGATCAGACATCAAGTGACCAAATACTCTGCCAGAGATACCACGGATAAATACTTCCTTCCTCTCTCTATGATGACTCGCATATCAAATAAAGAAAAACGACTCAGTATTTGGACTGTCTTTTTCCCAACGCGAACATTTATCCAGGCTTATTCCTTTTCCTGCTCTGTCATCCGTTGCACATCTGGGCTATCATAAGCAACGGACGATTAAGAATATTTGGAAGTTGAATAATTTTGCGTGCTCTCTTCAATATAGTCAGTTTCTAACAAAGGTTGACACCTGCATTACTTTCCTGACATCAGCCGACACTGGGGAAGATTAAATGTACATTTAATCTTTATTGAAACATGTCTTAATGAGCAGTCGAAATACAAGAAACATGTAGCTCTGTTCAAACTGTAATATTTTCCTAATGAAAGGCCAGGTCTCTTACAAGCACCAGACCTGGCCTGGTAATTATGTGCCCTGCCTTTCATGATCTTGAAAGAGCTGCGACACAAAAGCAGGGCCCAGAGTGATGTGATCTGGCTTATGATTTTCCACAGAACAGTTTTTAACACGTCATTAAAGCCTCAGAGGCTGTCATGACCTTTTCTCTTTTTTAAGGACCGCAGAGATCAACTAGATGTCAATGGGTTCTGAATGGTTTGCTCTGCTTGGCAAAGAGAAATCTATTTACATTTGAGATGGAAAAACTCCCAGCAGCTAAGTAGAGATGTCAATCTGTACCTTAATTACAGGGTTTTGCTTTGTCAGGAAGGTGAGCTGTGGTGAACTTAACCTGCTTCTATAAAACTGGTCTTGTCCTCAGAAGGGAGCCCTGTCTGGATGCTGGAATGCTCCATATAAAAACACATCTGGATGATGTGATTAATGTGAATAACAGCCATCCATTTACATTACAGAGGAGCACTGGCAGGGTACAGGGCGGTTGATGCAGGTGTGAGTTTCAATTGTTACTGCACCGCTGGGACTTGTTACACATCGCCTAGATTTGATACTCTCACGGAAACAGGCGATCAAACCTGTCCGAACACCCCCACCCTGAACAGGGATGGAAGTAAGGAACATTAGAGGGACAGAGGAAGGCAAAGAGAAAGATAAAAGGAAAGAAGGAAAGATCTGTCGGATCTGAGAGCCGAAATAACATTGGACTCACAGAGAACAAGAACAACTATTAGATATATGGAAGCTTTCTTGTGGCTGTGATGGTTTGACCTCCGGGGGTACAGAGTATTTTCAGCTTCTCTTGAACTGACTGAACACACCACCATGTCTTTGGATCTGTCTGTCGCTGTCTTTTGTCTATTTCTGTCTCTCATAGATGTGAGGAGGTGAAACATGTCACTGGGGGAAAGCAGACAGAAATGTTCTGCAAACAGTTTTTTGAAAGAAAAGAAACATTAAAGACGCTGAATATTGTTTCAACACTACAATTGTCATGAATAAGATGATATTTTGATAGATGGATATGTTTTTTATTTATCTATCGGTGAATAATCAAATATGATAAGGGGACAATGAGGGGGATAAGGGAACTTACAGAAATAGGTTGTTGTGAGCTGTCCTGCAATAAGTGACTAAATCGCACCACTAGGTGGCAGCTCAACACAATAATTAATCTTTTTGTATCCAAGTTTCTCTCACAGTGAAGCACTGCTAACAGTGAGCTAAATGAACATGCCTTCTCACTTAACATGAACTTGATAATTGTCCTAGTGGGACAAACACTTTCCAGCTGATCTCCTGTGATATATGGATGCCTGTATGCCCGGGGCTCCTGAACCAACACAGAGTTGTTCAGTGCTTATGTCCAGATGCCCTTTTGTGTTGCCCCATTGTCAGTCTCCAAAAATGGACAGCGAGATCCATATTACTTCTACAAGTAATAACTACAAAAACAGAGCAGGTAGAGGGGGTATGACTGGTAGGAAAGTTGTGGTAGTGCCTCCAGACCAACACAAAGGTCATGGTTACTGGTCATGACTTGCTGACTAAGGGTTTAAGCTAATTTGGTGAGGTGGAAGAAGTAATAAGAAGTGTCCCAGGAGGTCATTTAGGGAAGATGATTCCTGTGTGTAACAAAAACAATAAACACAGTACGAGACCATAAAAGGTCAGTTATTCCCTGTGTGTTGTCATTACGTTTCAAAATTGAAAATACAAGTGCTTTTTAGTAAGAGAACATTTCAGCATGATCAGGAAGAACATTTGCAGCTCATTTACTTAGCTGAGAACACAATCTTGGCAACACCACAAAGGTCTTTAAAAAACACCTGAATGAAAATAATTCAAATTCTTAGTCGCTCTCATTTCCACTCTGAACATCCTGATCTTTTATTCCTAACAACAACCATCTGGACGCCAACATGTGTTCAAAAAATACCATGCAATCATAAATTGCATCAGGATGGTCAATGATACATCTCCATCTGGACACATGAATATTTCCTGCAAAATATTGATTATTGGAGTGACATTTCCGTCACTTATCATTTTCATTACAAGCTTTTTTAATGAGTGCTTCATTCACTCATTATGCTTTGCATGGTAACATATAAATGTGACACACTGATATATACAACTGTTTCCACGTCTAAGATTGTCAGTAGTTGTGCTGTAATGTTCAGATCATATAGTGCCTTCAGTATGGTTACTACAGCTTGTCCAATGTGAATAAGTCTGTGAGCATGACAGGAGATTTCCTTTTGAGTACCAAAGATGTCAGCTCTGGAAAACATACTGTAAAGAAGGGGAGGTGGCTGCAGTGTTTGCATTATAATATAATATGGACACATGAAGAGACTTGACTTACAAGAGATTGTAATATCTATGATGTGTCTCTCAAAGTTTCTGGATGACCATATTGCCCATAAGATAGTGCTGGTTTATGTAGGTGCTGGATTTATAACGGTCTTGGTTTCTTTTTCCTCTTCTAACCTAAAGTGAACTTGTTTGTTTGTACCTTCTTCTCAGTGCAATCTCTTACCTCTCCTGCAAGACTGATTCTGTGACGTCCAACATCCTGTTAAACTATACAACTCGACCAAATTTTTCAGGAAGATCTTGTCTGTTTACAGTCTCAGAATGAACAGGGTAATTGTTTATTGATGTTTGCTCTGCTCTGGTTCTCTGTGGAGTATCTTTGATGGCATCTCAGATTTCCTTGGTATCAGACAGCAGGTTGACAGAGGAATAAGGGTGTTATAGCCTTGGCCAACCTTTCTTTCAAAGCTTACAATAAGACGAGAAGAAAACAAGCCTCAGTTATCTAACATATTACACATTAAGCATATTGAATTTCAGCAAGTTAACTATCAAAACATGTTTTATTACTCTCATGCAGATAAGATCTGACTCTCCCTTTGTGTGTGATTACTAAAGGGGGTGTGCTGAAGAGCAGAAAGCTTTACAGTACAGGTTTTTTTTTTTTTTTTTTACAGAATAGCAGATATTTGTGACTGACACTTTGTGTAACACCTTCCTCTTATCCAACGCGTTCCACACTCTGAGCGTCACCATCTGGTTCTTGGGGCCATAGAGCAAAATAGATTGGTCGGATCTCAGTCTACTGTTGAAACACTCACCAACACATAGTCAGTGAAGTGTCAGTTAGAAAACTAGAGCTAGACAAGAGAGACAAGTGGTTATTGGTGAGTGACTAAGTCAGGGTGTGTAGGTAAGGAGGGCATCTCTCTGTGGGCTTATATAAATGTCCCATTTAGGGGCTGCATGAAGCTGTAGTTCATGGATCAGTTTTAGAGTCAAACATATGCTGCATGTTGTTTTCTGGTCATTGTATTAGTACAAATTGAGTCTTTATATTGCTAGTCAATTATTTGAGCTTGGCATTGGCAAACTGATGAGCTATGATGTCATTATCCAATCATGACATAGGTTTAATATATTTTTTCATCTATATAAGGGACTGTGACACAGTGTGGTTGCTTGTCCACACAGATTAAATGGAACTGTTACTGAGCCCTCCTCTCTCTAGGGGCTTTGCCAAAGAATTTAAAGCAAACTTCTATTTTTAGAGCACTGCTCCAAAAATTTGTAACAAACAGCAGGTTAATTTTGGCCTTTTCCGATACAGCTACCACCAAAATAGCTGTGACTAAAGTCTCAAGACTGTGTTGCATGAATTTAATGGGGATAGCATTAAAATAGATTCTTCTGTATACAGTCTTCGTTTCTTTGGAAGTGATGTCAGAATAAGGCAGTGCATGTGGGCATGGTATTAAAAGGAAAAGCAGAATAAACAATGTAGCGTCTGGTCCAAGAAAATGTAAACAAGCTTATTAAAAACGGAACTATCAGAGAGATATTTTGTGTGCAAACATCCTTTTTCTTCCCGAAAAGGAACACTTCTTATCCTTTCTTTTCAGGAAGCGTCTTTGTACACAAATAGAACTCATGATTAACAAAATTATACTTTGTTTTATAATTTGTCTAGAGAGTTTGCAGCATTTTTTTGTTGCCTCTGACACTTTTCTGGGAAGAAGCTGAAGGTCTCCTAAAATGTGCTGATAACTAGGTCACTGTCATTTATTTGCAGCATAGTGTGTGAGTATGCGTGTGTGTGTGTGTGTGTTAGGGTGTTCAGTTTATCCTTCTGTGCAGCTCTCTGTAGGAGATGAAGTGCTTCTGAGAAGTGCCTGGGATTTTTTCAAAGAAATGGAATGAGAGGTCAGTATCATGTCCGAGACCTCCTGCAGTTTTCTCTGTCACTTCTAAATCTAACAAGAAATTACCACAGAAGACGAATATCCTCAGTTACCCCCTTGTCTTGTTGTTCCTCCATTCGTACTGGTTTGACCACCAGAAAATTATACTAGGAAACCCTGCAATCAACACAGTCCCACTCGAGTGTTGTATAATGATGATTATGAGACATGGTTGTGAGCATTTTTGACCAACAAACAAAATCTTACCATTATGTCAAATAATATCAAAAATATGCAGTTTGTGTAATTTATCTGTTAATCTAACATGCAGTAGGCTTTTCCCGCAATCAACATACCGGTAGTCATGAATGTTCAGTTAATGTGAGTGAGCTAATGATGCAGATGATTATTATAATTGTGTGTAATTAAAATAATTTGTGAGTCAGGGGTCCTTTGAAGCCCGGCAAAGTAGAAAATATGACGCACATGCTATGGTGCTTTGCGACTCATAAACATAGAAATAGTTTGAGATGTCATTTTATCCTTTTAAATTGGTGAACATAACATTGATAATGACTTAATGATGTGTATGATACAGAATGTGCATGACACATAAGTAAAGAAAACGTCTACTGTGTTGTTTTGTTGAATGCAGCCTCAAAAGGGAGAGTAGTCAGAGAGTTGAAGGTGAAAAAGAGGGGAGAGAGGAGAAAAAAAAAGGTGGAAGTATCAACACAGAGTAAAGATTGTGCCAGACTCCTGGCAGCTGCTGTATTCTTCCTCCTGGGGGATTATTGGAGGTTTCAGGGTGACTGAGAGGACACTAAGCTGATAGCTGTGAAGATAGACGTGTTGTCTAATTTTCAGTGAAAACCAAATCAAACAGGATGATTCTTTCAGACTAAGATGTCTTTTACACAGCCTTGGATGTTGTAGAGGTGACGAATGGTCGTGATAATGTTCTCTCCATCCACGATCTTCTTTCTTAGAGCGGAAATGTTGTCTAGAGAATATGTTTTTCATAGCAATTGTTATCAGGATGCGCTCAAAAGATGGATATACAGTAACAACACTAACGCTGTGTACAATTCCTCTTTGACATGGCTCGATGAAAGAAAAAGGTAGACAAATGTAACACTAACATAGTTGAAACAGAAGAAATATCATAGTAAAATAAGTCATGAATGCTACCATCAATACTGTAAAAAGACAATTCAAGTGTGAATACATCAGTATGTGCCTAGAGTGATTATTTAGGGCAGAAACAGCCGAGGGGATGATGATTTGGTTAATGATGAGAGGAAGCAATTGTGTCTAAAATGGTTCATCCTCCTACTCAGGAAGCAGCCAGGCAATAAAAGCAAACACTCCAGCAAGTTAGTTGATAGTCATTTTTATTGAACAGAAGAAAAAAAAAAACAAACTCAAAATGAGTGTGTTAGGCCCAATCCCAATGTCCCCCCTAAGGCCTAAACCCTGACTCCTCACGGACTTAATTGACATCACCAGACGTGGTGCGAGAGGCTGCAAATTGAAATGGTATATAATCATTAAAAAAAAAAAAAGGTTCTGGGCTTCCCCTGTTAACCCTGTATTTAACACATGGATGTACATATCCATGATTTAAAATCACAACACCATGGACTGTGGGTAATGCCATCAGGCAAATGCTGCCTTCAAATAGGGTTGTGTTTATCGTGTTCACGATACAAGTCCATATGAAAATTTTCTAAAAGCTCCGAGTTCATGAGTTCTGACATGTTGTTGACATGTAGCTAGCTCCTGGCGTCCTTGTAGCCTAGCAGCAGTGTTCTTACAACTTAACCACTTGAACGCCAAGCATATCGTGAACATGACTTCCCATGTCGTAAACACAAGCTCATGAGTTCCATTTGATGGCAGCAAAAGTCTGCAGGCTTAAAGAAAGTGTACATAAAGCGCTCAAAAAGTCTGTGAGGGCCCTCATGCATTTGACAATTTGACAGTGGGATAGCCCTAAGCCTTCGCCAACTTAGCAGGAACGCACCTTGAAGTCAGTGAGTGTGGACACTGGGATTGGGCCGTAGACTGTGGTTCTTCATGTTAAAGCATTGACGCTCATCACTAATAAAGTGCACTTTCAGTTTACAGCCAAATGGAGAGTCAGATTCATCTCTGCCTTCCCTCCCACAAGCTCAATCAGATCCCACCTGGTGGAGCTCTCCTAGGTAGAACACTATCACAGTAAGATAAATTAGACCAAGTGCAACAACTGATCATCTCAGTGAGGGCGAGTGCATAAGTGTTAATGGAAGATCAGCACATTGAGATTCTCTTTCTTCTCACCTGGGTCTAAAATGTCTCAGACTATTCCTTCTACCGTTCTCTACCCTGGTTCAGTTAAACCTGAGAAGAACGGCAATAATATGACAGATGGTGATTCTGTATGATTCTCTGATTGATTATGTGATTGAGTGATTGTAAAATAGCACAGTTTTTTTTAACAGGTTCCATTTATGGTCAACGGTAAGCTAAAATCTTTGCCATGAGTGTTTTTTGTTTTTACATTTTAAGATTTTCACTTTAAAAAAATATTTTCCTATTTCCAGAAGTGTTTTCTACATAATATATATGTACAGTTGTATCTTTACAAAGAAAATAATGTTCTGTTAAAGACATGTTGCAAGGTCAATATCGACTCCAGTTTGGCACGTCTTCCTCATGACTTCATCCAGTAACATACTAAATGGAAGAGACAGCAGAAACAAGTGCATTCAACATCCCAAGTTTCACTATTTTCACCTTAAATTCTGTCTTTCCTGTTGAGACACAGATACTAAGCTACCAAATTAATCCTATTCCTACCTCTTATTTAAAATGAGATGCGTTTGAAATGGTAATATCCTCTGATGTGCAGCAAATAGGAATGTCATTGACATGAAAACAAGGCGTTTGATGTCGCACTATACAGGACATGGCAACAAACCCTGGGGAATAGGCCAAAGAGAAGATCATCTACAAGGGATATTATATTAATTAACATTGAAACATGAATTTTACCTGTACGGGAGCATGTCCTACATATGAAATACACAAGTCACGTTATCAAAGTCAGAGACAAATCAAGATAAAAAAAAAAAAAAACTGTAGTTCAACATAGGAGTAATAATAAAAGAAAAAGACAATGCCATGTAAGGTTGCAAAAAGAGATGGATGACAGAACGTTGCAGCAAACATCCCAGCAGGTAGTGGGCATAATAATGTGCTAAAAAACGGGAGTATTATTTTGATCATGGGCACACAAACACAAAGCACTGGGAAAAGATGCTGCTAAGAAACACGTCTAGCACGAACATTTAAATGTACTGTATATCAAGTCTCACGGGGTAATTCCACACTGAATAACTTCCCCCGTTATTGCACTGTTTTCTCCTTTTTTTTATGTCAATCAAAAGATTAGGCAGTTGTGGGTTTTATCTCACCTGCATCGTGTTAATCTGTCTCATCTTTTCACGTAACATGCGAACAACAAACTGATAAAAACCTTTTTTTTTTTCTCGTTGCAACCCAGCCATAGCTGTCCTATCAAGTTGTGTATTAAATACACCATGAAAGCTTAGACAATAAGTCTTAACATATGCAGCTCTGAAATGAGCCTTATTACATACACAAACCTTCATTAACAAGCAGTCAGCATTACGAATAACAGTAATAAATATGTTAAGTTCAATAAATAGGGTTTTTTTTTAATATCAGAATAAAAAAAATTATAAAGATTCAGCTGATCTGAATGGAGATCCATTTGATAGAGAAAGGTATGCTAGTGTTAAAAACAGCAGTATGTCCTTTCATGTGTAGTGTTTTTGGATCAAGTGTTAAGTGTACTGGATCATATCTGGTTAGACAGGCAGCAGCTCATAGAGTGATTCTCTATGGGATAAAGACCTTCGTACTGTTAAGAGTTAATCATTTTAGGTAGTTTTCAGCTCGTGAGCTTGTGAGAGATATTGCTTCAAAACCATTAGAAATGCATGAAATCTATCTGTGCCTATTATACAGTGTTTGTCTCCAACTTCATTCACTTCTCATGCATCCACCAGGGACATGAACATACCAAAGGACTGGACAGTGATGTGGGGGAAATAGCCCTAATGAAAGGAGAAGGGGGGTGGAGGGGGTGGAGGGAGACCCTAATGGATGTAGACCTTATATACATATAAATGATATAGTACAATTTCTGACAACCGTCTGTCTGTATGTGAACCAGACCCTTCACCCTGTCATGTTCCTAGTAGGGAGTCACCTCTGCAGGCTTTTCCTACCAGCCTACACCAAAGGGAGCAGGGTTTGATGTGGATGTAGACTCCTTTTTGTTTTTCTGTCATGCTGTAGAGCATTTTTTTTTTGCCTTTCTTTTAAAGTGCAGTCCAGATGCAGGTGACTAAAACATGAGAAGCAAATTATACAGAGAGAGATGAGGAACAGGAAAAAAAAACAAAAAACCCAGGGGCAGGCGCTGAGGGTAGAGGATTGGCACATACGTCAAAAGAGGTCTGAAATGGAGGAGGAGGAGGAGGAGGATGGGGTGGAGGTGGCAGGAGTCTGGGTCTGTAAGGTAAAAATAATAACAAACAAAAAAAACGAACAAACAGGTCTCATCCTGCTCAGTCTCTCTTCCTGTGTCACTGATCCAGCTCCAGTCACTCCCTAGACTGGTAGAAGAGGATGTATCCCGACTCAGAGTTCTTAGAGATGTCTGAGGTAAGCCCATAAAACTCCTCGATGGCCTGGGCATCAATTTTCTGCATGATATAATTGAGACATGGTTGATTGTTAACACAAACAATATTAAATGTACAAAACAGATGAGTCAAGGAACATCAAGAAGACCATAATAGGCTGAGGGTAGTGTGGTTGACGCACCTCCACGATGTCATCATCGAACAGCAGCCAGAAGCCATGACTCTTCACTATGGTGATGTAATGACCTCTGTTTGGTCCACTATGGAAACAGAGACAGTGACTCCCTTTTATACACACATTAAATGTCAGAATTCACATTGTCCTGCCTGCTTTAGCTTTCAGCCAGTAGCTGCTGCGCTTCCCCAAATACTCACTGTCATTGCAATAGGATTTCAAAATGGAGTCCATTTCTAAAGTAAAGTAAAAACATTACATCAGTGCAAGATATAAATATAATATATCCCATTCTCTTGAATGAGAAAGTGTATACAAACTTTTGACTGTTACTGTATATGGAAAAATCAAACATTGTTTGATCAAATTTAAATTCTGAGCAGGGAACGTGCTTCACAATTTGCACTAAAACAGATTGTGAAGTCATGTCGGTGATACAGGTATTCAGGTTATTCTGTCCGGTAACACAGCGACTCTGTCATTGAAAAAGATTTTTTTCCCCCGCAAGTTTAAAGGAATGATTTGACCATTCGAGAATACGTTCTTGCACAAGTCTTGTCTTCACCTTGGGGTTGCCAGGCAATCAGCAAAAACTCCAGGAAATGACTGTGCCTGAACAGTCCAGCACATAAAATTGACAACTTGTCATTTTAACACTTCAGTTTTTGTACAGATAAACACATGAGTCAGTTTTACAGGTGCTGCTGAGTGGAATTTTTTAAATTAGGATCAGAGCCAGCCTAGCTGTTTCCACCTGTTTCCAGTATTTATGCTAAGCTAACCAACTGCTGACTCTAGTTTCACATTTAATAGACTGATTGAGTTGTATTGATCTTCTCATCTAACTCTGAGCTAGAAAGCGAAGTGTATTACACAGAATATTGAACCGTTAATTTAATATTACATAGAACAAAGCAATTGGATACAATGAGAATCAATGACCCTTGTGTGTTTGGACGACCTGCTAAAATCTGTTTCTATTGGCCAAACCTGCTTTGTTGTGTTGTTGCATCTTGAAGCCTGACACTAGGACATTATCTTTACATCCTCAGTGTCACTGCACTGGTCTTTTATTTCGTGCCGGTAATCAATATACTGTACCTGCCACAGTGAACCACCACAGCCACTAGATCATACATGCGATCTAGGTTAACTGCATCTCCGGACGTGTTGAACAGACGGAGCTCTAGGGGGAAAACCACTCGATAGGACAGCTTGGTGTAACGGTGCAGCTGCTCCATGTACTTGAACCTCTTCAGGTGTAGCGCCAGGATCATAGGAAGCTTCTTCACACGCATCCTGTAGAGAGCCACATTAAGGTCAGATGAGTGTGTTTTCGCACACATCACGGTGGTATTTAGTGTCGTAGCAGTGCTTTACTCACCGTTTCTGTGCTTCCTGCTTGCTGCAGCATGTCTCACAGTAGTATTTGTATTCACTGCACAATGTCTCTGTGTTACTGAAGTCCCTGGAGAAGATAGCATACCACAGGAGGCTTGGTTATTCGATCTGGCTCATACCAAAGGGAGTATGGTCTACTTTGAGCCTTTTAGGTGTGACTGAACGTATAAAAAAAAAAAAAAAATCAATACTACCTGAGACAGTGTGTTATTGATGTGTTTTGCTCTACATCCACAGAGAGATCCAGAAAATCCTCATCTTTGCTGCTCACCTGTCAAAGAGAAGGAGGGACAGTGATGTCACTAAACTGTCATTTTCTTTGACTGAGTCAGTGAGGATAAGCCTGCACCGCTGTGACAGAGCACCAACCCGCCCACAGCTACACACACACACACAGTCTTTGAAATGCTTATTACACTGAACAGCTTTTGTCTCTGCACAGAGCAGCGCCTTGGTGTTTGCAGAGGTTGTTCAGGGCAACCCGTCCCACTGCTCGCCCTCACTGTTTTGGAGTACAAAGCCTCTGGCAGCCCTGACGTAAAGTGGGTGGCCAGAGCCCACCGGGGTTGCTCACTACATCTTTTTTTTTTTTTTTTTTTCTTCATCTCTCAGCATCTCTGCAAAGGGATGATCCCTTTTTTCACACTCATTCAGGAGGGATCTCTTATTCAAGGTGACTCAAGGGCTGGCAGATAATGTGTGAAAGGACAATTGTTCAACTGTAATCAGTAATCAAGCAGAACATAAAATATACAACCCAAGCAAATACAGCCACACACCGTTTCACAGTTGAGGCAGCGTGTCTCATTGGTCAGTGTGCCTTGGAAGATATCGTGAACCCACGTGGGCTCTGTCTTGTTCTCCGTCTCGGTCTCCGTGGTGATGGCGGTGCCGTTGTTCTTGAGGCGTCCGTTCTGCTTTTCCTGCTTCTTCTCCTCCTGCAGGATATCTGCCACCGTGTTCAGCAGGTAGTTGAGAAATTCATGGGCGTCCTGCTGCATGTAGTTGTCAAACAGATCTGGAGGGTGAAGGTAAAAGGAGATAACTCATCGAGGGGGAAGATGATGGGGATCATTTAATACTGATTTTCTGCCAATACTCAATCTAATATTAATATTTCTGTATGTCATATTGCTGCACAATCCCTATGTGATTGTTAATAGACCTTTTTCACTGAGGGCTTTCTGACAAGCACAGCTGTTATTGATCACATTAATGATCGCTGGCTCACTGGCATACCGAACTAAACAGAACCATCATTACTGTGATCAGTTACACCTGCATGTTTCCAGCTATCAAAAATCTATTCTGAGAATTTCTGCCATGACAAAGATTGACTGTTGATCAGCTTAATTAAATCTTTACTGATATTACAAACATCCATACACACACTCCTGTTTTGACAGATCTTTATGTGAAAGGTGAAACTGAGAAGTGGAGAGTCAGGAGAGGGAGGGGAAGAAGAAAAAAAAAAAAAAAAAAAGAGTCCAGAGAGGAGGCAGCTGACCAAAAGCTCGGTCCCAACAGAGATGGCATTGTTCATTCGCATAAAGAGCTTCCTCAATATGGACAGCAGAGAACAGTCGGCCTCTCTGTCAGCTCTACTCTCTGAATGACCTTACCACCAACATGCACCTGCCCTTCACCTCTGATATTCAGACTACATTAAAGACAACACTGCTTCGAACACGGGACACAAAACTGCACATATGAGCTCTCCGACTGTGGTTTTATATGTATATGGAAAGATGTAGGAGATTCATGGATGTAACAAATAATTAATAACGATGGATGTCTTTCACTGAAGCGTTCCAATAATCCATAACGACAAACTGTTTTACGACTCTTTTTTTTTTACGACTTTAATCGGGCATGTTCTCTCACCGTTCTCCTTCCGTAGGCGGGAGATGAACTTTTTGGGTGGGATGACGCCCACTTTCTTCTTCTGTGTGGCAATGGAGTGGAAGAGGTCAGCCAGGCACGTGAGCAGGTTCTCCTTCTTCTTCTGCTGGGCTTTGTAGGCCAGCACGTTCTCCCGGAAAGGCCGGCAGAAGTAGAGCGCCTGTAGCACTGAGTTACAGTAGCATGTGTTTCCAAACTGACGGGGGAAGAAGAGAAGGGGATTAAAAAAAAATAAATCTCTGTAGGGAAATGATTCATTTATAAATATGCAACAAGAACTTTTCCAATTAAAATATGTGAGACCTTTCTGAACAGGGTCACAGCTCTGGAGATCATAAAAGAGATGCAGTGGTAGAAATAATGTTATTAAAAAAGTAAAGCAAAGTCTCTGCGATAAAATTATTGTTTTTCTTTTAATGTCAGTTCCTTCTTTTACTTTCAAATGTTATTTGCAAAAGTTTAGTTTTTTTGAAATGTCAGTTTCATAGTCAACACTATGTGAGGTTCTTAATTTGCAGTCCTAAAATACCAGAAGAACATTTTATTATTTAGTATTCATTTTTTAAATGCATTCACTTTATTTGAAGTATTTGGAAGTTTGAAGTTTGTTCTAATGATGCTTCTAATGTTCATTTTTACAATCATGAATTACTGATAAATGATTGTTATGTAATTGTTGGTTTTTCCCCTATTTGTCATGTTTCTTCTCTCTATCCTTCTGTGTATGTATTTTTGTATGCACCACCAAAAAACTGGCAAAATGTACTGGCTTGTTACTAGCAGCTTCTCCTGTTAACATTTGTTCAAATGACATTAATGAAACAGAATCGCACTGGATTGGCCAACAGACCAAAAAACAACACAACCTGTTATTTTCAATATTAGCTGTCCAGTAGAGAACATGTGACTCATCGGGGTCCCAATCTAGCTGGTCTGTTTTGAAAAATGACACCAGTGTTTTTTGGCAATGACCTTTGTTCATGTAAGAGAGGATTTAGTGATGCTTACATTGACCAATCCAAAGTAGTGTTCATTGATTGGGAATTGCTCCGGGCCGATGTCTTTCTCCAGAGCAGAGGCATTGGTGCCCTGAAAGGACCAGAGAGAAAACACGAGACATGAAAACATGAAAATAAGCTTTGTGAGAACATTCTGCACAACAAAAGGCAGAGTGAGGAGGACTTTTCTAAAAAT
The DNA here is from genome assembly GCA_029490765.1 of Euthynnus affinis. Classification (NCBI taxonomy): domain Eukaryota; kingdom Metazoa; phylum Chordata; class Actinopteri; order Scombriformes; family Scombridae; genus Euthynnus; species Euthynnus affinis. The sequence continues at coordinate 9,809,130 of CM055848.1, forward strand.
AACAATGTATAGACTCATATAAAAATAATCCCTCTCAATCATCACTTCTGACCCATTAGAATTGTGTGGCGGTGTCAGTATCTGGAGAGAGTTCACCTTCTGCTTGTTTTTTTTATTTTACTTTATTCAGGATGTTTCTGGGCGTTGACCTTTGGGCGGTGGGTGTGTAGCCCCCAGCCAATGACAGCGTGCAAGGTGTGAGGGCAGAACTCTATAAAAACAATGAATGTTAAAATAAAAACAGCATCTGACAAATCCTTCTCATTCTGCCTTTTAACTAATGTTATCATTACATTTATACAACATGCAGCTCATATAACACAGCTTACTCATCTGTGCTTATAAGATGAAAGCCAACATGTCCGTGTATGTATAACCAAATGAATATGGAGAGTTTCATACAGTTGAATTAATAAACCATCCTTTTGGTCAAATTTCAAGGTCTCAGTTTCCCACAGAATATTACAGCTTATCTCGATTCCTTTGGCTGCCAGGCAAAAAAAACTTTCCATCAAAGTAGAAAAAGGATATGGTCTAAATTGGTGCACCCATGTCAAAAGTCAGCAGTATTTTACGCCTGATTGCTGAGACAGACCACTTATCTCATGTCAGAGCCTTTTCACTTTTCGGAGCTCAAACCCTTTTTTTTTTTTTCCAAATGAACCGCAGCTTTGTTGAACGAACACAGAAGACAATTTAGTTTGACTTTCAATGACTGTCATTTCTCTCTGTCAAAGCAGACTGTGAATGCCTCTTTGTCCCGAGTACCGCTTCCAGTCTGACATGCCGCAGCACATATGCAGGCACGAGTCCATGTACTGTACACACACACACACACACACACAAGATGCTTCTTTCTTCAGATGACATCTAACAATGCAATCACTGACCTCAAGCCTTTATTCTATAAAATTGGGGTGAAATTTGTGGAAAAAGTCAGTGAAAATGTAGGATCAGTGCACCTGGCTGACACCTGATGCCACCTTTGAACACTTCATTATAAACAGCAGGCGGGGGCATTATTTATTTAAAGAGGAAGGAAAATTCTTAATCCTTGAGAAGAAAGAAGACAATACAGTACAAGACAATGTGATGCTCCCACACACTGCCGTCACTTTTATTATCATTACTGTCCGCAGCTAGAAACTTTCAGTCTTACCTTATGTATGAAATGCATTTGTTTTCTACTTGCCTTTAAATGCCTGAAGATCCTTAACTGACGTATCGCAAATAACAAATAGTACAATCAGTGTGCCGGTGCCCTAAATATGCCATAGCATCCTTCATAATTTAAAGTCCTCCTCCACTCAAAAATATGTTCTTCTTCTTCCTACAGTTGAAGGTTTGAGCTTTACTGTGTGCACAGAATGATGTATGTGTAGAGTTTGACACTAGAAGACTGTTTTCACATTCATCTGCTGAAAGTGGAAAGTTTCTCTGAGCTCACTGAAAATCCAATTTTAAGGGACGGGCCAACAAGCAGGATTTGTGAAGCCTCCAGTGCACAAGGACTGAGTACTGACTTTTCAGTGAAGTAGGAGACTTCTTGTGTCCAGCGCTTCTGAAATTAAATATATTTGCATAATGCAATTTTTAATGAGGGAAAAGGATTAGGTTTAATTTTTAGGGCTGTAGTCTGCTGGTCGACTAGTCAATTAGTGGGTCATATGCTCTCGTCCGACTATATCCTCATTGGTTGAATATCTCTGTGTTACTTTCATAAGGAGTAAAGTGCTACATCAGTAACTTTCCGGGATTAACCCATTATTTCCTGCGGCGGGAGGGACTGACTAACAAATTACCTGTGAAAATGGGGGTGTTTTTAAAACACAGGACGTGAGGTGAACCGCTGTGTCGTTGTCTGGGAAAGGAGTATAACTCTGTTAAGTAATACGACATTGCGTAGTGTTTGCCTGGTGAGTTGGACACAGAGAAAGTGACGGTGGATACCAGTGGAGCAGAAGAAAAGGTTAGCGGTAAGTTGTCAGTCTGGCAGTAAATGTACAGCACAGACTACAGTGTGTCAGTTAAATGCTAAAAAGTCACGTCTGTTTCCCCAAGTGCTGGAAAAGTGAAGGGAGTTAGCTCCAAAGTTAGCAACGATGGGTTAGCCTGACCTGAGGACACAAAACAGAGAAATACAGAACAGAGAAATGTGCGGCTGCTGAGTCCACTGTGTCCCTCTGACTAATCGATAAGTCGAAGATTATGTACAATTTTAGATGACCAAGGTTTTCTTTTTTGGACTACAACCCTATTAATGTGAAGGACTATAACAAGGTAACAGTGTCAGACACACATTATTATTCAAAAGTAGAGTATTTTATATACATCTTTGAACATGTCTGGAGGAGATCTCCTGGAGAAACAAGCACACAGCAGCTTATGTGCCTGCAGGCACATTTCAACTGAAAAGTAACAAAATGAATAAACTGCAGGTTTTGTTTTGCACAGAGGTAGAGTTTTGTCTGGTGCAATTCATAACTGTGGGAACAGTTCATTGCATTAAACATCAGTTATGGCATTTTGCATTCAGTTTCCATGTGGTAATATATTAATATGAGAGAAATATTCTTGTTAATGCTGTGATATCAACCATAGCACTCAGTTCTGCAAACTGGAGAAGCTTACTGTGCAATAACACACCAGCTCTCACACAGCCTTTCAGGTGAAGGTCTGACTAGTAACCATTGAGACTTAATGGCAGCCAGTCGCCATCAATATGTCTGTAAAACTCATAACATACACATGAATAACTTCTGTCATGAGCAGGCTGGACTATTGTAATTCTCTGTTTATGGGTTTTCCAAACAAAACAATGCACAGATTACAATTTATCCAGAACTCAGCCACATGAGTTCTGACCAGGACCAAAAATTCAGATCACGTAGCTCCAGTCCTCCATAACCTTGACGGGCTACCTGTTGTTTTCAGAATACATTTCAAAATCCTCCTACTGGTTTACAAAGCACTTAAAGGGAAACTTCAGTATTTTTCCATCCTATTTTCCAATCATTTTATGTCTAAATGAATAAACAGTATTTTACGTAGGGACAAAGATTTTTGAAATTGGTCCATTATTTCCGTGACAATAACTCAACTCGCAAGATTTCAGAACAAGACTTCTGCTTGAGGTTCCCAGCTTTCAGATGATGTATACCACGTCTATGTGGCGTATCCTGTTGACCTGCTATCTCCCTCTAAAAAATAGGTCTATGGTAGAGGGGTGGGAGTGGAAGAGGTTAATGGTCTGGCTCCACAGCACATATCAGACAAGCTGACAGTTTACTATCCCAGCAGATCTCTCAGGTCACAAAGTGCATTCAGTATTTATGCACCTAAAGAAAGGAACAGTTTGCCTGCTGATCTTTGACCTGCTCCAACTGTGTTCTTTTAAGTCGAGCATTTTCTTATATGAACACACTGAATTTCTACAGTATGTATGTTTGTATGTATATATGTATTTTTGCATGGATGATTTTGTTTTTAAGCACATTTTTGCTGTTTTTGTATGAGATTAGTCTATATAGAGAGAAGGCCAACAGCATTAAGCAGAGCCGTTTAAGTCTGTTTTTACCCACTCCTCACTGTCCCTGAACACAACATAAACACAGATTAGTGCAGATCCCTGCTGTCTGCTACCAGGATGTCACCGGCCCTGCGTAGCACCACATTATGCAATCACAACAAGCTGTCAAAGGCTTCATTCACCTGTCAGTCACCGGTGACAAACACAAAACTGCACAGCGTGTCGTCTCACCAGGCTGCAACACACATTGTCAACGCTGCAGGGAAGCTTTGGTGTGCAAAGGTCTATGACACATATCATATATATCAAGATATGGAATGGAGGCCTTTCCTATTAAACTAGGACATCTCAGATTTACTGTGCATGCTGGTTATAAAGAGCCTGCATCCTGCACAGTGTGTGTTTGTGTGTGCAGGGAGGGGAGGGAGGGGGAGGCGACTCACCCATGTACATCATTACACACCAGGTTCAACACAGTGGCTGCAGGCAGATCGATAACTACACAGATAACCAGCGAATTACTCACCATATTACAAATGGAGGCGATGTTTCTGACAGTCATTTAGTTTACAGTGTCCCCCTCACCGCCATCTTTATAAAATAAACATGACTTGAGAGCGAGGCGACGCTGTGAAATGAAGTTAATTCGCAGCCGCGGCTGGAGGCCAGACTGCAACCCCGAGCGTCAGAAAGCAGGGAGAGAGACACGGAGCACCATGCAGCCAGCACGGAGCTGAGCGTCCAGCTGCACTCAGCGTCGACACGGCTCCATCCTCACACACGGTTAACGCAGACGGCGGCTGGAAAGCGTCAATGCATGAGTGAATGGTGGACGTCCGAAGTTGCAGGCGGCAGGTTTGTTAGCAACAATCAGGAAACTAGCCTGCTGTGTGAGGGAACGCAGTAGCCCCGCCCTTCAGTCATAGACTCTAGAGCTGATTGGTTGAGATTTTCTGTGTATGATTGGCAGAATCAAACAGCCAATCGTAGACCGGAATGGTAAAGCTTAGTTGAGCTGGAGCCAATAATCGGCAGCTATTTGAAGCAATGGCTCGTGGGAGCTGTAGTCTATTATTGGGATGTGTTTAAAGAGATGTAGGCTAATATGCAAAACTATGTTTCATCAAAGATGAACGCACGTAGGGCTGCAACTAACGTTTTCAGTTATCAGTTAATCAAGTAACTGAGAGTGTGAATGTGTGATTTGTTATTTTGGGCTTTATAAATAAAACCGACTTGACTCGAATTCATCTGTTTTTTTTTTTTTTAATGGATCGAATGATTTAGTCTATAAACTGTCAGAAAATACTTGAAAATTCTCTCATCCTCGGTGTGTCCCCAAGTGAGATCCTCAAATTGCTTATTTTATCCAACCAACATCCAAAATCCAAATATATTCAAATATATTCATGGCAGCACTTTTGCTCGATAAATAACTTAATTGATTAATTGGTTATTAAAGTTGTTGGCAATATATTTTTGGTCAATTGTCTCATCAATTAATCCACTGTTCATTTCAGCAATAATGCAAAAGCTATTAGTTATAAATTAATTAATTAATTATAGGGGCACCTCAACATATTTAGTAGTGCAACTTCATAAGGATGGTGGGATTTACAAGACTGTTTAAAAGACAATGAACAAAAATGATGATGGGAAAGTGGAGATTGTTATTATTATTACCTTTATTTAAACTCGAAAATCATTGAGGGCTAGTCCTCATTTGCAATAATGTTGAGTATAATAAAATAATAACAGATACATGATAAAAGAAAACAATCAATTAAAACAAGTATAAGTACAGTTAATAAAGGATACAAAATACAAGATATAAAAACAAATCATTTAAAACAAGTACAAACAGAAGTTAAGTGATTGTTGATCATAGATTTAAAATGACCGGGGGTTACTAAAATATCAGTTTTTTGGGTCTCTGCAAAGAGCTCCAGGCAGTCAGAGTATAAAAACAAAAAGCAGATCTTCCAAGCTCAGTACAAACTCAAGGGGCTTGTAGTGAAAGCCAGACGTTAGACCGAGTATAATATGCTCCAGAGGACCAATCAAACATAGATGTGATATAAGATGGCAGCTTCCCAATAAAGGCCTTGTAGATAAACAAATACATATGCTTATCACATCTCTCAGACAGAGAAGACCACCCAACCTTTTCGTGCATAATACAATGATGAGTGCTATAAACATCAGCAGTAATAAACTTGAGGGCAGAATGATAAACAGCATCCAAGGGCTTAGTAGAGGCAGAGGCATGCCTATAAAAAAAACATCACCATAATCCAAGACAGAGAGAAAAACAGCTTCAACAATCTTTTTTCCTACAGAACATAGGAAAGTTAGTTCTGTTTCTATATAAAAAAATACATTTTATTGTGGTTATTTGTTGACAAGATTATCTATATGAAATATGAAGGTGAATTTGTCATCTAACCATATATGGATGTATTTATATTCTGTAACACTCTCAATAATGGATCCTTGACAGTGGAAATATGAAAGTTTTTTATTTTATTGTTACCTCAAGCTCTAGAGAATAACATAAACTTGGTTTTATGAACATTCAACACAAGTTTAAGATTGTTAAGTGCAGCTTGGAGAACGTCAAAAGAATGTTGACGAGATAACCATGTATGGTTCAAGCTCCAAAAACACTGGATCCATCACTTTCCATGATGCAGCTAGATGGTGTCTATCATTAGACCCCCGCTGCCCGGGGTCAGGGTTAACTCCATGTCGGCAGTTTGTAATGTAAGCTTTCTGTTGTACTCCTCAAGCTCAAGCCAAGATAAATGTAGATAGATGTCACCAGGGTTATTTTATCTTTTATTTGCAGGTATCCCACATTCTAACCACCACTTAGCCAGCCATAATGAAGAGTGGGGGCCTTCAAAGGTAGATGTCCTCTCTGTAGAGCTTTGCAGGGGTCCCGGGCCCCCCAGGACACTCTCATTCACCACCGGCTTTGTTTGTGCTTTCACAACAATCCCTCAGCAATTATCTCCTTAGCATTTACATCTGAACAAAAAGAAAGGAAAACAACAAATAATTATGATTAACAGACTTCAAAAGAAATGGGAAAGGAGAGAGAATAATACAAGTATTTACAGAAAAACAAATAACGGATTGTAGTAGGATTGCCAGTTTGAGCCGTGGAGGATGGGAGAGCCTCATTGTTGATCATAATTTTGGTATGCACCATGGGAAAGTTGTTGATTGACATGTTCTCTTAGATTTATTTATGAATGTCTTTGATTGACTGGGAAACAATTAGATGTGGTGGTTACTTGTGGGCTCTTGATACACAACGTTCCCAGATTTACTTTCTATTTCAGTCCAGTGAGTATTAATAGGACTGAGGAGCACAGTGGATGCAGCTGCCTTTTTCCTGACTTATACTGCGTTTATTGTCATTATCGCTGCTTTTCACTGGCTTACTGATGGATAATGTGGATATGAATAATGTGCTCGCTGTAAAAACTAACAAACACATTTATTGACACCCAGAAACTAAAATAGGCATAAACACAACTCCGGTTCTGTTCATCTGATAATCCTGCCTCTGCTTTGCTGAAGAGATAAAATCACTTTTATCTTTCTTTTTTTTTTTTGCAGCTTGTGTGTTGACATGAAGCTTCAGATGAACAGAGAGGGTGCTCAGTCTGTGCTTCTGTGTTTATACGGAGTTTTAATCTTGTTCATACAGTCTATAGTTGCCTCCTCGTGTCTGGATGGAACTCACAGGACTTTTGTATCCACAACACGTTTTTTGGCAGGCGGCAGGTGAACCTCACAGAACCTTCTCTGCTCACCTCGTTAAGATCAGAAGTGGGGCAGAATGTTTGGATTTTCACAGACAGACAGACAGACATGCCGAGGAAGAAAAAATATTGTGCGCTCAGAAAACGTTTCCAGTAATCGAGGCTGGCTGTTCTACTAAAAGCATTGATGACCTTCCTGTTGTTCAGCTTCTACAATGAGAGGCAAATGAATTATGCATCATTTCCGCACCACTGAGAAAATAATCCTCCAGTTTGGAATCTGTGATTCACTGCAGCCTGGTGACATTTGGCAGAGGTTTCTGAAACATCAAGGTTAGCTACGGGTCTATTAAGATTGTTTTATGCTGCAGTAGTTTACTTGCCACAGAAAAGCCATTCTTTCTGTACTTTTCTGGGTTATAGCTGCGGATACAAACTGAGTCATACTTCACATCCTAACTCACATTTTGACATTTTGCATTTTTAAAATGTTTCAGTGATTCAGTTATGACTGATTACCGTGACATTTCTTTATCAAGTTGCTTTATTTGAAGTAAAATAAAATGCATGCACTGTTTGAACTTTTTACCTACTTTATCTTTACTGTCAGCTAATGTAAACTAATAACTACAGTCCTTTTTTGTGCATAAATCAAGCCAACGGTTCAGTCAGGACCACTTTAGTTGAAAAAAAAACTTTTACTGCCATCTGCAGTAAGTTATATTTAGCAGTAGGCTCTATTCTTGGACCTCCCTGCCCTTCCACGTGCTTACATGGACAGCAGCATCAAAGACCCCAGGTACAGAACAGAGCAGGCAACAATGTCAACAGAAATGACATTGATTAAGTCAGACACAGCATCTGAGGGAGGAGCTGGGGTGGTGGCAGGTTGCAAGGTGGCTTGCAGAGGAAGCAGCAAAGGAAGGCAGACTGAAGTAGATTAAACAATGAGATTTTCCAATTAAATGCATAGAAGGGAATCAGCTGAGCCATCAGCTGATGTGGGCTGGCTTTGAGATCAGCTGCTATCAGATGATGTAGGCTGGATTTACGATCTGAGGTTGATTTTGTGGCCTGCTTGAACTAACGCTATGCTCATTTTTTTGCGTGGGTATATAGAAATAACATAGTCATATGCAAAGTTCATATTTTTATAGTTTCTAATCCATCAATATGCGGAGCACCTGCACAGTACCAGTAACAACAGGCCCAAAGTTGCTCCACTGAAAGATGTTGATTGTTTTACTGGCGATCTGATACGGTAGTTAGAAGTTCAGTTGTTGTGACACTGTCACAGCACCACATTAATCACAGTGAAAGTGCGGTGCTTTCTGCAGGTTGTCACAGCTTGAGTTGGTGTTAGAAATGAAGCAGGTTAGTGTCTTTGTGACATTTCTTATATCCTGTGTCAATAGAATGAGAAAGCCTTTGTCTAATTTATTATCTAGTGAGGTTTCTTAGCACAAAGGTATCCTAGTTAGCAAACAGGAGGAAGCTGAACTATTAACACAGTTTCTGGCAGAGATACAATATCACTGTCAGGGAAATTCCATTGTATATGATATCCATGTGCCCATTAAAGCAGATTTGTTGAAAGTTTTCTCTTGAAAGAATTCTTAGAGAAGTCCGTTCGTGTCAGAGTCATTACCACATACATCCAGCACACAAACGCTCCATCTCGTGAAGGTTTCTTACCCTACAATCATGATTAACTTGACCAATCAGATAAGATGTTCTTGTTAGAGTCATGTTACTTTCCTCATACTGCACTCCTGGGGCTCAATGAACAATAAAACCTAATATAATAAACATTTCCTGCGTTGTATTAAATGAGACGAGGAGAAAAACAAGAAGGACTTGGACAAGAAAGAAAGAAAAGCGAAGAAGAGAGGAGGGGGGGAGTGAATTATTAGCCAAGCTTTGGCATGCTTTTTGCTTTTAGTACACAGTGTTCCAAACAGACACATCTGGACGCTAGTTTACATTAACGGTATCCCTGTTTCTGTAAACACAAGAACAGGACATGTTGGGCACTGGCGCTGCTCTGTGGACTCGCATTGGTTCACAGCTGTATTGACACATTGGCATGCTGAACGTCTGTTTTCCGTGTCATCACCAGCTGATCATTTCTCGAAAACGGAGAAATAATATGAGGAAAGTTATTTTTTGGATGCATTTAATATTTTAAACAATGCAAGTAAACACATAGATACAAGTACTTTTATTGATTATCTATTATTTCTTTGTCAATAAATCTTTAAATATATATTCACAGCCCAATATAGTTTCCCAAAGTGATGTCTTCACAGTGCTCATTTTGTTCAACCAAGAGTCAAGAAGTGTTTAACTTGTAATGATTTCTGAGATGGAACCAGTTTATCATTTTTGCTTAATAAATGACTCAAATAATAGTAAATAAAAGTAGTATTTCTAGTCTTTTATTACAAACATATCTAAGAGGACTTTACAGACTACCTGAACGACAAAATGCTAAAAATACTGTCTCCAAAAATGTTCACACAGGTGACGACCCCGTTGACGGCCTCCTCCTTGGCCCGCCTCAACTACCCCAAAATGCACCTGTTCTGCTGCAAAGCCACTTTCAGTCAGCGATAGAGCGACAAAAGCACAATAGCCACATTGTTCTCATTACACAAAGCCGGGAGCAGAAGAGTTCACTGTGACCATCTAATACAGGCAGCCTTGGAAACTGTATCTGTATGTGGGCTTTCATACATGTGTGCAGTCGGTTGAATGCAAATGATCATGTGGATGACTCAGTGCTCATAAGCACTTAAATTAAGGTGCAGCACTCAAATGGAAAGGGTCATAAATGATGCTTATGTAGCTTTTAGTCAACCGTTCATTTAAACACCGGGCTTTATGACAGGAGGTCAGAATGTCAGTGGCTAATAGTGGCAATAAGGCTATATAAAGCACTGGCCTAGTTTTTATGTATTTCACCTACATATACACACAGACTTGTTGTGCTATTAGGTTGTAGGTGATTCTGGGTAGCCAGAGAGTTTCTGTGACTGTTTTGAATTTCACACAGCAAAAGGAGAATGAACAGTGGCTCTTAATTCAGAACTGAGAGAATCCAATGAAACGTGAAAGAACGATATCTCACTTTGAAGATGTATTAGCACAGTCTGTTCCCCGAAATAGCCTTAAATGGATAGTATATCAGAAATCTGCATGCCACACACACACACACACACACACACACACACACACACACACACACACACACACACACACACACACACACACACACACACACACATTCTCATACACCATACTCCTTTGCATACTCTCATCTCATCTCTTTAACAGCTCTAGATTCCTGTGCTGCCCTATTTCCCCTCAGCAGCTCAGCAGCATCTTGTCCTGATCACGGTCAATAACAATAGATCTGTTTGTATAACTGGATGTCTACAGTGAGCTGGGTTCGCTGCAGAAAGCACTGGAGCTTGACCCACTTTCCAGTCCTGTGAACTGCATTAATTCACTCTGCCAGGTGCTTGAGAGGCTGGATGTCTGCTAAGTGAATGTACTGTACTGCTGCCTTCACACGGCACAGACTTGAACTTCAGATCTGGATAGAAGAGAGGAAACGACCTTCACACTGTTTATGTTGGATTTGCTACAGTATGTCTGAAACTGAAATATAAAAATGCTTTTATACTAATAATCTGGCCCTAAATCCCCAAGTTTAAAAAAAAATCAGTTGTTGATGTTTTGAAACTCAAGTGCAGTGGTGGAAAGTAACTGAGTACATTTACTCAAGCACTCTACTAAAGTACAATTTTGAGGCACTTGTGTTTCCATTTGATGCCACTTTATTCTTCCACTCCATTACATTTCAGAGGGAAATGTTGTACTTTTTACTCCACTACATTTATTTAACAGCTTTAGTAACTTTTCATATGAAGGTTTGACACAATGGATAATATAACTGGCTTTTAAAATACAACACATTTAACAACACAAAGATGAAAACAGTGGTTTCCAAACCTTTTGGCTTTTGACGTCTTAGCAGCGTGTAGTCGGGATCACATTTCAGATGTCTGTGACTTGTTAACAGCTCCACCAAATAGTGATTTTTCCCTCTAAACTTCTCACATGGTTTCATTCCAATAAATGTTCAAATGATCCAAAATTTCCCCAAAAATCAAAGAAAAAGAAAAGTCCAAAAATTGAAAACAGATTTGCATATCAGAACTTTGTTTTTCTTCTTTAGTCTCCCATTAATCATCTTATGACACCTCAGATTTATCTGGTGACCCTTTGGAGGGGCCCAACCCCTAGGTTGGGAACCACTGGACTAAACTAGCTAACTGTATATAAAGTAGTTGAAACTAGCTCACAAGTAACAGTAACATGCTGCTCTAACACTGATGTTTCAGTATTAATAAACAATGTCATGTGTAATAATACATCAGTCAAGGGGACCAAACCTTAACTGCAATTCTTCACATTTTGCTGCAAACTCTTATGTACTTTTGATTAAGAAGAAGTTTTACTTGTAACAAAGTTGTTGTATTGGAACTTTTGCTTAAGTAAAGGATTTGAATACTTCCTCCACCACTGCTCATCTGTGAACTGAGGTATGAAATCAGGAAATTTGGGGCACTTTAAATCGGGGACTGTACCTTTAAACACATACATACATTGTGGTTGACACATTACTTCTTGAAGGTCTACAGGGACCGAAACGTTAGCTGAATGTACTGATTCAGTGAACATTTTGAATGCAAAATCAGTGCACAGGAATCTCCTTCTTGACAAAATAGTGACGCACCTGCATCATCAATGTGCCTTTTCTTTTATCCGTGAGAAGTGAACACATTCCTTAGAAAAAAAAAAAACCTTGACTTTCGTGCGTCAAAGCATTGAATATATGAATATCTGATGATATTATATTTCTGTGGAATATCTGCCACTGAACAGGAGACTAGCTGCTCTGAGAATGCAACACTTTGAGTGCATGTATGAACAATATTCCTAAAATCATTTCCTACTATGAAAGGACTTGAAGTCATTTTCAGTATGTGAAATGTGAAGCATCAGGAAGGGACAGCTCTCTCTGTATGTATTCAGTGGTTTAAGGAGGGGGGGGTGGCGGCACATGATGCTATGGTACTCCTTCCTTCAGGAGGTCTGACGCACATCTTTTTCTTTTTTTTCATCGTCCTTGCCAATTTTTACGTAGAGTACAGTGTGTACCCTTCAAGAACACTAACACGTATCCTCCATTATTGCCCCGAGCAGTTTGGCCCGTCAGTTTTCCTCTTCTCACTCTGTGGCGTCCTAATGGCCCAGCTACACCACAACTCCTCCTTGCAGCAGACATAATGTGTTTCTAAGGGCCACGCTGGGGGGGAAAGTGTATAACTGGCAGCCAAAGATTGTCTGCGGTGGGCTGAAGAGGCCGCAGAGAAGAGGAGGCATGAACCCTCACGGTTGAGATAATAGGATGATCACATCAAGGGAAGCAACACCGAAACACAGCACAGACTTAATGATTTAATTAATTACCACATTAAAATCCTTAAAATGTCATCTGCTCATTCTTCCGCTTCTCCTTTCCGCTTCCTCCTAACATGAAATTTTGCACTTCCGTTAATGTACACACAGATTAAAATGCCCAGCATCTGTTTTCTCGCACACTCTCTTCCTGTTGAGTGCCCTCACAAAAGATAGATGCTATGCAGAGAATGACCTTGAGAATCTAGAGAGAGATTCGTCTCAGTCTGCCTCTGAATCAGACACACACGCTGCGTAATCACTAAGCATACGCCAAAGCATGGGTGTCTGCGTGGGTGTGTATGTGCATATGAACGAATGCTCAATCATGAGTGTATATTGTCACAATGAACGTGTTGGAGGACCTCTTTAAAACAACAGCATGTGTGAAGACTGGGGTGGGGGGAGGTTTGGACAACAACTCATAATAAACGATCCAAAAATCTTCCCCGTGAACGAACACCGTGACCTGAGTACGGATGTCACGCTTAAAATAAAACAAAATGTAACTGTGCCGTGGAAAGGTGCAGATCAATTACGGATCATCAAGTCACAGACTTGGCAGAGCAGCATCTGTGATTAAGTGTGAATCTCAGGAACAAGCTGAAGACACTCTGTGCAATTATGTCCCCGCTCTACCTTCTCCAAAACGACTGCTTCAAGGCTACTCTGAGTCAGAGCGCTCACCAGAGGAAAGGAGAAGTAATTCATCAGAGGATTAATGAGCCTTAACGCTCTAAAGAAGAGCAAAGTACTTCAGGCTCAGAAAAACAATTTCTGCACATGGAAAGATATTAAAAGAGCAAGGAGTTATTGTCATTTCACAACAGGGCTGTTGGTTTATTCAGTCATCAGTGTGGTATGCCATTTGTTCGCCTTATTTAACCTTATTTAACATCAAGTGACAGAGCCTTTAACTACCTCTGTGTTTATTCATACATGCTTCTCCTGCCATGTCTGTCTTCAGTATGCTGATGGAAAGTCCTTTAGGTCACACTCTCAGATGCAAACATGCCCTTACCATCCTAATCTTGTAATGTTTTCTCATTTCTTTTCTTTTTGGTTTATGTGTGCATATTCGTGCCATCAGATGTGTGTTCACAGGTGTCTAATCCACCTGTATTCAGGGCCATTCTTCCTGTGAAAGGTAGTGACAGGAGTGAGCCTGTCTGTCAGTTTGCACACAAAACTTTATTTAGTCTTTAGGCAACTGGAATGACAGAAAAGCTACCTTGGGGTCAGTAAAAGATGACAGATGTACGGGAAAAGTGTCAAAATGGCCAGATAATAAAGCTGTTAATGAAGGATGATGATAATGATGTGAGGCTAAAGATGTCAGATGAAGGTCTTTGGACCGACAATGAGAGTAAATATTTGGGAGGCTATTTTCTGCACGAACATACTGTTCCTCTTCACTTTGTGTTTACTTTTAAATATTCTACTCCAACCTGAATCAGACCGCACGTGCAAAGCGGTAATGTTTTTCAGCCCAGCTCCCTCATTCATCACTGGGCTCTTGTTACTTGCGAGCTGACAAGCTGAATGGGTCAATGTGTCCTGCTGAGGACTGTGAAGAGGGCAGAGAAGAGCGGTGATTAGGACAAGTCACATCAGAGCCAGAATCATATCTGAGTCACACTTTTCATTTTCAGTTTTGTTAAGCATATAGACTGGAATTCCACTCTCAGCTATGGCATATTATTACATGGTACACATAGTACTGCTGGTATAATTTTCAGATTGTGAAGCAAGACTTGGCAGAGGCCCCATCTTGGCCACTCAGTAACCACTTCCACAGATCGGAGCTCCAGCCCAAGCCCACAATCAGCCCTCAAGGAAGCTGTCTGTTTATATTAAACCGTAGAGCCCCGACTCTGAACCTCACTCTGCCTCTAGTGTGAGCTCCAGCTCCGTTCAGACTGGGCAATAAAAGCAGGCTAGACAGACAGACAAGGCCCCCGGGGAGGGAGGGGGGAGTCTAAATTACCAACAGAGGCCCAAAACCATAAATCGTAACCATTGAACCCCATGTCCTCAACACAATCCGTCCAGAGCAGACTGTCCCTGTCTGTCTGTGAGCCTCTGTCATACTCGCAATGATTTTATCTCCCAACATTTCTTATACAGAAATTTCATTATAAAGAAATGTGTGTGTGTTTGTCGCCATGGACGCCTGAGCAATAATGATTCATAAAAATGAGGCTGAAGCTGAAATTGCTTGTCTCAGATATCCAGAGATCCATCTGCCCGCATCTCCTCCTCAGATTGAACAATTATGTGAACTTCATCTTGTTTTAATACAAACAGATAACTTTCTATTCTGTATTGTTAACCCCCCACCCACCCACTTTTTAGTGTTTAATGGATACACTGCTCGACTCATTACAGTTTAGCCTACAAATGTGTGCTGATGACACAGTTATTTAATTTTTGCATAAGGAAGATACATTAAAATTAATAACTGTTATTGATAATGTAGCTGCCTGCCTTTCCTTATAATACTTCCATATTTTCCCCATCATGCTAAGGATCAGAATAAGAATAGATTCTTATGTAAATGTTGCAAGTAAGGAGCTAAAACCTATATTTACCAAAATACATTGGGAGGTTTTGGACTGAAAACAAATTACCTAAATTACCAGCGTTGTAGAAACATATTTAAATATAATTACATTTGTTTTGAAAATTGAATTTTTTCTAATGTAAGACTGGTAATTGAGATTAGTCACAGTTTCGCTCAACAGGCTTTATGATGTTGTTAAGCTGCAACCAGAAAAAGACTGTTCTTCCTTCCAATACTATAACACAAACAAATTAAAAAAATGTCCTCCTTCCCTCTCACATCAAAATATTCTCTAAATTTCCCACTGACCACGGTCAAAAACATAACAAATGTGCATTCAAGTGCAATTTAGAATTTTTTTTTTCACTCAAAGGTTTTGCACGTGAGTAGAAAAACAACAACTTCTCATTCAGTGAAAACAGGATAATCCTGGAGTTTAAAGTCTTACCTTAAACACACATGGTCACATGCACGCCAGACGAAAACACTCCTATCCTCTGTTATTACTACAACACCTACTGCTGTTTTCCTACCTGTCTCTTATATGCACACATACTATACACACATACACACAGCCATACATGGTAGCACACACACACACACACACACTGTTTAGTGGACTGGCACGTGCACGTCAATCCTCAGAAATGAGAGTGGAAACCAATTATCTAATGTTACGCTTGAGATCAGCACTGGAATGTAAACAGTGGGAACGGGGGGTATGAATGAGAGATGGAGAATCGAGATTTAAATATTTTCCATCATGTTCCCCTGCAAACTATGACTACCTGGATAACTTCACAGTCTAAGAGCTTATGGTTGGCATTCCTTGAGGAGGAGGAGGTGGAAGGGGTGGATTACTATTGTCATTCAGTGCCATAGTACACACAACCCCCCCCCCCCCCTCAAAACCACCACTGCACTGCCATCCCCCTACTACTGTTGACATTCAGAGGTATGCAAATGAATGAACATGTTGGAAGGTTTACATTTCAATAGGAAAAAACAACCTCTCTTCCTTTGTGTGGGTCAAGAGATGCTTGTGCCGACAGGCCAATACAATTTCCATTGGTCCATTGGAGATGCAAATGTAATTGCAGATGTACACAAATATGTGGAGAGATCTGTGAAATGATCCGCAAATAGATCTACTTTTCAGAGTTTGGACTGTTTTTCTGCATCTGCAATGAAGTCCAACAACCAGATATTACACTCCATTGTTTCTTAATTTATGAATAAACATGTGGAGCTGCTACCATTTAAAACCCCACCTGCCAGCTGTTGAGTCCAACTTTAGAGTATTACATGAAGATTTTTTTTGAAGCATTCACAAAAGCTTTGAAGTAACTACAAGATTAGTAAATCAAAGACAAAAGGTCAGTGTAAAATAATTGGTTCCTTATAATCACCTTTGCAGACAATGATTAAAGGCAATGAGCATGATAAGTATCTATCATGATGCTGATAAACATTTGACCACGAGACCTGAGGGCGGCCTCAAACTGCCTGAGTTTCTCTGATATCCCAAATGACTGTCCTTTGTGGGATCAGGCCCGGGGGCAAGCGACGGCCGTATGCCTCTTCTCAGCTCTACTGTTAAAGGCGAGGCCACCTCGGGAAATCAGTCCTCACTTCTGTGTCAACAAGGACATCCTTCTGAGACACTCTCCTGCTCCTCCAGATTTCACCTGCCCCTTGTCCCCTCTGCCAGCCCCCAATTAACTCGACATTCCACTGTTTTTAGTGAATACCTCGAATTCTCCCTGACAATTGTCCACACCCCAGCTGAGGATTACCACCCATTTTACCCTCTCTAACCACCTATTGTCACCTCTGTGTGAGTGACACTCTGAACCCCAAGTCAGGCCTTGTTCTGCTCTGTTGTAACTGTAATTGCAGGTCTTCACTCAAAGGTATTTTAATTCACCCCCAGCCCTCCCTCAGGGAAAGTGAAGGCAGCACTGGCCTGAAGGCAAAACTACACAGAGAGCAGAGTGGAGTTAATGCATAAACATTGTTATAAAACAAGTGATGTTGGACCCCATCTGTAAATATCTACTGCTCTGACTGCAGCTGTGAGTCACTCCGCATTTCTGAGTGAATCCTGGCCCTTCATTACAGGTTCAAAACACCCCCATAAGCACCCCCCCTTCACTATTAGCTACCTTGCTTGGTTAATAGAGGAGGGAATGATGCCTTTTATCTTCCTGTGTTACAAATATGCTGCAGCGTGGGTTTAGATTACAATGATGACACCTCACTAACATCATTCATTTAAAAAAGCAGGAGCCTGAGCTTCATTTGCACTCAAAAAATGGTGAGCTGTATCAAGTTTAAACATAATCAAATACAAGTATGTACAGTATTTACCCACTGTTATCAAGAAAACAGGCTATCCCATAATGCTGCAGGGGTGGAGTTCACTATGGCGGCTGTGATGTGGTTAGAGGGACAGCTGTGTGTGTGTGTGTGTGCACACCTTGCAACCATGTCTGCTCACGAAAACCTGGGCACTAATTTCATATTTCAGCGCAGCCGCCTGTCATCAGCACTCTTATCAAAAATACATACCAGAACATAATCACAGAAGGACTGGATGCCAAAATACCTCAGAGCACATGAGCACAAATGAAAGATGGGAGAGGGAGAAGGAGGCATGTGGGGGGTGTGACAGAGGAGGCAGAAAGAAAGTAGGACAAAAACAAGATACAGGTTAAAATCAGAGCGGTGGGGTGTTGGAAAAAAAGCGGCCGCTGAACCAATTTGTCATGTGAAGTATCAGCAAATGTTCTCATCTTCCGCAGTTTCTACTAAAAATAGATCTAACCACCCTGTTGCCATCCATGCATCACACACTGACATATTGTGTGATTTAATGTATTTCAGAGGTCTCATCACTTCATCATGTATAAGGACTGATAGCTCTGACATCTAGTGCTTTCTGCATGAGTTCTTGTGAGGTATGTGTGTGTTTGGGGGGTGGGTGGGGTGGAGGGGTGCATTTGTACAACATTAGCAGTCATTAACCCCCTGTGTGTGTGTATGTGTGTGTGCGTGTGTGTGTGTGTGGACAATTCACAAGTTTAGGGACATGTCTGAGCAGGTCACCAGCTGTAACACAACACTGGGTGGTTGAACAGGATCCATGTGCATCCTATCATTCCACACAAAAAGATATGGTTGAGAAACGTGCAGAAAACATGCAACATGAGTAAGGAAAAAAGGGCTATATTTTTAGGATGATTATGGCATCCATGAATAATACACAAAAGATAAAGGCAGACTTTTTGTAGTTTATTTATGGGAAACTAGCATTATAGTATAATAATAATTTTTGTTTTTTTTTTTATTATTGCAATATAATAGTATAACAACAGTCAAGTTACTGTAAAGCAAGAACTTATTTTATTTTATTTCTCTTCTTCCTAAAAAGAAAGTTTTGTCAGGATATCCAGGTAGAGATCCCACCTGTTGCAGCAGCTTGTGTACAGCTAGCATATCCACGTGTAGGTGGAGTGGGGACACGAGGGAGGGGGGGGAAGCTGACCAGCATCCAATCAGATCTGAACGCCTTTCCAGCCCTATAAAAGCCGCGTGCGCTCCTCCTCTGCAGCACTGCGCGCGGATCCTTCTTTCTCCTCCTTCGTATATCTGAGCTCTGCTGAGCGACACAGGACTCACTTCACAGATTTCACCTGAAGGCTTTGTCCACAAGCTCTTCCACATTTGAGATAAAGAAGATAGTTTTGTCTTCATTTTGCTTCTTTTTGAACGGAATTGACAAGCAGACAGGAAACAAAAATGCGTCTGATCCAGAACATGACGACCATAGCGGAGTACGCAGCACCTGAATGCTCGGTCCCCAACCGGGTCATTAAAATAGCTGTGATAGGAGGCAGCGGAGTTGGGAAAACAGGTAAGAAAATGAACGGAAGCTCAACGTCGTAGTTTATGCACAGCTCGGCCATAAAGTGATTTATTTGGACTAATTTTACACCTTTTAACATCCTGTATTTTGTCTTTATTGCAGCGCTCGTAGTGAGATTCTTAACGAGGCGCTTCATCGGAGACTATGAGAGAAACGCTGGTGAGTTACGAAGCGACATATATAGTTTTTTTTCCCAGTAAGAAACTGTCTATTTTGTCTCTCCGAGACTGAAACTGTCTGTGTTAAAATGGTTTTATTTGGCTTTGTGTGTGCAGGTAACCTCTACTCCAGAGAAGTCCAGGTGGATGGAGAGCAAGTGACCATCCAGGTTCAGGACACCCCCGGTGTTGAGGTAAGAGCTCCCCCCCCCCTTTTTTTTTAAATTCTCCCCTGAACTCAGAAACCAGTCAGATTACAGTTTATGTTCCCACGGCTGACTGGAAGGCAACATAGCTGACCGGGTTCAACACATGAAAATCTGTTTAAGAGCTGTGGATAATCCAATATAAAGTTAATATAATCTAATTCTCTGACTGTCTGACTGTTAAAGTCATCTAAGCTTCTCTTTACTGGGCACCAGTCCAACACCAGTCTCTCTGTGTGTATACATATTTTTTTTTTTGTCCTGCTAGTAGAGCCCTTCAGTCTGGCTGTCTAATCTCCTATTTAGGTTAATGGATGTCTGAGGCCAGGGTAAATGATACCCTGATCTACATCCAGACTCCTCAATCACCCACACCTCTCTGTTCTGGAGGAGTAACCCTATAGCTCTTGTCTGCCTCAGTCAGCATTCCAGTCATTACAAAAGATCAGTTGCATAAAGTTTGAGAATGTTGAATCTGGCATGAATTCACTTTCATTCAGTTTTCAGACAGAAAAGTCTGAATGTGTCTCAAAGGAAGTGCTGTATTTTAATCAGTTTTTCCTTCTTTCCTTCCCAGATGGCTGATAATGGAATCAGTCTACCTGATCATGTGACCTGCTCCATCCAGTGGGCTGATGCAGTAGTGCTCGCATACTCTGTGACAGACCGCCGCAGCTTCGACCTCATTGATCAGTTGCACCAGCTGGTTGTTCGTGTTGGCGGCGCCAATATGCCTCCAGTCATCCTGCTGGCTAACAAGGCAGACCTGCTGCACCTGAGACGTGTTGACTCCCAGCAGGGGCCTTTGCTGGCGGGAACGCTGGGCTGCTCTTTTTACGAAGTATCCGCTAGTGAGGACTACAGCCAGGTGCATGGGGCTTTCCACAGGCTGTGCTGCCAACTAGCCAAGCAGCCGCCGCCCGCCCCCAACTCCTCACACAACTCTGCCAGCGCTGCCACAGAGAAGAGGCGTTCGCCCCTCATCCCCAGGCCCAAGTCTCCCAACATGCAAGATCTGAAGAGGCGTTTCAAGCAAGCGCTGTCAGCAAAAGTCAGGACTGTTACCTCAGTGTGAGGAGGGCGAGAAGTTGACAGTGGTCCGAGGTGGCCACAGACAGAATGAAAGCATTGAAGGTGGAAGAGAAAAAGAAGACTGAGAAGATGCTTCTCAACTGATGTCCTGTACCAGTGAAGGCTGAAGAGGGCGGGTGTGAGATGAACAGTGGTAGGTTCTGTAAAGCAGGAGGTAGATGAATCTTTACAGAGGTAATGACCTCTAGGTGGACAGGTATCTATCCTGTCATACACCGTGTGTGAGGAGAAGCCATGAGGAGGTTCATCAACTGTTCAGGAGCCGAAAAAGACACCAGAGGACACAGAGGCAGCTGTCTGAGGCCAACTGAATCCCAGACATTCTGCATATAAACTCTGAAACTGTTAATCATGCTCTCCTGGCAACAGCAGCTCTGAAGGACTCTTCTACTTATTTTTAGCTGTGCTGCCTATTGTGGCTGTTTTTTTTATCTAGACTGCCACAACATGGCACCACTAAATGCTGGTATTATTATTATACCAGACACTTGAGCCAGAGCTCTGTGCAGCAGCGTGTGTGTGTTTGTACTCAGTCTCTTGTATGTCAATATTTTCAGTTTTTTGTTTTTTTTTTTTTACATAATCCAGAACTATTATTGTGCATGATGGAGTGATGAGGGGAGGGGGATGGGGTGTTGTAGCAGGGCAGCAGACACAGTATGTAGCATGTGGCGGTTATTATCACTGATGCACTTTAAACAGGAATAGTCCAAAAGGGCCTATTATTTATTTGTTGCAAATTCACATTTTGTTCACAATAAAATGATGATGATGAATTTGATTATGTCTCTGACTTTTTTAAAATCATTTTGCACGGGTGTATGCACTACAGGAATGACTAAAAGCACCATAAACAAAGGTCTACATAGTGTCCTTGGCTTCATGAGACAATGACAAACCTCAGTTGCTGTAAAGGTGATGACGCACATAGAAAAAAAAGGCATGAATAAACCACTTTCACATAAAATGCTGATTATAACAGCAGCAATGAATAGCACAAAGACAACGGAAGCATGACTCTCGTGGGACTTCTCAGGTCTCTTTTCTTAAGCTGAAAACCTGGTGAAGTCCTTGACCCCAGAAAATCAATTTGACAAAAAAAGCTGTTGAAATAACCTGAGTCGACAGCAATGGAGGAGTTAATGTTAGTTTTCTCAGAGCTGACCTTGTTTTATTAGGGACTCATCTGAGAACCGCAATCTCCCAGAAGATAAGGAGAAAATGATATTAAGCTCTTTTCCAATTAAGTCTGAATGTGTGTTATTACGTTCAAGATCTGTTTATTTACAATTCAGAACTTAATTAGTGAATTCTGAATATCCAATTTCTTTCTATCAGATATGATAGGGAGCCACAAAACCTGAGGATTTACTGAATTATTACTCTTGTCTCTGTTTGACAAAACGTGGGAGACTCTTGTTACTCAGAAACGATGTAGGTGGCTGAAATTACTGAGCTCTAGCTGAGGTGATTCATGTCAGTGAGAATAAAGAGAGTCCACAGAGCGAGGAGGAAGGGGAGGAGGAGAGGGGGGGATGCCGGGAAGGTGTAGGCGAGCTCTAGGTGTGACTGAATTATCGTCCGTAGCAGACAGTTATTTTGCTCTTCTTTGCCACCATGTGACGTGGCGAGGTGAGAATGGATGCTAACAGAGAGTGTGTATTCTCTCCACCACAACGGCAAGCCCTCCTCTGTTCACACCTTCACTTCTAATGAGTTCACACATGCGCCCTGCTTTTAATCCTGGTCAAAACGGCTAACAACCGAGTCTTATGTTATGAAAATGCAAAATAAAAAACAGCATCACAAGTGTGCGTTTGAAAAGTAGCTGATTTTATTAAGATCTGAATGAAAGCGTGCGTCGTAATTCCACACATGCTGCAAAAACTACAAAGTGGCTTTTGACAAACTTTGGCAGAATAAGAGGGACAATGTCAGTCGCGCATAAAAACGTTAATTTTCTTTAAGCTCTCCGAAAAAAATAAACCCAAATAGCGACTATTATATAATTATTTTACAGTTCACTTAAGAATTAAATCTGACAAAACACACGAACATAAACACACAGGAATGTTTCATCAACATGGTTCTTAATTCGTATAAGGTCTCCGTGATTTCCATTTGCAGCTTTTAACAGACAATCTCATTAATCCAGCCTGACTCACACCTGACGAGGTGCAGAGACGTTTGCGGTGCATGTGTTCTTCCACGTGTGCATGCGGGCGTTTCCATGTGATGGCCTCAGACACCGATATCGGGCACCAGTCTTTGGGAGGTGAAGAGCAGGTCGGGGATATCTGTTGGCCTCAGCAGTCTGGTGGACAGAACCAGCACCTGGAGCGGAGTACAAACGTGCCCATTAAGGTGAAAATAGGTCACCGTGTGTAACTCAACACTTCTAAGTCAAGCAGACATGTGAAAATTGGTAATCAGCAAGGTGCATGAATCAGGTGTCTTAGCAACTGCTACAATTTTCTTGGTTACATCTGATTAGCTCCACCAAGGGGACTATGCTTTGGACCCTGTTTGTTTTTATGGCATGATATCTCAGAAATGACTTTTTAGTTGGGGATACATAACCTAAAATCTCCTTTTTGAGTATAAAATACTCTTATATAATGTTAAGAATGAGACAGAAGTTGTGTATTTCCCCAATTTGGGGGAAAATGATGACTAATGAGTGAAATGAGTGACTGGAGCAGCAGTGAGTTAAAAAGTAATGATATAACAAAGAAGAGAGTTTTCATTTATGTCACAGATTGCATCAGTGATGGATTTTAAAACATATTTTGTTGTTGAAGGCTTAATTAATGACCATCATGAGGGGAAAGGGACACACAGTGTTTCTCTTCTAGTGCATCGCCTGATAAATGTTCCCACTAATTGCACCATTAGACAGAATTCTGCTGCCTATTTTTATAGCCTGACGGAGCACAAACGTTGAATAACTGCCCTAAATCTCTTATTTTCTCACATGCTGTGTAGCAGTTGGCATGGATGAAAATTAAAATTAAAGGAAGGGAGTGCCTTTAAATATGTTTCAAATCACAGTTTCTGAAGTATACAGTTGTGAAAGTTTTCTGATCCTATACAGCCAAGGTTGTGGTTTGATTAGATTTAGGATGTTAGGATTAAAAAAAAGATTAAAAACAACTTGGTCACTGTCACTTGAATGTAAACATCATTTTTTAAAAAAAATTTGCTGAACCATTCTTGGGATGAACCTCCCCAACTTCACCTGGACTCTTTCACAGTGTTTCATGCTTTTCTTTTTTATTTGTTCATAAGAGATGTGAATTAAGTGATCAGTTTATTTAAATGCTCTTAATGAATGTGGAACAAGATGCGTATTTAACCACCGCGGTGCTGATTGTGATCGTTAAAGTTAATATCACAGTGTTTGATTCAGACTCGTGCTGTGTTGGACGTGCTCCTGAAATCTCACCAGATCCAACCTAAGATTGCTGTCGAGACTCTTACATAAAATGTGACTCAGGAGCTTATTCAGACATGAGACCCGCATGTCAACATTTACGTGATGCGACACGCGTCTGAAAAGAGATGTTAGAATTCATTGTGACCTCTGTGAATCCCTTTGTTCCATGCAAACAATCAAACCTTCAGTACACACTTTTTACATTCACAAGTCTACAGGGGGTGAGAGTTTGACACTTAAAGGACAGATTTTAGGTAGAGTATCACCTGAACACATTTCGGTGAGAATAGGAGAGTTAAACACAATGGCTTAAGGAGCATGTGACTGAATTTTGGCGTGAATCCAAGACTTCTTTAAGTGCTTTTTTAAAAACATGTTAAGTTTTTTGAACATTCTTCTCATTAACTACACATATTCACTTGAATGAGAGAGAAAAAACAATGCATATAGACACACATACACCATGATTATCTTTTGATAAGTATATTTTGATACAGATCTGGACCCAGATGCAGTTAAAAAAAAAAAAATTGAGCCCTCTTTCAGTGCTGTCTAGTTAGAATGAGAAGCACAGTCCTCTTATGTAGTAAAACAGAGCAGCTCTGTTTCTCTGCAGCAGTGTTGCTTTAACACTGGGTCAGCACCTAAAACTGGCAGTGAGCCTGTTTATAGTGGCAGAGGACGTACGTTTCCAAGCAATTCTGCCCAAATACAAGACTAAAATCTGCAGTTTGGTTTCAGTATGTTGTGCATGCACTGTACAAAAAAGTGCAAAAGTTTTAGGCACTAAAAGTGAGGATGCTAACAAAAATAATGCTATAAACTGCCTTTATTTATCCATCAGCTTCATACAAAGTGCATAAATCAGAAGAAACCTCACTGAAATCATGCTGCAGAATAAATTTGGGAATTCTCAGACACTTCTCTCATGGTATTGCATTATAAATTAGAATCTAAACATCTTAAGCAGCTAAAACTTTTGCACACTACTGTATGTGCCGAGGTCAGTGTGTGTGTGGGCCAGCGGGATATTATATAAGCTTGTCTTTATTCAGACTCCCTGATTACAGATGGAAGGCTTTGATCCTGACCAGGCCTTTCATTGCCTCTGGCCTCGTTCTCGAAGCCTTTTATTAAGACAAACCCACATTACTCAGCCTGATCTTCCCGTTTGCCCTCCTCTCACCCAGAGAAAACGTGTCCATCTGCATGTTTTGCTGTCGGCAGTGTGGACTGCATATATAATCAGCACTTAACCCCCCCCCCCCTCAACACAAAGGCAGAAAGACACAACATCTCATGTATGAAATTACTGTAATTAATACAAAGATCAGACTGCGCTCTCACTTCTACACCTGATCTGAGCCACCTGTGTATGTAGGTCAGCGTTTATGTTCGTTCATTCACTCACATTCTTTGCCTCGCCCAGTAAGAAATCTGTCAGTATGAAATCTGTACCAGGCTCAGTATGAAACATGTGGGATTTATTTTCATCTTTAACCTGGATGTGTATTTTAATGACAGTTTGACACGTCTACAGGGACAAAAATGTTTTTGTAGCCTCTGAAATGTATGTTGATCCGCACATAACCTATATCTACAATGTTTTAAGTGATAGAGATGGGGAGTCACACTCCTTCACTGTTTTATTGTATATTTTGTCACACTTTGCCTGGTGCGAATTTTCTGCACTGGCTGATTCTACTGAACAACAGCCTTACACACAACCAACCATGAAAACTCCATCATCTTTTCTGTCTTTCTAATTGATTCACTTATTTTTTTGCCAGATGCAGAAGAAATATTCTGATCTTTTATTTAAGTAAATGTAGCAAAACCACAATGTGAACATGTTCAGTTTAGTTAGTCAGTTAAGTCATGCATTCAAAATTGTACTTATATTATAGAAGTATTATCAGCAAAACAACGTTATACAATGAAAAATACTCATGATGCGGGCAGAATTACCCTTATTAGTGTTATATTATTAGAGATCATAATACATCATATGTTGGGGTAGAGCTAATTTGAAATATTTTACACAATTTTGGGTAGATGCATCATACTTTATGAGCTGGTCACATGTTTTGTTTGTCAAATCTTTGCTTCTGATACATAATGGCATAGAAATATAAAGTATCATATTTGAAAAAGCCAATTAAAATGCTTCCAAGTCAATACAGTACCTGCAAGTCTAGCTGGTATCAAAAGAAACATAGTCTCAATACTTGTTAGCATGAAGTAACATGCAGCCACACTCCATTAAATTAAATGTACAAGTAACATGGATTTCAATTAAGTTGTATCAAGATAACTTGATCTTTTATTGTTTTAGCATTCATTTTAAAATGAAGTGATTCTGTTGAGAAGAAAACATAGAGTAATGCTACTTTTAGTGCTCGTCTCTGGGCTGAGTAAACCCTGATGTCTTGCTCCGTTTGGTTTGATCCTAAATGATCCTTTTACTGCTTTCAGAGGAACTTGAGACATGAAAGAACAGTTAAGTCCAGCTCAGACGCAGTGAAATTGTTCTTTTTCCCCCCACAGGCTTTTTACTACACACAGTTAGCATTATCCACAAGGAGATCTGAAAGACTTCACCAGCCCTCTTAAAGGGACAGTTTGAGAGATGAGACATGTGTTTAGGATTTGATTTGCATTGGGAAAGTGAGAGAATGTGCCAAAACAACTAAAACAGAGCTAAAAATAAGTAGTCCATCCTCTCAGACACATAAATTGTGTAAAAATTCTTTTTTTCTTCCATGTGGTACTGAGCTTTGTACACAAGTAATTCTAAAGTAGGAAACACAACCATGACTATGCAGATATTGACATCTGATGGTCACATGGGAGTCGTCAGCTGTCGTATTTTGTCTCCTCACCTGGGTCCCTGGTTTGTGAGTGGTAACAATCTCCTTGATGAGACGAAGCTCTGAGGGTGTGACTCCACCAACCAGGAAGAGGAAGAGCAGAGGGTTGTCGCTGGGATGTGGACGACTCACCTGTGGAGTTAAGATGAGACATTGTGATTGGTCAGTGTATCATTAGGTCGTGTGAGGTTTTGTTTCTGTTTTCCTAATATAAAGCGCATCTGTGATAAACAACACTCTTTGTCCAGGAACATTTAATCATTTCCTCTTCATTATTACCATCTGTAGTTGACTCTGTGTCTTGTGTCTGAGTCACTGCTCAGCTGGACACTTGTGATATTGTGGTGATGCTGATGAAAGTGAACTCCGCCGGGACACAGGTCGCCGCGACTACAAACAAAGCTCAGCAGATGATTCTCACCCTGGTGTTATGATGGCCGACACGTGGTCATGTAAGCAGGTGTACACACACACGCACACACCCTGATACAACAAAAGCAGACATATAAACAACAGCACCACATCACCTGCATGAGGAAGCTCTCACTAAAGATGTGCTTTAACAGAACAGCGGGGTGAGGTCTGGTGTATCTGCTGTGCGTGATTGGCTGTCCGGGGGAATAATGGCTGTGCGCTATTGGTCGGTGAGCTACACTAAGGACACATCTGCAGCCGAAGAATACTAACCGAGCAATCAGAACGGCAGGGGGGCGGACCCAAGGCGAGAGTGGCTGTACACGTGAAGCACCAGCAGGCTGGGGTGAAGCGTGTCAGGCATGATTCAACGTGGGTTTCTCGAAAAAAAAAAAAATGTGTGAACAAACGTTTTCTCATGTATTCTGTTTTGTGGTTTCGAGACGGATTTGGCAGCACTCGGTGACTTACCAGACACATCAGCACCATGTGCAAACAGACCACCACCTGCGTGTTGTTGGAGAGTCTGAACCATGTGCACTGCCATGGGACACGCAGGGAAGGAGGGGCTTATGGAAATGCGTTTAGAGGGGGTGTGCAAGAAAAAGTGGAAGTAAGGAGAAGAAAACATTATTCTATGATGAAGTACATCCTTTGGCTTTGTTAGAGATGCAACGCACTGGTTTTTTTTTTGATACACATTATTTAGATTTAAGTGCCTCGGATAAATTTCCATGTTTGTAATGAAAATGGCGTGTTGCCAGTGTTGCTCACACTGTGTGAGAGGATCAGTATATCCTCTGCTGTTCTCCTGATCCACTGTCAGACATCCCAGTCTTTTCGCATATACATTTACTTTTCAGATTAAAATTTTGCATAAAAAAACCTAAAATATGTTTATAGAAAACAACAATTGTTAAATATTAAACTAGCGGTTTCAACCTTTTTTGTCTTGTGAGCTCTTATATAACAAAATCAGTGTGTAGTTGTGGCTCCTTATCAAGTTTCAGATGCCTATTTTTTAGCAGTTCGACCAATGAGATATTTCCTGCCTAAACTTCTCACATGGTTTCATTTCAATAACTGTTTAAATGAGCCAGTATTTCACACACTCACACACAAATGGACACACACACACTCACACACAAACACACACACACACACATACAAATCAAAGATTAGAGAAAAGTACAAAAACTGAAAACATATTTGTGGAGCTGAACTCTTTTTTTCTTTCACTTTTTTTTCCCTTTCCTCTCCCATTTATCATCTCGCAACCCCTCAGATTTGTCTTATGACCCTTTGGAGGGGCTCGAACCCTACATTGGGAAACACTGGACTAAAATAGCTAAATAAAAGTATATAGTAGTTAAAAGTTTGCTCTACCTTGAGCAGCTGCAACAGTGATATGCTGCTTACACATTGAAGCAGTAGTAACGACCTAATAATGTCACATATAAAGAAGTAACTCTACTTTTAATACTTTAAGTAAAGTTAGCTGTTAATACTCCAGTAATTTCACTTAAATAGGCTTTTCATTGCAGGACGAGGTTGTATCGGTACTTTTAGAGATCTGTGTACTTTTTCCAACACTGAAAAGGTCACTGCAGGAAGTGTAGACAAAGTGTCCTCATCTGTTGAGCAAAATGTTAGTGGTTGGATGACTCAGTAGTGCTAGTGAGCAAATAACAAATTGTGCTTCATAAAATGTGGGAAGGCTTGTAAACTTCAGACTTAAAATGTTGTATATTAGGTGTAAGCTTGAGAAACTGTGACTGAATTAACTTTTGAAGGAGCAGGGGTTAGACTGCTAAACAGAGACTAAACTTACCCAATTAGTTACAAACAGTTTAAAGTGACAGTTTAAGCAGCGGCGCACAAGCTCACAGTGGGTCATAACCCAGACTGCAGGGTCTGCAGAGTGTTTAATGATATAAAACTGTACACAGAAGGCCCTGTGGTTAAAAATAGATATTTTATTGGCGTGTCTTATTGCATGAAGGGTGTGCACTGTGCTCCTATAGAATACTTTCAGTTCAGGTTTATAGGTTTAGTCTGTCTGAGTTGGTGATTCGTGGGCCAAGTTTCTTCATTTATGTAAAACCGGGTCATGGTTACACAACCAGTTTAATTCCTCCCCCTGGGTAATCATCAGTTTAAGCAGGCCCAGATGTGGGATAATCAGACTGTGGATAGCGATCTGCTCTGTGGTGGATATACATTACCCACAAGCCCCAAGCTACATGTCAGTTGCAAAGAAACATTTGGCCATAATATGAATGTGACCCAAAAATTCAGGTTTCTGGTTTTTGACTCTGAAGATGCAGTGCCTGTTGAAACGTTGTCGTTTGCACCTTTATAAATTGCTCAAGTGAATTGTGTACTCCGGTATCTTCTTTGGGTGCAGCTTTTCAGAAGTGGCACATTGAACTGTTTGTAGCAATTCTGAACCTATTCTGAAAGCAACGACCTCCGCCTGTGGGGAGGCTGAAGCAAGAGATTCATTCAACTCCAAAAATTCAGGTCTTTGCATCTCCCTCTGAGCCATTCAAAACATTAAAAAAAAACAAAACTGTAAAATAATGAATGAATAACTAAATGAATGATTGAAAAAAAACAATCAATCAAACAGCTTCATAACTAAATTAACTTAATAAACTAATAATTGTGTATAAGTAGTTGTATGTATGTATGAATATGTAATTACTGCCAAACATTTACCACTCTCTCTTAAGCCTTTCACACATAGTTCCCAGTAAATTACTGGGATAACCTTTCAGCAGAGCTAGTGATTTTCACTATTCACACATGCAGCTACATTCGGGCACATTTCCATCTTGTGCTTTTTCATACATGCCATGGTAATTCCGGAATAGATGGAGCAAAGTTGAATGTATGTGTACGCGGAGGAAGACATCTCTTATTAGTTTTTGTTTTTGTCTGGTGCCAATATTCTTGTAACGTATTTAATATTCAACAAGTTTGTGAGACAAAGCAAAAGGCCAAGGCATAGGCAAGGCAAAAAAGCACAAATACATCATCAGTGGAGTCTTGTGATTGGTTCACCCTCTCCGCATGAAAGCATCTTTCGTCTTTCATCTTTCAATCGTACTGGCATTTACCCTGAAATGTTACTAGGTCTTGAGGTAGGAAATTGGCGGCACAGATTTCCCTGAATATCCATCCCTGCTCCCATTCACACATGACCCCATGCAGGAAATCTTCCTGAACATTTCAGGGATGAACTACAAATGTAAAAAGGGGCTTTATACAACAGAAATTTCAGAAAATGTAAAAGTTTTGTGGTTACATCTTCTGTTGAGCTTAAGAATGGTTGTCTTGGTCACCAGTGCAGGGTTGAGGGTTCAGCTACTGGCTGCCCTGATTCTTGTTAAAATGTGCTGCACTGAACACAGTTTGCAGCGATTGTGGGTGGAAAAACCAAGAAAGAAAAAAACATTTTTACTGCTGATCTTTGGCTCCTACAGGCTGGTTGGTGAGAGGGCAAAAGGGGAGCTGGGATCATTTTAGGAGGGCAGCATGTTAAACTGTCTAAGTAAAGAAAATTGAACTCCGTAAATGTGAAAAGAAGCAGCTGGTGACTTCATGTGGAGACATGTGGATGTTTGCTCTATAAAATGTGATCCTTGTACAAAGGTATTGTGTTTTTCTTTCAGTTCCTGACTACAGAATCAGTAACTATATAAACTGACAATGTTTATTGTGCGTCAAAATCTCAAATGTCTGAGGGTGAAATTGTGGTTGAAGAGTGAATTGACCCACTAAGGTAAAGATAGTATACATGCAGGCATGGGAAGCTTACTCAGCAAATTGTTAAATTAGGTCAAGTCCAAGCAATGGAAGAAGGTATTTCATTGTCCACAGAGGGTGGCTGGCAAAGGTAGGGTTAAGATGGTGTGACAGAGTTGACCCCGTTACTTATAAAAATGTGTGTCTGTGTGTATGTGTGCGTGTGAGCACTGTCTGACCTTCATGAACATGCTGAAGCCGGTCTTGAGCAGGTCAGTAAGGCCTCCGGACATGTGCTCGATGTCAGGGCATTCGTGTCTGTCAGGGTGGAAGACTTCCTCCAATATCTGCCGCAGGAAAGGATGATAGGTGGCCTGGAAAACACACATGAACACCAAAGTTAACATGCAAGACACCTGCACTGACAAGACATGATTTATGTTTATATACAGATATGTATCAATTTTACAGTGAATGAAATAATCTTTATATAAATATGTGTGTATGAATGTGATTGAGGAGCTGTTGGTATGCCCTCCTTTTAGTCCCTGGGTGTTTGTGTGAATGGCCGTGGGTGTGAGAGACAGTTGAGCTATTAAAAGCTCTGCATGACCAAACAGGCCGCTGACTTATGAGTCACTTCAGGAAGAGTGTTGCCATCAGATTTAAAAAAATCCTGCATTGTTAGATGTGGCTGAAAACAGCACTCATCATGAATGAGTGTTAAAGAGGAAAAATCTAATCAAAGTTTCTGGAGAGAGATGTTGCTGCTCAATTCATGGTCCCCAGATGATGAATGATGACTTTGGTGATCTCCTCAATTCTTGGACCACCATGTTGTTAACATTCTTGGCTTTTAATGAAATGTCTTGACGACTGACTGCATTGCCATGAAATTTAGAACAAATAATCATGTTTCCCAGAGGATGAATCCTAATGACATTTCATCAAATTTTATATTTGTCCAATACTTTGGTTTATGACTAAATAAACTAAATAATTCCCATCGGCCTCAGCTGTACTTTGTATTTAGTACTAATTAGCAGATGTTAGCATGCTAGCACGCAAAACTACAGCGGTAAACATGGTAAATATTACACCTGTTAAACATCAGTATTGTAATTGTAAGCATGTTGGTATTTAGCTCAAAGCCCCAGTGTGCTTAAGTGTAGCTTCACAGAGCTGCTAGTATGTCTGTATACTCTTAGTCATGTTTTAACAGAAACAGAAAATAGCCAGACAGTGTTGATATTTCTGCAAAACACATTTGAATGCTGAAAATCAGTCACATTTTGGCTTGTTTTTGCTGCAGCTCAGTGTCTATGTGCAATGAAAATCAGTCATATTTTTCCTATGAACACCATCATATGACCTGACCCGTTTCTCTAAAACGGTAAACAGCACCTGCTTCACTCCTCCACAGTTATGAGCTGCCTAGCTTTCACAAAAGGCACAATATTTTATTACTTTGAAATATGCCCTTGAAGAAGAACTGCAGAGCTTCAAATAAAGCCTCATAAATGCCTTCTAATATTCTTAGCAGTAAAAGGGAGTCAGCTTTTTCTGCCCAGCTACTCAGCACAGAATGAACCATTTATAGACCTCAAAGCTAGCGGATCAAGAATTCAGTTTTTTTTTTGTTCATGGGAGTGAACTGCTGTCGTAAAGAACAATAAAAAAGCCAGATAGGACTCGGCAGAGCTTCACTTTCACTTCATCTGAATCGCAGAACTTTTAAAATAATCAGGCTGATTATCTTGGAATAATTTTACATGAGTTTACAATTTACTGAAAATGTGAGTGAGGTACAAAAAACTTTTTTTTTTGGGGGGGGGGGATGTTGTCAAAGGATCATCTGAGCAAAGACTGTTGAGTCAGGCAATAAATACACACACCTACACACAAGAGCAATGTTGTCCAAATGCTATGGCACCCAGGTGTTTCTGCCCACAAGCATCCTCTCACCTCAATATGGACTATCAGTATGTATCACTCTTAACAGAAAACTCACAGCCTCCCTCTCCTCTGGTCCTTGAGGAGCAGCCAAATTAGGCCTGAGGAAATCCTGAATTACATAAACTAACATTTACCGCCAACAACAGCATTTTGCTGTATGGGTCAGCCTGCACAAACTAAGCTCGGAGTAAACACATTAATGACTCACCTCCGGCTAAATAACACGCTTGTGCATGCACATACACAACCAGCAATATGGCAGGTATAAACAACCGATCCTACCCACAGTCACGCACTCTCCATTTTCATCTGCTTCCCAAAAAGCTAAAAGCAATCCGATTAAATCATCATCACAAACACCCACATGATAAAAACAATATTAGAATTAGTCATATGATAATGCCAGCGCTCAAATATTCCTCTGCACACACACACACACACACACGCACACCCACACGTGGATATCAGTTTCCCCACAGGTTTTCTTGGCATAGAGGTGGATGAACAAATTAATTTTCCAAAACAACATGGTGACAACATCGAAAACACACACAGGACAGAGAACAGAACAGGCTGGAATATGCAACTGAGTCAAAATGATAACGAAGTTGTACTCTGCATCTCATTTCCATCCCTTAAAACAATGTGCCAAGTTTTAATCAGCGCA
This sequence comes from Euthynnus affinis, assembly GCA_029490765.1. Taxonomy (NCBI): domain Eukaryota; kingdom Metazoa; phylum Chordata; class Actinopteri; order Scombriformes; family Scombridae; genus Euthynnus; species Euthynnus affinis. The sequence goes on from CM055848.1 coordinate 9,843,001, forward strand.
GGCTCCGTGCTTTTCTTTCTTTTAAAGGGTGAGTTCACCCAAAATTCTCACTTAGCTCTAGTGGTATGTAGACATACAGGTAGTTTTGGTCACACACATACACACATATGTGAAAATATTAAAACTGCCACAGAATATGCTGCCAGTAGTTTTCCAAAGGGACGATTTGTTTGGTAGAAAGTTGCATTATGACTGAAATTCTTTTCACCTCCATTGTAAAAGAGTGCAGGCAGAAATCTGTGACACATATCTCAAAACCTGGGCAATTAAAAACTATAGATATAACAGATTCCACTATGGTATATGAGAAAAAATATTCTTTTGTAATTTGGATGAATCACCCCTTTAATTACTCTTTTCTTTGAGTATTTTGTGCCTTTTATTATATAGCACTAGTACAGAGAAGACAAGGAATGAGGAAGTGACAGACGCTTCCCTGAATTTGAACTCTTTCAAAGAAAAGAGGACATCACTTACACAGAATTAAATGAAGTAGTTTTTTAAGGACTAGTTTTGGGAAATGCAATTATTGTGTTTATTTGTGTGACTTGTCTTCTTGCTAATAGTTACATAAGAAGATTGATACCACTTTCATTTTTGTACATTTAAGGATATGTTGTTTGTTTTTTCTTTTTTTGGCCTGGCGAAGTGTCTTCTTGGAGTCTCCGCTGGTTGCCGTGCAACCTTATGGTGATGACAAGCCAGTAAGTCACTGGTCTAGACAAGAAAATATCCAGACAACTATTTCTTTGAATGATTCATAGATGCACAGAGATGCACAGTACAACTTCTAGACTAGATTATGGGGAAATATGAGAAAAGATGTTTTTGTAATTTGGGTGAAATTACCGTCTTGTGTCATGTCATGTCATGTATGTCCTCCAAAATCATGTGAATTTATCACACGTATGAAATTATGCTCCATAATCAAAAGAGAAAAATGAACACAGCTAAATACTTCACCCAGCTTCAATCAAAATGCCAATAAGTTGCACCTCTGCTCGGTGGAAAATACATCTAGTCACAGGTGTGTTTGCTCTCTCCATGTGCAGTAATAAGACAGTAATACATATGTACACAGTATACACCGTCAGACATGGATGAATCATTTTCTTGTCTCTATGGCTAAATATTGGTTATACAACTCTTGCCCTTACCTTGTTGCTCTTAACAGAAATTTCATATAGGGGTGAGAATTCTCGCAGCAATAAAATAGCTACCATTAAGTGTTCCTCAGACAAGCAGGAAATGAAGCCCCTCCCCTCCTCTGAGGTCAATACATAGCATTAGACTCCAGCTGTTACAGGCTCCGTCACTCAGATTTCATTGATGTATTTTTTCCAAGAAATTTGTCAGCGCTCAGTTACTCACAGCTTGACATGTGCTCAGGAAATGTGCGATTTTCATGCAGCTCTCCAGCGAGCATACATGTGACAGTACAGGAATACAGGAGTGATGCTGTCTGCTGGTTTGATTAATTATGGTTGGAATAAACAGAGCGTGACTGGAGCCAACAGAGAAACTCTGCTGTTCCCATTTATATTGCTAAATCCGTTTGCTATTTTCAAGACACTCCCTCAATTAAATGAACTGTGAAAGCTTGATTACTGAAGATAATAGTGCTGTGCTCGGTGGTATTCGTCCCATATTGACCCATCGCTGTGGTTGACAGGGTCTCATTTCAGGTTTTTGGGGAAGCTAAATCAGCAACTTACATGACATACAGTAAAAAAAACAAAAACCCTTTCATTTATGTATGAACCCACAGGAGGAGAGCTCAGTGTCGGGGGAAGACATCTTGACCGACAAGTATCGGCTTCATCAGTAGAAGGGGGATGCGTGCTGAGAGTGGCTGATGGATTTTTGAGGTTTCTCAAGAACAGGCGGTAGCTGGAAGATATCACGCTGTTCTCCTTTTATATGAAATCATTTTCATAATTCAGTCGAAATGAGGACAGACAGTTCTGTCCTAACAGAAACACAGTGGTGCTCCTCACATGCGTGCGCACACACCCCGCCTGTACAGTAACAAAGATGTCTACACATTTTGACAAAGCTGACTTTATATGGTGCTCTGCCACTCAATGAGATTGTGAAGTAATAAAAAAGCTGCAGGAAGGCTTTTTGACAATTAGGGGAAAAAACAACAGAAGTAGGTTTGAATGCAATCAGTCTCACAGCTGCAAGGAGTTCTGGGTGAGTTTTTACTGAAGGAAAATGGATGAAAGTTAAATGCGGTTATGCTCATACAACAACTTAACATAATGTATTTTCAAACAGTTTTTTTTATTATGAAATGTTCTTCCTGAACACTGGACTCCTCCAGTGAGAGCAAAGCTTTGTACCTCATTGCTTAAAGAATGGATCAATAACTTATGTAAGAAGTGGAGAGATGAAAACCCAAATCGACACGTCAACACAGGCAATAAAACACAAAAAGGGAAGAAAACAGAGTTCCATTCAGACATCTGCTGTTGTAAAGCTTTTTTTTTTTTTTTTTCAGGCTCAACTCCAGCTCGAAGAATATTTCTTTCACTCTGCTGTCTTCAAAATATTCAGCTAAGAAATAAGTATGACCTCTAAAATGAAGTGTCTTAGACTTTCATCAACTAACCTTTATTTTCTTGCCCTATAATTCTCTGAAAAGCCACACAATCAAAATGAAGGACAGTAGGAGTGAAGACTGTTTATGGTCTGAAAGAAAAGGTAAGAATCTTTTACAAGGACAAAGATGCACAGAGGGGCCTTCCTGAGTTACATAAGCTTCGAGACACAGACGGTTTATGAAGAGGCTCTCACAGTGAACTGCTTCTCTGTGCTTGTATGCCTGTGTGACGCAAACAGGAAGGCGACAAAAAGAACGCAGGCCAAAGGTCCTCTGCTAAATCTCTGCCTGCCACATCCAGAGTACAGAAACAGGTAAACAGAACATGAGGGAAATCAGCCATGTGTGACAAACAATTATTCCAAATATTCAACTTGTCTTAGGTGTGCTGGGGAATATACTCATGTCGTTTGAGCTGCTGTGGTGGTGGATAACAGTTGTTTTTTTTTATGTTGACACACTGTCAAAAACTGTTAGTGTGTCTCTGACCTGGTGAACTCCATCGCTGGCGGTGTAGACGGAGCGCAGTTGTTTGAGGTGGTCTCTGGTATGGCTCAGACCTCGGAGGGTCTCGAACATCTCCTCCACCGCGGAGTGTGCTCGCTCTGTGGTCACCTCCTCAGTATTTGAACAACCTAGTAACACACACACACACACACACACACACGCAAGATTACTAAATGAAAATCCACTAAGTTTCTTTCTTTCTAACACATGCAAGAAAACATTCAAATCTGCAAAAAAAAGAAGAAAAAAATTGGGCCGTAAGATGAAACATTTTGGCTTTTGTGGGTAATTTTCTCAGCTGGGTGTGCGCTGAAACCAATTATCAAGGTAAACGCTTGGAAGCGAGAGGACAAGAGCTCCTTTATTCGCGGAGAAAACACTGCTGTCTAATCAAAAGCTAATGTTCCCTCCTTTTCTAAAGAAGTGCGGATGGAAGCAAAGAGACTCGCTGTGAAATAAACTTGAAATGGCAGAGCTTAAGATAAGGGGAGAGAGACACAGGAGAGACAGTGACAAGAGAGAGTGGGGGGCTGGAGGGAACAGAGCATAGGAATGTGACTGAGAGGTAAACACAGAGAAAGTGAGAGGACAGAGAGATCCTGAAGGAGGATAGAGAGGATGGCAGCGCCGTTGGCAAAGTAGGTCGGCTGGCACCTTGCAATTCCCCCTCGAGCTGCTCAGGTATGTGGGAGCGTTCTGTTAACAAGAAAGTCAGCTGTGTTATAGAAAATATAAACACAAAGCTGAAAACTGCATCAGCATGTATCTGCACCTAAAGAGGCTCGTTACTAATGAGAATATCGACGACTCCGCTGTTAATGTTGCAAAAACGGCAAATTTACATAAGAAGGCACTTTTTTACACCATTATAGCGTCTTTGCATTTTAAAGGAATAGTTCCATATTTTCAGATTTGATGACAGACTTTACCTGATGGGAATTTTAAGCTTCCTGGATGGAAGCTGGGGACTGGGTGCTGGGATAAGATTACATGAGCAACTTCCTGTCTTCTGCCTCTCTGGGCTCTGTTGGCCCACTCTGTGATATAAGAGGTGTATTACACCACCACAGACACTGCCTATAGGTGTGTTTATTCGTTGTTTTTTTTAAATTTATTTGTAAGGGACTATGAATGTTGCATTTTGTTGATTCAGAATTATCTGAGAGGATCTTTTTTCTCTGCAGTCCACTGATCACAGTTAAAGCACAAAAGACAAAACAATAAAAACACAACAAAGCTCACAAAGAATGAAGCACAACAAAACAGAACTTATGCCATATTATAAATGAAATATCTGTCAACCAAACTAACAAAACCACAGCTATACTAGCAGCTCTGACAAAGGACAGCTGAGGCTGATGGTAATGTCATTCAGTTGGCATGTATTTGCTTATAAAGTACTGGACAAACTGAAAAAATGTTAATGTTCAGGGCTCTACAGGAAAAGTTATATCACTGAAGTCATTGGGATTTATCATCTTGGACCTATAAATGTCTGTACAAAATGCCATGGCAGTCCATTCAATAGCTGTTAAGATATTTCCGTCTGGAGCAAAGTGGTGGTCTGACTTTGCCATCCATATATTCCTGCTGCTAACAAGGCTCAAAACAGCAAAAGCACAAAAATATTATAAAAAGCAGAAAAATTGCTTTAAAGCGCATTGATAAAAACTAAAATAAAATGTGTCTAAATGGTTTTATGGAATATGTGCATGTAGAATATATGAACAAACTGGGACATGCAGATCTCTCACTGACAGGATACTGCACGCTCTGCTCTCAGTAGAAGATAGCAAGAATTGCCGGGAACTCCAACTTTGATTAGACTAATGAGGCTAGACTCAAAAGGTTATGCATGACTTCTGCCACCATGGGGTTACCACCAATCCCTGGAAACTTAATTAAAGCTCTTACTTCAATATTATATAACCATGTATGAGCTCACATGTTACGCAGCCTTACTTTGGAAAGAAATCAAAAGGCAGACGTATATATGTGAGTAATATGTGAGCGTTGAAGATAAGATCTAACATTCAAGAGACATGTGGTAAAAAATCTCCCTTTAAGCGCACAGATACACTAGTGGCTTTGGCTGTAACTTGTTGTAAATTGATGGATTGTGAGGGCAGCTATGTCACTCCTAACTCTCCTCCCTCAGGACCGTAAAGACAAGATATGACTTCCACGAGGCTAAAAAACTGACTCGCATAAATACTTCGCTTCATTCGATTTGGCACAACATATATGCTTAGGAATACATCAATGTCAGTGCATTTAGATGACGCACGGTGAACAGCTTGACTCTGTCAGGCGTGTTGTTTGTTCTCCGATAGTTCCTTTTCCTTCTTATATAGATGATATCAAATTCAGCACGGCGAGTCTTTGTTTTGAGACGCTGCCTTCAGGAATGTAAAGTGTCTGGCTTGGTGGTTTGCTCTCCTGCACTGCTCTGGCTGAGAGGTAAACTCTTGGGAAAAAAACAGCAGGGCTATTTGATGGAGCTGAGCGTGAAGACTCAGTCATATGTGGGTCTTATCTTTCCAGACGCCCGCAGAGGAGAAAGGCATCCGAGTAAACAAACTAAAGCTGATGTTTGTCTCTGAGCATTTATACTGTCAAAAAATACAAAAAAAAATTTAAAAAAAAAAAAAAAAAAAAAAAAAAAAAAAAGGTAAAATACAACATGCAAACGTGGAGTGAATTTACATGTTACATGATCTGACAGTAACCATCTGTTGGTGGGGATGTGTGAATATTCCATGTGTTCGCGGCGAGAGTGCACAGGAGGAGCTGTGGAATAGCAGCGGGCTGGATATAAGGGCTAGGTAGGAGGAGAAGTGTAAATCTGTTGGAGTGCTTGCGTGTCTGCAGCGAGAGAGCTGGTTGACTTGTTGCCAAAGCATACAGTGCAGGCCGAGGGGGCTTGGTCTGGAGCTGTGGCAGGCTTGTTGGATGCAGGTCCCCCCCCCCCCCCTCGAGGCAATCTGTGGTTGTGATGTTGATCGTGGTAGATCCTGAGTGGTGAGCAGGACCAGGTGCTGATCCGGGAACATCCAGCTTGGCTGTGAGATTGAACACCTGTGTCTAAAAATTCATCTCACGCGACGCTGCCACGCCGCCACCCACCATATCTGCGCCACACCACACTTACGCCGCTCTCTGATATCTCTCACGCAAATATGCGAGCTGAATTCTGTTTTGTTCGAGTCAAGTGCATAATAAACGCTTATTTAACTGCCACCTCACCGTCTCCTCGCATAATTTCTGGTCTTTGTATGATTACAACCTTTGTAAAAACTGAAGCACATGATGGGAAATGATGAGTAAGTACATGTCATTTGAACAGCTCTGCATAATGCCATTTACGGCTATAAAAATGTGCATTTGCTTCCTGAAACTACTCAGTTTGACAGTCACCAACTTGTTTAGAAAATTACAAAGTAATATCTGACTCAGCACTGTGCTGCCAAGAGAGAGAGAAAAGGAGGAGAGAGAATGTAGTTTGGTCCTTAAACAGAGAACAATAAAGATCCAGACAGGAAACGGTAGATTGAGGGTTTTCTAACAGAGCCGGAGGTGAGCAATAGCTACTTAGAAGGATGTGAGTGCAACTTGTGACGCAAAAGAATCAAGCACGGACAAATATATCACTAATAAATGTGGCTGAATGGGGATTAAAACTAACAAACAACAAACAGTAACAGTGACAGTTGCTATCTCTTACATATCGAATTACATAGCAATTGAGCAAAAAGAGGCTGGATGCACAATGTGTGGAAATAATTAATAAAAAAAAAGAGAAGGAAATCTGGAAGTAAGAAGGCATTTGTCTCTATTACTACTGCCACACTGTTTCTGCTTACAGGAAATATGGCCTTTGCTTAAGAACACAGGGAACATTAAATTAGAAAAACGCAGTCTGTTTCCTCAACAACCCTCAAAACACTGCAAGAACTCTCCATCTATGCCTGACCCCACAATCAAAACTAATCGCTCTGTACTTATCGGTGGAATGTAGACAACGAGACTACTTATAAATATCCCGGCGTATTTTGAAACCTGATCAAAAATTCTATTCTGGTCTGAGAAAAGAACGAGGGTCCGTGATTTTTTAGAGGAGAAACAGAGAGAGAGAGAGATAGAGATAGAGAGGGAGCAAAGCACTGATCTTTTTTTTTTTTTTTCTTTACAGAGAGTTTATATCAGCCTTGGTAATCCTGTGTGGAATGTTGGGCAGGAAAGTCTCACTGCTACTGTATCTGAGGATGAAAGAACAGAGACGGAAGTGGTGGGTTTTCAGAGTTACGTGCTTGTCATGACCCTTTTCCCTTACATGATGCTAGCTGTCACCATGGCAACCGTGTGATCTCTAGGTCTGGAGGAAGTTACTTCCACGTGGTGCCATCATGAGACTGGCATAAGAGGAGTTCAGCTGTACTGAGGAAATACGAACATTAAGGTTGAAAGAAGCTACAATGCGTTCACCTTCAGCTATTCTACTTGTCCTCAAGAGCCAAAGCAAACACACAGAAAAAGAAATAATTAAAAAGAAAACGTTGTGTGCTGCAGTATTAAACCTTAAAGGGATAGTTTGAAGAAGGGTTGTATGAGTTATACTTAGCCATTGTCAGTGCAGTACCTGTGTAGCAAAATGTATTTTAGCTGTCAAAAAAAAAATTGAATATCAGTATGTGTATAGATAGAATATCACCACTTTACCTTGCCATCAGACAACCCTTTCTTTTGGCACTACTCTAACCCTACCCATAGAACTTCTGTATTCCTACACATGCTGCGCACTGTATTACATCACAGTCAGCTGTTTGGTTCAGAAAGTGCTGCTGCAGCATCATACGATGTGCAGCATGCGTAGGAATACGGAGGTTCTACGGTCTGTACCTCATACAACCCCACTTCAAAAAAATGCAAACTATCCCTTTAACCTAAGATAATTTTGCAGATGAAAATGAACAATAATAGGAAGAAATGGCATAGACATGTCTTCAACAATTAGTGTGCTCCGTACTGAAATGTATCTCTAAAGGTTTTACGGCCCTGTGTCAATCTGACAAATATAAAAACATCATGACACAATTTGATTTGCAGACCATTTGCAGAATATGAACCTGATGACTATCCGGATGATCCCATACAGCAGGCAGTGACAAAGTTGGATCACGTAAGTACATAAGGTCTGCCATCAAATAATTAGTCTCTAGTCTGTATTCATATCCCAGAAAAACCAAAACATGTGCCTACTATTTTCTTGCCTTTGAATCTGATTAAATCGCTTCATATACTCGGAATGTGTGAACTAAGAATGTCTCTGACCAAAAGCAGTGAGACTAACAGTCCCCCTCCTGTTTTGCTTGTTGTTGTTTGATGCGTGTTTGAGCTTCTCTGTTGCAAAATGATGTACATGTAGAGTTTGTTTTCACATCCATCTGCTGAAAATGGAAAGTTTCTCCGTGCTCACTGAAAATGTGAGTTAAAGGCGTGTGTACACGAACAGGATTTGTGACATCACGACTAGTTTGGAGCCGATTCTGATCCATTATTGAATTTACACAAGTGTGATGTGGAAACTTGAAACCTGCAGTGCACAAACACTGAGAATGGGTTTTACAGTGAAGTAGGAAACATCTTGTGTCCAACAGTTAAACTTTTGAAATGAAAAATATCCGCATATTTATAGTTTCTGGAGCTTTTGTGACGGAGTAGATGTCGTTTGAACAAGATAATTGAACTTTTTTTGTGGAAAAATTATGTTAGACACAATTTATTATTCAAAGTAGAATATTTTATATACACCATAAACATATCTGGGAAGGGGGGTGCGTCTATAAGCTTTGTTACATTTTGTGTTGTCAGCATGTGATCTCTGAGTCACCACACTGAGCAGGGTGTTAAACTCCCTCTCACAGGCTGCTTATGACATCCGGGCAATTGGCCAAAATAACGGTAAACTAATAACGGCCAGTTAGTGCCAAAGGTGCCAGCAAGGCAAAAAAACAAAAGCTGACGGTTGGCCACAGACGCTCAACGACAAGCAAACGGCAGCCGACGGTTGGCTTGCTGTGTCAACACTCCAGAAGTTGGGACCGTAGTTTGTCTGAATTCTGATGATAAGCCTTAATCCTCTCCAGAGTGGCCCGCTTGAGAGAAAACACAAGACCTGTTAATCTGAGCTGCTTCACAGACTCTTTACGAAGTGCAGAACAATACACACACACACACACACACACACACACACACACACACACACACACACACACACACACACACACACACATACCTAATAGTTACAACATGCTAGTATCTTAAGCTTTAGTCTTCCGCTGCAGGACTCACTGTGTATTCACAGTGGATGTGATTAATCACATGCTGAGGAGGGTGTGGTCTTATGGTGAAAGCTTTTCATGGTTGGGAGCGGGCCACAAGTAGCGGAACTGTGGAAAACAGTGGGATTTGCGTGTAAAACACTGTCTCCTGAGTGCTTTCATGTCAGCTGAGCGGTTGTGTTAGCGGATGGGCATGCGGGCTGCACAATGGCCTGGCAACAACGTCCCAAGATGTTACGCTGTCTGCTAACAGGCGTGAGGAGATCAAACAGCAGGCGTATAGGACTCACCCACTGAGGGGGAAACACCTTGTAGCCGCCGAAGGGAGTTTCTGTCTGTGTGCGTGGGTTTAATATGATGACTAACGAGAATGGGGGTACACGTGTGTGTTGCTATAAGGAGATCAGAGAGCTCTATGTGTGTGTGTGTGTTTGCGCTGTGCGTTTGTGTGTGAAAAAAAACGATGGATGAAAGTGGGGACAGTGGCTTGAATCAGAGGGTAATGATCTGCTCAATTAGAGAGTGGCGGCCGCTAATTCTCCCATCTGGAGATTAAGTTGTAGGCTCACACACACACACACACACACACACACATACACACGGTTAATAATATGCGCACACTCATTGGTGCAATCAAAGCTGCACACAAACTAAATACAAGGCTGTTTGGGAAAAATCTTGGCACTTATGCAGATGCTGTGTACATAAAAGACAAACATCCTTTTTCACAGAGCTACTAATCATCAAATATACACATCTGATGCCTCAATGAGACAAACTTAACCTTGTGGCTCAAAGACACATTATGGCTTTTCATATAAAAAAAAAAATATTACTCTCTAAGGACTCACATTTTTCCCTTTTTTTAATCCAAATACCTCGATTCTCCCAGACAATGGTTGATTCATGACGGCAGAAATGAAAACGTTGACTGAAAAAGAAAACTCATGCGTCCTTATGCTAACCCAGGGTCCGCTCTTTGATATTGTTCCTCATGATTTGTGTTTCACCTCGCTGTCGTCTGCTATTAGCCGGACTATCAGACTCGCTGAATTTCACTTTGATCCTCTGTAATTACAGTGCGGTATGTTTGTGTGAGTGTGTACGAGTGGGTGACTGTGTGCGAGTGACGCTGTTGTATCATAATTGCGGTGGTTCCAGTGTTTCGAGCGTGGCTTCAAGGTAGATCAGTGGAATCAGCCAATGTGCACAGACTGCCACCGACTCCAGACAAAGACAAAATTACAACGCTGCACGCAATGCAACATGAGTCCCCTCCTTCACATGGCGATGACGAAGGGGGAGCAGGGCGAAAGGAGAGTGTCTGTGTGTGTGTGCGGGTGTGTGTGTGTGTGTATGCTGGGACGTTAAACAAACCCCTTTTCCACATCAGCCCTACTGTGGCTGTCTGGCTGACTGGATATACAGTATGTTAGCTCTCCTGTCTCATAAATTTGCCTGTAGTTACATAACCACATCCCAGCGGATCACCAGGTGCTTATTCACACGTCTACTGCAAAAATACTCTTCAGTGGATTGATGGAATACATGCACAATGGCTATGCATACAAATGTTGCACTCACACTATTAGTTCATGCATATAAACATATGTAATGGTCTGATTGTTGTCACCATGGAGATGCTTGGGCCGGACATGCGATACAAAGTAAGGCTCCAAGAATTCCTGGGAATGACGTTGGCATCAATGAAAAAAAACCGGTTGATTTCCAACATATTTTGTACAGTGTTTGCTAAAACTGCATTAAAACACCCAATCACAATGATGGAGTGGATGAGAAACAGTAATGTTGCAGACTGTAAAACCAAAACACAGAGCTGAAAGACGCCATGAAGCTCCATAGATCAGGTAAACTGTGTAGTTGGGAGATTATGTGGGTTCGTCACTACCTTTCACTTTAGACAAAGTCGCTCCATACATTAGGTTTGGACATCAAGAGGTGGTGAGAGAGTAAAATGCCTCAAATAACAGCATATATAGCAGTTTAGGACTTTGACAGTGCTCACACCAGAGCTGGCACTTACAAACATGAATGTAAACCATCAACACACACTACTTTTATACATACTACACATACTAATTATTAATTACTACTTACTGGTTTGGGTTGATTGTGTGTCGAGACATCTTGAGTATTTTCAACCATCTACCTGGAATTGGATCTTTTATATAACATCCTACCCAGAGATGAGAGCATATTTTTTCCTCCTTAAAACTATCATCCATATATTGTTGATATAAAAATAATGATTAGAGCAGCTATAAAGGATCTTACCCGTTTTTTTCATGTTTTAGCCCATTTATCACAAATTCCACACAGGTAACCCTTTTGCTAACCACGCTGCTGTATTTTAGAAGTTTATTGCATTTTTCTACCATCATTTAGGCAACCATTGTTTTTTATTATTATGTCTGAAACTCTGATCCTTCCTTCAGTTGCGTAATCATCACAGTGGAATTCAAGTTTGTATTATATTTTGCAAAAGCTACATTATCTTTCTCAAAGTCTACACTTTGGATTTGTATCAATGCAACTAAAATATGATGTAATAGCAGGAAAAATTCAGGAAAAAAAAACCTTGAGACTGTACAGCATGCAGCCAATAATATCCATTATAAAGAGCACATGTTTTCTAGTTAAGGAACTAAAACTTGCATACACATCGGTCAAGTCCTTTAAGCAAAGCTCTGAGATGTGTATGCGTTCTTGTATACTTAGGGTGTCTGAGTTCACATAGTGTCACAAGGTGCTTATCTGACCAGTCTGCAGGATTTATGTTTCTGCGGGTTAGAACGTAGTTGACATGGCAACCCGAGACCTTCTCACAGGGTAAAAAGGCTGCTTGCACTGAATGAGCACTGTGCAGCTAATAAAATCTGCTCTCTTTGTGTGTCTGTGTGCATTGAAATGTGTGTAAGACCTGTGCGTACACACACATGCATATGTGTATCAGGCATGTTTTGCATTACCAGCGGCGGGTTTTCTTTATATGTGAAATAAGAGAGAGTGAACGTTCAGGGAGTTGTGATTACATTTGAGGAGCCAATGTTATTTTACTGCATGCAATTGGCTGGCCATGACAATGTTATGTAACAATTAAAAAAAACAAAAACACCTCACAGCTACGCTTACGTGACTATGAAAGAATTAAGTGAAGCTGCTGAAAATCACCTTGCCTTCAAAAACAGAAAATTCTGATTTAAAAGATATTTTAGAAGACGTTTTTGAGAAACATATTGCATAATAAGAAAAGGCCTCAGTTCCTTGGCCTATAACATTACCATTTCAGAGAAAACGGCAAAGAAAACACATTTTCAGTCCTGCATTTAAATCTACTGCAAATCTTATCACATTATATTGCTCATTCTTTTATTTATACCTGTTATAAATATTCAAAAACCACGCTAATGACCTTGCATCCAGGAAAAAGCCTCTCTCTCCACTGGGTCAGTCATTGAACCCCGCTGAACCTGGAGAGTGTTGCGACGCAATCATACCTGCATGTGTGTGAAAGAATGTCATTAGCACTGCGATGACTGAATGTGTGTATGCGCCATGCCAGGACAGAGAGAGTGTTTTTTAATTTGGCGAAATATGCTGCTGCTGTGTGCACATGCATGATTAAGCAGTGTGCACACTCCAACAAGTGTGAATGTGTGTGTTTGTGTGTGTCCGGACCGGTAAGGGACAGTTTTCAACACTCCTCAATTCAAGACCATTCCTGAAGCCCGGCGTCAGCCGTGCAGACATCAGGCCATTCCACAGAGAAAAGTGCTCACAGTGTTTCCTTTTTCTAATCTCCCAGCAGGAGCTGGCAGCATTTGAGCTCCTCAAACTGCTGACAAAGACCTTGACTGTAGGACTGTGCAGTGAGATTAGGCATCTCATTTAAACAAGTTACTGTGTACAGACATACCATGAGATAATCATGCTGAGCTGACCAGCTCCCCCTGCTACAGTATACAAAGAAAGACACTGGGTCATCCAGTAATTTTGGAGGACTAGAGATACTTTATAAGCAAAAGTAGGGTTATTCCGCCCCCTAAAGGACAACAGAGACAGAGCAGACAGCAAACTATGTGCAACACACTGGGGGTGCAGTGATGGCAGCTTGCTGAATGAATAGTGTCTAGTCCAGTGTCTGCAAGATTGCAATTCCTTCAACAGTTCAAACAGCATAAAACTTTATGACAGTGTATCTGTAATAGGCTAAACCTTTATTAGAGCAGAGGGTATTCTTCTGAGACTAGTAAACATTTTTTTCCACTGATAGAGAGCCCTCTGTTGGCCAAATGCAGAGTAGCACAGAGCAACTGTCTTCTCTGCGTCTGTTCAAACATCCACCTAAACTTAATGGACAATGTAATGTATGTGCAGGGTGACTGTAGCTCAAGTTGTAGAGCCATCAATCGTAAGGTTGGTGGTTTGCTCCCTTGCTCCTCCTGTCCACATGTTAAAGCATCCATGCAAGACATTGAACTGGGACGAGAGTTGCTTTGAACGAAAGCGGTTGCCAAATAAATGTAGTGCAGTAATGTATGATCCACTTTAAACTAAGTTCTCCAAGTGAAGGAGAATTTAAATGAGTGTAAATCAATGAATACTGACAGCACAATCAACAGCACAGGTGCTAGAGGAGGAGATCATTTAATACTGACTGGCTCGTCAGCTTGAACCTGTTTGACAAAGCCAAGTTGGTTCTAGACAGCCAGAACATTAGCAGAAATGTACTTGACGCTTTTTAATTACGTGTCACTGCTGGAAAAAAGTGATGACATGTAGAAAGTTATAAATAAATAATTAATTCTGCCAGCGTACAACGAGAAGGAATGGTTTTGAGGTTTGAGAGAAAATCTGCAGACGCTCTTTGTTTGATAAAGACCCTGACAATAGTATTTCTCAATCAGCTTCTAACCATGAATGATTGCATCCTACATGGACAAACAGTTTTCTGCCAAAGCTAGAATGGTTTTGGTTATTTCAAATAAGAGATTTATATATTTGTGCTGTCTTGGGTTCTCCCCTCTGGCTTGAAGTGGGCGAGGCTTACTGGAAAAATGATGATAACTTGGACTTCCGATCAGGATTTATCAACATTTAAATCCAATTCGGATGACATTTATAGTGTTGTTTACTGATGTTGCCAGGCCACTGTCAATCAAATCTAATCAGTCCACACCCAAGCAGCTTAACTGAGTTATATAGTGTTGAAATGCTAATAAATAACATCTATATTTTCCCCCTAACTTTAATTTTCATTGTTGCTTATTTTGTCATGAATATCTAATATTATAAAGAAATATTCAGGATTTGAAACCAAGTTTTCAGGAGCTTTAATTTTATTTAGTGCACATCTAACAAATAGTTTTAAGTTACTTATTTTGTTCAAAACTCATAAAGTTCACCGTGAGTTTTATATGACTACACATCTAATCTTTATCCTACCATGACTTACACACATTAAGCAATCATTGAACAAAGAAAGGTTGCTGAAACATGTGTTACAAAATTTTGATTTTTTTGTTCTCTTTGGGATTTTATCTTGATTTCTAAACATGAGGTCATTTTTTTTTTTGTAGTTTTAATGATTAACAGCGTGTCCGTTATATCAACGTCAGCGTGGTGGTATCTGGTTGACTATCTCAACCACCGAGACTTCAATAGAACAATGTTTGTGGGGTCAAAAAAGCCTAAAGAAAAGGGAGGTCAGAAACAAGGTTAAATATGAGTAAACAAGGACTTCCTCCCTGAGGGTAAAATCTGCACCTGGACTTCTCATTACTGCTGTGCTCTGAGTCTGCTCAGCACCACGGAGCACATGTGGCCCAGAGGAAACAAGCTCATAGTGCTGCTAGTTTCCAACATTGCATCAAACACACACAGACAGAGAGTTCTGGGAAAATTTGCTGGCCAGTGGGGGGTTCAATGGATCACCTCCCCAGTTTTCATGAGTAACCATCGCTGGTATTGCATTCTGTTAAAGTATCGAGAGTGTTAACAAAAATATGAACGCAGCTGCACATACATACACACACACACACACACACACACACACATAAGCTCAGAGAGCTGGTTGTAAACTGATGCTCACAAAGCTGTTAGAATCAGATTAATACAACGTCCGCTCCATCTTTCCACAGGGAGGAACCAGGATTTATTTATGACTCACTGACACTTTGATCCTCTTCAATTTCGCAGCTCAAACCGCTCGTTTGCTTCCCCTCCGCTCTAACTCTGTCACATTCATCTCTTACTATCAGCGCGGATACAAATGGCTTGCCTTTACTGTGCCAGTGCATGCTTGTCTCATGTTAATCTTGTGTGAAAGACTGATGGATCTCTAGGATAAAATAACCCACGTTTTAAAGCCAAGAGATAAATGTTTTGGTCGATAACATGCAAAAAAGCAAATAGTCCAGAACTCTTTCTATATCTGCAGTTATGTCTTTCTGTTCTTCTCCTCCATTCTTGCCTCCCTGAGGTCTTCACCTGGGGCCCTAAGGCCCCGTGGAGTTCTGCTAATACACTGTGGGGAGCAAGACATTAATCAAAAGGGGAGCACGAGGAGGAAAGCAGGAGGAGAGGGTGGCGGGGATGTCCTGCTCTCCCACCATGTTTTCTACAACCTCTCCCTCCCTCTCAGGATTTTAAATCTCTCACAGTCTGAGGAATCATCACCCTCGAAGCCCCTCCCCAGTGCAAGTCCCCTAGACACATAAAAACAACGTGTGTGTCTGAATGCAGAAGAAACTTGCGCATTTATGAAGCAAAAGTCAATTAAGTGTGTCCAAAAACACAGGTAAAAAACATCCTTCCAAAAAAAAAAAAAAAGAAAATCAAACCTGTCGACAGAGCATGTAGTGAGCTGCTTGTGAATAAGAGAGTCACTGTTGGAGGGGAGGTCCGAGGGGGCCAAGTCTTATTTTGACAGTCCCTATGTCCTGGAGAAAATGGCCTCTGTTCTGTTTGTTTTCCAAAGAGAAACATCTGAACATCTGTGGTTGTTCCTCGGAGCAACATGCTGGGCTAGAGTTACAAGCTGCACCGGTGCAAAAGAACGCATAAACACATGTGCTCAGTCGGACACTTAAAGACGCACACACACACACATACACACACACAATTAAATAAAGGCACTACTCGGTAGGGAATATTCTCCCATCCACACACACAAGGAGGGATAATCTTAATCTGAAGATGATGTGCTGTCATGAAACTGCCATTATTCTGATGTAATGCAAAATCTGTGTTTCATCATCAGATGGCGTGGAAATACCACTAAACTTCAAAGGCAGACTGAGGAATGTCGCCTAACTGCACGACTGCTGGGGCACTCTGACCACTGTGAAAGTGTCTGTGGCAGATACAAGCTCAGCTCTAGTCTGCAGCAATAGCTGGAAGGGCAACTTTATTGTCTTCTGGCTCTGGCTGGACTTCACGTTGTATACGTGTATCGAACCAAGAAATCTGAGGCTCAAAAACAACTCTTAAGTAAATATTGTGTAAGCACTAACATATTTCACTTGGCAAGAACATCTGGCCTTTGTCACAGCCTTCCTTCTCTTTAAGAAAAAAAAAGAGTAGTCTTCAAGAGTTTTCAGCTATGAGAAGTGATATAGTCCAGTGGTGATGGTGCTCTGAGGAACTTCATGTCAACGATGGGGGCAAATGTATTCTCAGAGAAGTACTTCGATCACAGAGAGGAGCTTATCTGGAGTCTGTGTCTATACAATCTTTACTGATGCAGTTCCTGACATGATCACAAGGGTGCACTGTTACACTGCTCACTAGCCAGTCCTCTCTCTGTCTCTCTCTCTCTCTCTCTCTCTCTCTCTCACATATACACACAAACACTTATACACACACTGACGCACACGCAGACACACACATACAACCCCCACTCCTAAACACACTGCTGCCACGACTGAGCTGTTTTCTCTTGTTCTCCTGAGGGAGATCGTCATTTTTTTTTTTTTATTTTTTTTTTACTGTGTCCAACTTCTCCATCTCAGATAATACATGGAGGTTTTGAGGCCAGATGTGAGGCACCAACTCTAAACTTGCTAAAAAACACAGTCACTTTCCCTCCTCCTCTGCTCACTCTGTGTTTTCCAGTCCATTTTTAACTTCTACTATTTTGCTGTGGTGCTGTTTTGTTGTATTTTGAACCTAATGACATATTAAAACAACCACAAAAACAAGAATTTAACTTTCTGTAATTTTACAGTTTAAATAAGTGTTGCTCAAACACACGGCATCTGCAAGTGAGTGTAAATAAAAGGAGGAAACATACAACAGTTCAGCTGCGACAAACATTTGATTCAAACAGAGAAATGTGTCTGGTTAAAGCAGTTTTTTACTAGGCATTGCTAAGCCGCTAATCAAACTAACCAGCTAACAACAGTCGTATCATTTCAGTGTTTGTGTTTGTTCTGTTCTAACTGCAAATGGAATATTTCAGTTGAAGTGTAGTGTAGTGGGCAGTGACACAACCCTAAGGATTGCTTTGACTTCCTGGATCTTATTTGTTGACTTTTTTTTAAAAACCACTACTCAAAAGACAATTTGCATGGGTCAAATACTTGGGTGTGACATAAAGGACTGTAAAAAGTACAGCACTGGACCACAACAGCAGGGCCAGCCCTACAAACACGAATGTCCGTGACTGACTGACTGACTGAGTCGCTGAGTGATGAAGTTACATCATTGGTCGGCTGAATGCCGCTCCTTGCTGTATCCCAGTGAAATGGAAGTTAGAGTGTCTTTAGCTTCTGTACTATGACGTATTTCCCAATGAAACAGAATATTTGAGTGGGGCACAGATACAAGAGGGATTTGAATTGTATCATATTTGATTGGACTGCTAGAAGTGGGCGGGGCTTAGCAAGTTTAGCGTGATATGCAGAGAGAAACTTCAGAGCAGTGTTGGCTCCACGCACACCCAAACCTGTTGTTAGATCAGGAGGATGAGGGAGAGATGAATGAATTAGACCTCAACCACATTGTTTTGGAAAGTTTTTGCCCACTGATATCCAAACACATCTCTTCCCATCTCTGGTCATATTGTTCTGTTAGCTACTATGACCCACAAGCGGTCAAGTGTGGTTTTATATGATAGGTGCGGTTAGCTAGTTGCCTAAAGTCCCATTTGATTGGATGAATTTTTGTGAACGCCCTTGAGTTCAAGATGAGTCATCAAACATTTGAAACCGTTTTACAGGAAGACGAAAGACACGAATTTTGATGTAAAAATACTCAAAAATGACTTTTTTGGACATATTGTTGGCATATAACAATAGATAACTGAATAATTAACACAGGGACACAGGATTAGAAATGGGAAAATGTATTTTTCATTTCACTGGGTCTTTAAAAGCCCTCGAGCATTTAATACAGGGTCCAGCTGTATACCAGGTTTTCACCTACTCTTGTTTAAAACCACATCTGGGGAGGTGCTGTGCCTCATGCAGAAATTGGAACCTGTAAACTGGTAATGATGGTTGAAAATAGAGGCTTTGCAATCATACTGGACACAGGTTGACATTTGAGAGAGACACTGAGGCAAAACAGCAGGACCCAGCCTTTTCACTAAAAAGACGAGGTAAATGGATGACATGAAGGGTGGTTAAATCAAACCCCAATGCCACGTTAATAGATTCTATGTCTTGTAGCAACATACTACTTTTAATATAGTTAGTATACTTTAGCTCCTAAATCATGTGCATTGAATTGTTTGTCAAGTTATCAGTGTTAGATTAGTATAGGCAGCCATGCAGATAGTAAGCACACTGCATGGTGTGTCTGTGAGACTGGAGTCAGAGGTATTCTGATGAAAAGAAAGCAACTTTCACAAGCATTTCAAAGCATTGTTATGCAGAAACTCAGCTCTGCAGTGGAGCAGGGAGTTTTGTTTACTGACAGGTTGGTGAACTTGGAGAGATGCAGCATTACAGACTGATGCGCAGAAGCACACTGAGACTGAAAATCTGCTGGTGAGCTACAGTATGTCAAATTCAGTCAGATAAGGATGTTTTATCAATGTGAAAAAAGGTGGCACCTCACTTTAAAAAGTACCTTGTGGAGTTTTTGACCACTAGTAGCTCTATAGAACAATGTTAAGTAAGACTGCAAGCTAGCAAATATAGATGTAAAACAAACATTCATTTTTATAAAATTGGTTTTGCAAATGTTTTATGAGGAAGGAAATGCTGCTCGTCGGATGGTGGGATAGCCACACACACACACACACACACACACACACACACACACACACACACCTTTCTGACACTGGAATGCTCTTTAACTTTCCAAAATGGATAGTCTGACTTTCACAAACATTTGATGCTGTGATTAGACAGTATAAGGAGATGAAAAAGGAGCCAGGGTTCAAACTTCTCTCTCTTTCTATCACTTTTTACGTGGACAAGCACAAGACTATAAATGCCTTCCAGGAGAGACTGTTTGAAAATGGACGCTATATATACAAATAATATCATGTAAGCTATTTCCCTCTGTCTCCAGTATTTGTGCTAAGGTAAGGTAACCGGCTGTTATCTGTAGCTTCATATTTCCCATACAGTCATACAAGTGGTGCCAAATGCCAAAATACTTCTTTAAGCATCTCCATGTTCAAAAAACAACAAACAAACAAAACAAAAGTTAGTGTCCTCCAAATCTGCACGATGATCCACCTCCACTGAATCATACTTGTACTGTCAAGGGACATAATTAAAACAATGCTGTAAAATCTACAAAGGAGCTGTTGGTATACTGCAGAAAGTACACATCAATTCTAGTAGAACAAATGAGCGGCAATACACAGAAGAGTAGGACTGGTAGCATCCTCTGGGAGGAGGAAATGGAAGAAAACAGAATTATTAGATTCTATATATATGTGTTGTCTGGCTTGTTTTTTTAAAAAAACAAGTTAGTTACATAAATAGACACTTTAAAGATGCAGCGTGTAGGGCTTAGTGGCATCTAGCAGTGAGGATGCAGATTGAAACCAAATGAATACACCTCTCCTTGCCCTCCTCTTCCAAGCGAGTAGCAGAACCTACAGTGGCCACAAAAATGTGAAAGGCCCTCTCTACAGCCAGTGTTTGGTTTGTCCTTTCTGGGCTACTGTAGAAACATGGCGGTGCAACATGGAGGGCTCTGTGGTAGCGGACCCTCTTCCTATGTAGATATAAAGAGCTCATTCTAAGGTGATGAAAACACAACAATTCATATTTTGAGGTGATTAATTAATTAAAACATACTTATGAATAATATATTCAATTTCTGCCGAATCCATTCCACTAGATGCCACTAAATTCTACACACTGCACCTTTAAGGGCCTGTTAATGTTTGTCTGGTGTCATTTTTTAAAGAAACATTTGTGTAGCAATCTCTAAAAGAAACAACCCATCTCCATTTAACTCACTGAATGTCAGTATTAGTAGCAAATCACGATGACAGAAAATAAAACTTGTTGCAAATGTGCACTTTAAACTAACCAATCTGTTGTGGCCACCTGAGAATATCTGACCCAATAAATTTAATTCTACAACGTACTGTTTGCAAGTTTGTGTCTTTTCCATTTGCTTATCCAACGAACACTGGAAACTGTGTCAATATTCAGCCAGACAGACCATAATATGTCCAAAACACCAGCCTCCAAGAGATACGTGCAGCTTGATTTACGAAACACTGCAATCATGTAGGTTCCAAAGAAATCAAAAGCACTTAAAGAGTCAAATCAGTGTGTGAAAGTGCTCAGAAGCCTGATGGCAAATGTTCAATCCCACACACTAAGAAGCATGATAATGTGATGATGTGCGTGGCAGCCCTTACAACCCCGAGAGTAGCCCGGTTGCTCTAAGCCCCACACCACCACGTTAATGAAGAGTTGGAGGAGAGGCAAGGCTGCGGGCCAACCTCACTGCTGGGGTTATCTTTAATGAACTATGGAGCACGGGTGCTGTCATTCATGGCAGAGTATAATTTCCTCTTTCAAGGTTACTTGATTTCCTGATGAAATTCAGACACTCTGAGGAGCTGTCAAATGTTGATGCTGCTCCTTGAGATTTGTGCACAACATAAGAAAGGGCCAATCAATGAGTAAGTATAGTTTAAGCGCAAGATGACTCCGCTAACAGAAACAACACATAAATGCAGCAGAAAATTCAGTTCCCTTTTAAGCTGAATATCACTTTTGAATACATTTTGATCACTTTAAACCACTCGTGATAAATGAATACATCTCTAAAAAAGAACTTCGCATAGTTGCATACCCTCAAGTTCTTCCCAGTTAATGCATGATTTATTGTCTATTTATTCTACTTGTACACAGCCTGAAGTGATGATATGGAAACTGACTCACAGAGGAATATTTCTAAATATCTACTTTCGAACTGAGACAATTACGATGTTTGAAAGCTATTGTCATGGGAGAATTGCGGAAAGACAACACACAAGTAAAAACCCAAAGACTAACTCATGTCCACACAGTTGTTTAAAGGAGATGTTCAAGTCTTTTCAGGTCTGTCTTAAAACAACAGTCAGGAATCCAAATGAACATTGAAGCAGGTTTTTGCTCTCTGTAATCAATCCTCCTGCTCATACTTTAGAAGATCCTCTCCAAATGTGCTTTCAATGTGACAAGAATACATATAAAAGCTTATCTGAATATAATATAAGGATTCAGCCATCTGAGTTAGTCAAGTCAAGAGGATATCTACCACAGTTACAGTCTTTTTAGTAAAAAAAGAACTCCCTCTTATCCTATTGAGAGACAATGTTTTCCTGTTCCATTGTTACAAAAAGAGGGAATTTGGCACTAAAAACAGAAACTTTGAAAGATATCTACTTGATCTGACTAATTTAGACGAATGACTGTTGCTTTAAGAGATAGCAGACTTGAGAAATTGTGAACCTTCCTTTAAGAACTTGAGGACATTTTAAGGTTCACTACTCAGGCTGCAGGATCACATCATTTTCAACAACAGTATCATCATCTTTTACTTTACTTTTTAAAGCACAAAGACCTTGAATATAATATGCTGGCTTTTGCATTTTGAACGCTGCAGCACCTCACTGCCATTTTGTGCCCCTGACCTATTTCAAAAAAAAAAAATCTCCATTTGAGAGTGCAGAAGGTTTTCTGTAAACGTACACCTCCTGAATGAATAAGCACTTCCTGTTTCAGTCAGGGCTGGGGTTCACGGAGGGGGGTAAGACTCTGAAATGTCTCGCTCTCTCTTTTTTCCCTTTTCTTTCTCAACTCCAAAAAGAAATCAAATAAATAAAAAAAAAACAAAAGTGCTCAAACAGCAGGATTTTCAGTTCACTTGCAGACTGCAATCTCACATACTTATCAAATTATAGAACGGCTTGATTACACAGACTTTATTGGAGCATACATCAAATTAATAGCCAATTTTACAAGTACAACAAAAACACTTGGTTCCCGTTAAATCACTTAATGTAAACTGTAAATTGTAGTTTCAGAGGAAAAGCCCTCCTGGAGATGGAGAAAGATAGAAGAAAACAATGGAAAAAAGGAGGATAGTATGCTTGTTTACAAGTGAAAAGTGCCTTCAAAATGTCCACTAGTGAGGACAGAAACGCTCCCACAACCACAGTCTGCTTGTTCACATGTACACACCACATCACACACACACACATACGCGCACACACACATATAAACACAACCATTAGGACAAGAGGAGGACAGATAGACGAGAGGGTGGTGCAACTGATGAAAAGACATGATTAACCTTTGATCTTCACTCTCTTATGTGTATGTGTGTGTGTGTGTGTATGTGCGGACACAGGCATGTCTCAGAGAGAGTGAGTGTGTATGTGTCTGCTGAATGATAACCGCGCTATGTGCTCGGCTGCTCCCATGGGAGACGGAGATAGATAATGTTGACGATGTTCAGATCCTTTGATAACGACTGAAGGGGATGGAGAGCGGTGAGGAAGATGCGGAGATTGGTTGGTGGTGTTGTGTATGTTTGCGTGTCTCTGATCCTCTGGTGGTCCTCGGGTGCCGCTGGTCTGAATTACGCGTGGCAGATCAGGGGTACGGAGGGGTGGACAGGAGAATGTTTGTTTGCGCCTGACCTCCGTAAACCCAGCTGACCTGAGACAAAGCATGGGAACGCAGTAGCTTTGTATATGTGCGTCCGTAATATGTATGTCCAAGTGAAAGCGAGAGAAGCTGAGAATCGTGAGCTACGCGCGGATAGAGAAAACGCGTCTGTGGGAAAGCAGAAGAGAAGGATTAGTTTTCTATACATGCTGGACAATGAGTTGTGTATTTGTGCAAACAAGTTCATGCACGACTGTTTGTTGACTCTGCAAAGCTATTACTGCACGGTCAGACCGAGGGAATACACATGTGATTGTGAGAGAGTTGTGGCTTTTCATTTGATACCTGAAAGCCAAATAAACAACTCAGACCTGCCAGATCTGAACCTAGACCAATAAACTCTGCTGATATCTGAGACGCTGGGTCTGCTTACTGGCTCATCAGTCAACACACCACAAGGGCATATATACACACACACACACACACACAAACAGACACATCTTAACCTGGATGCTCTTACACTCATATGTACAGAATATCTTTCTGAAACAACAGCATCCATAAATTCTGTTTTTTTTTTTTAGGCTGTGAAGATATTCAGACGACATATTAGATCTGAATTTCAGTAAGAAATGACTTGTTTTCAACCACAAAGACATCTTCAATGTCACAAGTCTGTGTGAAGGGTAAAAGAGGGGTGGGACGCAACAGAAAGCAGAGATTGAAGCCACATGTTGAGGCGCAGCACAGATCACACACACACACCCCCCCACACACACACATACACACACAGACTGATTGATTAATCTGAAAGCACCAAGTTCTACAGAAAAACCAAAGTAGATAACCATGTACAATTCACACTGTAGCACATTTAAAGGATCGCACATTTAATTTGTTCCCTCTTATCTCTCCGCTCCTTGTACACTCACACACTTAACCGTAAGTCACACTCGTCTACTCATTCAGACACACACTGCTGTGGGATGACTCACATCTCCACACAGGAGAGTGATGGGGTGTTGGGCTGAGCTCGCAAACTGCAGACTGATGCTGCGGAGAACAAAGAGAAAGAGACAAAGTCTTCATCTTCCGAGTCCCGGTTTCTACAAGAGCCTCGTAGTGTAACACATAAAACCCCTTTTGATCTCCCCACTGACAGCTGCTTTTAGGAGTGGAGCAAGTTTCTTATGTTGCTCTGAAGGGACAGTAGCAGGTTGAGGGAGGGAGAGGTTGTTTCAGTGTATAATCCCATAGTGAGGAGGAGGACGAGGCTGCGGAAGGATAAGAAGAGTTCCGCTGAGAAGTGAATGAAAGTGAAAGATCTCCCAAGTTGTGAGGGACATCAGGACAACTAAAAACACTGCAGCATACTCACCGTCACAGAACACATGGTGAATATTTTTCATAGGGACTACTACTTGGATAGAATATAGTCCCAATGAACTATGAATTATACTTCCAATGAATAACGAAATAAAGATAAGAATGAAAATGTTCACGAAAAGGTCTGTGGACACTCAGAGTGCTTGCACACTGTTTAACCTTTGGTCGTTTTGTGGCCAGGCTTGGAAACTTATCATTGCCTGGGTCATGCAGAGTTTAAAATGACTAAAGCAGCTCAAATATGCTGCCAAAAGCAGATGATGATAAGTTGAACTTGCTTTTCTGAACATGTTAAAAATCCAAAACTCACCATGTTTTCTCTGCATAACACTGAACAATTTTATTTGGTTATCACAGTGATCCAAATATTAACCATCTGCAGTAAAATACGGGCTAGTATGCAGCATGCTTTGTTTTTATGTCTAAAATGAGTTCAATTCAGCCAGATTTCTGACATGAAACGTAGATGATTTTACATGCAAAAATAAGTGCTTCATATTGCATAAAAAGTTAGACAGCAATTATCCACAAATAAATTATAGAATGTTAACAAAAATAAAAGTCTTCTGCTTCTCGTCACTATAAAAATGAACACGAACATCTACCGTTAACCAAATCGCGTTGGTGATCAAAGCCACATGTCTACCTGTAATTAAAATGTGGACCTTCAGGCGGTTCTTTGGCTAGACGCTAGACTCTTAAAAACGATGACGCAGGCAGTCGTTGCCCCCAGTTACTGAACGGTGTACTGAATGGAGACACCAGGAGAGGTTTTGCTTGTGAGGATGGTCCTAAAGGAGTCATTAGCAGAGACAGAAGTTTAAAATGATCTATGATTTTTCTCGGTTTCCAACACACCTGTTGATTTTCAGTAGAAACTGTGGAGGATAATGAATCATAACTGACAAGTTTGAGGTGCACATAAACCTGGGGGGGTTTCTGCACTTATCTGGCAACAATCTGGTGCTGTTTGCACAAAAATTTAACCAGTGGATCAGCCATTTGGTTTGACAGTGCATGACATCACTCCGATTAGAGACTGTAAATGGAACAGACACCTACTGAGTTCAGATGGGTGTAAAAAGGGCTTCCAGGGTAAAGGAAAATAAGTCAGTACAGGCTATTAGCACAGCTATTAAGAATCACTCATTAATTTATATGTAGTCACGCTGGCATTAATGACCGAATCAGAATAAAACTTTATTATCTCTAAAGAACGTAGAATAAAAGCAGAAAGACAAGCAAAACATGAATAAAGGGGTTTGAGTGATTATAGAAAGGTTTATGAGGTTGCACCTTAATCGAATAAAGTGATATTAATAAATTATACAAATAAATGATATTAGTAATATCATAGAACATGTGTGCAGAGCTGTTGAGGCAGAAATCCCATGCACAGATATCTCAAAACCCTTCCAAAAAAAAAAAAAAAAAACACATATCTGTCTGACCGGCTGTTTACCACTGAGGAACTGCCCTTTTAACCTGTGAATAAACACGTGTGACATAAACAGTCGGCATGCTCTGGAAACCGCGAGTGAGAGAGGAGTGAACTGTGAGACGAGGTAGTCATCGCAGATAGTGAGAGGGGGTTCGAGATAAGGTGCTGAGTCCCACAGACACAGAGGAAGCCTCCTATCACAGGAAGCTCTCCTTGCAAATGTCAGATCCTCGTAATCGCTTCTCTACTTCCTGTTTCAGTCCCCTGAGCTGGACAACATCACACGGGCGCGCACACAGGCTCGTGCAGATACCCGCAACCAAACAGGATCATACATATACTTAACCATCCAGGCAGGCATCCTACACAAACATCACATCCTGGTGGGGCTGAGGTCCACATCAAAGTGGATTATAGGGTGGGATGAGGCCGGCGCTACGGTGACCACTAGCAGACATACCACTTATTATTTTTGACCTCAATAGGTTGACGCCACCCGTGGGTTAAGGGAACGTCTAAAAACTATCTGGCTTCTCTCCCTCACTTTCTCACATCAGTCCATTGTCTTAATAATGTTGACATGACCCGTAATTGGAGAGTGCGTGTTGCCAGCTTACAAAAAAATGGGTCAGCATAATACAAATACTGTAACGCACTGCGCTTGCATCAATGTTCTGCCTCGACTCTTAACTGTGCACACTCTTCATATACCCCGGCCTCTATGGAAACACACAAACTTAATAATCCTGTCATTCAAAATACACAACGGGCTAATCCGCTCTCACACATCGCAACAACGGGTTGTCACGGATGGGTCAGGAACTTCAGTACAGCGTATCACAACTGAAAACATTTATACTACAAGGCTTGCTAGTTTTAGAATTATTCAGATCAAGTTCAATAGAAAGTGTGAGGCAGCTGTGCAAGTGTGTGTATAGTGTGTGTGTGTGTGTGTGTATGTCGAGCCTCTTGACTGGTGCAGTGATGCAAGGAGGCCTAACAGAGGGTGGCTGCTCCCACCTGAGAGACAGATGTTTGTATTATATGTGCGTGTGTGTGTGTGTGTCCATGTGTCCACACAGGCAGACAGGAGGGGGACTAAACCTGCCACCTCAGTGTTATAAAATGCACATTAAACGTGTCTAATAGCACTTCAGAATGAAATAACACTCCGTGAGCACTTCACCTGATTATATGATTCTTTTCAAATAATTGACTCATAATTCAACAGGTTGAGCTGTATTTTATCATAAATTCTCAGTGTGTGATACACAATGTGATCCACGCCCAAGATATGAATCAGACATCACAGATGTAATGTCACTTTGTCAACGCTTAGAGATAAATAAGTGAGTGTTTCATTAAAGGAGAGAGGTTGTGTACAACTGAGACACTGTGGAGTAACTGTGAACACTTCCAGCGGCAATATGTGAAGAGAAAGTCTTGAGAGGGGAGGGCGATGTGGAGGAGAGAACAGGATAAGCAGAAAATTAAAACCATACATCCCCATCCTGGAAATAACACATCCCCTACAGTGGATTTTCTTAGGATTTGCTATTGGAGAGGGAAATTATAGCACGGCCAAAATAGTGAGTGTTTTTAATGTGGAGACTTAAGTTTGTGTGTTCTGGGTCAAAGACTGTGGTGTCAAGGACCTGGTGAGTGTAATAGGATTGGTCGCCTCAGGGTTAGGGGCAGTTATAAGGGAGGTGTGTGCATGTGTGCGTATATATATGTGTGTAAGTTCTAATGTGTTAATTTTCTGGGGGGCTGAGTTCATGCTAGCCTTACTCCAGCAATCCTCACCGCAGAAAGTCATTATCACCGTATATACGCCCACACTTTGTGGATGAGGGTGATAACGGCAGCGACGGTCCTCTCCGCCAAAATGTTTCTCGCCCCCGTGAGAAACTGCAGAGGAAACGTTAGAACAGACAGTTCATTCATTACTCCAGCATCTCCCTGTGCCCACCAGAGAGAGACATCTACCTGGACTGAAACTGGTCCGAGTCGGATGCGATAGTGCTGAATTCACAGACACAGTGCAGACGGCAAGCAGCTGTCAGCATCAAAGAACGGTCGAATGTGTGTGTGTGTGTGTGTGCATGAGAAAGAGAGCAAGTAAGAGGCAGCCAGTGAGGACCATGATGCAGACAGAGGTAACAGGAGATAAGATGAAATGATGGAGAGGCAGACAGAGAATGTGATGGGGAAATAGGTTCTATTGATAGCGGGATTTAAATGACAATCTTCTACAGCAGTCTGTGCTTTATCAGACTAAGTCCACTCAGCACAGCAGGACCACTCATCTACCAGGAGTGGACAAAATAACTGGAGCTCCTTACATTTAAGGCTTGGTATCAAACTTCAATACTTCATGAGTACTGACTAAAATGAGCCTGTGACACTAAGTGTCAAATATTGAAAGCGGGCACTGAATGCCTGAACTGATTCTTAGTTTTGTTTACTATTCTTTGATCAACTAGCAAAGTTCTTGTATGGCTGGTTTGTGTTAAGACAAAATGAAAGAATGAGGCATTCAGGAAGTGTGGTTTATTTATAACAGATAGCAGAAGTTGTTTTGTAGAAAAGCAAGTTTATATTTTTCCAAGTTTAGCGATGAAAAATAAAATACAGATTTGTTAACAAAACTCAAGTATAAAAAACTGTCAAAAGAAACTATTTAATCAATGGAATCCAACACAATAGCCCTGAAATTCAACTCAGATGTAATTTTCGAGGCTGTAGTTTATGTTGCAAGTGTAACTATCTTTCTAAGTGTGATTAAAGGGGAAATCTGACTACATGAGAAAACAACAACCTATTGTGACCAGAACCCTGAACATTTCAAACTATACAAAGACTGTTTATTGCCAAGTGATTGTATTAAACTGCATTACGTACAGAAATTGTATCTACAACCTCTACACCTTTAGGGATGACAGTGGCTTTGTATCTATAGTAGTCTGCAGAGTCACATGATTGGAGTCTTGTTAAGGTCTTGTTAAAGTAAGATGGTTTACATGAATCTTTTTCAGAACTGATTACCTAAAAATTTGGTATTTTGTTTCAGGTGTTCCAGACTTAAAAGTCATTATTTTCAAAGGATATAGTTGGTGATTTTCTATCACCAACAATGAACTGATCTACTCACAAGTATTGTGTGAGCAAAGTCTGATATATCTGATCCCTCTTGTGTGGTAGTTCAGCCTCTGTTGTTGTCTAAAAACTATTAAAAACATGTCAATGAGCCACACTGTTGTACTGGGTGACACGTTCTTTGACCCCGAAGATTTTGGGCACGTTAGTTTGTTTAGAAATGGCTCCAGCGACTAATAACAGCAATCAGGTTTTAGTCCTCAGAGAGTAGTTCCATGTACGAACGCGGTTCCGTTTAAAGTGCTTTGCTAGCTTGTTGTGCTACATATCACAACGTCTTGACTTTGTACTGAAGTTCTTTGAGAAATTTACAATATAATACAAAATTAAGAGGTTGTGATATGTTGCACCTGAGACCTGAAATCTTGGGTGCTGAGAAGGTGAACCATCGCTTCTGAGATCTGTTGTTTTCTGTCAGTTTCACAGATAAAAAATTAAACACAACAGAGATTTTTTTTTTTAACTAAAACATTTATTCGATGACTTAACGATTAGATTCTGATAGAACTTTTACTTTTTTCCAAGGTTGTGTCTCCTCGGATAGAGAAGAAGCCAACGTTCTCCAAAAATTGTACTGGTATGATCTACTTGAGGCCATCAAAATTAAATCACAAATCTGAGATTACAGGGTGAAAATCACAACCTAAAAAAAAATGAAATTATGTTTTCAAGCCAAAGCACTCACAAGTTTTCAAATACTTGGGAGTATTTCTCACACTTTCCTCAGAATGATTTTCCAAACTGAATTATGTTTTATGTTTGTATATGTCAAAACCAGGATATATGAGTGACGCATACGTGAGTCAAGAAGTTCCCTGCATGTAAATGAATCCAGTGAAAAACCACAGCTGAGGAGATGCTTCATCATTAAACACCAAAGAGTGACTGGAAATGAGGCAAGTAGACCATTATGCGATTAAGAAAGACATAGCAGGAAAACTCAGCCCAAACATTTCATCTGACTGCCCCCCTCAGTTTATGGGCCTGTGTCTGGTCAGACTGGAGGGTCAGCTGGGTAGGAGGAGCGTGGAGATAAGCTTATCTCTGACTGTGTCCATCACACCAAAGATACCAACAGACGAAACAGAGAGTGACCAGACGGCAAGTAAAGAAACACTCCTTTCTCTTCATTCCTTACTATCTCCCTCTATCTATTGGCCGGACCTCTATAGGGACACTTTGATAAAGCAGACCATTGCCTCCTCATGATTTACGACAACGTAAAGACACTGTGAGTGGAGTATGACATGTATTAAACAAACGAGGGGTACGGTTTGAAAGACAAAAAAACAGAAACTAAAGGGGGAAAATGGGGGTGGAGAAGAAAAATGTGAATTTCTTTGCTTTTCTGCTCGATGAGGGGGTGTAAGAGAAGAGGGGTTGTAAAAAAGAAAAGGAGGAGGAGGCAGGGGAGTAGGAGGCGTTCCCGCTGGCTCAGACCTTGATTAACACCAGGCCTCTTGACAGGAAATGACCCGGCCAGCTCATAGCGCCAGGAGAGCTTCCATCTGGTGTTGAGGCCATAGAGGAATTCTCCACCCAGGAGAACCGAGCAGAAGAACTTAGAACTGAATGGACACATTTCAATTCCAGGGTCTGTAGATTAGTCCAATATTTCCCTCCTTGTATTGTACCGTAACCCAGAAACCACCCTTCTGTTTCTGTTGTTGTTTGAGGGCGTCAACGCAAAAAGTAGAACTGAGCTGCAGTCTTCCAATCTAGGCCTGAAAAATAACGATCAGAGCGCAATGTACTTTCGATCATCAAAGTTTAGATCTGGACATCCAGCGAGACTATGGGGTGAAAGTAAGTTAGAGAGTTGCTCAGATTGAAAGAAGGGAGGAGGAAGTTGCATGGGTTGGGGGTGGGAGGGGGTGGAGAGACAGCGAGGGGACAGTTTGGGGAGGAAAGCGGGTACATTAGGACAGGTCATCTTTCACTGCTGACTGGAATCCTAAATGTAAACAAGTCCTTCCGCACCCACAGATAAAACACAGATATACCGTAAAAACTAAGTGACTCTGGTAAAAAACAGACTCACATGCGCACACAGTCTGCTACACTTACACACTTCCTTATGAATATTGTTTGAACAAAGAAACTTGTTTTGGTTGCCATCAGACGATAGAAAATAACAAACATATATATATATATTTTTTTTTTACAAAGAACCTACAAAATACTACAAAGACCTACTTTAAATGATTTGTTTGTCAGTCTGCGTGCAGCACAGACTGAAAACCAGCTTATGAACGCAGACAGGGAGGGATGTCCTCCCAGATGAGCCAAGGAGTGTCCCAGCAGGATGAGACAGAGGCGAGCGGGTAGTGTGTGTAGGCTGGACTTCTCCACTGACCCTCCGTCAAAGGGTCACAGGCTGACCCCCGCCTGCACTGACGCGTGTGCAGGGGCCAGGGGCCGCTGTCTCAGTTAGAGTCCCTCTGGAGCCGGCCTGTATGTGTGTCTGGTATGTATTTCTGACTTTGCTTCATTGAGGAACTGTGTGTGTGTATGTGTGTGTGTGTGTGTGTGTGTATGTATTTGTGAGTCTGTGTGGGACGGCGATAGTGTCCTTTTTCATTCTACAAGCTCAATTCCCAGCAGAGATATAAGTGCTTACGAGCCTTTTATGATGTGCATTTCCTGTCATAAATAAGAAGCAGAGGAATTCTCTGCTGAGCGCTTACACACTCCATAAAGCAAACAGAGGTGTAAACTACACACTAAGCCAGCTCTGTGAAATCTACCCGACAAACTATGACTATTGCTGAGTGCACCACTTTGACAGTTGACTGAGTGAGTGATGAAGAGGAATACACATCTGGGTACAGACTTGAACACATATTTGGCAGACTTGATAATCAACTTTTTGGTTTGGAGACTTGATAATTGAGTGATGTCCGGGACAAGCCTCCTTCCTGACACCTGCTGATTTCACCCCTCCTGTTTTTGCCCATTTGATTTGATGCAAATGCTCTCCCTTCCTGGCTCCTGTTCACCATTTGTTGATCACTGCTTTGATCCTTACGGAATAAAATCGCTTCATGTCCTCTGCTCGGGGTCAGTCTACTGTATCAGACCAGCTCTGTGTCAGTAAGCTCACCGCATTTCCGGAATGCTATTAAACCACTTCCACCACAGCAAACTTTGAATGAGGAATTGAGTGAATTTTCTTCAACAGTGACAATACTACAAGTATCATTTTTCTTAATGTATACAGTTCATTTTAAAGCATTCAAAAAAGAAATGAAATGAAGAAATTAAAATGTTTCCTACCCAAAGATTTAAAGTCCCTTCCTCTCTTATTTTATTCAAAAGTCAAAATGAACTTTTCCACTGGCCTGCAGCTGTAAAGTTAAAGATGTTTCACCACTCATCAGAAATTCTGAAGTTCTGTTTCAGGTCTGTTTAACTTCTTAAGTTTAATTTTTGATTGACACTGGATGAATGAGATGAACCTAGACAAATGTTCACTGAGTTATAATAACCATATCTAAACTATCCTCTATGGGCAACTGGGTGATTTGTGGGCGATTTGATGTGGGTGAGAAAAATGTAGAAGTTTTTCATCAGGTAATGAAAGTCCACAGCCTGATCCAGCAGAATAACTCTATTATTATTGATAATTTGTTCAACTATCCATTCATGCATGCAAAAAAATTCTTGCAGTTTCAAACCAGCAAATTCATTCTAGTCCAGAATCCCTAGTGTCAAGGGTAAGTAGAGGACATCCATGGTTATATTGTGTGTGTGTGTGCTTTTTAAACAATAGTCAATGAAAAAGTATGCTTTTTAAAAGCTCCCCAACTGCTCTTAAAAGAAAAATAATTATTTGCACAAGGACAATTTCATTCTTTTAGTTTGATCAGTCAAATATTTCACTGACAATGAGCCTAGAAGAATTTTATACAGATTCAACTCAGATAATACTGAGTTGGGTATACATGTAAATAGATGTAGGATGATAAGGTTTAAGATATGCTTAGAAAAATCTTTTGCACAAAAATTGACCAAAACTGAGACTTTTAAAGGTTTTTTTCTTTTCTTGCTAAATAAAAATGTTTATTCCTGATAAATGTTATCCTCCAAGCCTCATGTTATACTCACATGAAAAGAAAAACCATGCTTTAGTCTCTTCATTTGAAGGTGTGACGGGCCCATCGGAGGGCGGCTTTTCACATGTACAGTATATGCCAGTTGATCTATATGGCTGTGTTACTATTCTGCTTTAAGGTTGTATCCATTTGTTAACTTTACCACCTGAACACAAATTCTCTAAGTTGCCTGGCTGATCTTGCCTGCCTCGGCATTACTGAAACCCTGACTCTAAACAAAGTATACTACCTTTTAAATCTACCTACCATTTCCAGGTGTCTATATTTCTGTCCTGTTTTTGCTGTTAAAACTGTTCCACCTTTTCTTGGGTTTAACTCGATAGAACTCAGATGAGGAGAAAGCAGAGAGTGGGGAGGATAAAAGAACGGAAAAAAAACGGTACAGTATGGAGACCCTACCACAGCGTTGACTTGGGAGCAGAGTTGGTTGTTAGCGAGTCTGGGGGTCTGATCGCGTCTCTGTGTGTGGCCCTGACTGTTAACCAGGCCTGTCTGGCCCAGCAGTGAGGAGCTGATGAGCCTGTGCTAATTAAAGCCTGAGCTCCATGTCATTAGCTTATCTGATGAAGTGAACTAGAGAGAACACTGCCACTGGCTGCATTCTTCACCCTGGGGTCTACAGTTTTCACCTCATATATGTATGTGTGTGTATGTGTCTGTGTGTTTGCGTAACAGAGGAGGAAGTAAAGAAAGACCACCAATTAAAAATAATTGGGACTAATTTCATAAACACAGTGCAACAGGGAAAATATATTTAATCAGGCGCGATCATTAGACCAACTTATGCTCCACTTCCTCCTGCAACCAGCTCGGTGCTTTAGGGTCTGGGAGAGAGGGAATGAAGAAGCAACACAGGGAGGTATAAAAAGTGAATGAGGGATAAAGAGAGAGAGAGCGAGAGAGATGTGGAAATGGAAAAGGAAATGAAGAAAAACAAAGAGAAGAAAAGTTTGAGAAGTAAGCAGACGTGGAGTTGGTGGCCAGAGTTATGTGTGATCCCTTTCATGTCCCTCGACTGGCCCGTGTTGCCGTGCCAACCCAAACAGCAGCAATGGGGAGGTCCGACTCTCCCACTGCTCCCCTTTTCCTTGCCCCGTGCACACCCCACTGACAGGATGAATAACAAACTGAATGTAAGTCTGAGGCAGAGAAACAGCAGAACATGACACGAAGGCACCGCAATTTCAGTTAAATTCATGTCTTTGCTCTGAAACTTGTTTAGCGACCTTCTTCCCTTCCACTGTCACTGCTGCCAGTAAATCACTATCATCACCATCTGGGGACTGGGGATTTCACATTCTCACTACTGGAGCTGTTCGCCCACACACTGACATAAGTATAGACAAACTATGATCCATCATACTGAGCTTGCTCTGTCCTAGGGTGAGGAATTAGGAACATTTGGGTTGGCCTGCTCTCTCTCGGCCAACTGTACCCCAATGCTGCAAGAAGAGGAGAAAAAAATAGCAAGAAGAGGGAGGCGGTTTGATGCTGCCCCAAAGAAAACTAAGATCCACCAAGGCTGACAGGAAACAAATCCATAAAGTAGTCTGACTTTAACTCTCTTTCGCTCTCTCACCAGCATCAGTGTAGTTATTGCCACAACTGAATGAGGGATTAACAGTAACTGCTTGGAGCTATTTACAACCTGCACACATCACACACACCACCCATGTACACCACAGACTGTCTGGCAGCGGCCAATCAGACCGTAGGTTTCAGGAGAGCACTGGGCTCCTCATCCAATCCCAACGTTTGCTCTCCCTCTGCGGTGTTGCCTGCGACCAATCCGCTTCTTTCCACATGTGGTGTTGGCTGTGGAGCGTTTGGTTTAAGAGCTCGTTTCCCAGTCTGCAATAAGCGCAACCATTTTCTTGGATAAATACTGTTCAACCCTTTAATCAAAGCCATACCCTGAGAAAACAATACACAGACATACTGTAGAGTATGAATGTTCATTTTGCATGCACAGACACCCACAGTAACGACAGAGTAACGACGAATGCAAACGTAAAGGCATTAAAAAAAAAAAAACAACTTCTTTTTTACTTGAAAACCAGAAACTGTGGTTAACGCTTTATATTAGGACATTTTCACAGAGTCTGTTTTGACTGCTCTGCTGTCCTTTCTGCTGGAAACACAAGAAAACTACACACAGCAAAACAAATTTGTGTAGTCACTGGGCAAGCTAACTGCTAACATGCTAGCCAGCTAGCTAGCACTAGCCAGCCACAATAACTCTCTAAGCTTCTCTCTATTCGGTCTGCACTGTGCTTTTAACTCTCCCATGGTAACTCTCCCCTGTCTGCGTTCATGGTATTTCACCATTGTGCGGTATTTTGTTCAATAAAAAGTTATTGAAGAAGGAAGATAAAGTTCTCTAAGCTTATGAGCTTGATAATCGTCAATTAGCAAGCTTGTTAGCTTGGCTGGACAATATGTTCACACTATGCATTCAAATGACGTATTTGTACCATC
Source organism: Euthynnus affinis (assembly GCA_029490765.1). Lineage (NCBI taxonomy): Eukaryota > Metazoa > Chordata > Actinopteri > Scombriformes > Scombridae > Euthynnus > Euthynnus affinis. The sequence goes on from CM055848.1 coordinate 9,879,132, forward strand.
GATTCCAGTCTCATAACTGTCTGCAAACCATTGCTCCTTTGTGGAGCAGTTCATAATTCGAAAGAGGAGGTAAACATGGATGGCGCAACTGTGGCTAATAAGCTACAAAACTTTCCTACGTTTTGGATTCTTTTGCTCTCTTTTCCCTCAAAGGTCAACATTGTGAAGACAGCTTGATATATTATTCTCAGGCACAAATTTGCAGATCAAAATATCCAAGTTAAACTGCAAAAAAATTCGAGCAGATTTATTTCACTACCACAAGCAAATCCACTGATTGTGGTGATTCCATTGGAATTTATTGACTTTGCCAGAAAGGTATATATCGACCAAAACATCGTCTGCTGATAAAAAACGCAGTTAGCTTACTGGAAAACTGCTTCTTTAATGCACTCTATTTGGGACGTTCACCAGCTGTTCGCATTATAAACAATGTTTTAATGGAAGTTTGTTTCTGCACCAACGAAAACAAAGGTCCACCAGGGCTGACAGGAGACACGTAATATCTACAGTGTAGAGTAGGCTGAGGAACACCAGTTTCCTGAAGATGTTCTTTAATTTAGTTCCCAGAAGGAGGTAGTTAGCGGGGTCGGGTTGTGTTTGCATTAGCCTATCCTGTCCTGCTTACTGTCCTAAACTCACTTGTCCTCACTTCTTCTCTCTGTTTCTGGCATTCTTGCTAGTGTATATTGTTCTTGTGTTTCTGCACCCTGTTTGTGCATGCACTGTGTGTATCTGTGTATCCGCAGTGTTTTAGCTAAGCTCCAGTTGCTTACTGTAGCCAGGGGGAACAGAAAAGAAGAATTTGTAAAAACATTGTTCTCATGGCGACCAGGTTTCATCCAACGTCTGGTTTCCATTTGAGTCCTTTAATTGGGGAGAATGTCACAATCAATGTTTTGCTCTGGATGCAGAGAGAGACGACCTCCCGCCTCATGTTACCCCAGCCAAGCACTTCATCGGCTGCCATAAAAACTCTTGCACAGACCCTCGTACGTGCACGCTCACACACAGAAACACACACACACACACACACACAGAAACACACACGCTCAGATTTTAAAAGAAAGGTGCACACACTGCTGAATTCCTCTGAATGGGCAAGACATGCACATGTGCGCACACACACACACACACACACACACATCATTTTCTCTGTCTAAAACACACCTGGCACACCATGACAGGGTAATTTCCAATGAAGTGTTTATAACAGAGAGTCAGGTTTTTAACATGAGCCACATCTCTCGGCCTGTGCCTGCCAAGAGGCCCCTCAATCCAAGCTGCACTTAGCCAAGTAGAACAGGAAGAGAGATAGACAGAGTAGGAGAAGGAAAAAAGGGAGAGAGAGAGAGCGTAAAAATGAGCAAGAGGGATCAACAATCTTTATTAGTGCTTTACATAGATTTACCAACCCTATATATACTATATGAGGCTACGTGCGATATGAGATGAAAACCGTAACAGCAGTGTATTATTTCAGGGTGTGTGTTAAGGTATGGAGCAGGCCAAAACTAAAAGTAGCTCTAATTATGAACTATGTGGCAGGGGAGGAGACCGTGTGTGTATGTGTGGCTCAAGGTTAAAGACGCTATTACTTTGGGAGGTACAGCTGGTTGTGGTGTGGAGGTAGATGGTTAATTCATCTTAAGAGCTGGCCTTGATGTGCTCTACCACACAGTTACCAGCTCAGCTACAAACTCAAGTGCTGCACGGAGGAACAAAGAAACCAGTACAAACACACACACTGACGCCTATTAGCCGCACAGATAAAAGGTCTTTCTATCCTACATGCTATACAGGTAATTTAGGAGGTTACAATGGAGGGAGTGATGTTCTAATTTCTCTATCACACTATTTCTCTCTCACACTTGTGCACATGCATGAAGCTCAGATGTTCCCACACTTGACTGTTTGTGTAGCTGCTTGGCAAATTGTTTTGGCAGTGCAGATTTTGTGTGTGTAGGTGTGCGTGTGCATGCAAGTAGAGCAGGAGAGGGATGGGGTGTGAAGACTTTGATAAAAATCCTCCCATTAACAGGACTGGAGGTAGAGACGGGAAATAAACAATCAGCTGTTTCCACTCTCTAAGGCTAATTTCTCTCCTCTTAGACCATTGGCAAACCTGGCAAAGCGAGAATCGCTCCTGGAAGTAATCATGAAGTCGAGAACACATTAACTCTCTCTCACCGGTGAGTTTTTGCAGCAAGGGGCTGAGTTCTGTCTCTTGGGTGATGACCAGGGTGAGCGCTCCTATCAGCTCCCTTTCAAGCTTCTCCAGCTCCTCCTCCTCCTCCTTGGCATCTCGGTCGGTGGGCTGCGCCTCATCAGCGAGGGAGTACAGGTAGACCAGCAGGAGGATCAGCTCATCAGGCCCGCACTCTTCCTTCCCAAACTTGGACCCAGAGGCCGCGCTGTCCTCGTCTCCACGGGGCTTCATCAAGGGCAGCAGCTGCCTCAGCACGGCGGGGAAATCTGAGTCTCCAAGAGCCTGTGACACCCGCACACAAACACACACATGATAAAAAAAACAGATGGTTAGTCAGAAAATGGTCGTTTTTGCACCTTGTTGCATGTAAAGGTGCGATAAATCAGATTGCCATTAGCGCAAACTAACCAGAGCCTTGACATCTGCAGAGGCAGGATATAGTTGTTGACTGAAGGAATAGTTTGACGTTTTGGTAAATTATTAAATTTCTTGCTGAGATTTAGATGAGAAGAACGATACCACCCTCAAGTCTGGCTGCAGTAAATATGAAGCTACAGCCAGAAGCAAGTTGGCTTAACAAAAAGACTGTTAACGGGGAAATCAGGTTTGTTTAATCTGTACAAAAACCAAAATGAAATGACTTGTGGTGGTTTTATTTGGGCTTTGCAGAATGTTATTGTGCCACAACCCCCCCCCCCCCCCCGTAAAACCACAACATGCAGGTTTTACAATTCAGGTTTTTGTACAAATTAAACAAATGGAAATAGCTTCATATTTACTGTATAGACATGAGCGGGATATTGATCTTCCCATTTAACTCTCGGCAAAAAAAGCCGATAAGCATATTTCCAAAAATGTGGATATATTCCTTTAAAACCAGTAACTTTAAGAAGTTTGGCTCTGAATACTTTTTTTCTCTACTTTTGTGCTTGTCAATGGAAGATGCTGCTATGTACGATCAAAAAGCCCAAAAAGAAGAGTAAACTGCATTATGATGCAAAGAGTATTTATCGTTTATAGTCATTAGTCTGTATTCTTACTGGTTGGTATCCTTGTTTCTGCTGTAAAGATACAGTAAGTGTCTAAATTATGAGCACTGTGTGAGTGAGCTCATCGTTCCATTCGCTAATTTTACAGCACTGCAAATGGTTGAGGTAACGCTTAATTTTGTTTCATTCTTTTGTTGGATTTGCATGGGTACTGAACTGCTCTCTCTCTCTCCGTCTCTCTCTCTCTCTCTTTTTCTCCCTCTCTCTCTCTCTCTCTCTCTCTCTCACACACACACACACACACACACAGATACACACATACAGTCTGCCAACATTTGGGGCAATGTTTAGGTGCAGTGACCTGTTTTTGTGAGCCTGTCTGAGCAGGTCTGAATAGTCCCACACGATGGTTGAATTCTAGTCCAACATGCTGTAGATCACAGGACCGTTTACAGAACACTGGCTACTCTCATAACAAGGGTGAGCTCATAGACCTATAAAACAAGGGTGTGGAGCTAATCTGTCTGATGAACAGCGTGAAAATTGAATAAAAAAAAAATAGGGCTGTAGAGGGGTGGGAGGGGATGGAGGCAATAGAGGTCACAGAGTAGAGGGGGGAAAGTAAAAAATTTAAGAGGGGAAGAGCAGGAGTTTAGGATATTATAAGAGGTATTAAGCTTCAATTGATAGTATAAAGGGAATGATTGTTGACAGAGGACAGTATGTTTGTGTCGGATGTAGCTACAAATGCCCCCGTGGATATATTTCAATTTAACGAGGGATTCCTGTGTAAAGAGCTTTGTGTTCCTCTCACCAAGACAAACAGACTCACTCTGCTCTGAGAATGAGGGGCTTTGGACCTTGTGGTGGGCCCACAGGGGGGATCCTGTATCTGACCCAGAAGAACTCTTACGCTGAGCCAAAGATGCAATACAATCAGACCCAGAGACAGTGAGCCAAACCCACAGAGCTGACTGACTGTCCCATACGAAGCAGTGACTGTAGAGAGGTCTTTTTGGAAAGTGACTGTCCCTTACGGACTGTGTTTACAACACAAGGTTAATTTTGGCGACTCTGCGGACGTTGGTGATTTTCTGGATTGTAATGTGAAGTTAAACTTAACATTGCTGTGGTGTGAGCAAATGCCTCTGACAGTGACATCTGCATCACTTCTCAACCTGCTAGGTATCATGAAAACACACTCATGCTGGTCGGTTCGCTCCAACAAGGCCTCCTCCCTACCCCAGACCCAGCCAACCATTCGCCCCTAGGGACCGTTCAAACACAATCTCGCCACACATTTTTCTTCTTAAACATTGTGAAATCAAATACCTCTCCAAGTTGCACTCATTCTAACTGCCACATAATGTTAAGAGATATTTCCCTGGCTCATTTCGCCAGTGGACGGCAGTGAGGAGAGAAAGACAAAGAAAATTAAGGGTTTCTTGTTGAAATGCGAACAGCTAAGTGCTTTCTCTTTCGTCTCTCACTTTAGAACAACTTTTGATGTCATACGCTTCTGTCTCTGCATGTCCAGCAGTGCATTCATATGATCTTGCAGGCTCTCAAAGAAGCGTGCCCACTGTCAACAAGTTACATTTTCATTTTGACCAGAGCTGTTGCCATGTAACTTTGGCATCAGGAGCTCTCAGTATGGGTCAGTGAAGAGAGGAGGAGCTGAAAGAGGAGCTCAAGAGGGACTCTCGCACATCATCTGTCAAGAGGTACTTCAGTCGGACCTGCCTAGTGTTACCTCGTGGGCCTCTGAGCACACAAAAAACATACAGTATGTTCTTAGTTATAGACTAAACTGTAGTTCAGTTGTAGTTTTTTGCCTATTGTCCTTCAACATGTGGTCTTAATTACTGTTTGACAGGTTGCAGGTTGGTTAGCGTACAGTAGCTGCCTGGTAGTACAGCAGCTTTATCTTACTGCTTCCTGGCGTATAACTAACATTCATTAAAAGCAGGGCAATGATGCCTGACAAGCCTGTAATGATTTTTTTTTACCAAAACAATCATCATCATCATTTCAGTATTTAGAAAAAGTCTGTTTAGATCATTATTGTTATTACATGCAATAAGAGAGCACTCAGCCAATTTAGCATTGTACTTCTTTTCATCATATTTATCTACTTATCTCAAGGCACTCCCTGTTGTTGGATGCTAACTGAATACTGCTTGCAACGATGATAAAGTTAAATCTAATCTAATCTAATAACATTGTCCGGATGGAAAGACTAAAAAAAAAGTTTCAAAATGGAAGCAGAAATATTATCTCGACTAACAGAACTTTGGTCGGAGATTCAGGTGTGTTATGCTAGTAGCAGCGAATGTTGCCTCAAGCAGATATCAAGAACAGTTAATAGAGGTCTGCTAACCTCACTTCTTTTTTTAACTCCACACACCAGATGCTTCTCATTTCAAACCTATGCACCAAAAGCTGTAAGCTAACAATGTTATTTTGATTTTTATTTGACACTTTATTGTATTTCTACTCAGTTTTAGCTATTTATTTTGGTCTTTTATATGCTTGGAACAGTGTCTAAAAGACTGCACCTAAATTAAGAAGACTTAATCTGGATTTGGAAAATTGAATTTGAAATGGTAGCTTAAAGTAAATCTTTGACATTTATTCCACTGAGCAATTGTATTTCATTTAATAACCTTGCAACTGCCATCACTAATCTCTTTAAATATCTATTTTTCTGTCACAAAGATGTCTGTTTTGTCTTTTTTTGGTTCGCAGCCTCTTTCATCTTTCATCTTTGTATAAATGCACCGCAGTATACTTTCCTCAACCGTGTGTGTTAACTGTGAATATGTTTTCACGTGTGAGAGGAGACATGCACTGTAACTGGGTCCCTTCAGGAGATCTATAAAAGCTGCTGTCAGCTGCATGCCATGGCGCCAGTGCAGGAAATGGAGGTCTTTGGTACAGAACTGAGACTGAAGTGAGTGAAGCTGAGTGGGAAGACTGACTAAAGCTCTTTCCAGCACTGCAGCTACACTTAACAATGCCCGACTCACAGCGCTAGCACACAGCCTCACTGGAAAGGTGGTGTACTGTACCTCTGGGAACTGAGGTTTACAGGTTCATGCATCAATAATTTAATGCTTCAGAAGGGGCCCATTCAAGTGCATTTTTCTGCTAATACCTGGTTTATTTAAGGTAACTTTTTAAGGATATCAAGGATATGAGTACTTTCTACATCCCGGCTTTCATATAACTTTCTAAAAATCCATCGTTGCCCTTATGAAACGTCCACTCTAAAAACAGTGCAGATTTAGGGGTGCTGAACTATAGCATTACTGCAGTAATAACAGGAAGCTAACATTATTATTATACGCCATTACTGAATCCACTAGTCCTGCTGCCATGGTCTAATGTGACCATTACACACAATTATAGAATAACAATGGCATTACTCTATCAAAACAAAGCTAATTTTGGGGCTTGCAATTACTCAAATAAAGCCATTACCTTAGATTACTTGTCAGTTTCTTATTATGACACACTATTTCCCAAAGAAAAACTGACTTTAGATAAAAATATACAACATAACACCTCTTTGTTCTCTGAATAGGTTCAGCAAATTGACTGATGCTGAATTTGTCGCTGGATTGTTGGTAGACGACTGAAGCATCGCTGGCTTCTTGCTCAGGCCTTTGCACCAATCATAAGCTCCCCCTTGCATTATGTTCTGGTTTGAATCTGTATGCCAGTGATTGACAGATTACTGTTTGGCAATCCCAACCATCATGGGGTCCATAAAGGCTCAATCTCGCCCAATCACAGAGCCGGGCCAAACTCCGCCCCTGCCCAGCAGAGCCCGAACAGGAAACCAACTCCAGATGCAACCCCTGGAGGAAGGCGAGTATTTCAGATGCAGCACTGTGCGTTAACCAGAACCAGGCCTCACTTGCCTCGCTCCCTGCCTGCACAATGAACCTTTTTCTGGGCTCAACGGCAGGGGGAGGGGCGGGTAATGGAGGTGGGGGTCCTGGTGGGAGCACAAACAAAGTTGGCTATAGGTCAGTTGCTCTAGTCAACCGAAGACACTCTGGCCAGGAGTCAACTTACATGGATGTCAGACAGTTCATCATTACCATAGCAACCAGAAAAACTCATTTGCATTCTTTTGGAAAAGGCACACACGTGCTTCATTTGCAAATATGTAATCACATCCAATTTGCCTTCACAAGTAACAACACACGAAGCTGGAAGAGATAAAAAACAAAAATAAAACGCATAAATCTTGAAGTTAAAAGACAGCAACTAAACTTTGACTGTGAATTATGTACAGCAAGCTTACTATTGATTTGTAGTAGAGCAGCTGGAAAACAAACAAGTATGAGTTCAACCTCAGATAGACTGGCAGGATTTAGAAAAAGTAAACAACACCAAAACTCACGAAGCAATATCACAAAGGCTTAGAAAGACATTTTGTAGATGACAGTGCCTCGTCTGAGCCTGCCAGCGCACTCGCACATGTACAGTATCTCCGCAGGGACACATGCTCATTGTAACCTGCGGTGATGACAATGATGAATCCTAGAATGGGCTCACCGGAAAATTTCTGTTTATTAAAAGACGGAAATTTGCCTCAAGTTGAGCTGGAATGGAAAAATAAAGTTTATCTCTGGCTCTCTTTTTATACTCATTATTCTGTCTTGTGTGAAAGGTGTGGACAATGTATCCCGTCTTTAACAAGGAGAGAGGAAACATGATTTTAAACACAAAGAGGGGCAAGTCCACACACAGGTTCATATATATATACACACCGATGAGAGGAAGATCACCAAGAAGTCAAATCACTCAACTTTGTGCAAAACTAGCTTGCATTTTTATCCCCCCGTACATCCACATTTCTATCTTGTTCTTTGTCCTTTTTTCTTAAGAAAATGAATAATAGATGAGAGAAAGTTTTTTGTGTGTCTATCTTAACCTGAGAACAAACCAGAATACTTAAAGAGTTTGCAGAATATAGTCTCTGTTCAGATTTCTGTTAAGCGGCTGAAACAACAGAATCATAGTCCTGCTATGGAATCAAAACACATTTGCTATAATTTTCTGCAGCTCGATAACGAGGTGAGGGATTTCGAAACCGTACACACTGCAACCTCAAATTGCCAACTGTGTGAGGTGCACTATTTTATATCATTTGGTCTGTTCCCGCATTCACTTCTTAGCCAGGTCATCATCCAGGTGATCTGCTGACTAAGCAAAACACTGCTTGAATGTGCAGGGAAAACAGAGCGGGATTTACATTACAACAAATCTATTAATACTCAGTAAATGATGGAATGTACTGAATGTACTCTACAGCCAGACCGCTACTCTGTGGCTTGTCCATCAGTCAGTTAACTCTCGCATGTCGGAGAAAACATAGACTTACACATAAACGGCTGAGGAGTCGAGTAAGAAATGGCTACAGATAAGACTGTTTGATTGATTGATTGGACAGATTGCAGTGGATGGAAAAGCTCTTAAAGGTAAGGTGACCCCTGGTCTGGCTCCATCAGCCTGATGCCTGTTGTGTTTGTAGGAACATTGAGACATAAATCTTTCATTTGAAATGAGGCCTGAATTACCACACAGTATGTGAGGTGGCTCTGTTTTGTTTCTGCCCAGCCGAGCGGCCCGGTCGCAGGTCTACACGCTGGACTGTTGGGAGGGAAATCAATGGACTCCTGCGCACAGGGACACCCAGCTGAAGATCTACTCACTGGAGGAGGGATGGATGTGCAGCTGCCTCTCTGTCAATACAGGAAAAAAGCTTCCCACATTCACCTTTTATCTCCTTCAGTCACCTTCTTTAAACCACTGTTTCCATATTCACATCTACCTATTTAAATCTGCATTCCTCTTTTGTTTTTTTTTTTTCTCTTTGCTCAATGTGTCAAAGGTTGGCTCGGTGCAAAGCTCGAAGCCTATAATTTAGAAGAGACGTGGGACCCATTCACAGACACAAACACACGGTCCCCGCACCCCGCCCTGTCACCGCCTGCCAGCCACATGCTGGTCACTGCGGCTGGACCCTGTCTGCACGGCACGCGACACCCTGCCTCCTTATCACACTCTGCCTGAGACCCGATACGCAGCTCGTCGGGGAAAAAAACACCGAGAGAGATAGAAATCGTAGGAGCTTTAATCTGAAAAACTGTACTAAGGCAGTATACTCCAAGTGTTTGGAAACATAGGGGGATTAATGAGGCTTTATTTTTGCCACATAGGCTGCAACAGATTATGGCGTAATTCACCAGATGAGAGTTGCTCTGCAGCCACAAACCCCAGGGCCATGTAAAACCTCCCGCACTTTTCTCACACTGAGAGAAACTGAATCATACGCATCCATGAGCAGACACACACACACACGCACACGAGCACGCACACACACACCCTCTGATACTGCCAAAGACAGTACATTACATCTACTACTAATTGACTCAGGAGGCTCCAGCAGGGAAAAAACATCCTGAGGTAAACAGACGGTTTCTAGACGAAGCACAATGCAAGAGCCACAATTTATCCGACGGGACTCGAAGCAAAAACAATGGGCTTCAACAGTGTGTGCAGTTGCTCTGTTTCATTTTTCATCGCAGCCAATCAGAAATCCGATACGGGCGTAATACAAGAGATCACTTTTCTTTGCTTGTATCTTTTTGTCTGCTTTAAATGAAGAAACGTGTAGTGTGAAAGATTAAAGCGGCCCATCTGATTCCAGTTTCTGTCTCACACATGGAGAGGAGGGCGCGGGATGCGGTAGGGGGGGGGTTGCGTTGGTGGTGGTGGGGGAGTGGGGGTAGTATTGGCTTGACTGGCTGGAGTTTGGCTGGAATGGCTGGAAGCAGACTGAAGGCAATCTTGTAAGTGTGACCAATTCTTGTTTTGAGCTACTGTGCATAATTAAGGTGATGAAAAATGCATTTTGAAGAATATACGTGTATATTTGCATTAGAGGGAAATCATTTTTTTTAAATGTTGCATGTAAGACATGTTATCCAGGGCCTGTGGAGACTTTCAAACATTAGGGGGCACTGTTGCACCACGCCAAGTCCAGGGACCCGGCCTGCACAGATTGAACCGCGTTTGCCTGTCTCTTTCTCTCAAAAACTCCATCCCTCCATCCTGGAACAGGCTTCAATAGACAGGAAATAGTCTGGAGTTGAAGTGCTGGATATTTTTAAACTATTAGCTGTATGTTAGGTGTGTCATGGCTGTGGCATTGTGAATTCTGCATTGCTGATCTCAGCTCTGTCCATGCCATCATTTCTAACCTGGCAGCGTGTCATCATAAGCTGCAGAGCTCTATCGGGGTTCTGTCTTAAAGTTTGAATAAAACATGAAATTCATCATGAAAAACCCCGGAGCTGTGTCACCAACTGATGTACTCAGATTTGCGTCATGACTTTGAGACACAGCTGTTTTGCTCTCTGCCTCTCAAAGGAGGAGGGTTGTGTGTATGTGTGTGCATGTGTGTGTCTCCTATTTTCTTGTGCCACATGTGTGTGTAGAGGCAGGGCTTCTTCTTCTCTGACCCCCGCATTAACACAGAGGTCACAGAGGTACCTCTGTATTTATGTGAGTACATGTAAATTAAAAAGAGGTAATGTGCACATCTGTGTTAAATTAAAGTGGTGCTAAGCTTTCGCAAGGAAGGACTGTGTATTTAGATGTGCGTGTTTGAGTGTTTGTGTGTGTGGATTTTTTTTTTTTTTTGTTGTAAATATGGTCTACATCATAATCTGGACTGTCCCACCAACCTGTATCTCTATCAGAGAGACTGACAAACACGCCTACACATGGCTGCTCTTCCCCAAACATTTATAGAACACTCATTACAGACACGGGAAATGGAAAACAACTAATCTCCCTCCATTTCCTCACAAATGCGCGTTTGTACACACACCTGGCTGGATTTAGAGATGAATAATGTTCAAAATAGAAATACTGGAACATGTTAAGTAAAATTGCATAAACAACACACACACACACAAAAAAAAAAAAAAACAAAACCCAAAAATCTGAAAAACAAACAATGAGGAAAAAAAAAAGAGGGGAGGATGAGGAAAGATAGAGAGGGAAAACAGTAATGAAGTTTGGAATGATGGGAAGGGGATGAAGTGAGACCTCCACTGAGAGATATTATCGGTGCAGTGATGGTGTTGTGAGTGTGCTGGATCACATGATGCTCCCCTATGACCACATGTGTGATGTGACTCAGAGCAATGTTCTATTTACCAGTCAATTATGATTAACATGATTATTTACTGTCTGAGCTGGGGCTAACATAAGGGGTCTCTATGGAAATAGAAATCCAAAAAAAGATGACATAAAAGCCTGTAGCGCACACACACACGCACGCGCTATATGCACACAAACACACACACATTCAGTGTCTAATGTTTCCATCACTTCAGATGACATTACATTGACTTACATTCATTTCCTGCAGACTTATCCTAACCTTAACCATAACCACTACTTGCCTAACACTAACCCTTACCGTAACCTAATTAAATAAAGGCAGTACTGGGTGAGGAGGGATATTCTTCCATTCTTGTTTAACTGGAAACCTCTGCTTCACACAAAAAGGAGAGAGAAAATGGGAGTTAGGAAATAGAAGCCGCAGTGAGGGGTAGTGGTGTCTGGGAGAGAAAACTTTAGAAAACAAACATTCGGAGGTGAAAAACATGTTTATTTTCCTTCTTTTATTATTTCAATTGTATTATCTATCAGGGCCTGAACTTTGAATGAAAAAAAGGTTTTCACAGATGAAGCCCTGTTGTATGATTATATGTATTATTTTAACACAGTGACTCCTCCCTCGGCGTATCAGAGCAGTGGGCCGTGAAGAGAACGCTCTTTCTGTGAGTAATCTAAGACCTGAGACACAGGGTGGCATTCTGCGCACACAGCAGTCCTCTGTCACACATACAAACTAGCGTGCCGCTGCTAACACAGGTCGTATGGAGGCACGCTTGTCCCCACCGAAACACTACGAACCCAGTCTGACTAAAGCACACACACACACACACACACACATAGATATACTGGCAACAGAAGCTATATGTGTGTGCACTTATGTTTACTGATGTGTCATGGAGGAGGAGGGGAGGGGGGGGAGCTGGACACAACATACAGGCCAGAATGAAAGAGAGTAAAGACATGCAGCGATGCTTTTGCAGACAACACGTCTGCACACTAACACCCATTGCCCTGCATGAATTCCATCTGTTATAACACTCTGAATATCAGAGGATTTTACCAGGATCTCCTTTTGGCAATTCATTTGAGCATTGACCCACATTTCAGGAAAAGTGGCAATAGATACAAAGAATGACGGGGCAAATGGAGAGTTAGGGAGACGGAGTCAGGATGGAGACAGACAAAGTGATGAGTACATGGCGGATTCTTTTTGTGTGTGTGTGTGTGAAAAGAAAACACAGTCTTGGTCTGCTGACAACGGTTCGACAAACAGGCTGAAAAAGAACAATACAAACAACAACGCCCAGGGTTTCTACTGCACAAACATTCCCAGAGACTTAAGCCTACAGCTCAACTAAAAAACACTACCAGGAAGGGCAACGAGACAAGCTTAAACCATTAGTACAGCCTAACACCTCTTTCTTAAAAAAAACAACACACAACTTTTTCTAGGACCCACTACATCATTCCCTCTATTATTGTCTCACTCTTTCCCAGATTTCTTAACCGACTCCCAAGTGCCTCCCACTCTCTCCCTCTCATCGCTTTGTTTGTGAAGGCATAACTCTGCTCTGGCAAAAATCACACAGACTCTTAAAACTATCCTGACGTGATAAAAACTCCTCCAAGACTATCATAACTTGGAGAAAATCATAACTTATATCTTGGACACAATCAAAATGGCTAAATCTCAAAAGTACTAAGAGTATATAAATCTAATCAAATAACGGCTCCGCTGAGGTTTTGAAAGAAAGTCTTGTAAGACTGGGGGCTGATTGCAGGATTGCTACACCGAACCCAAGCAAAAGTAAACTTCATTTCTCTAGCTCATTCCACCCTGCTTCAATCCTCACCTTATCTCCCTAGGGTCTAATGGATCACCTACATTTCCAAGAAGTCTCGGGTCACTAACTGTGATCCCCTCACACGTCAAGCATCCTCCTCAACAACTGGCGGCAACGGGCTTGACGGCGTCTCTCTCGCACTTTCTGGCTTTCTGCTGGCAATCATTTCTCTGATGGTGCTAAACTTGCCGAGTTCTCTCTGAGTGTTCAGATTCTCAGTCGGCAGGCGGTCTCTAAATGTTGGCGGCTGCTTCCAATGCAATTATCTCCCTGTGCCCTTTGGGTCCATACTTCAGGCACGTCTTGTATTTCAACGAAGACAGCATCATTGACAATCCCTGACCTGTATTCTTAGTTAAAGATGACAGCCATGCCACGGAGGGTACAACAATGTTTGCCCGGGCCACACTGATAAGTAATGGTTATGATGTTTAGCAGTAAATCCTCAGACGCCCCCCCCTAACCCTGCCAGTCCCTTTGTACACCGTGAAAATGTCTCTCTTCCTCATCCTCTCCCATCGTTTCTGTCCTTCCTGAACAGATGGTAAACACATCACTAATGTCTTGTCTGTCTGTTTGTCTATCCTGTGATACAGCGCAGAGCCTCGCCGCTAAACAAGGACTAAACACATCACACTAACAGAGAGGTACCGCTTCTCCAAACACCACTAAGACCATGAGAATTACAATGTCATTGTGCGCTTGACAGTCTAAGTGCTAAAGTACCACTTAGCTAATATTATACATTTATTTTTTCACTTTAGCTTGACCACTGGTTGTTGGAGATGTCATTTTCCCATAACTACTGTATATACTAGCCTGCAGTTTAGTCTCACACCAGCAGAGAGAAAGGTTTTTTAACAAGGAAACATATTTAAATAGACAGAAACTGTGGTGTAATCAAAGCCACTCTTGTGAACACTTCATTGAATCATACAGAGGTTTAATGTCAGTTTAATGATATATTGAATGGATTTCAATTTCAGTGCGAGAGTTTATTGACTTTTATAAAAGTTAACTGATGTGTGGAGATGGATTAGCAAAAAGTCTATACAAGAAGGTGTTTGTAATAGTTTGGCCAACTCCTTTGACATGAATTGCTTTGGACTAAATATTGCAAACAGCTTTCACTATAATGCCATGTAAAGCAACATCACTAAACACTACAGCCTCCGAAAAGACCACAGAGCTGAGTCAGCACCTCTCGGACACTTTCTCAACACAAACTGAATCTGATACGAGTGTAGGGTATATTGCAGGGCTGCTGCATTGGATTAGATTAGATTAGATTTAGAGAGGTAAAGTACACCTACTGTACCTGGCTACTCAGTGCAGCCCGGGGAAAAAATGTTTGATTTTCATCATTTTGTAACATATTATGACATGTGGTAGAATCAGAATGTCGGAGCGAAAATGCTTTTTGCTCAACTTTTCAAAAGAAATTAATAACAAAGTATAAGCGAAGTCAGCCGACTACAGCCTGAAATGCAAACTTGCTAAAATAAAAAAAAATATGGATTCTGCAGTTTAACCTCTGTATTATTATGCTTTAGACAGGATGTGGAGCAGTGGTTAGTGCAGTGTGAATGAGTACATCTGAACTTCTGATCCTCACAGCCAGATGTGCAGTATGCGTTTAATATGTCATTTGAGGCAATGCTTCATATTCTCTACAATCTACTCTTATTAACCACGATAAGCAAGCTTATGACACTTTAAAACGCAAACACGGCCACCCAAACTGAGCTCGCACACATCAAATCATACCCGGTATTATTTATTATGGCTTTCAAAGACATAATATGCAGCATTTAAAAGGCTATAAAAGTTGCCATTGTCAATAGCCTCCCTCTCGGTTGACTTCGTTGGTGTGATGTTTAGACACACGGCGCTCAGAACAAAAAAAAAGATATCACGAGTGCAAACATGAAACAGAGAGCCTGCAGCATCTTGAAAAAAAACCCCCCAAAAAACAGAAGAAACAAAACAGAAGAAAAGAAGAAGGAGTGGGGTGGGAGAAGATGGAGAGTTAAGGAGCAAGAGATTGGGTTGGAGGGAGGGCGAGGGGGCACATGGCGAACGTATGAGAAACCTCCTGCTCTAGCCCCTCCATCTCTCCTCTCGCTCATAATTAGCGGTTCGGCGTCGGCGCTCGTTTTGGGTTACTTTCATTCCTTTTCTTATTTCCATGAAAACAGCAGTGGGACAAACAGGCCCACATGTGTCTCCTCGTACACCAAGCTTAGAACAATAGAAGAAGAGAAGTGGGGCATATGAGTTCACTCCAGATGAAAGCTTTAGCGGGAAAACACAGGAATTAGTGAGGTTTTCCCTCACATGTTTTCAAATCAAGTTTTCCTATTGGATAAAATGTAGTGTGGAGGGCTGGAACTGCTTAGTTTTGGCTTATACACCATGACAGCCAGTGGAAACTTTTCAACGAAACTCTGCAGGCCTATCATAATGCACTGTTCTACATACAGTACAATAACCTACACGTTCAACAAATTCTATGGATTTATATCATGTGTTGCTCTTTCTGTGTGCTATATCCAGAAAACACGTGGGCTATCAGTCTCTATTTGTCATAATTGCACTAAACATATCCAGTATTTTGGCAACCGTTCTGAGGAATTTCTAACGAATCCATTTGCAAATATTTTGTTGACGCATACATGTTCGCATCAGCCGCTCTGGTTTCAGTCTCTTACAGGATACTTCAGCATGTGGCTACAGTCTTTCTCGCTGCTGTACCAGATGCACCCCTCTGCTCCAGAAAAGACTACAGATATAATGAGACACATTTCCTCAAATCAACACAGGACCAATTGAATTAATGATGAAAGATAAAAGGGTTAGGGGGAAAAAAAACAGAGAGACTCTTAAAGGAGAAAAGCTGATACATTCAAAACCAAGAGAAAGGAGAAAATACTAATAATATGGAGAGGGTGACAGAAGGACATTTAACTACCTCCAGACCCCAGCAGAGAGCCTGGGGGTATCTCTCCTAATTCTCTGCACCCTGATGTCAATCACATTACGAGGGGAGAGGAGTGGTCCATTCCCTACAACTCCTTCCGCAGATGAGTTTAATTTCTAGCTCATACAAGATGATTCCAAGAACAACAAAAGGCAACCTTGCCAAACACAAAAAAAAGAAGGGAAGCTGTATGCAGTTTTTTTTTTCATACACATAGCTCCTAACAAATGCAAATACCAGCTCAAGTTGAAAGCTGAGCTCAAAACCAGATACAGCTAATGTTGTCACAACCTATAAACATTTAAAGCTAGAGCAGGCTGGAGTCTGTACGCTCTGGTTGCTTGAATCAAACAAAGTGTCCTTTCCTAACCAATAGGCCCTGATGACTTTGAGATGCTGCTGGTCTCGTCCGTGAACTCTCAAGCGTTTAATCAAATAAAGCCTTCCTTTAAGGCCAAAGGTCCTTGAGAGATCACGCAGGTTATGCCATAGTTTTGAGTTGTTATTGCTAACATGGCATATCCATTTGACACACTAGTTTCCAAACCCTGTCACAGGGTGGCACACTCACTTAGCCGGTAATGAAGACAACACTGACCCTGTCACCGATACACATATGAAACAAACGGTGCCGCACACCTGATCATACACTCAAACCACTTGGATCAAACCTCTTCAGCTATGTGGTTACATGTGGAGCAGTGCCCCGGGGAACTATGGGTAATTAATGACAGAGCGAGGGTAGTAAGAATCTGTCTCTGATTGACCCAGTTTGACCCTCACTGCTTAGTTGCCATGGTGACTGGTCAGTCTCGTTCCCTTTGGGTGACCGGTTGAATCCCTGGGGCAACAAGGTGGTCTGCAGGGTGGGCATGAGTGAACAGAGGGCCGGGGGTGGAGAAGAGAAGGAGGTGCAGACGGAGGTTTCAGATAGATACAATTGCATGCTATACCAAAAGGAGTCCTTGTCCCACCTTTGTGTCATGACCTAAGGGGATCACTCCCACTTCCCCCCCACCTTACCCTATTCATCTCTATCCACAGATCTTTACAAGTCTTTGCTCACCCTTAGCAGTAGGGGGCACTACCAATCTACTGTGTCCCCCAAATGAGTAAGTCCGTAGGAAACTTGTCAAACAAATTCCAAGAGCTCACTGTCCACTGGTTCACAAGGCTGAGCATTCATCATCACTCAACCAAGCAAAGAAAAACTGTCATTCGTCCATCTGCTGCATTCAAAGCATGACTAGCATGGACCTGGAAGAGCAGAGTTTCTGGTTTGTCACTGGTCGCCGATGTACTCCTCACCCTTAACTGATCAATCACAATGAAATTTTCAATCTGGCCAAAAATATTCAATCTTGCGCAAAGGGGCTGGATCAGTCTCTAAGGAAGACGCTCAAAGGTCTTGGAATGTTCCTCTGTCTCCATTTCAGATCAGACATACAGACACAAAGACACATGTCCTGTGGCCCGTGACCTTCTCTGGCCTGTGCTCAGCAGGTAGTGACAAATGACCTGATAGTTAATCTGTCCTGAGGTGGAGCTTTTCTGCAGGGAACAGAGAGCTTGTTTGTGACAACAGGAAGTTGAGACACTGTTACCAGAATGGGCACATTAAAGGATGCACATGCATGAATGCATGCATGCACACACACATGGCCACTCATACACACACACAAACACACACACACACACTTGTAAGCACATCTGGCTATAGTTTCAGATGAAGTATATTGGGGGAAAAAATGGCATATAAACAGTAAGTGATGACATGTTAAACTGACGGAAAGGGTCGTGTGCCAGTCAGAGGAATATGAAGGTATGAAGTGGTTCGTTGGCCAGCTCTGTCCGGGACACAGGGTCATTGTTGGGTCTCTTGCAACCCCCGCCATCTTACCTAATGGTCAGCTTTTTCTACGGCCTTCCTTGTTAACAATCCGAGGGTGAATGCTGGGCATTGTGGGATTTTCCCCAGTCTGTGGTGTCTTGTTGGAGCATGCTCAAATGAAGTCTGACGCCAGGAGGCCAAGTCAGCAGACCACACTGACCTGATTCACCAGGGATGGAGAGTGTTAGTGGGAGCTCCAAGAGCCCCTCTGATCATGTTCCCTAGACAACCTCACCCAAATACTCCGAAATGACAATGCAGCTCAGTACAACTGAAATTCTGAAATACCGAAAGTGTGCTGAAGTGGAGAGAGCAGCATGGATGATCTCCAGGAAAGATCAACCATTTTATACTATGGGTTTGGTCTACGCAAGTGTGAGAAAAACTAGCCTCCTTTGGCAGAAGCTGCAGAAACTGCAAAGCACTCGAAAACACACATTCGTGAGAAAAAAGAAAAAAAAAAATCCAGGCCACATGAAAAATCCTCCTGACGTGAAGGGTTTTGACTCCTCAGTTAAACAGCTGCAGTAAACAATAGAGACCAGTACAAAGAGTATCTGCAGATGCACATGTGCAGTGAATGCAACTCTGACTTGATGCAGAACAATGCCAAAAAGAAAAAGGCCGTTTTAAGTGAAAGAGAAAATATAAGTGTATGAAACCCTTATGGGCTGACCTTACTCCCTCAGCTTTAACATTCAGAGCTGTAGCTTTATAATTTTACAGCTATTAACACCGAAGCAATTCCTATAAAGTTTCAGTTCAGTGGGCTGAGATATAGATGGAGTAGAAAGATGCTTAGTAACATTTAAAGTTCTACTACTAGTAATTTGCATGTGCTGCATATTACTGCTGAGTTGAGAAGTGGAGCCAGTTGAGGTTTAATATGAGGCAACTTGATTGAGTCTTCTTGTGTTCCTCGATTTTCCGGGAGAGACAGATTGAACACAATCATAGCCAGCCGGATGGCGAGGCGATTAAGGATAAGTAATGCAGAAAGCGGAGCAAGCCAAGCACCTAGCTGTCTGAGAGAAAAGAGGTAATGATAACAGGAAGTGAGATGAGTTGGTGTTGCCCTCTGGCCCGCCAGCCCATCACCTCTGTTAAAAAGGTCCTTCTCTATAAACAGGCCTCTCTCTGCCTATTAAACAGATAGTACATTAGGCCTGAGCTGCGCAGAACAATGTAAACACAGCCTTCTCAGGGTACCAGCGCTGAGCGAGGGGATGGGGGGTGGGGGGTGGGGGGGGGGAGGAGGAGAGCTTAGAATGGGGCTATTCCTGGGTCTTCCTGGGAGTGAACTCCATCACTGCTCATCTTTCCCGCTGTAATCCTCTCCAGCTAAACACAGGAAGGAAGAGATGGGTAAATAACTCACTCTTTTGATAAACCCAACTTTCTTCCAGCTATGCATTTTCCTCTAATTTTAGAAGGCTTGTTATGCTTCAAACTACAGCAGCTTGGACATAAACTGAGCACATATTATGCATGTATGTGTATGTTATAGTGAGGCATATGTTTGGAGAACTCATAACAGAGATACAAGGTAAACATGAGATATTTAAAGAGGAGTGCAGATAAAGTGTAGTTTGGAGTAAAGGGATGAACAGAAGACGATAGAAGAGGGACAGAGAGGCCACTTTGTCTAGAGAAAGACAGGAGTTGATCCAGAACCTCCTGCGGCTCATTCTGTGAGTATATCTGTATTGCTCCAGGGCTACAGAGGGGCTAGATGAGAGAGAATACGGTACAGAAAACGGATGGATGGGGAGAGGGTCAGTCCAGGTCAGTCCAGATGTGAGACTGTTAAACAGTGGGGAGTTGGAAGAGGTCAGCACTGGACATCTCAGGGCAGTGCCCCGGAGTCATTCACACCCCTTTGTTACAATCTCCAGCCCTGTGGGGGCTGCAGGGACACAGCCGAGATGGAGAATAAGGGGAATGTCTGGGATGTGGGGACAGGCTCCATACCCTGGGGAAAGGCCAATTACAGGCTTTAAGCCCCCTGTCTGTCTGTGGCATGCAGCTCAGATAAGATGAAAGTTACTCAGGACCAATATCAACATTTTTCCCTCTGTCGCCATAAGAAATGATACAATCCAGATGTTACATATATAACTGCATGTTAAGTATTCTGGGGATTGGCGTGCCTTCATATGGCTTTATATAACAGGAGAATGACATGGGCTTTTTTTTTTTTTATTGTCAGGCTGCTGACATACTGCAGAACTGCAGGTTTGAGTCTTTACAGGTCAGTATATGTCCAGGAGGGGTCAAAGGATAGAGGTACAGGGTCATGAGTCTCTAAGCCAGCACACACTGACACTGTACAAGGGGGGGGTTAATGGGCTTGCGGGTCACTGGGCTCCAACCTGAATGTATACTAATTACAACAACAGACACTGACACAAACACTAACAGAGCAAAACATTACTTTGAAAAAGACCTAAGACACATCATCTAGAATTAGATGTGACACGGCAGCAGAAACTGTGGGTTTGCAGTGTTTCTTGTGGGAATACTTGTCAAGAAGTAGTTTAGTTTAGTTTTTTCCTCTTCTTTTCTTTATTGTATTTTATTTTCGGCAGTCAAAGGGTATAGGGTATGAGGAGTAAGTGGGTACAGGCTTTTTTTGGTTTTGTTTTGTTATTGTGATACTATAAAAACCCTGAACAGAGCTGTTGATACATCTTGTCTGCATTTTTGATGTATGTGAATATTTAATTTCAGAGTCAATGCTCCTTATACAGTACGAGTCCATTCAGTTTCTTTTGTGCTATGTTGTAAAGTTGGTGGGAGGTTGTATCAATAAACTAGCTTGGACTTTGGTTCATAGTCCATTGCATTCCAGTAGATAAGTTGAGCAATGAAGTCAAATTACTACTTTTCATTGTATATAAATAAAAAAAAAATACTTTTCTGCTGTGGAATTCCACTACTGTAAATTAAGGTTAATTAATGGGCCTTGGGTTAGGCTCCACAGCTCCATTTTAACATGCATACACAGCAGTTCCGACTAAAAAACAAACACACGGAAAAAGACAGAGATAAGGACCAGGCAGGCAGTTTGTGTGACCCATGGGAGAAGGGGACATACAGCCAGTGGAGCTTTCTGTCTGAGCAGCACTGTGACCAGTAATAACTCGGCGCTTGAATGTTTGCAGAGGCATGCCCTGGTAATCCCAGCAGAGTAAAGCAACGGGCCGGGGTGAGAGAGGTTAGCTCCTCTCTACTGCACTGCTGTCATCACTACCATGTTCAGTGATGTGACAGGCTAATCAACAGTAGGCTCTACTGCAAACTCAAAAGACAATAAGGGTCTTACAAAATCTGTTACAGAAAACGTAGCATTAACTTTCCACCCCCGAGTCTACTCGCTCTCTCTCTCTGGGAGGGATGTACAGTAGTAGTGTACATGTTTAGACTGGTGAGGTAGAGGCTCTGGCTGGGCCGTTGATGGGAAGGTTAGTGTACTTGTGATGTTCTGGGAAGCGGAGAAAGAGCGAGTCTGTTGAGTTTCGCCTCGGCTGCACCACCCCCTGTGCAGCGCTGAGCACTTCTAGCATACACATTCTGTAACTGCGGGCTGGACCCGGACCAAGCCTGCTCAATCTGACCCATTCAGACCAAAAAACCCAGTCACATGCCAGACAGCCAGGGCCCAGAGCCGCAGGGGGGGGTTATAGGTGCAGTCCGGGTGGCAGTGCCAGCCAAGAAGATATCTGGCTGTCTCACACAAATAGTAGTACTATATTGAGAAAATCCAACCGTCTCCATAAAGGCCGAATAAACTGTAAATATTTCACTGACCACATTTATATCTCAGTCCAACTCACATGTCAACCTCCATAACCACATCTGTGCCCCTAACTTAAAACCTCCCAGCTGCAAGACCCTCACCGGTATATTACCTTTCAAGCAAACGTTGCCATTTCAAATCTGCAAAAGCACAGTACATTTACAAGGAGCTTTTTTTTTTTTTTTAAGTGTAACAGCACATTCGAGCATTACCTCATGAGCAAAACGCTACGTTGCTGCTCGGAAAAGTTGTCTAGGTTCGCAAAGTACTTATTACACAGTATTTTACTTTGCACAAAACGTGTGCATATCTGTGGGGAAAGGCATGAACTAGGCGAGTCCCTGAACTCAATGGCCCTTTGCCTCAGTTCAACTGCTGCTCACTCCCAAGGCCTCAGCGCACCACAGTGGGGTTGAATGAACTCACACTGTCCACCAGCGACGGTGGAGTGTCCAGCTCTGCCTGGTCGTACCCACAGCAGCCCTCACACACTCAGGCAGAGCAAACACAGCCCGACCGCCAGGCAAAGCTAAAAGGCATTTCGCCCCGCCATTTTGTAATGTAATTAACTTCCCTCTGTCCATGTTGAGCCAGAGCAAAAACCTCACATAGAAATTAAATAAACAGAGGGGGCACAGAGGACACACAACTCATTTCCCTTAATACCTCAATAAAACTCAGGGCCCGTTTTGATTGCAAACACCAACTCTCACATCGCGCTCAAGGCCTGATTAAGAGATTTGATTCTTGAAGAATGTCATCTTGAACTCCAGCCAAGTGCTAAATATACAACTCTGCTGCTAAATACAACAACAGTCTGTTCTTAACGTAGTCGCCATTAGTTTAACGAGGCTCACTTCTACCTGAGGACACTTCGCCTCACAAGCCTGGTAGTTAGGAGGACTGAAACATTAAAAAAAAAAAAAAAAGCTGTGAGAAAGTTGTACTTTGAATTATCCAGGTAGAGTAGACAACCATGGGGGAGTGGATCAAAGAGTCATGAAGTAAATGGATACTAGAACTATAAGCCCTAAAGTCTTCTTCCTTTATTTAATAAACCAGCAATGGCCCCAGCTGAGGACCAAGGTTTATGAGGTTGTTTTCAAATTCCAATTTGGCATGGGGCACTGCTGCGAGCTTGTTTTATTTTTCCGTGATTTAGTTTAATAAGTTCCTAAATACTCAGCTGTCCTACTGCTTGCTTTACAGCTTCAGGAATATAAAGAGACTCCATGAAAACACAAAGGTAAGAGAAGGAAAGAGGAAATGGTTTAAATATCAGCGAGCTCACAGTACGCGATATATGCATTTTTAAAATATCAATTGATGACTGTTTAAGAGCCGAAGTGAGAGGCGAACAAGTGACGACTGAAGCTGGTGGCTTCTGATTTATTCTTATACTCCGTCTCCCCCTCATCCCCTCTGTCTCCGTCTCTCCGTCGGACTTGCCCTCTGACCTTTCCACAGTCAAACACACATGTACATCCGCCTCCGTCTACCCCCATAAACTAAGACCTCTTCCTCCTCTAAACTCGAAAAAGCCACTAAACAACATGATGGAAATCTGGCTTTTTCGCAGTGTTTACTGGATCCGAATGTTTTCCCTACAAACACAACTGACCTTGTTTATGAAGGAGAGGGACCTGCGTTTTTTCCCGTCTCTGTCAGTTTAACACAACATTCTGGCCACCATTGAGCGAGCCACAAGCACCCACTTACCTGCTGAGCACAGGCAATAAAATATTTACCGAAGGAAAAGATGTGAAAGAATAACTACAGAGTTAATGACAAATTGCTCGTGAATGTGCTTTTCTCCTGCTTAATTTTGTCAGTGTTTCACCGTTTTGGGTTTAATTTAAGAACAAAATCTGCATTTTTCTAATTTGATTCACATTCCTCAATACCGAAAGAGAGATGCTTGAATTTAAAATATTGTTCTGTCGTTAAAAGGCTAAAAAAAACAACCTGTCGATCTGTCATGGCTTGCATCAAATATTTTAAGAGGTGGATATCCCATTTTGAAACAATCCTTTGAGTTTTCATCAGCTGTCGCACATATGGATAATAGTTTTTCGTAAGATGAGTACGGACCTGCAGCAGCAGCCTCTCGAAGGCCAGGCAGGCGTCCCAGCGAGGAAGGCAGGGGTGGCGCAGAGCCTGGGCCGTAGCCAGTCCCAGCTGGAGCACCCCGCAGTGACTCTCTAGCGCCCCCCAACTGCTCCGAAACAGCTTCGTGTAGGTGCACAGCTGCTCGGGGGTCACACGGCCTGAGAGGAGGGGGAACAAGATACTGTTATCGTTCGGGGAGAAATTTCGACCCGTCACAAATTCATTAATCAGTGTTGGTCGAAGAACAACATACAGCATACTGTATATAATCCACAGCTGGGCTAATGGTGTTTTGTGTATCTGTTACAAACAAATAGAAAATGTACAAGGTATGAAGAGACATACACACACATATACAGTAGTTATTCATCCTGGGAAGAGAGGAGCGTGGAAATTGAGTAAATAGACAACCTTTTCCCAAGCATAACAGCCTTTTTTAATAACTACCACACTCACAGCTTAGTACAGAGGTGAATGACTGATACCAAATCAGGCCATAATATTATCTTAATGAGCAAAAACTTCAAGGAGGCTGGGAACGAAGCAGAAGTGTGTGTACACGTGTGGGTGTAGCTGTGTGACACGAAAGTGCCACTCAGAAAAATAATTCTCTATATGCGAAAAGCTTTAGGTGGAGACTGTCAGAGAGTTTTCAGTGAAATGTTTATATGACTCACAAACATCACTAAGTGAGTGTGTGTGTGTGTGTGTGTGTGTGTGTGTGTGTGTGTGTGTGTAACAGAGGTGCAGCATTGCTGATAAGAGCTCTTGAGAGTCTGACTTGAGTGTGACTAATAGGTGTAAATCAGAGGTTTTCTCTGATTATTTATAGAGGTAGCAGAGAGAGGCTGGACTCCTCGTACTGTTTAGGACCCTCTGCCTCCTCCCCGCCCGTCCCACGAAGATCCACAAAGACACAGGAAGAGCAGCGTAAAGGGTGTAAGGGCTAAGGGGGGTGTGTGCGTAGGGTGGCCTGGAGGTACGAGGGGGCTGTTTTAGGGGTTGGGATAGAGAGGGGCACACATTAACTCCCCATAAAGACTACTTCTTCATGTTGATGTTCTGAACCAGCACCAGATGTGGGAGTATTTCCTGTTGGACTACATGGCCAATGTTTTCTTTAGCGGGGCCAAACACATGACTAGAGGAGCAACAGACAGCCAGAATAAAAAATGGAGCAGAAAGCTACAGAATACTAAATACAATACAGATTCATGGCAGTTAACAAATGTAAAGACACAACATTTTTATTTTTTTTTGTACTTTGTTAAACTGGATGACAAAATCTATGGATGTGAAATGAAATTTGTAGGGAATCATCCAGGGAGGCTTGCAATAAAAACTCATTTTCACAGCAGTTGATGAGTAAACATGACAGTAAAATAGAAA
Source organism: Euthynnus affinis (assembly GCA_029490765.1). Classification (NCBI taxonomy): domain Eukaryota; kingdom Metazoa; phylum Chordata; class Actinopteri; order Scombriformes; family Scombridae; genus Euthynnus; species Euthynnus affinis. The sequence continues at coordinate 9,904,553 of CM055848.1, forward strand.
TCTGCAAGCCCGCCTGTTGGGAAACATACTTTCCAAGCTGCACTCAAAGAATCAGTGTGTTGTGCGGCACTTACGAGCAAAATGAAGCAAGAGCCTACAAAAGGGAATCGAGTTTCTTGCTGAAATTAAAGCATTTTCAAAGAATAAGCTTCAGTCCAGACAAATTCAGGACCCTGAAAAGCCCTATTGTGAACATATCCAGCCATAAAAATCCTGGCAGTATAACCAAGGTTCACAAAGCTTGATGTGCCAACCATAATTCAACACAGAACCAGGAAATACGTCCATTGCGAGGGCCAAGCATAATTCCGCCTGAGAATAGGCAACCGAGAATGGTTCACTGTCAGCCAAATACAATCAGAGTTTAAAGCTAGCGCAAACCAGGTGAGACTGAGCGAGAAAATGTAAGACATCGGAAAAAACTGAAAAAGAACTTAACACGAGAAAGCCACACAAAAGCCTGTTCTCCATTACACAATCAAACAGCTCTGGCTGAGCCTCAGCTCTTATCTATGTCACTAAACTTCCCTCAAAACAATTCTGTGATTCCTCAAGCATCTTGCTGCCAGATGCAAAATCAATCTTAAGGAGAAGATCTGACAGCTGAGTTTTAGTCTCAAACTAGGGTGTTTCTGCAGTAAAAGCAGCACTGGAAAAGGTTCTAAGTTTCAGTCTCTCATAAATAAGTCTGTGCATGTAAGAAGACACGGTTCTTGTACCTCGACTTAACTTTTCCATGTCAGCTTTAAGATTTGTGAGACACCGTTTCCATTATATGCTTAACTCTACATTTAAATCTATTGTTTTGTGTTTTTCTTTTACTTTTAATACATTTAAAAGACATGTTTTTAATTTCTAGTCTTTGACAACACCATAAATATTTCATGTTTGTCAAATAGCGCATGTTTAAGCTGTCTGCATCAAATATAATGCACGTGAAATGTTTCTAACATGGTGTTCATTCTATTAGATCAATTGTTTATTGGTGTCCTAAGGCTTCACGTATATACAGAGCTGCAGTTTTCCGTTGCTCGGTGGATATCACCTGAGATGGTAGAGAAACCTGAACCTTTAGGCCATTTTAATGTTCTTCTGGGTGTATTTATTGCAGGACCAGCTATAAAACAAATCACATTTTGAGTCTTGTGCTATAAACAGTTTGAGCTGCTGCCCATTTTAGCCTGATGTGTAGAAGTGGCAATTGAGGCTCAGCCGTGATCAAAGTCCTGAACAATGCAAAGAGGGCAGGGGCCAACAATGATTTAGTCCGGTTACTGGAAGATGACTTGCATTCTAGGTGCACAGGGTTACTCAGAGGCTAAGTGATGTCTGATGTCAGCATGGAGCTGAGTGGTAGCCTGCCTCAGCAGCTGGACAGCCTCATAAGTAATTCTGCATGAATGGGGGACACAGGAAGGCTGAGAGACTTTTATTTATGCACTCCAAGAGGAGGCAAGTCCTGGAACTTTTATTTGTGGATGTGCATATTGGGGCCTCTTTCATGACTCTACTGTAAAGGGGTGGAGAGAACATGCCACAACAGGGCAGCACACAGATGCACCAGCATGTCACTCAGACTACGTTTAATGTCTGTGTGGAGGACGTTTTTATCAGTGGTTCCATGCTTCAATTAAAATGTGCGTTGTGATGTGTGATGTGAGGATTGAAGTATCTGATGGATCTCTGATTCAAAGCTCTTCAAAAATTGTAATATCTGTAAGGATGAGGCATGTGGTACAATTCAAAATAGCAAACTGGAAAAAGTTTTGATTATCAAAAAAATATGATGTGCTTGATCTCGTAATCATACTGTTTTTTGTGTGTTTCATGCTTTTTAAACAACAATGTGTTTCTGGCAGGACTGGCAGTGGTATAACTGAGGGCCCTCTGGATGTAGCTGTTACTTGAGTTGTGAGTTGTGTGCACATGTGTGAAATTTCCAAATACAGTTTCAATTTCATAATGTTGCCATTATTTCATGACTGATTTCTATTACTGAAAATACTGTGGTTTTGACTGGAAAAAAAGGCAACAGCCATATTTATTTCTTTTTGCTTATTGTTGCTCTGCATGTGTCTCAAAATGCTTTATAATCAGTGTTGGTTGGATGTATTGTGTTGCCTTGTCTTAGTGTATACTGTTGCTGTATTATTGTGCACTTTCTTGATAAGGCTTATTTTGGCATGTTTTTGTCTTCTGCCCAACACTGGCACATTTACAGAAATGTTAATGAATGTGCATGTCCTTATAAATGAATTAATGAAATAAAATATTTTTATTTCATTTGCTTGTGCAAAGGTGAGATACAATCTTTAACATACAAAATACGCAATGCATCCTGATAAATTATAAAGCCATATTCACTTAATAAGACAGAGAAAGAGAGAAAAAAACATCAATGACTAACTGAAGTACAAAGCATTTTTTGCTATTTCAGAAAACACATTGCTATTGTCATTTAACTGAAGATTTAAAAGGAAGAGATTATTTGAATATAAATACTGTTTTATATTTTAAACAACTGTGATATTAAACTATTTCACACTGCTTGAAATGATGAATGAAACCAATTGTGTGTTTGAGTTTCATTCCTCTACATTGTTAAAAGCCCAGACTACACCACAGGAAGAAAGGCCCTGTCAACACATCTCATTTACACTGTAGTATCAGCGCACACAATATATACACAAACTGGATAACACTGTGACACACACATATACACACACACACACACACAATAACAGATAAACGCACGTTTACGGACGATGAAACCAAAGCTGTCCTACTAATTCCCTGCTAAGAGCAAAAACACCAAAGATAAACACTAGACTCACAATCACATACATATCTACACACACACATACACACACACACACATGCACAAACACGCACAGCGAGGGAATTTCATCATCCTATTGTGTGCTATGAGAAACCTGACGGGTCACGCTCGGGCTCTGAGAAATGGATTATTTTCTCTTTCTCTCTGTGGATGATCTTATCCTGTTGAGATGAAAAGAAGCCAAGTTGGGTCAGTGTGTATGTGAGAATGCAGCGCCTGTAGTTACACTGGTGGAGTATTTTCTCTACTGATCTGCATAAACCTCCCAGAGTGAGAATGTGCTCGGGCGCGAGTGGAAATTTCTACTCTCCTAGAGTGTGAGTGGGCACCGAGAGAGCAGATAGGTATTAATGCTAAGCGTTTTATGTTACTGGGTTTTAGCTTGGTCTCATGTGAGCAGACCATGATGGATTGAGAACTCTGCTGGTGGTGCTGGTGGGCAGGATGGGAACTGTGTGGGGGTGTGCTTGGAGCTCTAAAGGCTTCGTGGAGTTTGGTCCTCCGCCAGTGTGGTATAAAGGTTCAGTGTGTGAGGAGTTCGATGGTGCCCCCTCTTTCCCCCCACTTTTCTCTTTTTCTCTCCCTCTCTCTCTCTCTCAGCAAAGACATTAAGTCAACAGACGGTCAGTCGGCAGGCAGCTTTAATGCTACACCTTCTTCATAGTTTCATGTTTTTACTGCCACTCTCAATCTCTTTCCTTCCTTTTTTTCCCCCTGCAGCTCTTTTTTCTTGTTGTTGTACATTTTTCTAAATAAATCCACAACAAAGCGACCGTCCAGAATTAGAAGGATTGCTGTTTAGCACAAATGTGTGAAAGGAAACCACCATGTGTGTGCAGATGCTTGGCAAGAGTGTGCGGGGTGTGGGCACATATGTGTGTGACCTCCAACACATTACAACCTGCTTGTTAAGAGAGATGACCTTCTTCCCCCGCCCCTCCCTTTAAACCCCCTCTTTCTGCCAGATGCTAACCTGCATATTAGCCCTGTGTGTGTGTGTGTGCGCGCACGCGTGTGTGTTTATGTAAGTGTAGTACATTACCCATTACCTATGTGAGTCAGAGGGTTGCATAAAGGTGAACGTGCGTGAGGGTACTGTACACTTGCGCATGTAATGACTTTTATTTTTGCGTGCCTACACATATTTTTATCCCTCGCTTCAGCCCCCTTTGCTTCATTAACAAACAACAAAAGTTTTCAAAAGCAGCGTGAGTGCGAGCGAGCATGTGTATATGTGTGTGTGTGTGTGTGTGTGTGTGTGTGAGTGTGTGTCATAGAGCCAACATGTGGTTCAGATTTCCTCTGTGGCCACATGGACAAATACAACGGCAAAGGAGAGAAGTTGGATCTCAGTAGGAGGCGCTATAGTTCTGTACTACAACGCTGCAATATTTACACACACATCTGATTAATTTCTACCTATCGTGCTTTTATTTGTTGTGGATCTGTGTTTTTGTTTGACACTGGGAAACAAGATGCGTCTCCTTTTTTTTTTTTTTTTTTTTTTTATTTTCCCCTCATTGGTTGCCATCTGATTCTTACCCATGCTCATCTTGATTGGCAGCTTCTCCTTGCTGGCTGCTTCCACCAGTTGCCTCCGGACCTCCATCACTCCTTCTTTATGCTTACTGGTCAGCATGGCCTCCCACAGGGACCGTGCTGCAGGCGACCTGATAGGCAGAACAATCAGACAGGTCAGTTTAATCATGAGAAAAACAGCGATGTTCAGCGCTGCTAGAGTAACTGTTGCTTTTTCTTTTTGTTTGTTCAGAGCTCGCGGGGCCGAGTGTAAACACAAAAGGACAACACGGACGTGATTGAGCGCTCGTCTCAGTGATAGTGAGCTGGCTGGTCGGGGAAGGGTGACTCCCCTGTGGGACCCCTCACAGGAAAATGAAAGAAATTAGCGCGGGGAACATTAGGAATGTTCTCAATCCACCTAAAATGCCTGTGTGCCAACATTCCTCTGGACAGATCTGCGCTGTCCTTAGTATATCAGTGGCAGTAGAGTCTAGAGACCAAGTCTCCTCTTGATACCATCTCAGTCCCTCGTCTCATTATCTGCTAGGTTATGAAACACACTGATCCACATCTCTGGTGGGAGACTGAGGACGAGGCATGTGTTTAAGACTATTACCATCTGCCATGAGCAGTGAAAACAGCTTCAAATCTTTTCCAACAAAAAAAAATCAAAGGGTGTTGCTGAGCTTCATCATCATTAGCTTCACAGAGTCTTATAAAATGGACCCTGTATCTAAATTCAAGCCACAATCTTTTTTTTTTTTTTTTATATATCTGTCTCCTTACATCTCTTCTTACATTTCACGCCCCGTTAAAGGCACTGACACTTTGTTGGATGGATAAAAAGGCATCAAAAGCTGGCATCCCCGTCTGTGCCTTTGACAAGCAGACTGACAAGCGGACACGATCTTCTCCGCACTCTCAGGAGTGACCAGAAAGTGATGAGGGAAAAGAGACAAAGAGAGAAAAGGGGCTAAGGACAGAAAGTAGATGAGAGGAGAGGGGAGGTAGGAGGGAGCTCGTTGACAAATCCACTCTGTTTTTCTTTTTTGAAAAACTTTTTTCTTCTCTCGCCTTTTCTCCTTTCTAACTGCTGCCATGTGTTTAATATCAGATGTAATCTGTTCCAGACCTTGGGCTTGGGCTGGATGGGGAGGAGAGGGGCTCACACTGGGACGGCCGCCATCTTCACACTAGAACCAGACACAAAGACCGGCAAACACGACACAGCACTCAGGACAAGAGTCTAATGAAAAGACTGATACAGTAAAAAAAAAACCAAAACCAAAACAAAACAAAAAAAAAACAGATGCAAAAAGATAAATCAAGTATTTCATAACAACCTCTTGGCTTACTTTGTTTTGTTTAGGATATGAAGAAAGCAGCGTATTGCAGCTATTGGTCAAGATCGATGACATGGGATTGTTTTCTGGAAAACACGTCTCCTAATTCATTTGGAAAACACCGCCTGTGCGCTTGGCGAAATATCGGAATGGCTACGTTTACGAAAATAATTAAGTCATGCATACTCGTCATGGCTGAAATACCAATAGTGTGAATTGACTGTGCCATATGTAAGCGGCCATATGTGGGTGTGTGTATGAGGACATGTACACACGCATCTGTATACGTTCGCACACAACCCTGTGCATATGTGTGTGTTCCAAGAGGACTGAGGGCCTCGGTAGAGTGTGGATGAAATATGGTTCTAATTTGGCTCTCTGCCCACTCAGCCCCCCCCACCCCTCCCCAGGCCCACTCCCCTGACAGTTTCCCTAGGCCATTTGGTCAGACGAAGGTGGGGGTTCGAGCTGGGCTGAAGGGTGAGGGGTGAGGTTTATACTGGCAGGGTGTGAGACAGGCTCCATAACCAGCCAGGAACCTTGTTGAGTAACTACTATACTATGGAAGAGGGGGGTGGGGGGGTGGAGGGGGTGTTGGGAATGGGACGTGTGTGTTTGGCCATCTGTGTGGCTGTGTGCGAGTGTAAAGTGCAGAGTGGCTCTCCCTGTTGAAAATGCTGCTCAGACACAGTCTGAAGGGGGCACTCTTGCACTTGACTTGCGTGCGTCGTAGTGGATGTCCTCTCCGGCTTACTTGGATAGGGTGAGTGGGTGTGTTTGGAGAGTGTGGGCGTTTGTGCCCAAACTAAATTCCACTAGATGTGTAATGAGTGTTGTATCATTAAAAGGTAGTTAAGCATCAAATAGTGTAACTTGAAAAAAGATGTGTGTGCACTGCATAGAAGAATGAACATGCATGAGCCCATTAAAGTGATGAAATGCCTCTGACTGTCTCCAAGTATTAATGACTGTGGGGGTGAGGAGGGGGATAGTATTCCTGGAAGTGTATGATACAGCAGAAAAGAATGGCTCTAACCGGTCTGACGCAGGATTTCTTAAATTTACTCCTCATCCTGTGGCCCCCCTCTCATCATTTAGTTAAACACACGTGTATGTGTGTGTGTGTGTGTGTGTGTGCGCACATTTCAGTGTTTGTTTATCTACTCAGACTCCCTCACACACGCACACACACACGGGCACACACTGTACACCCCAAACTTCAGTATTTATAACATGATTCAGAAGTGAGTCATACTACATACATTTACGATTGATGAAGCCTCTATGATGAATGGCAAAAAAGAGTCAGTTTATTCAAATTACAGAAAACATATATCCTCACTTACTTACATCTGACAGTATTTAGACATGCGGACAATTTTAGTTTTATTTGACCAGTTTCGGAGATATGAATCTGTGATTTCTGCTGCCACTGCAACACAAAAGAGGTGTTCTGAATTTAGTTTGTGGTGCTCACAGTATTGAAAAATGGAATTTTTTAAAAATTCTGCAGCAACATCTCCTTCCAGAAAGCATCCCCGCTTCTCTGTATAATCCGCTTAACACGCTGTCAACTGCTTTCATGGGCAATGTTTCTCCCGTAGAAGGTAGTTCCAATAAAAAATGGTGAAGTCTGTGTATTATATAGAAGTGAGTGGGATCTTGTTTCTGAAAAGTCATTTCTGAATGCTGCAAGCGCCACAAATTCAATTATTTTGTATTGAGGTGGCAGCACAAATCTCAGAGACAAATCTCTTAAAACCTCTGCAAATACAACCCAAACTATGTGCGTGGCTAGATATCAGTAGAGGTAAGTGAGAATTTTTTTTTTTTTTTACCAAGTTGAATGATCCAATCCTTTGAGACTGAAAGAGCAATAATTAAAGTTACCTTTAACTGCAACTTCTGCCTTATTACTTGACAGCTGAGCAACTTCATACTATAGATCACGGCTCATAAATCTTTGACACCAATACTGTCATCACATGCACATCTACAGTCTACAATATTGCATATTAATGTAATCTTAACATGTAATCTTCAAAAGAGTTCTTCACTTCACACTCATAATGTGATCTATAATCTGTTTCCCAGTGAAGATGATTCCGGTGATCTTTCTTTGCAACAGCCTTACAGTACATCTAACATATACAACCTACTAGAATTGTGCAAGATCAGCCACATTCCTCGCAGAGTTAATTTATGGAGTGTGTTTAATGGAGCAAAAACACACCGTCGGTTTCCTGTAAACATCCCATGTAGCACAGGACGTGACACGAGGAGGGAGAGAAAGGGCTGAACCATAACCAGACCTGGCCTTGAGTGTCTGTGTTGTGTGTCCTGGCAAGAGCGACAAATGACCCAGCAGATTTATGGAGAGGGAAAGAGGGAGAGACTGCTGCAGGAAGCGAGGAGAGGAGGGGAGATGCACAGTAAAAAATTAAGCACACTAACACAGCTGTACAGAGGAGCTCTCATTGACCAGCCAAGATTCAGTGATGTCATCCTGATGCTGTGTTCACACTATGTTGGATGGATGGGAATGATCGGAAAGATTTCCATGTTAAGGGCTTGTGAGAATTCACATCATCTCAGGATGGCTGTATGATAACTGAAGTGGTCATATGAGGGTTTAAAATATTGTGTATTGACAAAAGTACATGATATCCATTAAATTTGGTTTTATTACATTGTATGACGGACTTTGGCTAACGTCAGGTGTCTGTGATTGATTGGTTTTCAGGCACAATTCCCAGTTTCCCAGTTATGATTACGACTTGGAGGTTACGTGAACACAACTGACAAGTCGGAAATTTGTAATTACGATATCTCCAAAAAGACATAAACACGGCATTAGGGATGATCCCATATATCCTGCTAAAGAACTGTAAAATACATTATTGCTAACACCTTTTGCAATTACAATTTAGGTTTCTGAATGGAAAATTGTGCTCTCAACAACGATGCTAATTGCGAAGACAAGTAGGAAATTTCCATCAAATTACAATCAAAGTGTGTAGTAAAGGTATAAAAAGTAAAAGTGTATAAATTTACAGTGAAAGCTTAGAAAAACATATGGCGCATGAATATATATGAAACATATGAAAACATTCACAAAAATGACTTTTTTTTTTTAAACAGACTTTCTTTTTTACAGTGCAGTGAGGATGGTAAAATGTGGAAGAAGGTGAGAAATGAAAAGATTTGGACGGCAGGGTGACACAGGAGTATCCTCCTCCCTTCATGTGTCTTGGCTACTTTACCATTTCAAATGAAAGCCAGCAGCAGGGGCTCTTTGAAGGAGCGGGCCCGGAGGATGTAAAGTGCCATCTTTGGAGGAGTTTTATCTTTTTACTGAATAAATGTGCACACTCCTTCCCTGCTAGAAGTGTTCTAGAGTGAAAATCAAATGAAAGTTGTAGACAGAATACAAGACAAAACAGGTTATGTTATCTCAGTCCTGATGGGAACACCGAGTACAAGTAGTTCAGGTGCAAGTAATCTACTTGATTGATGTGCTTTGGGTTTCAGGATGAGATGCCTTCTACACTGGTAGAAATAACAAAATTAGGAGGTGGAGGAAAACAGACACACAACATCTGAGACGGACCAGGGGACATATCGGCTCACTGAATCCTATGATATGCCTAAATCCCTGCATCTCCTAAACTTCACTTCACCAGTGAAATCCACAGATATCAACTTTGTTTTGCAAACAACTGAAGCAATCATTGACCCTTAGGGATGGCTGATAAAAATCAGTGTGATAAATTATTAGATGAAAGCAACCAAACTGTCTTTTTCTTCCACGGACAGATGCGTATGGCTCAGAGGGAGAATTGATTCTCTCTTTCAAAAATGATGTGAGAAAGCTTCTAATTTAAATTTACGACTATTTTTTGTTTGATCTTCACTTAAAAAGCACAGGTTGATTCTCACGAAGTTACGGGAAGTGCAGAGCTACAGTTTCCAATGAGTGCAAAGTTTTATTTTGAACATGAAAAAGCAGTTTTCTGTGGAAATGAGGACCTGAATGGTGTAATACACAAACACACACAAACACACACACCCACACTGTACAAGCACTGCAATTCATTTTCCACAGACTAATCACCGCAGACTATTTATCATCGGCTTCAGGTTCAACCATGGCAAGAGTGGATCATGGAAACCACTTACTGTAAGAATTACATTTTCACCAGGACATAATGTAAGGAACCCGATGTTTGGTCAGTATCAATATCCTGCGTTACGCTGCTTGTGTCCCTGTTCAAACAAACTCTCTAATCCTCAAAACATACTCAATAGGCAGGCCTGTATGGGAACTCATACCATACTGTAAATAATAATCAATCAGACTGGTTGCATAGCCTATAAATCACTTGAAAGACTTCATCTTCATTCAACTGTTTGTGCCACTGTTCACAATAACATGAACTTCCTTACACCAGTATTTTTCTGTCTAAGTATAGATGGCAAAACAATCTTTACCCTACAAGGAACCACCATAGAATGAACGTGGCCAGTTTTCATACCCCCTCTTTATTCTTGGTGGGGTAAAAACAGGGTTAGCTGTTCTTAGCTGTCTATCATTTGCTCTCTCCTCTCCACACTCCTCTATCTCTGCTTTTCTTTTTTGTTACTTTTCCCATACAGCCTCAAATCAACTAAGTGTACATGGCTTTTTATTCATGCTCATATTTCCCAGCTGGGACAGAAATAGGTGTTTTCCCTCCTTCCTGGTGGTGTGCATGCAGGATCTGCTGGGCAGATTTGAGGAGATGGCAGCCTCGCAGTGTTTTCTCATGGCAGGGTGCGGTCGGTTACTCTCCCTGGCTCGCACTCAGCAGCTCCTGAGGCAGACCCAGAGCACCTTGGCCACCCGTACTCGGTTCTGCCCACATGCACACACTCCCACCACAGGATCAAGGTCCAAGACGGCCAGATGACGGGGGTGCAGGGTTCAGTCTGAGACGGAGGGAAAACTTAGTGCCCTCTGCCAATGGGGTTCATATGTCCTTCTCAGCATCAAAAGGGCTGTGCAGCCAAGCACAGCAAATTACACAGACTGGGCTGGAAGGTACCTGACCACAAACACACATACACAGACATACAAAACAACACTTCCACTGCCACTTTCACTAACCAGCCTTCAACATACAGTAAATTCTGCATCCTGGCACTATTTAACAGCTGCAAAAGAATGTCATAGTGCGAGAGCGGACTAACATAAAACCCACGCAGCAGAAGTGTGTACGTGTGTGTGTGCACACACCCACCCACCCAAAGCATACTTTCTCTCTGGCAGTGATTATTAGAACCACAGAGTGAAAGTCAGGTTGTAGGATGAGGAAAATTCACACCGGCTTATGAAAGACAATATGACAGTAATTGCAAAGTAAGTGTGGGGTCTTGCCGGGAGAGCTAGAATCAACAACCACCCACAGAATGTTTAAGACACAGTAATCTATAAAAATATCCTGGAATTACTGCGGGAAATATCATACAAAAGGTTCAAATTAGGTCCACACCTAATATTTAAAGGTTTGAGCTGGTCTGCACAACACAACCAATCAAAACACACTGCAGTCTGGGCTAAAAATAACTCAACAAATCATAAGTGTATAAACATCCAGTGGGAGGGAACTTATTATATTATAGACAATCAAAACCACACAGAGCCAGTAGGGTCTAATGCTTTGCACAGTTCACATAGTGTAGAAAAAACAAGCTCTTTTAGAAACGTGTTCTTTTTTATCTTTCGCAGATTAAGGCGTAAGAACAGCACACCTCTATCAACATGCATTCACAGAGCCCTGTCTTGAAGATATTATAGTGATTGACATAAACACTGCCTGTGGCGAGCTGTGCACTTGAAGGCAGTTAAATAAAGTGGGAACTATAGGCTTCTTTCTTGCTGTGCCTCGGCAGCACTTCAATCTCCTAAACATCTGTGATAAGGCTCAACTGGGCCATCTGCTCCGAGATAGCACAAGCAATAACACTCCTGCTGATCCGGCTGGCCTCGATCATACACAAACTCCATACAAACAGAGCCCCCGCCGCACTGCTTATTACTTTCAGCTACAGCTCGTCTGTTTGTGTCTGAGCACCTGCCAGACCTTGTATACAATATCTGAATCAATCTTCTAAATGGTCTGAGATAAGGTGTTTGGCTGTGGATATGGTCAAAAGTTCTTGAGGAATGTTTTCTGAGCCTTGCCGCTAGGACCACAGCCTCTGCACAGCAACCATGTCCAGTGCTCTGTGTAAAAACTCATATAACCCTTTGCTTCAGATACCTGGATTCATGATACAAGCGTCTGTGAGAATGAATTTTTTAAGCACATAATGTAAAAATCTACAGAGATTATGCTGTTAAACTTAGAACAACTGAAGTCATTTAAGATGAGACATGAGACATGCATTTGTGGGTGTGTTGTAGGTATTTGGTTGACGTGCCCCAGACTTGAGCCCTGCATCCGAGGGTCAGTGCAACCTGCCCCTGCTGTGCTCACATTATCTGCTACAGTACACATTGTCTAAACAGGAACGACTCGAAAGATCTAAAAGCTGGTTCCATTACAACAGAACCTCCCACCTAGCTCGGAGAAGTCCCTGCAAGCATTCAGAGTGTGTCCGCCTGTGCATGAACTCAGAGGGGTGAGACAAACTGCATGACAGCTCCGGCCACAAAACTCTTCTTCTCAGTCAAACTCTTTTCCTCCTGCAACCACATGAAGGGGCAGAGCGGGAGTGGAACACATGATGTAGGACTAATCCCTGCCATGTACAACAGCCCCACCACAGGCGCCTGACACGTGCATCTGCACAGCCAAGACTAAAGGCAAGCTTCACTGAACCACTGGCACCTAATGCTGGTCATGTGCCATTCATCCCACTCAGTAGGGGGTGGCTCTGAAGGGTGTGTTTGGGCATATGTGTGTGTGTGTGTGTGTGTGTGTGTGGTGTGTGTGTGTGGGATCAGGTGGGATAAGTATATAAAAATACGTACTGTGGTTGTGTCAGTGGACAACATACACAACTATAACTCATTCAGATATGATTAATATTCCAAAGGCAGCTGAGGAATTAAGTATTTATCATGCTCTGCCTTAACAAAACTCATTGTTTAGCTGTCATCAAATTACAGAAGGTTACTCTGTAATAGAAGAACATATTTAGTAACCTTCATTAGCAGCAGACCTATAATATAATCTATTTATCTATTACTCATACCCAGTTATTGTGTGCAAGTTTGCAGGGGGTGGAGCCTTGTGTAATGTCAAATTATTTGGAAAAACAGTTGCAAATTACTCGCTATCTGTGAGGTGATGTACATGTAGCCCATAAAATCAGCCATAGGAAGGTATATGAGCCATGACAGAATGCCTACCTGCAGCTGATATTAAATCAGCTTGAAAAAACAGTATATTATTGAGCCTGTCATTATTATGTGGGTAGGGGGAGTACAATCATTTATGCGCTATGTATGGGATTGAAATAATTGATCAGCTCTCATCATTTTAAAATGATAAACTGCCTGAAAAGAAATAAATCTTGTTTGACGATGTATGTCTGCAAAACAAATGAAGCAAAACACACCTTAACTTTTGCCCTCTGAAAACATGAAATGTCATATTGAATCTTGGTTACAACAGTGAGCTACTATCAGATCTATCCTGCAAAAAACATGTAAATTTTAGTTTCAAACAATGTTTTGTGTTTGATCACTACTAACTGAAGTTATTCTAGCCCTATTTTTCCAGTACTGTGTATGTGTATAATACAAATCCACAAAAAAAAAACAAAAGGAAAGGACTATTGCTATAAAATGATACTTTCAAACTGTGTTCAGGTGAGATGCACTTACTGGGTCTGTGCGAGGCATCCAGGGGCCAGAGTTGTCTGGGAGTGAGGGGTGCGCTGCAGACTCGTGAGCTCCAGCATGTCCACCTGTACGTCTGTCACATGACCAGGTAAGGGTGTCAGCACGGTCAAAATCTTCTCCACCAGATTGTCGCCATGGTGACCGACAGCTCCTGAGAATCAAGAAATGGGGGATTTCAAGTTGAACAAACATCTTTAGTGTGTAGCAACGGTTATCAGTGACATGTTAACATGTATATGAATATAAACCATAAAAATGATCATGATTGCTGTTGTAGTGATGTGTTATAATGGTTTGACACACATAGCCCAAAGAGAGGGAGGGGGAGATTTCACCTGTAAGGTCCATTGTTCTGTCCACAAAGATGATCGATGCTTTATTAGGGGCTGTCTTCCTTCGGTTTTTAGCTTGAGGGTGACTGGCCAGTTCCCCTGCTATGATCCGGCTCATGGGACCCACAGCAAAGCTCTCTTCCCTAGTACCTGTGGCTTCAAACATTGAATTTAAAGCTGAAGCCAATGATTTTATTTCAATCTGCAGTTCAGCAGGGAGGGAGTGTATATCTATATCTATCAGGCTTCCAAATCTCTTCTTCTCTGGCCGTTTTGCATTTATTACCTCCAGGTCAGGTAAGAGCAGAGGGAAAAGGTGTTCAAATGTGGGTGTGAGCAGCAGCTGCTGTGACACAGGGGCGAAGACCACAGGAACATGCATGACTTCAGCCGTGTAGTTCATGTTTCCCATCCACTCGCAAAGCTTTTCTTCAAACTGATCAAATACGGGGTTCCCTTCCATTTCTGTCGTGACATTGTTGGCGAGGAGGTGAACAGAGTGAGAAACGGTGGTGACGACGACACAGTACTGGAAGTGACTGAGGGATATGATGTCTTTCATAATGTCGACTGTTCTCCCCTTCAACAAAGTGCTCACCACAAACACCGCCTTTGGCTCATTCACGGTACAGGCTTCGAAGCTAGAAAACTGTTTTAAATTTCTTGCTCCAGCCTCAAATAAGGCGGCAGCACCACCGCTCCAGTGGAGAGCCTCTGCACACTTGTCATCCATAAAAACGACAGCTTTCTTTACCTTCGACAGCACTTTCTCCCACATATGGAGCGGGAATTGCGAAAATTCCTCCGTCGTCAGCATTTTGTTTCGTATCAGTGTTAGCTAAATGCGGCGAAATCAAAGACACATCGGAAATGTCAAGTGAAGAAGCTCCAACAAAACAAAACAAACACACGAGTCTCTCAAAGGTGACGTGGCAATCGCGCGTCGCAGCGTAAAAAACGTCACCCAAGCGTTGCCTTGTTGCTATAGCAATCAGCAACATCCAGGGAACGGCTCTCAGGAAGTGTGACAAAGTGTTAACTTTGCAGAGATAGTTAATGGTGGATTTGTAGAATATCAAACGCTCTGTAGTATTAAATTGTTGGAAAGGGAAAACATTATTTCAAACATACGTACACACACACACACACACACACACACACACACACACACACACATATATATATATATATATATATATATATATATATATATATGTGTGTGTGTGTGTGTGTGTATGTATGTATGTATGTATGTGTGTATGTGTGTGTGTGTATGTGTATATATAAGGAAATTAATCAGGTCTTTGGTATCAACGGTTACAGTTATTGCAGTTGGTCAACCCAGCGCGAGACGGTTTCCGACCAATGACGAGGCTGCATTCATTGCCCTCAAAGAAACGGTCTAACTGTCAATTTTACTGACACCTAAAACACAATAAAGTTTTTCACTACGCTTTTAACTAGATTTTTGTGTTTCAGTATATATTTCTTTATTTTTAAAAAAAAAAAAAAAAAAGTAAACCGTCTTAAATGGAAATGGCTGCTCTGGACTCAAACTCCAAAGACAAAGTTGAGGAAGAAGAAGAAGAAAAGATATATCGGTGTAAGTTAAACTGGCCAACCGCTGCACATTAGCTTTGGTTAATGTGTTGTTCTCTCTACGTTCAGAATAAACAATAGCCAAAGGATGCCATAGGTTTCCAAGTAAATTCAACACACCATGTTGAAGTTTAAGTGTCAAATTTAGCCACCAACTTTTATTTAAAGTTTCCCTGTGTGTGTTTTAGTGATTTATAACATAAACTCTACGGATGACATGGAGGAGGAAGAAGAGGTTTCATCCAGGTATGTAGTGTTACTAACCTATTTGTCCCAATATGCTTCCAATATCTGTTTCCATAGTGCTCCTTTCCTTCCTTTAACATAAATACTAAAAAAAGTAATAATAATGTTGTGGACCCACTCATGAATACAACCACAATTTTGTTTTCATAATCATGAATAAATTATGATATTATATAGTTTATGATCCTATTAGTTATTTCACTTTACTCTCCAGTTGCCTCTGTAGAACACCAATGAGTTCAAAACACACAAGAGAGAGGGGCATGACACCCTTGTTCATGCCCCTCTCTCTTCCCTTGTTTCCTGTCTGATGTCTACTATCAGCTATCCATTAAAGGCAAAAAATGCCCAAAAATACATCTGACAAAACACACACATGCACACACATACACACACACACACACACATACAGGCCATTAGTGCGAGTAAGCAGTGAACACATTCAGAATAAACTGTGCTTATTTCCAATTAGAACCCACTGCATTACAGTTATGAAGCATTCAGACATAATACACTTTTCACAGTACAATAATGACAGTAATCATTATAGTTGAACTGTACGCTTGTGACGGCACCCTGTGAGATGCCTGAAATGTGCAGCCAGTCATGTGGAACATTAAGAAGTATTTTGATGCTCATTAAATCTGCTGCCAGGCGAGCAGCGTTTATTTGTGAGCCTGGAAATGTGGATGTAAGCAATCAAACAAATGGAGCACTGCCGATATCTTTGGTCTGCATTCTCCAGCCTCTTTGTCTCAGAATAAGTGTAGCATGACCTTGCCAACGTGCACCAAAGCTTAAGCAATAGTTAAGTTTTTTTGTGTGAGGTTAGTCTTTTTTTCTTTTTTTTTTTTGAGTCTTTAATTCCACTTGCAAGGTAATCACAGTCAAGTGTGAATGTTGGTTCACTTAAAGGCCTTATGCTTGCAGTTAGGATGACCCACCTCAACTGATAATGTCATGATTAGCCTTTTCCAGGTAAACATCAGCCATCTGCAGATAGAGATATACCTGTATTCAGGTGTCTTTATTGTGTTTGTCTTTGTGCCATGCAGTAACTGGCTGTTGAACTGATTTTTATTTTTTTATTTTTTTTTTATAAAAACTGCAATAGCGTTTTCTAAAAAATCCGTAAAAGTGAGCACTTAGCCTGTGACTGGTCTTGACAAGAGTCATTTGAGTTAAGCACTCAACTAAAAATAGCCACACTCACTGTAGAATTGGACCTCCAGTCCTCATTATTATGAACTATGTGTTTTGTACTTTCTTACAGCACCTGGCAAATGAACTATTGTGCATTTTGGCATGCAAGTGGATTATTATTATTTTCATGTGTTTCTTTTGTTTTAATGGGGCAATTTGAAAGCTGTCAAAGATGATGAAGGCAGTGACGATGACACTGCTGGCGAATACAATGATTTTTATGTAACCAAGCAGCCATGCATACTACAGTGTAAATATTTACTTTCCATCTCCTGACAAAATAATGCGGAATTTTCCAGCCTTTTATTATATTTCTTTGCCTGTTGGGCATAATATGAATGTGCATTATTTATCAGGAACCTCCTTCTGTCAAAATGTAGGTTTGAGATGTTTTCATTGTTTCTTTGTGATATATTAGTCTTGTATGTGGAGGCGCCGTTTGAAATTAGGTTATCACCACGCAACCCAGACAGCAGCGTTTCCCAGTGTTCAGGTTATTGTCTTGGTGATGAAGATGCTTCTTGTCTTCTTTCAGCCCTGAGCAAACACCTGTGTTTGTGGATATTGATAACAGAAGGAGGCCACATGCAGTTGGTAAGTAGGTGCTACTGCCACACCTTTTAAGGATGGTCAGAAGACAAGACAACACATAACACAACACAAGCTCAAAGACAGGAGGAACAGGACAATCTTTATATTTCTTTTGTAATTTATTAAAAGAAAAAAAACTGATCAGCATTCTGGCTCATTTCTATTATTAATAAAGCCATTAACTTACTTTTAGCCTAGCCATAGTGCAGCCTAATTCTTTCTTGGGATGAGTGAGTTGACTGTTCAGACAGTCCAGGCACTATTTGACCTTAAAGAAATTGGCTTTTTCACATCCCTAATATTTTCATCATTAATTGACCTTTACACTGAGAATTTCAGCTTCATTGCTGCCTGTCAGCTCAGTTTAACGATGTCTTATGCTAAAAAAAAAATGCCCCATGGCTTTACTAAAAATGACTAAATAATAATCCTGTACATTAAAGTCAAGACTGTGAAGTATCTGTTTCAGACATCTTGTAATCTGTCAAATGTTTTACAGCCAGTTCGACAAAGAGACTGGACATGGATGCCTTGGACAGTATCTTAGGGGTCCCGATATTGGAGGTGAATGTGGACTCTTTAGAGGAGAAACCTTGGAGGAGAGCTGGTAAGTAGTGGTCTGCAGATGTAGGTGGTTCGTATGGTGTTCGTGTGTTTTAACTTAACTGGTTCATTGCAACTATTTATTCAGTGATTATACCGTATGAACACTGCTATGTTGTGTTTTGCTTTAAGGTGCTGACATCTCCGATTACTTCAACTACGGTTTTGATGAAGAAAGCTGGAAGGCCTACTGTAAGAAACAGGCCAAACACCGTGCAGCCAACAGAAAAAAGGACCACACCAAAATTACGGTGAGACACGATATTACTGATGAAATTTAGTCAACTATCTCCTCTCCTTGAGAGGACCATAAACTTGATAGGGAAGACATAATCTGTAAACATGAGTCACAGTAGATGAGTCAGAGTAGAGTAGGCTGCCATTGCTCTTGTTTTAATTTTAACCAGAAATGAATTGTGAGTAGATTAGAGAGCAGAGGGAGGGCTGAGAGCTTGTTTGTTATTCCACTCAGGTCCAGGAGGGGCACAATAGACATGGAAAAGAGGAGCCTTGTTGTTCTTATCCCTGCTTGGACAGCCGATCAGTACTAGCTCCCAGGTTAGTAACATGTCTTCTACCTGCTCTGCTTGTCTGTGTCTATAATGTTCCACCCCACATCCCATTCCCTGCTATAGCTTCCAGCTCGGAGCCTAGAGACACTGGCAGCTGGTTGTTTCTGTTTGTGACACAACAACTATCTGGCTGATACCATCTGTTTTCTGTGATCCTAAAATGGGCTCAGCATATTAGGGCTGTATTAGCAAGGGAGTCTAAAATGTTGAGGTAAACAGGGGCTTACGTTCATCTGTTTAAGGCTGAAGTGAAATTTCATAGATTTCGTAGAGTACTCTGAAAGGATTTGTCCAAATAATTGATATATAGCTTCTGCATTTGATCTGCATTTACTGTTCTGACTTTAAATCATTCCGTTTTTTTCTACTAATAATATCTTGCCAGTACTTTGTTCTCTATCAGTGGCAGAAATTGTTCCTTATTCTTTTGTACTTCTACTTAAGAATAAAATCTGAATGTTGAGCTTTTACTTGTAAAGGAGTATTTCTACATTTTACTATCAAATATTTATTGCTATTTGTTCTCAAGTAAAATATCTTAATACTTCTTCCACCGAATCCAAAAACCACTGTGTTGAATTCATTTTAATAAACAACCCAATCCATAAATACAATTTTCTAACACAGAAAAATAAGAGTTACATAGAAATAGGAGAAAATCAAACACGTATTACACAAATGTTAGGAGACTGTAACTGGGCTGTAAAACACCATGAGCCCAGTCTTAACAGCCCCGTCTCCCACAGGCTTCAGCCAGCTCTGCTGTTCAAACCTTCCCCTTAAAAGCATCCATTAATGTGAAGAGGACAACACGCACACCACTAGACAGCAATTTGACAACACAAAAACTGAAACATTTGGTTTGTATGCACTGAGCAGCAGATGCTTGTCATGTTAGTAAATAGCATCCAGTCCCAGCATGCATTTTGCGTCTATTTATGAACCAGGTGTTGTATCCCTTTGAGTGCTTTCGCCCATACAAAACAACATCTTTGCCCTATCTCCCTCCCAGTTAGTTTAATGGTTATCACGGTTGCCTGATGGTGGAGGTCCTGACTGTTTGCTGAGGGGGATAAAGTTGACTGATAGGACCAATTAATTAAAGACCCGTCCCTTGATGATGTTTCCCCTCCCTCTGCAACGTTGCCCTTCAAGGGAGGTCATGTGGATCTGAGCGCTATGTTGTTTTCATGTATCTCCCTCTTCCTTATCGATAGAGCTGGACCAGGAAGTCATAGCATGCCAGAGCCAAATCGACACACTCTATTATCCAGTCGATGATGTTTTCAAACAGGCTTTGATACAGCAGCTGTTGCATTCTGAGAGTCTGAAAACGTGATTCTTGCTGTATTTGTTGATCTGGCTGTGATGTTCTCCTTTGGTGTTACCTAGTCTGTTTAATAGGTGTCCTTTGGGATGTAAATGAGATTTAGTCACAATTTTCCCACAATTTTAAATTGTTATTGCAGTTGTTGTTGTTGTATAAGAATGTAGGAGAAATTGCGTGCTCTATTTCTGTAAAGCCGTAGTGTTAAAAATTTTATTTGGCGTGTATTTCAAAGCTGAAGTGAGCTGAAGAGAGATTAAAAACCTCCGAGCACTTCCCTGCTGAATTGCCAATAGATGTAGTTGTAATCCCTTTTTTATGTATGTTTTTCTCTACTGTTGATTAAGTCCTAGTGACAGATAGGGGTTAGTGTTCCATCTGTGTGTGTGTGTGTGTGTGCGTGTGGTATGCATGCTTGATGGTCGCGGGTGGGGGTTAGAACTGTAAAGGGCTGTTTTGTGAAGACAGCGAGATGACCCAGTTAAGGAGGTTTAATGCATTAATGGACCTGCAGGGGGTTGTTGTAGCAACATGAGGAGTGAGATTAAGACAAAGTCCTGTTTTAAAAAAGTGTTATATAAGTACATCAAACCCACTTGTAGGCTTCATTTAAGATACATATGAAAAAAGAGAGTTTGAGTGTTTGACTGCCATTTTTAATAATTGTATCAAGATACTGCAAAACATGATGTGTTTGTTAAGTATTGGTGATATTAACTGATTAGCAGAGAGTCTGCTGCCATTGATGTGCCTGGAGGACAATCTGGATCCAGCGGCAGAGTGTCTCAAAGTCTCAGTAATGAAGAAAGCAACACTCAGGTAATTTGTGTGTCTGTGTGCATGTGTGTTCATGAGTGAGAGAGAGGGACAGACACATACACTAAAACTGTTTATAACTATATTTACATTGCAGATGGTTACTGAGATGTCCCCTGAGGAGAATAGATTCCCTTCTTTTCAACAGCCCCCTCCACTCAGTTTCACTCCTATCTTTCCATATACCCCTCCACCACGTAAGTTACTCCACCACTGGGGAAATGCAACACACTTAAACATGCTCACGTACAATATCCCCACACCTGATAGACAAATATCTTCTCATCATCATCTGATATTACGATCATGAACGGATGAGTTGTGTTTTAAGATGCTGGGGGAGTATAGGCTGGACACTGAGATTTTCAGGTGGAAGAGGCCCAAGTAGAACCCCCCTGTGGGCCGCATCACACATCATGCAGCTGCACAAATGACTAATGGCAATCTGGGCAAGTGTGTGTTTGTGAAGCTGCAACACATGTCATAATAAATAATCCTGTGGGGTTGAAGGACAGAGGTGAACATTGTTGATTGTGTGTGTGTGTGTGTGTGTGTGTGTGCGTGCACATGCATGAGTTTGAAGACATTGTATGGATATATGTCTTTGTGCATGCAGGTGTCTTTAGTACCATGCAGGTTTGAGTCCATCAGTGCTGTCAGTCTTTAGACTTCCTGTTGGGCTTTTGTAGTGAATCAGATAGAAATCCAGGAAGGCTCCATGGCCCAAGCACACAGCCGAGCACATGCCATATCTTCATCTTCAAAGGTTCCAAAATAGAAATACTGGCTTAGACCCCCTTCTTACCCCTCACACACCCCCTGTGAGCCCCATACTGCCTGGCGAACCCGTGCCAGAGCTGCTAATACAACCAAAATATCAAACATCCTGCCGACTGCAGCTTTGAACAGTCGACTCCAGCTTTGAAGTGTATTTGGGTATCTTTTATCTAGGCCCCTCCCCTTTCTGTAAGTTATAGACCTTGCCTCCTTTTGTGATGCAAATGTGTAACATGATAAAAATAGCCCCTGGAAAAAAGTGCTTGGCCAGCAGTTTGTGCCACGAGAAATGTGCTGAACAGACCGACCATGGGGAACAGGACAGAGAGAAAGAGGGGGCTGTGTTTTTTTTTTTTTTTTCTTCTTCTAATTTTTTTGTTTGTTTTTCAGTGAGGTCACATTAGATGCCAAGCGTGTTTGATAGGAGCTGATTTTGGAGTGGAACTCTGCCATTGCAGGGTTGTACTTGTGTCATCTATCAGTGCAGCACAGCGTACAGCCAAGGTTAGGCTGCGTCTGCTGCTCTGGGCTGCAGCTAATACTTTGTACAGCCGGTTAGTAGGTCACTACAGTCAGTGTAGCAACAGAGCTTGTATGTAAGTGTCCTTTCATTTGGCACTGATACATCAATTGAAGATAATAACTGAACAGATGTGCAGTTCTTTCTGAATTGACCGTAACATTACCACATGCTCCCCAATCAGAGCTACTGATGTGAACCACTGACCTCAACAGCTCTTACAATTGCAGAGATCATTTGTTTTGAAAGGAGGAATATCAGCACTCACACAATAATAACAATAAGTTTTAGAGGTTAGTTTTTAAAAAGTATTGCATTTAAGTTCCTGGCTTTGCTGTCATCTCTAAGGAAAGATAATTTGAGTGCAGAATTTTTGTCATCAGTCAATCAAAAGTCTGCACAGGCTGCACAGTATATTGGTTTAGAGTTAAGAAGGGCAGCTTTTCTTATGGCTATGCTCTTTACAGGTGGCAGGGCAAAAACAGGACACTGTCACTACAAGATACTGTGAGATTTTGTGTACATCTGTGTGTGCAGAGTGCTGTGTCTGAGACTGTGGGAAACAGTAGCCTTTACCTAAGCAAAGAAAACTCTGGCCCATACTGTAGTGTACAACAGCAGCATGTGGTCTGATGTGAAATATCAACTCCATCTAAAACCCTCCAGCCTGTAGCTCTGTGAAACATTAGCATGAGAGAGAAAGCCACGCAAGCACAATCGGCGGCAATTAGCCCACAGCCATTAGCTCTCTCATATGCTGCCAAGCATGGAACTCCAGCCCTCATCAAACACTCACTTGAGATCACCGCAGGTAGAAACAATTACTCACTCACGCTAACATTGATGGCATGTGTGTGTGTGTGTGTGTAGACGAGCTGGTGTTTACTGTTTGTGCATGTGTGTCTTGTTTGTGTGTGTGTGCAGTATGCACTACATAGCATTCCTTAAACACAGTTATGTTAGTAGTAGACATTCTTGTTAATACACACTTACAGTATTTTTTACATGGTATTTCATTCTGTGATTTGTATTGCGTCAGTGACTCCATCTGTTTGTTGTAATGAATCTTTGTCTCAGGTGTTTGTTCCATCCAGCACACTCTATGTCCATGAAGAAACACACCATCCTCTTTTGATTTATTTAACAGAAATTTTGCCTGAAGGTCCTCAGCACTTGACCTCAGGCTTCCCTCTATCACACTGTTGGATGTTTCTCTCTGCGTGTATGTGTATGTATTCATGTTCAGTTCTGCTTTCCTCTTGGATGTCCAAGTGTCTGAGGTATCAAAGGCCTTTCTGGGTCTTTCCTCCTTAGTGAGCAGTTCAGGCCCTCTCAACTCAGTAGGACTTGTATTTGAAAGGGAAGGAAGATGTTCTACGTTTCACTGACAAAGCAGGGGAGCTCCATGCTCTTTTCATATATTCAAACTTGAACTTCCAACAGCTCTTATTATTCTTCCTCCTGTTTCAACCATTTTTGTGTTCTTTATGTAGTTGAAAACTGCTCTGAGCCACTCTCACATTAGGGGTCTTTTTGGAAAAAAAGAAGGGGATGGTATCCAGATGTGAATGTGTGTTTGTGCCTCCACTCTTCAAAGGAATCCCTATATGTGTGTATGTGTGTGCGTGCAATGTGTAGTCAGTGCAGCCCATGTGTGCAATTCAGAACTGATTGTGTTGCTTGGTCACGTAAAAATTGAGCATTATAACAAGTGGGACCATTAACTGTGCACCCGAGCGTTTGACTTGTTCTGTTTTATTGATGGGGGGGAAAGGCAAGTATTGTAAGACTTACATTTTGTTGCTCTGACATTTTGAGGCTGATCTAATTTCTCAACCTTAAAAGTAGTAACACCATAAATTATTACGTTATGTTGTTGGTTATGGGTAATGTTTTTTTTAATCTTTGGCCTGCGTCCCTGTGTTTTGTTCCACATATTAATGCTGGCACATTGATCTTCCCATATTTAACATGTCTTCCTAGTATTCCCATGTTCTACAGTGACTTGTGTCTGCTCTGTCTCATGTTGTGTTCTCCTCTGTTGGCTGTCATTGAGAAATGCATTTAGTTTGTGTTTTGTTTTTGGTCTACACAAGACAAATCATCCAGATAGCATTATGAGAACATTTTATCATGTGCGATTCTGATTACGACATTTTCGCATTTAGAAGTGTGCATTATTGTTTCTTGTCAATCTGTTAAATTGTTTCCTCTTGATGCTCACAGACAAGTGAGTGAGTTGCCTCAGTGGTTCACATGGATTTTTATGTGTAATCAAAATCATTGTTTCCATTTTTATTTTTTGTTAACACTCCAAATAATTTAACCACACAAAAATCATGTTGTGTTTTGTTGATGTCTGTCTACTCCCTCCCCAGCCCAACAGCGAGTTGGCAGTAAAAATAACTCTAGTGTACTGTAATTAGGCATTCAAAACAAACAACAGTGTCTTACTAGTTATGACAAAATGGAATATCACAGATTTAGCTTTTTTTCCCCTTTTTCTTATTATAATTGTAGACAACAAACCTTTAGAAAAACAGTGCAGATGGAAGACAAACGAATCATAAAAGATTTCATGTTAACCTGGTGACTGTCATGAGCTTCACTTGATAGTCATGGCTTTTTTTGTTACTCCATGCAGGTTACCTCTTCCTACGAGAAGGCCCTTCTCTCTTCAACATTGCTGCTTTGGACAGGTGAGCCTATGATTATGTCGTTCTGTGTGTGTGGTACCACAGAGCTCCGTACATAGTGGCAGCAGTATTGGAGCAGCAGACACTGCAGGTGGGACAGAGTGTCGGTGAAACAGTATACCTACCTCTATTCAAGGAGGTTTGACTCAGGTGCAAGCACAGGTAAGAAACAAATTCAGCAAAAATGTGGGAAAAAAAGAAGAAAAAACATTAGTCAGAGCATGGTCTTTAGATCATTAATAAAAGGTACGTTTGTGCTGAAAACCTAAAACAAAATAATCACTGCTGGAAGACGGTGCCTGATATCTGAGTCAGACCCGGTGCTTTTCATTTTGACACAAAAGGATAATCCATTTAAGTTTATTGACATTACAGCTTTTTATTCTGAGCTGGATGTGTTTTATCACTGTACACTGTGCACTGTTGCTGATCTTGCAGCTGGACCAATGGCCAAATAAGGTAGAAAACAAGACAGCAACATTGTTTGTGCCTCCAGTCTCCTGTTTATCAGTATCCAAGGCATCCCCCACTCCTCCCCTCTGATATATGTCACAACCTGTCTGCAAACTCCCACATTTTAGCTCTAATTTGCACTACTTAGATTACAAGAGGACCACATTGTACCCCGGCTTCTCCTGCATTTTCTTACATAGCCCTACATGCAGCTTCACTTCAGTTTTGTTTGTTGCTACGCTTGTTTCCCTTGGATGTTGACGGTATCCAGCCTGTCTCAATCCATCTCTCTGTTTGTCTGTCTCTCTAGCTTCCTGCCCCTTCATCTTTTTCTCTTTTCTCAATCCTACGCTTTCCCTTTCTCCTAATTTGCTGTGTCTATGTGTGCCTGAATTCACTCTGTACTCTGTCCTAAAAGATGGATTCTCTCACATCTCAGTCCATCTGCCAAATCCTCACATCCTTCAGGGACTTTCTGTTCCTATGAACTCTGCCAACCATCTCCCGTACGCTTTATGAATCATTTCCTTTTCAACTTTTCTCTAACACACATGTGCAGTGTCTACATAGATAGTCCCTGCTTCACTGTTGCTGCTTAGCTTTTCCCTAGGGAATATTAGAAACAGCAGGTATTTCTGGCATAATCTGTGCCCTGGCTTCCTATGTTGTGTGGTGGGCCAAGGACCCATGGGGCTCCTAACGTCCATATTTAGTATTTGAACAAGAATTTTGTTAATTCCCATTTATATGCCTTCATAGGGAGATTAGTAGTACTGCGTTGCGGAAGAACTTATGGGTTTCAGTCTTTCTCATTTTCACATTCAGCATAAATCTAATGTATTAGTGTTTTCATTTGTGTGATGATTGTGCTCAACATTGAGCACAATCATCACAGGCTGAACATGTCAAACCAGAGAGGGATGAGGAGAGAGATCACAAACCATTACAACTATTGCTCACTATACAAATGTCTTTTCCTGAATTTCTTCGCCCTTCCAAAAAAAGAGAAATAACTAAAACAATCCCACAAAAGACATTAACTCCATATTCTAATATTAAAGCACAACATTGGAAACAATGACAAACCAAAAACATGTGAAAATCCAGCTCCAGTTTATTTTAATAACTGTGCTTCACTTAAGTTCTGTTCTTTGATTTAAATCTGGCTTTTAGTAATATTTGCTTATATGTGGTCCAATGCTATGCAGATGCCAATGACATTGTTCCATAAAGTATCCTTATAAAACTTAAGATAGTAACATCTAGATTTATAGAACAATACTATAGATTGTGATACAATGTTCTATATAAGCCACATTTGGTGTGCATCACAGATTTATTCTTGATTCTGCTTTGTGGAGCAGCAAGGCCTCTCTTTGACAGATGCCTCAAAGCCATTATATATATTGTTTACCATTAAAGGTGCTATTCTTGCATTTTAATGAATCCTGAATCCTCAGTGTTTATGTTGATGAAACACAGAGGCCACAAGGTGAGAGGCACTGAGCAGTGTAAAATGCTTTGATGAACCATTAAGCATATAGTTATTACCCTCCTGTTAGTACCTTGCCAGCAGCCACATGCTCACTCACCCAGACTCACTCCTCCATTCACTCATTCTGTCTCCATTCACAAACAAGCCTCTACCCATCTCTGTGTCTCTGTTATACCAAAAATAAAATACGTGAGATTGAAAGCTGGCCATGGCAGTGCTGATATAGCACAGGGAATGATGGACCTGCTTACGACAGGATTTATTGCGCAGTGTTTTTGGATCGCACCTGGTGGGAAGCAGCTCCAATGGATGAGCTTCATACACACCCAATTCACCTTCAGAAGTTTTCAATTGGAAGCGGGTGCGTGTACAAGCCACGTGGTGATGAAGAAATTCAGAAATCCCCCCCCTCGTCTGATCACTGCTCACAATACCCATTGATAACTACTGTGTACATATTGTCTGATCACTGCTCTCGTTTTATTGCATAAAAGCGCTTCCCTGTCATTGTTCATGGTCAGCTCACCGGCTCAGATACTTTCTATGTTTGTGGGTTTGTGTGCTGGCATGCTTCATTAAACTCACACCACTACAGTGAACTTCTGAACTGAACTTGAATAATTATCTATAACAGTGGACAGGCAGAAGATCCAGATAGTATCCGTAATATGCCCTCTATCCTTTCCTCATGGGTTGGCGAGCACACACTGCACCTTGACAATGAGCCAGTCACTTCAAACACTTGGAAAACACAGCTGTGCATTTGGAAGTACTTTGATCATATTGCAGGCCCATTCACTATTTTTTTTTACTCATTGATTCATCTGTAAATTTGTTTTCTCACCCCATTTCCTTTCACATTTCTTAAAATGAATGATCTTAGGCATTACATAAAGTTGTATGACACGTGGGAATACAGTCTGCCAGGAACCGGTAGTTAACAAGAGAGTTTGTAAATACTGTTAGACATATATACAAGAGCAAACAAACCACCTCTAAAACATCCAAAACATCACAAAGATAATATACTGTATTATTTTTCACATATTCTAGATGCATAACTCTGTTTTTCTCATATTTTAACTTCTGTATTGATTATTTTTGTGGTTTAACTTCGGGTGATTTGGTGTAATCTGTTATTAAAACTCAACATTTTGTGTTATGAAACCCTTTCAGGGGTCATTTAGAGATTTTATGTGTTCGATATTTTTTTTATTCTTCCTTTTCAGTGGACTTTCTAAAGGCTTTGATGATCCCTCAACTTCACTATACCCATATTCATCAGGTACATGTCTATTTCTTTCATAAAACTGGCTTCCGACAGTGTACTGTGTATACTATGCCATCATGGTTTTATAAACACTCAACAAAGAATGAATGAATGTTGCTTCTTGACAATCTGGGGACAATCTGGATGAACATTTGTTTCAGGACAATGAAAATATGTGATTTGGTTTTAGGGACCCATGGGCCTTTTATACAGATCAATGTACATTTACAACCATTTAAAGATTTGACTGTTTCGGCACAGCTTTGCTAGATTTTATGTATTTTCTTTTATTTTCAATAGAAAACACATTTAGTGACGGCCCTAAATATTCTGTTTGAACCTCATCAGTGTGTTTATGCCCCCAATATGCTGTTTGAAAGACTGTTATTGTTGAAGTGCTGCCCTCAGAAGTTACATTAATCATACACAAGCATTGTTTCTGAAGGATTCTTTAATAGAAAAACATGGCATAAATATGTGGCAGGTGCTTCTCTGAATATCGTGACTTGGAAGAAGCTTAATTTACACACTGAGTAAATTAAAACTGAAGCAGTCGCCAGCTGCTGTTTATGGTTGTCTCTAGTCATCTGTCTGGCATGGCTCTGTTCTTTCTCTTAGGTGTATCATCTGCAGTACCAGGGAGTAGGGCCTCAAGCGCTGAAATGATTGACACTGCCAAGGCCTGGGAATGCCACATATGGCAGGATATGGAGGAAAAGTATGACAAGGACAGCAACAGACACAAAGAACATGGCTATGATAAAGACAGCAAAAGGGGCAGAGATAGAGAGAGAGAGAGCTGTTCCTCTTCACACAACAGGTGGGTTTCAGTGTCTTGAAGTTATATATATTCATGATCAGGTGGTGTATACCCTAGATCCATGATTTAACTCATGTATTTTAATTGTCAAGTCTGTTTCTCTTTTGTAAAAGATGTTAATCAAATACAAGACACACTGTGCTGTTTTCCTTTACACTTCCATCTTTCCAGCCCATGCTCTCACTTTCTCTGTCTCTGTAGTGGATGACTACAAATGTCTGCTGAGCAGCTTTGGTCTTCTGGATCAGGCAACACATAGTATTTTGATTCTGGTCCAGAACTGCAGTCTATTTTGGCCTTTTTCAATATGTGTGCATTTGAAGCATATGTGTATAGCAAGCACGTTTTGCAGCAGAGTGATTGAAAACTTGGGAGAAAAGACGAAAACAGAACAAAGAGGAGGAGGAGGGGTTCAGAGAATGGTGTTGGCACCCGAACTGCATAATATTTTAGCATGTGATGGCAGTTTCTGTAGGAGCCGGTCCTAATTGACAAAGAACCAAAACCCTGAGCTCACGTATTGAGGAAAATGTTTGATTCAGAAATGTATTGCTTTTGAGTTACCTTGTACTGATTGTATCGGTCTGAGAATAACTTAGAACTTCTGTTTATATCCTACTGTAACATGTAGCCCAGATGTTAGTAGGCATTACAAAATCAGTTGTCCAAGAAACATGTATGAATTTACCGAGATTGTTTCCATATATAAATGGCAAAGAGGATTGTGCTATGAGTTTGTGAGGGGTGCCTCTCTCATAGCTGATAGCTATAACATAAACTGCTCTGACAGTTGTGAGAGCATGCGCAGCTATTGTTAAGAAATGCACACTAATACAAAAGAGCATAAGACTATTGTGACAGAAATCAAGATTATTGCAAGACCAGGAGAAATTATTGCCAGCATATGCAGAACTATTTTAGTTGTTTCTGGTGCAGTGAGGTGGGCCAGGGTGTGTTCTAGATGAGGGAATAACTCACTGTATTTGCCAGCTACTGTCAGGAAACAAATGAGTGTACACTGTCCTGCATGGAGCTTGGGCACTTCCTCCCTGTGCCTCATGGATGATAAGAGCCAATCTGATTTCCACTCCAAATTTCACATAGTGCCCTACTACCCCACAGTCTGACAAGCAGAGTGCTGCCGTATGTGTACTCAAACACTCATGCTCACATGCGTGCACAAGCCAAATCCTGCCCTACATTTCCTCTGCACACTCAGTGTTGACCACTAGCCAGATGTCTATTTAATTATTATCAACTGAGGCAGCTGCCAACTATAATACACACAGACACATCTCCTCCTACTCACATACTCCTCAGCTGACCCGAGGCTCATGAGAGGGTGACTGTGACATTTTGCTGTGACAGAGCATTTCTCACCAGAGCATGTACATGTTAGGCATTAGAAGTGCTCTTGCCATTGCCCTTGACCAAGGCACTGGCCTCAGATCTGGAGTCGGGCCCCAGGCGTTAGTCTGTGATTGCCTATTGCCCTTGAATAGTTAAAACTACAAATACATACAGTTCAATTTATATTTGTATGTCTGTTTCTGTGTATACAAAAGCTGTAATGGAGTTGATGACAATTAATTCCTTTGTCAGCTAATGTTAATTAAGTTGCATGAAAATAAGTGCAAAATAGCAAAAATGACAAACTGAAGTATCTCTTTCTGTATGTGCTCTGTTAAAATATCCTCATGTACTGTTCTGCTTTTCAGCACTTCTACTTAAAGTGGTGAGCTTTTGGTGGACTATTTGTGTGCGTAAGATCTTTGGATTCAGGTTTGTACATAAAGCTCAGAACAGTCTTGTGGGTCAAATGAGGGAAGTGGGACACGGGGACAGCTGGGAAGCTGTGGGCTAACTTCAGAAGATTGGAAGTACAGGAATCACATGTGTGTGACAGACGCACAGGGAGTGCACAGGAGATTTAGCTATTCACACCACAGATTTGTTCTAATGTCACAGTCACAAAGGACTATTGCTGTGGCACAGAGTCCAATGTGTGTGGCTCACACCTTCTGGGCTCTGTTGACATGTGTGCCCTACATTCAAGTCACATGATCAGGCTTCACACTGTGCGTGTCACACACACGCTCATATGTAGAGGTTATGTGTTTTCCGTTACATTGATTTATGACTGTGCTTGAGACTATTTTTAGAATAGAACCGGAGGGATTCATTGTTGCTGTGTGTATGTGTGTGGGTTGTATGTGTGAGAGAGAAACAGAAGGAGCTTTGCATCGCCTTGATGCTAGTCCATCGTATTGTTCGTAGGTGTGGTCAGTGGGGGTGTTATTTCGCACATTTGGCCTGATGATGTAGGAGCTGTGCTTGGTAGCCCACATGTCTTATGTTGAGTCACACAGAGGCAGAGTGTGGCAGGGTAGCCCTCCAAGCATCAGCTACTGGTTATCAGCTGTGGTTGTGACCGCATGCCCTGGATTTACCACTAATAGATTCCATGAGGTAAATGCTCACATTTACCAGAGTGATACGCTGTATGCTTCTGTCTCTCCCTCTGCATCCAACACCCTATTCTTTTTTTAGTGGGTGCAAGCTGGATAACTGATTAGCCATTTGGTCGACACTTGCCCTCTGACTGTAAATCATATTTTTGGATGATAGATGTAGGTCTTGTATTTCCAGCTGGCACTGCCTAAGAATCTCTCACCATCTCTTTCATGTGCACATATGCCCAAGACAACACGCAATATCCACTTTTTGTCTTGTTTCTTACACATGGCATCAGTTCACATGTTCAAAGAGACACAAATCTAGTTTAAATACCATTTGGCTAGTTTGATCATTCGTTGACAGAAAAGCTCGCACACAGAACCCAGTGAGTTCACTGGATAATAACTGAGTGATGAGGTCCCAGTGTGATAAGGAAATTAAAATGGTAATTGTCTTCATGCTTAAACTTACACTAAAAGCGTCATTAGAAAATGCTGTAAGGCTGGTTTCATTGTTAACAAAGAGTTTAGCTGACTCCGAATATGGAACAGCAACTGATAATTGAAAAAAGGCAGCTGTAATACAATGCAATGAAACCAAATTAGGGCATTGCTAATTCATAACAGCAAAAGCATGACAATAACATTTTACAGCCTCAAACAAATTTGCACCAGTCAACAATAACAGCCTCATTCAATTTGCATTAATGCACAATAGAGTGATTTCTTTTTTCTTCCTTAGCTGAATAGATTTAGAACAACATTTCCATAAGTTTCATAAGTATTGCCTGTGTTTTTGCTAGAATCCTCATGGTAACTTTGATGGAAGCCATGTTATTCATCAACAGTCACGTCTTTCTTCTAGGTTTTGTTTTAGACTTAGGAGGCACTAGTGCAGTGCTTGTTCAAAATGTGCCTATTTGGAACAGGCTGACTGCTTGGCCTCCAGTCGCTACTTCATCACAGAAAAATTAATATAGTTGGTATGGGGCGTGAATGAGTATTTACACCAACAACATGAAAGAAACTAACATTCTATTGTACACAGAGGATATGAATAATAAGTACTCTAATAGTAAATGAATGTTTTTTTCTCATTTCAGGTAAAATAAGAGCTGTATTTAAAAATAAAATACATAACAGAGAGCTTTGTGGTTCAATCATATTGGTCTCTTAGATCGTTTGTTTTCTGCGCCTTCAATTCAGATTTGAGTGGGTATGTTTGCTCAAAAGATTTGTGCTTTGTTTTGTAGTGTCACTTCACAATCGGCACCATCTTAGAACATATGAGACACACTGGTTTTGAACTGCCTGTGGGAGGAGTGTAAGAGTGTCCATTCTTGATTAAAAGCTCTGTTCTCGCTGTCTACTTCTCTCTTTTTAGAGTACGCCATGTGAAATTACTTTTCTCTGACTCTCTCATTTCTCTAACTGTAGTCTGCACTTAACACTGCACTTCCTTGGGTCCTTAGCAATACACCCACTGTGTGTGAAGTTGATCGGATGAACGGTTGTCAATAAAATCGAATACTGGTTGCCAGCTGAGGTAGAGAAGTAGACAATGCGGAGAGAGAGACAGCAAGACAGCTGAAGCAATAACCCTTTTAACAGTAATGAAACTGAGAGTATTATAACGTGTACACATTAGGATGTTGCTGTTTCTGTATAGATACAGAAACGACATCTGATTGGTTGCTGTATGTTGCAGCTGTGCATCTGTGCGCCCGCCATATTGGAGAAGTCAAGATCCGCTAGTAAAGAAATGCAGTGCCAGAGACGGTTAAGAAACAAGTCATTTCCTGTATCTGTGTCATGTGAGTTTCACCTCTGCACTGCCCCTTTAGGAGACTAGTGGTAGGTCTTGAGTCTATGGACTCAAATGGAAGAACCGAACATGTGCACAGTCACCAAATAAAGGTTGAGTTTGTGTGGCTGAAAAGG
This sequence comes from Euthynnus affinis, assembly GCA_029490765.1. NCBI lineage: Eukaryota > Metazoa > Chordata > Actinopteri > Scombriformes > Scombridae > Euthynnus > Euthynnus affinis. The sequence goes on from CM055848.1 coordinate 9,937,864, forward strand.
CAAAGTTAGCCCATTAGCATGGGTCATGTCTAGATGGGTTTAGGGTATTGGGGGAGAGATGACAGGAAGTATATACCATTTCATACCATTGATGCAGCTTGTAATGCGTCATCTTTTGTTATATAGCATCTTTGGCAGTGCTGGTATTTATGCTGCTATTTGCGGCTTTCATATTGGAGATGTCAAGATCTGCTAAATGTTTCCTTTCTGATTTCTTTAACATTTCTCAGCCAAACAACTTCACACTCTACACTTCTTTGGGTCCCCAGCAATACAAGTGTGAAGTAGATCGGATGAGCAGTTGTCAAGAAAAGTGAAGAACAGTCAAAAACACACACACACACACACACACACACACACACACACTCTTTCCTTTATAGTTATAATTATAGATATAACATGATCCAAATTGTTTTTAGGAGATAAAATTGCCTCTTTCCTTCTACCATAGGCAACAGGGGTACAGTGAAATCTGCCAGTTTTTTGATTTTCCTTAGCTGCTTTTGTGCCTGATGCCACTTTTATCCTGGCTTCAGGGTCTGTCTTAGGGCCTATACATTCTTCCACCCACATCTGTTTTTATTTTCCCTCTACCATACTTAGCCCTCAATGTGAAATACTTTTTTTATGCCACAACTACACTCATGAAACACATTTATTTACAGGGCCAATCTTTGGGCTGTACATCCTCTTATCCCTCCATCATGTGCCATTAACAGCCAGCAACACTTGCTCACAAGCTGGGGTTAAAATTCCCTTCTCAAGGGCACTGGTTATCTTTTATAAGACATGTTTGTTTCTCACAGCTGCAGTTTCTACTTTTTGACCTGAGCCCCCAATTTTGTTCAATTTTATACTTAGCCTCCCATGGAAATATTGGCTTCTAAGAGATTGGCTTCTGGAGAAAACTGATTGGCATCGGTGTCACAACAGTCCCCTCAAAAACATATTCAATAAGATAGCACAGTATAATGGGCCGAAACAAACAAGGAAAATACAGTATTACTATAGAGAAAAAGTTTTCTTTTTGTGTTACTATCCTACCATAGTGAGACCAGATAAGCAGGGGTTGAGATTTTAAAAATAAGGTTTAGCTTTATGAAAATCTTCCCAGTTTTTTATTTTGTTTTTTCAGTAAACAACGCTGTGGTTTCCTTGCTGACATGCATGGAGAGAAATACAAACAAAATAAGTGCTGGAAATTTTTGGGATAGTGGGTGTACGGTTGCTCTCAGACAACCTTCCACCATGGGATTTGTCTAAGTTACCAAATAAGGTCACATTAATAGAATATACATAGAAATTGGCGGTAATATGTAAATATCAAGAATGATAATGGCCCAATGGAATAGTACTTATGAACAAGAGAGAAGAGACACAGTGAGCAACAGAAATGCCACATGAGATTACATTATGTTATTTGGGTTATATTCTTGTTTTAAAAATGTCATTTTATAATCCTCAGAGAACAAACCCTTGCTTTTACAGAAAGACTGCCTTATTGCTGACTCTAAAGCACTACCACACTAGCCCAGGTGGGTTTCCTTTGGCAATCAAATTCTCCACCATAACCCAGCTAAAATAATAACATCTCCTGCTCCATGAGTCATTCGACCTTTAATCCTATCTCCCCACTTGCAGCTGCTATTTATTTTTGTGGATATTACTTTCATTTTAATTATGTCAATCATAAATAGAGTTTCCTATCTGTGGTAAGACTCACTGAATCATGTTGGTTTCTCACATAAATGACTGTAGGGATGGAGTGGACAAAATTGCACAGTGGTAGGCCTGGGCATCTCATGAAATCTGTGATACTGTCTGCCCTGACAGGCCTGGGCACTAATGATGAATAAAATCATGAAATGCGAAAACAAATCCTGAGGCTCCCATGCTATAATATACTCTAGTTCCTTGAACACTATCTCCTTGGGAACCATTTGTCAGTGTTCTTGGTGTTATGTGAGGTGGTTGTTTCTGTGTTAAAGCTAATGGCTTTGAGCAAGAACAAATATGGGCCTTAGGTCCTAATCCCTGCTGCTAACAGAAGAGCTGTCTCCAAATATTGAATATATTTAGCTTTGTACTCGCGAAAACTCTGCCCCTTAAGGCTCTCTCTCTTCTCTGTGTTGAGCAAGTGAATGGTAATAATTACTCCATCCATGGGTGAGCTGAGTGTCTGCATAAGCAGTGCAGTATATGCACTTTTCCTACACACTTTTTTTTTAAAGTAAGATTATACCTTTATAGAGGCAGAGAGAAATGCCCTTAGTGTCATGACTCTTAAAGGTCAGGTTGATTATTCTGAAATTGAAAACTGCAAATTGTGCTGAGGTGTCTTGTGTTGAGGCAAAAGAGAGAGGAAAACTGTCGCAGTTTTATACATTACAGATTGCCCCTCAGCAGTCAGGAACGTTTTCTCCTCAATCTAACAAACAATTCTACAGTATCATCTGCACTTTGTGTATTTTATATGGGCCATAAAGGCTACTCTTCTGTAGCAGGAGACTCTCCTACTCACAATGACCATCCATTCTCAACCAGCGTCACCTCCCTTCAAAGATGTGTGTGCTGTGTAGTATATTGAGAAACTGCAGAGGAAAGACTGCAAGGAACAAGAACAACAAATACTGATGTTTCTTTTGAGAGGAGAGGACAACTTTCTATAAAAGCCAGTACAATTTACAATATACAACATAATCTAGACAAAACATAATGGTATTTACCGCATAGTTATTTAATTTCCATTATGAAGCAGGCAGAGTGGAGCTGTGCAGGGCTGAGTCTGACAAAGGCATCTCTACTAAGCTATATATCTTATAAACTAACTGTGGAATAGTATACATAACTGATCAACTTAAACATAGTGAACTGAGAGCCAAGCAGTGGTAATGTGTAGTGATTTTATGGTGAATCGCAATTCGGGAGGAGACACTGTGTTGCAGTCTACCAGCCTCTGCTTACTAGATATGCCCTCCAAAGTAGGCGGCTACTGAAATGGGACACAAAACCAGTGGTTCCCAAACTTTTTAAAACCATGGCACACACCTCTTCATAGTGGTATGTTTTATCTGACTGTGTTTTGAGCTGAGATATCAGCATTATATCTGTATTTCTTTGAGCTTTATTTACAGTGACATTTAACAGGATATTTAGTGTGCTGATTTTTAATTCTTAATGTTTATAGCTAATTTATTACATTTTATACTTGATTGATTGATTTAAAACATAATAAAAATGGGGTAACTCAGTTACATTGGATAATATACTTAGTATTATTAGTCACAGAATGGTACACTTTCATTCACTTTCACTTTTATGTTTCACAATTGCATTTGCTATAGTTTCACAAGACTCTTCATTAGTTAGGTATATATCCCATTTAGTCTTACATTAAGTGCCCATATTGTGTACAGCATTGGTCCTCAAGTCCAGTTTGTTTTGATTTAATTTGGGGGGTTATGAGAAACCTCACAGTCATCCAGTAAAAGTCTCTCCAACTTTGTGAGTTTGTAGTACTCTTCTGGGTGTGAATGATGAGAGTCCACTCCTTCAAAGGGATTTCAAGCCAGTTTTGCTTTATGTAGTCTGTTGAGTTGTTCTTCATCAGTAATATACTTAGATACACATCCCTAGTAATCCATTTGGTGGGTTCCAAGTTGTGATGGGTCATCCCCCTTCCTCCCCTGAAATTGAAAAGTTTTAATTTATTCTTATTTATTTCAAAATTGTTTTAAAATGGAAGACCAAGGCATGGATTTGATAATCTACTTTACATTGTTAGGAGATCCATGAGTAGTGGTATACTTGATGCTGGTTATTTCAAAGCGACAACAACATCGTCTGCATACAGACAAATCTTGTGTTCTGTACCTCTTATTGTGATACCCTCAAGGGCTGTCTCCTGTCCTATTCATTGAGCTAATGGTTGAATGCATAAGTTGAAGATTCCAGGACTAGCCAGGCACCCCTGGCAACATTCTTGTTGTAGGTGTATAGTCTTGGATAGATTTACAATCTTTATTCTAGCAGTTGGGGATGTGTATAGAGTGTTAATGCAATATATGAATGTCTTATGTTATCCTGAGTGTGTCTATTTCGTATAAATACAGTTTGGCCCCCATCCATTAATACTGGTATTGCCTCATCCATCCTTTTAACCAGTATGAATGCATATAGTTTGTAAACTTGATTCAAAACACTAATTGGCCTGAATCCATTGCATTTCTTTCCATCTTTGCCTTCTTTAGGGATTATAGATATAATGACTTCCCTCCAAGATGAGCACAGAACTCTTACTCTTTTAGAATATGGTTGAACCACTCAAGGAGTAAGGGTGTTACTTGCTCTCTCATTGACTTGTACCACCCAGCCGGGAACCCATTGGCGTCTGGTGATTTGCCTGCTTTCAGACTAGAGATTGCTTTATAAATTTCCTCAACAGATGTCTCTTTTGTGAGTTCATTGTTGTGTAATTTTCCAATAGAGGGTAGATCTAACTGGTTTAGAAATTGTATGTGCCTCTGCTTTATCCAGCAGAGTGTTAAGGATTTTGTAATAGGTTTCAAACGCTTTTTGAATGCCATCCATTTTACATGTTATTTTGTTAGATTCAAGGTCTCTTATTTCATGAATAGCATTTTCAGCTTTGTTTGCGTAATCTCTAAAATAGCAGCTTTGTTGCTTTTGAACCTGTCTCATATTTTTGCCTCATGAACCATGAACCTTTTCTCTAACTCTCCATTACAAATTTTGTCATTTTCCTGTTTAATTGGTCTCATCTGTTGCAGCAGGGATTTTTTGCTTACTATATCACTGCTCTAATTCTAAAAGTTGATTTTGTGAGTCTATCAGTCTATTGGCTTTTATTTTCTTTATAAAGGCAGTTGTTGATATAATTTTACTTCTGAGAACTAATTTTGCCGCATTCCATCAGTTCTTGAATTTACAGGATGGTTGGTAGAATAAAAGGTGTACTCTATCTGGTATATGGAAATCTCACCATATATCTATCAACCCTATGTCCTGTAATATTTTCTTTACCCAGATTTATAAGTGAGTTCTTTTCCTGTTTTGGCTAGTTGTATTTTATATGGAGGTAAAGGATCATATTTAAATTCCCTGCACAAATGAGGACACCAAAAGTTTCACAGGTAATTAGTAAGGTAATATTTTTTGAAAAATGCTTCATTTCTCCCAGAAGGGGTATATATATTGAATAAAGTCACCTCTTTGTGCTCCAGTTCACCTTTGACAATTATAATTCTACCCACCTTATCCTTTATCTCTGATATAAATTTAAGATCAGTTGAGTTTGAAATCAAACTTGCAACCCTACGTTTGCTCCCTCTTTTGTAAGAGGAATAATATGTATTTCTGAATCCCATTTTCGTAAGCTTTCCGTGTTCAGAGGGTGTTACGTAGGTGTGTTTCTTGCCACAATACAATTTGTTATTTCTTCTTTTTTAACTTAGCTATCATCTTTCCCCTTTTGATGGGTCTAGAAAGCCCATTTACATTGACAACTTGAAATTCCCTATTACACATTGTCTACAGCCATGAAACATTAAATTCCAGTCAGTCCATTCTAAGGCCCCAAAACATAATACCAACATATCAGTTGGTATATATAAAGACAGCAATAACTATAATACAAGTTAGAAAATTGGGCTTCCAGGTTCAATTGTTATTTCTGAAATAGGGGTATATTCCACCACTAGGTGGGGCCCCAGACAAGTAACAAACTGTTAATGGTTCAGTGGTGACTTGCTCCATATTAACTAGTATTTTATGAAAATGATTTATTCAAATAGGATCTACTATTAATCTGTCCCAGAGATAAACAAAAATCTCTCAGACCATCCCATGTCTTAACAATTACAGGGAAAATTCCAACTATACAATGTTAATATCGTGATTCAAGTAAAAGTATTCAGACATTAACGTTAAGGTCTGCAGGGCCTAGCCTTATGCATTATGCAATCACACGTTTATAGTAAGACATATTAACTCATATTAGCCCAACTTTCTCAATCATCAACACCTGTAGTATCCTCTTCCCCAGTGCGCCTTTGAAATCCTTGAAGTTTTGCATGGATACATTGTTCATATCTCATCTTATCTCTGTGATGGGAGCCTTTCACATTCTCTCACGGTAGGTGAGTAAGTTTGCCCATCATCTCCTTGGTCCAACAGTTGTAGGGCACTGGAAGACCTTATGTTGGTAGATCCTCAGCAGCTTGCTCTGCTCTGTGGTATGTAATGCACCCCTCATTCACGAATATGCACATCCTTATTAACGGGATTTGGAAGTATATTCCTTTTTCTTTTAACACTTTGTCGATTGGGATACATTGCTTTCATTTTGACAACACTTTAGTTGCATAGTCATGGTCGAGAGACATTTGTTTACCCTCAAAGGTGATGGGCTTCTTCCAGGCAGCATGAACAACTTTCTCCTTAGTTGCAAATTTCAATTTTATGACGACAGATCTTGGTGTTACATTATCTTGGGGCCTCGTGCCCAAATCCTTTTCGGGTCCGATGTCCTCACTTAGTTTGGTCTTTATGAGGTTTTCCACAGATTTGATCATGTAGGTACCTTCTTCTACCTTTTTTTCTTACGCCATACAGCCTAATGTTATTCCTGCGTTATTTTCCTTCTAGTTCCATTATTTGGCTTGTAGAGTGTGTTGTGTTTTCAAGAGGGAGGTCATTACATCTTTCACACCTGTGCCCCATGTCTCCATATCCCTGATAAGTTGTTCAGCTTCTTTGAGCCTTTCAGTTGTGAGGTCACACAGTTGTTTCGTGACATCACTTCTGAGCTCTTGCATTTCTCTAGTCATATCTTTCAACACTTCACAATATTGACTATGGTAGTCAATATTGCAGTCTCTCCTCCTAGCTTTGTAGCTCTTCTTTATGACTTAGAACAACCCTTATCCTTTCCCCCACCAACTTGTTGAGGTCAATTTTAGTTTTAATAACTTAGCTAACCGGTAAGAACCTAACACAGCCATCAACAATTCTATGCCACTGGAAGTCCCACTTAATTTAGTACAGTAAAACAGTAAAAAGTTGGAAATTAATCCTAATCCTTGGTGTTTGCAGGTGTTCATTCCAACCAACATTACAGTATTTGATTTCAGTGATCAGCCCCTCCTCTGTGGTGAAAGGTGTATGTCTCCCAGTGAAAACAGCATGTTCCCTCCACTGTCCCACTGCCCCTTTGCATGGATATGAATTTGCATGCATGTTTTCAGAGGTCATTTGAGGGGAGAAAAGGTGTGGAGACAGGACTGATAAGTCATGGTGTCTCACAAGACTGCAGGTCCTACGGTAAATAATGGATTTTTCTCTTAGCTTAGAGGATACTGCAGCATGGCTGTTTGGCTTTAATAGAAAGGGCAGGCTTTGACACTGGTGTTGGATTCTTTGTTACTGAAAGTCTAGGCCAGGGGGGAGGCTACAAAAGCTCAGCCAGGCAAACAGCAGCCACTGTGGTTAAGGTCTTGGTCCCTCGAGTTCTGTCTTATCTTTCTCCTACTAAAGAAGCTGAAAAAAGGCCAGCAGTCTCATTCCTTTGGGCCATGAATTCTTTTTTTCTTTGTATTATTTTCCAATGAAAAAAATGCAGTTTCATCAATAGCAAATGGAAAAAATACATTGCATGTGTGTATGGTATTTTTCAGCTGGGAGGAGAGAATGAGGCACTGGGACACTGCGGAGCGAGGGCACAAACGCCACAGTCTTGAGAGATTCAGCGGAGAAAAAGAAGAACGGCACAGAGAGAGGAGGCATAGAGATACAAGCGAGGGAAGGAAAAAATTATCATGCAGGTGTAACAGACACGCACACTCACATACTCCTCAAGAAAAAAAGAAAAACGACAGAATTGAAATGTGATTGTTTGTCATCTGTGTTCTCAACAGCAGCAGCAGCAGCAGGAGTAGGAGGGATGATGGTGAGATCAGGGACAGTCAGGGTAGACACAAACACAAAAAAGCCAAGAGAAATAAGAAGAATAAGGAGTCTAACAAGATGTTCTCCGCTGACTAAGAGAGGAAATTGAATCTGACTTTCAGTCTCCCAGGCTGAGGAAGTGCCCTGTGGCCTCTCGCAATATTGAATGTCATATCAGAAAATTGGAACTCAATTTTATTAGAGAAAGTAGAAAGAAAAAGTTGTGTATATAGTCTATACAATATGTTAATGTGGCATCACCTTTTAGTGTTGTTTTTTGTTATGTTGCAGTAAGGCTTTTAAGTAAGTTTTCTCACACAACTTTCTTTTTCAAATGACTTTATTGATTATTTAACCAAATGTACCATCAGATATACTACACAGGCCGAAGCGTGACAGACAGAACCACAGTAGATAGGCCCCAGACCATCTACTGCTACACAGAAACCAAGTCAGTTTTTTTCTTAAAAGTAAGAAAATTAGTAAGGCCTCCACAATGTCACCTAATTAAATATTATTTTTTAACATGTTATGAACACATTGAACCTTTATTTTTTATATATTTTTTTCTTTGCCAGTGGTTTGATAATTTAGCCATAGCTTCTGAAATAAAATGAAAAAAAAAACAAAAACAAACCTCAACACAGACTACTACTTGGCAACGTGTCCTCTGGTCACAGATGAAGACGACAACCACTGTCAGTACAAACAGAATGGAGCCTATAAGGCCATACCACAAACAAACAAAAGAAACGTATTACAAGTGCTTGGATCAGTACTTTTTTAGACACCCAACATTTACAGTAAAGAAATGTGAGTCCAACTTAATGCATACCCTAATATATAACTACTGGAATTGGCAATGTGTTGTGTCTTCTCTCGATACTCCCCACCCCACTCACTGGATGCTGTGCCAGAGAAAGACCATGTCCTCTTAACAGATAACGCCCAACATCCTAGTTAGAAGTGGCTCATGCCTGGATCCTCCCAGTCCAGCGTTCTTGGAGGGGCAAGTTGAACTCTGGTTACAATCCAGTCTTATGTTTGTCCCTCTCCAAACTCCTGGCAAAGTCTCAGCTGTCCATCAGAAGTTAGATATCCATACAGCTACAGCACTATTCTAAGCTTCTCCCACACAGCAAGCTTAGGGTGGTCAGCCAGTCTAAAGCTCTGCCTTCCACATTCCTTGGTCAGTGCCACTGAAGCTGCACTTCATGGCTCGGAGCACTGCTACAGCAGGCTGCCCGGCCAGGAGACGATGGTCAGGGTGATTCTGCCTCGAAGCTCTTTCAGAAGACGCACCAACGCTGTGTGGGTCATTCCCCATGTACTGTTCCCGTTCACTTCGAGTAAGATGTCCCCACACCTACATAAACAGAGAGAAAGAGATAACAGTATGACATACAGTACCAAGAAATTATTTGGTGGACATAACAAAAGAAATAAGCGATATGTATAGAATGAATACCTTATCCTGCCATCATTGTAGGCTGGCGTCCCCTCCACGATGGAGCGGATAAAAAAGGATTGATTGCAGTTGACCTCCTCCTGACCTCCTACGATACTGAAGCCCAGGCTGCCCGAAGTGCTCCGCCGCAGGACAATGTCTTTACAGCAGTAGAGATGCCTGCATGAGCCAAGAGGGGAGATTAAAAATACTAATCTCTCAACTGCATCTTTACATTATATATACTCTACATTATATCCACTGAATGTATGTGCAGTAGCTATACTAGATTGATGAAAGCAGCCCCGCTCAGAAGACAAAGGCCCAGAAATTAAGGTGTGACTTTCACAGGAGATGTGAAGCAATGAGAATAGTGGGACTTCTATATCCGTCTTAGACAGGACTGAGTGAAAATTATATTCAAATCCTTTTAGTTGCATCACTGGCCTTGTCTACATTCGCATGGTGACTCAGTACTTGTTTCACCACCTAATCAATTCACTGTTTGAGAAGAAACACATTTTTATTTCACTTTATTTTATAAAAGCAGGAACAGCAATTGTTTATAGCTGTCAGCCCACCGCTGTCTTCTTGACAACACATTGTCGCAAGATAAATTCTTGTGCTACAATCCGAGAGAGAAAGTTTTCAAACCTCAGAAGTTTAACTGATATAATAGTGGTGAAAATTTCAGCTAAAAAGTTAGTTTTGAAAGTATAATGAGCTTTCTCTTCCCAGCTGGCTCTGTCAAAATTTCAGCTGGCACCAGCTGGCGCAGGGTCAAAGGGACTGGGTGTGACAGTAGGACAGTGTGGAAATTATCCTGTGCTCAGAAAAGAGAAAATATATACAGAGTGGATACAGGGACACCAAGGTGCTCACCTGGGTAGCTGCAGCCATGACACCCACAGTGGGGAGTAATCATCATTGGGCAGTGGGCTCTTGGTGCTATCTGTTGGTGAGGGTGTGAGACAGGGTGGCAATGTGCACTCTTGCAGGCTTTCATCAGGAGGACGCATCTCCAAGACCTTGAGCACAACGGGAGAGGAGGTGTTCTTCAAGTTGGCCACGGCCTCGCCTCGCGTCACCCCCGTCAAATCCACCCCGTTCACGTTTAGCAAGATGTCACCTGCAGGGGAGGAAGTGGACAGCACAGCTCATCCTCTGCCCAGGGTTGCTGCCCTGGTAGTAGCTTTTCAAAAGACCTCACAGGACAGGAACTCATCATCTGTCTATTTAATATTCAGCAGCCCCTCTGCTAGAACACAAAGGGATGGAAACCAAGCGCCACCTGTGCTTTAAAAGGCCTCCCAGTGATGAAAGTGGTGCAAAGAAAAACAGACGGCACGGTCCAGCTTGCTAGCAAGCAACTCAAAGGACACATTTGCCCTGCGAGGATATGCAAATGCAAATGAATAGGCTATTACAATACACAAACATGTTTCATAAGCACACAAACAAAGACAGCTGCTGCTGCTCAGTCCCATATGAATACAGTAATGTGCACCTTGAACCATGCACAGGACAAACAAACTCAATTGAGTTCTTTACTGTATGCTACTGTTGTGCTGCATCACAACATTTCTCTCATTCCTCTCATAAACAGCCCAAGGCAGGGGGGATTGAGTGTAATGACAAGCTTAATGTAGTTATGCTTTAAGATGGATATGCTGGAATCAGCAGTTGAGTCTCTCATCTCTCACTCCCCTGCCTTCAACCGCATTACAGGATATAAAGACTGCTGCTATGACATCAGTTATTTGTGTGCTGCTTCATGTTTTGCTCTATTTCAGAGTTGACTGATTTCATAAAATGAAATAATTAAGTACTCCACAGATCCTCATCTGGAACACGATAAGTCCTGAGCGCTGCTATGCAAATGTTTGTGTTTGTATCACTGTTTAAGCCAATTTGTGGAGCACTGAACCACAGCAGCACCACTGAGTTTTCTGCTGGATGAATAACCTTCATAATGAAACAAGTGTTCATCAATCACCCTGTCTGTTACATACAAAGTATTCATCACCAAAGCCTTATCCAAAACATAAAACACTGCCATAATGTGAGCCCCATCGCTTTGCACAACAGTAGACGACAACCAGACAAAACAAACACTTCATCTAAACTGAATCAGTAATTATTTGCACAAAAGCCCTAAACATGGCATTCCTTGTAATAAAAAATATGACTAATATTCGGATAACTAGAAGGTCGTAATAGAGAGAGATTTCACTTTACCTTTACGGATGGAGCCCTCCTGTCCCACCACTCCATCAGGGTCCACGTTTGTTACGTAGATGGGGAGGTCCCACCCTCGGCTGGACATGCCCCCTGCCACCGTCATACCCAGGGAGTCGTAGGGCTCTTTGGTCAAAGTAACTGTCTTTTCGTAGCATGCAGGCTTCTGACAAGAGTCCTTCACAGAAAATAGAAGACAGAAAATAGTTGCAGTGTAGTGTTAATTAACAATGAATGGAAACTCCTAATTTGAAAAAACAATGGTGCTTGAACTTTTTTTTATGTCCCACTTCCGTGATAGTAGGCACAAAAACATGCAAGGCAAAACTGATGTTGTCATAGTGGCGTCTCAGGTGTCTTTCTTGGTGTACTCACATTCTTATTAACACAATAACTCAAGACCAAACATGATATAAACTTAATTGTTACATCAAAGGCACCTTCTATAGACTACATGATCTAATTAGATTTTGGAGCATCACATTTGCATATTAATAAGGACTGTTTTCTCTGGGACCTGAGATAGTTCTTTAATGATAGGAGGATTCAAATGAATACCACCCATGCTGTGCTATATGAACAAGAGTCCAATGACATAGACATAGCTGTTAATTAATGAATGACCTCATTAGCGTGAGCGTTAATGTGTAATATATGGTGGTTATTAGGGTAAGACATTAGGCTGAAGCACATCTTCATTCTGTGTTTATGTTCGATGTATAGAGACTGATTTATTCACAGACGTGTGACATGCGACTTGCTTTGGTGAGCGAGGCGGTGTGTGGGATGAAGTGAATGAGATTTTATTTATGGTGAGTATGCTTGTGAGTCAGATGGGAGACAGCGAGGGAGAGTAGTGTAGTAATGAATAACACATGGACATATTGAGGTTGATGGGATGTAGCTTGTGTTGCAACGCTAATGTGCTGCATTCACACATTTCTGCTGCGCTCGCAGGAGGAGATCACTTGTGGTCACATGACTGACCTCGGGGCACAGCACTGACACTGCTTCCTACCCACAGAATACGCTGCAGCTGTGGACTGTACATTAATGTGTGGTGTACTGTGTGTGTGAACATGTACGCTATCGTGAAGAGCAGAGAATATACAGAAAAGACAATAGAGTTTGAGGGTATTTTGGTTGGTAGAGACTTTTCTTTTCCCAAAATGTATACTTGGTGTTTTGGACGGTGATCTATGGAAGTCTACTTTATGGCTGTTTTTAAACTAAATTCACATCAAATCAAAAATGAAGGAAAACCTGTCAAGCTGATCATTATTAGAGTTATCTCCACCTTCAGTAAGGAACTTGGGAAAATCTTCTGGGGAAGGATATCGGAAGCTGCCTGCTGTACTGCTTGAATGACACGCTCAGCTTTGATGGGAGAATGATACCTACATGGATCATTTGCACCTGAAAGGGAGTATTTATCACGGGAAGGGGAGACATAGAGAGGAACTATAAAAATAAAATGGGAAGAACAGTTGGGAACACAAATAACAGATGAAGAATGGAAACAGTGAAATACATAAAACTACAAATTACTTACTTTGTAAAGAATTTGCTTAGAAAATAAATACGAGATATTTCTTAACCCCAGAAATGATTTCTAATTATAAAAAAAGATTAAGTTCTGGGTACTGGAGGAACTGTGGTGAAAGCAATGTAAATTATTTACATTATTATATTTATGCAAAATATTAAATAAATTTTGGTTGGACGTTTTTAAGTTTATAGAAGAAGTTTTTAAAACAACTCTGTGTTTAAAAGCAGAGCATATTATACTGGGAAAACCTCCAACTGGTCTAAGTGAGGATGAAAATGATTTATTTAAGAATCCTGCAACACAGCACTGAAGCAAATAACAAAAGGCTGGAAAATAAACAAACCCTCAGATTTAACAAAATGGAAAAGCTTGATTCAAGTAGTGCAAGTTGCGGAGAAAGTGACTCACAAAATAAGGAATTTGGGAGATGTGTCTGAGAAAAAGTGGTCTAGATGATTGGAAATTTATAACTACATCATCAAAATGTATCAGAGGGTCAATTACCAGCTTGTCCTCCCAATATCTCCTCCTCCATTTCCAAATGGATTACTATATTACTGAATATCTGACAACTTCCTGTTAGAATGTACGCTAGGGCGTGCATACATACACATATATACAGAATGATATATATATATACACACACACACACACACATATCCATGCATATATAAAAATGACCTTGATTGTATGAATGTATTTAATGTACATGAATGTGTGCAGTACCCAACCTGTTTGACTCCCTGCTTTTTGTTTTTTTTATTATTGTTTTGTTTTGTTTTATTGTTAATTTAAAAACAATTCACTATAAATTTTCTTTATCATGAATTGCTCATTTGGAAGTGGCTAAGGTACAAAGAAAAATAGTTCTGAAAAAGGAAGAAAAAAAAGAAAAAGAGAAGGGAGACAAAGGAACAAAGCTCCTCCAGGTGTATTGGTGCTGCACATGTCTCCTGTGTGTGTGTGTGTGTGTGTGTATGTGTGTGTGTGTGTGTGTGTGTGTGTGTGTGCTGCTCACCAGCAGTGTTTGCTCTATATCCACTGGGGAATACGGAGGGGGACCATCCATGGCCCACGGATCTTCTTGTAGGATGTCTGGGGTAGGCAGGCAGATCTGACGTGACACTATGAAGTGGACACGCTCCTCACTTGCCTAGTGAGCATAAGGAGACAACAGAAAGTTTTCACATATGAAGGCAATAGACATTTTTCAAAACTGGCCATAAAATAATTGTTATTAAAGAGGTGGTTTGCCCAAATTATATAATTTAATTTGTTCTACTCACAACATCCAAAAATAACTTTAAATTGTATTTCTTTAATGTAATTTTCTGTGAGCACCAAATACGAGATTTTATTGACCTCTATTGTGCTGGGGTGGAAGCAGAAGTCTTTTAAAGGCAAAGATCTCATGATTTATTTGTAATTTGGTTGTACTGACCCTTCAAGAGGCATTTGTAGGAAAACCATAATTGTTTTCCTGTAAGTTCATTGCCACCCAGTAGTAATACTTTGTAAATCTCCTCTGTGACTTGAACCCCTATGACTGATCTTCCAGTCCAGCTACCCTCATTCACACATTTGCATGCAAGCGGTCCCCAATAGACACACAGACTAACTGGCTGCTTCCTTCTCCCTTCTCCAGACACACAGACTAACCGGCTCCCCAACCCCCTCCTCCCCCCTCCTCTGTCATTCCTCTGAGATTTCCACTGGTCTCTGTAGCACAGAGCTGACTCCTGAATTAGCCAGTCCAGCCCATTATTGCCTTAATTGGACTAATTTAATTTCTTCCCTGCCAGTTCTTAATCTCTGCCAGAAAGTGCCTGCTCTGAGAGGCCATCTTGGCTCCACAGAGACCCAGAAGAGCCAGTCAGACTGCTCAAACAGGAACACCGGGCCCAGAGACCCTGCACAGTCAGCCACAAACACACTGCAATTAGCCATGATTAACCACAAACACAGCACCATTGACTGGCATCAACCAGGAACTAGAGGCAGCCTCATAGCCCAGTCCGTCAGGGAATCACCACAATTAAATACTATTAACTGCAGTGAACACAGACACAACAGCACAGCAAAACAATTAGCCTGAATCACTACAATTATCTTTAATACCTCAGGGACCCTGAGTAAGAGCAGAACACAGTTGTTTATCGTCTATAACAACATATCAACTAATTATACTGTCACAACTTTTTTTTATAAATGACCTGATATCTTAAATTAACGTTAGGACTTTCCCTTAACCCCTGCTGACTGACCTGGATAAGCAGAGCCGCATGTTCTGGTGCTCCATAGCGTAGATCGTGCCCGTTGATGGCCAGCACGCGGTCGCCGACACACAACTGTCCGTCACGTGCTGCCAGGCCTCCCTCCAGCAGGTGAAAGATATAGACTCCGTGTTCCTCTGGCCGCCTCACTAGCTTAATGCCCAGCTGCTCTTCTGGAGTGCTTTTATTCAGGACCACATGGATGCTGTCATCCCTCAAGGGGTGGTGAGGTAGGCCGTGAGACAGGTGGCCCCCGGCAACATCGTGGCCGTGCCCGTGGCCGTGTAGGTGGCTGTGCGAATGTGAGCGGTAGCGGTGGCGCTGTTCTCTAAGGATGGTTAGCCGGAGGAGTTGGCAGGGCTGTTTGAGGGTCGCCACGGCGTAGCAGTGGGGTACGTTGCTGATGTCAATACCATTTACCTAAGAGGGCAATAGAGGAAATTATCACTTTGATCACTGCTTTCTGATATGTGATACTGCTGTAATTGTTACTATGATACCTTCAGGATCATGTCGCCAGGCAGCAAGCGTCCATCGCGGGCAATGACGCCTTCTCTGTAGATGTCCTGGATGAGGATGCGCACCAAGGGGGTCTCGTTGCCGCCGACGATGCTGATGGCCAGCGGTTCTGAGGCATCCACCCGTGTGATCTTAATACTGGTAAGTTCACCGTCAGGGATCAGGTGATGGAGCTGAGGAAGAGCCAGCACTACAGAAGAAGGTAGGGAGAGGAAAAAAGCTGAGTTTTGACAAGAAAAAAACTGTTTTGAGCAACAGCCAAATACAACAGGAGAGGAAGTGGGGGAAGGGAACGAGGAGGGAGACAGAGAGTGCTGCGGAGGGAAAGAAAGACACATTGAGGGAGAACGAGTGGTAGACCGTGGTGGACAAATTCAGCCGTGGAACCAGCTGTCTCTACTCCCTCAGGTTACTTAAACAAACTTGTACAAGCCAAGAGGGAAAATTTACTTGGCTGATTATCCTGCTCAATGTTTGTATCATTAGTCACATACATCTGTACCAAGTATGCTTGGGAAAACCCTCATTTTCAAATTTCCACAAAGTTATTACTTGGGTGGGGAAGCAAGTAGAGTTATAATATACAACATTTTACACATATTCCAACTGCTTTGCTGTGAAAATATGAATTGAAACAAGGGCTTCCCCCCCCAGCACTGATTCATAAATTGTTTTCTTTGAAACAAGTAAAATAAATCTGCCCAAGGTAAAATCCTTTATCCATATCTGTCAAGAAAATATGATTGAAAATTCAAATTTGCATTGGTAGCAGATTTTTTTTTCACTTGTTTTTACTTCAGTCCAACCAACATATATTATTCTGCCACTGCAGTAAATAAATGACTTGGCCAAATTATGTATGCAAACAAACCTTATTGTAAACCTTAACATTTCTTCAGAAAATGTTTTGACCAAATTATGCAGAGTAGTATCTATATCGATAAGCAGTATCAGTTATCGATAAAATCCTAATGATAGCCATTCCTAATGCCCAGTGGTGAACTCCATTTAGCAGCAGAATGACACATCCTGGACTGGACCATGTAGACGTGGGTGGGGATATTTTGTGACTATTTTGGCCAACAGCCGTGACCAGTAAATGACAGAGAAGATGTATTCTTTATTTTACTTCTTTTTCTTTGGTTATGAAAAATGTCTCTTGTCTGCCTTTCCTCATTCCTCAGTGCGCTGTCTCCCTCTGTGTCTCTAGCTCTGTAGCCTCGCTCTTCCGCTCTACTCACGCTGCGCTTTCTCCATTCCAAAGTCAATATTTTGTCTTTATCGCAGCAGATTGCTTCAAGGGTGGAGAGCACATTAACACAGAGACCTGCAGCTATTATGTAACCGCTCCTTCCCTCCATCACACACTCTTTCAACCTCTGTCCTTCTTCATCTCGTCATCTCTCTCTTTTTTTCAACCACTCCTCCGTCCATGGGGACATTACTATCCCTTTATTTGTTTTCTTATCTCTGCTGTTTTTTTTTCTTGTATTCACTCTTCCCTCCATTTGTTCTGTATGGATCCATCCCTACTTCACTCTCCATCCTCTCCCGTCTATCTTTGTCTCTCCAGCGGCAGGCAATGAATATTTA
This sequence comes from Euthynnus affinis, assembly GCA_029490765.1. Lineage (NCBI taxonomy): Eukaryota > Metazoa > Chordata > Actinopteri > Scombriformes > Scombridae > Euthynnus > Euthynnus affinis. The sequence goes on from CM055848.1 coordinate 9,955,448, forward strand.
ATCTATTCTCCCAGCCTCTTCGGTGATGGCCTCAGAGAATAATCTAGTCCCCGATCATTCGTCATCCTTCAGTCTTACACAATGCCACATTCCTTCTCCTCTTCCCATCACGCTGCAGTTATACTTCAACATAATGCACTCTTACAGTTGACTACATTCCCTGTGCTGCACTATCATCAGGGTCAGGCTGCAGATATAACGTTAAAAATCACTGGAGCACATTTCCTTTACTACATAACATCTTACGGATCTATCATGTCGAGAACACAGCTCTCTCTGCGGACTGCTCCATCAAGTTGGTGCAAACCTGTTGACCCTGACTGTGTCGGAGAGAGAAGAAGAAGAGGAGGGGATGAAGAATGAGAAGACTGGGTGGAGGGGGTTGAGATTAAAGAGGGGAAGAACAGGAGGTGGAGAAGGGAGAGAAGACGTCATCAGTCTCTTCTTCAGTGACCTCCTGAATCCCATCCCTGGCCAAAGTGCCTCAGGCTACCACTCTCCCTCCTCATCTGTCTCTAGTGATGCACCAGTGGACTTATGCAATCTGCAGCTAAATTATTAAAGAAACATATGCTACTGTTACACTGGGCTCCCAGCCGTGTCACCCTCCTCGTACAGCTGAGAGAACATTGCAAATACACCCACATGGAGACACACATGCACACACGGAGCACTCTTCAGGGTATCATGAAAAGCGCACACAGCAGTGGCACCATGCAATCAAGACACAATGCACAATACACGCACAAATACAGACATAGAAACAAGAAACAAAGAGCTTGATATGTAAGCCCTGATCCATACCTTCCTGTGGCACACTGGAATTCCTAGCATTGTCTCTCTCTTCAGATGTTTCATTGCTCACTGCGTTACCACTCTTGGTCCTCCGCAGGACACTGAATGCCCGGTTCAGCCTTCTGAAGGAGCGGCTCCTCACTGAAGAACGGTCAAAGTTTCTGACTGCAAGGGAGACAGGGGAGAAAGAGAGACTTTATAGATTACCTCACCCTCAACATGCCCGGACATGCCTGAATCTGCCTCCTCACAGCCAATCAAATGGCTTACTCGTGGTTTAGTGGATATTAAGACTGAAAATAGAGGTGCATGAAAACACAAAAAGGTCTGTGTTGGTACCGGTGAGAAGATAAAATATGATCCCAAGAGGTCCAGTTTGAACAATACAGCCATGAGTTTTAAGGCTTATTAGATGCTAAACAGCACACAGTAGATTATAACACTATGATGACAGGATTTTTACAGCTCTCATTTTCCCTACATCTCAATTTTATTATAGTAAGAATTAGAATTATGCTATTCTTGAAGGATTTGACTGGATATGGCAGTATATTGCTGGGTGAAGTTTCACTGTATTAAAGGTATCCTGTAGTGTGTGACCACTAGTACTGCTGTGGAGCAAAGTTTGTACAAGAGGGTCCCTGTTTTACTATCGTGCAGGTACATATTACTGCCGCTGGTTCCATGCTTACCATGAGTTGGTGGCGAGTACCAATCAGACCAGTGCTCTCTGTTTCCTGAATTTAAAATCTGTATGCCTGTGTGGAAATCATTTTAGGTGACTGAGCCTGCTGGATACTGATCCAGTGTTTGGGATGAGTGCACTTCTAGTAAAGATGGATATAAACAATCCATGGTTCAAATATTTGAGTTAGATTTGCAAATGTTTTATGAAGAGGGAAAAACATTCAACATGTTTGTTGTATCCTCATGGATACACCCAATTTTTGAGCAATACTGAATTTAAACAAAACTTTGCAGTGGTCTCATTGCAATGAAAGAGGATTCTGTCTTTTTTGCCTCTAGTCCATCCTTTTCTTCTGGGTTTCATTTGTGTAACTTTTTTCAATAAGCCCAAATAATGCATTTTTTTTTGTGAATAGAAGAGCTGCCGTCAACCGGTGGCCTTTCAATTAATAAACTCAATCTGTGCTGAGTAGAGTTACATGGTTGCGTAACTGCAGCAGTGATGTAACACACGGCGGACTCTAGTCCATGTCCAGAAGAGAAGGGTTCAAACCATCCCACAGAGACTCTTGTCTGGTACTTGGCTTCTCTTTGAAGAAGACAGACAGGCTACAGGAGCTTGCAGTGAAAAGGCAGCATCACCAGCCTGGCTGCACCGAGCACAGGGCAGCAAGCCTCTGCAGCGCCCCTCCCTCCCTCTGCGGGCCTGGGGAGATGCAAGGGCTCTTGACAGCCACATTATTCTTTAAAAGCGCCAGCCGCTTCTGGAGCTGACAGCTTGTTCAGCATTAGTGGCGCTGGTGGTGGTGGTGGGCGCTCAGCCGGCCAGACCTAAAGTGCTGGTGCAGCGTCATTCGGTGTCCCCGCTGCCTGTTTGCTCACAGGCAGCGGGAACACCTCCAGTGGGGAATGCAGGGGCAGATAGGAACACTCGTGACTTCTTTGTGGTTTCACAGGTGGAGAAATAGAGGGAGACCGGTGATCATGTCATTGGGCATTAACATACACTTGCTTTGGCTATATTTAACCTACCTCTCATTCCATTTCTCCTTGACTGCATAATGTACCTGCCCTCTCAGTGACTTTCTCATCTAACTGTTTCTCTACTGTTTTTCCGCAAAGAGAGATTTTATGGATTGGTGAAAAAAGTAGGCAGTGGAGTTAATTGGCTAATAGGATTTCTATCAGTGACCATTAGGGAGAACAAAGACTGTATTCAAGGTTGAACGAGCACCTGAATTTTATGTTGTAAGTCTGCAGGTGTAAATGTATGTTTGAACATAGTTACAGGCATCTGGTTTTGACTGGGAGACTATGTAACTGTGACTAGAAAGCTTTCTACTCTATTGATTTTCAATCTGTCATTCTGGCACACACTCCTGCAAACTCTCTCTCTCTCTCTCTGTCAGATAACTTTGGGGTAACGTCATGCAGGAATGAACATGACCACATACAAACACAAACATCCGTTCGCCCACTCACACTCACTCTTCTTGCTGCTGCTGCGAGCAGCCAGGCTGGTTGTGCTGCCTGACTGGCTGTTGTCCTCCATGCTGGGGTCGAAAGCAGGGTTGACCAGACCGGGCTCATCTGACAGGAGCGCCACGGCGGCGGAGGTGGGGCCATCATTGGGCAGTGTGGCGATGGTGAGTTCTGATGTGCTGTCGGTGCATTCGCCCTCCTGTGAACGTCGCTTCCTGTCTGCTGAGAGCCCATAGTGAGAGGCTCCTTTACACCTGCACATATGGGGCACATAAGGGTCAAAAGGTCAGTCTCAAACTCAGATCACACAGTCAGCTATGGTGCAATTAATACTGGATGTGTTGATGAAATGGTGGTATTGACGATCTGACATAGCATGCTCTTAAACTTTGATTCATTTTAGTAAAACAAATACAGTTTTGGAATAAACTACATGTTGAAGCAGTCAGCAATAAACAGCATCACTTATCACTATAGAGTGAAAGTCAACAAATTCATGTTAACATCTAATGAAAAGGTCAGAATCTCAAGAATAATGTGAGCAGATTTCTGCGTCTCCTCCAGCCCAGGGCATTCTGCACACTGACCTCTATCTTCTGCTTTGGGACCGCCTCACACAAAGACCGCTTATCTGACCTTAACACACAAACAGCAACTCTCTACAATACCACATAAACATTAGGCCACGACAACAAATGTTGTTGCTGAATATATTTTCTGGCATTCTCACTTAAAATTCACATAGAAGCTCTCACAGAATGTACCGGAAATGTCATATTTATTCTCATATGGAAAAAAAAATCTCTTTTTCTGTTACTTGCACACCTTCTTCGTGACAGGACCTGTAATCACATGTAGGATGGGTTTTCTCTGTGGCAGAGAGTGCAAGCATCCCTGACAGATGATTGAATACAAATGTAAGAAAACAGCCATTACAGAGGAGAGAGGACGGGTAACTGACGCAACATTTGAATATAAAATAGAGACTGGCTGAATGTTGCTTTTCTCGAAAACAAATCTAATTCCTAAGTTCCAGATGTCTTCTCCCTGTCAACAACACCACAATACATTACCACAGTCTCTCTCTCTTTCGCACACACACATACACAGATACACACCGGGGTGCGCATATTATGCTACATCCCATAAACAGCTTTTTGCACTGACATTATTATATTGGGAATGTTTGTGTGTGAATTAAAGATATTCCTTCGGAGTACGGTATTGTATTGTTGGAGAATTTTCCTCCATCTGTAAGCCATAAAGGCTTTGAGCTGACACTTCATCTGAGGCAGGAATAACACTGGCTTGTCTCTCCGGCTGTCTCTGCGGAGCCATCAGCACAAACATTAACTGGGTTTTAATGAGCTGGATCAAACCCAGGCTCCGCTTCAACAGTAGCTCAGAAAAACAAGAGGAGCGGCACTGTTCTCCTGTGCTATAAGATGGGCTGAGCAAATCGAGTCAAACGGGAGGGGTTAAGTAAAAGCAAGGTAAAATGGTGGCCATCATTGCAGAGCCACAAAAGAAACAAGATTACATGCTGGTGAGCTATTTGATCCCAGGGAGGCCATCGCCCCCCTTGGGGCACCACATCACTGGAAGCAGCATTTTGTCTCAATAAGAGAGCTGTCTGAGCTAGTCGTGCACTCTGTCCATATTTCCCAGAGAAAATCATTTCATCTCGAAGTGGGTTCTATATCTCACTTGTAGCCATGAGTCAGACTCTCAGTTAGCTACAGCATTACACAAAACTGAAGTACCTATTGATCCTATTGAGCCTGCGCTCTGTGACATAACACTGCAATACAGTCCATGCGTCTCTGCATGTGTGTGTATCTGTACCTGTGTGTGGGTAGTGCCATCGTGAGTTATTCTTGTACATTCAGTTAGTAAATTGAATGCTATCAAGCATGTCCGTGCAGCAACATAGCACTTAACTGAGTGAAGTGGTTGAATAGAGCAATATTTCAATCAACAGCAGAGGAGAAGGCAGTGCTGCAGTCTTGAGGGGGCAGAAGCTTTCCTCGTGTCACTCACTACCAATTAGAAGAATTAAAGCAGCATGCAGCTTGAAAATACTACTGGTACTCATATTGCTACCTCCAAGTGGCACAAAAAGAATTAGTTGTAAAGAACAGTAGCTCCCAAAAAAATACTGTACCTGTATACAGAAGCAAATGTGTGAATGTGGCAGAATTGCCAATCTGTGGTCAATATACAACTTTCCTCATGTTCACAACAGTAAAAATCGCAGAGCATCTAGTGTGGCATCCAAGTCCAACTGAAATCACAGTGAATCAGTCCTTTCCCCAGTCATAATAATAATGTTTTTTTTTAATGTATTGTTCATGTTTTTTTATTATTAAAAGTAGTGAAAAAAACAAAAAAAATGCTCCTTTCATCTCAGTGGCTGGAGAGACGTGTCGGTGTCTGTATTTGATTGACAGCAGCAGGCAGGTTGGGCCCTGGCAGGGGAACAAGATAAAGTAAACAAACTTAAGCTGTAGCTTACAAGCCACGGGCAGATAGTGTTTTATTAGTAGTGGTATTGAAGAGTAAGGACCACACCAGCATCTAAATGAACCAAAGTGACATTTGCAGGTATACTAACATGCGGTTTAATGTGCAGCAGCTGAGCATCTAATTAGCTGTCTGAATGTTTGTTTGGTGGCTTGTTCAACAAGCTAAGGTGCGTTCCTCCCTGCATTGCATTGTGATTTTTTTCTCAAAGGAGAACACAGGACAAGTGATTTACACAGCAAATATTTACACTGTAAAAAATATGCTACAATATTATCTACTAAAGTGACAAAGTTACACATTTTTATTGTCATCTGACCAAATAACCACACTCTAACATAGAGTTAGGTATTATAACAACTTAACTAAAAACATAACAGACTCCAATGTTGGAGTTTCCCCATTGGCCATTGCTCTTTCAAAATTAATTGGCGCAAACAGTTTCAATTATGTCATCAGGGGATGTGTACAGCAGAGCTCCAAGTGCAGCTTACTCTCAGCACAGTCCCAAAATAATAAACACCCATTTACCGACTGAAGTGTAGTTGTAGCCACGGCATGTCTGTATTAACAGCACCATGCTGGGCGGGTGACAGTTGTGTTTATGATGTTTGTGTGCTCTGAAAGATGTCATGGTACAGATATACACAGCTCACACAGCTGACGGACTGTTAGCCTCGCATGCTAATCCTACGTAAACACATGGATGAGACCATTATGTTTACAGACGTCCCACAGAGTGAAACAGATAAAAGGGCAGGGGAAGATGACGGATAATAATCTTCTCTTTCAAATCAAACATCCCGAGATATGAGTGGAAAGTATGACCTAGTCTTGTTTAAACATCACTGCATATGTCAAATGGAGACATTTTTATCTCAGTATTCTTTCTTTTAGCCTTCTCAGCTGGTGCACAGTTTGGTTATCTCTTCATTAGATCTCGCATAGACACACACACACACACACACACACACGTTTTTAGGCTCTCATATAAGACTTTTGGTCCAAGCTGTCTATATGGAACTGAAGACAGCATTCCTTGGAACAACATGGGTAGTGGAAAATGGGAAAACCACAGTCAGTCAGTGGACATGGGCAAATACTGTTGAATACCTGTTCATTCAGTTACATAAATTTTACAGACCACCCAGCAAAGTGTAGGCGACTACTAAATGCACGCTACACATGAAATTTTGCTGTCTACGTGACTGTGGAAGATCTTAAGGGGTGCATTTCTAGAAGTCGTACTGCGCTCAGATAAAGAGGATGAAATCCAAAGCAAAGTATATTTAGAGCTGTCACAGGAAACAACAGGAACAAGTAATACTTTTTGATGTCACAAAAACACAGAGGCCGTCACAACACAGAGTCACTGAGACAGCGGCACACAGCTATTGTTTCGTGTGTGACTGGTTTATTAAAGGCTTTGTCTCCCGTTAATTAAAATCTCCTTCCTCCGAGGGATAAGAGGTGCCTTAAAACCATAGCCATATCTCAGCTGCTTAGAGTTTTAATGTCTGAGTTTTTATGTTCAGGCCACAGTCTTTGCTGTCCTGAGGTTAAAGGCAGGGAAGCATGACAGAAACCCCTTGTCTCACTCACGAGGGTGGTCCTGGAGCTTTTAGAGCCAAGGTAAGCGAGTGAGTCATGTCTGCCCACTGGAGTAGTGCACGCATAGAGGGACATATGCATGCAAAGACATCCACATACATCCACATTCCCTCCTTATTTTCTTTCCCTTGTAAACAAACATGCATTGGTGTATAATGAGTGAACTTTGAGGGTTTCTGCAAAGCTATCATTTACTTATAAAACACAGAGCTTAGAGGATGCTCATTAGCACTGCTTCATCCGTGTCTCGGCCAGCACAGCCGCAGTTATCACATCATCTCTCTAAACCTCGGGATCTGTGGCGAGATAAGGCACGAAGACACTAAAACATCCTCAGAGCTGCCCTCCTTCTCCCTTATCCTCCTTTAGCCCCCCACCCCCCCACCCCACCAGCTGTCTCCAGCGCAATAACAATTACCCATGATGCTACCGGTGACATGGAGGTTGTGCAGGAGCGCCCTGGCTGTGACACAAACAGCCCTGTTCTTGAGATGTGAAATAAACACCAGCTCACGACTCATCAAAGCCTGTGAGATTCTCCAATCCTCTTTAGGGGTGAGTGGATTATCCTTCCTAACCCAAATACTCTCTCCGCTCCCTGACTGCCACGGACAATCGTGTTGGGCCACACTCCGCATACAGCGTAAATTACCTCGGCTGAGGTGACAATTCCCGGTCAGGCAATCAGATACAGAAAATAGGCTGTGTCTAGATGCATATTTTCTCCCGCTGCGACCGTGTAACATAGTGTAATCACACAACTGGCTTGGCATTTTAAGTATTATTTATTCACAAAGTCATCTTGTGTTTGCGAGGGTACCTCCGTCTAACCTGTGTATGACACACAATATGATTGATTTCGTTTTGTTGAACTCCTCTTTCTCTTCTTCCTACCTCCTTATTAATCTGGAAGCAGCAGCGAGCAGTTGTTCCTGACAAGCTCTGACTCTGGCAGCCAACTTTCTGATGCTTTTGATAATATACCAGTGAAACCTGACATGTAAGAAACTGAGAGAAAGAAAAGAATCCGCCGTTGCACTGTGAGCCAGGAGGTAGCCTGCAGGTATTTCTCACCAAGGAATGTGTGGAATACAATAAGTGAAAAAGGCTTCCTTGTGTAACGGAATGTGAGAGAAGCTTAAGACTGACAACATTTGTGTGTTGAGTTTATTCTTGGAGCACTAATGAATATAGGAATGCAGCTGCTGAAATAACCAGCGACTTCTTAGTCCCTCTGATCAGTTTAAAGCACGGAAACACCCTTGTCTCTGTAATATGGTGAAATCAAAAGATACATTTTTATTTGATCAGCGACCAGTGGACAAAGAACTGAACAAAATTTACTAAAAAAGACCACACTCTATACCATTCTCGACCAAATTTCCTGTCACTCTCACTATAAAGTTAAACAACACTAAGAAAACAATCTTTAAATTCAGGGGATATTTTATGGTTCCTGGCTTGACTCGGTATCTACTCCAGCTGATTCAGGGATGGACCTCCTGAGAGAAAACTGTCTACCCATAATAGCTTTTGGCTGAGACACTTTAAAAACAGACTGAACTGAAAAAAAAAAAAAAAAAAAAGGGCTCTGGGGAAGCACCTGTGGCCATAAGCTTGTGACACACACATGTATACACACACATACACGAAGCAGCTAAACAAATGCTGGTGCAGTATGTGGGGAGGGGTGGTGGTCATCAATTAAATTTATGTTGATAAAGCCGTGAACATTTTCCCTTTTGATTAGATTAGTATATCAATTTGCTTCTTTATCAGGCGCTTGGGCCACATGCCAGACGCATAAAGTAAAGTTTGATGGGGATGGAATGGACAGAATGATAGATAGATGCATAGAGAGAGAGAGAGAGGAGAGCAACATGAAGACAGACAGAGTAATCCGGTTAATGATGAACTGGAGGAGTGTTGATCAGAGGATGCGCTGGTGTGTTGATTGGATCCGCCTGCTGCGAGGGGTAATCCCATCTGCTGCGTGAGGAGGGGGTGAGACCGCAGCTAGAGGGGAGTCTCTGCCGTGGGAGGGAATTTTTTTTTTTTTTCTAAGCTTGTTTCTAAAGACAGATCTGCTAAATTGAGGTAGGAGGCGAGGCACTGTTTGGGTGTGACTTCTTACAGCCTTTGAAGAACTGTAATGCATACAGAAAGCAAAAGTGAACCTGTATAACAGCCCATGCAGCAGATAAATCCCCTCTTTGTGTTTGAACTTTCCATTGTGCTCCTGTGCAGTGAGCGGTGGCTCGGCACGTTTTCGGATGGGGCTCGGTGCATCTGTGTGTTTACGGGTGCGGAGATGAGGCCTCCCAGCCAGTGCCGTGTCAGTCGAGTCAGCCTGTTAGAAACGGCCCAAACTCTGAGTCATGGTTTTTCACCCAATCAATATGTACAATCATCAGTCGAGCCCTGACCTCATGATCAGGCTGGAAGGACATTTATGCAGCATTTATTGTGTCAGTGTCTGGTTTCAACCAAGAAAGCAATCTCACACTCTTTCTGTAAACAGGGAGGAAGAGCACGGGAAGTACCAGAGCTGATTTATTCTCTGTTCTCTGGCTGAGCTGGATCACAGCTTACTAATACACCTTACGTACTGTATGTCCAACTCACCAGTGGCTGTTTTCCAGCCCTGCAGTGAATTACTATGTGTACATTTCTCTCACCGAAGTGCCGACAACTCCTGTAATCCCCCTCTGCACCACAGTACATGATCATAGAGAATCCCCACTAGGCTGATTTCCCACATTGCTCTTGGCACCTTTTAGCCTATATTTCTCACTCTATGCCACACTAGCCCTTGGCAGTGTCCTGGTTTCTCTACCTCCACGTGCCATGGTACAACTGCCTGAAATGCAGCCAGCACTGGTCAGCCCAACCCAAAGCCCTGGCACTCCGTGGGGCACTGTTCACGTGAGAGATTAACTCCGCACTGCTCTCCTCTGTGCTGTCAGTTACACTCTGCTGGCTCTCTGCTCCGAAGGCCGCTCATATGGAACCTCGCCTGCAGATTAGCCTGCTGCAGACAGGAGACTGTAGAAAATATTCCATGTTAAACACGTCAAGCCTCAAAGACCCTTAATACCAGCCAGTGGGAGGCAAAGGTTAACAGACACCTATTTTCACAATACATCCATCTCCAGTGATATGGCTAAGAAAGTAGGGCACTTGAAGTAAGTGATTCAGCACAGATATGAAAGCGCACCACATTGCGGAAAACAAATATCATATATTGAAGTTTAGTAGAAATGCATTCATTATAAAACACAACGTACCGAGCTCAATCCCATCTTTAAAGCTCCTCTGCATGCCGACACTAATACCTGCTCACCTTGCCGCATTTCTGCTTGAACGGAGAGACATCTGACAGGAAGGCTCTGCTAAAGTAAACACTCTGACCCGCTACTCACTTCTGTTCATGAATAAATGAATACATGCATAATTAATCTGTTCTTTTGCGACTGTGTATTTACACAGGTGTCGCTCACACTTCATTTATACTGTACATAGTCAAAGGTGTGTTTCGGTGTGTCGCTCCGTGCATATTTGTTTTACGTGAAGTGCGATACGTAAAGAGAGATTTGTGCGTTCGTCTGTCTGTTTGTGATCAGTATGTGTCCTTGCTCCGTGTTCCGTTTCATGTCTGATTGTGTGAGCAGTGGGCGTCGCTTAACACTTGTGTTGCTTGTAGATTTTGTCCACCCATGCATATAAATACTGCCACGGTGGATTCACTGAATGTGCACACTATAAATCCCACAAGAAAATAATTAAGGTGATTTAGTATTATCTCCTTTTAGAGAGCTGTGCAAGTTGTGCAGGAGGGTAGGAAGTAGGCTGTTAGCCTGATTTTTTTTATCTCTCATCTACACTCCCTCTGGCCTTCCCTGTGTTTCTGGCCTGCTAGATACAATAAGACAGGGAGAGCTGCCTCACTACTGAACAGGGATTAATATTTAATCCAAACAAAAGTCTAATTAGTGAAGCCTGCCCCACACTTGGAGTGGACAGGAGGCAGAAGAGGGCATGGCATGGCGCGCTGCCTTTGACTGGCATAAACAAATGACTGGTATTGTTCAAGATCCAAAGAGTGCGTGGCGGCCGGGTGGCTAATCCTGTTAGGATGCGTCCATGCTGAAGATGTCCGGAGCACTGGGAGTGCGCACAGCCCTTGATGATCAAACACCTTCTAGATGAGGGCTGAAAAGACGGAAGCTAAGCTAATCACAGTGTTTAAGACATCTCAGCCCAGAACCAGAAATGAACTCAGATTAATCATTAATGCTCTACAGCACTACACTGTGATTAGCAGGGGAGGCCATGTGGGTTGGGAGGAGGGGGGAGGGAGGGAGTAAACAAGGTCTAATGTGTATATGTCTTAGGAAGTAAAATCACAATCTCGGTGCTCTCCTCTGTGTGTGTGTGTGTGCTTTGTATTGGCTGGTGCTGACAGAGTAAAATGGCAGTAACCATATTAAGCATTTCATCACAGAGAAACATTTACTCTCCCGCTGCATTGTTAATTCCATCTACACCCCGTGTATAGCCAATATCGTCTGTATACAAGAGTGTGTTCGTGCGTTTATGTGTGAGCAAGACAGATTGCGGCCACTTTCATTTTTTTTCCCACGCGATATAAACTCACTGTAGTAATCACCGAAATTGAAAGACATCAGAGAAGAAAGAAGGGAGGAAGAAAGACGAGTCGAGAGAGAGAAAGAGAGCAGGCAGAGGCGGTGGTCACACAGGGGGAGCGGGAGGCTGCTCCTGTCAACGGTATGGATAAAGACAAATGGTGTGCCACTGCTCTCTAGCCAGGCGGAAAAACACCACGTCCACGTTTGTCTGCTCCTGGTTTCTCTCTCTGTCATGTCATAATCAGCAAAAAATCTCACTGTCACAAGCGCACACTCAAACACACACACCCAAACACACGCACACACTCTGCCTGACTGTCAATATTTCTCACTAGGAGGGAAATCTGAGCGTTTTATCTACAAACCAACCCTCACATGACCCACATACTAGGCGTGCTGGGTGCCATCACCATGGCAGCTGTATGTATGGCCAGATGGAAGGCAAGCACAGGAAGTGACCTTATACCCTGCTGTCTCCTCTCATCTCCTCTCTCCTCTCTGCTGTACTTCCCCAGTTGCTTATCCACTTCACTTCCACTCTTTTTTTTTTGCATCTCTCCTTTCCTTCTTCTCCTCCCAGTTCTTTCTGCATATTATCAAATGTGAGGATTTCATCTCTGCTAAGTCTCTTCCTCCCAACATATTCTGTCCAAAGTCACCCTTCTTTCCCTTTCTCTCCCTCCTCTTTGGCATCCATGGCTGCCCAATACGACGGGCTCTTGGTGTCTGCAGGAGCTAAAGCCCCACTCAGTGGAGAGAGCATACAATGAAATGAGGGGATTTGTTAGGTGCTCTATTGTTCCATGTATTCATGCAGCATAATGGGACATTTCCGTCAGACTGGAGAGTGGAGCAGTAGCCCAGCTTGGGGATCAGAGAGCCCCGGCTTCACATGGAGCTTCTGAATATAGTCAACATTAACTCCCACACAATGAGAGTCTGAGGGCCAATAAGGAGCAGAAAACACAGTCTGAGGTAGAGGAGCCAAGACAGCGTGATGTATAGTGTCAGTCATATTTTGTCTGCTGCTCTGTTGACTTCTGCTGATTATTCATCAAAGTCAAATTTCAAGCAAAAATGCCAAACATTTGCTTGTTCAAGATTTTCAAATGTAGGAATTTTCTGTTTTTCTTTGTTTTATATCGTTGTAAATATATTTTGGAGTGTTGGTTGGTCAAAACAAGCTATTTGAATACAGCACCTTGAGTGGTGTGAAACTGTGATGCCCACTTCCTACTAATTTTTTTTTTTTTTTTTTTTTTGGATAAATTGATAAATTGAAAGAAATTCTAGCCAGAACAGCTGATAATGAATATAATTATTAGATGCAGTGTTGCTGTTGACACACGCAATATGAATATGACACCAGATAAGAGGTTTGTTTCCATGGTGTCGCAACAACAAAACAACAAAACGTGACATCCTGCTGTATGTTAATGGTGAAATATTAATTAAAAGGTAATGTTGTGAAAACATGCGCCAACAGGTGTGTCTTTATGTATGTTTTGGTATTGATGCTGACTTTGTTTACATGACATGATAATAAAGATTATGTGGATACAATCTATATATATTGAACTGATGCCATCTGAGAGGGAAGAGTGGAGTAGCCGGCTATGAATTTTTAAAGCTGAGGTGAAAGTCTTTTCCACAAACACACCGTTGCCACATCTGTCCGTATGCTCAGCGAGACTCACGTACACACAAGGTTTAAAGCCTACAACTGTGAGCAAATCTGCACTGACATTTCGCTCAGATCAATACAGTAGTCACAGACACACATGCTGCTGAAGAGGGAGAGAGAGAGAGTGAGAGAGAGAGAGAAAGAGAGACATGCCATGCTGCAGTGCCGCTCTGTAGCATCCAAACTGTCCTGGACAGCACAAAGCCTTACCTGCTAGCACTACTGCATCCCACTACCACAGCAACCAATGATCACAGCATTAGGTAGCAATTCTGTGGTCATTTCCACTCCATAGAAGCACACATGAACTCTTATGGTGACAATCAAAATGTAAACACAATGCTTTACAGACAAAATATGCATGAACGTACTGCATGAAAACACAAACAAGTCCCTGCTGTCAGTCACAGAAACGCAGAATAACATTAACTGCATGGAGTGTTGATGGATGGGGAGGAGATGGGGTGATGTGGGTGAAAAGATGCAGGAGGAGGCTGAGTGTTGTACTCACAGCTCAGAATAGAGGATGTGCAGGTTGCCCAAATTGTCTGTGTAGTTGGCCGGGCTGAGCCAGGGCAGGACCAGCAGCAACAGAGCCTTCATGGTCAACGCTCGGCTCTTTCCCTCCTCTTCCCCCCCTTCTCTTTCCCCTTTCTATCCTCTCTGCGCTGAAGCTCTCTCGTCTTCTATTCCCCCCTCCTCCCCTTCCTCCTCCTCCACCTCCAATTCTCCAAACCTGGCCGTGCTGACCCCCCCTATAGCTCGCCTGTCTTCCCTCTCCAGAGGCGCTCTCAGATCAGAAATGAATCCTTCACTTCCTACTTTTTCAGCCCCTCTCTGCCCCTCTGTTTTCTGCCCCTCTATATCTCTGTCTCTGTGAGCTTGGCAGTTTCTTCCTCTGCCTCAGGCTGGCTGCCTGGTCATCTCAGCTGCAGAGGCAAACGGGCCAGTTGCCAGAGGTTGAAGACGGAGCGGAGGAGGAGGAAGAAGCAGCAGAAGCAGGTGCAGAGGAGAAGTCCCGTTGTGGCACAGGAGGAAGAGGAGAAAGTGCAAGAAGAAGAGGAAGGAGACCCATGCAAAGGTGGCACATTTGGAATACAATTTGAGATGTGCAGCCCCTTAATCTGCTCTGGGCAGTGGCGAGTTGTAAGAGGATTTGCGCTCGTATGCGTGTGTGTGCATGTCTGCCTCTCTCGGTGTGTGCGTATGCGTGTGTGCGCGCGTGTGTATGTCAGAGAGAACAGCGCAGGCTGTGACTTATACTGCAGCAGAAACCACTGAGGGGGGAGATGGAGCAGACCAAACTAAGACAGGAGGGGGGGGAAGTACCTGGTGCCGCTCTGATTGGCTCTGCCTTCCCACCATCTCACACACGCGCACACATGCACACACTCAGACATATACACACACATACAACCTCTGCATTCACCTCCCCCCCTGCCTGCACATACGTTGGCCGTAAAAGGGAGGATAGAAGGGAGGGAGAGAATATGTTGTTGTCCAAACCCTCACCCCCTCCTCTTCAACGATGGACTGCTCCCTGTGCAGCAGATTGGTCTGATCACTCAACAGAATCTGCCTACATGTGTGGAAAGGAAAAAAAAAAGACAGAGCATGACCAAAACACGCCGGCAAATCAATATTCTTTGCAGGGATGGGAGCTTGTTATTCCAAATGACATGAAAGAAAACGACAGGGATGAAAAAAATGTTGTTTTTTTTTAACTGAACCACTGTCTGAATACACATTTCATTCATTCATTCATACATTCATTCATACATCCATTCAAATTTTAGAGCTAAACATAAAAAGAGGATAGATAACGCACAATACAAAAAGGTTAAATCCTTCTGTCATCACGTCCTATTTCTATTGGTTGTGCAAGGATCTTGGAGAGCACTTGCAGATGGGAAGTGACTGGGGGGGAGAAGGTGTGTGTTGATGGACTGGGTTTGGTGTTAGGTGTTGACTTGAAGGTGTGACGTGATCGTGAATACAAAAGCAAGGTACGCTTCAACTGAAAACTACAATGAAGTTGTTTGAGGCGAATACAAGATTTTTCTGTCATAGGTTTCTATCTTTCTCATCTCTCCTGTGATCTCACTTCCATCCCTCTCTGTCTTTTTCTGTGGTAAACACAAAGCAAGAGAGCAAGAGAGGGGCTACAGAACGCACTCCTAATCTATTTCCATTCTGACCTGTCAAACCTCACGCTCAATCCCTTTTCTGGTTTTCTTTTGTTTCCTTCTTAGATGCAGTCAAGTCTTGAAATCGTGCATTTACTTTCCAGCATGATGCACCGTTCTACTTTTCCCGACCTTTATCTTCATCTTCTCATTTGCCTTCTTGCTTTCCTTTCCTTGTTTTTCACTACTTACCTTTTTTCCCCCCACAGTTATCCGATTTTCATAGCACTGAGCTGTCTGCTACCCTAGAGAAAGACACTTAACTAGTGTAAATACCCTGTCTGAATGAATATTTCATGGATGGAGGTAGGCATGCTGAATTTGTGTGTGTGTGTGTGTCTGTGTCTGTGTGTCTGTGTGTGTCTGCGCATACTGAGGCATAAGTTGTCCTGCGGTATTTGAACAGTACGCACAACAACGAGACCACAGGGCACGCAGGAAATGGAAATGTAATTGGATTGTGACAGGATGCAGTTTGTGAACAGAAACCAGTCTGCCCCACAGGAGTCGTTTCATACACTACCACATTAACTCACACTCACAAAAACAAGATCATAACATACACAATACAAACACTCCAGACCCATTATTCCTTTCCATTCCTCACTCACAGTATCCAGTTCTTTATACTGATATGAAGTCAAAGCAGGGTTGTTATTTGGCTTTTGTGTATGACGCTATTAAACATCAAACAAAGGAGGGTTCATTTCCATGATACAGCACATTTTAGTCTTGAGATTTTCCCTAGTAAGAAATGTATTATGACAGTCAATTGCTGGCCGGCCTGGACATGAATGTAAGATCAGTTGGAATAAAAAAATGTCATTGACGCTTTAGAAATGAGAAATAAAAATACATAAAGGCTGTAATAAGGTATTGAGGTCCCTCTCCTACAAACATACACAGAGGAAGGTCACACACAGAAGTAAGAAGAAAATGTAAATGAAATAAAATGACTGTAACTACAAGGAATGCTCATTCCTTTTCTAAATATTCACACAACCTTTGAAGAATTCCTCTGTGTGCTTAAAAGTATATTTGAAAACAAGTACATTCTCACAAAAAACAAGAGGAAGAAAAAAAAAGCTCCATTGTGCTCAAGGCAGAACATCAGTAAAACATACACTTGGAAGTCTGGGTAAATTAATTTGGCTTATATAAAAAAAATAAATATAAGAGTGAGAGGCTTGTAAAAAAAAAAAAACTGTTTTAAGCATCACTGGCAGTGCATACACATGCAGCTACATGCGTAATGGGATAGAGAGAAATTACCTGAGCGGTTGGGGAAGTCCCTGGCTGAATTCTGTGTGAGCCCTTACAGGACAAAATCACAAAGCCAACACACAGAAAAAAAATAATAATGCCACTGATCAAACGGTTAGGATTTTGCTCTTGATTGCACCAGTTGTGTACAGAATGATAATTTCCCCATCCAAAGGCCAATAAAGGTCATGAATGATTAGAGGAGTATGACCAGATGGCATGGCTGTCTCAGTCATTACAACTCCTGACCTGTTGCCAGATTCTGGCATACGGCCAAGGACAGTGTCCTCTACCGTCACGGGCACCAAAATATCTGCGGATACGGTGGGGGAGAATGGTGTCACGTGTAGGAAACAAACTTGTATGTAAAACTGTTGATGGTCTTCTTGACCTTGATTCCATGACAGTCATGTTTAGCTTTTGTCATATTTGAGAGAACTACTGAGTAGTGGAAAGTAACTAAGTACATTTACTCAAGTACTGTGCTTAAGTAAAATTTTGAGGCACTTTTACTTTACTTGAGTATTTCCATTTGATGCTACCTTATACTTCCACTCCACTACATTTCAGAGGGAAATATTGTACTTTCTTTTTAGTTACTTTTCAGATGAAGATTTGACACAATTGATAATATAACAAGCTTTTAAAACACAACATCATTTTAGTCAGAGCAGATCTTTTTGCGTTGATTGTTCACATTCATGTTTGTCTGTGACATGTATCCAGTTCCAGTGTGAGGTCCTAGACTGTCACACAGCTGACTGTGTGTATGCATAAGTACAAGAATAACAACAACAATGTCATTTGTGCAACAGTCAAATCATAAACATGGATGATAGGGCTGTGCTAGCATACATGTCCAGGATTATTTGTTGTGGAGGTTGGTAGACAATACAGATGATGAGGATGACGATGAGATTGAGAAGGCGAAATGTTTATTTTTACCGAGCTGTGAGGTGCCGACATTGAATGATGATGACAGGCAATATGCACATGCGCAGGGAAGTGAGATGTTAAAAAAAAGAAAAACTAAACAAACACATGAATTCTGATCTGACTGTTCTGACAGCGGTCACATTGCCGTAGATCAGATATGAATCAGATCCAGGACCACATATGCAAGAGGCCCAGCTCTGACATGAAAAAAAAAAAATCAGATTTGGACTTCTTCAGCATGTGATGTCAACATAGCCTTAGTATTGCAGTATTAACACTATCAATGCTCTGAGGAAGGCCAGATATTTTAATCAAATATAAAGCTCCACAGATGCTGACTGCCATCTTTTATTACTTTTGAGCAGATTTGTAATTTTTGAGGTCAAACACCCAACTGAAACACACACTTGCTGCCTTTTGTGGAGACAAAATGTATGTTTATGTACAGCTTCTGCAATGACAAACATTTCAGAAGAGCATGCGTCACATTTAGTGACTTGAACTTTCTACATAGTTCATGATAAAATCCCAACACGTACATAAAATGTACAACAAAAGGTAAACTTTCCGCACTGCTTAAACAGTAGCCGTAATTGCCGAACGGTATTGAAAGGAGTGAACAGGAGAGAAATGTTGAAATGGGTATTTCACTGAAACCCTTTCACATCCTTGCACACAGTGTAGAGCCGTCTCTCCGGACATGGCCTCTCACCTCCACAGATAACACCTTCTAACTATGGGAGAGCAGCTGAATCCTTCAGGGACACGGCCTCAGAGCTCCATACCTCATTATAACATTCACACTACACGAAGGAAAAGACTGGGAAACAATGGAGCCATGCAGAGAAAGGGATAGAAGAAAAGATGGAGCAGGAAAGAAAGGTGCAAAAAGGGAAGAAGCAGAGGAAATGGGAGTGGGTGTGTAGGTGGTGGGTGATGGAGAAAGAAAATACGTTTTTATAGAGTGTGTGATGAATAGGAAATGCAGATATGTTGCTTGTGTGTGAGATGTGTGGCGAGATGCACTAATTATCATCAGAGGCCTTTGGACTAAGGGGGTGTTAATGAGCATTAATGAAAACAGACTCACACTGAGAGAAACCAAAGTACAGCCTTTTAATGATATATAAACACAGAAGCTGGGCCTAGTTTAGATGAAAGCCTGGTTGAAGGAAGAACTTTCCCCTTTGGGGCTGGAGCTGTGGGTTAATGACAACGGGCAGAAGAGGGTGGGAATCTTAGAGTGAGTGTTTACAGCACGTCTTTGCAGCTTTTACTGGATAGCAAGAATCAAGGGTAAATAGGAGAGAAAGAAGTGAAATGCTTACTTGTTTTATAAGAGCACTGCTTATATCTTAGTGTCTTTAATTTTAAATACACAGTTTAAGGCCTGCTAATGTCTCAAGATCTGCACTGCTTTTACTATGATAAAGTACACTGTGTTTTTACCGTCCTACCTGCTCTTGATGTGGTCTTCCATTTCACCACGGGCCATTATTTCAGTGCAATGGTCAGTGAAGGGGCAAGCCACGATCAGCTTGTCCAGCAGCTTGTGCACCAGCAGGCTGGGCTTCCTGCAGCTCTGCAGCATGAGGGGCGTGCGGCACACAGGGCAGAAGTCGCTCTCCAGCAGGAAGCTGGTGAGACACTCCTGGCAGTAGGTATGTCCACATGGTGTGTCCAGGGGCCTGATGAGCGGCTGCAGGCAGATGTGACAGACGAAGTCGTCGTCCACCTCATCTTTGTAGATGTACTCGTGGTTTTCCTCCAGCTGGTGGCTGTGGCCACATGATGCGCACAGGTCAGGAGGCGGAGACAACGGTCCATAGTCTGATGGGGAAAGAGGTGGTGCTGATGCTTCAGCCATCGCCAAGGCAAATTCAAGCTGTCCACTGTCATTCATCTGGAGAGCAGGACTCGGGATGTCTTGTTGGATCCAGTGGGGAGGTCATTAGCAGCAGACATCTGTGGGGAACTTTGTAAGGAAAAGAAACATAGTGTAAGACAGGGAGACAGCAGTCACGGTTATCATGTCAAGTAAACAGGGCGTGAAAATATTCATAAGCTTTTTTTATGGAGCAGAGACGGAGAGAACGGTGGGATTCTTTGTTTTTCTTTCACACACACATGAACAACAGCAGCATGACGTGTGCAGCAGGCCTACACACTTTTTTTTTTCTTTTCTCAGTTTATTTGATCCCCCCACTCCCCACCCAAGCACAGACAAGTCATATCGAACTACTGAGATTTCTTCTCTGGATGTAGGAATATCAATACCACTCATCTCAGCAGCAAGTGCAGAGACAGATAGACACAGATAAGGTTCCAGCACTCGCTGACTGTACGGCATGACAAACACATATCACTGTTAATCCACTGTGGGATGTGACATGATTTCAAACATGCCAGTTTTTTTTTCTTTATTGCTACACTGTGTTGACACTGTGAGCGTGCCAGTGTACACGTCATATCCAAAACAGGCAGGCTCCTTGAGCACATGGAAGCGAGCAGATGGGCTCAGTCAGACACACGTCACCTTGGCAACGGCCATCTTGTTGGCGCTCCACTTGCTTTGTTTCTGGACCCACTATTGAGTAACTTGAGTCACTAATGAGACACTACATCTCGTTTAAAAAAAAACAAAAAAAACACACACACACAACAACAACACAACTTTGTTTGGAGCATACGACATACAAATGTAATCCAAGTGCTAGTTCTGTTTTAATTAGACACATTCCCATGCGCTTGTGTTAAATAGTATAATAAACAATAGACTTTGATGTGCATACTAATACGCTTTGCATACAAATGTTGCACGGCACATGTATAACAACAGAGTTGTCAAAACAAACAGCCACACAGTGTGAGAATGGTGCATGGCGAGTTGTGACTGCCATAAAAGCTCAGTGTCTTTGGTGTTTCTAGGAGGGGACGACTAATAAGTAGAGGCTGAGCAGTCTTAACAAAGATGAACTTTCCCACAGCGAGCTGCAGTGACACGGCTGATTCATCACACACTGTGGCACCTGCTGCGTCTGAGGTCTGGCCTGATCTATGGAGCAGAGCACTTTCATCACAACACAGGAAAAGCGAGAGACAGAAAGGGAGAGAGAGAGAGAGAGAGAGAGAGAGAGAGCAAATAACTGCCAGCAGGAGCAGAAAATGAAAAAAAAAATGATTCAAAGCTAAAGAAAATGAAAAATGAAGGTGGTTTGATATTCTCTGCAGCTCCTGATCTGAACAGGATAAGATAATCTTCTTAACTTTGTTCTTTTCTCTCTCTCCTGGGGAACTTTGGTGTTAAAAGAGAAAATGATAACTACACACTAACAATAAGAATATTGCGACAGGATTGGAATGCACTCCTATTTAGTAGTCTGAAACAACATGGATGACATTTTCAGCGCCCGTATACTTGCAGACTAGCAGGAACAGTTTAACCATAGTAATCTGAGTTTGGAATGACACAATATCAATGCTTTCTGTACACAAATGCATGTACCTACATGTAAAGCCATGCATGTGGACACACTCACTCACATATTCGTGCATACCGCTACACACCCACTTGTAAAGACAGGCACTTTTAGAAAACACACCCGTGCCTGCAGAGCATCAGCACTCCCCATCTCATTCTAATTCTTTGAAGTAACACTGCCATGACAGTCCTGTTGTACTGCCGCTCCCCACCCAATACCACTGAATCTTAACACATGCATATTTCTCATTTTTATTAGAGGACAAAACTGGTGATTTTCTATATTTTTCTTATTGTCAACAGATCTCATATGAAGAGTCAAACCAACAATGAACTCATCCTACTTACAAAGTATTGTGTGTCTTTCCAAAGCCTGATATATTCCTCCAAAAACTATTAAAAACACCACAATGAGTCACATCGAGTGACATGTTCCATCACCCCGAAAGCAATGGCTGATGTAGTTTATTTAGAAATGGCTGCAGAGACTAATAACACTGGTCACATTTTCAGTCTCAGGAGAGTAGTTCTGTGTAAGGCAGACACCACTGCACATGTGCGGGAACACGGTTCTGTTTACAGTGCTTTGCAAGCTTGTTGTGTTAAACATCACAACCTCTTGACTTTATTCTGAAGTTCTTTGAGAAATGTACAGCACAGCATGTGCGGTGGCGTCTGCCGTACAAGCAACTTCTCTCCTGAGACTGAGAGCTGGATTGCTGTTATTACTCTTTGGAGCTATTTCAAAACAAACTACCATAACCATTATCTTCAGTGCAAAGTTACATGTCAGCCAGTGCAAAGGCGTGGCTCACTGATGTGTTTTTTAACAGTTTTTGGACAACAACGAAGGTCTACAGCACAGAGAAATAAGATATATCAGGTTTTGGATATACATACAATACTAGATCAGTTCATTGTTGGTTTGGCTCTGAGATTTTTTGACAATAAGAAAAATATAGAAAGTCGCCAGCCTTATCCTTTAATTACTACTTCTGCATATGAAATATGAGGTTTTTAGTTTGGCTGCAAAGTAATCTTTCTTTCCACATTTCCAGTTCACTTTTGATCATAGGTGAAAGAAAAAGCCGCAGAGATTGTAAATACAACACCATGGTAAATGTGATTTCTTTGTTTTTGAAAGTCATGTCAAGTCTTGGTTCAATAGGTTCTCCCTTTTCAACTATTGAGAGCCAGAAGATTTGTTTGTTTAAGATAGCCTATACCTTCTTCCTCACACATTGCACATTTTATGTAAATAGGACTGTTTATACACTCTGGGGTTACTTTCCTGTGATCTGAGATGACTGGACGAGTTAATAATGATATAAGGCTTTGCCCAGTCAGCTCCTTTTCCTAACGATTGATTCTGAAAAACAACCCAACGACAAGAGAAGTGTGTCTGTGTCAGCACTCTCACTGTCCACACTGAATTACACTGAAACATACTATGCTTGTACATATCCGCCCCTCACATTCACAAGGACAAATCAAATCATATCGGTATCAGTCAAACACACCCTCTGAGCAGAAGGATAACTCTGCCAAATCAGATAAACTTCTGCATGTGCACATAACATGCTGAATAAAATGCATAACTTCATTGTTAATCATTGCAGATATGATTTTATGTGCTGCAATGCACTGAAATGTGCTGACGCGAGTAAATTTATGTCATAGCGTTATGTTAACTAACGCAGAGAACACCTGG
The DNA here is from genome assembly GCA_029490765.1 of Euthynnus affinis. NCBI lineage: Eukaryota > Metazoa > Chordata > Actinopteri > Scombriformes > Scombridae > Euthynnus > Euthynnus affinis. The sequence continues at coordinate 9,978,456 of CM055848.1, forward strand.
TCATTGTAGTTGTAACAGGTGTGGTCTCTCATTGTCAAAACCATAAACTGCTCAGTGATTTATGTCGACAAGAAACTAATCTCTGCTCCTTGATATGGTGGCCCACGCTCATCAACACAATTACAGCTCAGAGTGGGAGAGCTGAACAATATGTTACTCATCAACATACCAATTCATCATCAGATTATAAAAAAAATCACAAATTAATACCAACAATCAGGGTAGCTTGTTGTTCCGAGCAGCTCAAAAGACACAACCCTGAGCCCACAAATGAACATGAGACAGCCTGGAGTTTGGCACAATAGTCTGTTCTGTCGAGACATGTCTATGAAACGGAGAGAATTCCAGCAAGCCTTTCTTTTTTTCACATTCTGATAACATGTGCTTAAGCACACATAAAAAATGAGGAGTGGAATAAAACAGAGTCATATAAATCAGTATTTCTATACAACTAGACAAACAAAGGACTGAAATATCTGTATTAATAATTAGGACCTAAATTACAGTGTTAAGAAGAACTATACACACTCAACAACAATCTCATCATGAGACAGTTTCTCCTACCTGTGCACGTATAATAGGAATCTTTTGTTAAATATAATAGCGGTTGCATAACATATATCAGTAAGAATACAGTATATTTTATTTGATTCATCTTGTTTAGAGTCCAGATGAAACAGCATTTCTAGAGAATCTAATTTCCACATCGTGACGTATTTTCGAGTGAAACAGGGCAGACAGACGGGACACAAGGGAGGTGCCACTAAATGTTGAAGATTGATTGATGGGTGAATGTCATAATATTATAGGTTGAAACTGGTTAGTTCAAGCCTGCATGAGCACGTGTCATATTTTGTTTTACAGGAAGGAAATATGCTTGTATTTTGATTTAAGAATCCAAGGAAATAGATTTTTTTTTTGTATTTTTTGGCATATATTGTCAAAGAGGTGCACATTATGACCGGGAATATGATCTTAAAGGGTTAAAAAAGGCATTTTTCATTTCATCTCAACTTTAAGCTTGCTCATTAAGAGCAGGACACACAGATACTATTACATAACACACCACAACTTAATATTTTAAAAGTCTTTCATATCTAGCACATCCAGTTCCATTTAAAGTGAACATATGGGATGTGGAGCATCAGAGCAGCATAATTCCTGCCCTTTTGATAACCCTTGTCATCAGGCCTATGTACATGTATGTGTATGTTTGTGCTCTCTGAGTTCATAGCTATCTCCACAGTGAGACTGAGCCAGGCCTGACACCTCGGTCTGGGAGAACAGCTGCAGGCAGATGTGAAGCTCTGTGAAGTGTCTCTAATATCAGAATGGCTGACTGGGTCAGCACAGACTGTACTGAACACTAACTGAGACACTAAGATCAGCAATCACACACATTGGTAACAGCAAATCTAAACATCTATCTCTTACACACATGTAAAGTTAACACAAAGGGATTGAGTGCAAATGAATTCCATGCAAATGATACAGAGCAGTAACAGGCACTGGAACAATGTTTTAATGTTTTACTACTTCTAAGTCAAAGTTTAACTGTTGAAGTATTTAAAATAAGTAACGAAGATACCCATAATATAAAAGCCTTTGATTTTGTGTTTGAAGTAGAGAAAGTATAATACTTACTCAATGAGCGACGTTCACTTTCAGCTCACCTGGACAGGTAAAGCCTCACAGAGGCTGTAACATTAGACCATTCCAAGAGGAGGTGGAGGGAAAGGAAGGGAAGGAGAATTAAATGACTCAGAGAAGAGGACTTTGTCCCGGTCACTGAGCTTGCTGATTGGCTGCCAGTCTTCAGTGAAGAAATTTTATCCGTCTGTTGGCCTTGAGGGAATTCTCCAACCCAAAATGAGGAAGACTGTTCCTGTGTGAGCTCGGTACCTGCTCACCTCTAACAGACCAAGGTGATCAGGAAGTGGGAGAGCAGAGAGGTGGAGCCAGAGAAAAAGTAAACAAGAAAACTGTCCAAACCTGCTCTGGGAGTTCGGGAGAAACTAGAACTTCCTATAAATTTGAGGGCACGTAGGAAACAAAAGAATGGATGGTTGTGAGAAGTAGTTGAGGCATTTTTCAAAAGTGTACCAATGACAAATGCTTTTTTTTGTAATGAAATATTGAAATGTCTTGCAAAAGGGCACCAGCAGCTTGAGCTACAAGTTCTGACAGGACCCCCTCTATAACACAATAAAAATTTAATAACCCGCGAAAACATTTCATACATCTACAGGATTGATTTCCTGCAGACCATTTACGTAAACACAAGGACTGCGCTCTGTTCTTTAAACAGGAAGCCCATAATCTAAGTAAATGACAACATGTCTCATAGGATTAAGTAATGCTACCATGTACAGCAAGTATTTTGAAAACTATGTACCACACAGACATTATAATAGTTGTTGCTTGTAGAGGGCCTTCTTTTGTGTTGTGGTTTCTCTTCTCACTGACAATAGCTGCTTTATGTGCGTGTGACTCCGGCTTTGTACAAAAACAATTGTTATCCTCGTTTTCAGATGTGGTTTCCCTCTCGGCTTCTCCTACCTCAACGCAGCTCTTTAAATCCTGAGACTGTGAACCACAGGTGCTCAAACATAACTGCAGACATGAGATGACGGTTCTTGATGACTCACTCTGTGACGCAAGCAGATCTGAATCACAAGTTATCCAATATATAGGGAATCTTTTCAGAGCACTTACAGTTGCACTCATTTTGAGCGAGTCACATCTATATGATCATACACTATCTTTCTTTCTTCTTTGTCAGCATCTGGTATGTGTGCAGAATATAAATGTGCAGAATATAAACACAGTCTACGGTTACTCAGCCACAGAATATCAATGACTCAAGTGCATCCATCATCAAAATACAGGAAAATGAAATGAAATTTGCCCAATATGTGACAATTGCTAGTTAACATCAGGTTTAACGCACACTAATATAATCAGCAGCATGGCTCTATCACTTTGAGTCAGACTGAAATACCTATTGGTTCAATTGTCATTAAACTTATACCAGATATCCATGGTCCCCAAAGGATGAAGCCTACTGACTTTGGTGATTTCTCTTACATCCAGTGTGATATCAGATCAATTTATCTAATAAGTTTATGATCAAATACAAAACTAAAGACATTCTCATCTGGCATCAGGCTGTGTCTAATGCTAATTAGCAAATGCTAGCATGCTAACACATTAAACTAGGATGGGGAACATTATGGACTTTATACCTGCATCAGCATGTTAGCATTGTCACTGAAAGCATGCTAATGTTAGCATTTAGCTCAAAGCTAAATGCACAGAAGTACAGCCTCACAGAGCCTCTAGCACGGCATATGATTAAATGACAAAATGAGGACATTTATTTAAAAAAATGACGGGAGAAACCTGTCAAGTAACTTTATGAAATATTTGTGTAATTTGCAGGCGATTTTTACATTTGCCAGACAGTCATCAATCATAACACACGCAGCCTTAAGGTTGTTTTGTTTTTCCCATTTTCATTTCCAAGTAAATTTGATTTCAGTTTCAGCTCACATATCAATCACAACTCTGCCGCACCAAGTGTTCTGTAGACAAGAACAGGAACTCTTGATTGTTTGTATTGTGTTTCTTTACATTTGGAAAGTCAGAGGTATCTGTAAGTTATATATCTTCCCATCTGCTGAACAATCAGACAGAGTACAGTCTATTCACTGGATGGGTGAAGTTTGATGAACAAAAAAATTACAGAGGAGTTCCTGGTGACCTTTACAGCTGTCACATCCCTCCCACTTCCTCTCCACTCAGTCTCTTCTGTTGTTTGTCTACTCAACGACCAATACACCAAGTTATACTAAATGGTTGGATATGCCCATGAAATGCTTTTTATTTCCTAAATTATATGGTGTGCATTGCTACAGTGATTCAAAGATTTTGGGTTTCTTGAACTCTTAAGTTCTCTTTGAAGCACTGAGTTGAACCTGCATCCTGTTTCATTTCTGCTGAGTCCTCAGCTCCCTGCTGCTGGAGTTTATCTAAACACTGTGGTGCAGGTGAAACCAATCTCCCCCCGTCTTTTTAGGACACTTCCTCTCCTGTCTTTTATTTCTCTCACACTTTGCTGCTCCCTCTATCTCTTCTCAGCTTAGCTGTGCTTCACATTCCTCTGACACACTTTCGTCTAAGTCCTTGGCAATGATTTGAATTCAGATGGCAGATGAGAATATTAAAAAAGTGGGCAATACAAAGACAGGATACTTTCCTTATAACTCACTTTTTTTGAAATACCCTTCATTGGTTTCTTTCTCTATTCATTCTCATGCGGCAGTGAAAGGTCGGTCGCCCCTCTTCTTTCCACACAGCATCCATATTTCATGGTACCAATGCAAATGCCCTTCGTACCTGTAGCATGAATATTGAAGAGGCAAATGGCAGAAGGAAGGTCATCAAATAGACACAACCGAGGCGGCTCCACCATCACCACGGAGATGGCCTCCTTGTTGTCCTTCTAATGTGATCATTCAGCACTGACTGTGTGTGGGTGCAGGTGTGAGGCTACAGTATGTAGATGCATGTGTTTGTGAGTTGTGAGCCAACAGAAAAGCAAGGTTTGTCAAACACAAAAACAATACATGATTTTAAGCTTTTCTCCTTTGCCTATACTTAAGGGGCAATGATGTAGCTTCAAACAGCCCTCATCTACTGGACTTTGACAAAATGTTACTTTGAGACTTTGCTGCACTCAATAATCTTATTGGACTATGATTCAGTATAAATGTAGCCATTATACTATATTTTAACTACCTCCATTAAACTAAATGATGTCTGCATTTTAGTAAGTAATTCAGCACTGAATTTGTCTTGTTTGAAATATATATATATATATTTTTGTGATTCTGAGTTATTCAATATTTACAACATTAAACAAGAAAAGAATTGTGGGAGTATTAAAGGGAAATTCCTGCATCTGTAAACCAAAAGTAAAAGCAGTATTTGTGTTCACCAAAAGTAAACAAGGAAAGTGTAAAAAAATCCCTGTTGCTATTGTAATGACATGCATAGCAATGTGGACTGACTTACCTGCTGTAGTTATGTGTACGCGCTGGTTTGTTTATGTTTGTATGAGGGTGTGGTTCAGTTTAGCTTGGTGATTGGTAATTTGTACAAGTTAGAAAAGCTGGAGTAAACGTGAGCATATGGTTTGTGTCTGCAAGTTTCTGAGTATGACCACAATCATTTATTTATTGACACTATACAATAGAGGGAGTTGTCCAGTTGGCTAACTGGTCTTCAACTTCTATGTATGTTTTTTGGAAAGCTCACATTCCTTTCCCCAGTCAAAATTGTGTTTTTCAAATCTTTACAATTGAAGTTGGTGAGTAAGTCATCATCATCATTCCTAACGGACAAAAATGTGAGCGTATAATCTACTTTAACAAATACCAGAATTTCCTGTTTTTTGAAGAATTACACTAGACTTCCCCAGATGGCATACAGAAGTGGGCCACTTCAGACAATGATGTGGCACTGCTGGCCTTCTTCTGGCACGGACAAAATGGATGTGAGCCTGCAATGGCCCACATGTAAAATAGTCAACATGGTCCTAATATCCCAAATCAAAAGTGGGCCGTTTTGGGTAAAGATGCGGTGCTCTCAGCTATGTGTCTTCTGGATATGCGCCAGTTCTGGTTTATCTGGTTTCTTCTTGGTTGACATATGGCTTGTAGCCCAGATCTGGGAAACAGGAGCGAACCGCCCAAGTGCTCCATGCGGTATGTGGGCCGGATGAAAGTGCTGAAAGTATCGGGTGTGGGGACCGCATCTGGGCCACAGCAATTTTGCTATCTGGGTCTACAGTGGCTCTCACTCTAAACTTGATTCATTATTATCTGTATTTCTGTATCTCTGTGATGAAATGTGGCTATTTTTAGATTTAGCTTGTTGAGGTTTAGCCCAACTGGTTTGGCATAATACACAAACAAAAATAATGTTTTCAGACTTTGTCCTTGTGTCATAGTCTGTGTAATTATTCAACAACCTGAATGAAAAACACTCGTCATTCATGTCAACCTGTACTTGCACTGCAAGCCATTGACACACAACAGTCCTTTTTCCTCTGTCTGGTTTACCTCCATACCCCTTCTAATCCTGCCTTTTCTTTTTCTTCTCTCTTCATTCTGTTGTAGCACTTCTTATTTTATTCAATATCAGAAAAAAGGAGTTCTGTTTCACTTTGTGTTTTTTTCTCATGAATACCTTTTCTAAGTCAAACACTTTCAATTTCTCCTGATAATCTTCAACTACCTAATTCAAAGTGGCATCTGAAATACACAAGTGCTCCTGTCTGATATTGTTTCCCTCACCCCTCACTCGTAACAGTAATAGAATGTGGCTTTCCATCACTCCCGGAGCCACACGTACTAACGCATGTGCTTCACTTTCACATATATACACACAAAAAAGTGACGCATCAGACAGGAGCTCATCCATTAGTCTCTGCCTTGACACCACTGGCCCACTGCCACCAACCCAAACTCCACCCTCCTCTAACACCGTTCAGTCTGGAGCCACACACTGAGACAAGACATCAAAAAGGAAGGATGAATTTCGGAGCGTTTTCATCTAAGTGTTGCACATCTCTTTTATCACTGCTGGTCTCATTTGCACAAAAAGGCATGGTGATAAAGTAGGGCAGTCGATTTTAATTTCCTCAGCTCTGACAAAATAATATGAGGGAATAATGACATATTCAATAAGTCATTAGTTTACTGTCAAAAGGGGCTCCACTTTTGACTCAGGGAAAACTGCCTTGTATGTGTGCAGAACATGCATGCGTGTCTGACAGCTCCTCTGTAAGCAGTAATCACTGGTGTGAATATCATCATTCAAAGTGCATGGGATGGATTGTCTTGTTTGTTATGCTATTCGTTAAATGTCACAGTGACACCAAGCCAGATTGTAACAAAAGAGGGAGACATTTGTACATGTGGGACAAGAGGGACAGATGCTGAGCAGAATACAGAATCAGAAGCAAAGAAGAGACAAATGAAAGAGGGCACAGATAGAGAGAGAGAGAGAGAGAGAGAGAGAGAGAGAGAGAGAGAGAGAGACAGTTTTCAGAGTCGAGTCGGTGGTCTGAGTCTCAGGGGGGAAGCAGAGCGTTGCTGTTCCAGCAGGTAACACAGCTAACGCCAGCCAGCAAATGAAGATGAATGTGCTTAATCTCTCCTCTGCCAAAACTACACCTTTAGCATTGAGACACACACAGACACACACACACACACACATACTCACAACACAGACACCTAAAGGACTCCACACACACATTAACCATCAATCAAACTTCAATGCTTAAATGTTTACATTCATTTCAATACTTTCTTCCACTCAGTGAATAAAAAGCCTGGATGTATGTGTGTGTGTGTGTGTGTGTGTGTGTGTGTATGTATGTATTTATATGTGTGTACTGAAGTGTTTGTGTCAGAGGAAAACTAGAGCAGGGCCACAGATGCTAGACAGCAGGACAGTCTCATTATCCCGGTCCAGTGTGAGAGGCTACCAGCAACCCCTGACAACCATGTATGTCACTCAGAAGTTGCCTTTGGTAACAGCAGATCAGCCTGATTGGCTGTGGGTAGTGTAACCGGAGGAGGCTTATTAAAGGTCTTATAATATAGAGAAATAATATAGAGAATTTGTGCAATTAAATAGAAAATTTTTGGATTGTATCTAGGGGCAACAATGTACAGATGACAGAATAAAGTGTCTAAGGGAACATGTAGTATACGATACTTCCTTTGATCCTTCAAGGGTTTTAACAAATTCAGGTAAACTGCAAAGATCAGTCACTCCATTTGTTAAAAGCCTTATATCTCTGCCATACACCAGTCCATGACAAGCCCTCGATCTCCCAGCAGGACCTCCTTGCCTCTGAAGAGCTGTGAAAACTCACTCAGTCCACTGAGAATAGATGGCAAGCGGAGAGTGTTCACACTGTAATTTTCTGTGACATTTACATCAGGATCTGTGAAGGCCGCTTCCCCATATCACCTTAACGTCTCCTCCTACCAGGAAAACCCTCACCTGAGAAATGTCATTTCATCCATTCCAATTCCCACTCTGTCCATCTTTCATGATGTTAGTAATGGTTATGTAACCATGTCAGGTTACAGCATACAATAAAAAAGAGGCCTGTTATGGCCAATGTTGGTTTTGCTCCAATCATTTCATATTATTTTGGAGTGATTAAATTGGGCTTATGATGCAACAGTCCAGATGACCAGGACTTACAAGAATGTGAACAGACGGATTCATTCATCACGGTCGTAATCCTCTCATCCTTTTATTAGATAGTCGCTCCACTCCGCTGCCATGCAACCCTGCATCAACATCCATGAGCACCTAGCATGACATACAGTCAGTGATGATACAAAATGACGCAGGAAACCGCAAAACCTGTCAAAAAAGAGGCAATTCTGAGGGCCTGTTTCTGTTTAGTGTTTCTGAAAGCAACATCATTTTGGGAAGGACTTATGAGCACTGAATGAATTAAGCTTTATAAATATTCACAAATCTCTCCTCCTCTCCCTCTACCCTACTGTGATCACTTAGCTGCTCGTCCAAAAAGCCTTAGATCTTTGCAGGCGCTAACTTCCATAGGGGCTCTAAAAACTTATTAGTACAGTGCAATCCAACATGTTTATTTGTTGAGAGAAATATTCATGTATTCAGAATGAGACATGAAACCTTGCTGGGAACATGCCACAGAAAATCACATAAATATAAAATCATATGTGTAATTATTCTGTCTGGGTGTTCTGTCATCCACTGGTGACGGTCATTATTTCTGCCTGTCTGTTGCCATGGAAATATGTTTCTAATTTCATGCTTCTTTGCAGGATCTACATGCTTGTTGGTGCCACACTGATGCTTGGTGCAGGTTTGTTTTCTGCTCCTCTGTTTTCTGACCAATTGTTTTTGCATGTCTGCAAAGCTTTGCTACTGCTGCAGTATTTCTGTGCTTTATTGATTTTCACTGTATACTGCTTGTCTCTCCATGTTGCTATATAGGAGTCTGATGTGTTGCTCTGGCTGTTGTCCTCACTGCTCCAGTCACAGCAGCTGCTCTGATGTTAAGCTGGCCACCAGTGGCTAACTCAGTCTTTGATGTGAGGCATCTTGATGGCTCTCATTCAGCCTCAGGGCTCTGTTTTACAGCTTCACATTGACCGGGACACCAGCTATGTCAAAGAAACACTAAAAAAGTAATGATGTCATACAGCACCTGTATGAAAGACAGTACTGTAGCATCTGTATTTGTATTGCTACGGTATACACTGCTTTGAATACTACTACTGTTACTATTAACAATTGGCTTCTGTATCAGTATAGGTTTTACAGTTATTTACTAGATGTAAATTATGCTTATATTGAGTATGTCCTTTGACAAAATCACATAATTAAGGCAGTAGCCAACATACTATTATGCTCCTACTGTAAGTAATAGGGATGTAAAGATTATTTGTATTTGTATCTATATTTGTTGAGGCAGCAAAAATATTTATATTTGTATTTGAGTAAAAGTAGAAATAAGTTTTAATTTTAATTTTAGGATATTAAAGTATTAAAATAAGTGTTTATGGGTAATCTTACGAAGGAGGCGCCCACACCGGGTCTTGAACTGGAGTCTCCCAGATCATAGATGACTGCGCTGACTACTGAGCTAAAATGAGTACATTGCTAACAAGCAGAAAGACTTCAACCTATTTATACACCCGTAACACAGAAACAGCACAGCATGTAATGTGTAGGGAAGAACTTCAAAGGTGATTATTGCTTTGCAATTTTCATTTATTGCCTATTTTTTACAACCTAACTTTGTGGAAAGGAGAAGGGGAACAATAGGTTATTGAGAGTCCCTTAAAAGCACTTCGCTTGTGTCAGTAGCTCAGCTTTATCTCTGGGGAACACCCCTAACTCTGGGAGTGATGTCCAAATAAGTGAATGTTCATCATGTAGCAGGTGTATGTGACTCCTCTCATTGAGACCTGCTGATACAGGTAATAGTGAAGCAGAGGAGAAAGACTGAGATAGCGATGTAACTGACCTGCACGCTGGTATTTTTTTTCCCGAACACAAATAAGTTTTTTAAATATTTGTATGAAATAAATGTTTGTAAATAACCCACTATTGTGTGACAGTAATAAAAGCTCACCTAATCATACCTAATAGAACAATACGTGAGCCAACATTTAATTTTTTCCAGTTTTGGTTGAGACAGAAATAAGAATGAATGAACTGTATGAAGCATTCAGATCCTTTACTTAAAGTGGCTATAATATAATATTTTTCATAATAAGAATGTATCAAATGACGTGTAATGTGTAATGTTGACACAGTTAAACGCACAATATGTAATTTCAGCTGCTAGGGGTCTCTCGATCAAAACGAAAAACAAAAGACAGAGTGTGATGACGGTGTGAAGTAGCAAGGGATCATGGGAGTCTTCTTTGTTAAATAATCAGCTTCACCAGGATACGATTACTCCAGTGTTCAGGATGTTTTTACCGGGAGCCGAATTATCCGGAGAGGTCTCCTCCTCTCCAGAACAAATGGACCTGGTGATTACAGGTAAAAACAATAAATAAAGCTGTTTCAAAATTAAAAACCAGTGTTTCTCCAACGATGTTTGGTGACCACCAGACGGCTGTTAGCTGAGCTGCTGCTAACACTTGTTCGGCTTATTTCTCTCATAACAAAAGATCCAGACGTTCGTCCGGTTTCTCCCAGGAGCCGTATTATCCGCAGAAGTCTCCTCTTCTCCAAATTCAAATGTACATGCAGATTAAAATAGTTAAAAAATACTACTTAAAGCTGTTTCACCCAAAAAAATCTATATTTCTGCAGCGGTTTGTTTCCTGGAGGGGCTGTTAGCCAAGCTGATGCTAATGTTTGTTTCTCTGAAATGGTCCATTACTTTTATTAAATTACAGATTTCTCTGGGTTTGAAAATTGTTGGAAACATTTGGGATAATGTAAGTACACAACTTAACAACATATATAACATAGGTCTAGTTGTTTTTAGACATTTTAATGTGGAATAATTACATATTATACCTTTTAAGATGATGTAGGTGACTTGATGAGGTGATTTGTTAAGATGATTTTGCCTTGTTAGGAGGAGGCGGGTTGGGCTGTTGGCTAGATAGATAGTGGACTTTGTTAAACACTTGCCTCATTTAATTGTTTATTGTTACCACAAAAACGAAGGTTGTGCAACTTTAAGGTAAAGTTTAAATAAGTATAGTTTCATGTCTCAATAAGTATAAATCATGCTTCAAGTGGTCATTTTAATCCAAACCATGATCTTCCCCAAATCTAACCAAGTGGTTTTTGTACCTAAACCTAACCAGACCTTAACCACAACATTGTCACCACCACCACACCATAAAACATTATTATAAACCATTATTTTAACGGTGATTTGTAATGGTTTTGGAAAGCCAGTTTGCATTACTGCAGCTGCTACATGGTGTAAACGTAACCATAACTTGTTTTTGCTGGCCTGAATTTTAGACCTATGCTATCATTTTTTTTTAAATAAGTATGTGTTGCAGCAAACACAAAGCACAGCTGAGGCACAGGGAATGTCATTTTCCTAGTATTTAACAATTTGACAAATTGAAAATTTGACCTGACTGTGTTGCTAGATGAAAAGTCAGGCGATCACCCAAATAATTACAATTAATTCTGAGGGGAACATGAATGTCTGTACAAAATTTCTTGGCAATCCATCCAATAGCTGTAGAAATATTTCTTTCTGGGCCAGAGTGGTGGACAGCATTTCTATCCAAACTGCTAGTGTGGCTAAAAATGGAACATGATTAAATTTACAAATGGACCATAGGACTATATTACATATTATAATGTAAAGGTGTTCATGACATTGTGTCCACCCCTTGTCAGCTTCAAACAGCACTAGACCTCTCTGAGGACACTCCTCAAGCTATATTACTGTGATGTTTGCTTTAGTTCAGCTTTCATGTAGAATTCTTGCCCTTTCTTCAGTGTACAACACACACTTTTTCACAGGCTTTTGCAACAATGTGTCTTTGTTTTCTTGGTTGTCCCATGTAGTGTATGCAGTGTTATCACTATCTGCAAGACACACAGAGAATGTACAGTTAGATATAGCTGCTTGAATATCTTATTAGATTAGATATTCAAGCAGCACTGCCAAGCTTCTGAGAAGAGCTTAGCAGAAACAGGGTCAGAGTCAGATAAAGAATAACAGTATTTGAATCTGAAGTTATTATGATGCGTGGGAGACTGAGGAGGAGAGCTGCTGTGTAAAAAGTAAAAGAGAGCTTTCACATCACAAAGCAGGAAGCAAGTCGACATGGCTAATAAATGGAGGCAGAAAGGATGGTGAGAACTGAAGGCTTTTAAGCCATCTTGCAAAATGAGTGGTTCACGGAATAGAGAAGGAAGAAAGGAGATGGACAGATGAATGTGAGGAAAACTGAGCCAGAGATTAATGGATGTGTGTAAAATGAGACTCTTCCACAGGCAGAAAAGGGCCAGGAGTGACACTTAGGTCACACTTGGAGCTGTGCCTCTCCCTCTCCATGTGTCCTCCCTCTCCACTGCTCTTTCCAACACCAGCTCCTTTCATCCCTCTCCTCCTCATCCCTCACCCTCTGGTCCCCTCCCTCCCTCGACCTCCCCTGCGGCTGTCCTGTGACGTTAAGCAGACGTGGAGGTTAGCATCACTGAGAGGATGGAGGGGAAGGCGCAAAAGGGGGGGAGGCTGAGGATGGGCGGGGGCTCGGACAGAAATAGAAACTGACCTATTATGAACATACACTGGCGGACACAGTTAGCAAACATTAGCAAACACACTTCTGTATTTAGCAAAGGTTGCATACAGCATTAACGTAATCTGTTTTTGTGTTTCCTTGTTTTTATAGGAGGATTAAAATGAAATGCCAACTACTGTAAGCTTAACGGAGTATGGCGTGCATGGTGATTCAGGAAACTGATGCCCTCTCGTCACTTTTCTACTCCTTTGCCAGTGTCCCTGTCCGACAAGTAAAAGTGTAATCAGACATCTCAGGTTTGCCCTGCATGGCTGTGCTCTGATGCTCTATCTGCCAGTGGTCCTGTGCTGCAAAGTGACAGAGCAAGGTTGGTAAAGAACAAAACAATTTAGCCAAACCACTAGCAGACAAGATGAGATAGGACACAAACACGCTCATGAAGACATAAGAGGTTGTGTCTGACGGATAAATGAGGAACAGAATTAAATTTTCAGCTATTTCATGTTTTTTAAACCAACCCGTGTTAAATTGGAATTTAAAGTGGTCTATTAATCTCAGAGCAGGTGAAAGAGTGTGTGAGTCAATAACAACGGGGTCCTTGGACTAGTGGTAATCCCATTTAGGTGGCCCCTAATCCTGTGGTATGGATGGCCTGAGCTGGGTGGACTGTTCTACATGCTAATGACAGAGCGTATTGACTGTGGCGGAGGCCTATTTTTAAACTGAAATTGTTACATAATTAAGAGTGGATCGATAAGTCAATTGAAGGAGAAAGAAGAACAGTGGCATAGCCCACATATAAACATGTTAACAACCCCCAGAGGAGCTGTGTGCACATACTCTCTTTTTATCACCATAAACATGCTCTTCTCTCTCTTGCACACACTATACAGAGCTCCCTGCTTATTAGTATTATGCACTGAACAGACAGAAATGAGGGATAACTATTCACTGGCTGTTCATAGCAACACAAGAAGGATAAGTGGCCTCAGACTGACAAAAGGGAAGCAGTGAACTGGTGAGTTAATAAGGATTCTGTACATGGGAAATTCTCTTTTGTCATTTTTATTACAAGAAAAAAGCATCTGGGTTTAGTCAATATGCATATTATGCTAAATTATTCAAATTAAAGCAATGAGCAGCTCCCATTTGTGCTGTGTAGTACTCTCTTTGAAAACAGAGGGTTATTGACAGTGTTATTCCAGTCAAACTGACAACAAAATGCTTATGTAAGAGTGTTCATGGTGAAAAAGTAGCAAATTACAGACAGTTGTAACATGGTTAGTTAGAAGTGCACTATTGATCCAAGTTGCTCTACTGTAAGTAAAGCTTCGTTGAGGTTTCTAGAGCCAACCTGCTTTATGTGTGCAGTAAAAATGGATTGGAGTTGCTATGAGCCTAATGATGCAGCCTGGGTGTCTCTGCAACAATATCCATTTAGCTAATACACTGCATGGCCTTGAGCATGTTCACGTTACAGTCACATCAGAAGAATTTCAAATAAGATGGCACGTAGAATGAATTTCTACATGTGTACAAACACAGCTCACATGTTGTGCAGATTGTACAGATACAACAGCTGGATGGTCTTCAGTACTCAGCAAATACTGAGCTCTTACATACATGGAGCAATCGGGAAAATGCCAACATTTGCAGCCGAAAGCTAATTGATGGAGCTGGGATTAACTTTCAGACGCTGTACTGTATGTTTGACGCTGGATCAACACGTTTGATATCTTCAACCCCAATCATATATACATGTTACATAAACCAGCTGGTGAGTTTGTGATAACATATAACAGCTCCATTTGAGTGGGGAAAAATTCAGTTTTGCACATTTCAAGCAGCTGTGTCAGTCAGATGGCTGCCACCGCTCAAAAGTGACGGAGTGAGGACAGAGTGGTAGTGTACTGCTGCTGCTGCCGCTGCTGCTGGAGTCATCAAGATGCAACTACAGCCAGTACACAGTATTTAGCCCTAATGAGCCTCTGACTTTGAGGCACATCAATGAGGCGCCTCATTCATAATAAAGAGCCTCAGTCCCGCGGGCAGAAACTAAATGAACTGGGACCGAATGCAGGCAAACAGTTTAGCCTGCTCCCTCAGCTCTGTGAGCATCGGCTGTGATAATTAACAACGCAGCTAAAACAGGGAGAGATCTGATCACACCGTAGGTAGCAAACAACTGGAAATACACATGTGCTGGTTACATGTGAACATCTGACACAGTAAATTTGGGTCGGGAGATAATGATCTTCTCCATCTGACATCATGACAAGCCCGTGAGTCAAACTGTGACAGAGTCAGGTTTAAAAGATTTTTTAAAAAAGAAACTCTTGGCTCGTCGTCATGCCTGTGAGTACGAAACGTCTGATTACATCTCACCATCAAGCGGAGGATTCAACCCTCTAGACCCAAGAAATAATAACCTAACAGAAGACTTGTGGGAAATAAAGTCAGGATTAATTAAACGCAGAGCAATTTCAAAAATTATCTTACACAACAGACAACTTATATACAATGCCCTGTGGATCCCAAAATAAATTCAGCATTTTGTCACGCACTCTCCCCAAATCCTCCGAGAAATGATCAATGGATCAACTCTGCAATTCTAATACCCAGAACAAAGCACACAGGGGGATTAGCAGTGTTTATCATCATTATCCTAATAGTCCCCATCCAAATGAAATGAATTCTGGGAACAAGCTCCGGCCATTGAATGCTTGAACGTGGGCATACGGCACTGAAGAGGCCATCACTAGCACCTCAGAAGCAGCCATGATGGATGGCATCCGTACAGGTCAGCGCTGACTGTGATTGATCAGCCTCTGAGGCCAACGATCTGACTCACAACCAACGTGACAGAGAAGAGGGCAGACGTATGTGGAGGAGCGAGAGAAGTGCACGGCCAAGCATCCAAACACACAAACAGTCGCATGAGAAGTGTGTGTTTTAAATGCCTTGTTTATTCCACCTTTCTTTACTTCTATTCATGTTCAGTGCTCGGTTGCGCAACATAATTACAGCCCCATTTTGGCCAGGACTCTCTTGAAAATGAGATTTCAATTGCGGGAGACCATCCAGATTAAATGAAGGTCAAATAAGACATAATTGAATAAATGCATAATAACAAAAAAGCTATTCACGTTACCCAGCTTGTAAACAGCTTACATAATGTAGGTTACAGTCCAACAGATTTCTGCTCACCGTCTTTATAACACTGCATAGACATTACTTACCTCTATGGCCTTTTCAGGAGACATTTGACAGCATCCATGACCAGCCGGTACACACTGTATTGCTCCAGGGCTGCACCGCTGCTGAATAAACTACCACCAAATGTTACCAAAGTCACAAAGTTGCAGAAACAGGCACATGCTTCTTCCAAAAAATGTGAGTCCTCAGTGACTGTATCCAAACTGCTAACAACCAGAACTGAGCAGTAGGGAAACATAATGTCAGTGGCCTTGGTCTCTGTTGACACCAGTTAAAAGTGAACAGATTCATTCACATTCAGTCATCCAAGGTTATATATGAATATTTTCATGAAATAAAACCCTATGATTGATACTATTTATAGTTCAGCAACAACCCTTCAATGTATTTTCACTCTGTAACTGCCTCTTTGTATAGAACTTTCCATTGTTGGTGGCAGAGCCTGCCTTTCCCACGCTGGATTCAAACTGGCTTTACACCCATGATGGAAACAACGGAGCATGTAATTCAGTGTTACTGTTTGTAATTTTATCTCATTGATATCAGTCTCACTGTTTACTGTTTATGCTCCTGAAGCCAATTCAGAGCTGTATTAAGTTACTGCTAATGCAAACTAAACATTTCCTACTGCAGCTGCTTCACATTAAATGTTTTCACTTGTTGAAACACAGCATGGCCTTTATTATAAAGCAGTTACAGGAAACACAATGTAAATGTCATTGAGGTTAGCGCTGCATTTTTCATCAGAAGATAATTTTTTTCTTATGCGAGGGATCGCTGGAACAAGAAGAAGCAGGCCCTTTCACTGTCCCTGTTGTTGTTGTTATGTGGAAAACTACTTTGTGTGTTGTGCAGAATGAAATCAGATCTTCTTTACCAAAACAGCATGAGTTTGTTTGGCTGCACTGTAAACAGATACACCTCAAGTGTTTGTTGTCCCCAGAGTTCTGGGACATGTAGTATTAAACCACGCTGGCTTGCGAAACTCAGATCAAGCTATTAAACTAAGCAGTGCTGATCAAATATGAATCAAGATTCTGTTACTGCATTGCCGATTTCTCACCTCAAATGTTTTCAGAAACATACTTAAGTGCACTGTTTCGCTGTAAAACGAGATCGCTGTAATGCTGCCGCCATGTTGAAAATGGCAGAGCAAAAACTAAGCACTGCCCAATTCGCAGTATGTCACCCTTGTATGGCATCCTTGCCAGAGTTTGTGTGTCTGCACCATTAGATTCAGTACATATTATCTACAGACATTATATACTGTACACTGTACCACATTAGTCTATTTCTAGACTTTTATTACAATTGTATGTATGTATAAACTCTACAAGAGAAATCAAGACTTTTTCCTTCTTCACTCCACTTTACATTCACACCCACTCAAGCAATTTACTGTGGTGACTAAGAATCTGAAGCTTTCTGCCTACCTTGACTCACTAATTGACCACATTGTGGTGTTCATGGAAGTAAGGTAAAATTGCTCGGCTCTTGAATTGGCAAACCTGCTGTGGTGACTGTTATTTTGTTCTTGCAATTTGATGTAAGCACAGATTATCAAAGCTTTCATTTCTGGGAACATCTCAGTATGAGAATTTTATGAATCAGACTTGAAACAAGTTTAACTTTGGCCCTGGTTGTACCCTACTGTGATGCCTTGATGTGTTAATGACTAAACACATACAGTCACCCAGTGCGTCTCCTGCTTATGCCTGAATGAATAAAAATGCAATGAAGTGATTGTGATAGTAATATTATATTTAATTGATCAACATGACATCATTTGCATTTTAAGAAACCCATTTGAATGGGTTTGTGTAGTTGGACAAGCCTCAGACTGCTGGAGTTTGGTTATGTGAAGTGTTACATAATGTAACTGTATTAGTTCACTGATTTACAGAATCGGTTTCCCAAGATAAAACTATGTCAAATGGAGCCTCTGTAACAGCAAAAAATACAATTACTGTATAACCAGCAATTAAGACAATTCACCACCAGTTAGATAATGTCTTTACATGGGTAATTAAAGAACAGTAATTTATACTTGCACATAAAAACCTCAGAAAAGTCAAACACAGGCAGTGAGGAGAAGAGCAGCTCATGCAAATTTACTGAGTGTGTACTTGATGTTGGTGTCTCTGCTCAGGGAAGGATTAACCCATTAGGAGGCCCCAGGACAAAAAAGAGCCATGGGCCCCAATTAAGACCCCCACTAAATCCCATCCCTGAGTCAGTTTGGTTGTAATGTGATTAAATGCAAATGTATTTGATAATATGCAATATGTAAACATATCAACAGTTCCAGTAATAAAGGAATTAAAACTTTCAACATAGGGGCCCTCTACAAGACAGGGCCTAAAGATAAAGTTAAAAAAAAAGTGTAGCCCTAAGGCTCTTACAGTTTCATTTTATAAAGTGCTAATTGCCAGCAACTTAATTCATATTTAGGGGATTTCCTTGTAAGGCACTGATGTACCGTGATCAAATGTCTGTATACACTCCATGCTAATTACATTCGAACACACATTCCTGTGTGACCCAGCTGCTGTGACCCAGTACACTACTGTTCTGGTATCGTAAACTTCCTCTGTCAGGATGATCTAGAACATTGGGGACACAACAGCTTTAAAAATCCTGTCCAGAGGCTGAGAGATTCAGGTCAGGTCTGCAGACAGAACAAGGAGGTCTGAAATCTGAAACACACTGGCCTCAAAAAACAAAAAGAGAATCACTGCAAAATCTCTTATTCTAGCAGGGACCTTGCACTGATTTTTTTTTTCCACATATCATTTTCTCATATCATAAACACTATGATGAGCCCACACATACCAGGCAAATGTTTGGACACACCTTCCCATTCACTTGTATGAGAAAATGTATCCAAACTTTTGCCTGGTACTGTTGCTGTACTGTTTATACTGTATGACACGTGCACATATGAAGCCCTCCCATTTCCTCTGCTCGACTGCACCAGCGCTTGGTTATCACGTAATTATCTTGACATTTAAGCTAACGCACAAAAGGCCCCTTCCCATTCTACATCCACACAAGTGTTTGATTCACTTGATTAACCCTGAGTGGAGGACACTGTGCCATCATAGGGGGTGGTTCAAATAAATAGAGTTATACAAAGGGAAATGCATGATTACAGTCAGGTCTCTGTGGCCACTAAGGCCTGAAATAGTATGAACCAGGCAGCAGTGAGAGATTTATGGAGCTCAGAGCCTTCACCTTCCTCCGGGCTGGGAGTGCAGAGCGAGGCTCAGTCGAAGGGCTCGTCACTGGGATGATGCTCCCTCAGGCCCGAGGGACCATTATGTATCAACAGTGATACTGGGGGTTCATTAGGCCGTGGGCAATTATTATCGTATATACATTTATGTGTATATCTAATGCATAATCAGCCCTCAAAGGCTGCTGTTTGTGTGTGCTCACTTGTCCCTTAGTTAGTGTGATTCTCCCAAACAAAGTGTGTGCTACTTTACTGTCTTTTTAAAATAAAACTTGTGCTACCCCATCTGACGCCACAGTATGAATAATTCTATTCTTTTTTCATCTGGCTTTTATCTCAGTGAGACATATGAATCACCCTGGGCCTGTGTCCCTAAGCGAGTGCGTTTTTTATCTGTCTGTTGTTCTTACTTTTCCTGAAATTTCTTCCTCTCTCCAGTGGTCCCTAATCTCTCTCATCAGTGTTCTCGCTTTCTTTCTTCCTCCCAGTCATTGTCATCCCCCTAAATCTGAGCACTGTTGGTAGCAGTAGGTATTTCGGGGCTGTCTCTCCCCTCTCCTTCTTCAAATGTCATCCTCCCATGTTGTCACGTGGCATTTGGAGCGAGTCCTCCGGGGCTGTGCTGTTTGAAGTATTGATTGAAGTGCCCTCGTCCCCTGAGTGCCATTACGTAACAGAGATGCAAAAATCCACAAAGTCACTGAGAGAAAGGGACAGAGAGAGCGTGAAGACAGATAGAGGAAAGCCTGGAGGGAAGGAGGAAGTGTAAAGGGAGCACAAAAGAGATGGACGGAGGAGAACAAGATAGAGGCACTGCAGAGGGGTGGAGAAGTGTCAACTGTGGATGAGAGGGAGGCCATCACCAAATCTGTGACTCATCCATCAGAGAATGGTGGACAAGTGTCATAGATCAAGCAGTTCATGGCTGAAAATAGGCCAGTGAAGGAAGCTATCTTTACTCCGTCATTATGGTTGTGTCTTATCATTGGATCATAGAGATTCTTGATGTGTTGCACAGAGACTCAGAAGGAGAGCACGTGTCCCTGCAGAAAGAGATGAGGAAAGAGAAAGTTTTTCAGAAAGATATAAAGCGCTTTTACTTACTACAAGAGCGACAAAGTACAACAGAAAGAATCAATAATGTGATAGTTGAGAGTTTATTGTATCAAAAAATGTTTAGTGACTGCTGCACAATCTAGACTCCTCCAAAGTTACTTGCTGGCTCTTTTTTTTTTTGCATTATTCACGACAATGCAAGCAGCATGAACTTTTTCCTAATGCTCATGGGTACAGAGGGCACACCATGTAGTTCAATTTACATAGTTTAATTATGTTTTAGTTTATGGAATTTGCAGATAATAATTATAAAAAGATAAACTAATGGCAGACTGGCAAAAAAAATGTTAATTATCTCAACATTTTTTGCACCGCAGACTGTTTTGATATTAACAAAGTCGAAGCAAACTGGCCGACAGGGGAGCATCATGTTAGACGGAGGGGGGCTCCCATTGGTTTGTTTTGCAGGGTCACATGATGTTCAGAAATCATGTAAGTTTTACTTGAGTTGTGATCTTTATCGTCAGACACGAATAAGCTTTAGAAACTCATGTAGAGAGAGAGAGAGAGAAGACAGCATACAAAACAGTGAATGAGTATAAAAACCGAATGCACGCACACACACACACACACACACACACACACACACACACACACACAAACAGGAAGGATGGTCGTTGTTACACAAGGTCTTCGTTTGACACGCAGGACTCCCCACCATGATGTACGACCCCTCTTCAAAGGTGTCAGAGATGAACGTTGCTGCGAGGACAGACTCAATATGTGACCTTTGATCCAAGACAGACCCTTGAACCGCATATTATTCTCCTGGTGTTTCAAGATGGGCATACGTGTGTGTGAGAGTTCTCACAAGTGTCTCTCTCAGTTCTCACCGTTATTTTTTGTGTTCCACTGACCATTAGGAATCTGCATCACTGTGGTGAAAGATTGCTTGCTCTCGCCTCCTTTCCACTGATGAATCATCCGCCCACTATTGATATTTTAGTGATTCAGAGATTTGGGTTCTGTCCTGCCCACAACTTGTTATTAGAGGAAGAAATTATGTGTTTTGGAAATCTTTGCCTCTGCCTTGTTTATTTTCTTTTGTCGGAACATCTTGTTCTGCTTTTTGCCTTTGAATAAAAGATACCAATAATTTTGGTAAACTTCTTTAAGATAACAGTGTGCCAGCCAAAAAAACTTCAGTGTCTTCTCCAACCTATACAGCCAGTACCCTACTCTCTCCTCCCTCGCCTTATAACTGTAGACTTGCACTACTTCTTTCCAAAGATTTCTCTTATTATTTTCTCTCCATCCCAGCATGATCTTTCAATTCTGGCCCCACTTATTGCACAGTAAGTCTTTTGATTGTCTCTGGTGTTCTGCAGATTGAAGAGAAGAAACATCTCTCTGTGCTTGCCTCTCGGTCTCATCTTTTGCCTGGACTTTCCCCCTGCTTTTATCTTATGTCTTGTTGGCCTGCTGTCTCTCCTCCAAACAGAGAGCAGACCTTTCTCATAATTAACTCCAGTGACTTTCTGCTACCCAGAACCACTTCTGTGCCAGCCAGAAGAACACACAAGGACCGGGGTAGTTCGACTTTCAAGAGAATGCCTCAAGTCTATGGTAAACCTAAGATTGACTGTAGGTAAATATCATTGTGATTAAACTCCTCTGTGATGGCTACATGACAAGACGCCATCAATGAAAGTTTGTTACAGGGTCCTGTGCAAGCCTCTCCACACGGGCAGTAAGACCGATTCATCTGCCTCCGTGCCTGACTGTCTGACTTTCTTTGGAGAAAGAACAAAAGAGCTGCTTCCATTTATAGGGCTTTTAGAGCAGCCCACTGTCTAATTTTACCTCTGGAAATATCAGCAATTACCTAGATGCCATTCATGATGGAATACTTTACTCTTCTGTGTTTCTGTAGCTTTGGGGTTTTTTAACAAAGTTGCAATCAAGTTTTCCTGTAACAGCCATGGGTGGGGGTACTCTTGGTGACAGCTTATATGAATGCCACATGTCCCGTCTCTTCGTGAGTGTGTCATTAGTGACCCATATGTGTGAATCACACCTCTATCACGTGAGAGCAACTGTCGGCTTATTTCTCTACCTGGCTGCTGCTGCAAAATAACACACCAGTATTAAAGCGCACCAATTTCCAGAAAATGTAATTCACAAAGTGGTCTGCCTAATAATGTAATGTTCACTGGTTATTACCCAGAATTGAGCTTCTTTCTTTGAACTCCTCATCATTATCGCCTCCATATCATTGTGTCTTTAAGCCACCTCCTGCTGATCTCAGAGATAGGATGTGCTAGCCAGCACTCCCATCTATCACAGAACACTTACATAACATCCCCGCCTCCCGTATGTATATATGCAACAACGCGCTCATGACAGAACGGGGAGGAAGGGTGTCAGGGCTGACGCCGAGGGACATTTTCATGAGTGTCAGGACTCACTTTGAAGATTAAGAGTTGAGCCATGCACATAGGAGACTGGAGCTGCTGCAGTGCGACTCCACAGGAGGAACTCAAGGCCATCAGCTGAATACTCAGCACACACTGAGAAACACACGTAGGTGTTTGTTCATGACTGAATATTAACAAGTGGCTTAAATGTTTAAATCTAAGAACCATCATCCAAATGCAACAAAAGCATCGCGCTGTCTGCGCTTGTTGCTAAGCAATACCCATCTGACACCTGCAGATTTAAGCCTGTCCATCCGTGTTTAGTTTTTCCACCTTTCATTTCATCTGGCCCAAACAAAACGGCTTCTTTCAACATCAACTAGTTACTGAATAAATTACTGAGATGCATCCACACTTGCACATCCACATAAACGCACCTATGTGAGGTCAGCCGGTTGACTCTGTATGGGGCTGACTCGGCTGACCTCGCGGCTCACGGGTTACCATCCATCACAGTCCATCATGCCCAAGGTGAGTGTTTGTGATCAGGCAGCACACAGGGCCACAAAGACAGCCAACCGTAGAGAGCCTCAGCGGTGAGGTCAGGGGTCGGAGGTCACGCCTGTTCCCACAGTAGCAGAGGGGGCTTGTCTCTGTTCACTGTCACCTCATCAACACACGCATGGCGTTTGACCCCCATGAATTATTGAGATGGAGTAATCCTTGTTTCCATAAACATAAATGGAAGAAAGCCTTGTAAACATAATTTTCTAAGCAGATTAATTCCAATTTGAAAATTGTAACAGTGTGTGCTGCGGCAGCTCTGTAAGCTCACATGAATTACTGAAGTCATCCAAAGTGCAAAGATTGTTATTTTTAGTATGAGGATGACACTGTTTCAATCTCTGACACCATTCAATCTAATAAGTCACTGTAATGACTGAATGGCTAATTAGTCCCCTAATTGACTCTCTAAATTACCAAAACTCTGAGTTTCAGAGACTTTCTGTACAGACAATAGACCAAAGATGGTGTCACTGTACAGTAAAACTTCAGACTCCAAAATCCTTCTGGTCCAGCTCTAACTCTGGATCTCGTGGGAATTGTGATGTGAGTATGATAGAGTCTGACAGATGTTTTCAGTGAGTTGGGAACCCAGTAAATGTTTTAAATACTCTTGAGCAGGGTAAGCTGCTGTTGGCTGGGAGGAGCAGCAGCGGTCACTGTCTCACAGGAGAGTCTGCAGGGCTAAGCTATAGAAAGCGTCAGAGTCAATGTTGAGGGAAACCACTCTAAAAGACAGAGGCATTAAAGAAGAGGGGCCCAAAGCGGGTCTGCAGAGGTGTTCTTTATTTCTGTCCCTCTTCTACTATCTTCCTCCTCCTGTCCTCATCATCACAACTGTGAGCCAAAGTTAAACCGGAAATTCAGGTTTCTGTTCCAGATGTAAGAAAACTGCTTTCAGATTATATATCACATTGACATTTGTGATAATGCAAATACCTAAAACTTCAACCTATTTTTCAAAAGGTTAACTGTTATTGTTTATTTAATGCTTATGTGTTTAGCTGCCTTTGACAAGCGCCATTTTCCTTAAAGATTTCCTCCAGATATGTTTACATATCTGGACATATAAAAACCCTCTGCTTGGAATAATACATTTTATCTGACATGTTTTGTCTACAAAAATGTCCCTTCATTAAAAATCCTTAAAATGATATCTACTCCTTCTCCCTCATTGACAATCCAGAATCTATATGCAAATATGTTTCATTCCGAAAGTTTTACTGCTAGAAAAAAGATGACCCCTACTTCACTGCACTGGAGGTGTCAAATTTCCACATCACACTTGTGTAAGTTGGCCCTTGTTTGGCTCCAAACTAGTTGTGATGTATAAAATCAAGCTTAAACCCAGAGTTAAGGTGAGTACAGAGAAACTTTCCACTTTCAGCAGATGAATGTAAAAACAGCCTTCTAGGGTCAAACTCTGCACATACATCACTCTGCAGAGTGAAACTCAAACATCCAACTGTAGGAACAAGAAGAAAAACACATTTCTTACTGGAGGGGGGACTTTAAGTCTTAGATATTGGCAGGTTAAATGTAACCAGCTTAACAAAAGAGGTGAGTCCTTGGGTGAGTGGAAGGGCTGTGGCAAGTTCAGACACGTCTGTGATATCAACACAACGGGGAGGAGGTAGATGTTTGTAGAAAGCAGATATTAAGGCTATAATGTTCAAAAACAGCTTCAGAAGAGAGCCTTTGTAGATATTTATGGATTTACACGAAACCAAGTTACAGTGCCATGCTGGTAAGGTTTTGTGGGAGCTGTGGTTTGTTTGCTAATATATTTAACTTTGAACTTCAAATGGCAAATTCTGTAGCAGATGCCAGTTTATCCTTCCCCAGGACCAGGTGTGACCTTTTCAGAAAGGCTGATTAAAGAAATGCTCAATGGGAGATTGAGAAATAACTTAGAATCTAAATCGCTCCAGTCTTCATTTTCCAAAGTACAAACCAGAATCGTAAAAAAAAAAATCCTAACTGAAACCTGTACTGTATGACAAATAAATGATTCATTTTCTCCAATGTGATCACTGCACCAGAGGTTATTCTTCAGGGAATTGTTTTTCTAAATTAAATGATATGCTTATCTTCAGTATGTATGGAGTCTTCACACATCTTTATTGCATTATAATAAAATGACCATGAAATCCTATTTCACATTATCAGGCTGTTTGTTGCCTCAATTTCCTCATTCGCTTGAAATTGGCTTCTCAGCAGCATTTGGGACATTTTTCAGAACGCGGTATCTCAGTTTCTCAGGGTGCATACATGCATGGCCAGCAGTGAGCGGGAATGTGGCAATCAAGGAGAAGGGAAGTTGTAATAAAAACAAATTTAGAAATCAGCGAGAAAGAAACATCGGCTAAACTAGACACAGACAGATAAGAACATTGGCTACACGGATGCCGGCTGTCTCAGCTACAGCCTAGACGCGATTGCAATGTGGACAGCTCATCAAGATGAGTGACAAGTGTCGGGGCATCACCTCAACTGCCTCAGTCAGAGAGGGCAGGACTAACAATACACTCCCTGCCACAAGAAGAAAAGTTTTCTTGTTTGTTTGTGTGCTTTCAAGGTGCATATTTCCTTTTTTTTCTTTGTCCTGATCTCCATGCCCCTGCTTTCACCCTCTCATCCACATACAAACTGTCTGGTTACAAACTATAGTCGCAGCTGAGGGGAGAGCATCTATCATCCCCATCAGTTCAGAGAACTCCAGGACTGTTATTACTTTGAGCCAAGCCATTAAGCTTTTACCCCGGAGCGATCGATGGCAGATGCTGGAGGGGTTGTTTATCTTTTGTCTTCTTATCAGAGCGGCAAGGAGAGGTGGGGGCATGGAGAGGGGGTTGAGGGAGAGATACAAGAGGAAAGTAAAAAAAAAAAAAAGAAAAGAGGGGGAGAACACCTTGTTCCAGTTGAAGCAACAGCTTTAGAGTTGCACTTATGATTCAGGGCACAGTCTATATGCTGCCTTTTGATTTGCCAGGATTCATGTGAGAAGCTTGACACTTCTGATGTGGGAGATCAGTGATTAGGCAAGGTTATGTGAAAGGCTCACAGCCTACAGGGGAATGAATCAGTATGATAATCAGATGATCTGAAAGTCCTGGTTCATACCACTAAGCTCACCACCGGCCATATTATGCAACACTCAAAGTCTACCTGTGTGTTTTTTGCGGTTTAATATTTTATCTGACGCAAACTCTTCATTAAGGCTGCTCCACTCTGCTGTTTTTGGCTGTGATTCACATCAGCAGACTCAAAGGCAACGTGAATGACGGCTAGAAGGTGACTTACGAAAAAGGTGGGAGGCATATAAGCCAGAGAAACTGCTTTTCCAAACTCTGAGATGTGTGAGAAATCCTGATGAAAGCTGCACGAGTTCTCCACTAACGAGGAAGATGGGCCAAGCATGAAGCAGAACGATGAAAAACAGCTGTCTGTAGGAGATCTTTCCCTCCCTTTTCTCTCCCCCTCTCTCTCTCCCTCTCTGTCTGTCTGTCTCCGTCTTGTAAACACACACACATACATACACAAACTTTTTCCCCCCACGCTCCTTTCCCTTTCCTTTCATCAATAATAACTTCAAAGCCCTCTTGTTAAAATGTATTAATTTCTCCTCATAAATAAAGCAAAAACACACACAGCGAACTGGAATGAGAGTGAATTAATCTTCATGATTATGAGATGTTTTTCATCCCGGCTTATTTTCTAAATCTATTTATTCACCTGCCTCTATCCCTTCAGTCCAGGTCCTCAATTAATGCTCTCATTCATCCACGTTTCCTCCCAGACGTTCTCTTTTCTCCCTCTCTCTCTCCCTCTGTCTCCCTCGCCTCATTTGATTCAGCACTGACTTCATTATAATTACCCAGTTCATTCTGCATACAGGTGTGAGCAAAGATGACTTTCAAATCATGTTTTCTTAGTGTCTGGAGATGGTTTTGTTTATCTGACACAGCAAATCTTGTCTCCCAGGTTGAACGGTGACATTTAAACCTTATAAACCTGATACACAGTATGATTCTGAAATATTTAAACAATTAAAAATGATGGGTTTTTTTTTAGAATTATAAACTTCCAATAAAACAATGTATATGTACATGCATGTGGCATGTCAGACACTCACTGGGATGTTTACAGAGTTGAGTGTACATTTTGGTTTGTATGGGAGGTGTGAATCACGTTCTGTTTACCTGGCAAGAACAGGGCTGGTGTGTGCCTGTTGAAAGGGTCCATTGATAGGCCTGAAGCCTGGGCATTTCCTGCTGAGC
Organism: Euthynnus affinis; assembly: GCA_029490765.1. Taxonomy (NCBI): domain Eukaryota; kingdom Metazoa; phylum Chordata; class Actinopteri; order Scombriformes; family Scombridae; genus Euthynnus; species Euthynnus affinis. The sequence continues at coordinate 10,006,039 of CM055848.1, forward strand.
TGCTGCTGACAGCGTTAACTGTGCTTTGGGGAGCTCTCTGTCAGCAGCTTCTAATCTCCATAAACCAGCAGCTTGAAGAAGCCCTTGGTATCAACAGTTTTTAGAGGTAGCCTGAGGTCAGTGTGAAGGTGAGGCAGGTGTCTTTCCACAGGAAGTATTTTTCCATCCTGCAGCTTGAGTTTAAGTGACAACAAGCAATTTGTCCAGCCCCTAATGACAGGCTTCATAATGCTCTGCCTGTCTGTGATTTTTCATATCAGGGTATATTGAGTGTATTGTATATGTCATGCTTTTACCATGGTCGCTCATCAAAGGAAAAGAGAGAAGCAAGCTGCATTCAAAATACATGCATTTCAAAGTCTTTGTAGTCATTTCAACCCGTATGGGTCTATTTCACCACTGAAAGATACTGAAGGAGACGGTAGAGTGATTTAATAGCCAAAAATGTTGGGGAATATGCTTTTTCACATTCTTGTCAAGAGTCAGATAAGAAGATTGATGCTGCTAATGTTTATACGGTAAATACTGACACTTAGATTAGCACAAAGACTGGAAACAGGGGAAAACATGTTAGCTTGGCTCTGTTCAAACGTTACAAAATCTGTCTTTCAGCACCTCTTGAACTTAATACTTAACATGTTTTATCTCATTTGTTTAATGTACACAAGTGTACAAAAATGAAACATTGTGGTTTTTTAGGGGGTTATGTGAGGAACAATTTCTTGGCTGGGGACAGTCACTTTCTGTTGATAGACAAGAAAGTAAATAAATGTTTTTGCCAAAAATGTCAAATGATTTATTTAAACATTTGAGCAAAAACATGTTTGAGGTGTCCTGGTCTGTTGTTTTAATAGTCACCTGCCAAAATTGCATTTCCATGTCCATGATATCAATAGCTGTGACTGAGTGACCACCTGAAGTCATTTTTCAAATGGACGTTTTATGTTTCCCAACTTTGAGTTGAAGAGGATCATCTATGCTCCATCAAACAACTGCCTAAGGATACACTGGGCAGCGTTATCTCTTACATTCAGGCAAAAGTAATGCTGCGTTTCTTCTCCTTTTTAAGGACATCCACATTATGACGTTCATAGACACTTCTGACGTTTCATCCCTTGAGTAGAGACACAGCCAGTTCCTGTTTATTTTGTTTTCGTTTTGAGATTCAGTCATGCCATACCTGCCCACTAGGCATCCTTAAACATTCCCTGCCTCTGTTATATCACCTGACTGCTCCTGTGATCAGCCACCTGCCTGCACAGCTGCTGCTCATTTGCTCATTAGCTCCCTAGGATATAGAGAGGGCAGTTAGCATTGTAGGTTGCCAGATTGTTTATGATGCCTAGGAGAGCTGCTGTAGTGGTTTAGTCCTTCTTGCCTGCCTGTACTTGTTGCCTGTTCTGATTGCTTGTTGCCTACATCCAGCCTGATTTGTGAGTTTGTGTTTGCCTGTCTTTGACCAGCTGTAAGCTAGACATTTTATAGAGTAAACATCATTTTGACCACACCTGCGAGTCTGCTCTGGGGTCTAAGCTCAGCCATACCACACACACACAGACCCACACAGAACGAATACATATGGGGACTACTGTTTATTGAGCTTTTCCTCTTGAGCCTAATAAAATCCTACCGTTGGAAGACACCTTAGGGCCTTTAGTTGGATCCATTTTCAATGGTCAGGCACAAAATGTTTGCCAACAGTGAAGCACTCTGGTAAACATTCATTTAGCGTGTAAGTCTTGTGAAATGATCTAGGTGTTGTTTTTGGACACTGTGTACCGCAAGAAATACGAAACACAAAAATGACACCCTCGTGACTCATGTAGAGCCAAAGAGGGTTTTTATTTGCTGGTGGGGGTCCATGCTCTGCCTGGGAAAAAGTTCTTAATGGTTAAGTTTTTTTTATACACAGAATATAAAGCTTAAAACTCCACACTATCTCATTTATAATTAAATTATATAAAGAAAAGTAGAAAATACAGGAACTATAACAATTTTGCTTAATAAATAACTTAAAATGAATAATTGACTATAGCCTTTAGCCTTTTGTGTTGATTTTCAAAAGGCATTTTGATCTAAAAACAGGAAAATCAATGGCAGCCTGTTCAGAGACATGGAGCACAATTTGATTGAGTTATTGATGAGCTTCAGTATTGTAACTCTACAAGGTAAAGCATACAGCCACAGAGGTGAATTCAGAGGCCTCCAACCTACAGTGAAGGGTAGGGAGGGGGAGTCATAGTAGAGGAGGAGAGGTCAGCCATGTGTGTGCAGCTGAGCCTCTTCCACATAATAACTTGTATGACTGCTGTTATGATCTCCATGTGTTTAGATGATTAAATCCATTTCAAAATGCTGACCTTTTACACACTGAAGAGATATATATATATATAGAAATACACACACATCTGTGGAAACATACAGCTCCAGAGCGAGCCATGCGCATGTTTGCAAATACAGGAGTAGGCTATTTTTGGCTTTCTTGTTTAATAAGTGTTTCAATTTCATTTTCATGCAAATGCATTTATTCATTCTACTACACCAGCCTTATCTACAAGTCACCTTCATGTTTGGATAATACATACTAACTATATTCATATACTTTTTTTTCTGTCGCTGTTTAAATGTCTGTATTTTCCAATAGAACAATTTTAGTTTCATCTTATCCTCTTATATCTTAAATCAGTTTTCTTATCACCTCTTCTTAATACCACAGCTCTGATGATTCTCATCACCACGTGCATTTCATCATAATCAGTTCAACTGACACCGGCATGCTGTGAGTTCAGCTGACCTCTCTGACTTACTCTGGATTGGTAAAAATGATAAAAAGTGACTAAAGTTAATTTCCGGCAAGTTGAAGTATTCCCTGTGGCACTTAGACTTCATCGTGCAAAGTGATGACAAGAACACTGGACATCGGCACTATTTGGGTACCTTTGTCAGTTGCACAGAGGCACACAGGTAATATACTAAAACTATCAACCAATTTTTGACGGTAAGAGATGATGCAATTTGATGCAATAGCAATTTTTAGAGTGCAATACCTTTTTGTAAGGAGAGAGTGCCTACCAGTGAATAGTAACTGAGGTGATATTATTGCATCTGTGATGAGTGACAAGAGAAAATACATGTTTATGAGTATTAAACAAGTAGTTTGACACTTATTTACTTTCTTGTTGAGAGTTAGATGAGAAAATTGATACCACTCTTATGTCTGTACAGCAAATATGAAGCTTGAGTCAGCAGCGACTTAGCTTAGCTTGGCCCACAGACTGGAAACAGAGGGAAACAGCTAGCCTGGCTCTATCCAAAAGTAACAAAATCTGCCTACTAGCACTTCTAAAACTCACTAATTAACATATTATGCCCTTGTTTGTTTAATCCATACGAAAACCGATGTGTAAAAACCGATGTGTAAAAACCAATATGTTGCGGTTTTACAGGGAATATTTTGGCCAGGCACAGTAACTGCCTGGAGTCTCTGCTGGTTGTCTGGCCAGGCTAACTGCTACCTCCCTTTTTCCAGCCATGTGCTACACAAGCAGTCACAGGCAAACAAACTATTCAATCTATAAAATGAGAGTTTCCCCTGACTGTAACTTTGTGTAGAATGCCTCATGTCCAATATCAGCCAAAAATGTTGCCCAGTGTACAAGGTCTGGAGTGTAGGTAGGTCTGTGGTCAGAGTAGCACCAGAGCGAAGATGGTGGTCTGCCACATTTTTCATGGTATTGCCACAGCTTGCCACCTTGGCGTTGCACTCTCAGCAACAGCTGTGTCCTGAGTGCCAGCTGAAATACCTGTCAGATAACCCAGAGTTCACCCACGCTGACCACTGACACACTCCTGCTGGCTGTCCACCCTGTCACTCTCTGTGACCTTTATCACTTATCACCAGTCGGGCCCCGACATATACACATGGAAAGGCATAAACACCTCAGACACACACACAGATGGCCTCTCAGAAGACCATATGCCCACATGTGTAAACTTAAAATCAGCCACACTTGCTCTTGTATATTCTCCCAGTTCTAATTCATGTTGAGTGATGCTCTTTGATCACACTAGTGTTTTCTGAATCATCCGGTATCTCTGCTTTATTTTCACGGTATTAAATGGCATGGAGGATGGCTATGAATGCTTCCTGGCTTAATCATTCAGAATGTGCAGGTGAATACATTGAAGCGATTAGTGTTAATATGGGGTTGTGCGCTGCATCACTCGGCTGTCCAATAATAGGAGAGCTGCATTCAAAGCATCTCGTTCCTAAAAGGATCAAGATTGTCTCTGATCCATCGCAGAACCTCAGCGGGTCTCTGTCTGCTCATTTGCTCATTACACTATGCAGGGGGGTGGAGGGGGTGGAGGATGGCAGATATTTGTGGGTGTGGGTGCATGAGTCGGTGTGCGTGTGCGCGCGTGTGTTTTGTTCTCAGCAAAGTTATTAATAATGTACTTCCGCAGCCAGCAGCCACCTAATTACTACAACCCATAGACCTGGGAGAAATGTTACACACACACACACACAAAGTCTGGGCATGTTTCACCACTTAATAAGCATTACATAACTGTGAAAGTTATAAATTGTAGTGCTTTTTTACTTTTTTTTTTATATAGGCTGCTACCAAGTTCATGTCATTTATGATTACCATCTTCTTACTTGTGATGAACACGGAAATTTAAATAAAATGAAAATTAATGGACACAGTGTGATATTGACCATGCAAAGTATTGCTTAACCCTCACACGGCTAACTCTACAATCATCGCTACACTACACTTACATCGCTAACGCTACTTTTTTTTTTTCTTTTTAATCTATTGTAGAAATTGTTAATTAAGTCTCAAAATGTTGATACTGAACATATCAGTTAAACGTTCCATTTCATTGTGTTCCTACAACATCCGCTCTTGCAACACAACACCCACTTGTAGCAACTAAAGCACTATTAAACTTTTTTATGGTTATGTTTTGGCACTCACACCACTTGGTTAATGTTAGGAAAAGATCATGGTTAAATATTGACTGTAAGCACAAGGCAGGTTATGCCAATGAGTATTATCCTGGCAGCAGTTAAAGGACGGGTACATTAAATCATTCTGTAGCTTCATATTAGTGTTCGATATTTATTCATATCTGAAAATTCAAATTTTGGCAAGTATATATGTTTTACTGTCAAAATGCTATCTTCCCAAGCCCTTCTAAAAACTTTTTTTCCCACGTGACCTGACACAGGTTTCTGCATGATGATGTTACTACATACAAACCGATTACAAACCCCCTAGCCTGACTAGCAGTAGCCACAGAGACAGACGGAGCATTCACTGTTGCTGCTTCTCAAAGTTAAGAAAATAAACTCTGAGCTCTCCAACCAACAGTAAACGGCTCCGGATCAGAGGTGAATCCGGCGTGACTCGTGGGTGTTACAAGTCCCGAAGCTCCAACTCTGCTCCCAGTTCTCTCCTCCGGAGCTCCCGGCACTCAGCAGCTGTCTGTCCTTCTGTATATTAGGAAGACACTGTCAGCGAACTGTGTGTGTGTTTGTGTGTGTGTTGTGTGTTTAAGTTTCCTTTCAAACACAATTGGGAATGCAAATTAATATTCTGCTGGCACTGTCATCTCAGGGATCTGTGTGCAGCACAGGGTCATATATACAGATTTTTATCTTAACAATAACTGCATTAGGTAATTTCTGTCATTAGTCTCTTTCTCTGGATTGTGTGTAATGAGTGAAATTCCCCAGTGATGGCCACCCCCAAAAGTGAAAACTGTTTTTTGCACATCCCCACTCCGGATCTCCTGCATTCCATAATATAATAAAGAATATACCCACAGTAAGGTCAGACATTACTGCGCTATATTTGTTTTAGCTTTATGTGTGGGTCAAGTAAATCTTAGCACAGCAGCTTTACTGTCACTGCCTGATAATAAGATTTAAAACTTTCAGAAGAAATATGAGAAACGTGACTGTCTAAAGACACAACACACACATGCCTACACTGTGTGCATACACACACACACTGTATGTGAATACATACAACATACTCCTCTGTGTTTGAGTAAGCCGACTAGTTTTGCCTGTAGTGGCGGTGGGCTTTAGATAAGAATGTCAGTAATCTCAGCTCTTCTTATCATGCTGGTACAATAACATGACCCTAATCCTACACTGCAGTAAATACATTCTTTAAACCTATATTTGTACTGCATCAAATCTGTGAACCATCCAGTTCTCTTATCACATCATGTCTGCCCCCTAAGGACCTCAGTTTCTTGTCTTTTCTGTGACTGGGACTTTTATAAAATGCAGCCACCATGTCATCCTTTGCCTCAGGGCATCGCTATATGCACGGCAGCCTTATCTGATATTTCATCATCTTGCCAACTTGTTCCTGCTACCTTTTTACCTGCTTTCTTCAACCCGGTTACAAGAAAATAAGTTGAGTTCAGAACATTTTTAACATCAGAAAAAAGTGACCATTGATGCTATGACTGAAGCTGTGCAGGTTAACCTTGCGGCTCGCTCTATATACAAAGCATGCATATGTGTGTTTTTACACCTGTGTAGATACGAAAAGGATTCCTAGCAGTGAGATAAGTTATTAGAATTGAGCTAGTCTGCATTTGAAAGCTGACCTGCTGTCTGGTCAGTTATAATTTCTGCTCTGTAAGGGCTTGAAAACAGCTCCCTCCTACTCAGTCTGTGTTCCTTATCCATTTGCCCCCCCCCCCCCCCTTCCTCCCTCTTTCCTCTCAGATGTGTGCTTCAAAGTGCGTCACAGATCCGACTGTTTATTCCCAGCCTTCCTCCAGGCGTCTCTCCTCCTGAGCATCACTTTCATTTGCCACAGCAACTCTGATGGCTTGTCAACTCTGCCACACATGTCCTGACACATACTGTATGTGCACGCTAATACACACACAAAAAAAAAAGAAAGTAGAGAGTACCTGCAAATGATGCAATGGCACATGTGCTCACCTAGCTGTATATATTCCTGGAACTTAGCGATGCACACGTATGCAGAATGGGCAAGGCATGGTGGAGGGGGGGGACAGAGAAAAACTGCACATATAATAAAATGTGTTCACATCTGCAGGTGTACTTAACCTGGCTTTAAAGCAGTCTTTGCAATTTGCTTATTCTGTTCGGCACAGTGCCCTGTGCACAGCTGAATGCATTAATTACCTATGCCATGCTATAGATCCACTGTCTAACCCTGCTGATTGCTTTCACCCACAACATGTCAAACTTAATTGCAATTGTTAACCTTAAAGTTACTCTCATAAATGAAATTGACAATCTGTCAGGATCGATTAACTCGTGTAATAGAATGGACTGTGTAATTTCCTTTTTTTTTTTTTTTTACCTCAGCACACCTTCCACATTTCACATGACCAGCATGCAACCACCGTGTACAGACAGTCCATTTAATGATTAATAATTTTCACTTCTTTTTCCAAGTTTAGCCGAGCCGTAAAGCTGAGACAGCAGAGTGTAAAGGTCCTCTTCTTAAACACATGTCAAATATTCATGATCCTTTTTCCTGAGTGGTATCTTGTGACCAGCAGCTCTGAAGGTCTGAATATAGCACCAGTGATCTAGGGATGCTGCGTTGCGTAATAAGGTCCAGAGTGTAATCATTTTCATGATTGAATAATTTATAACAAATGTTACACAACATGCAGAATGTCTCATGTAATAAATTCAGATTTTTTTTCATCTAGAGTCACGCGCTCGCGTTGAGCCGTAACAGTTTGGATGGTGCTTTCACATTTTCACACACATTTTTTCACTTTAGCGGAGAAAAGCCACAGTACAGTATAAAACGCAAATGTTTCAGGAAAGGCACTGTTGCTCCCATGAGTCCTCCCATGGATCCAGTGCACGAGAAGGAAGCTGGATTGATGGAACTGTTTCACGCACCCTCGCTCACAGCAATATATGAATAATGTAAAAAAATTATGCAACAACACGGTTCAATATGCAGATCAATTACAGCAATACTTGGAGGGAAATATTTTCAATCAATAGAGGAAAACAAAAGAACATAGCCCTGTTACTCTAATAATTTGTAACAGAAATGGTCTCTCTGTCTCTGGCTGACTCTATATCCGATCCTCTATTTCACTCTGAGTCTGAGCTCTGACAGGCGATGGAAATATTGAAAAAGGCTCAGTGTTAAAAAATGTAAAAACAGGAAGGAACCCCTCAGGGCGCTGAAGACAGATATGAGCAGCCATCTAACTCATAGTCCTGGCCAGAGCTGACAGAATAGTAGGACACCGTGATATGATGTACAGCACATTACAAAGAGACAAAAAGACTAACTGGTGACATGAAATATGGGAGTCTGGATGGCATGCCAAAAGTTACTGCTGCACTTCCATATGGACAAATAACTGATGGTATGTGTTTGATAAAGTTCCTTATGAACAAAACCTCATGTTTTATAGACACCGTAAAGACTTCAATAGAGAATAACAGCGTCATTTAAAGTTACAGACCTTTTACAGAGCTTCAGTCTACAGCTCAACTTTACATACTACTATTGTAATGTATTCAGAAAGTAATTAGATTTGTGGAAATTAACTTATTTTTTGTCATTTTTAAGGCTCAAAATTTATGCTGGTAAACCAAGCTTGAAATTGACTGCTATTCTGCAAGCGAAAACCCTCTAAATAAAAAGACATGGGGGTGATAATAAAGTTTGTAAGGCGACATATTTTATAAGGGATTATTTCCTGGCAGAACTTTCATTTGTTCCTGAGGGTGTCACATAACTGACAATAACCAGAGTGTGATATAATGAGCAGACTGATGTGAAAATACTCAATTCGTGGATAAAATGATGATAAAAGAGACTAACTTCGAAACAGCCAAATTTATGACTGCATAGTTACCGGGACTGAGTATCTAGCTCAGGCAATATTCAATGCAGTGGAATTTGATTTTTATATTGTACAAAAAATAATGCCTGAAAATGGCTTCTGCTTTGGGTAGGAAAATGAGTTCTAATATCTTCAGTTATGCTCACTGCTTACAGACACCATCGGGAAATAACAGAGTCTGCATTCCTGGCACCAGAGCTGTTTTAAATTGTTAGGGGAAAGTTCAAGTCATGTGTCAAGTCCTCGAGCAGCTCCAAACCAATTCACAAGTCTTTAGAAGTGTTTCAGGTTACTGTAAAATGACATGGCACTCAAACAGTTTCCTTCCAGACCTGTATTAATGGTGCTTTTTACATTAACACTGATGTTTTCCAACCATGGACACAGCAAAAATTCAAGTTGTGTGAAAAATGCAATCACTGACTGAAAAAGTAATTACATAACTTAACTAATTATTCAACATAAAAAGTAGTTACTTAAATTACTTTAGTTTGTCAGCTCAGCTCCATCAAAGGTTAGCAACCTCAAATTCTCCTCACATCACATCATCTGTTTTTAACACAAATAGACATAGAAAGTGACGCACTGTGGTTAAACAAGCAGCCAGTTTACATGTTGGAGGTATTTTCTGACCATTGACAGCTAGTTTTAAGGTTAGCCCCAGATGTCCCGTCCTCACAATGAGGCTGCACAGTTCACACGCAGTCCAACTCTGAACAAAACCAGGTGATTCCTGAAAGTAGCCTTACCAGTGGCGAACGTTAGCAAGCCAGCTAAGAATACCACAACTTCTGTGTTGAGAGTTGCATTTCTCCTCCTTTGTTAGAGCCTCCCCACACCTTCAGCCCCTGAGCCAAGCTAACATGTCAACTATCAGACTGGTGTGTCAACTGAATGCAGAGAGACCAAACTAATATCTACCGTCCTTTGGTAAAATCCCCAAATTATGGAAGTTTTAGAGTTTTACTGGGATTAGTAACGTTATGTAGGCCTACTGAATTTCAAATCATAATCCCTTAAACTGCTCTTGCTTGTCCTGTTCAGAATTATTCATCATTTATTCAGGATTTTATCAGGCTCACGTCCAAGTATCAAAGTCTAGTGCTCTACCTGGCACAAACTTTAAACCACCACACACATAAAGACATAGAAAAAAGGAACATCATCTACCTACACATCCATCTCGACCTCATATTACACTGAATGTCTTATTGTTGTTATCAAAAGAAGATTGTGTTTACGGCGAGGCCTGTGTAATGGGCCGAAGGGAGGAGGACTGAGCCTGTAGCTTCTCACTCATCCGGGCGGTGTCGTCTTTGGAGACGGAGGGGAGTGTGCTCAGTCAGCCGTGGCATGAAAACCGGCTCTGAGGTTGAGAGTATCGTATTGTTACAGTGACTGATCCCTGAGATTCCCATCTATCTCACTCCCTGGATTTGTGCATGCATGTATACTTACACTAAAAGGGAAAAAGTAGTGTAGGTTTAAATTCAAAAAAATATAGCAGATGCTTTAATACTCATGCAGGCTCACTGTATTAGTCAGATGAGTGCACATACAGACTGATGATAAATAATGCTGCTGATAACCGTGGATTAATGATTAGTCAATCTTTATGTTATTGGAATCACATCTGAGGGAACATTGATATTAATGAGCAGCCATCCCAGTTAGCTGCTAATGCATATCACATGGACCATACTGCAGCATGCTTCCTCCACTAATGGCTCATAGCTCTCTTTTATCTCAGTGTGGCCGTGATCCAGATGATGTAACATCTCAATTGAAATATCATCACGGTGGGAAAGCCAAGCATTGAGAAAAAAAAAAACAGGGAGCAGCATCCCCCAAAACAAACCTTAAATATTAATTCAGCGATGCCACTTATGTAAGCCTCGGCACCAGTGGGAAGGAGGCAGACACGTGTGCACGAGGAGAGTGGGAGACGTTTGATTTTTACAAGTGCAGTTATATATTCTCTTCTGGCTTGAACTGTCTTACTCATAACAGTCAGATCTCTCCCATTCATCCATTTTTACTTTTTCTCCTTCTCCCCTCCCACTGTTTATTGTGTATTTTAAAGGCAGCGACAGTTAAAAAAAAACAACAAAACATTCCCCTCAATAGTCTGTTAGAATGTCAGGTGTTTTAATTATAGCGTCAGACAAGGGCGACCAGAAACACAGTGCAGAGATAACGATAGCAAATGAGACACTATTTATTGGGAAGGTGAGGCAGAGGACTTATCACAGGAAACAGTTAATCTTTCTCAAGACAGAAAAGGTTACCCAGAATCTGCAGATGTCTCAAATATTTACATAAGGTGTGCTTCGACATTCAATCTCTCTTTGCTCCTTGTTTCCTTTCGTCCCGCGCTGTGAAACAGTTTACGTCCTTCCTCTGAGGTGAAACACTGGGGGGAACCTTCTAAACACTTTTATTAGATGTATCAAGGGAACCTAAATATTTGCGTAAGGGGATGGGCAAGAGGCCGATGTATCACTCTAGGAAGAAACCTGCAGAGGGCACAAAAATGAAATTGACTATACCAACATTTTGCTGTTACTCTTTCCTTATTGATATCTTTTGCTATTTGAAACACTTGCAATAACATTATTTTTTCAGTGTTGCTGAATCCGTCCCTATCTGACAGAGGAGAAATGGAGACTAGGCTAAATGTGGCACGATCTGCAGTCAGTTAATGCAAACACAAAGCAATGCACAAAATCCACGTCTTGCCTTCCTTCAGTCTCTTAAATACCTCTGTAGTAATCTTGTTTAATCAGCTACTCATTATTTTATCATCGCTACTTAGCATAGTCCCTCCTACACAAAGCAAAGAGAAGGAAATTGGGATTCTAAAGATAACAGCAGCCTGCGTTTACCAGTTCAGCTGTAGTAATGGATACACTGCCATCTGCACCTCAGGGATAATTTGATTTGCCCTGACATGGTAAATTACCCTGCTACAGCCTGTCCATTTTATTTGCTAATTCAATTCAGTGTCACTTAACACCCAGAGTCCTGCCTTCGACAGGTCCCCAGAGGCACACAGAGGCTGGTTTACTGTAGGCGCTTGCCTGGGTTGGTGTGCCGAGCCGGGCTCTGGTGAGTGGAGACGACCGGGGTGTGGCGGGGGCGGCCGGCCTCTGAACTTCACAGCACTCTGACCATCATGACCTTGACATGGAAGGAAAGAAAAGCACCACAACTGCAGAAATACATGCTGACTTCATTTTGTGGTGCCGAGGGCAGTTGAGCTCGGCTAGCCACACGCCTCAACCTCACACATGAACACACAAATTCACACGTGCATATACTGTGCACAATTGCTCCTATAATTCAGCTTGTGATACCGGGTATCACGAGCCCCACCCTCCTGAGTAAGTATTTTGAAGTCTCTGATTACTTCAGACACTGGCACTGATGAAAGGCCTTCATATATACCATTAAACCTCACAATAATTCATCCTCCTGACAAAGATATCCTCAGGGAAGAGATCTAAGATAAGTCTCCATTTACATTTTCCGAGTGGTTGATAAAAATAAAGATGTTTTCAGTGACTGCTGACCTTGTTTTTCCCACCACAAATGATACTTTATGACCAAACTATGTCAAGTTTGGTCCCTCTGCATAAATATGCAGAGTTTCACTATGTTTCACTAAGAAACCATTTTCTCTCTATAAACTTTCATGACATGGATTTTTACAGTTTTATATATTTGAACAATGATTCTCCACCGAGTGACTAAGATGCTCCAGCCAAAAGTTTCTTTTTAAGTGGGGACAAGACCCTTGTTGCTTTCTTCTCCTCTTTCACCAAAGTTTTGTGTTCTGTCTTTTATTGTTGATGTTTTTTGAACCCAAAGCTCACTCCTCTGTGCTTTCCAGTAGACTAATATTTGTCTTTCCACCTCCTCCCTCTCTGTGAACATCTGGACTGGAGCTTTGCAGAAACACAAACTTCCTTGGCCAGCCTTTTGTATCTTTTCATGATTGCATACATAACCATCCATAGTTTACTGTGACCATAAACATTTCCTTCTGGCCACCAAACACATGTCCACTCAGCTGACTGGCCATTTCTGTCAATAGCAATATTTATGAAAAAGGAGATGCAGCACTTTGTCAGCCATCTTTCTGCTGTGATGTGGCGGTGGGACATGAATTTATAGTGGAAATTTCACAAACTGAACACAATTAAACAATCCAAAGCAATTTGATCATGTTAAAATGATGCCAAATAATCCTGACATCATTAACAAAGCAACAACAAAGGTCTGGATATTGTAATGAATCCAGACAAACTAGAATTTATCACCAGATGAAATTTATCAAGACGTGTATTTGCAGCACTTTGTCCAAGATCTGGCCAGAAAATCTGCTATGCATCATCATAAAATAGGACAGGAGGGACAATTTCAGCAGTGAAAGGTTTGATTGCATACAATTGCCGATTATCAGGTAAATCAATAAATCCTCTGAATAGCTCAGTGAGAAGTCTGGCTTTAAAAGCTTTTCTTTGGAAGCTTTATCCCTTGATTTTGATAGCATGGTGTGTAGGGGGTTGATGTGTCTAGGGCTCTTGGGAGTAATCTGATTGGTCTGAGCACCGAGGAGGAAATGAAAAACACCCGAGTCTTTATTTTGTGGCATGTTTTTTTCCTACTATAGTGCTTCCATAGTTGATGTGGTGATAAGAGAAATGAAGAAGGAGGAACAGAAATGAGTAGAAGTTGGTTGTGAATGTGCTTGTACTATCAATCTGTGTGTGTGTATAGGTCCATACACACCTGTCTACCAGTCTGCATGTCACCAAGTCAAACAGCCTTAAGTTTGGTCCAATTTCCTCCGTGGGATGGAAGTCGTTACAGTTCTGGCTCACTGATCTGATTGAAGTCTTTTAGTCACAATGGGCTGGTGTGACTTCGTCTGAGGCACGGTCAGTGGAAGCCGGGTCGGTAATCACATAGAATTCAGGAGGGAAGATGTGTTCAATCAGGCACATACCAGCTACAGTCTGCAGGTCACGAGACTGTGAATTTCATGAGCAGCTCCATGTACGCTGTTGACAATCACAGACACACGTACGGAGTGGACAGATGTGAGTGTGCATGCACATATAGATAGGCTTAAAATATATGTATAGGCTGAGAGATAGACTGTGCCAATCTGATGGTGCAGGAAGTAGCTTCTCTGTAGATGGCAGTGTAGCACAGAGTTACAACTGCTCTGTGTGTGTGTGTGTGTGTGTGTGCCCCTTTACATATTCAAGCCCCTGATAACATAGATAAATCCCTTTAATGGAAGAATCCCTCTTATTCCTGGAATAACAACACTCTAGCTTACCATATATGGTTCGCTTTTACATAAATGTACAAAACAGAGCACACTCATAGAAATAATTCACTTAACCTGCTTTAACCCTTGTGTATTGTTCGTCTTTTTGTTACCCACCCAAATTGTGCTGGTCTTGTGGACCCACAATAAAAGTGCTGTTCATTATGTGTGATAAAATATGTGTATAAAAATTATAATCAAGACATAGGTAGAATAGATCATGTTTATCTTGAACAAATATAAATGAAACAGGATTTTCATCACTGTTAATGTTTATTGCTTTGAAATGAACAAAATGTAATATATATATATAGTATTTTATGGAAATGATAAATGAGCCCCATTGAAGACACATTCATGCCAGTCTACACAACACGTGAGGGACGGGACTTTTACTGTGTTTGTATTGCAAATGTGTTTCTTGCACTTGAAGTTTGTATACAGTGTCTTCCTGTCCTTCTTGGGTCCACACACATCGCTGTGCTTCCTTGTTGCTACCGACCGCAACCTAGAATGATGAAAACACTTCTAAAAGCATTTCTAAGGCCCTTTGAGCAGAGAATCTTTGTGTCATATAGATCGATAGTGATAAAGAGCCACACACGCAAAGCTATTTATTTGTTGTGTCCAACCCCCAATTTGCAGCTGGGATAGAGTGAGAAAAATATGGAATGTTTTGAAATAACATTATGCAGGTTCCTGCAAGACATTTTGTATTTCACACACTACAGAGGGTAAAGTGTGCAGGAATATGGGGGAGCAGACAGGTTATTGGTGCTTGAAATGTAACAATGTTGCAACCTTGACAGTGTGTGTGTGTGTGTGTGTGTGTGTAGTTTCATGCAGTAGTGTAAACAGTGCAGGAACAGCAAGAGCAGAAAGGTTCTTGGTGCTGTGCTGTAAGCTTGTGTGTGCGTGTACATGTTGTCCACAGAGAAGCTGACAGGTGATTACTGATTTTGAAAAGAAAAGAAACAAGAAATGAGAATCTTTATGGCCTGGAGTATGTGTGTGTGTGTGTGTGTGTGATTGAGTTCAACCTCTGAAATATCCTGCAAATCTAAAGGCGCACACACACACATGCTCACTAACAGCAGGCCTAAGTGGGGGGAAGCTGGAATGAAGGTACACAGCAAACCTTTTTCTTTCATTTTTACTGTGTTTACTTGTTTTCACCTACAATTCCCACACTTTTATTACCCTTGGGTCCAACTGACCTGAGCACCACATATGTATTATAAATGTATAGGGAGGTTCACAGTGTGCACTCAATGGAAATATATTCTTTTACATGTTCTTCATAAAACTATGAGCCAAGGCCAGTGAGTCTCAGGTTGAAAAAATAATTCATAACACCCATTTAATTTTAGAAAACACTGAAAACAGGTTCCACAGACCAGAACACCACACAAGGGTTAAAAGAATTGAGATACAGGAGCATTTGTGCATGTGTGTTTCAGGAGACGACTGATGGAAACTGCAGATTCCTCCTCATCCGCCACATAAGGCTGTCAGGAAAACAAGCCAGCTCTTTCAGCAAGAATAAACCGAGTCCTGCATTCATTTGCATTCATGTTTCCAGTAAATATATTCCTCTGTATTCCACAGACAGAGACATCTCTGTGAAGAGTGTGCTCAAGAGTGGCCACAAGCAGCGAGACGGGCGCAGGAAAGGGATGAAACATAGAATAAAGGACTGGATTAGAACCGAATTGGCAACGGAAATAGTAAATTTAGCAGATACGGTATTGATAAGGGAAAGGAGGCTGCATGTGAGGAATGCTGCCAGGAAGGGCTTTGACACATATCAGAGTGTTGTGAAGGGAGAGGAGGAAAGAGAGGAATGACTTTATGTTGAAAGAAGGAGACGGATGTGACCCGGCGGTTAGTCATGTCCCTCGTGGGGTCCTGGGGGGGGGGCCGGCAGCAGCAGGCTCTCTCTCTCTCGCTTTCTTCCTCGTTCTCTCTCTCTGTCAGGCCCTGTGCACCCTTGTCCTCTGCTCTCCTTCAACATCTGGAGTCTGTTTAGCATCATCAACGCCAGAGCCCCCGCCATGACACTTCTCCTAAAAATGCCTAGGATGAGGACTTTTCGGAGGGTAAAAGGAACAAACAGTCCAACGGGAATGTCCCTTTGCAAGTGATTTTTGTAAAGACTTCCATTTATTTTAATGAAATCTCCTTTCCTGTGGTTCTACACTACACATGTCTTAATTTGTCCTTGCTGCTCAACAGACCACTCTGCTCTAACCTCAAACTGCTAAATCATGTTTGACTAAATGCTTTGACATTTTCATTGGGAGTAAATATTTTGCTGTAATGGAAACACTTCCAGGAAGGTATGGCTCATTATCAGATGCTTTGATGAATCTCTGGTCAATTAACGACAAGATTTCAGTGTTTGCAGATGCAGTGATACTGAACCTCAAATACTGTACTGTAAGTTGAGTCTGGTCTTTCCTGCTGGTTGACAACCTTGAGTCACATTTAATTGGAAGTTTTACATAAGCCTTGAACCACAGCCTATTAGTAGGTATGCATGTATGTGTGTGTGTGTGTGTGTGTGTGTGTGTGTGTTCGATGTTTACATGGAGCTGTTACACTCCCCCTGTGGCTACAGGATTAGAGGTTAGCAAACACCTCTGTGAAAGTGTTTAACATCAGGGCCACGCTGATGGATCTTCACGCTGGTCAGTCAGCAGATGAACAGACCATTCATTTTCTGTTGTCAGAGAGATGACCTCTGTGTCCTGGGCCATCTCCCTTACGCCTGCTCATGGGAAACAATCCTCCACCAGCCTGAGGTTTGGGGGTCTAAAGTGTGTGATCTGGTCAACAGCTCAAAGCAGTAAAAGAGGGGCATTGGGGTTGGGAGAGGTGATACAGCTTGGTCTATAGATTTTGGATTTTGGGGCGCTGACAACTGTAAAATGCATTATTGAGTTCATATGAGGCATACGTGTGCCGTGTGTGCCAAAATGCCTGATGTGTTATGCTTTGAGTTGAGATGTGTTGTGTGTCAGATTATGCAATGAGAGGAATGGGTGTGCAGTCTAATAAGGACCTCTTGGGTGCACCGTACATTATGTGCAAACAGCTGCAATTTGTGTGTATGTATTAGGTGTACGTGTGTGTGTGTGTGTGTGTGTGTGTGTGTGTGTGTGTGTGTGTGTGTGTAGCACATAGAAGTTTGGCTGTGGGGGTCCACATGGGAGAGGGCGGGAGTTCCTGGGCACCAGGCCTTTAACAGTAAAACATTTCAGAGGCTGTCCGTCACAAACCTAATGACTTCAGCAGACAGAGCCTGGATTTTGGCTTTTCCCCACGGCCGACACCAACAGCCATAAAACACTGCATGTTTGGAATGCAGAACATGAATCCTGCGGACGAGAGCAGCAACACAGAGATCACACACAAACCAAAAAACACTGTGGCTCACACAACGAAGTGCTCAAAGCTATATTTATATAGGTAGTGCTGTTATTTTGAGCAGTGGACTGTGATATTTGTTTGCACGCACTCATTGCACAAACTTAAGCATGCGTGCAAGAGTTTGCATTACACTGGTAATGTCACGATGCAGAGCGATGTGCATCCCGCTTCAGGGACTCAGGATACTGAATGATTCATAGAGCAGTGTAAGTGACAGTGTTTACAGCAGGTCATACCAACAGACCAGTCCTCCTGACCTTTAACCTCTGACCTATAGAGACTAAAGAAAGAGTTAGTTTACAAAATCAGGAGACAGAGAAAAAACACAGAACTGAGCATCAGTGACACCTCATTGAACCACGAGCATAGAGGATGATATTGACATAAACAGTATATATAAGGCATATTGGGAAGGTCTACAAATAAAGAAGCTATCAAACTTTGAGAAAGTGAAAACAAGAGGCTAAAAAATATTATGTTTGTATGAATTTAAAGTGGTACAGAGGCAAAAAATACAATGCCTGGAAACAATGTTAGCTTTCCAACAAACCATGTCAAATAGCCCAGCATGTGTCCATTAAAATCCCTTATCATGGCCCACCTCCTTCACACAGGGTAGAGGTGGAGTTAGGTTACTAAGCTGACCTCCCACATGGAACCAGCCGACAGCAGAGGTGGTGCTCTGGCGCTGTTTTAAGAAACGTTAAATTCCTGGATCTTCTACTTCTACTGAACTGATTGTAAAGAAACAGGGAGCTCTGCAAATAAACAAGCTTAAACACTTCAAGTTGTATTTTATAATTTGATCATCTCTATTTACAGAGGATGTCATCCAAATGCCTCCAGTTCTGAACATATAAAAAGGTACGAAGAAGTCATTACCAACTGGAAATGAGATTCCCTGCTAGAGCGATGGGTTTAATCTCACTGCAGGCCAAACGACAGGTCAGGCTGACGGAAGAAATGACAGAGATTATTCTAGGTGCCACAGAGGTCATTGTCATTTGAAGCTGGTACCCGTCCACTGTGATAGGTCACCTCCCCAGGAGCCACTGCAGGCACACGGCCCAACACTGTCACCATGGAAACCCGACAGCCGTGCAGAGGATTAGACATGATGAGCTGTCACCATGTCTGAAATGAATACAATGGTTATAAGAAAGTGGACTGTCAGTGGTAGAGGGAGAATGGCTGTCTGGGGGCCAGGTGTCAGGACAGTCTCATTAGGAGTGAGTGTAGGTTTGTTGTCTTGTTATAGTTAGATGTGTGTTTTGGAGGCTTTGTGATGGATTTCACACAGCAAACTTTCTTATCATTATAACTTACTTCTAACACTCAACATGAAGAAAAGCCTTCCAGCCAGCTGTTCGCCCTTTTATTTAAAGGTTAATGGATGATGTATTACACAATTACAAAAGTTTCTGAAATGAAATATCTTGTGCCCCACCTAAACATTTAGAAACATGTTTAAATTGTGAGTACAGCTGCAAAAGAAAAAATACACACATACATTTAGACCCACTAGAGACACTACAAATAGTTTAATGATTTCCATGATCTTTTCACATTTAACTTATTGTGTAACGTCATGGTCACAAGCTGCTCCTTCAACAATCAAGTCTCTTAAGATGACATGTAATCATGCGATGAAAGTTTTAGGTTTGAAGCTGATACTGTAAGATATTACCACTGCCATATTCTCAAGAAACCAAATATGTGTATTTATATAAAGGCCCACCAAGGATCTGCAAAGTAGCTTAGACTCAAAATGCTGTAGTATATGGCATTGGTTCTTTCTCTATACTCATCCCTATAAAGATAAACATAAAAAAATACAACTTTTAGCATGTTAAAGGGAAACTTTGGTATTTTTGCTTGTTTTTTGGGGTTTTTTTTTGCCAATGACAGGCTCATATTGTTATTATAAGAGTCTGACAACATAATAGAAAGGATCCCTACAGAGAAATAAAATGTCTTTCTTTACCTTTTACTCGATCAAGTCTGTTTGTTATTGTGTCTAGCCAAGTCTTGCTCAAGTAGAGGTCTCGCTCTGAAATCTTGTGAGAATTGGAGAGAGGAGTGCTGGGAGTACTTTGTTGTGTTGAAGTACAGAAAGAGTAACTTAGTTTTATCTAAAAGATTTTCAAAGTCATGGATGAATGTTTCGCTGATTTTGACAACAAGTCAACTCTTGTGAAAATTCAGAGCAAGACTTCTAGAGCGAGACTTGGTTAGACATAATAACAAACAGACCGGTTCAAGTGAAAAGTAAAGAAAAAGGTTTTATTGCTCTATATGGTTCTTTCCATAATGTTGTCAGAGACTTATAATGACAATCTGAGCCTGTCAGTTGCAAAAACAAGCACTATTAGTGGATCTATACTGACGGGTGCTAGTGCCCCAAAGGATTACACTGCAGAAAGTTTTGCAGCTGCTGGCTGCAGCGCTCTCAGTAAATACTGACCAGTTTCAAAAATTGTTCTTCCCATTAGTCACTTAGGCACAAAATGATGGGAAAATATGGTCCAGGTTGAAAATTACCAGAGTTTCCCTTAATTGCTAATTACAGCTGTTTTGTTAAGCTCAAAATTATATTAAATGCAATCCAGAACACACTCAAAAAAAGGAAAAAAAGACAACTCCCCCTCCCCCCTGAAAAGCAAAGGGAAGTTATAATCTAATATGAATGTAATTTTACTCGGCTTAAATTAGCAGAGTAATATTGTATGATTATGTATAATTCACATTTCCATTCATACTTTACACTTGAAACAAGGAAGTTTGCCAATTGCAGCTAAAACAGTCTCATCAGCAAGAAATCTTTAACTTGCCTTACTTTAAAAGCCTTCTTTTTTTTTTTAAAGTAACATCCTCAGTTATATCCTGTATTTAATCCTCTTCCTCTCATTTGCCTCGAGAACATGTTGAACGTTTTGTTTTCAGAAGAAATTACAAAAAATGTTTGTTTTGCTCACAAAAACCTCGCTTATAAAATGGAGCGTGTGAGAAAGCAATACTCTGCTGACATGCAGATCAGGCTGACAGCGTCACAATGGCTGTTTTTCTTAGTGGGACTCGTTGAATGAAGGGCCCCAAGGTACAACCCCCAGGTTAAAAAAGACATCACATTGTCATTGGACTGGTAAATGAAATTCTATTGGTTCCCTCTAAGAAACAATTTAACGATTCACTGACCACACTCCTCACTGAGCCAACAAAAAACACTGCAGATGAAGTCTCTCAGCTATAAACAAGTGAGGGAAATGCAAAATGAAAAAACCACAACAACAGAAATATAATATCAGCCAAGGCCAAATTCATAATTGCTAGTCTTTGCAGAGCCATGGGTGACAGTTTGGGTACATCATGTTGTTTATTGATACCACAAATAAAGGTGAATCACATTCCTTGTGTTTCTACACGAGTCAGATAGAGGGCAGTGTTTGTCTTTTCAAACAGAGTTGATCTCAGGAAGCACAGGGCGGATATGAACTCCTAGATAAACAGGGATCAAGGGGATGGAAGATGGTCAGCTATTACTCATTTTTTCAAAAATGTAAATCACTGAAAATGTTCTCTGAGGGGCTTTAGTTTCCACCTACTTGTAAAATCTTTATTGTAATCATGAGGATAAGGATAGATAATGACTGCTCATAGTACTGCACAGTGCTGGGTGGAGTTTCTAACTCTTCTTATTGTGGTTTGTAGCTCCACAGTACTTTGTTGACTTTAACAATGATTACTAGCTGTAATTGGTGCTCTTATACATCCGTCTCCTTTAAAAAGAGGTACTGAGAGCATCTTAAGAATAATCTTGAGTGCATCTGTCTCTCTTGAGGAGTTAAGAGTGGGGTGTTTTTGTAAGCTGCCCCATTTACCCTGAGAGTGTGTGCATCTCCAGTCAACTCTGTGTTAGCGCCCAAAACCATTGAGAACAATACTCTCCTCTGACTTTGATCTAGAACTAACATGGGAATAACAGAGGTTTGACCGAGACCCGCGCAAACAGAGGGAGAAAGGAATTGTTTCACTTCAAATGTGGGATATGGAGAGACTGTCGCTGTTGACATGTCGTGCTCTGGAGACCCATCAGATGTGGCTTTGATTTGGTGCTGCTGATTTTTTATTTATGTTGGACCTTTCTTCAAACGGTATTGCTGATCAAGGGCATAGTGTTGTGTTGAAGAAGTGACAAGAAAGCTGAAACTGTTGTAGTGTTTATTTGCGAGCACAGATGAGCTCAAGCTATTGTTTTGAAGTTTTGCTAAAGAAAAAAAAGTTTTGTTAAAAAAAAAGTGGACAGCTCGGTGTTGGGTCAGGCAACGCACGATGGGTGTCACCTACAAATGACCTCAACTGACAACCAAATCCCCTTACTGCATCCCTGCGAACAGATTAGCAATCAAATCCCCCTCTGTGTGCCACCTTGCTTCTTTCTCTGACAAGACAAATGTGTGACCGTGACAGCCAGTGACATAATAGGGTTTTGCATGTCTCTGAGCTCAAGTGTATGAAGTCTATGTGTGTGTGTGTGTGTGTGTGCCTTGTTTCCTGCTGTAGGTGGGTAAGATTACTGCTCGTGTCTTGACTGGATAGAGTCGCTAGTCTTTTGATGTGTCAGCCAGACGTCCAGAAGAACTCCACTGAGTGATTTATGAAGGTGCTGGAACATGTGCACACACACACACACACACACACACACACACACACACACACACACACACACACACACACACACACTCACACACTCGTTACCTCCCCGCTGAGAGGCATGGTAGTAGACAAGACGCAGGCCAGGCTTGTGTTGTCGGATGGTGCAGACTAAACAGTAAACAGACACCTCACTGGGCAGAGTCAAAGTTTACCTCATTGCCTGGCTGAATGGCTTAAGACTCAAACAAAACAAATGAAACAAACAAAATCTCACAAATTTTCCACACGCAACATGATTAAAATCCCTCATACTCAAAGAAAAAAAAAGCAACTCTTTGAAATGTTTTTCCATCGTTATTTATAAACACAAGTATTTGGACTGTGTAATTACAAAGAAATGTGTCATACAAGAGTAATGTCATAAACTCATGGCACACTGACACAATCTGTAAGCTCTAAGTGTATGTCTTGTGTAATTGTGTTCAGTTTATCTGTAATTCTTGTGTGATGTCTGTCAGTGGAGTCTTTGTGGTGCGGACTGTATAATAGGAGGATCTGGCTTCATAATGGGACCCTCTCTATGGGCCCTGGCCCACTGCCAGTAACCCCAAATGCCTCTTACTGGCTGTTGGTTTAGCCGTTGATCCCTGGAAGTGGCAGTGGAGGATCATAGCTGTATTGGTGCTCATATAAATCACAGGATATGGTTGGTTTTACTGTGGTTGATCTTTTTTACATCTCTACAATGGGCTCAGACTCGCTAACAAAGCTGAGATACTTTTTCCCCATGCTCAAAATAGCCCTTTGTCTTCAGATAAGTCTGTAAGCCAGCAGGCCACAACACACATTTATATATTTATTGTATTTTTTCTGGACTCTTTAATGTTACATTACAGTCTCAGTCTTACATACAGTTCCCCTAAACAAATTCCCTTCCGGTATCCATTCATGTGCTAACCTCCTACTCACAGTCACAGACAGACAGGCGGGCAAAGACACAGAGGAGGTGCGATTATAGCTGTTGGGGTTCATGGTCTCCAATCAGAAGCAGAAGTGAACATGTTAGTTGCAGCCAATGAAAGCTTATGTGACACAGAGAACACAGGGGAATGATTTTTGTTCATAGACTGCTTCTTTTTTTTTTGAGGAGCTTTCATGTGTGTGTTTTCTAAGCTGAAAGTGTTTATTGTGACAGCCAGACTGGCATTTCAGAGGGCCAGAGCAGATCCAGAAAATTTTTAAAAAGTGCCTCAGATAGTGTCACCATTGCATTGTTTGTCCTTAAGTCTAGCTTCTAAAACTCTTTAAAGGATGTTACTGTAGGTAGTTGGAATAATATATCACTACTGAGCTGATGGCACAGGGTTCAGTTTAGCTCCAATTTACACAAGTTTATTTAACCAGGAAATTTAAAAAAAAGATTAAAAATCTCTTCTACAGTAGTGCCCCAGCCAAGATATCAGCACCATGTAGGATATAAAACATAGAAATTAAAAAATATATACTTATAATAAGACTTATAATAAATTAGATACATACTGTTAGATGATGAAGTAAGATTCATGAAATAACAGCAATACCATAACAAGTAATATAAACAGATTAAAATTCTTAAAAAAAAAAAAAAATACACAAAATAGAAGAGTAAAGTCCTAAAAGATGATCTCAACATTGCCTATTATTCCAATAAACAGTTTAGAAACACTGCCAGCTTGATCAGTATGCACCTTAGGAACGAAAAGAAGCCATAAATTCCCAAAAGCATAAGCAGTAGTTCCAAGCATTATTTGGAAAAACCAAACTGAATGAATAAGGGTGGAGTAAGTAATATGCCCTTTAGCCCACACTATGATACAAAACCCAATTGTGGGTACAGAGAGCAGATTTTGTAATAAACCTCACAAACCTATTTGTGAATAATGTCTCCATAATCCCAAACAGAGCTGTAAATGTATAAGTCCTGCCTCCATTAGTCTTTGTCAAAACAGAGACTGATAAACCAACGTGGAACATAATAGATAAATATAATGTTTCTATATTTTTTGCTGTATATTTTAGTTAAAAAAAAAACTCCTAACATTTGTATGAGCATAACTTGAAAAAATCCATTGTGTGCAGCCCACAGTGCATGGGCCCAAAGTAGGCCTCAATTTCCATACTTGGGGGAAATGAAAAAAAATTCTCCGACTTAAAATTTCAACACTGAAAAACCGTAGCAGAGGTTCACATCTAAAATGGGAGATATCATCCCATCTCCTCTCCTCAGGCCCACAGGCTTATCCCGCTTGTAGAGCTGTTTCGCTGTGTGAGGGCGGCAGATACACCACCCACAGCCCCACCCTCGCTGTAATGAAAAGTGTTATGAATGTATGTGTCTTAATTCTCTTCTACTAATGTCTGTGGGTGGCAAAATTAGGGTGGGCTGTGCAGAGGCCACTTAAATAGAAAACCGTGTCCAGTTTAACCGAGCTGCTCTAAGCCGATTTTTTAAGGTCACATTGGCACCAATGGGGGATTAGTTTGGTTCAGATCAATGTCTGATTGGGATCTTTCTCTCCACCATTGCCTCCCTCTGTCCTGGGAGAATGCAGCCAAAGTCTTGCGATTTGTACTTGGGGAGAAGAAAGGCTCTCCCCTCCCATGGAGGACAAAGACACACATTAGCTCAGTTTTGCTGTTTTTTCTCCTCCAGCAGTAAAGCTCCCAGCCAAAAGGATCAAACGTATGAAGACATGACCAGTGATGGCACCCCACTGCAGCTGCTGTAGCTACTGTTCCGCTGGATATGTGTGTGTCCAATACATGTATACGTGTGTGCATTTTCTTGTGCGTGTGTTATGTAAGGGAAAATAAAAAAACAGGTGGCCTCAGCAGTGGATGCATACATATGTTGTGAATGTATGTAAGCACATTTAGGCTTGTGAATTTTATCTGTGTAAGGAACTGCCTCTGAACAAGTGGCGTCCACATTAGTGGAATGTTTGTCATGTTTCCCATGAGAGTTTAAGATAACCTACAGTATGGTCAATGCTGTTCACTGAAATTAAAACCTGCATTTATTGTAAATGATCTACAATCAATCCAGTAACCATAATGTTTCAATTAATTCTTGACAGCAACCTGAATGTATGAAAAATAGATACTGCTGGTTTGAGTTTCCTGCAAATCCAATATCAAAAGATGACTTAAATGTACCACACTTCCATGCCTTTAATTCATATATAGGCTAATGTAAGAAACTTGCCATTCTGGGAAATATGCTTAGCTAGAGTCAGCAGTAACAGCACCTCTAAACCTCACTACTCAACATGTTATATCTTGTTTGTTTAATCTGCCCAGTATACAGTGTATTTGACATGTTGTGGTCATATGGGTGGTTATGCAGGACTATATGTTGGCCAGGTGCAGTTACTTACCATAGGATTTTGTCACTTCTGAACAGAGCAAAGTTAGCTGTTTTTTCCCCCCTTTTCTCTGTGCTAAACTAAGTAGTTAATACTAAATAATGAAATATAGGGAAAAGTATTAAAAGTATTTTAGTTGGTGGTAACCACAGTACAGGAGCTCCACTGGTGCAGTTGGGGTTAGATAGCATTCTTGTGGAAAAATTTGGCACTCACTATTGAAAAAGAATAAACAGCTGAAAATTCCAGCCACAAGTCCACTTTTTTAAATTTTAATTTACAGCTTTTTCCAGATTTTGGAGGTGCAGTGCAGGTGAGGTACAAATATTGTAAATGGACAAAGATTTTGTATCTTAAGTATTGATTTTGGTTTTATGTTGGATGTATGAGCATACAACAGAAAGTAGCTGGAGACATTAACCATAAACATTTATCAGCAACATTTTTACCAAACCAAGGTCTTCCTTGGATGAGGACACAACTATTGTAGCCTGCGGTATAAAGATTACAACACACTTAACGTGTTGAAAGTCTTTCGTGTAGCTGTCATCAGAGATGAGCTATGATCAGGGTATTTTTCCAGAACTTTGGTAAACCCATATTTATTCAAACAAAAGGTTACAGTTCATCAGTAGGCATAACCGTGCAGATATAATTGCTGGTATACATGGAGTGTGAAATGTTTCTTTGTTCATCTATATCTCTCATTGCAGCTCGGGGTATCATTATCCAATCAAAGAGGAGACCAATGAAACAAACAGACAGACCATAATTGACGACAAAACTGCATAGTAATCTGTAATTCCATCTGTTCTGCAACCAAAACCAGTGTCATTATTTAAAGAAAAGAGCAAATATGAAATGTGTAAGGTAATTTCTCTTTTTCTTTTCTCTATATACAATTATAAGATTTATGCTGATACAACAGACCAGGCATAAACATACTGGTTTACACAGACTTTTTCCCAGCAAAAACTGAAAATAAGCACAGAAAGAAATGCAAACATCAAGACTGAATATTTCACAAGTATGTCAACATGAATAAAATTGGCTCTTGGCTCTTCTGAAATTAATTGTATTTTTTTTTTTTGACATCAGAATCTTTTTCAGATGATGACTAAATCAAAATTGCATTCACAGTTTTTAGCATTTTCATTTGAAAAACATTTTGAAAGTGCATTGTCCCTGCACATTTGAATAATTGTTATCCGCTGACACAATAATCTCAAGTGACTTCCTACAAGTGTACTACAAGAGTCTTGAGCCTACTTCGACTGCTGCTCACAGAATGGACACTCCTCCCCTTTCGTTAAAGGCCATTGAGAGTCTCAGCAGCTGGGAGTGTTTGTCTCCTTGTAGTACACTGGTGAGGGTTAGTTAAATTAGGGTCACAGGTCAGAGGCCAACCCTGGCTCTGGTGTCCAATAGGTTTAATTGACACAGAGCCAACCACCTCAGGCGGTCACCTGTAACATTAGTACACATCTCCAGACAGCTACTTCAAATTTTCAAATGTTTGCAGCAAAATAAAAAGGTAACAGAGCTTAGCTTTCGATTCACTTTTTCATCATTCAAACTTGGTTTACCAGTTAATCATGTAAAGGGGGCATAACATGTTTTTTTGTGATTTTCTGTCACTTAGATACTGTTATAATGTCAGATATCTATGTTAAATATGGGATGAGTTCCAAAACCTTAGCTGAAGGTACGTAAAAATATTACCTTCAAGTCAAAAGCCAGGGCTTCAGCTTACTTTGAACACTCCATTTGCAAATCTACTTCTACTCCCTGATTGAACTAACGTCAGATCATTTGTGCATGCCCACAAATAGCCGTCTGTTCCATAGCCTTTGTTGCTAAGGTTGTTTGTGTTGTCCACGCACATATTTTTAATCAGATTGCGGCTTGAACATGTACAAATTTGTTTGGACGTTTCTATTTTGAGTAAAGAACGAAATTAAGTCTGACTATTATTACTGTATTGTTTGTTTACATAGTCTTTGGAGCGAACCAATCAGAACAGGGTGAGCTCATTGGGGGTGGGGTGGGGCAGGGGAACTTAAAGAAACATGAGCTAAAACAGCTTGTTTCAGACAGAGGCTGAACTGAGAGGCTGCATAAATGGCCAGTAGAAGATAAATAAGAATGTTTTTGAACTGTATATCATGCAAAGATATTTCAGTCGAACTCCAGAATATAAATATAGACCTGGAAATGTGTGTGATATGTCCTCTTTAAGATGCACAAAAACTATACCTTAATAAACTAGACAGTTGAATAGTTTAAGTCAGTCCAACTATAATAATCATGTGGCCATAAAACATTGTTAAAGGAGTGGGTCAGTTCTTTTTTTTGGAACAGACGCAGAAAACCTTAAGAGACCTATGATTTCATGAAACCAAGAAAGCCCATGAGGATACATTGCTAATGATTAGGGTTAAGTGTTGTAGTTTCCCCTGGTAACTCAGTGTTTGTGTCTGTAATGTTGCCCATTGCACTAAGCCTCACTAACGGCAACCCAAATGATACACACAGCTGCTAGGAGTGAGAGCTTTCCCTGAAACAGCAGCCTCTGCTGGAGGCAAATCTGTGACTGTCTAATTATGTTAAGCACCGACATAGATGAAATGGTCTGAGAGGTCATTATGCGGGAATACTTTTCACACAGCTGCAGGGCAGGGACAGATGTGTGTGTTTGTGCTTCTGTGGGTGAATTTGAGAGAAAGTTACAGAAAGGGAAAGATGAGGCAGAGTAAACAATGTATACACTTAAATAGACTGAAAGAAGAGGGAAGAAATTACAAAAGATCTAAAAGTATGATGATGTAAAACTCTTTCACAGCACATAAGGTAACCAAAGTCCTGTGGTTGATGACAAGGAAAAATTCAAGGTGAAAAATCTTTGTATTAAATCAGTATGATGATAAATGTTTTGGAATGCTCCATACATGTAGGAGCATTATATCACAGAAACATAGACTGAGTCCAACACCTTCTATGTACGGGTTTATCTTTTCATTCATCATCAAGAAACATCATCAGGACCACCAGAACATGACCCCATAAATCTGTTTGGTTTCCTCATGACTGAAGCCAAGTTTAGTCTACAGGATAGTATCTTGTAGATATAAAGAGAACATTCTGGTGTCTGTACGGTACACCCTATAAAGCAAATGATTACAGTCAAATCAGTACAACTTTTGTCTTAGTTTAAGTTCCTCCAAGAAAGATTGGCAGTATCAGTTGTGGACTGTTGCAAAACCATGCTAGCCAGATTTGCCTAGCCTGTATGTATTTGGTATTGCAGACACAAATACAAAATCAGAGCTGGAAGAGCCTCCATTAGTATTAAGGTCCCTGTTTATGAGTGGTTTTCCAGTAAACTATGCCAATACTGGATAGAGTGCATTAGACAGCTGTGTATCAACAACTGCAGTCAGGCAATTCTATGTCCTTGGAAATACCGATTCCAAACTCAGGGGATCAACCAAAACCAAGTACTGATCTGATAGCAGCTTTAAGCTAACATAAGGTTGTAATTACAGGTCACTTTATAACTATAAGTAGAGACATTCATCCAACAACATGCTTTTAGGTATGTGATAATTGAATCTTGGTACTTGGAACGTTTATGAAATTGTGTCATTACAAAGCATAAACCTCATAACGACAGAAACACCATTACATTCTTGATACAAATTAATTACAGCAGGATTTAATCAGGATCTTGTCTAATAGATGCAACATTTAACTGCTGTAGGTACAGACCCAACATATATGACACAACTGCTGTAAGCTGTAGTGATCCAAAGAGCCAACTCGCTGCTCTGTGTCCACACAGAAAAGGCTTCCCTCTGAATAATTACATATATGTACATCTCCTCACCAAATAACCTTGGTCACACTCCGCCAGCGGCTCCTCACTTCTTCGAAAGTGTTGGAGCAAATTTCCAAACAGACATTATTTGGATAAACTAACCACATATTGGGAATCTAAATGGTTACTTTCTTGCCTGAAAAAATATTAGACTTAATAAAGTAACATAATAATGGTCCTAGATCAAAATTTAGCTCAGCCATTGCTGCTGGTTGTTCGAGGCAGTGCTCCTTCTTCATCCTCTCATATTAGACCGAGCGCAGACTGGATGCTAAAGTGACTCACTGTTGCCTCTTGAAGTACAAAGTGGTATTACTAGACAGGATGGGCCAAGGCTCTTACATATAGCACCTTTAAGGTTTGGTTAAGTTGGTTAAAAGAAATAGGATGGTAGTAGTATATAAATCAGATACCTTGTTCACCAAACCATACAACTCAAGTGTTTTAACACTACGCAGGAATATGAAATATGCTTTTTAAAATAAATAAATTATTATTTTTTCTCAATGTACCGATAATATACTGAGTTTTGAGTGCTATTATGTGCCTCATTTGGTGTACTGGCTGCTGGGCACAATTTTTTCCCGCTTTCTTACTGAGGAAAAAAAAACATGTTTGTTTTACTCATGGGTTAGGTTTTGGGTAAGATTGACAGTGCACCTGTGGGCTGCCAATGAAGGACTGACCCTGAAAAAGAGAGGGGGAAGAAGAGGGGGAGTGGCTGCCTGAGAGGTTCCTCAGCTCTGCAAACCACTTCAGTTCTCACTTGAGTGCCTCTCTTTGGGCCTTAACCCACACGGACCCCCACCTAACCGCTTCAGATTGAAATTCCTCCACTCGGCAAGACCCTGTGCTCCCCTCCTCCCCCAGCGCTCGGCACACACCAAGGGGCATTCAAAACGCATTAACACCAAATCAATGGGAAACAGTGAAAAAAGCAAAAAAGAGGAAAAAAGAAAGGGAAAAATCTCCTTAGCAACATAATCTAGACGGCCTGACGAGAGGAGAAGTGAAAAGAAAAGAAAAAGAGAGGGGTGGTGGAGCAGTTT
This sequence comes from Euthynnus affinis, assembly GCA_029490765.1. Lineage (NCBI taxonomy): Eukaryota > Metazoa > Chordata > Actinopteri > Scombriformes > Scombridae > Euthynnus > Euthynnus affinis. Next base: position 10,036,684 of record CM055848.1, read on the forward strand.
AGGGAGGGAAGAAGAACTGAACACAAAGGCTGGGCACACAGACAGCAACAAAATTGAAAATTAACACAGAAGAAACTGTTCCCTTTTTCATGGAAGCACAATCAGCTACATTAAACCCCAGCCAGGCCCCTCCTCCTCGCCTGGTCCTCCCTTGCCTGTGGATGGAGCCTGCGCCGGGACTTTGCCCTGTTTCAGAGAACTTTGAAAATTAAAGCCAAAGAAAAGTATGTGTTTTTTTTTAGGATGCATGTTACCATTAAACGTGTTTTAAATTACATTAAATTTCTCCCAGTAAAACACATTTTAAAGATAATTATTTGCATTCCATTCATTTTTTGATTTCATTTTACACTATTAACCATTAAATCATGCATAACAATCTGTCCTGTCTTGAGTGCTTACTGCATTAATCTTACAGTAATTGTATTTGCTGCCTTATAAAGAATGAAAAACATTTTTTTAAATGAGAACAAGACTGAAACCTTCTTATGAATGTGTTTGCAGATCTTATCTGCATGTCCACAAACACTTGTTGGGGGATTTAAGCTGTTTCGTCTAGCCTTTAGACAAACACTTTAGTTTGGCTTAATGAACTCAGGGTCTGTGTCTGTGGCAGGACAATGCAAAAGTCCCTGAGAGGGACTCTGAGTCTCTGTGTGCAGTGAGAACAGACATTGGATGATGAATTTAGTCTGGCTGTACTGAAACAACAAAAATGAAAAAGACAAAAAAAAAAAGTTTAATGTAGTTATGTGAAAAAAACGGAATTCACCTAATTCCACAGAGAAGGACATACACTGTTGAGTTTACCCACCACAATTATTACTTGTGTTAATTTGTGCATATTGTAGGGCAATTAGTATGGAGCAGGAACTCTGGCCACCAGCAGCCCTGTAAATGACCTCTGACCTCCACTACATGATCAGCCCATTGAGAGGAGGGCCTGCTTTAATTAGGAGGTCATTAAGAGCCAACCTCAACACACCATGAGACCACATAAAGCCGGCACTCACTCCCACCTGCAATCACAAAATCTGTGCTCCAACTCTCATTCAAATACAACCGACTGCTTCACCAAACTACATGTCTAATCTCAAAGATCTCAGTCTGAGTTTGTTTTTATCTGTGCAACCTGAAATGTCTACTTTGTCCTCTATTGAAAATAATATACTTATCTTCTAAACTTTATCAGTCTAAGAATCAAAATTTTATATTTGAGCAGTATAGATAAAAATCCAAAACTAAGAACATGTCCTAGAAAAGCAAAATAAAGAGTTTCCTGATTTTTCTTCATTTCTTCACTAAAGAAACAACCTTGTATGTGATTGGCTGAAAGGTAAAAAGAGGGATACACTGTGACCATGCTGCCTAAGATGAAATATAGGGGAAGTAAAACTAAAAACTATGAAAGGCGGGTGAGCAACAGAGAGGAGAACAGAGTCTAAAGAGGTGAAACAAAGTCAGATAGACTATAAAGGTGGAGAAAATAGATGACAAGGGAAAGAGTGATTCCACAGCCCTTTTATTCAAGCCTCTGATTTCACACTCGCACAAAGAGCTTTGGGGACGTTTCATCCTTTTCACATTTCTTCTGCATTTATTCAGTGTTATTCTGCAGTGCAGTGTCTCCTATATGGGAGAGGGAGCGCTGCCCGGAGAGGAGTCAGCTCCATTCACAGCTTTATAAATCACCTCAGCATGTGCAGACCGTGGCCAATCGGCCAATTACGCCCCCCTGACACACCGGGGCTGATAAAGAAGGCTCAGGACAATGGGATCACAGGCCAGATAAACGACCCTTTAATGAAGTCGCCCACAAAACAGGCCAAAACCGCGCGCCCCACTTACGTATTCCATCATGCCGTTGCCCTCACATTTCCTCTTGCTCAGCCGCCACGGCAGGCACAGCTGGGGAGAGGGAGACAGAGAGAAAGAGAGGCAGAGTGAGAGAAAAAGGAGAGAAAAATGACTCTGTGCTCTGACACTGCTAAGCCCCCCACCCAAGGCCCCTTTCAGACTTTTGGCCGAACAAAAGCATCTGTTGCCATACTGTGCCGCTCAGACCCCCCTTAACACACACATACTCAAGCTGGGTAAGGAGCCTCGCAGGAGCTAAAAAAGGCAGCACTGAGCCGTATGCAGCTGAGGCTGCTCACCTTGTGGCACAACCTATTGTGCGCCCCATTCCAGGAGCTTCTCCATCCATCTTTGTGTCTCAGGGACAAATAGAGAAAGAGTGAGAGAGAGTGAGGGAGAGTGAGAGAGAGAGAGAGAGAGGGTATGAGTGAGAGAGAGAAACTTTGTATGACAGAGTGAGAGACTGAGAGAGAGGGGCACAAGACTGCAGCTGCGGGATGAATAGGAGAGGGAATGAAGGGATGAGGTGGGAGTGAGAGAGAGAAGGGGGCAGCTGCAGGGTGGTCCCACCGTTCCTCCACCTCTAGAGTGTTGTTTGGCTTCTCTTAGGATTCAGAACACAAACAGCTTAGTCGTCATGCTACTTGCGCTGAACGCAAACTGTTAGACTGCTTAAGGGACAGACAGGGGTGAGAGAGAGGAGAGAAGAATGTGCATAGAGAAGAGCAAAGGTGTATTGTTTACCTTCTATACATGTAAACTATCTGAGAGAAAGGAGGAGAGATTATCAGTTATTAACACCTTTGCATCCAGTCTCCTGCCGTAGCTTAAAGGCTGTTTAAAATAATCTTTCGCATACTGTCTGACACAATACTATACTCTCTGAACCTGTTCCAGCTTCTCACTGAAGATAATAATACGTTTACACTGAGTGAAATGTTTCAACCAAACATTTTTCGTGGTTGTACCATTCCATGAAACGGAAATACTCAAGATGTTTGTGCATCATTTTATACACATGACGCCAAAATCCAGCCTGACATATTTGGTATCTTTGGAAGCTAAAATTCTAAATTCTAAATATTTCACTGAGTTTGTTATGTCTGACTACTGTGTAAAGGATAGGTTCACAGTTCAAGTCTGTCTTAAAAAAACAGTCAGGTGCCAATATGAACACTGAGACATGTTTTGTGCGTTGTCATCATTCCTCCTGTTCATACTGCTCATTAAGAGATCCCTTCATAATGCACTTAAAATGTAAGTGATGGGAGACAAAATCCACAGTTTTCGATTTGAGAAAAAACTTGATCCGAAGATAATACGAGGCGTCAGCCATCCAAGTTAGACAAATGAAGTGGATATCTTCCAAACTTAGTCTTTTTAGAACATAAATCTCAGTTTCCCTTTCTCTGGACAGTGTTTCTTTGTTGAACTGCAGTGGAAGAATTGTAAGAAAAAGGGAAATTTGTGCTAAAACGGCTGTAACTTTGGAAGACATTAATTTGATTTGACTAATCTGAATAGCTGAAGTCTCATATTAGCTTTAAATAAACTTTTGAATAAATGATTGCACAAAGGGAGGGCTGTGGATTTTGTCCCTTTACACTGGAAGCACATTCAGAAGTGATCTTTTAATAGCCAGTATGAACAGGAGGAATGATTACAGACGGCAAAACCTGTTTCAATGGCCATATGGTCACCTAACATTAGTTTTAAGACAGATTTGAAAAATTGTGAACCTATCCTGGCACAGATGAGTAAATATGACCTGGTCACACCTGTAATTAATAAGTTACATCGTAATTAGAGAAATTATATGGTTCTTTTATTCATAGTTCAACTCAAACAATATTTTCATAGTTCTTTATTTCATGGCTCATTATTCTGGATCTATGCATGCCCAGTTTTGGAAAGTGAGCACATATTCCACAATCTATTTAAAAACCCATTTGATGACCTCTAAAATGCATTGTCACAAAGCTGAATTAATGGCTGCTTTTATTAAATTAACATTTTGGAGATACTTACATAAGCTACATCACAAAACAACAAAAACAAATAAGAATAAAAAAAACTGCATATTCCATATTTAGAACAGTAGTAAACTACAGGTCTAATAGGTGTTTGCTTTTGAAAAAAATTGAAGCCAGTGTAAATGAAAGAGTTTTGGCAGTTTGGTGGAAGAATAAGCTGATGATTGCCACAGCTGCAGGTGCAGAAAGGGTGTCACCAAGTTCAAATCCCTCCTCCCATCCCTCCCCTCACCCTCAGCAGTCGCCTCCCTGGAGGGGAGCCGCAGTGTCCAGCGGTCGTCCTCTCTGTCATTGGACAACACGGTCCAAACCTCCAACCTTCCACTTCTTTATGCTAAATATCTCACCCAGACCCACTTCTTTTTACTTTGTATATGTAACCTTGCTCCTGAAGAACTTTGTAGATTTCATTGAAAGATACCTCTTTTTGATAAAGTACCTTTGACTAAAATCCTAATGAAGCCTTTTTTAGAGAAGATCCTCCACTGAGGTTTTTCTGATTTATATGTAGATCAGGTCTCATCTAAAGATGCTCCTACAGTATCATCACTGCAGAGATATCTTTTCTTCATCCACGCAGACATCTCTCACTCGTACTTAAAACACATTTACTCTTTTGAGCATTGTCATGCTTCAGAATGAGACTTTTAAGAGTGTGTTTAGCATTCAGGTTTGGTCATTCATTCCGCCTGTCTCAGCCAAGAAATCTTTGTTTGGCCGCTCCTCTTCAAACCTTGGAGTGTCAGGAGGGGCGGGGGGATCGATTTGATTCTAATCGGACCATGAAAAGAACATGATCTAACTACTTTCAGACCGAAGTATATTTAGGCCCACTCCTCTTTACACTCTCCCTCGCTCCATCGTCCCCCCCACTTCAGTGCGCGCACAATGAAGCTGGCCAATTTAAAAAGCTTTGAATGTCTCGTCAATGACTTTGTGAATACGGGGGAGAGAGATTTGGGGAGGGAAAGAGGGAGAGAGGGAGTGAGGAAAGCAGGAAAAAAAGGGGGAAATGGAGGAAAAAAAGGCCAGGGAGCAGACATAAAAATTCCAAGAGTTGTTTAAGCGTGGGTGGGTTCATTTGCATGACAGCACCATGTGAATAAGACTGACCTCTTGGACCGCCCCAGTGCTAGGCCGAGCTGCAGCCTGACGTGCAGGCTTTGACCCAGCTCATTGACTCTGAATGGATACTCTGTCAAAGGGAGGGACCTTGCAGCTCTCAGCCGGACAGGCATCTGCAGACCTCCTGTTTGACACCCAGCTACCTCGATTTCCATCGCCACTACTATCACAGAGCGGCGTGCGCACACACACACACACACAAACACACAGACGTACACACACACACACATATTTACCAAACCATAGGCAGATCTCCAAAACTCTCTTATCGCTAACCCCCAGGCCTGCAAGAAGAATCGCAAACAGGGAGAAGATGTGAATACAGAGAAGTAAACATCCATAGAAAATGCTAAAACAATGTAATTTACAAGGACCTTTCTTTACTTTTTCAGAGAACACACACACACACACATACACAGACAGACGTGCACACGCGCTCACAGACATGACAGGTGCAAGAAAGCTCTTGCACGTGCAGGCCTATCAACACGCTTCACTTGATGGCTCTATGATTTACTGCAACAGGCAGGTGAGAGGACATAGAGTGGACCAGGGGGGCAGCTGAGTGATGTAGCCTGCATACAAATCTGAGTTACTGCCCCGGACTCCCCCTCGACTCCATAGAAAGTTGTGACTCTGTGCAAACACAAAGCTCAGACAGCTTACAAACACTCGCTCCATTTATCTGGCCAGCACAGAGCTGGGACGATGCAGACAGGAGCTCTTGGCCCTGACCTCAGCTGTCTCGATGCGTTCAAAAGGAAGCCCACTGCACTTGGAAATGCAAACAGTGTGAAGCAAACACTTGTTAAATTTCTATAAATTCATTTACTTTCAAATAAAAAGACCAGTAAAGACATTCAATGCGATGGAGCTTTCAGAATGTGGCTGATAGTGAAAAGGGTGGTGCAGCTTTTTTACTGACTGTGGCTCTGTTTTTGATTGTTGGAGAGTCATTTTTACAAAAAAACATAAATTACATCACTCTAAATTACAACTGTATTTCTTAGAAAACACCCAAATTACCCCAATCCAGAAACTTTTAAAATAATTAGTAGTTCAAAAGCTCACATTACATGACATGCAGAGTACAAAACAACTCCAAATGTATTTTCATTCATTCAAATCACATTACTGTGGATTTAAATCTCCAGATGAATAGCACTGCAACGCAGTTGCTTCTCACTTCCCTACATTAAATGTGGAAAGCTGGCCTGACTGTGTAACATGGAACAGGTCAGTGTTTGTGTTTGAGGTCATGAACATGGTTTTAGTCATGTGGTTACTGTCAAATCTGGACTTTTTAAGTTAAATAATGTTTAATATGTATGCTTGTTTATTATTTGTTTAACATATTGTTTTTTGTGTTTTATTATCATTATTATAAAATACCATCTGGTAGATGTCTGATGTTGTAGAATGTGTACACTTTAATATAATGGAGTAGTAATGGATGGAGTTCATTCATCTTCACAAAACATGATTGTTTTTTGATGAGGTAAATACAATCTGGCTACACAGGTAGTTAAGTTAAATTGGAAAGAAAAATGATCAATAAATTAATAACCTATAACTGTAATAATTCTAATCTTCCATCCCCAAGCTTTGACCACACACACACACACACATCACATCACATCACATCACACAAACGTATCTAAAACTGACAGTTGAGCTGAATTCATGTTTTATTCTAAATATTTTTTGAAATTCCTGCCTTGCCTCACAATTTATACTAAAACATAAAAGAAAAAGAATAGAATCCATTCACTTTTAATATTTAAGTTTTACTTCTAACAACACTGTACACCCATAAAAAAATACATTTATTTAGAATATATATGAAGTTGAACAACTCACACATTTTCTGTATTTGACTGCTTTTCAATAGCTTAAATAGGTCTAGAAAAACACAGGTGTTACTAATGACATTAACAATGGTTCTGTTATATTCAGGTGTCAGTAAAATACGACAGTGAACCAGTATGTCTAATAACAGGACCCTGAAACTAAAGTAGCTAAATATAATTCAGCCTCATTAAGTTTATTATTTACATCTGTGCTTTTTCTACTGTAAAATGTCAGTGGTTTTTTTTGTGAATTTGCTAAATGTTTACAAAAATGTTGCATATTCATAAAAATGTAGTATTAGTGTAGAATTTAATTCATCTGTAATCCTTAAAAGATACTCAATCAGTTTTATTACAACTAAACAACAGCATAATAAGTTAATTACGGTAATAGTAATATATAATATATATATATATATATATATATAAATTTTAATTTTGGATCTAAGTGTAGTCACTTTTTAGATTACATTCATTTATCTAATTTTATTTATTTACTTATTTATCAAATTACTTGTCTGCTTGTTTGTTCTTTTAATGGGTCCTCTATTTAGAAGAAATCACAATGGTCCACTTAAACAACGTGAAAATCAGCAGATGTGTGGTTTCACTTTCAATTCTTTCTGAAACTGTTTGAAGAGAGGTACGCTGGTAGGCATGAGACTTAACATGTCCATATGTTAATTTTGCAGTATTGCTGTGCTTCCTCACATTTTTTACACATGCTATGGAACTCTGAAGAAATTTCAACAGCTCCAAATGGGATTACAGCATTCTCTACTTAGTTTTGCATTTTTAAACGGATTCATATGAATTACTGTAAATATCACACTTTCAAAAAGCACCAGACCTCTCGGCTCTGTTCCTCTGGAGGGCGGCTCTGTGCTGTTGTTGCTGCTACGCCTGTTGACTCACTGAGCTGGAGGTTGGATGCAGCTGCCCACCAAACTCCAGCCAGTTCATGTGATGCCCCAAACTACCTACCACACAATTAGCTGCCTGTTGTATAATAAGCTCTGCAGGGCTTAAAACACTTCATGAATTTCACTGCTATTAAACCTTGTGATGCCCTCGATCTTGATTCCCAATTGTTGGGTGAAGGTGTTTAAAGTAAAGAGTAAGAAAAAAAACCCTGCATTAGAAATGATATTCTACTTTGGTAAAGCAAATCTTTCTATGTGTGTCTATCTGAGACTATGAACAGTAACACAAATGCCAAGCATAGATAGTGCACATGTTCTCTTCCTTTCATGCAATTACAAATAGTCTGCAAATGTGGTCAACATAGTGACCTTTACAGATCCTTGAAGCAGGCAGTTCCGCAATTTGTTTATATCTTTAGAACTTTTTCGGTAATTGCTATGAGTCATGATCTAAAATTAACCACCTTATTATGATCAGGTAATCCTGTATTCATGTTCTTGAGCAAACAGATAAAAGTGCAACCAGCACTCTATCTGAAAAACAAGTTTCAGACTTCACCTCTGCTGTTGTGAGATATTCAGTTTACTAAAACAGGACCTTCTTCTGGTCACAAAAAACAATTGCAGCATGGCTGATACAGTAGCTAACAGCAGTTTTGGTGAAGTTTATCTCAAGTGTTGAAAGCTTATAGCTTTTTTAAAAAATCTGAGAATTACATGAGAACACGGTTGCTGTTCTCTCCAGGGAATTACAGCAAACCGCTGCCTGTTGCTGCCTTCTGCCAATTAAAATATAATGTATATAAATCTGATAATCCTCTGTAAGTGACATAAAAAGAATCACATGTCCTGACGGGAAGGAACACTGTGTAAAATACGAGGAGGATTTCAATTACATTGGCTTGTGCTAGAACAGTGGAATGAATATAAATGAACACTGAAATGCCAACAGCTGTAACGATGATGAAAACAAAAACAGAGGAAAAATCAGATCGATGCGTTCTTTATTGTCCAAATGAGCAGAACAAGGCAGCCTCAGAGTCAGCCTGACAGACTCTCCACCTTCTCTTAAACTTCAGCATGACTTCCCAAGAAAAATCCCATCAGAAGAACACTTGATGCATAATAGACAGAGAAATGTGGATATCATCTCAATTAAGAAACGTGCTAGAATTCATATTTGTGTGAAAGCCTCTAGTTGACCTCAAACGCAGGGATAGACTGGATAGACTGGGATGAGGTTGGAGTGACAAGCTGCCTGAGACACTAACAGACAACAGTGAAAATCAACATAATGACAGAATCTAGTTAACATGACACTTTTCCAAATCAGTATTAAATCTCAAGAGAGAAAGAAATGGAAAAATACATCTGAAATATTACTTTTTAAAAGAGCCCTAACCCTACTCCTAACCCTAACCCTAACCTTTCAAATTAGAAAGAAAATATATAATTGCTTTTGGGAGTTATTTTTTGCTTCACCTAACCCAATCTTTAAGCAGTTAAAAGCCTTGATCCATTCTGCCTGGCATTCTCTAAACTTTTCAAGAATAGTTGAGAACAGCAAACTTCACTTGAAAGAGAAGGATGCTAATTAAAACCACAAAGCTGCAGGTACCTGGATTTGTTTCCTACACACTGATTGGATTAAAGATGTAATTCAGTGGAAGCTGTTACTGGAGAAGTTCAAACATCCCGTCAGACGGGATTGACAGGTATAAGGTGCCGATAACATGCGGATGAAACATTTTGGTTTGTTTGCTTCTTCACAGTCTGATAAACAGAAGACAGAGGGATTGCAGCCCATGTCTATTCATGTCCCCGGCCGGCGACAAAAGATACGGCCTGCATGGACACACATTCCAGTCTGCTTCCGCTCCAGCACACAAGCTCAATTCCAGGGATTTCCCCTTTCAAAAGGGAGAAAAAGGGCTACAATATCACCTCCTTTAGATTGAGGGAGAGACTGCTTGGGGTAACTGGGTGGAGGGACTCCTGTCATTCACTCTTTGAAACATTTCCTGATTTAAGTTTCACGGGAAGTCAGAAACCTCACTGTTGTGAGCAGAGGAGGGGCGAGAACCTCGTCCATGGAGAGGCTGCCTGGTTTCCATAAATAGTCACAGCTGCTTTTAATTTGTTAGTTTTTATGAAATAATGAGAGTAAGAAATTTACTGCATTCTGTGACGATGAGCGTGAGTTCAGGCAAAGTCTAAAGGCATCACTCTGAACCCAAATAATTTTGGTAAAAAGCCAATCATTAACGAACATAAAACAGCATCTTGATCTTCCTGGAAACCAGTGAGGGAGCACGATAATGAGTCCTTACAGCTGATAAGTCCTGCAGTGAGAACAGTCTGGAGATGCACCACAAAGTGACCGACGGAATAGCTTCTTATTACAATAAGGATGAAAATTCAGCACTATTTGACAACTCAAGCAAGAAAAGATTGAAATAAGGGCTGTTCTGTGTTGTGCGGCTTATTTCGTCTCCGTAATTGCATTTGCTTAGTCTTTTGGAAACAACAAAGGAGGCAGAGGGAGGAACAGGGCTCTGACAAGAAGCTTTAATAAAGACATTTCTCTGGGAACTTAACCGTGATCGGCGTCGCTATCGGTCGGTGTTTATCTCATTTTCGAGACTCGTTAATTGTGTGCACTATCAAGCGCGGACACATACACATGCTGCTGTGTGTGAGCGTCGAGTGTGGACATCCAGACACTCGTTGGCGCAGGGGCACACTTCAGTCTGGAGTGTCTGGTCTGAGCAGCTCTGTGAGACTGAGAACCGTCTCCCTAATTAGTGGGAGCCTGGTGCAGGACATCTCTATAGGCCATCAACAGGGCCCTCGCTGGCTTTGTTCAGCAGCCTCTTCTTCCACTGAGGCTGTCACTTTACTTTTCTATAGGATTGAGGGCCACGCTCTTAAATGGTGTTCCCTATCACAGTAACACTTTGTGCATATTTTTAAGGATACATATGCAAACACTACAATCTTGAAAGTGAAATATGATAAGTCCTATATGGAAGAGAGAAGCTCCTGATCTATTTTCTTCAATGTAATTTAAGTTATTGATCTTGACCGTTGAATTGGAAGAGCTCATAAACTCCTGGTGAGGCACATTAAAAGGAGACTGCTTTTCTTTGTTTATCTGGCTAAGTTGTCACAGCGTTTTAAGATGTAATTATTTCCAACTCATTTTTGCATAGAAACCTAATTATTCACCGAGATATAAATTAGATTCCACATTCATGGAGACCATGAAGCCCCTAACTCCTGCAGGATGCTATTCACTGCAAGCCTTTTTCTCCCCGCTCCCCTTTTCTCTGGAAGCTATGAGATGGAGACTAGCCACTGCAGCTGCTATTCACATGAACGAGATAATTGTTAATGAAAAGTCATTGCGTGGCATTATGTTGTCCACGGGAGCATTGTTCATTTTCCCCCCATCGCCATTGAGATCTATATGGCAGAGCAGAGTGTTTCCTTTGAGTTTTGGTATTCAGGATCTGTTGCCTGGTAACTAATAAAGGGGCAAATCATCCACTGTATTGGCCAAGATGGGCCGCAGACTGGCCCTGCACAACAATGCAAGGTTTGTAAAAAGGCGTTGATACAAGTTAATGACGCTTGTTCAACAAAACATTAATGGACTTCTTCACGGTATAATATGGCATGGGATGCGATGTGAATGAGAGGGGGGAACTTTAGCACTACACTTTAACAAGTTTGTGTGTTTTTACTACTGGGAGGAGCTGGAAACACACACACACACACACACACACACATGCACACACACCTTCCTTTCCTCTCTGTTCTGCACATGCATGCAAGCAGATACACAAACACAGTGTTAGTTAATGTTTTCCCTACACTAACCAACTTCTGACCAAAATCAAATTTTCTTTTATCCCTCTATTTGAATTTAATTTTCATGGCATTGAATAGGCCAGTGATTAATTGCCCATCAACGTGATTTGAAAGGGGGTGAATAGTGGAGGGTGACTGCTGCACTATAAAGTAAAAGGCGCACAACGTTGGAGAGAAAGAAGAGGCAAGTGAGAGGTGGGGCCCTGAGAGCTTTATACATTTCTGAAATTCTTTTTAATCGGACGTTTAAACAGGAGTGATATTGCAGCGGCCCCGTTTCTCGCACTGGCTTCTTAACCAAAGCAGACAAAAAACTGCAGCCCTGTCACCCCGAGCAGAATAAAGGGAATCAAAGGATTTTTCCCTTAAATGGACTAATTTTCTCCTTGAATTATGAAAGTAATGGCTAGGTAACAGCCTGTGCTCAGTACCCGACGGCTTAATGCTTCCTAAATCCTTCCACGTGGCTCCACTAGTCCTGGCAATTAGGCCTCATTATAGCCTCATAAAGGATCTCATTTGTGGGATTACTTAATAGACAATGAAATTTTATCGTGCAGAATTATGGAAAAATAATATTAGAGCTCGCATGGTGTGATGAGGGCGCGCGCCACGCATCATTCCGCTTGGTTTGCTCTCTCTCTCTCTCTCTCTCTCTCTCTCTCTCTCTCTCTCTCTCTCTCTCTCTCTCTCTCGTTTGAGACTGTTATCTTTACCATAACAACTCTGTGTGTCTTCCTTGTCAAACACTGCCTTCACTTTATTATAGCAATTATTGTCTGTGTGACAGACGCGTTGGTTTTTCATCATTATGAAGGTTGAATTTTAAATACTTTCAAATTCTTTCAAAAATGCATTTAAACTCACAGTTCAATTAGAGCTGCAGTTGCCTTTCTGTATTATCTCGTGATTTTGCACAGTGGGTTCTTTTAAGGGAAAGAAAAGTGCACTAAAAACCAATAGAAGTGACTTCTACAACTTGGGACACACAACTTGTTATGTGGACTATACATGTGTGTTTTCTGAGGTCAGACGAGAAAATGACATGTTGTATTGGACCTGAACCGCTTGCACCACAAGCCTACTGACGGCTCGCCTCTGTCTGCGGGTCCGAGGCGTTACTTGGCAGATGAAAGCAGAAGCTAAACCTACCGGTGACCCGCCCGGGGATCAAACTCGCTAATTATTGTCACAAGATGAGGGATTAGCGCATTTCTGAAATAGCTGCCTGTTTACCCCCGCACAGACCAACCATTATAAACACTTTCTAATTGAATCCTAATCGCCATCGAATAACCACAGCCCAGACTCTCCATCAGTTCATAATTCTTTAATTGTTGGAAGTGAAACCTTGGCCAACCGGATTCAAAGTATGATTAGGCTGCAAGGCAATTAGTGCTTATATGGTCGTGTGCACAATTCCTTCAATAGCATTTACAAAATATAAATGACTTTAGAATAAAAGTAGGTCTGGATAGAATCCATCATATAACTGCCCTTTAGTGCATGGTCAAATGACCTATTTGGTCATTTAATTAGGACTTGTTGATTGATTTCAGTGTTGATTTGGAAAACAGAATAATTCAATCACATGTATACAACTGGAAACTGTGGTTATTCTATCATAGTTGCAGAAGTTATAGGATAGACTATAGGCAAGTTTTTATATTTCCGTTATCACTGACTTGCTCTAATAAGTTATGATTTTAACCATTGGTAATTTATGTTATTCATTTAATGCATGTTTAATCCTACTTTTTACTTGGTGATCAGAGTTTATACAGTTTCACAAATGTGTTATACCAGATTGATATCTGACCAGTTTCTTAAAAAATAATCACATAAATCTATTTTCCACCCCTTACATGCATTTTAGCAGCATGCCTGTGAGCATTTTTTTTTCAAGTTTTAATACTTTTTTTTTTTTAAATAGTGTTTCAAGAATGATGGATCTATACTGAATAATTCTGGAGAGAGCCAGTGACATTTAGTTGTGAACAAATAAATAAATTAAAATAAAAAAAAAATCTGTGACGGGTTACATGTTTCTAGTGTCCAAGACTTTCTAAATTCGGGGATAAAAAGAGTAAATCTGCAAGTTGTGATTGGAGGCCCGGGGAGACATCACGTGGTTTGGGTCGTTGACAGTATAAACCCTTGGAGCCGGGTGCGCACGTGGGTGACGCTGCAGGGCCAACCCTCTTCGGGGTCCCTTTTGTTGAACCATCAAACATAAGCACCTTTGGAGATCCCGAGGGGTTCAGATGAGAAACAGCTATCATCTTGCGCAAGGAGCGACCACTTATCAGCGGTTCAACCATGTCGAGGTCTTTTTACGTTGATTCTTTAATAATCAAGGATACTGTGCGACCTGGACCAGCTGAGCATCCAGGACAAGACTTCCTTATTCCCATCAGCATGCACTCCCCGAGCGTAATGACGGTCACCGCTCCGGTGTGTCCATCCAGGAAAAACGGGACTTTCTGTGTTTGCCCGCTGTGCGTCACGTCCCACATCCACTCTTCTCGCAGCGGCATCCCCATGCTGAAGAGTCATTTTCCAGGAGCAGAGGCACAGTACTGTCAGAGAATAGCGCATCAGCAGTCTCCAGCGCTCGCGCACCCTGGACATACACCTGTCTGCACGCCCACCTTCAGCGTCACAGATCCCAGGAGATACCACTGTCTCACTATTGGTAAGCCACCTGTTTGCTACAGTCTCAACTCATACTACGACTGTTCGGCACCTGTTCGATTAGTCTTAAAACATTTCACGACGCATTTTCAGGCAATTAGTTGTATGTCATCGATCGGCTTTTACGCACGATGATTTACGCGCGATATTTTCTGTTATTGCATCCATAATTGAGTTACGACTTACAGCGATGGTAAGAAACTAAACGTCTGACTTTTTTTTTCCTCCAACAGGCGCCTCCGAGAGTAGCCACATACAGAATGGCAAGAGGATGCGCACGGCTTTCACAAGCACACAACTCTTGGAACTGGAAAGGGAGTTTTCCACAAACATGTACCTGTCGAGACTCAGAAGAATCGAAATCGCCACGTATTTGAACCTGTCAGAGAAACAGGTGAAAATCTGGTTTCAGAACCGCCGGGTGAAGCACAAGAAGGAGGGGAAAGCCACCCAAAGGAGCGCACACAGCGGTTGCAAGTGCACAACCGGTCACACAGACTATTCAAGGTCAGAGGATGAGGAGTCTCTATCTCCGGCCTCTGCTTCGGAAGAGAAAGAGGTGTCAACTATCTGAGAGCTACACGACTCCCAGTTCCCACTGCTGGCACTTACTCTGCCCTGCAATTATGGGTCATAGCATCACGCAACCTCTGGGCCTGCATGAAGTATAAGAAGATATGTTGAAAATGTCAGTTACTCTTCACTTCGTGTCCATCCTCCCGTTAAAATTAAAGGAAAAATGTGAATATATGTTTTAAACATCGTCGTGAAATATTTGGAAACATGACCAACTGTATCCCATAATGGACTTTTGTATTTTGATCCCTTCAGGGTTCTCACCTAAATACCCAAAGTCTAGTTAATGACCCCCAGTAAATGTTTTCAACTATTGCCCGGTATCCCACCACTGTCAGTGAGGCTGTGTGGTAATAGAAATAGTATAGGCCTAACCTGTGTGGAACCTGTACACAAGAATTTGTAAACTATGTATATCTGTATTTATTGTAATAAACATAACGAGTTGAACTAAGATTGTCAGTGTATTTGTGGATTTTAAAAAGAGTGCCTCCTTCTACGATCAATGATGAGCTCAAATATTAAAATGAAGACCTAATACTGCCAATATTGGTTACTTTTTTTAAACTTCAAATTTAAAAAAAATGCCTTTTGTGTGTTTGGAAGTTAAGATAATTAAATTAAAATGTGTCATAGAAATAGACTGCTTTCATTATTTAATTTCAATATTTACATAAAGGCTGCACAGACTAGATATAATACATTATGCTGAGAAACTGGTTGTAACTAGTTGTAGTGATGAGGAAAAAAAATCCTCTGTATAATGCAATCTAGTCAAATATGACTTAATACAATGCATATGGGAGATTTCACACACCGTTCAATATTAATGCAATCCAGTTAAACAGCACCACTAACTACAGCCTTAAGAATGATAAGCAAAGCTGGATCAATTTGTCTGACTACCAAACATTTACTTTCACAGAGGAAGCTTAAATTTGGAGGACTGTTTAAGTGGATTTCAATACATTGCACAGAGTTTCTGTTTCTCTGGCTTCTCTGTAAAATCCCAGGAGTTTTGCATAAATGCGCATCAATGAGTGACGTTATCCTCCACTAAAGCTTTTACTACACAACCTTTAAAACTCTTTTCTATTACTTGTCAGTTATTATTATTATTGTTCAGATGTAATTTCTGCACTATTGGTGTTATATTAATAGATCCAATGTGCTTATTTTTATTTAAACACATGCAGCTGAGCATTTACATGATTGGCCTATAAGCTATTTAATTCAAAATGGATGGAGTGAGCTATATGAAAGTGTAGCTGTAATTTCTCATTAGATCTGACCACAAAAGGGTACCCGATAACGCCCCTGGGGAGCAGCCAATAGTCCATTAATGTTCGCTTTTGAAAAGATTTTGGTTGTCCAAAGCGAGTTTAATTGCGTTTTCGGTCCCACGTTGGTTGATTATGCTGCTATTGCTTCAAACCACAGAACAAGGATATATAGAAGTGGGCAAAGGCTTTGACAGGTTAGATTGTCCTGCCTTGGGACTCGCATTTAGTCGGAGACCCCCGACGGCTGTGTGCTCAGAGAGCTTTGAGAGACAGCTACAGGGTTCCTCCGAGCGACAGAGAACGATTTAGTCACTGTTTCATTAGGCACTATTTGAACCTTTCAACTTATGGTGAATTAAAGGGGCATGCTCAAATGGAAAGACTCTGAGGAGGGATTACGTAGGAGGGGCCACTGGAAATTAGCTGACGCCTAATTTAACTCGATTCTGTCAGAGTTTGGGATACATTCCTAATTGAGAGGGGAAGCAGGTGAAGTTTTGGTCCCACGCAGGCCCATTCAGTGCGGGAATAAATGGTCCCCTTTCACATCCCGCTGGTGATCATATATTATTGGGGGAAAGCCACCTAATGAATATATACTGAAGTTCCTATTAATCGAATTAGAGTTCCCTTGCAGGTGTGAAAGACCAATGCAGCATTTAAAGCGATTAACAATAGAATAAACCGCAGTTTTGAGAGAGACCCCCCCTTACCCCTTTTGGAGCCCCACGGGACGTGACCTCAGACTGTAAGGCAGCTATAATGGGCTGAAGCTGACTAGATCTGTTTGTTCAGGTCAAACGACTATCTCTCTCCAAACTGTCAAATCACTGAAAACTGTCATCACATTGCTTTATCTAATATAGACTAAATAAATAAAATAATGAAAAGCAGAGATCGGGGATTTAAATTTCAGATGAAAGGTACTCTATATATATACCTACTAATGCACAGAGAAACGAGACCACTTCAAACACGTCAGGCCTCGGCCACCATTGAAAATGTGGCAATTACGCATGACAAAAGACAATTAATAAGAGCGCTTTTGAGCCGGTTGCAGCTGCTGTCTCATGCGGAGAGATAGAGGCTAGAAGAAGCTGAAGTGGCAGTGTGGAGAAAGAGGGTAACAGCGTTGTCTTTCCCCGAAGAGATGTCCACTTTATTTATGAGTCATCTTCCATAAATGTGTCCTATAACTCATCTGAATCCTGAGTGACCGATACATCAAAGAGTGTGAAGAGTCCTAAAAAGAAAACCCTTCTTCCTCTAAATTGTGTCAAATGATATTATCTCAATCATCTAGGAGTTTTTTTTTTTTTTTTTTTAGTCATGGCCATTCTTACACCTTTAACCCTTTCTACAAACTCGATGATGATGGTGTGTCTTCATCAAGCCAGAGAATCAGAACTTCATTGGAAAACTGAAAACTGAACATTTCACATATAGGCTCTTGGATTTGGTATTTAGTGAATCTTAATGGGAGGAGGAGGTGGTGGTGGTGGTGGTGGGGTAATTTGAGACTATTCTGTCACAGTATTGAGGGGCTAATCTAAGTGTGTGTATTGAGGGGTCTTAATTAATCATAATGTGACCTTGAAAACTAAAAGTCAAGTGGGTACATCCATCTTTGCATAAACGAGGTCAGATACATCCACCAGGGCCAGGCACTAGAAAACAGATTTATTTGTGTTGATACTGAAATTTTCATTAATTTTGTTTTGTTGTCTTTTATATGATCTGCCAATAATATTTTATGACTTGTCTCTTCTTAATTTATTTGGTTTGGTGATTTCTGAACGCTTAGCATTTGTTTGTATGCCAGTTAATGTGCCATGAGTGTCTTTTAAAACTGTTTGTGGTAATGACAAAATTCTATACATGCATAATTCCTCCATTTATTTATAATATATTATATCAAATATATAACATATTTTAATTATTTGTTTTCTTAATTAATAAAATCTCACCTATAGTTAATGGCTGGTTCATTCATGAGTGCTGAGAGAGTCTTTGAGGCCGTTTGAATTTCTCTCCAGTTCCTGCACTGCTTCAGGGAGGCCAAAGCTGTTGAGAAAATAAAGGTGGGGTCATTTCATTTATTGTTTATCTTTCAATCTATTAATTCATTACATTATAAATAAAGTCACTTGGTTGAGAGGCGTTCACTGCCCAGACTAAAGACACATTTCAGCACGCTGGACAGCTCCAGCGGGGACCGCCGCCTAAAGGCCACCACAGTCATCTTCAAAGGGCTCATCACTCTGTGACTAACAGGGCAGCTTGTGTCCAATGTCAACGTGTGTTTAGGTCAGTTATGTTGTATCTCAATCACAGGCCTGCAAAGCGGAAAATTACATGGAGGTATTTTCTGAGTTAAACTTTTTGATAACAACTTTTGAACAACAGTAAAAGTGTATTATCCAGGAGTAGGTGGAGCTCCAAGCGCACATTTTTATTTGAAAGTGTAAAGAGTGATGGACATTGCACTTTTTAGTCTCTAGACATGTAAAGTTGTTGCTACTGTCGAATTTTGTGTCTGCTTTGAAACAGGAAAGGTAAACTTGGTGTCGAAATCTGCATCTCAATCTGTTAGTTGTATTTTTTAAATGTTTTTTTTTAATCATAATCCCATTGTTTTACGCGTTGAACGAAGGCTACAGTGCTACTAATTTGAATACTGTTCGCCAGT
This sequence comes from Euthynnus affinis, assembly GCA_029490765.1. Taxonomy (NCBI): domain Eukaryota; kingdom Metazoa; phylum Chordata; class Actinopteri; order Scombriformes; family Scombridae; genus Euthynnus; species Euthynnus affinis. The sequence continues at coordinate 10,055,587 of CM055848.1, forward strand.
TTTTCTAAGCCCCCTGGTGGACAGATGGGGGAAGGCCGGGCAGGTCACTTAAAAAGAGGATGAATAATGTTAACAGGGCAGCATCCCTAGGGGATGGAGGGCAAACATCCTGACTGTTTAAGATGATAAAGATCCTGAGAGATGTTTGTCTCCATTTAGCTTTCAGTTAAGTCTCCAATCACCACAGTCAGCTTCTCAATGACATTTATTTGCAGTAATTTGAAGATTACGGTGCTGATAGACGAGTTAATTGAGTATAAAAGTTAAGTTGCCTTATGTAATGTTGACTATGTTCAAAATAATAAATACAGTTTTCTCAGCAGATTTTCCAAATGGCCTAAAACCGCCCATAGAAACCAATTTACCCGTGTAATATGCTGTGCAATTTAGAGTTTTTGTTTTTTTTTAAAGGGGGAAATGATTCGCAAAAAATCCCTCAAAAGTGAGAATCTCAGCCAGTTTGAGGTAAGCTTGCCTTTCCGAGGTTGAGATCCTTTTGTTTGGAGAACAAGGACACTGTTCTTTTCGGCAACATGTGGAAGTAATTGCGCCAAAGCGGCTGGAGCTGGGAGGGGGTGAGTCTTGGCCCCGGGGCTCTGCAGAGACACCGGCCTGATGCCCCTCTTCTGTGCCCAGAGATAGGTGATTCACAGGGGCCTATTATTCTCCTCTTTCTCGTCAGGAGAGCCTCGGGGTAAAGGGGGCTGGGGGTGCAAATGATGCAGAGCTTGGTAACCAGCTGACGCATATGTGCCAGTAAACGAGGGTCTCGTTTGTTTTGTGTGTGCTGCAGAGAAGTGGAACTACTCTGAAATTTAAGGGAGGCGTGTGTGTGTGTGTATGTGTGTGTGTGTGTGTGTGTGTGTGTGTGTGTGTGTGTGTGTGTGTGTGTGAGAGAGAGAGAGAGAGAGAGAGAGAGAGAGAGAGAGAGAGAGACAGAGGTTAGTTATATGATGGTGTTAGAGCGCCCTCTATGAGTTTAGCGCTCCACTGTTCCCAGTTTCTGACTGATGAACTGTATCTATTCACTGTTGCCATGCATCATGCAAGTAAGCAATATAATATATGTGCATTTTTTTATAGTAAGCTGGGGAAAACGCTGTGTGAGGAGAATCGCTTACAATCGCAGCTACAAAACATGAACATTTGTGCGGCAGACGCAAAAAACAATTCCTCAAACACACATTAAACCTACTTTTGTCTTCCAAAAGTTTTCGCATCCATATAAAACAGTGAAAATGTCATTCCTTCCCCTCCTTTCGGCGGGGACATTCGTCTGAATTTTCCGCGAAAAGTCTCTAACTTTGAGAAGGGGTCCAGCTCTAGAGGAGAGAGGGGGGGTGTCATTTCCTGAGAGTTATTTACTTTGAGCCAGATGATTACTTTTTCTCTGGACGGGGGTGGAGGGGAGGAGGGTGGACTGTAACATTGAATCAGTTACAGGTCGCTGTAGCTGCAGCGCAGTTGTGAGGGCGGTCGTGGATGCAGACAGAGGGTCGCACATATGCTCTCACAGCGCAGGATCTCTGAGGATTATTGCCGCTGCAAAGGACCCTTACTGCGCCTTTTGGAGCGACCAATTCACTGTGGATATACTTACACGAAAGGAATATAAAGAGGGGATTACTAAAGGTAATTGAAAGGTTGTTGGGATCCAAAAGATGATTGAATCTAGTTTTTTCTGAGGTATTCTAAAAGTTTTGGGGTGTTTTTTAATCGAGTGAAACGCGGGAATATATATATATACATATAGGTCTAATAGGAGTTTAATTGCAGACTTAATTAATTCTTCAGGTTGTGACATTATCGTCTGCTTTTCTCATTTTATGTGAGAGTTCTATAAACGTCTCTTTAAAACTTTTATTCACTATTAGTGAATGCTGCGCTGCCCCGCGAGTTGTATGCAACTTCTGCATTAGGCAATGCATTGGTTTTTTTTTAGATTTAGATTTCTGTACCCCCGTGCACCATATGGTCTCACCCCTGGACGCAGAGCGGGGGAGATGTCGCTGACTCGGCTGGATAAAAGCGCTCGATTTCGGCCTCACAGCTGGAGGTGTCACCTCGAAGACTGAAGGCACCATTGTGGGATACTGGCTGGCATTTAATGGGAAACACATTGGAAATTGTACATCATGTTGTTTTCTCGTTTGCCCGTGGAATGTGTGGAATTAAAATGGAAAATCGGCACTAGAGGGACAGGAATGAAGCTTCAGAGCTGCAGCTGAATGGATTCAAGTGAAGAAGGACAGAGTGTGTTTTGGAGCCACGACGCATTCTTCATTAACCACCGACCCTGCTGTGTCACCAAAGGGATTTTGGATAGGAATACTGTCTGTAGTGAGATTTCCTCAAATATTAAGACAAAGAAAATAATCAAAACTTGTTTTAAAGTGCATTGATGCTTACTGGACGATTCTCAGTTTGTGTGTCTCCTCACAATAATTTCCACGGAAATTGAACTGAACCATTTAACCATCCGTGGGGGGCAGAAAGTTGAGACAAGCCATTATCAGCTGTTGCTCAAATGGATCCTTCCCAGCAGAGCGATACATTTGCTATCTGGCACATTTGTTGACTCGCTTTGTGAGAGCGACGGGGATAAAAAAAAAAGAAGAAGAAGAGCAGGGCATGCGAGCAGTGTGCCACTGTAGAGTTAAGATTTACGCACAGCGGCCCCAGGATCCTCGCCAAGTTAAGGCAAAAAAAAATAAAAAATAATAATAAAAAAAAATCATTGAAATCGTTTGAGACAATGCGAGTGCATAAACACGTCAAACTGATTGGCAACTTTGTCAGCTGATTCCCACGCCGATATGTACTTTAGTGTGGAGTGGGTCCACTAATTATAGAGTTGGGTTGCCCATGGATAATTTAGACCGTTTGGGATGCATATAGAGCGGACAGCCACAGGAAGCTTTGAGAGGGCCAGCAGCTCATTGTTTGGAGACACTTTCCATAAGACATTTAAGTTAAATAATTCCTATAGAGGAGAGTTACATTTCAAAAGTAGAGCTACAGCCTCTTATGAAAAAGAAGCTTTTTCGTTTTTTAAGCCTAAACTGTGTGGACCCTGGAAAAAAAACGGACCCAGCATCCGACAGACAGCAGGGGGATGTCCGCTGGAGAGCTCCGTGACAAAACTAAACAGGACCATGTCGGACTAAACTAGAGAATGTCTTAATTAGTTATCATGTAGACATTTAGTTAAAAGTGGTCGGCGGGCAAGACAAGAATCGAATTAAACAAAAGTAATTGCAAACTATATCTTCTCACTTCTCACTCACCAGTTTAGTGAGTCACAACTTCAGAAAAGTGGATTTTTTTTCTTCTTCAATTAGACGAAATGAAAAACTTGAGAAAGGCGGATGAGAAAGCGGGAGAAGATCCGAGTGAAGCTTGTTGCCTTCAAAATGTGGACTGTGTCGCCCTCTACCGACACTCCTTAAACTGACTTGGAGCACCCTGTAGCCTTGTGGATTCACCAAACGCAGAGCGAAGAGCAGCCTGACGCATGAGCCACAAAGGGCAATTTATGTAATCCTGCGATGAATTTTACATGATATAGTTTCAGTACTGAGGTGATGTGGCAGACCACATTACACTGCTGTTAGATTCCACAGATCACTCTTTGGGTCTTTATAGGATTATAAGGCTACAGTGTGGTTACTGGTGTTAGTGTATCTGCATATGTGCAGGGCTTGACAGGACATTAAGAAGTCAATAAGTCATGGATTTATTGATGAAATAGTAATGTTATCAAATTGGACAAAACTAGCAGACAGTGGTATCTTATCAGAAAGGGCTAAAAAAAAATGTTTACCTTACTTGTTGATTAAATAACTCACTTTTTTTTGTCCTTATAGACCAGAACATCCATAATCATGGATGGGGTGAGGATGAATGTCGTCTTTGGGGTTATCTTGGTGGTGCTGGTTACAGGTAAGTTTACAGCAGAGTGGAATGCATAATATAGATGTTTTTCCTTATTTTTCTGGCAGGCCCACTAATGTTTGGAAAACTGTCTTGCAGTTTCCTCCGGATTGCCGCGACCAACGATTATTTCCAACAAAGAGGAGTTTATCCTGAAGCCAAATTCCATGTTCAACATAAGCTGCACCGGTAAAAGAAATGTGGTTTGGGCTGAACCACTGCCGAAAAATGCCTTAGTTTATCCAGGATACTACACGGCAACGCTCTTCATTGACAACGCAACAGTTGACAACACCGGCTACTATATGTGCTCATATGAAACCCCAGAGGGTGAACCGGAAGACAATGAGGCCGGAATATATGTCTTTGTTCCAGGTGATTTTTTTTGGTTTGATTTTTCATACCCACTGTGTATGACATATTAAAGGAACGTGGAGTAAAAATATTAATTTAAGTCTGCCCTAAAACAATAGTCAGGTGCCTAAAGGAACACTGATATGTTTTTTTGTTTGTTTTTTGCTTTGTAATCATTCCCCCTGTTCATTCTGCCCATTAAGAGATCCCTTCATAATGCCTTACAGTGTAAGTGATAGGGGACAAAATCCACAGTGTCTCTGTGCATAAGTATATATTAAAGTGCATTTGATGCCAATATAAGGCTTCAACTGTCCAAATGAGTCAAATCAAGTCAGTGTCTATCAAAGTTACTGTCTTTTTAATGTCAAATTCTCTTTCTTTGTTTCGATCGTTCCACTGTGGCTGAACAGGAAAACAATTTCCGCTGAGACACACGTTTTTTTAATAAAAAGGACTGTAACTGTGGAAGATATCAACTTTATTTGACTAACTCAGATGGTTGCCTCATATTATCTTCAGATCAAAATCTTCAGATCAAACTTTTAAATACTTTTTTTCCTCAAAATGAGGACTGTGGATTTTGTCCCTCAACACATTGTCAGCATATGTGGAGGAGACCTTCAAATGGTCAGTATGAACAGGAAGAATGATTACAGCAAGCAAAACCTGTTAAAATGTTCATCTGGGCTCCTGACTGTTGTTTCAAGACAGACTTGAAAAATTGTAAACCTATCCTTTAAGTATAAGTATAAAAAATAAGTATGCAAAGGATTATAAATCTCACTTTTCAATCAAACCAACTCCCATAACATAGTGTGACCTCGTTCATCTGCTTGCACACCTAGATCCCCTGGTTCCATTTGTTCCCGAGAGCCCTGAAAACTTGGTTGTCCCCATGGACATGACTGGAGTCACCATCTCCTGCCGTGTGTCTGACCCCAACTCTCACGTCACCCTGAGGAGTGTCTCCAGTGGACAGGAGATGTCTGCCTTCTATGACAACAGGATGGGCTTTTTTGGAAGCCTCTCCCCTGGGATGTATCAGTGTGAATCCACTGTGAACGGCAAGACAGTCACAAGTGATATTTACACTGTAGAAAACAAGGGTAAGTTAACACAAACATGTATGCAGTATGGACATTTTCTAGATTTAGTGTGATGGGTGGATTGTCACTGAATGTATCGGGATTTAATGAAATTAAATGAAATGAAACAAAGTAGAAGATGTAAGACTCAAATTATGCTTTTCTTCTCAAAAAGCACTAAAGTGATGAAAATACTGCACAGCTGGAAACACTCCCCAAGTCTGTTTACCATGAGAGTGCTGCAGGGTGATCTCACTGCATTTGAGCCATGACATTATGTCATTATCATTGGGGGGGGGGGGGGGGGGGGGGGGGGGGGTGACTTATCACGCCTGTTTTCACTCTATGTGTGTTTGCGTGTGTGTGTGTGAGTAACGATGACCTACTAAGCCGTCACTCAGTGATAAATGAGTTCATGGTAATCAAGTTGTCACTATCTTGGGACCTGTGAAATGACTGTGCTGATATCTGCTCTCTGGCAGATCCTCTAGTCTTGACGGAGGAGGAGGAGGACTTCGATGTGGATGTAAAAGCCACTGAGGAGACAGTGAGAGCAGGGCAGTCCTTCAACATCACCTGCACCGCTCCTGTTGGGCTGGGCTTTCAGCAGCAGTGGCTCCATCCTAGAACACAGGCAAGATTGAACACTGTGCTAGTCATACATTTCCCTTTTTTTTTCTATGCCCTTTAAAAATAAAAATCAATTCAGTCTCCCCTATAGCTTAATGCATAATCTGCTTCATCTCCTCAGGCTTTGCTCCTTCCACTGTTTCCTTCAATCCCATGTCATATTTCTATGTTATTTCCTACCCAGCAGCACTGAGCCTTAAATTAGAGAATAATGGTTTTGGACCCAAACCTAGCAGTGGCAAGTGGAATATAGCTCTGAGGACGGCCCTTAGTGGTCACAAACTATGTGTTAGGAGAGCAGCGACTGAATTTTGTGTCTTCATTATGAGAATGTCAGCCAAACTGCTCTTGCTGCAGTTAACCCCATGTGAAACCCAGAGACACTGACAGGAAAGTTTAGGACAAATGGCTGGAGGGAAGGAGGCAGTTCAAAAGAAGGAGGAAAAAAGTATAATAAATCCTTTGACCCTAATGACCTTGAGACATGTAGGACAGATGCTGTCTACACATGACAGCCAGCTAAACATTTAATGCTTTTGAAGTTTTAGCTTCAAGAGTTTCAAGTGCAATTTATGTTTGTTTATATTTATATGCAGATGTTTTGCTCTAATCTATGTAGCATGTTGTCTGTTTCCCTGCATGGGATTCATCTAAGCCCTTTTCCAGAGATGGTGAGAGCAGGAACGCAGGACTCTTGACTCCTGCTTTTGGTCTCACTTGCAATTACAGGCTTTTAAAAGGCTCTGTGATCCTGATTTATCTCCTGTGGCATAGCAAGTGTTTTAACCATTAGCCTTCAGCAGCATGACACACCGATTCTGATATGTTGTACCTATAAAATGAAAAAACACTGAGTTAAAAATTCAAATATCTTATTACAAGGACAGTGAAAGATATAGCTTATTTTCCAGGGAGAAGAGAGCTGAAACCCATATTTTTTTTCTGTTCTCATAGGCTGTGAATGCAGTTCAGATGAAACAGACTTTTCCTGACCGGGTCATCTACACCCTCAGTTTCCCCCAAGCCACCGTTCAGGACAGCGGCACTTACGAGTGCTCCATCACCCACGAAAGCAGAGGAAAGGTCAGAGCCAACATTGTGGCTGTCGCTGTTTTCGGTAAGTTTTCTCTCAGAAATGTTTCCTGGATCCCTTCAATGGGCTTTTAGCGGAACTGCAATAATGTGAATCTCATGCTCACACCACTGACTTAAAGTCACTCAATCCACATTTAATATTCTCATCATCATTCAGGTAAATTTATTGTGGTTTCTCATATGTACGCGAGGTGCTTTTAGTGGTGTGTGGAAGTCATTTTCTACCACCCGACCATAAAGCTTCACCTCTGCTTTCAACATCAGCTACTGTGTTTTATGGGATGGCTTCAGCAGATGTGTGTCAGGCTTTCATTTCACCTCAGCCCTCTATGTCACTCCTGATTCATCTCAATCCTTGCCTTGTTCTACTGTCCTCTTTATTATTTAATCTGCCCACCATCACCGAATCCATCTTGTAAATCCGTTTTTATCAGTGACCCCGTACTAATTCTTTTCTTATCGTCTCTCTGTGTCTTCAGAGGAGAACTCTTTTGTGGCACTGGACCACAGTGGGATTGTTGAGATGGAGTTTGTCAGCCTTTTGGAGGAGACAGAGTTTACCATCCTCATTAATGCCTACCCGGCCCCCAAAGTGACATGGCTGAAGGATGGCAAACCCATTCCAGAGAGCTACTACCTCCACACCAAAACTAGCCAAATTGAAGGGAATAGGTAAGAGAAAAGACTGAGATTCAACTCATTATTCAAACTGCTAGCCTCTGCCCAAAAGAAACAAAATCCACCTACCTCCACTTTGAAAGCTCATTAATTAATAGGTTATATCACTTTTGTTTACTCCATGCAAACACTAAGGTGAGAAAAAAACAATAACAGTAACTTCCTGGAGTCTCTGCTGGATGCATGGAAACTGCTCTCAGTTAAGACATAGTCCAGCACATAACCTCCCTAAAAGTACATTTTGTTATTTTTACACCTCAGTTTTCATATGCACCAAATTAACGGCAGATAACGTGAGATTTAGAGTTTCTGGTTTCATGTTTTGTTACTTTTAGAAAGAGCAGCCTGTTTTCAGCCTGTTTTAAGTCTTTATGCAAAGCTAAGCTAACCGTCTCCTGGCTCCAGCTTCACATTTATCATACAGAAATGAAAGCAGCATTCATATTCTTTTTCAAAGCAAATAAGCATATTTCGCAAAAATGTCAACTATTCCTTTAAATAACAAAAATATTTGATCATTTTCCTCTCACAGGTATCAAAGCATTCTGACATTACGGCAACCTCTGGAGAAAGACAATGGGAATTATACCATCATAGCTGTCAGTGGCTCTCGCACTGCTAAATTCTCCTTCACCCTCAAAGTGAAAGGTAAGATCGATAGATAGATAGATAGATAGATAGATAGATAGATAGATAGATAGATAGATAGATAGATAGATAGATAGATAGATAGATAGATGATTTGTGATATACACATTGTGACACTGTACATGTCTTTCTTTCAGCCTCCACCTCCGTGATGCTCCTGCCATACTCAGCCCCTGTGCTACTGCCTCAGTTAGAGGAGTTGGTGGTGGACCTCCATGATCCCTTCACCTTGACCTGTCGGGGAGAAGCAAAAATGACGTGGGAGAAGCCGGTCTTTGATGTGCGCGAGCAAATGCAGGAGGACAACAGTGGCCTGTTTATCACCACCCTCATTGTGGACCGAGCCACTGCGATGCACACTGGCTTTTACACATGCGCCTACAGTAGCAATAGCACCGTGGAGAAAGAGAGCAGCATCTACATCTATGTGCCAGGTATGGAGTACACAGCAGCTCTGTGCTCATAATTTTTGTATTACTTTACTTTATTATCTGGTCTGAGAGACTTTTTTTACTCCAACTTAGATCCAGAAGTTCCCTTTCTGCCATCACCGTTGCCTTTCGCCAACCATGTCCTGTCCGACCACGAGGAGATGGAGATTCAGTGTCTAGTGTCTGATCCCACTGCTAATGTGACCCTGTTTAACATTGACACCCAGGAGCCAGTGCCTAGTGTTTATGACAGCAAGAGGGGCGCTCTGGGTCAGTTCACTGTTGGAACCTACGTTTGCAAGGCCCTTATAAACGGAAAGGAACACACAAGTGTAGAATACATCGTCCACGGCTGGACAGGTGTGTGTTTGTGTATCAGCAGTTGTATGGATATATCTGCGACAGTCACATCTGATCTGTCGAGTCCATGTTTTGACCTTGTAAATTGTTGCATCTCAGGTGGGGCAGAGCTGCACGTCGAGCTGACGGCCAAACGGACTGCTCTGCTGGTGGGAGACTCCATCACAGTCAACTGTCTGGCTCGGGGATCTGAGATTCTGGAAGATCACTGGAAATACCCTGGCAAACTGGTGAGGGCATGAAACATGCTATGCAGCACGAAAGACGATCCAAACAGATTGTGTGTTTTGGTTTCCATAAAGTCTCTGCTGTTCACTACGTGGCATTGCAAGCTGGTTTGAAACTCAAAGTACCCTTTTTGTTTGACAGGCTGATCGTGGTGTCAAGGCAGTACATGAAAATAAGAAGAATCAAGAGATCCTTTACACCATGACGATCCCGCAAGCCTCGGCCAAAGACAGCGGCATCTACGCTTGCTCCATCACTGATATTATGAGTAATGAGAGCCAGACAAAGGAACTCACCATCACAGTTTATGGTAAAAAAGCTACATTTAGTTTACTTAATGTAAATAGCATGTGACATGAAATAAATTCACATACATACATAAATTGTTATCTTCCTTGTCGTCATGAATGAATGTTTGCTGACTGTCTGTTGGCTTCTCCTTCAACAGAAAGTGAGTTTATGTCCCTTCACCCGGAGTTCAGCATCCATGAATCAGCAGAGCTGGATGAGGTCCGAGAGTTCAGGGCCGAGATCAACTCCTTCCCTAGTGTTCATGTCACTTGGCTCAAAGACAGCCTCCCACTCAGCGATGTGACAGCTGAGATCTCCACCAGCCTCCGGCAGCTCAGTGAGACCAGGTGAGACTCTCATCAGGTCCACTAATTACAGCAGAGCTAACAACAAGCTCAAAGTAACATTCCTACACATTATTCTGGCCTCTTGGGCCTGTAATTAGGTTTCAGTGTGATTGTGAACTTCTGGCACTGTGTGCTTATTGTATTTTCTGGTATGGTTGTTTTGTTCCATGTAGCTACGTGAGTGTTCTTACCCTTATCCGTGCAAAGGAGGAGGACAGTGGGAACTACACCATGCGAGTGGAGAATGGAAACCAGAGTCGTAGTGTCAGCTTTAACCTACAGGTTAAAGGTCAGAGAGAGGAATGCCCCAAACCCTTCATTAAATTTTACTTTTATGTCCTTGCATACTGCTCTCACAATCTGTTAACCCCAGATACAGTCTGTCTTTTTCTCACATATTCACATACACTTTGCTGTGCTAACCCCCGTCTGTCTGACTCTGTTACAGTGCCTGCAGTCATTGTGGACCTGATGGACATCCACCATGGCTCAGCCACAGGCCAGTCTGTGGTATGCATTGTTGGAGGGCAACCCACTCCTGAGGTGGAGTGGTTCATCTGCAAGAATATCAAACAGTAAGTTCAGTCGTCTTCAATACAACATTCATGCTTTGGGATTTTTCAGTGTACAGACATGCAGTCACTATTCACTTTAATTGATTTGGTTGTATATTTCTCTTTGTGCATTATCAGTTGTGCCAATGACTCATCTCACTGGATGCCCCTCCCCGCAAACTCCACGGAGATCTCAATAGACTCGCACATCGACGAGGACAACAACCTGGAGAGCCAGGTCATGTTTGGCCATCTGGATAACACACTGGCAGTGCGTTGTCTGGCCAAGAATGAAATGGCCGCTGTCAGCAGGGAGGTCAAACTAGTGTCCAACGGTAAGAACAAACACAACATTTCATCCATCCTTTTTTCCTCCTCAGTAACTTTCCTTTTCACCCAGCTTTGAATCGACATTTGATGTTGTTGTTTCCACCTTGTCTCCTCTTAAGTTCCTTAACTCATTTCTGACACTTCAAGTGTGGCAGGCTTTGTAAGTGAGTGTGTTTGTGACTGAGTTAGTGCTGTCAGTGTTGGAGCAGCTGTCAGATGATGGCAAGACAGCTGAACGAGGGGCTGTGCTTTAAACACGAGGAAGGGACTCTGTATTCTGACAGCTAATGCATGGAAGCCAGAGATGGTTTATCCATTTGGTCCTTCCAGATGAGCTTTACACCCCCACCCCCTCACCCACTCCTCTTAAGCCAGTGCCTCCCCCATCCCCCACTTCTGCGTTATCTTCCCAGCATACCTTTTGGTCCCAGTAATCAGGACACCCTATGGATTTAAGTGTCTCTGAGGCCTGATAGAGGACATTTCTTGAGCAACGTGCCACTGAATTAATTGTATTGTTACTGGCACAAGTCACAAGCATTTCACACTCATCATTACAACAGACTCATGTTGCATCCATGTGATTAATGTGCTCACCGTCTAATATGTATGTCCATTGACTCTCCTCCTGAACAGGCCCTCACCCAGAGCTGACTGTAGCTGCTGCTGTACTGGTGCTCCTGGTCATTGTCATCATCTCACTCATTGTCTTGGTTGTTATCTGGAAACAGGTACTGCTGCCATCATTCGGCATTCATTCCCACATATTCACTCTCTCATCTAGTCTTCTACTTACTCACTTATTTACTCTTTTGCAGCATTCACAGTGACTCAAAGAAAAAAAAAACTTTATAAAACTTTATGGTTCCAGTATGAGATATAGTCTTAAATTTAGATATTTGTGTTTTTTGACAACTAACAAGCAGCTGTGTATTGCTGTATGCTTCTCTGACTGGTTCAAGGCTGCTCTATTCACCTGCAGAGTAAAACTCTACTGAGCCAACAAACAAAACAAAACAGACTTTGCAAAGCCACAAGAAAATTGCTGTTAAAATCAAATGAATATGGTTTGATAACTAAATGACACGGACAATTCATGTTCTCTGTCTTCCAGAAACCAAGATATGAGATCCGCTGGAGGGTGATAGAGTCTGTGAGCCCAGACGGCCATGAATACATCTATGTGGATCCCATGCAGCTTCCTTATGATTCCAGATGGGAGTTCCCCCGTGACAGACTTGTGCTTGGTGAGCTGACTGTCATTTTCTATGTGCTAACGCTGTAGTCTTGTGCTTGTGCCTCTGCAATCTTCCTGCAGGGATGTTCTGGTCGGGATGACTCATTCAGTCTTTGAAGTGAGGCTGTGATAAGCTAATCTGGATTGGGCTGTGGGGTTTGCTGGCTGGGGTTTGGTTCGACTCAGTGATCAAGGGGAAATTCAGCCACTGGAGGAGTCACAGATGGGAGAGCAGAGGCATCGAAAGTGCATGGATGTGTTTGCAGTGTCTGTTGTTTTTCTTGTTTGATAACTGATCTCATGGCTTTCTCAGGTCGCATCCTGGGCTCTGGAGCTTTTGGGAAGGTCGTAGAGGGCACTGCCTATGGACTGAGCCGCTCCCAACCTGTCATGAAGGTGGCAGTGAAAATGCTGAAACGTGAGTTTAACTGGTTACAATTGACAAGGCATTTAAGCCATGTTGCTGCTAGTCATCTTTATATCAGTGAAGCTCTCTAGATACAAGGCCTGATTATGTAAGGTCAATTATTTTTACTACTGCAAATGTACTACTCATATGTACCATAAATTGATAAGCCTATAAATCGTTTCCGTCATAAATCATTAATGGCATGTTATTACTTCCTGTTTATATTCAACTGGCAATGGCATTAAAGTGGAAAAAGGGATGGAAAGCAAAATATTGAAGAATTTAAGGAACAAATAAAACTCTTTTTTTTTAGATAAGATAATAACTAGATAATAAGGTAATAATAATAACTAATGATAGAATTCTAATCAAAGAGGTGGTCTTGTTGTTGGTTTTGTTATGTGTGATGATACTCACAGTTTGCTCTACCGTCTTCCAGCGACTGCACGATCCAGTGAGAAACAGGCCCTGATGTCTGAACTGAAGATCATGACTCATCTTGGACCTCACCTCAACATTGTAAACCTGCTGGGAGCATGCACCAAGTCAGGTGAATAATATATTTTCACACATTTTTTGAGGATACAAACACTATAATAACGGTTAACCACAGTTGCCTCTCCCTTGTGTTACAAACAAACAACCACATTCACACAGCAGTTATATCATTTACAGCTTTAACAGCAAAAAATAAATTGACAGCCCTGTCCCAGCATTTGGTGGGTGTGGTATTTTAATAGGCTTTTTATGAGAAAATAGAAGCTTGCCCTCTTGACTGTGCTTTTAGCCTTTATGAGCCTCTGATAAGATTAGCCTGCAGACTGACGCCGATGCATGCCTTTATCTGTTGTGTTTTTTCAGGCCCTATCTACATTATTACTGAGTACTGCTTCTACGGAGATCTGGTCAACTACCTGCACAAGAACAGGGAGAACTTCCTCAGCTTGAACCCGGAAAAAAATAAAAAAGAGCTGGATATCTTTGGGATCAACCCTGCAGACGAGAGCAGCAGGAGGTACAACATACTGTTTATGTTTTCAAGCTTGCATGCATGAACACAGGCACTTAGTCTCCGAATTTAATTAGAATTTATTAAAGTTTCTTATAATTCAGACCAAATCTTCCAGACATTGACACACAACAATTTGCACAATTCCCTCTCTCTTGCACACACACGCACACACACACACACACACACACACACAAACACATTCTCTCCTACCGATAATCAGTAACTCTATCGCCATTTTCTCCATGGTTGAGGAGATTGTCTGGCGTCTTTACCTAATCAAATCACAGTCAGAAGTGGTCTCAGCTTTCAAGCTAATTTGATTGCATTGGAGGTACCTGTTAATTCTTTCTGCCCAGACGTGCATGGTGAAACAGCAGCCCTCTCTCTCTGTCTGAGGCTCATCTGTGTTGATGGATGACTCACAGTGACCACACCTCGAATTGGCCATAACATGATTTAATCCTGGCTACCATGTTAGCCTCAACCACATCTTCCTCTAACCCCAGCTAGGAGGAGTGACACACCACATCTATGTACACACTATAGAGCAGTGAATAAGCCACAGTATATAGCATAACGTATCGTCACTATAGGTCTTTATATGGCTCTCTTCGCTCAATATTCCCACAAGGGAGAACAGCATGATCTGTCCTCGCCTCATCATTAACAACATTCCTCTTCTGCATCTTCCTTGTCACACAGTTATGTGATCCTGTCCTTCGAGAGCAAAGGTGACTACATGGACATGAAGCAGGCTGACAACACTCAGTACGTCCCTATGCTGGAGATGAACAATGCTTCCAAGTACACAGACATCCAAATGTCTAACTACGACCACCCGCCTTCTCAGAAAGACTCCAGTGGTAAGCACATACAGTTTCTTCTCTCTGTCCTCCTTTTCACTCTCTCCTCTGAGTTATTGGTGTGTACTCGCTTGACTTTAGTGTTGTGTTTGAGTCAGAGCTGGTTGAGGGGTACACCCTTGTCAGAATTTAGGACTGGTACAACCCTGTAATTACATGGAGAGGATAATTGTAGCACACGCATAATAATGCCTGGTCTCTGCCCTGCCATTAGTAAAAGCCAGGTTTGAGCAGCCAGTACTATATTTACAATACATGATAAACATATACTGGTGGACCGCCTCATGGTGTTTTCTGTGTGTGTGTGTGTGTTTTCTCAATCAGAGGGTGAGATGGACAATCTGCTGTCGGACGAAAAAAACGAGGGCCTCACCACCACCGACCTCCTCAGCTTTACCTACCAGGTGGCCAAAGGCATGGAGTTTCTGGCTTCCAAAAACGTGAGTTAGAGTGAAATCCTCAGAGGGACACTGAATGAATATCATCCCCTTAGTTTGCACTGTTTTGCTGGTAACTGTCAGAGAGCGTGTTGCATACCACATACTGTAGGTCCTGCAGCCTTGCATTCCCCCTGCTTCCCACTGCACTGATGGCAGGTTGTGGATTTATATGTGTATCCTATATGATGACAGCTGCGCCAGCCAAGGGGACCGAGGAAATCACCGGTTGTGTGATAAGCAGTCCTGAGAAGGCTGAGCCCACTCAGGAGAGAGGCCAGGGGCTGAATTTAGTAGCAGCACAGCCAGGCTAGAATTACCAGGCAGGGACACACTGCAGCCAGAAGCTATTCATTCAGCTTCATAGTTATTATCCCTAAATATCCAGTGGTCACAGCCATCCCTCCAACTGGCATGTTTACACAAGGACCAAGCTTTATAAAGCAATATGAAACGGCATTAAAAATAAACCCGGCTGAAATGAAATACACGCAGAAATACATGCACTCAGGAGCTGTGGGAGCGATCTGTTGAGGGAAGAGAGAGAAATGTGTTGGATTGGAAGTGAAAACTAGTGTGTATGATGCAATTAGCTGCTAATCACTCTACTCTGTCTCTGTGTTTTTCTCTGCAGTGCGTGCATCGGGACCTCGCAGCCAGGAATGTCCTCCTCTCTCAGGGCAAGATAGTGAAGATCTGTGACTTTGGACTAGCTAGAGACATCATGCACGACAACAATTATGTTTCCAAAGGCAGTGTAAGTCTCTTTTAATACATGACTATCATTTTATGCTTAAAAGATAGTGTTATTACACTTTTTTTTTCACAAGACATGTGCAAGTATGATTGAAATTTTCTCTGTGATCACAGACTTTCCTGCCGGTGAAGTGGATGGCGCCAGAGAGTATTTTTGACAACCTGTACACCACTCTCAGTGATGTTTGGTCCTACGGCATCCTCCTCTGGGAGATATTCTCCTTAGGTGAGCTGCTTCAAATGTCTTTTAGAGAAAAGGAAAAACAAGCTGATTTTCTCTATCAGTATATGTACATATAATAAATAATAATAAATAATCTAAATCAAAGACTAACGAGAATGGGCTTTGTTCTGAAGGTGGCACTCCATACCCCGGGATGGTTGTGGACTCAAGCTTCTACAACAAGATCAAAAGTGGATACAGGATGTCCAAACCAGAGCATGCACCTCATGACGTGTACGTGATCATTTACATTTATCCGTGATAACAACAGTCACTTTGTACAACATAAAGCTTCCCCTCACAACCAGTCCCAGATGAGGAATGTGTTTGGCTTTAAACTGGGAACAGTTTGTTTCTGAACTGTGATATATAGCGACTGACAGGAGTCATGGCGAAATTACAAGTTACAGGACAGGTCGCACTGTTCTCTAATTTAACATGGCCTGTTTTTGCTTTTTCAGGTATGAGATGATGATGAAGTGCTGGAACAGTGAGCCAGAGAAGAGGCCTTGTTTCCTGGGTCTGAGTGAAACTGTAGCTTCTTTGCTGCCCTCCAGCTACAAGAGGGTGAGTCTCCTCGTGACCTCTTACATCCACAGACCTCTATGGATTCTTAACACCTGCTTTCTAATTTACCACCTCTCATTCTTGACCTGCACATTCTGTCCTTCTTTTTCTTCACATTACACATTGGCTTTTTTGAGATGTCGCTCTTTCACACTCTTAATCGTGTTGCCCAGTAAAGTGCAGGTTGAAAATAATTTAAATATACTCTTAGAGTAGCAGGCTGTTCATTTAAAACCCCCTCCACTTCCTCTGCGAGTGAATTTGTAGAGTTTCTGTGGGCTTGGAGCTCTCTGTGTTTCTGTAAAACAGAAACCTACAAGTGATTAGAGTGCAAATGCAGCAGCTGGATGTCAGAGTGGCTGGCCTCAGTCTGGATAATGACGCAGCCCCAGTTCTCACATCCAACACCCAACCTTAATTACCCTATTAAACTCCACACCACACATGGCACATCAAAACATCTTTACCTCTGCCTCCTTCAGAGTTTTAATAGCTGGTGCCAGAGGAGGAACCAACTCTTGTTTTAGCACCTCAGGCTTGGATGCGACGTGTGATTTTCAGTTTGGATCGCACCATCCAGCTGGCAGCACAGCCAGTTATCACACGTTCTAGTACCGCAGTTCTCCTGTGGCTCAGTAGGACTTGGCACATTAAGTCTGTGCTTACGCTTGTACGCTGTATTGTATGGTCATTGCTTCTGTGTGGCAAAGATTAACATCTTTTGTACATCTTTTGTGTTCCCATGGCATCTAATTCGGTATTTTCCTGTCTTTTGCAGCATTATGAAAAGGTCAACCATGAGTTCCTGAAAAGTGACCACCCCGCTGTGACTCGGGTGTGCATGGAAAATGACGACGCCTACATCGGCATCACCTACAAGAACCAGGGCAAGCTGAAGGACAGGGAAAGTGGCTTTGATGAGCAGCGGCTCAGCTCTGACAGCGGTTACATCATTCCCCTTCCTGACCTGGACCCTATATCTGATGATGAATATGGAAAGAGGAACAGACACAGGTAATGCAAATGAAGCAAACATGTACATCTACTATGCTCTCTATGTTGTGCAACAGATAAAGCTAACCTGTGTAATCTGCGTCCCCTGCAGTTCTCAGACATCCGAAGAGAGCGCCATTGAGACGGGCTCTAGCAGCTCCACTTTTGCTAAGCGCGAGGGTGAGACTCTGGAGGACATCACGCTCTTGGATGAGATGTGTCTGGACTGTAGTGACCTGGTGGAGGATAGCTTCCTGTGACGCCTGCCCAGCCAGTAGAGCGGAAGCAGCAAGGAAGAGGAATGAGAGGACACGGGAAGCTAGAGAAAGACCTGTAAATCAACCAAAGACTTTGTTGTCTACCCTCTAGCCCCTTCAGTACTCCTCCTGGACCGCCCTTTCAGAGTACAGAACAAAAACCACTTCACTGTCTGGATGAGTCTGTGGTGATAGTACGGTACGCCCCTTTCTTCTCCCTGGACACTGCCCCCTGTTGGGCTGGAGGAGTGAGTGAGCAGCGACGAAAGCGAGACCTCAAGGACTCAAAGAGCCACCGAGCCCATGTGTCGGACCTATGTAGTGTCAAAAGTAACTGTAAACAGATTGTCTTTTAAATTTGCAAAGCTTTATTTTATCGGGCATTCTTTTAACAGCAATATAAGCAAGAAGGGAATGAACAAACATGTCAGTCAACTGCTCTAAATGAACACCACAGGATGTCATTCAGCCATATTTAACCACTACAGATGCACTATTTAAACTAGATGAGTCCAATACTAGCAACAGCACTGGCAGGTCAACTCACGTCACACTCACCTGCTGCAAGAGAAGCACCTGATGCTGGCACAATCAGTAGTAATACTCAGATTTAAAAGCACAAAATCTGGACTATGTGCATTGTTTTTTGTATATGACCATATAATGTTTTCAATGGCTAAATAAGTGCAGTTTATTTTTTTACTTCATCATTATGTAAACATGTATTATTTGTGAATACCGAGTAGATATTGACCATAGCTGTTGAGTGGTGATGAGAATAGAGCTTTTGAGTTGCAGGCATCTTTGCAGTGTCTCACTTTTTGCCCAAATCCAACAAAATGTTCTCTGAAGTCACTCTAGATTTAACTTCAATCATATTTGTCATATGGGCTTTGAGAAAACGAAGTGTGATTGTAATGTAAATAGCTCCAGAGTTGTTTTATAAGAGAGAATAAATGGGATAACTCTCATGTATTTTATATAAGCACATATTAAGCTTCTGCACCCCTCGTCCGCCCCAGTGAAGCCAATGCTTATGATGAATTATAAGGACTTTTCCACAACAGGAATTGACATAGAGATATTTGCTATCATAGTGGACAGAATACAGTTTTTGACATTAATGGTGAACTAGAGCCTCGCATGAGAAATATTCACATTTTCTCATGTTTTTAATAGATGACATGGGTGGTATTAATCAGTTTAGCCACTACGAAAATGGGAAGCATAAAATAAAAGGGATCACAGAGAAACACAGTTCATCATGTCAGTAAATATGACATTATGACCAAAACAGAAAAAATCTTAATTATATCCAATGGCTGTGCTTTACTAGCAGGTTACGTCCTCCGGTCTCATATTTTATCTATTGTCCTGACGTCCATTAGCAGGTTCTAGTTATACTAAGACATTAGATATAGGACTAGAGATTCATGTTGATCTGATGTCATACATCAGTTATGTGTAGACTCTGTGTAATCCTCCGTTATCTTCCAGCTACTGTACCAGCTGTACCACTGCCTCTGACTCTTTCTGTCGACTGTGATATATTCTGCAATTAATTGTTGCACTTTCCTTTTGTCCCAGTTTGTTTTGAACGTTGCAGAGTAGTTAGCCTGCTTTGGCTTTAGATAACTCCCTGTTTAAAGCAGCGTGGATGTGAATGTTGTGGATGTGCCGCAGAGATGAGTGATGTGTTGTTGACGGTACAGTATCTGTAATAATAGGTAATCACCCAATATGATGATTTACTGCTATGTTTCATTATTTTACACCATGTACATTCAGATGATTTATATTTCAATAAATGATTTATAATGTTAAAAAAGATGCCATGTTGTCTTGCTCTCTATGATTTTAAAGTATTACACACCCACACAAAAATTTGACAAGTGACAGAAAAGAAGCCAGATTTCCAAGGATTTATGAGGTCCACTTGGAAGGAAAAATAAAAGTGTCCCAAATGAAATATTGCACACACTTTGTCCACAAGGATATAGGATGTGATAGAAGATGCAGCATTCCTGGACAAGAATAAGGAGACGACAAAGCTGAGATGAATGGTACTCATTTTAGATATTTGGCATAACATGATGTATAGGCGAATAACACCAATATGAATAACGCAAGGGTAGAAAAAGAAAAGCCTTCTATACATATGAGCAGTGTCATATACACACAAGCACGCACACACACACACACACACACACACACACACACACACACACACATACACACAACTCGCATGTGCAAAAATGACTAACATTATAAATAAAATGATAAAAAAGCACCAAAATGTCATGATCCATAAAATATTCATATTCTTAGGCTATGAACACAGTAAGAGTAAGCTGTTCCACTGTTACAAATGTAATCTCAAGGGCTGCCATTGGAGGGCAATAATGCATCTGTGAGGCTGCCAAATAGTTTGCCAACAGACAGCAGAAATTATAAAGTATTAAGTCAAAAAATATGCTTCCCAATTTCTTTAGTGTCAGTGCTTTGGTGGTTGTTTGTGTGGCTGAAGTTTGAGATTATTATTTTAGGGCACTTTAACCATCTGAAAATCCTGAAATGGCTTTTTTGTATATGCTGATACTAAAAGTGACGGTACCATTTACCTCCACTAGAGGGAGGTCTTATCCAAATAATGCTTTGTGCCTCCAGGGTGGGAGATAAAGAGGTAGAAGAGGAAGGTCCACATGAAGTAATGATGTGAGCCTGCAGATGTGGATGGACCTTCAGGGTCCAGACGCCGCCTCCCCCCCTCGGAGCCTGACCATAACAACCTAGAAAAAGTGTGTGTGGTGAAGGGGGTGTGGCGCCAGGAAGGTGTAGCTTATGTGACATCAGGCCACAGCTGGATACCTGCGATTAATTTTATTTACCATCTCATGAGGTAATGTTTTGTCATTTAAGAGCTTTAAACTGTAAAAAATAATGTTGTCAAGGCGTTTAACTGCATCTTTAACAGGAATCACAAACCAATAAATGACATTAAGAGTGCATTTTACCCTTCTCTGTATAGTCTTATTTCATGTTATCCACATCTGAGCAGTTTTACAACTATAACTTTATAACTTTTCTCTTATTTGTTATACTAATTCAGTCTTGTTTTACAGGTTGTTTTTTTTTTGGGTTTTTTTTTACTCCTGTTTGCTCAAACTGTTGAACCCTTAAGGCAGATCTGTGCTAGTACAAAGCAGGGTCAATATCAGCTCCAAACCACAGCTGCAACTTCAAGGGAGCTTGCAAAGGAGCTTGTACTGGATGGACAAGTAGTGATGATCAGAAGAGCTCTGCTTGAGGCTACTGGTAAACAGGTCTGCGTGCTCAGAACCAACAGTTGAAAGCTTAAACTTAGGTTTTTTGGTAGCAGCAATTGTATGAACTGCTGGTGCAGGGAGCAGTTTTTTCTTTTTTCTTTCTTTATTTCTTTTTTTTTTTAAATGTCTTTATGATAAACATTCAACATTTAGCCAAAAATGAAAAGGATCTTCACCACATCTGGAATACAGTGAAGTAACTGAGAGAGTCTGTCAAAATCAGACCTGAACTGAACTCTATTAACAGGGGCTTTGCAAATGGAACAAATATTTTTTTTCACCAAAGCCCAAATAACTTCTTAATATGTCAGAATAATATTTTGTAAGTTTTATTTTTACTTTAAAAGAAACAGCTGTGCCCAGAATTGCTCCATAGGAAGCTTTGTTCCCGAGAAAAATAAAGTCCCTTGTGGTGTGAGGGGAGGAAGAAAGATCCCTCCGTAATGATAACAAATGTGCCATTCACTGAGCTTTAAAGTGAGACGTGCATGCAAAGTACTGTGGTAGACGACAGCAATAAAATAACTGTAAGTTTGAATGTTGTATGTATGGAAATTGATTCCAAAGTAATATATCTTATTTAGACTGAAAAGCTTCAAAGGCCAAAGAAACCAGCTCAAAGAAAACAGAAAAAATAACTTTTGCATAGCAAGACATGAAAATAGTGATTTTGGGGGAAAAAAGTCCACATTTATAGGAAATTAAAAACTGAAACTAGGGACATTTGTAGAAAAGCAAACATTGATCAGACACTGACGGAGATGACGGAGACACTACTACTGTTACAAACGCACACAAACACACACTTGTAGTTAACACTAAGCAAATCAACCTAACAACCTAACCTAACAAATGTGCTAATGTATAAAGATAACAATCTTGCTGAGGGGACAGGAGGACGAGACAAAGACACAGTATTCACTGTGTCAACACTTGTTTATTTATGAAGTGATTTAGTACGCTGCTGATACGCTTCATGGTATTCGCTACATTTTCAGGCTAATTCACCGAGCCTTTCAGGACAGTAAGTGGCCTGAAGCGCTTTGGTCAAATTGTGCCGAATGGGATCCCCTCAAACAGACCTGGAGTATAAAAATAACCGTTGGGCGAGTTAGCACATGAAATATGTAACAAATCATATGATTGGATTTTGGTTGACCCTACCTTTTCAAAAGAACAATTCATTTCTTTCAATTGCTAATGGCGGGCTGAATAGCACACATGTTGTAAACAAGAAATGAGCCAGTAACGTGGCGCATCCACTAAATGCTTTGAGTACAAACTGACACTAGATTTGATTTAGAATGACAAATAAAGATCTCTTTTAACAATATGGAAAGACTCAGTGAGGCCTTACCAGATCATAAGTCATGTAAGAGATTGGGGGAAATTTGATTGTATGATGTTTTACTTTGTGAGAGTGAGAGGGAATCTGATTTTGATATATTTGGCTGCATGAGTGAGTGTGAGTAAATTAGATTAGCAATCTCTTTGGTTTGTTTGATATGTAACATCAGTCTCCTTCGTGAAACTTGACGCCTTGTTGCCATCCGTGCGGTATCCATGCTCTACTCCTCTGGGAGAGCAGGTCCAGGAGTAGTCCAGGGTTTGAACAGATCTGCTGTAGATTTGTCTCTTGGCCGCCGTGAGTCCTTGAGGCCGGTGTCCCATTTCAAGCTTTTCTCTGAGGGGCTGCATGTGTTTCCCAGGCTTTTTGTTTAACAGGACGCATCATATACAGATTAAAACACCATCTCTGTAAGAGATACTGTCATTGATTTGTCACACTAGGATGGGAAAATAAACAGCAGTCAGATTATATCAACACTACTTTTAGCCTAACCTCTTAAAAAAAAAGACACACACACACAAATACATACGACACATATGTGCCGTAGAATGACCAAAAACCCATTGATCTCGATCTCTAATTTATAGCCGTAATCACATAGGCCTTGTTGTTGGAAACTTGCTGCAAGCCAAGAAAACATGCTAACTCATGACTGTGCAGAGATTGCTTTCAGGAATCATATGAGACTGCTCCAGGCTGGGACAGTACAGGACTCCAAACAGCACTTAAGACTCCCTTTTATATTAATACTTTTATGTTACCAAGCCAACTTTTGTTTGGTCAAATCTTGCTCCTTGACTACTCAGTACAAAACAATCAATTGAAATAAATAAAATGGATATTTTGCACACATGGACATATGTTTTCTTCAATAATCAGCTATCCAATGTCATTTCTTAACTTGGGTGTGAAAGAGTTCAATAAAGATTTAGAAAAACAAAAAATTAAAATACTGAATTTGTTCTCTTAGAGGCTCTAATGTGCGATCTTTCATGGTACATAAATGTAAATGTTGTCTTACATAATCAGTATTTTTAATTGATTTTCGTGCTTTTCAAGTGAAACTGTTAATCATAATACAGACTTTTCTTGTCTGTAATATTACATACATAAAGTCCTGTGTCAGTTGGAATAAAGGTTAACAGTGGTGCCAGACTTCAACTAATGTGTCATGTCGTGTGGAAAATATGTTTTTTCGGATACATAAATTACACTGGTGTAGCTTGTTTTTCATGTTTTTCGTGTTTTCCAGTCTAATTGTTCACGGTTTCACATTGAATAACCTGTTATTAAATATCATTATAAATCTTCATTTCTTTGTGAAAGTTGAAATGTCAGATTTGAAAACATAGGTTTTTTTAAATTGTACAGTGAAAAGCACAGTAATCATGCAAATCAATATGTCCAAAGTGTTAATTATCCATGAGATAGATGTAATTTGAAAAGAAAGTCTTTGACAGTACGAGTTTGAAAAGCACTTGGTCTTGAACTAGCAGTGACTATCGAGGATACAAGACACCCAGCTATTCTGTTCCACTGTTGCCTACACCACTCTAGCCACATAGTATATTTAAACATTTATGTACCCTGACTGCCTCACATTACAGTATTTCCTCAGTTCTGAATGACCACATTCAGATGGTACTGAATAGAAAAGGTTTTAACCAAGTGTTTCATATAGCTTCTTTCTATCTGGAGCCTCACAGAGAAATAATCTTCTGTATTCTCAGTAGCTGACTCTTTGCCCCTAAGGCAAATGTATTGGAACACGCAAACGATTGCTGACTGCTGCTGCGTCCACATTTCTACAAAGCACAAAACCCATGGCATCTCCATCACCCCCAAACCCTTCCCCCTCTTGGAAAGACTGTACAGAGTGATGATTGTTTTCTTTTTATTTCATTTTTCACTTAACACCCTCCCTGTTTCTGTATTTTATAGCTTCAGGTCTGACACATTGCGCCTCTTTTTGCTTCCTGGGGGTTTGACCTGGATACAACAATGTTTATTTTTATCAGTATAATTACTGATAATAATATCAATAATAATGATAATGGTTGTTATTGTCCACAAATGTGGAAAGTTTCCATCAGCTTCACAGATTGGTTAAAACACTTCACAGTAAATCACATTAAATATATTAATATATAGCACAGTACATGCACAGTACAGACAACAACAACAGACATGGTTTGACTGTGAATAGTGTTTATGGATTTAGCAAAGTTATTGTTCTATTATTAGTATGAAAGACTTTTTGTAAATGTTCTTGGTTGATGCAGCGGCTCTATAGCGTCTTCCTGAGGGCAGTTTTATGAATTCTTTAAAAAGGAGATGAACAGGATCAGGCTTTTTGTTTCACCTATATCTTATACACTGTATACATCCCAGTTGTTTCTATTCTTCCCCAATAATTTTACTGACCATGTTTATAATTCTGGACAGTTTATTTTTGTTCTTATGCCTATACTGTATACACATATTAAAAGTTAAAACACTTTCTACAAGACTTCTGTCAACAAAATGTTCCAATTCCAATCCAATTTCCTGTTTAGATACAAGCACTGCATTGGTTTTTAAAAGCGTATTCTCTGCTGGCTGTAAAAGCGCAGTCAAAAACGATTCCTAAATATTTAAACTCCTCTACTGCTTCAACAGGCTTATCATTAATCAGAACTGTTGGAATATAATGACGGGCATTGTGGTGACTCACAATCACCAGCTCCTTAGTCTTACTTTTGTTAATAAAAAGGCCACTGTCTTCACGCCACCATGCCAACAATATGGTGTAGATATGTAGACTGATTAACTGTGTCCCCTCATGAGACTGACTGCCATGTCATCAGCATATTTATGCAATCGACAGGTCGAATTCATAATTTCCATTTCATTCATTTATAGGGAAAAGAAAACAGGCGAGAAAGCAGTTGTCTATACAGCTTGTTTTTTTAACTTGTGAGGGCTTGTTATTGCATAAAAACGCATCTTACAGCATCAACTGCGGGCGTGTGTGTGTTTGCGCTGGTGTGTTTGCTTTTCTGTGTGGATGCATGTGCACTTGCGTGCTACTGATCCAATGTAGTAGTCATGTGCTTTTTGACTTGTGGCCTTGGCCTGGGGATGACACCCTTCCATTCATGTGATCAGTGACAGTGGGCTGTGTTGGTACCCTGAGCCTCAGGCTGAGTGGAGAAGATATACTCCTTTCATATGCCAGACTGACAGAAATAAACTCTCTGAAGTCACCAAAGTGCATCTGTCTCCCAAACTGTATTAAATGATGGCCATGATGCCCTCCATGTGGTGTGAAGCAAAGATATTCAAATTCACAACCACGCTAACTGTACGTTTTTTCTTTGTGTGCTGCAAACTGATATGAGTGGAGGAGATGGTTTTAATCCTGCAGTGATCTGGCAGAGCCTGTACTGCTGCAGCTCTACTGATCCAGCACCAGGCAACAATTATCTGGGTCTGTCTTCATCTGTAACATTTATCTTTTCCCCCAGGAAATAGTAAAAAAAAAAAAAGTCAAACTTGAGTTACTCTCAACTCCTGGTCCTGGCAATAAGAGGGTAAGGCTAAGTGAGGACCAGACTGGTTTGGAAGGAGGAAGGAGGCAGACTCAGACTTGTTGAATGAGAAAAAAAGTTTTTTTCTGTCCAGTGTAACAAAAAACAAACAAAAAGGTGTCTCAAATAAAGAAATGAATACAAGCAAATCAAACCTGAGATAAGCCAATTAAGGCTTATCTCAGGTTGACTCAAACTAAGGTATGATCATGTGCACACAACTACACTGTCATCCTCTCATTTCTGCCCCCTCTGAAATCCACATCTCTCCCCTTCAATCTACTAGGCCCTCCAACCTACTAGCTACAAGCCTAAATACGTACACATCATATAGATACTAAACCAAACATTTAACTGAGTGAGATAAATCCCCCATACTTGGTCTAACTCATGACAATGGGTGACAGTTAATGACTGACTGTTTTAATCTCCTTGTTAATCTAGTCCAGACTTGACAGGTCTCAGTATGTGTTTTTTTTTTAATTTATTTAGACCTGGTCTAATGTGGTTTGGATGGAGAATTATCAGTGAAATTGTTTTTTCACTTTTCATAAGCAAAATAAAGATTTCACAAATTTGAAAGTGGGTTTAAACCGTTTTAAGGCTTTTGCTATAACGTCTAACACCTTTTCATAAGTGATGCAAAAACAGAGAATCAGCAACTAAATATCATTATTTATGTTTCCTTTTGTTCTCTCAGGCAACTGTCTGTCTTCAACTGTGTCAGTGATAAAAACCAAACAGCCAATCAAAGGTCATGGTCAGTATTCAAAGTGACCAATCAAAGGAGTGGACTGACTATTCAGAGTGTGAGAGTGTTGACCAGTTGTGAGTTTGTAGTGGTTGTTGAGTTCATGCTTGTCACAGCCCCGTGCAAGTGGGACCACATTTTTGCATGTGGAGCAGAAATGCTCCCTTGCTCCCAATGCTTTTCCAGTCACAGATACTATTCCGTGCAGTTGTATCACATGCATGCGCCTGGTTTTTTCTGTACGTGGGTTTTCAGACTAATTAAACACCATACACTACATACTACAAACTCGTCTCTCACATGTTCCCTCAGGATGTTTTTGTCAAAATGACAATATAAAGTTACTTTAAGGGTTAAAAAAAACCCTGTTTTTGTGCAACATACACTGTAACATTGATTTGTGTTTAACAGAACACATTTCAATACCATGTGTTATGCAGAACCAGTGAATCTGATGATTGGCAGGTTGGTGATTCCTCTGAGACAGCTGCTGAACAGTTTCTTTCAAAACTGATTGTTTTGCTATGACTGTCTTTGTCTCTCTGCCTGTGTGCTATTGCCCATATGTGCAGTGATGGTCCATATGAGAAGAAGGAAACTGTGGTTACTGAGAGTAGCATCTATCCATGGCAGTGCAGACTGAAGCGACCAAAGCGATTTCAATGGTTCAGCTACAGTGAAGAAGTCCATGAAGTTTAGACCTCCATGTTATGATTTTCATTTACCAGTGGTGAAAGCTTGGCAGGAGCGTAATGGATAGACTTCCATTAGACTTATTCAGGCTTCCTAGTCACTATTTCATGGTGATATGATGTTCTTGACAAGATGAAATGTGATTAAGGGTATTCAGAACAGAAAAACATGCAATTTTGTGCTAATCCTGCTTCTAATTTGACTGGTCAAATTTACATTCTGATCACAGTGAAAACATTTGCAGATCTGCAAATTTATATACTGTTGTTGAAATACAGATCTGATTATAATGCAACTATCATTTTTTGAATGAGAATAAAAAAAATCAACCGCATCAAGCAAGCAGGATAAAAGAGACTATTTTCTTCTGACTGTAAGTTGATAAGTAACACCTCAAAAGCAGATACGGTATGTAGAGAACTATGTTTTTAATGTTTAAAGAGGAAAAACCTGACTAGTCAAAAATCAAAGACAAACTTTTTTTCACAACAACTTGCAAATGTTAGTCACAGATAAACAGCCAAGCTAGAAAACCACTGTGGATAATTACTGTAAATCCAATTTATTGGTGTGGGGAGAAGAAAAAAATTCTGTAATTCTTAAGTTTTTGTGATCTTTCTTTGAAATGAGTGTAGACATTTAACCATTTAAAACTCTAAATATCAGAATACCAGGTTCTTGAGAAAAAGTTGCATGCACATAGGTGGTTGTGTATGGTCTGGTATGGTATGGTCTAGACCCTGATGTATGTGAAAAGTGCCCTGAGATAACTTCTGTTGTGATTTGGCACTATATAAATACATTGACTTGGCTAGTTATCCAGTTTGGTAGTCTGCAGGACCTGATAACTTGCAGTTTTGAAGCAAGGATCTTTTTTGCCAGCTGAACAGCTCATAATCCCTCCATGATCCACAAACCGATTAACTCCCCTCCCAAACACACCCAGTTTTCCTCATGCCATGTTTTTACAGGAAAGCCAGACACCATCACTTGATATATTCCAGTACGAGTTCTCCTGTGTTTTCACACAACGTTCAGCGAGAAAAAGTTGGTAGTGTCAAGTTACCCTAAGGCACATAACATTTTGAGGGACCCTGGTCAACACATGCTTCAAATTTCTTAAGATTGATTTAGCACTATGAGATCATGGAGCCTTCATACTACAACTCTGATTATAAGCTGTAACAGATGGGAAAATATCATGGACTCTGCCTTTGACAAAAAATTTATTAGCTGTGAACGATGAATATATAGTATCTTTTGTGTCTGCAGTTGAAATGACAAATTTCTATGCCATTGCTGTGGGTGATTTGGGTCAACTGTAGCTGTACTGACATGATTTGCATGTTTGAAATATATAATTTATTACTTTTAGCATTAATTTTACTTATATGTATGTGAGAGCTGTTTCGGTTCCACAGAGATTACTACACTGTATTTCTATGAGTTGTGACACTGTACGTTCATTAACTATGTCAATATTGGTATAAGCAAACAAGGCCTCTAGGAAATACTGCATGACCACTGCTGAAACTTGTTCTCACAGTTTTTTTTCACCTGTCTGTTCTCAAGAAAATCTGTAACAAAAACAAAAGGCCATGGAGGATATTACAGAGTTGTGATTCATATCCAAGCAAACTTTCTTGAGTAAAATATCAAACCAGCCATGGTCGAGTAAATAATCTGGCTAGCATAAAAATGTCTTTTCTCTCAAAGCTACAATTTCAAGCCATAAATGTGTCTGAATTCAAGCAACAAACAGCCTCCCCTCCTGGGAAAATGGATATTTAATGTCTGCTGGGTGATGCATAACTGACAGCTGGACTCCCCCACTGTGCAAGCAGAGTATAGACAATATTAAAGTATAGCTATGTCAGACCCACTACTTCCTCTCTTGTGACTCTCAGAGGTTTGCTGTAGTGTGTTAGTATCATGTTGATAGGTTTATGGCTCATAACAAGCGGAGAATTATATTTGGAAGAGGTTGCAACGAGGTCATGTGATATGTATAAAATTGAAGGAAGTGCAAAGTTGACAATTCACACCAGAGGGTACTGCAAGTGATAAGTGCTCATTTTTCTTTTTGGCCTCTATTTAAAAGAAGCAGTCATTCTGAATGCTGCTTTCTTTCACAGCTTTTTCTCCCACTCATAGTCCTGGGAACCACAACGGGTCCAATTAAGACCTCAATGGCAAAATAAAAATAAGGATTCAATGTTGTTTTTTAGATGTTATGTACGAATACCTACTGGGTTCTAATATTTCACTCTGTCCCATCCTGTTGTTTCTCTGCAATATTCACATTACAATTACAAAATATCATGACAAAAAGTATAGCATATTTAAAAAAGTGCGTCGTTTAGCTAATGGTATGCAGAGACACTCTGGTATTGAGTTCATGTGATAAAATGCTAAAAGATATTCATAGATTCCACACCTTCAGATAAAAGTATTATTCAGCGGAAGATAAAATGACTCTTCCTTTTACACTATAGGATCAGATGTATAGGACTAGTCAAAAGTTTGGACACACCTTCCTGTTCTCTCAAATTAGAAGGTATGTATAAACTTTTGACTGGTAGCTTAAGTATAAAAATGGACACTTTTAAAACACAGGTTTCCCCTTAGCTACTACGTAACACAGTAGCCTCCATTGTTCAGAGTTGTGTTATTTTCAGCAATAGGTTTCTTATTTTGAGATCATAACAAATATATAAAACTCTTTCTCTGTACAAAGTTCATTAAACAGTTTGAACAGTTCTTTCTTATCCCACTGAACAATCCTAAATGTAACCAGCTACAGTACTTATAATTAAAAATGAATGATTAAAAAAAAAAAAAAAACAATTCTGTCCAATAATTGTCCTTGAGGCCATGGTGGGTTAATGAAGATTCCTTGTCTTCTCATTAACTATAGAAAAAGGACAAAGAATGAACCCAAATATTGGGAAAATCTTGGTCCCCTGGTTCCCTGGATCCTGGTTAAGTTATAGATGTAAGCGTTCCTCATCCTTCTACTTTGCATTGCTAATAACATATCCAAAAAATTCCACCAAGTGTTCACACGGGAAGTAATATTTATACCAAAGTGCAATATAAATACAATGACATCATCAGCATACATTTGATACTAATTGGCTTTCATATGTTGTGAACTTTGTATTTATATAATCTGAACCCATTTTTAAAAAGGTTGCTCCCCCATTTCAAGCAATATATCCCAAAATATCAAAAAGATGGACACACTGATTTCACCAAAGTCTTTGTTCCAAATTTCCTTCCAACTATGTAAGATATCAACCCCCCAACAATATTAAATCTTTTTAAGTCCTGAAATGGATACTTTTGTTCTGTACCACCTGCAATTATTGTAGCCCATATCATATTTTTGTTTTTATATTAGCTGATAATTTATAAGATTAAGCTACATCTATAACTTTCAAAAGAGGATATAACACACTGTTTGTCTCACATGAAAAGCAGAATTTATATGCAAGAGAGCACAACCTTGCCCAATTTAGTACACTAGGCTGTATTTTGGCCGCTACATTAGCCAACGAGGCTAATGTTGGCAAACTAAATACATATTGCTGTGTAACTAACATTGCTTTATCTGTCATTATGGCAGATGAGCAAACTAAATTGATGATTCCTCTCTACTTATTCTACTGTTACATATGTTTTAGCGTTTACAATATCCTGTGATAGTCACTTGTGGCTATAATGGTGTTCGGAAAAAGATGCATATGGTTCATTTCATTCACACTGGTCTTGTAGTGTTTTGGATGTTTCTACAAAACAGGCTTTTACTGGTCTGGAATTATCATAATTAGAGCATTTCTCATGGAAGAGTTTCTCAGAAGCCTCTAAAAACATTTCTACGAGTGGTTTCTGGCTCTGATCCTTCCTGATTCTTTCAGTTCCAGCCAAGATTCCATCACGTCTTGAGGAAAAGTCATTCATAGCATTTATTATAGCCAATATTGTCTCTGGTTTGACTCCCGAGTGCTCTCCCCCAAGTCTCCATGTCAGCCTCTTTGTTTTTCATCAACATTGTGTGCACCAAATTTGTTTAACTTTCATTGCCTTGTTTTTCATTCTCTCTGTGTTTTTTGTTAACCAGGATGTGCCTGCGCCCTAACACAACACTTCCATGCTTTATTGTTGCTCAAAGTCACATTAGGGACAGTTCAGCATCCCAAGTGCCCCCAAAGTGCCCTGTGGTTGGCCCAAGAGCCCGTCGGTGGGAAAAATGAAACATAAAACTGAACATACACCCTGTGCAGAGTGCATGTTTTGGTCTTTGCCTGTGCCCACTGGGGAGTCTTTGCATGCTACATCTCTATATGACCTTTCTGTTGTCAATATGAACATTTTTGCAAATTATATTACAAACATACAATGTAATGACACAGTATTAAAGATTGTTTATTAGTTGATGGGCATAATCACAAGTAGATTTGTGTTTTAACCCCATAATATTTTTTCTTATTTGTCAACAACAGATTTAACAGTCACTGTTTTCTGATTCGCAGGCCTTTGACATGCTTTGACAAAACTATAAGTAAGTCCATTCGTCTCTTGCAATGTTTATGATAACACAACTGAATTTATTTTTCCAGCAGTGTATACCTCCTTTCTTCATGCCCTTTGTTGCGTTCTAATGAACAGAGCTTCAGTAAAATTATGCTTTAATGCTTTTGATGTATAACAGAGCCAATTAGAACAAAACATGCACACACATACACATCTAAACTGCAGTTACCAGGACCCATGACGAATGAGACCAAACCACCACCAGGAGACTGACGGCAGGCATGAATTAAGACTGTTCCAAGAGGTTATTATGGAGAGGCTGCAGGCATGTGATATACATGAACACGTTTAGCCACAGGTCTATCTCACAGCTTGACAACAGTTGGGCTAAATCTAGATTTGGGCTGTTTTGTTTTTGCTGATTCCTTTGGATATCACTTTGAAACACTGCAGGAGAAGAATCTGCCTTTTCAAAAACATGGGCGGTGTGGAACAGTCAGTGTACATCTGCTTCATCTTGGCAGGAAATAAATTTGTTCTCACCGTTGCATGCAATGCTAGGAGCCAACTTTCTGTCACCTCCCGATGTGATCACTTATTCCTTGTTGGATCACTTTGTAGGATCAAAAAATAGAGGTGATGTGTCTTACATTACTTTTTCTGTTTTTAGACCACTGCGTAACTCCATAACCACATGTGTTCACATTTTTACAAGCATGCAGTTCCAAGACAACAACAATTGTAGGGTATGTAAATTATAATGTAGATGCAAGTTGCATTTGTTTGGTCACCTACTGTCAACACCTTTGTTGAGTTTTGTAGTAAAACACAGTGATTAACGTAACCACAGGTGAAGGATAGTTGGCTTTTTCCAACGCTGGCCATATATATACCTGACTTCTGGGACAACATGTAACCCTATACATCAACCGTGACTGTGAAAGAGGTTAATAAAACCCAGCGTAGTTCTGATGAAGTGAAAGAGGTGGGATTGATGAAAAGCACAAGAAGAGCCGCAGAGAACTTCTCATTCAAATGGCGTCTTTTGCATATTATTTCTATTTTCCATTTTATCCCTATTGATTTTTGAATTCCCTATATGCAATATTGTATTTAATTTAATGATTTAAATTGTGGTGTGGTTATCTGTGGCAGCATTTGGATACATGTATTTGCCATTTTCTGACTGTGTTCTTTTGATCCTACAAAAAGGAAACAAAGAGCAGTTGTTCTGATATCAGATTCTCTGCTACTGAGTTGAAGGCTCCTAAGGGGTTGTTGACTAAATCACATGTGCAAGTTTTAACCAGCCCCAAGTTCTCCAACCAAGCCCCTCTCTCATCATCTCTTTTGTCTCTCAGTCTTTTTATCTACACATGTTGCTTATTTAGATATGATTCCACCCACATGCACCTTCGTGTTACCATCACCAAAACAATATCAAAATATGAAAACTAGTCTAGCCATTTTTATTCAAACTGAAAGTGGCTACTGCAAAAACTTACATAAACATCAATTTACATGAAGACAAGCATAATATTCCTACTTCCCTCTTCCAGTATCCCCTTCTGTTTTCCACGGTACATCACGGGAGTTGTTTTGGACAGACAACAGTCAAAACTTTGTTATGGAGCTTCCTCTATCTGACCCAAAACAATCTAAAATTGTTTTATGTTATCATCTTGGAAGGTTGATGGTGCTCTGGTTAAAGACAACATGTTGCCTACTTCCATTTTCCTTAATTATGAGATGGTGGATACTGTCCTTTTATCAATATATTACAGTATTATACAGCTACTATATTTAGATAAGCATAGACAATGTGACAACAAGTGTATCCTTTCGTTTTTATGTGTACAAGGAATTGCAGAAATGTTTAAGCTATGCCACTGAAAACAACTTGTGAACTATACTTCCAGATACATACATATCATTTCCTTAATTTACTTTTATTTAATATGTTACGTAGATTAGTGGATTTGACAACAAACTGTGGTGTTTTCACATGTTGATCAGACGAAAATCATTTTCTGTTACCATAAAAGACATTTATGTGAATAGCAAAATCAATGTGTGATAATTGATGGGTCTTTTACAGGAGTTAATGCTTGGAGGAAGTTAAATTAGAGATTTGGTTTCAGTGTGTGAGCCATCTGAGCCTTTAAGAGTGGTGTGTGCTGCTCATGTTATGAGAAATGATCCCTGAACATGAAGACAGCAGGAATCTATTCAGCCTTGAATTTATGGTTCATACCTTTTGTAGTGTTGAGACATTTTTACAACAAGCATATTTTCCACAAATGTGCTTTTTCCCAGTCCAAAACAGACATTTTTATATCCAGAATGATACCAGGAGCATGTGTCCAGTTTGATTTCTCCACAGCAGTTAAAACAATTTGCTTCTGCGCAGAATTTACAGGTTGTGACATTTAATTTCATTGTAATTTCAAACTCTCCTCTGGGGAACCATGTCAGATGGCAGGAATCTTGTGTTAAATGTGATTTAGTGTTTTCAAGCATGTGTGATTTTGTGTTTCAGGACCAAACACAAACAACATGAAGCTGTTAATAAATGTACGTATTATTTCTAGTGGGAAGTACACAAGGACTTAAAATTCATTTCTGAAGCATGCATATCGGATTTCATGACATTTGTTTAATTGGGTTAGTTGTGACATTTATGGACTCTGGTAAAAATGTCACAGCAGAATTACTGGTTGTCATATATTGTCCACCTAGTTTCACATTAACAACACACAGTGTTCATAGAACAGGCCACACCCACAGATTTACAAATAAAGACATATATGCACAGACGCAGAGTTAAGTAGTCCAAATGACAAGTTGTAGAGAATACATTGAATAATGGCAGCCTGCTCAGATTAAAACAGACTGAACATATAGGATATGTTTTATATTATTCTTTAAATTACTTTTACACAAAAAGGCTAGTTTACTTCACAGAGAGAACTATTTGGCCTGTGAAAACGGTTGTGTAATGTCCTCTTTGGCTCAGGAAAGAGCTTTCTTAAGTCTGAGAGTCTTGACTCTCAAGCCTATAATTCAAAATAACCCTTATGATGTCGTCAGGGTTGTTTTGAGTTATACACTTCAGACTCCAAATATTTGGCAGAAATTGAAAATAAACTGGTGGCGTGGAGTTTGAGAGAGGCATTTAACAGGTGGGGAAGGTTTATATACATGAAAGATGCTACTGAGTTGCATTATGGGAAATGTAGGATCCAGTATTTTTAGAGCTTGATCAAACATAAAGCCTAAAACTCGGAATTTCTCTGTCTCTGCTGCCTTGATTTTTACAATTGTTTTTTTTTTTTTTTAATCTGTCCCCCAACTTTATGGAGGTCTTTCTGACCATCAGGGGTAATAATGTTTTAATGTTTTTACTTCAACTCTAACTGAAAATTTCCTCCAAGGGTGCTACTAAATTCTACGAAAACTGGTTAAATCACTTGAACTGTAAAACTCTGAGGATGTAAAAATGTGTAGAGAGAAAAAAAAAGTCTCTCATCATATCACAGGATAAATAGAAACAGAACATTTAAAATGCAAATTCCATTTCCCTGAATGGCTTCGTCTAAAAAGTCACTAAAAAGGGGAACAGTGTTTGATGTGATCACAACAGGGGATTTTAACTGGCTGTTTTAACTTACAGGATCAACTTGATGTGGATGGCATAGCTGATGATACAAGAACAGCTGTTTGCAATAAAAACATGACATAGCTATTTGCTCGCTTTGCTTTGCTTGCTTGCAACATTACACACCATCAGAGAGCAGTCACCATGCATGCATGTTTGATAGCCAGTGGAAAACTAGGCCACCTCTGGGAGTGTGTGAGTGTATGCCAGTGTCCAAATAATGTCATGTGTGGTCTCAGGAGGAAGTAACAGACAAAGACTCGTTTTCTTCCACATTTCAGAAAAAAAAACAACCCAAAATAAATAAATGAAATGAAATACTTGAGAAACATTATTGTCTGTTTAGAGATGAAATTGATGTGTTTTCAGTGTAAAGCGTAAATAAATGTTAGGGTTGCACCCATTTTGTTGTCTAAACATGTAGAAAGTTCTATAGACTTAATTAGACTATACTGATTCCCAAAGATTCATAATTATCTAAAGCAGGATCGTTCATGTGGGCTAGATCAGAGCTTTGTACAATTGTTGATTTGCAATTTGTCTTCATCTGTCTGTCTGTGAGCTCGGTTTTCTTCTTTCCCAAACACCTCCCTCTCTCTATGTAACGTAGGCTCCACCACTGGCTCGTATAAACATGTTGTTGACGCCACAGTCAGTCAGAGATAGGCTACCTGGTCGGCCTGCACCGTCCCCTCTGGCGCGCTCCAGGAGAACAGCATGTTTACTGATCGGCGACGGCTGCTGTTGCGAGCTACACTGAGCATCTGTGCCTTTAAAGACTTGTAAGTGCGCCTCTATCAGAGCTCGCAGTCAACTTCCCACAACCCCGACGCGCTCGGCGAGTAGAGTAGAGCTACCTTGACCATAAAGGCACTGGCTCACCTTCACAGCTAGACCCATGGAATAATAACTATGGAATACCACTGGATACTGCTGTCTGTCTTTTTACAGTTCACCTTCCATCCAGGTAAGGCTGCGCTTTTTGCACTTGATGCGCCAGTTTATGAAGGCAACTTGTTGCTGTTCACTTTTGAACAACAAAAGGGTCGACTATATCTTAATGACTGCAGGTATTCAGCTCCCTTTAGTCTAGTAGGTTAATCCACATTATAGTGAATTGAATTGTCTTGGTCTGCATCGCCCTCATGGTGCTTTTTTTTCTCCACACTTGTCTTTGTTCTAGTAAGTGCATGCAGGTCTAAAGCCCGCTGATAAGAAAACCTGAAGTCACTGAAACCTCATGAGGAAAGTGGAGAGCTACTTTGGGTGATGATCTGAAGCGCGCTACTTTAATCATTTATGTTTTATTTAGAGAACAAAGCGCCGTTAACAAAAAAGCAATGCAACTGTAGGAGTGAAGTATTATGCCGAATAACGTACATGACTGTACATGAGACTTTTTTTTTAATCTTGTTGTGCTCGATAAGGGCGACAGGTTCATGCGGTTTTCTGCCGCACATAACCGTCGTTATGGAAATATTGACAACCCCTTATTCCTAGGAAGCATGCAAACGAGCAGCTGCTACATCCATGACTGTTTAGACTGTAATTTCTCATCTTTTGGATAGATTGTCACATGTGTGACAGGACACCAAGCCGTTTAGACCCTCAGCCCGGGTTGGTTTGTTTTGCTTTCTTCCGTGGATGGATTTTGACACATTGCATCTATTATGTCTTGGCATCATTTTCAGTCTTGTTGTTGGGGTTAAGGTCTATAAACATCTAGTTAGTAGATTTTTTTACTGCCTTTCTATACAAATATGTTTGGATTTTGCTCTTTCATTTCAGCTGAAGTTTCACTTTTAAATGTTTTTATCGCGGTTCAACTGCAATTCAAAGTAAACTTTTTTTTATTTTCTTTTTTTAAAATCATGTCAGGAAAAATGAGTTTGGGATTTCCCCAGAGATAGCGCGCAAAATTATGGAAATCTGTCTCGGCATGTTGCACATACCTCCTATCTGTCCTGAAACGAGCCGTGCACTATAATGTGATAAAAGCGTTGCTGTTTGGACTCCTTTTGAGCCCCTGGTGCGTCCGCGGAGCCTCGTGCAGCTCAGGGCGGGATCAGGTGGACTGTGTTTTTGTGGCTTCATTTCCATCAGATCTGATCGCTGGCCCATGGGAGGCCGTTGATGTGCATGTTGATATCATCAGGGAATTTGAATGACTGCCACATTTCCAGTCAGTGTACACAGGGTTACCTGTCATGTGATGCAATACGGCACGCCATGAAGTTTGCCTTAAGCCCGTTCAGGCAAGCTGCACACCTAATTCATTTTTGCCGTGTTCTCCTGTGCTGTGCGATATTCTCTCGCGATATTTAATGGTTTAATGATAAATGTAGTTCTCATACATCACGAGGAGCCGTTAATTATTCCCCCTAATTACTATGTTGACCTGTCAAACCTTTACGTTCCACAGTTGTTGGGTAAATATTTAGGACGTTGAGGACCTGCAAACACAGAATCTATTAGCATTATTAACGGTCTCTAAATGCTGTTTGCTGTTTGCTGTTATGTGACTAATAATTTAAGCGTTTGAGATAAGTCTGTCAATGTTATCTCAATACATGGCAAACACTGTTCATATTGTGCCTGAGGTGTAGGCTGTGGGAAAGGGAGAACAATTGACTTCACATGAAATGTATTTATTTATTGTAACAAAGGAGGGTTGAGTGGACACGGATGGATCTCTCACTCCTACTGTACAGAGGAAGCTGCAGCCACAGTCCTGTAGTGTTTTTTATCACTGAGTCTTCTTGGTGATGTTTTCTCAGGGAACAGGAAACATTACTCATTCACTTTCCCCACCTGTTTTCAGTTAGTGCAGCAGATTAAATCTTTGGGTATAGCGGACCCTTTGAAAACATCCACCTCACAGTACCCATCATGCCCAGCTCATGCTACACACATTTGTTTTATTTTATACCATGACTAGTAAAAAATATGGAGGAGTTTCATGTTTACTTTGTGTGTAGCGTAAGTCCTAATTTGATTTCCTTTGCTATTTGTTTAGCTAGATAGATGTACTCAGATGTCAAGAGGTTGAGGGTCCAATCTCTGATGTCACTCCGAGCTCCTATAAATGCCACTTTACATCATGATAGTCAGATGTTAAAGGCCCGGTCATCAACAGTCTAAAGTATATTCACATATGTCATCAAAGCTGAGCTTGTAGATGAAAAACAACATTTTTTGTGATTCTCAAACCATTGAGACAAACCGTCTTAAACAGAACAGTTATTCCTTTATATATAGTTGTTGTGAAGTGTTAATCTAGGTATCAAAAGACCCCTCAACCAATTTGGGAGTGACAGCCGGTACAAATCTTGTGTTTTGAAGTTTGCAGGTGGGGCAAATCCTGTTGTTTACGTTTGGATCAGGGATTGTACCTTTAAACTGTTGTAATGCACATGAGTCTTGTGGACTTGTTGACACATCTTGACTTCACAGTGGGGAGGGGGATTACAGCACAGTTAAGATCTTTTAAATGCCGCCTGACTCATCTTTAAGGTTTTGAAAGTAATAATAAAAAAAGACCTCTAAATTATCTCTCCTCCTTTAAAAGATCTTCAATCTTTCAAAACATTTAATCTTACACCAGTTTTTAAAAGCATTCCTCTTCTGAGTGCTCATAATCTCACCAATGTGATCATGAGGATGTATGATCTTGTCCTGCAAAACTGTGGTAAAAAAAAAAAAAGTAAACCATTTTGCAACATATAAATAACACAAAATCATAAATTTGCGATGTTTGCTGTACCTTCATTTCCATTACAGGCAACACAAAGCCCACTATCACCCCTGCCGGCCCCCACCTTGTCGTCCAGCTCAACGCACCCCTCATCCTGCGTTGCCAGGGTGAGAGTAACATGCATTGGCAGCGGGAAGACCGGCTGAAGGTGCGGGGAGAGACAAAAAATGTCAAGATGTCCACGCTGCAAATCAACAAGGCCCAGCCTGTTCACATGGGCCGTTTCATCTGCGTGGAGGAGAGCTCCGGAGAGAAAACCTCCATCTACGTCTTTGTGAAAGGTAGCTGGATGATCTGTGTATGAGCAAATGTAGGTGATTTGTGGTTGTGTGTGTGTGTGTGTGTGAGAGAGAGAGAGAGAGAGAGAGAGGGGGGAGAAAGATGATTCAAATCGAAACAGCAGAGGAAATCCTTTGGCATTTTTCACTGCAGTGACAGGGAGCAGCGTGCGTGGGTTGTTTATAGACAAAGGTGTTTGTAACTTTGCCCCTGACAGGTACAGTAGATGCTGTAGTCGTTTATTGAGCGCAAAGACTGAGTTTTACTGGATCTCCTGCTCTGTGTGGCTCTACATCCCCTTGGCCCACTGCCATCACTGCAGGCTTATGTGCTGATCATTCACCCCACAATCCACATATCTACCTTTAAGGCAATAAGCAGTTTAGATCAGAGGCCCAGATGTGGAATCATCATAAATACTTGCTTATGAGCTTGTGCAGGAGGTAAACTTTTAACTTTTGCCCACAAATACACCACACTGTTTTATTTATCAGTGCTAGAACCAACATGAATAAAGAAGTAATTCATAGCAATCATATGGCAAGAAGTCAAGATACGACTTCCCAAATAAAAATATCAGGATTATGGAGCCTGTCAAGCAGTGTAGCATATTTTTTTTATATCAAACTAAAGTTTCAACAACACATTGTGTTAACCGCTCTGACACCACCTTCGATGTGCGATTGCATTTTTTGGCAGATCCTGGCAATCCTTTCAGGAAATCAATGGTGTCCAACATACTTACTCGAGTGGGAGACTCTGTTTCCATTCCCTGCCTAGCAACTGATCCAAGTTTGGTCAACCTGCGCCTAGAAACATGTTCCAGTAGAGTTTTGGCCTCTGGTCTCCAGTACTCTGCGAGCCTGGAGCAAGGCATCACCATCTACAACACACAAAAGGCCTATGAAGGTTGCTACGTGTGCACAGGAGTGCTGAGGGAACAGCGTGTCAGATCACATGACTACCTCCTGACAGCGAAACCAGGTAAAGCAGTGTAAACAAAAGCATGCATGTCCATTGTTTTGCTTGCTTTAAAAGCTTTTTATGCAAATTATATCTTAATTTGAACTTATTTCCTTTCAGTCCCTGTTGCTCCTCCTGTGATTGAGATGCAGGCACCCAAAAGAATGATTCTCACCCGGGATGAGAGTCTCTTAATCACCTGCAACACCACCAATGTCAACGGAGAAATTAATCTGAAGTGGGTCAACCCACCTGGCTCGGTGAGAAGATTCTGCCTTTTCTTTACTGTGCACTGTGCTGTTGGTGTAAGATTCAACAAGATTTTTTGTCAGTGGAGTGATTTTTGAGTATTGATTGGTTGTTTTATGAGATCTAAAGGGGCTTTGATCAGGTCTAGGAGATCTTTTACTTAAGAGTTAGGAAGAGTCAGCCACTAAAAACCAGCTGTCCTGGGGATTTATAACCAGCACAGTTATTTTTCTAAATGTATTATAAAAACTAGCTTATAAATCACCTTTGAAATGTTAGAAATGTGAATCCAAATAATTACTACCTGCCAATTACATTGATTACTCTCCAGGAACATAAAAAGTGCCATCTGACCTGCCACAATCAGTAGTCAAAAACTGCAGAGATTCAGTAGAAACACAGCATTTAATACACACAAAAAATTCAAAAGTTCAAGATTGATGTCATAATGCATTAATGCAGTATTTTTTTTTCAATATTTCATATATAGATTCAACTATTTTAAAAATGTAAAAGAGTAGAGGTTGTGGGGGAGAGAGGTGGAACTCCTGTGTAGCTGATATCAGTGGCTGTCTCTTCTTATAGACCAGAGTGAAAGGGGCCATAGTTCCTGCTGTCTAAGCTTCAGGGTCTAGGCTGTGTGTGGAACATGTGGACTACCGTGTGCATGTGGATGTGTGTATGAGTGGACATGTGAACGTGCGTTTGCATGCAGGCACTTGTGTGTCTGTGTCAGTATCTGTGTGCTTGGCAAGGATAGACATGCAGACGGGGTTAATCTCTAGAGATCTCTGGGCGTTGACAGGGTGCCGTCTGGTATCCACAGCAACTACCAAAGGTTGACGCTGCTTCACGTATCCTGACGGAGGACTTTACTCACGTACGCAGTGCCACATTGCAAATCGCGGCAGTCCGACCACAGGATGCCGGGTGGTACCAGTGTGAAGCCAAGAACGAGAAAGGGGTCAACGTGCAGTCAGTGTGGCTCGATGTTTATGGTGAGTATTTGTGAGCTTTGTTTTCATTTAAAGCTGCGATCGGTAGATTCGCCTACTTTTTATGTCATAAAATATTAATGAAATGTGTCAAAAATTTAACTGACCAATGAGGAGAAATTTTAAGCAGAAGGTGTGACCGGCCTGTCACTCATAGCTGGAGTCGTATCAGTCTTGTGTTGAATTTCTTGATATTTCACCTGGAAAATACTGACAGCAGCTTTAAGTTTACCAATTTGCATGAACTCTGAATGTTAAGTGTTCATATTTGGAGTGATACGATTTGTGTTGTCTTGTCCCGTCACTTTTGGCTGTGAGGTCTTCATGTGCATGTGTTGGGTTACTCTGTGGTTTGCCAGTAAGTGATGACAATGACAAAATCATTCTGTGTCCAGTGACTGTTGACTGTATTTTACTTCTCCAAATCCTGTAACAATATCTAATTTCATTATTTTTTAGAAAAAGGGTTCATCAGCTTAACCCACGTAGACAACAGAACCATCCATGTCCGTTCAGGTGAGAGTTTGTCCCTAAATGTCGACATGGAGGCTTACCCGAAGCCGTACATCTCCTCCTGGAGCTTCATGGGCCATGAGCTGAGGAACACAACCGACCATGTCATCACCACACACAGTCATGAGTACAGGTGTGACAAAAACACACACAGACACACACAGTTGCTTTAAGTGTGACTTACCCCAGTCTTACCACATAGATGAAAATGTTCATTAACTTCTTACAATGGAATTTAACACCTTTGGTTTGGAGGTGGCTTCAGGTCAGCCAAGGTACTGATGCAACAGCTACACTTGTTGCAGCTCCCTGAGAAATATAACAGAAATTAAAAAAAAAAAAACGCCTTGGGGTTTCTAGTGAAACAAGAACTGTCAGAATATAAATGGCTTTCATGGAAATTGAAACCATGAAATACCTGCAGTATTACCTCTGTGCTGCAGATAGAAATATTATATAATATTATCAAAGGCTGCATGTCCGGCATAATGCATTTTACTTCACGCTTCACGGTGTGTGAAACAAACATTTCTTTTAATATGGCAAGACTGAGACGTGACCTTTAAGCCACAATTGGACATGAGAGAACACAGTTTTTCTCACTATGTTAAAAAATCAATAAATCCATGTCAGTAACTGTAGAAAAATTGATTTCTAAAGTAGCCTAGAGAATAACTGGGTGTAAAAAGGACTGCAGATAGTTAATCATTTTCTGTTAATACTTTGCATGAGCACACTGTCGATAAACTGATCTGTATAAAAGAAGACAAAGAGAAGACTGGTTATAATCTTAAATGCAAATATCTGAGCATTTTAAATTCTTTCCTCAGGCAGCACAGAAATGAATGAGGAGAAGCTACTGTTTTGTTTTGTTTTTTGGTTTATGCACAATTAAAGCAATAATAACAATTAATGTTATTAAATTAATTAATAATTAACAATTAATGTAATTACTTTTTTTTGTATAGGTACAGCAGCGAGCTGAGGTTGGTGCGACTGAAAACATCAGAAGGTGGAGTTTACACCTTTCAAGCTTCCAATGGTGACGCGTCAGTGAATCAGACATTTACTGTCTTTGTAATCAGTAAGTTGTCATAGATTATGTTAAAGGTTTCTTGTTCCCTTAAACTATATTGACATGAATTCAGTTACTCCACCTTGCATTCATATTTAACCACTGACTTGAGGTGAAAGGGCTCATTGACATTTTTTTGTTTTAAATTAGGTCTAGCTCTTACCCTTCCCTGTATGATTGGCTGAGGTTCAATACAGTTAAATGTCATGTTTGTAATATTTACTTTAGCTGACATTTAATTAAATTCATTTGTGTGACTCAGGTAAACCTGAAATTGTATCGCATGAGGGCCCAGTGGACGGACAGGTACGCTGTGTGGCGGAGGGGTTCCCTGCCCCACAGATCACCTGGTACTACTGTGAGCAGCCCTATGTCAGGTGAGATCATCAGACAAAGCAGCTCAACATTTTAATATTTTAATGTATAGTTTATAAAGGCCTTGAAAACCTATTTTCTCAGTCAGCTTCTTACTATCAGGGATTGATGCCAATACTTAACATGAGAGATTTCCACATTTCTGTTGTTGTCATTACGTTTCTCACTGGCTTGAAGTGGGTGGACGATAGAAAGTGTGACATCATACCTCCATGCACCAATCAGTGTTTAGTGGTGTTGGCAGCCTACTGTCAGTCAAATCTGATCAAACCATATCCACACAGTCCTCATAAAGCAGATTAGCTGAGTTAAGTGTTAAGTGTTGAGTGAGTCTTAAACTTTAAATAAATAATGGCTAAGGATTTTCTCATCAAATTTTAACTTTTATTATTGCTTATTTGATATATTGGTATATGTTTAGTAGTTTTGAAACTTTTCAGAAAGTTTTGAAAGTTTCCAGGGGCTTAAGAAACAACATAAGAGAAAAACATATGGTCCCATCTTCCAGTCTCAAACTTTATCCATATTCCTTGGCGAAAGTTTTTCTTCACGTCTACTTTAAAAGACATAAATAAATAGAGACTAATATGCTGGTGTTGTGTAACAACTGTACTGGATGTGCACTGGAACTACAGCCTGAAGTAATTACTGGGATTGGAAACCGATATAAGGCAAATTGGTCATCAGTTTTGAAAACAAAGTAAGCAAAACCTGCCAAATCAAAATCAAAAGCAGCTACATCATGTGTCAACGAACCAACAAAATGCTCTAAAGCTTTCCAGTTACTAGATTTGTGTTTGCTAAACGATTTCACGGCTTTTGCAATGTGTTTCCCACTTTGTACACTAGGTTCTTTTTTCGTAAGACAC
This sequence comes from Euthynnus affinis, assembly GCA_029490765.1. Classification (NCBI taxonomy): domain Eukaryota; kingdom Metazoa; phylum Chordata; class Actinopteri; order Scombriformes; family Scombridae; genus Euthynnus; species Euthynnus affinis. The sequence continues at coordinate 10,100,264 of CM055848.1, forward strand.
TATTAATAAGCATTTGGGCTATTAAAACTGCATTTATGTAGAGCCCCTTCTGGTAATTCTTTAAAAGTTCTGGGTATTTTACTTTATGTTTATGCACAGAACAATCAACTTACTGCAAAGCACCATTTCACATCTTTGTTTGTAGTCCTACACTCAAACTTCCATGAAACCAATTTGAAGTGCACCTCAAGGGCCATAAAGGTCACACTAAAGACACATTGGATGAAGGCAAGAATGATGATGAAGGTGGAATTTTGGATTGTGGGATTTGACGAGGCTGACTTGTGATTGGTTGACTGTGATAAGATGATCCCATGTGACAGGGGATTGGACAAGAATTGACTTGTGATTGGTAGGGGCCCAGTGCATCTGCCTGGATACAACTGGACACAAGTTCATCTTGTGTCAAACATAAAGTGTGTTGTAGGAGGAGCACCTGGTTGCCTTAGCAACTCCAATCGCAAGTGGCACAGCCAATGAATCATAAGTAATTATCCCAACTTCATCCAGTCATTTATTAATTACAATAAAATCCACTTAACACTCTTGCATGTAGGCACATACACAAAGAAACTAATGTAACCTGAGTTAGCTTATGACAAGAGAGCACATAGATAAGAGCTGCTTTTATGGTGCAGTGCTGTGAAACAGGGAGCAATGGCCTCATTATAAAAAAAAAATCACCTACGTTTTACGAGCACAGAAGGAATTGCCCTCTAGTGTTATGACTTCTGGAAAAACGAATTCATGGAAAAGGTGTTTTCATGACTTAGGAAAGGAATGTGCGCTGTGCAGAGATTTAGATCAGGGATGCCAGAGAGTCTTGACTGAGACAATTAATGAATAGCTCGGTGATCCCATCCACTCTTAGTCAACAATGTATAATCTTCTGCCTTCAGGTGCTCCCAACAGGTGAATGCCACCCAGGAGGAGCATAATATCATCACTGTGACACTCTTCAGTCCCATGTTTGGAAAGACGGAGGTGGAGAGTCGGGTGAACATCAGCAGGGGACGGTTCAATACTCTTGAGTGTGTGGCCACAGTGGAGGGAGAGCAGGCCTACACGCTCTTCTCTATCAGTGGTGAGTTGAGGTATCACACACGTAAGTTAATACAGTGGGATGCATACACACACATGCTCACAGGTCATGTGGTATTAAAGGGGGTGCTGGCGCCTGGCAGTCTCATGTTTTGTTGCTGAATTGTTATAATCCTCTGCATGTCTTCACCTTCGGATAAGAATTAAGTGCAACAAAGTCAACAGCGCAGAGAGAGGACTGACTGACGCGAAAATCTCCTCATTTCAAATTGCAGATCTTTGTTTACCTGATTTTAGTTTAATGAAAATGCTGTTTACTAGATTAATGTCAGTGACGTTCAAACTTCTGTCACCTGCCTGTGACTCCCTGCTCTGTGGACTTAGAAAGTTTTAAGTTTTAAGTTCAGCTTTCTGTAACGCCCTCATGAGATTTATTTCTCAACTCAAAATATTTACTAAAAGCATGATTTAGGTGAAGATTAACCCATAAATGTGGCCTTAAAGTTAGAAGTTGGTCTCCCAAAATCTGTTAAGTAAACATTAGCACGGAGAGATACCTCAGACATGATTGGATACGATAAGATGTTGTCACTTACAGATAGGAATTAGCTTTAGTCCATTGTTTACTCTATGACTCCAAATCCGCTCTGTTATAACGGCTTCCCCATCTGCTGTATAATGTCCTGAAAATGGTAACAGCACTGGAACCGAAAGTATAACAAGTTGTCCCCGCCTCAGCCTGGAGACCCGGGTTTATGCAGGACACTGGGGGCTAACTGTGGCTACAGCGGGTATGTGGGCGAGCATTATGAGGGAGGAGAACGTTCGCAGCCAGACAAGACAGGCCTTTGGGAGCGTGTGCCCAGGATTTTTATGCTTCACAGAGTAACAGCAGACCAGGCGGAGGCGCTGAGAGTGTGGAGCGCAGTAGGAGTCCTGGCAGTGCTGGGAGTTCTGGGGCTGTAGGAGGCTTGGAGGTGTCAGTGAGCTGCAGCAGAGAATACACAGGGCTTTAGAAACCACTGACAGGTTTACAGGGGATTAGTTCCTGCAGACTCTGCATTCTCAGATTTGAAGTGGAGAGAAAGCTTCTTATCTCTAAAGAGCTTATTACACCCCACTGTACAGAGGAGCTAAACAATAAGGCATCACAAACAGCCAGACACAAAGGAACAGAACACTGATTACATATAATTACTCACCGGCACAGCTGTAAAAGCAACAGCAATACAGCAAAATACAGTATAATCAAAAGGGATTAAAAACAGTTAACAAAAAAAATAAAGTGGAGAATTTGCAAACATAAAATAGCAGAGAACCCTACTGTATGTATACATAAATAATTGGATTAGTTTGCTGTGATTTGACCAAAGAGGGCATCACTATGACTTAAGTCTCTGTGGCTTACCTTAATGCCCCTTTACAATGTCATTTAGAGTATAAACATGGCAAACCACTGAGAGAGTCACTGTCTCTGACTCTGTTGTCACTGCTGTCATACCGTGTATATCTTATGGTACCTAACAGTATTATATCTGTCTTCCTGCAGAGAGAACCGTTCCCCATGATCTGTTCACCCCTCTGCTAATTGGCTCCGTATCAGCAGCAGCCATCCTTTGTCTTGTTCTTATCATGCTGTTCTACAAGTACATGCAGGTAAGACAGCTGTGCACTTTTCCTCGGTGGCACACCCTCTGTCTTCAGATTTTAGACATAACAAGTCAAGAAATGAAGAATAGCATGTTGAAATCCTATGAGTTTGTTTGTGTCAGTAATTTCTGTTTTGCTCTCTTTCTGTTTGCCTTCTTACCAGAAACCCAAATACCAAATACAGTGGAAAGTTATCGAGGGCATCCACGGCAATAACTATGTGTACATTGACCCCACCCAACTACCGTATGATCACCAATGGGAGTTTCCCCGGAACAACTTGCGTTTTGGTGAGCAACTTGCACTCCTCATATGATGCATCAACAACAAAAAAAGTCTACGATGTGTGCTGTTTTGAGGCCTCTATAATTCTATTAATCAGTCTTTTCTGACGCACTGTGACACTGAAATGTACATCCTGGTTGTCACTGTTGGAGCAGAGTGAAATGGAGATAAATGGAGGTTTGACTCAGTAATAGTCTCAGTAATCAAGCCTAACAGTGCAGTTGGCATGACATCATCACTGCCACCCTCAGGCTACATCATGCTGATTGACAGACTCTGTTTTCTGTGTATGTGAACACAGCATTAAGGTTTGAGCCATATCTGTGGTCATTACAGACGAACCAGTTCCACAGCTCATTAATGAAGAAACCCCACTCCCTCACTGCAAACATAATATTGTTGACATATTCTGGGTGTTGTTTTGAACAAACCTCCTTAAACAGGATCCTGCGTGTCCTGTTGGCTATGTACACAACCCGGGGGGTAAAACTAGCGTGTTGTCCTAGGAACGCTGGCATGGGGCCAGTTTGTGGGAGGAAAACAAGATGGGGAATAACAGTTTTGTGTCTGTCTTCTCGTGTTCAGGGAAGACACTGGGATCTGGCGCGTTTGGAAAAGTGGTGGAAGCAACTGCATATGGACTCTCCAAAGCAGATTCAGTCATGACGGTGGCTGTGAAAATGCTCAAATGTAAGCACACACACACACACACAAGCACAGTCTCGCAAACTGAATAAATGTAGCTATTTGATAAATGTGCATAATAGCTATGATTTGTTAAGAAGTAATGAATACATAATTTGCCTGTAGATGTTTCAAGACAGGCAGCTATTGTGTTGATATTTTTACTAGGTGGTTTGTACACTGCTGCCAAATCAACATATTTAACAGGCACCCTTTTATTTTAATTAGCCCACAGCAATCATGGGTGAACTTGAGCTTAGTTTACTCCTAATCCTTTTGCACATGCTGATTGTATTCCAACATTTTTTTTTCTTCCACAGCAAGCGCTCATGCCACAGAGAAGGAGGCACTGATGTCAGAGCTGAAAGTCCTCAGTTACTTGGGAAACCACATGAATATTGTCAACCTGCTGGGAGCCTGCACTGTTGGAGGTGCGGCAGCCATGTTGTCCAGCATGACAATTAAGAATGTGGAATAAAACTAGAAACTTCAGATGTTGTTTACAACATTTAAGATGATTAATATCCTTCTGATTCTTGCTGTCAGCATGTGTATTAAACCATGCTTTACCACACCACATCGCTGATACCTTTTCTCTTTCTTAATGAGCTGTTCGTTATATTTCTGGAAATATCACTGACATGAGGCATGTTTTTTCATCTGCAGGCCCTACACTGGTGATTACAGAGTACTGCTGCTTTGGAGACCTCCTTAACTTTCTACGCAGAAAGAGAGAATCCTTCATCTGCTATAAGCTCGAGGAAGACTGCTACTACCGCAACGTCGCGCCGCAGAGAGACGCAGCCGGGTCAGGTTCTTTTATATGCATAAAGAATGGGAGAGTGGTTTATTGTGTGTGGAAGAGAAAAGAAAGTACTAGTATTTACTATCCAGAACGTGCGTAGGAGGAGGGTATTTAGACGGCAGCGTGCCTATGTGCAACTGTGCTCAGCTCAAACCAGACTGCTCCTTTCCTCTTCACAGTGACAGCTTGAACGGCTACATGACCATGAGGCCTTCTGCTGCTGGCAACCTTCCTTTCAGCTCATCTTCTGAGAAGAGACGCTCACTGCGCAAAGGCAAGCCAGCCATTCATCAGATTCCTCAGACTTAATAGACACAGTTGAAGAAAAGGCTTAAATCATATCAGAAAAAATAATTTTGGACCCATTTGTCCCTTCAGGTGGCTCTTATGCTGAAGCAGATGTCGAGAGTGAAATGTTTGACGAGGATGGTCTGTCTCTAGACACTGAAGACCTGCTCAGTTTCTCCTACCAAGTGGCCAAAGGCATGGAATTCTTAGCCTCCAAAAACGTGAGCATCCAATTATAACTGTCAAGCTAGATCTCTGTAAAAAACTGAATGTGAATTTCTACAAATCATATCTGACTGTTTTTTTGTTGTTTTTTTTAAACACAAAGCGTAGGTCATGTTTCCACAGCTAGTAAGTGGACCTAAAACGCATGTTGGAGCATGCTGTTGAAAAATTTATTAGTCATGGGGGCAAAGATACTGTGGCCGATAAGCTCACGTATCAGTGTCAGTGGTTGTGTGTTACACAGAATCAGATGTGGAAATTCAGTACCAAACTGCATCGGGAAAAAGCACTTCATTCGTGACTAATGTTATCTTATTGATTGGTCATGTAGCTAGTGTGTATCATCAGATATTATAGGTAGTGGTGTGCTTTGTTTTCCAGTGTATCCACAGAGATCTGGCAGCCAGAAATATCCTACTGACTCAAGGAAGAGTGGCAAAGATATGTGACTTTGGCTTGGCCCGGGACATCACCACTGACTCCAACTATGTGGTCAAAGGCAATGTAAGTCTGCACTGAAGATGTGACACTTGATGAAAGTCCCACTGCAACATGCCATCCTTCTACTGTATTAAATCAGTCCTGTCCTTAGGTTTACTGGTTTGGAACTGCCTAAATCAATTTGTAATGTAATAAATTAGTTTATTGGTAAGTAAATAATAAAGTTTATTGGTGGACCCTTGCATAATCTGTCATGTCCTCACTTGTCAAAGCTGTCATTTATGCAACCTTCCTCCTTGGGGACTGTTCCTTTCTCTAAAAAACTAATATTAGCTGAAAGTGTATGAACATAAATCATCTAAGGAATATAATATTTGAAAGTAGTTGAAGGAACACTATTTAGTCTTGATAATGTTTTGAAACACAGTTTCAAGATTAAGCAAGACAATTTGCCTTTGGCTCACTATTTCTAGAACTTATTCTGCAACTTAAGCTTACTGTATCTTCAATCTTATTTCTCAACAAGCTTGTTCTCAAAGCATTGTGTCCTCTGAGAACTGTTAAAATATAAATTTTTTTAAAAGAAATCCTCTCAAAACTCAAGGCAATAATTCCCTTTTTAACTTTTTGTTTTTTTCTCTGTTTCCGCAGTGGCTTCCCTTGTACTTTATTGTTTCATTTGTTTATTGTTTTATTTAAATTGTTAGACTTCCATAGTACACAGGAAGAGTTGTTAAGGCTTGTATACTAATAGTTACAAACTCAATGCGTATGACAGCTGATGAACTCACTGTAGTCTGTCACAACTTGTTTGACCCTAATCACAGTAAAACATCGCTGATTAAATGTTTCCAATTGTTATTGAATGCAACATCTCGTCACTTTCTTTCAGGCTCGTCTTCCAGTGAAATGGATGTCTCCAGAAAGTATCTTTGAGTGCGTTTATACTTTTGAGAGTGATGTGTGGTCCTATGGCATCTTGCTCTGGGAGATCTTCTCACTGGGTATGTCTATTAATCCTGTGTGTGTGGTATTCTGGCTTTTTTTGTGTGTGTTTTCAGAAGCACATAGTGTAACGAGATCTCTCTACTTACCATAGGAAACAGTCCTTATCCTGGTATGCCAGTGGATGCCAAGTTCTACAAACTGATAAAAGAAGGATACAGACTAGATGCGCCAGAGTTTGCACCCAGTGAAATGTGAGTTTCTATCGAGGTGAAATATGAGCGTGTGTGAAAGGTGTTGAAGTGAAATGCGAGTGAGTGTAAAAGGATCATAGGAGAGATCGTGTGGTTGGATAGATGGAGGTGGTGAGACTATGAAAGAATGCAATGTGGGGGATTTGAAAAGCAGCCTGCTCTCATCCTGTTGCATTTGGCTTTTCACAAGCATATAACTACAGTAAAACTAGGACATGTTAAAACTCTTGAACAGAAAGTAAGACAAGCAAAGAAAAGAAAGGAGATAAATAAAAGGTTTATGTGCCCATGTGCTGCTTTGCAGGTATCAGATTATGCGGTCCTGCTGGGATGCTGACCCCTTCAAGAGACCCCCCTTCAGGAAGGTCGTGGAAAGGATTGAACAACAGCTGTCAGATGCCACTAAGCATGTAGGTCGCACCACTTTGAGATTGTTTACTTTCTCTGTAAAGAAATCAAAATTCCATTCCTTAATGAACCGAGAAGACTTCACACACCATCCAGCAGGGTTATGACATTGCGAAACAGAGGCGATTCTTGGGTCCTAAAACCTGATGTGACATGGTTCATGTGATACCTTTGGCATCATTTTTAAGCCCTTAAGCTTTCACAAACAAACAAACGAACTATCTAAAAAAAACAAAAAAAAAAACAGAGAATGTTTTTACATATTGAACATGATGAAGCTAAGCAATGTCTTAGTCTTCTATGCTAACAGATAAACCAATAATTGTTTTATTTTACTTCTTTAAACACTCCCTGATAGAATTGTTTTTCAAAGTAGATGACTGAGGCAAGCATGCTAGGTGTGGACCTCTGCCACTTTCAAAGCCACCTCCAGAGAGTTCACACATAATTTAGCCGAAGGTCTGGGGCCTCACAGCATGAGCATATGTCTTTGAACTCCCTGGTCATCTGATTTACACATGCTACATATGAGGGCTTCCACTGTTCTCACGACTTTCCACTTACAACACAACAACTTTGATAGTTCTTCGTGTTATAAGCTTTAAGGGGACAGTTTGACATTTTGGGAAATATGCCTATTCACTTTCTTGCTGAGAATCAAATGAGAAGATCGATACCACGCTCTTGTTTGTGCATTAAACATGAAGCTATAGCCAGGAGGCATTTAGCTTAACTTAGCATAAAGACTGGAAACAGAGGGAAAGAGCTATCTTGGCTCTGTCCAAAGCTAAAAAAAAAACATGCATTCCACCAGCTCTAAGGCTCACTAATTGCCATGTTATATCTAGTTTGTTTAACTCATACAAAAACAATTAAACAACTATTTCTTCAGGAAATTACTGCACCTGGCCTAAAAACACAACTTTTTTCACTTGGGTTATTGTACGAATAAAAGGTGCAATATACAACATTCAGCCTCACTCACTGTCAGTAAACAACTATTTGCTATGTAAAGATATTGTGGAGTAATGGCGACCTGAGCAGAGAGTGAAGTCACACTCCCTCCTGCATGTTAGTGCATGTGAGCGTGCATGCTAGTGTATCTGAGTGTGCATGTTAGTGCATGTGAGTCACTCCATGTGTTCCATGTGTCTGTTTTCAACATCGCAGCCGGTCACAAAGTTTCTCATATTATAGCTTAACAGGAGACTAAAATATGCTTCTGAAAACATATTTATAACATTAGCAGTAAGAGAAGCTTGATCCATTTGATCAGCGCTGCCTAGTTTGACAGTTTGTTCTGAGTTTCGTGAACTGTCAGTTCAGGGGTGCTTTCTTTCTTTTTTTTTTCCAACTTCATTGAGTGCTATAGCCAGACATCTAGTGGGGCTTAATGTCGTATATTGGACCTTTAAATGAACAAGATATAACGTGTTAATTAGTGACCTTTAGGTGGTAGATTAGCAGATTTTGTTACCTTTGGACCTGTTTTTCTCTACGTCCAATCTTCATGCTAAGCTAAGCTAACAGACTTCTGGCTATGAGCTAGGCAAGAAAGTGAACAAGCATATTTCCCAAAATGTCATACTATTCCTTAAAGTTTATTTGCTATTTGTTAATGTAATGACACATATATAAAAAACATTGAAGTAAGAAAAGAGACACCGTGCAGATGAATACTGTAATAAGTTTCACTGAGATGTATGAACAAACTGTGTTCCCTCTCTTTCTCTCCACCATTTCTTCCTTATTTTCAGATTTATCTCAACTTCAGCTCCAGGATTCCTGTGACGCCCGGAGCCAGGGAGGAGCTGAGTTCTCAGAGCACAGCGTTTCATCCCAACTCAGCCGGCAGTGGTATCGCTCAAACCCAGCCCTTACTGGTCCAACATGAGGTCTACCTGGAGGGGACAACCCTCAGAGCCCAACGGGTGTAAGGACCCACCCAACCTGTCTTGCTGCCTCATAAAGTGCCTGGAATGTTCCGCCACAAACCACCCAAACACTACACCTGCCCACCCCCACCCCTCACCCCCCGATACCAATGGCATTTGATGTCACATGTCAAAGACAGAATGGTAATTGCCATTTGTTGCTAGAGAGAACAACAAAGGAAGAATGGCTTTTATCATTACTATCACTATTATTGCCTACTGATTACAGGGAGGAAAGCTGGACTAATGCTCCCCTGCTCACAGCAAAGAACTCTTAAGGCACCGGGGAGGCGGAGGGACTCTAAAACTGTTGTACATTATCACTGCTATCTGTTTTGTTATTTTGAATTTTTCAGTCAAATTTTTCCTACATATTTCATAAAGATTGTTTTGTTGTTTTTTGGCGCTCCGTATATAACTGAGATGTTTCTTTCTATCTATTTGGACTTTTTTTCTTTTTATTATATTTTGTGTTTTGTTATTCTTTGTTGTTTTTCTGTCATGGACATTTTATGTAGTGTTTTTATTTTGGTTGGCTGTTGCAATTGTCGGAGGAAAAAAAAAGCACTTGAGGCACTTGAACTTCACATCACCACGTATACACTTGCTTTCATTTCTTTTTTTTTTATTCTTTTATTGTCAGTATTATTTCAATCTGTTCAGCTTAATGTTTATATGAAGGATATAATTTTCAGGGGCCAATTCAAATTGAGATATCGAGACACTGGTATATAAGCTACAGTATTAGACAACATGGTAGACATGCTTAGAGTCCATAAGTGCTTCAAGTTGATTAGTTGATACATTTCTGCTCATTTTATGTTGGATGTCACTACTTAGAGAGGAATTAATTTTCTCTACAGCATCTGATTAACAGATACACATATTTATACCATGGATCAGCCCATTATTACTTTACACACACAGTTGTCTTCAGAGATGTGGTATAGACATGGTACGCTAGCTTTTCATTTATGTGCTTGTTGACTGTATATGTGTACATATCTGTAGATAATTATACTAATCATGACAATATAATGAGTTACACATTTGACAAAGAAGACACTCTGTGATGCCTGTAACTCTGAGGAGCTTCAGCGTTCGTCCTGGCTTTGTTACATATAAGTAATCCAGGTGTATAGTTTCACTTTTTGACAACTGGACTGCTGGAGAGTTCTCTTGTAAAGGTGTAAATAACTGTTCAGGTTTATATGGTTTCTCTCCTGCCACATCCAGTGTATGATCTTTGTTTACAAGCATGAGACAGGTACTGCCATTTCTGAGATGTGTTTTCTCTGCTTTATACTTTCTACCCCTTCATGAAGGACCAGGAAACAGGAACTTGTCTATTTAGGCTGACAGGCAGTTGGTGTGTTTTTTGCCCATACTGCTGCTGATGTTCTCTATTGTATATATCATGATCAAGTCAGGGCAATGCTAATGTGAAATGCCATTAAGTGGACTGCAGTAATATCTGAGGCAACAAGTCAGATGAGGACTGAGGGTCATCTAGGCTCAACACTGAATAAGAGTGTCTCAGTGTGTTGGTCATCTCATTGTTCCCCCGGCCAGTAGCTGGTTTCCCAGCAGTCCTTCTCTTCTTTGTATCCAGCTGTTTCCTCCATCAGAAGTGGGTCTATCAGCAGCTCTCAGCCAGTAGTCTGTTCCAGTTCAGACCATTACGATTCCCCTCTTCCCACTGGTGGATGTTGTTGTGAAGAGCACCAGGAAAGTGTCCTGTTTGTGTGTATGAACATGTGTGTGTGTGTGTGTGTGTGTGTGTGTGTGTGTGTGTGTGTGCGTGTGTGTGTGTGTGTGCGTGAGAGCATGCACGTCTGCTCGTCTTTGTGTGCGTGTCTGTATGTTTGCAGAATTAAAAAGAATTACTGTTATAAGAGGTGCCACTACTAAAGATTCATCAAAGTCGTTTAGGCTACTAAAATCCCACAGTCTTACTGCTCTGTCTTTTTGTAAATATAAATGTGCATATATTGTAAAGTAATGTTGATGCTTTTGAAGATGTTTATCTTACTGAAGATGTGGTACATTCATGCAAATTTTTATTATGCTGTATTTTCTTACGTGTGCACAGATTTCCAACTGTAGATTCAACTGGAAACCGCTGCTTGTGTCTCTGTCACCATGGTAACTTAAATGGAAGAGATTCACTTTAGCTAATGTTTTGATTTTGGCTAATTCATCATTTCGATCCGTGTGCCAGTTCACTTGGTAACTGCCACAGTAAATCAGGCTAAACTGTTCTCAATGGTCATATCAGACCATCAGTATTTATGGCAATATCAGTAAAAATGACATTACTGTATCTTACAACCTGGAGGGAGATGTCTGAGACAAATAGAGATTATTTTTCATTTCATTGCTCCCCTTACATCTTAGAGGTTTTTCCTGCATTCTGCTACATATTTATTAAACCTAAGGCTTTAGTGTTACCATGTAAATTTGATGTGTTGCTGTTACATATGTCAATGTAAATAAAATTGTGTATATTGAATTCCCAATGAATTTTTTTTTTTGGTCCTTGAATACATCATTTCTCATTGGAAATGCATCATACTCAACATAGGTCACTTTAAATCTCCTGAAATCAGCACAGTAATGAATGGAAATCTTTTAATGACTGACATATGACAGTCATTACAAATTTTCCAAGTGCAGTGCCAGCCATGTGAATTCTCAAAGCAGTTTGTCTCCTCAGGCGGTTGTCACAAGTGATTCAGATCATCTCCACTTTGCTGTGAAATGGAGGTTAACTGGATCTCAGTTTTTCTGAACACTAATGTGAAGCACAATAATGGACACTATATGGTTTTTTTAGCCATTCTTCCTGCTCTACACTAAATCCTTTGGCTCCTACCCAGAAAGGGACATCTGGTCGTTAGGGGAAAGCCACAAGGAGGATTCGGAGTCACCCGCAGACAAGCCCGGTGTACAAATTTGTGTGGGCTGAGTCTATTGTTTTAGGATCTAACTGATAAGACACAGGCAGGAAATCCCACCATTGAAGCAACAGAGTGGTTGGATGCAAACGACTTAAGGAAGCTTTAGAAGAAGAGCGAAAGACTGAGGTGAATCTTTGTGCTATTACAGTAATAAGGCCAAGACAACATCAAAACCTTTCCTTGCAGCCAACACATATTTTCACAACATGAAATGTTATTTGTCACAACATTTCATTTCCAATGAATAATATATATGTGTATTAATTAAGTCTGTTTATGATCTTGCTCCTAAGAAAGTTACAGTTACAGTCAGTTCCTCCTACCATCCTCATACAGCAGTTGAGTGCCAATGAAATACAGATGTTTTTGAGCATATTTCAAAGACATCAAACACTTCTTTTTTTATATTATTAGCCTCCAGGCTTCCTTGAGGACTGACAGGTGTGCACTGCATGAGTATTAAGATGTTCTTGTTGAAGTTAAGTATACTACTTTATTAACACTGACATTTATAATGCAGCTAGGGGGTTTGTCAGACAGTAGAGTCATTATTCATCTCTTGAAAACCATCTTGTCTCTTTTCTCTCTGCCCATTGGAAAGATGTAAAAGTGGGAAGTGATCTGGCTCTGAAAGAGTAGACACATTTGTTTTCTGTTGTATCAGAAAATGTAAAACGAACATGTGCTGTGTTTTGTGCAACAGGTCCCCTGTCAATATGTGGTGGCTGCAGTTGCTCAACTCACTGCGGTTATTCGCTGTGGTTGTAAATTTGATAAGCATGTCTCTCTCCTTCCGACACTGTTTGTGGTAAATCTGGCAGTTTAATATGAAACACCTTCTCCATGTTTTTAAGCTTAAGGTAAGAAGGAAACGGCAAGGCTGGTGTATTGTGTGACAGTAGAAAGATTAACAGCAACTTCTGTTGACAGAAATACAACTTTTCTGGTTTACAAATGTATTTCCTTTGTGGATTTCCAGAATTTAGAATATTACTGCAAATACCCAGAGACAAAATTGCCTTCATCTTCTGCAAAGTTGCTTAATGACAAATTATTTAGAGTAAAGGAAGGAACATTTAACAGTACCTCCAGGTCCTCTATTAAATGACCTTCCTTGACCACGTCACAGTGTCTTTCCTCAGCATCATGTGATGCTTGATGCCTTACCATGTGATGCTTGAGCACCATCTTATTTTCAGTGAACTACTATGTAACAGAGATAGAATCAAGTCATCGGTTAGAAAAAAGGGTTGTCCTGATGTACACCAGAACACATTCCCATTCCCGCTAGCCTCCCACGGCTCTGGTGAGCTGAATACCAGCATTGTCACAGACTGTGTCCTGCATTAACCAACTTACTGTAACTTCTGGTCACATCTTGAAGACTTGGCAATTTACCTCAGAATGACAAGTAAACAAAAATGAAAAAAAAAATTATTGTGCTCATTCAGCAGTTAGATTATTTTCAGGAGTAAGAAAGAAAGGCAATATGGATGCCACATATGGGTTACTTTCTGGGTCACCACCACTTCCTCATATTTGCTCAAGCTGCTCAGGAAACATGCACCCCTGTGTGTACCCTGACAGAGCCGAGGAGGGGTGCTGCTGCGGCCTGTCAGCCAGAAGCTCAGAGATACAGAGACCGCAGTGGGAGCAGGCAGAGATGGTTGGGTGAGGATGAGTTGTGTGTGTGTGTGTGTGTGTGTGTGTGTGTGTGTGTGTGTGTGTGTGTGTGCGGGTGCATGTGTGTTTGTGTGTGTGTACAATATGTCTCTGTGCAGAAGGTGGTTAAAGATCTGTGTGTGGTGGGGGTGGTTGGGGGGCATATTTTATCTAAGGTACACTGCACTTCCTCATGTGTTAAGAGTAAACCTTCTGTTCCCAGCACTGTGTGTCAGGTCAGTAACAGCTACATTCAGTCCCAGGCAGGGCTCAGGACTCCAGCAGATGGCCGCCATGACTCTGTTGTAACTATAAAAACACTAAACAAACTTGATGGGTAAACAACTCTTTCCCATGTTGTTTGATTTGTAACATTTTATAGGGTTTACTCATGACATGTACAGACATCATAGACATTGTCTTGTTTGGTTAAATTATAAAAGTCTGGAAATTTTACACACTCACACAGATGTGGTTTACTTATTGGTTCTTCACCTTCACTGCGCAGAAAAATGTATGTATTGTTGACATAACGCATGTGAGTTTGACACCAGAGGGCTGTTTTCACATTCTCCTGCTGAAAGTGCTATGAGCATGATTTGTCACATCACAACTAGTTTGAGGGCGAGAAGTGGTCCAGTATGCAACTTACACAAGTGTGATGTGAGGACCTGAAGCCTTCAGTGCACAAACACTGAAAATCTATTTTACAGTGAAGTAGGAGACATCTTGTGTCCAGCAGTTAAACTTTGGTAATGAAAAATATTTGTATATTCATATATTCTGGATTTTTCAGAGAGAAAATGAGTGGAGGTCATTTTAAGAATTTATAACTTTAAAATTGAACTTTTTTAAAAAAAAAAACAAAAAACAGTGACTGTGAACATTAACATGCCATCACTTTTCAACTTGATGTATTGAACCTGTTTCTTATTTACACATCAGGCACATTATTATTCATTGGGAGTCGTGTTTCTGTCCACCTGGTGAACTTAAGTCCAATATTTACTTTAGCTCTGTTTTTGGTGTCTATCAACTTCTAAGGAATTATTTGGCTTGTTAGCTTATAAATGGGCCATTATGTTTGCCAGCCAGTGACTAACTGTGTCTGTTAGCCGTTTGGCAAAGCAAAGCAAGTCTATTTGTATAGCACATTTCAGCAAGAAGGTAATTCAAAGTGCTTTACATAGATCATAAAAGGCATTAAAACAGAATATAAAAGCAAGACAAGTAAAAAGACATATAAAAGCAATTAAAAAGTGTTACATTTGGAAATAACATTTAAAAAAGAAGCTAAAAAGGAAATAAGACAGATAAAAGAAGAGAATAAAAGTACCTGAGTAGGTAGTTTACAGTTGGCTTTTAGAGCTTTTCATCTGAGAGCAGTTGCCTGCTGCGACTGAGAATGGCGCTATAAGAGCTGTAAGAGTAAGCCAAAATAGTAAAGTCACAGGCTGACAGCTAAATAATGAGCTAAAACGCACTATAAAAGCTCTGTTAATCCAGGGAAAGCCATGTCAGTGTGTTTCCCTCTCTGTGACTAGAGATGTCAACATTCTTGTGCACTTCAGGTGTTTATTCATTTGACCCGTCACTGCTCACCTCAGGCTTGATGCCACATTGTTTGTGCAGACACACAACAGGGAACCATAGTGACTTTGCTTTTTTAAAGTCTATAATTGGCCCGTTTTTGGATGTGAACCCATTCTTTGAGGACTGGATTAAAGGATAACTTCTAACTACAGTTGACGTGCAATTGTGTTGACAGCTCAGAAATATATTGCGATGCTTATTGCAGGAGTTCTCACGCCCAAGGTGTGTTGCAGAATGAGTTACTGTTCAGAAAGCTGACTTTAATATTCATCCTTTAGGATGTGTACAAATGTTATAGTGCCATCATATTTGGAATAATCTTCACGTGTACCTTAATTTCTTTTCTTATAGTGTAGCTTTAATATTAATGTTTTGACATAAAACTGCTCTATAGGCCATGGTTTGTTTTTTTAACAAAGAATGAATGATCTGGTTTTAGTACAGTCTCTTATCAACTCTACTATCTCTGCAAATGTTTTAGTTGTTCAATAGGGCCAGTTCCTCCTGTGAGATGTTTTTCCAAGCCTTTCTGTGTGTCGGAACATTCCATCGGGCAAGAGGATATCACCTGTCTGCTCATCCAATATTTAAGTGGTGCTGCAAAGGTTGACAAAAGCAAGGTATTGAGTTCATTTTAATCTCCAATTTCCTTGGATCTATCAAATAGATCATGACGTTTACTCAGAGTTAATTCTGCCAAACAAGCCATTCATTCCATTTCACACTATTGTTCACATCACTGTAACGTCTGTTCTTGTCTGAGCGACATTGTTTATCCCTGTGCTGCCGTTAAACCCACACTACCATAAGCCTTTGTCCTTTATCACAAATCATCAATTTTATATAACTAATTGTGTGATCTGTACTGGAAACTTAGATAACCTTTCTTATTGACAAAAGGAGGCATACTTTTCATGTTTATCTGTAAAATCCAACTGTCAAATATTCCCAACTACATCATATCTCTCTTCATTTAAATCTTACAGTTCCCATAGACAATGATTACCCTGACCTCAGATATCTCTAATGCCCATTCTAACCCTTGCACTGGATTGATACTGTGACTGATACTGCACCTTTAAAATGCAATGAAATAGAAACACCTCTTTCATTCTCTTTGGAGATTTTGAAGCTCTATTACCACGTAACATTTATGACTCTTTATTGTTATCTGAGTATTGGTTCTCTGACTTTGTATTAGTTTAACAGTTGTCATTTTTTTCTTTATGCTGTATGTCTGGAAGCTATTTAAGAGCTGTCTGTAAAAGTGACCTCTTGAATAAGATGATTCGACATCAGCAAGTCTACCTGATGATAACGTTTTTATTCATATATAGGTTTTTTGAATACAATTTTTAAAAATGTTCTATGTTTGATTAAAAGTGCTGAAAACATATGTATAATATGTAATGCGCAATATATTGCCATATGTTGCAGAAGCACATGTGATGAGTGCATTGAACTGTGTGAACTGTGGCTGTTTCTCATAGTCCCCCAACACTTTCACATATGGTGTAATTGAGATTGGCTATCTGGGAGAACATATGTGACTGTAGTCAGGAAACCAGGGGGTGAGGATCTTTGGTTTGATGGTACAAGTGAGCGGCTTCCTACCTCAAACCCCACTCCACAATAAACTTGTAAAATTATTTTGTGAAACCAATCTTGTTTTTACTGAAACTCAATTTTCTTCTTCTCCATACATCATCTTAACAAAGCTCAAGCAAAGATCTTCAAATGTGATTTCAACCTTAAACTCATTTTGAGTCTTTTTGAGGAAACTTGCAATTGAGGTACAACACAATGGGAAACAAGACTACGAGACTAGAGCCAGGCTAGCATCTCTGTGAGGATGTAGCCTAGCCTAGCACAGCAGTGCACTAAATGATAATGATAATGATAATGCTAATATGCTGGCGTTTATCAGGTGAAATTTTTACCATGTTCACCATCTTAGTTTAGCATGTTAGCATGCTACCATTTGCTAATAAATACTAAACACAAGGCTCAGGTGAGGCTGATGGGAATGTGATTAGTTTTGCAGCTATTTGGAAATAAACCAAAGCATTGGACAAATGATAATGGTGCTAGAGGAAAAGTTCAAAAGCTGAGAGTTATTTCAGTTGATCTTGCAGGGCACCACATTTCATGGCAATCCATCCAATAGTCCATTCAATAGTCGTTGAGACACTTTAGTGTCACTTTAAGTCAATATGACACATCATCTAGGAACCATGAATGTCTGTGCAAATTTTGTCCCAATCCATTAAGCATTTACTTTAAATTTTGAGTGTAAAATGGTGCTGCTATATAAAAATATAAAAAGTCAAGGGATTGCAAAAATAAGTATGATTCATCCTCTGGCAACCATGAATGTCTGTTTGGTAAATAAGTTTGGCAAGGCATTTGTGATTTGTGATATTGGGCTATGAAAATCTCATGGCGATCCATCTGATAGATGGACAAAACTGACCGATGGACAGACTAATATTGCCAAACCTACAGCTGTGCTGCTACCATGGCAAAATATCTTCTCTTGCATGATTTCTTTAGACCTTCAATTCTTATTCTAATTACATTGTAAACATCATCAAAACAAGTTTTCTCAATATACAATATACAAGCATTCATAACCATGTTATGACAATGTTAATGTGAGATATAATTTCTCTAATAATGGCAGCTGCACACTGCCGGAGGAAATGGGGAGCTAGAGTTCAGAAGAATACTTTTCTAACCACTATAAAACAAAACAGCATGTTTTTATGCTTCTCTGTAATATTCAGCACACAGATGACTGATTGACACTGTTTGACACCGCCTATGACAGCTGCTTTTATTTAATGACAAAGAGGAAACAGCATGGCGCAGCTACAAGCACGATATTGAGACTGTCAAGCTGTATTAAGTCATGTTCTAACAACTGCAAGTAACTGTCTGGTATGCGACATCACATACCAGACATACGAATAAGATTCTAATGGAATTCTGTATGTTTTGGTCTATAGGTGGCGAGGGGATATCACGTTACTAAAACAGATGCAGCCATTTGCGTTGGTTCAAAACAAGACCTGAGGCTGTTTGTCTTGTTCAAGAGCTGTTCCATAAGTGGATGTTGACTGACACTGACAGATTATTACAGGGTGTATACCTAACCCCTCTGTATGCAGGGTAGTAGCTGTAGTGATTCACAGGAATTTCAACATCACCATGGGTGCATCGGTTGGAATGTGAGGAGATCACTGTTGTTCCCCTATGGCTCTTTTCAACACTGTACTTACTGCAACCAATGCAAACAGCAAACAATGAGAATGGAACAGAAAATAATTCCTTTATTGTCATTGCATGGAGTACAGTACGTATATTTGATGCAGACTATAAAACAATAAGATATAAAACAATACAATAAAAAAGACAAAATATTAGCAGGTGAGATAATACATTTCAGGATATGGTACATTTGCTGAATTGCAGTGGCCTGTATACAAGTAGTGCAGTTAGGAATCTGTACATATGAAGGTATAAATAAAGACATCTGTGCAGTGATCTGTGAATTTGACTGTAAGTATTATAGTGCTGATAGTCACACAGGTCCCAGATCTTCAGTGTCAGTGTTTGGCAGTGTTCAGTTCTGGCTCTGGGGTAGAAGCTGTTCTGGTAAGCCCTTTTAACATGTTGTGATCACAGCATGTTGGCAATTCAAATTGTGGATTTTACTGGTGTGTTGTTAAGTGCTAAAATACAGAGCTGAATAATTAGTTAGGGGATTTTTTTCTATTTAACAAGCAAGTGTACACATGCTTGGTAAGAAATACTGATTCTTGTGCTTTTCTGTAGGCGAATGTGTGCTTTATTAAACCCTTTATCAAGTACATATTGGCAGTGAAACTAAAGAGGAGAAAGTATTCGGCCTAATTTATTTATATCACAGGTAACACACAGTGAACCCTGGATTAACCTCTTGAACATAATGATTTCATATTTCTTCTTTATTGAAAACAATTTTATTACTTTCTCTTTCATAATCCTGCTTAAGTAGCCAATTTCTAATACTCATCCACAATATTTACACCCCAGGGCACTATATCTTCAATCAAACTCATGTTTTCTGTGTTTCTGAGGGTTAGTGGTTTAGTCATTAAAGTGGGATTAATGGCCTGTCTCAGCTCAAAGTCAATGACCATATTAGGAAAGCACAGTGACTCTCTCATGCCAACTCAGACTAAGGTAATGATTAACAGACCACTGTGAGGGAGTACTTTAGTTTGAGGCTCATTTATCTGCTGGTTTATGTTGAATTTCCAGGATCCATAGTTCTGCTGTTTTGTTTCCTTGAGGTTCTTTCACCTGCAGATGATTTAGAGTCCATAAGTGAATGTTTGTGTTCATCCGTGGTGTTATTATAAGTGGATTGTTGGTATTATTAGGCTTAAAATCCCTGAAGGCAGACTGCCCTGAGGACACTCATTATGTTTTCAGGGATCTGTGGTTAAAGCTGTCTGAAACTGCACAGGATGTTTGGAGGTCAGTGACCAGAAAAAACAGATCCTTGTTTAATGTTTTAAATCAGACTCTGTTTACTTGACTTTCCTTGACTATGGTTTAATTTAATAAAATTATATTTTGATAAATACAAAATAACTCATTTTGTTGAGATTGTATAACCAGTCATTCTCCCATGCTGTATGGCTTTGGACCAAACCAAAAATGTCATTATCATTCTCATCAAAGGAAAATAATCAGAATTGCACAGTACATAGTTTTAAGTCTGAAATTATTATACACCATTAATGTCAATTTATTCTTCAGAGTGGCTGTAATTGAGACAAAGCAGCTTGAGAGAATGAAAGTCTTTTGCCGCACTCTTACTGAGCATACTGTACACAATGCCGTTATCTCTTCACCTTGTATAGTACGCACCAAACATCCTGTTTCTGTATTCATTATTTTAAGAGTAAGGATATCAGTCTTCCTTCCCTTCCACTTTGAGCTGTTTGCAACTAAATAAACATCCATACGCACACATGCACACGTTCTCTGTGTGTCAGTCTTACATCCTGGATCATTCAGTCATCATGCAGTCTATCAAATTCACTCTCCTGCTGTCTCTGCTCATTTGAGTTGACTAAGACTAATCTATACCATGCTGCTGGTGTGGCAAAAAAATAAAAAAAAACTGTAATATTCAGTTTTCATTTCACTGTCCACGTTTCCATTGTTAGTCTATTTTGTCATTATCATTTAAAGTGAGGAACGAATTTGACATTTGATAAATCATTAAGCACTTCCTGAGTAAATTGAACCCAATGACTATATAGTGGATAATGATGAATTACTGTAGAAGAGACTGGGACAGACTATATTAATTAACAATTAGGTAATAAGTTATTCATAAATATCTGTGAATTTTTTTCACCTTCACCCTGACTCACTCCTGATTGAACTCTGAACCATATACTGAGCAGCACAAAACCAGTAACGCACCATTAATTACTAATTGCCTAAACAGTAGTTACTCTTTTTTTACACCTTAAGAAAATTGATGTATTATACTAAGTGGCTACTAAGTAATCCCTCATTACTTCATTACTACCTCATCTTACCTTTATTACTCTTTTTGTGCACCCTCAAGTAAAGAGACACATCACACTGAATTGTTACTGATTAGTCTCTCATTAGTAGTGTGGGTGGCACAAAAAAGATGGTAAAATAACCACCTCACATGTGCTCCGGCAGATTAATTCATATATTTTAAGAGTTCTTGGCACATCTTCGTATGAACTTTGGATTAATGTTCATGGAACAACGTAGTGTGGACAGCATGCAGAGCAGATATAAAAAAGGAGAAACCTGTGGACAGGGCCCAAGAAAAGGAAATGGCCCGAATCAAAGTGGATAAAGTTAGAGAAGTGAGGTAGTGAACTGAACCAGCTTTTGATATTAAGCAGGCAAACTCTTTAGTGTGATTAAAGCAAAGCAAAGGGAAGCAGGTGGCCTCTTTTGCTTCAGAGCGCCTCGGTGGGGGAAGCTCAGAGAGCAGCTGCGGTGTTAGGCAGTCGCACAGGTTTAGAATACAGTGATTTAAGGAAAGCACTTACCAAAAGAAGTTTTTGTAAACTTACAGTAGGTGACAACCTGGAGGATCATATCTGGATTTGTAGAGGAAACTGGTAGTAGCAGACTTGTGGTTTAATTCCTGTGACACTTGCGCTTTCCAAGAAATGAAAGACCTCATTTTACTGAAGTAGTTTAGGGTTGCTGTGTTGCATAAAAAAGAAATCTATTTGAATGATCATGAAGTAACTAGCCTGACATTTGTAGCTCACAGTGGTACGATTAGAGAAGTGTTTGGAAAAAGATGACAAAAGGAGTAGAAAGAACAGAGCCTGGCGTCCTCCACTGCCTGAGAGATGTTTACCACTGCTCCAGCCCCGGGAAGGCGCTTACAGCTGACACTCAGGGCGTACTGCCACCATAATGGCTAAGCGTCACTGCCATTATTGTTATAAATTGGGGAATAAAAAGAGTGGGACAACAGACGTGGTCCAGCTAAGCCAGTTGGACTTGTAGCTGTGGAGAAATATGTTCATGATCATTGTCAGGAGCAAAAGTCCACACCATTATTGACTTTTGTGTTCCCAGTAACCAAAAACACCTTTGCAAAAAACCAGAGGGAAGTTATAGACCATGCCCTGCACACTCACCCAGCTGCTTTCAATTGTTGTAATTAGACCCTGCTCAAGTTAAGATGGGACTGGGAATTATGTAAGCTTGCTTAACTACATTTCCTAGTAACGATGATAAGGGAATGAGAAAATTTTACTTTTGTCAGGGTATGTAGAGGGTTTGCAGGAGTTCAGGTCAGCTCAGGTCATGGTATCAGTACTGAGTACTTACTTTTAATTAATAAGGTTAGAGGTTACAGTGAAATTATTGACTCAGTCATGGTTTATTTAAGCCAAGTGAGAGTGAGAGAGCGTTCCAGCAAAGGTCCCCAGTCGGACTGAAGACAGAGACGTAGCGGTTTGTGGTCAGTGGTTTAACCCCTTGAGCTATGTGGGTGCCCCATTTTGATTTTTACATGGTTTCAAATTGAATCAAATCAGGTTTATTTATAAAGCTTTAAACTCCTATAATTCCTGTACTTGACTGGTAGCCAGTGCAGGAACGGCAATAAAGGTGTGATGCTGTGTTCTGACTGCCTGTTTTTCAACTGCTCTGTCTAACTCAGAAGGGATTTGTCAGTCAAGCAGAGTCTGGACACGCAGTCTTGAAAAGAAGTCTAATCTGTGAAAACACCTGTGTGGGTGGACCATCAGTGTGTGGGCACTGTGTGGGCAATGGATGAAAATTGAAAATGACATTTTAATAGAAAAGCGACACATTAACTCAGTTACACTATATAAAGTGCATAGCAATAGAAAAACATGCACAGTGCAGGACTTGCACCTACAGAAGATATTAAAATGAGACTAGATAGCCTATACCACTCGGTTCTCGCTCCTTTAGTGACTGATTTGGTGATTCATTGTACTGTAAATTCAATTTTAAGGACCCAGACTGATTCAAAGTGCCAGTTCCTGTCTGTAAGATTTGGTCCAAAATATCTCCTTCCCCTTTCTCCTGCTGGCGTGCTTCAAACTGCACCTGTAAAACTTAAAAAGATTCCTCTTCCTCAAACAGATTTAGCTCCTCTTGATTCACTTCCTCCAGTAAAATCGATCCAAATATGCTTTCAGATTGCCTCTAAAATGACATTAGTACCTTGAGGCCACATTTAATGATTTGTTTGAGTTTTTCATCACAAAGGCATCTCTTAATGCTCTGTTAACTTGACATACATCTTGTGGAAATTATATGTAATAACATAATAATGATGTAATTTTACTGCCAATTATCAATTTTCCAAATAGACCTAAGATGGGTTTCAACGTGCAAAACTAAAGGTAAAGTTATGTACAGTCCATAAGTGGTTATGATTAAATTTGTTGTCACTAAATGCTCACAAAAGATTGAAAACGTATGGGCTGCTTTTATAATTCAGTTGAGTAAACAGACTTCACTTTACTGATGTCAACAGACTGAAAGTTGACATTTTCAGTTCATCATTCAGTTTATTTGGATTTGTGACTTTCTCTTCATGTAAATTTCAACTTGTTTTGAGGAATCGTGCAACAACGTCACAAAAGACTTTTCCTTCTGTGTCCCTGTCGCTGATGTAGTTCCCCTGCTGTGTTTTCCTTGTGACGGCGGCGAAAACACACATCTGCAGTGTAGCCGGGGAATGACGTGAGCATCCGGTGAGAGTAGTGATAACCTGAGAGGGTCTACTTCCTGTACAGCTGTGCTTGACCGGTACAACAACACTCATGAATGAATTATTCACCAAAGACACATGCAGATCCACACAAACACACACACACACACACACACACAAAGCTGGTGACATAGATACCTGACTTATCCTTGAAATGTAGTGTAGGCACCGTAGATGGACATTCCTTTTTCGAAGGAAGGAACCAACAGTGTTATCATGACAGAGAGAAAAACATCCTGAGGTTTCATACTTTCTTGCCCCCCCTCTCCCTCCCGCCGGCACTATTACCGCCACCCTGCTGGCTTTTAATATCCAACAGCTGAGTGACCTCATGAGAAATTTGTGAATGGGCAGTCCAGCGGGTTCTCTTATCAGACTCCGCAGATTTCAGCCCCTTGTAGGACTATGAGACACAATAACAGTGAGGCAGCACATCCTGCTTTGCTCAATGGATAATGGATAATTGTGCAATCAATTGTTGAGAATATACAGTGCAGTTGTGCAGGAATCATTCGGTTCATGCCCTGATACCAGCTGCAGATAGTTGTGTGACACTAACAATGTATGACTGGAGCGGGGCCATTTTATTCATGTCCCTCACACTCACTGTTAAATTTTCCAAACAAAAGTGTTGTGGATAAAAAGTGCCATGGGAAATCTGAGGCGCTGTGTGATTAAATAAACTTGCATCAAATTAATCTGCTGACAGTGTGTGTGCTCATAGTTCTTGCTCGATGCAGAATTCAGTGTGACGCATCTGTGACCATTTTACTCTTATTATCTCTGAAATGTAATAAATTAAAGTCATCTGACTTGATGAAATTGTTTCATGACATCAATGTTTTTCAGTCCTACAAGAGAAATCCCAGTTTTTAAAAATGACCTCAATATTATTGTAATATCTTTTTCGTCATTATAACAAAGCTTCTGAAAGGCTTTGTAATAATTTATCACATGTGTTTTCATATTGCGGTCCAAGCTATTCATCATATACAATACAAATTCCAACATGTTAATATCTATGATTTAAAGACCCATATAATACCCGCTTCTCTTTACTATGTGAATCCATTTCAGAGAGGATAAGAAATTACAACCCTAGAACTATTTCCTCTTTTCACTTTCAAAAAATGGAGAGCATCTTGATGTATTTCACCTGCTATTGTTGTGCTACTATAGACAAAATAAAACTGAACTACAACGGTGTTAAATAAACGGATCCAACAAAGCAATATTCACATGTCTCTGTTTTTGTAAACCCTCGCTGATATTTATCACAGTATGTATTGTTCAGAGTTTACACTGGTATTAACATTCATAAAGTCTGATTTTCCAACATACTTGCTTCTGAACCACAGAGAAATATTTCAAATGGTTTGCATTTTTTATGGTTGGAGGGTTTAAATCTGTCAAATAGTGAGTTGAATTACAACTTCCCAGCCATGTGTTGCCAGATGTTTGGGAAACTACCAGCAGGTGCGTGTTATCTGAACTTTTTTTGGAAAGGAATTTTTAGTTCGGAGGCATCTCTCCTCTCATACAGGCTGCTCTCACGTGATCACAAATTTTCTAACTCTGAGATAGACTGGAGACACAGACGATGGCTGTTACCTACTTGATGCACACAGGACACTGATGGATGAGGTGGTGCTTACACACTTCCTGACAGGAAGATGCATTGCTGATTTTACTGATCTGATCTGGTGTCACTCATGATAACAGAGCACAAAAGAGACATCACTGCCTAGTCTGGAGTTGAGATTTTAGAGATTCCATGTGAGCTTTGTGAGAGCAAATATCAGATGGAGTTGATGTTAGATTCTTTGATTAGTTAAGGCATGCAATGCGCCTTGTGGGTGAATTTTCGCTCTGATAAGATGGCGTCAAATGTTGAGGTCATCATTGTTTATGACTTAAACACTTTAAGTACTCTATATGTATCACTTCCTGTGGACACACTGGTCAAAGGCAATTAGCCTCAAGCCAGAACACACACCATTCCCTGCTGAGTGTTTACTGTTGAAACCAGGCCTGTGGCTACAACTGAGGACGTAAGCAATGTACTTGTTTTTGTTTCACTCCATGTTTTCTTGATTTTAAGCTTAATCCAGCATTATATTGACTTTCCTAACATCTGATTTTGTTACATTGAACAGAGAGTAACAGAAGTGAAATGAATACCAGTTTAATACCAAATAATTATTCACACACATCAAGCTAATGTACTATATCACACCATCAAACACATCACTAAATATCCCCCAGCACCAGAGCATGTATGAACAATTGCATCAAAACAATCTTTATTTCAAGGCTTGTCACACACACACACACACACTGCTCCTACTAGATCTTCAGCCATGGGCGCAGCACACATTGCAAATGTGGATGGGACAATCTAACGTAGATCTAGAACTTTTTTTTTCAACAGTGTAGATGTAATTTCCTGTATTCTGGTGCCTTTTAACAGGTGGTTTAATATAAAATGATGAGATGATGAGCAAAATTATAGGTACATTTTGTAAGTGGTTGGCGCCAGATGACATATTTAAAGATATTAAAAGCGAAAAGTACAGAAATGAATTCAATGACTAATTCAGAGTCATCTTTAATAATCACCACTCATGGTGATTAAACTTGAGGATCTCTTTATGTTTGCATGCAATTGAAAATTCTCTTGAAATTTATTTAATGTTATCAAATCAATGAGTAAAGTGGAGAGGACAACTGCAGTCAAAGTACCCCCGTGAATTCTCCAATGAACTACATTCATCTTCCAATCATTTCTACTACGATGAAGAATCACCTGGACCTGAGGCCTGTGTCTCAAAACTAGATTATGTTGTTAGCCAGTTAGCTTTGTTTACACACACATTGTTACACTGCTACAGAGAAGCACTCCAAATAAATATTTAGGGCAACATTTCATGACAGGATGCGTCAATATAACATCTATATGCCACCTGTCATGAAAAATATGCACTTACTTCACTGGTTCCTTCTTTACCTCTTCATTTCACTCCTTTCTTTCTCTCCTTCTCTTTTAGTCTCATTTGCCATCTTACTTTCTCCTTTCCCATCACTTTCATCCTACCTGGCATCAGCAGCACACCCATGTGTATGTGCATGCCTACTATTTTAAAATCTGTCTGGGTGCAGCAGTGAAAACATGATGTGGAATTTCACTGATTTGGGCTTCTTTTAATAAGCAGGCGGAATGGATTTGATAATGAAGCGCTGTGGCTACCCACTGCACATAGTTTGTGTGTGTGTATAAGATGGGCCTAATGCAGAGGATCAGTACCCCCCTGCAGGAATCAGTAAAGTTCTTCTTCTTCTTCTTTAATAACATATCAAAGCTTCTATTTTGGCTTTTGTCTGGGAAGCTTAGGAAGAACATTTTGCTCCGAGCTTCCTTTCCAGCCTCTGAACACCAAATGCCACAGGAGTTTATTTGCCGTAGAATTATTTGAGTATCAAAGGAGTTGATCTTGACTGGTAGGGAATGAGTGACAGGCTTGCATAAGCAGCCTTTAAAAGCTCGGGACATATGCCAAGAATATGAGATAAAGCTGCTACAAGCCTGTCAGTGAAACAAGAATATCTGTTCAATCAATACGTGTGTGTCTGTGTGCAGTATCAAAAATGCAACTATGTTGATTGCTAGTAGGGTTTTTTTTTTTTGTCAGTTTAGGTAGTTATTTATGAACTGACAGAACCCAGTTCAAGGAAATCACAAGTTATAATCTCTGAGTGACACACTGATAGAAGTCTGACAGATTAACAAGACAATCCATCATTTCCACACCGACTGAAGGTGTACATGTCTGTAAACGTGTCTTTGTTTTACCTAATCTGTTCTGATTAGACAGACGAGAGAAAAGAGCAAAGTACATTTAGTGTGCATCATGCTGCAAGGCATTCTTAGAGATCGTCCTGCTGAGTTAAAAGAGTGTCAGTCAATCAATATGATATCAGCTTTTCACATGGTAGACCGCTGTTTGTTTCCTGTTTTCAACCATGACTTAATATTAGTTCTGTAAACCATGATCAAGATCATACTTAACCACATGGTTATTATTGTATCCATAACCTCAATTTCATCTAAAACCATGATATTTAAATGGCTTATTTTTACCCATTATTAGTCATAAACCTAATTAAAACTCTCCATAGCATTATCACATCATAAAATATATACATTTTTCAGAAAGGTTTAGGAAGTGACAGACAAATGATCAAATCAGGAACCACTTTTATATGTGTTGTTGTGAAGTGCATGGACAAACGTATCTTTCATTTAATTTGGAGAACTCTATCACTCTGAGTAGCACGAGTTACAGTCAAGATGTGGGGTGTAGTTTGTAGGGTGTGCCATCAGATGACACGACAGACGCTGCTGGCTGTTCTATCTCTTTGTGTTTTCAGACTTCAACAACTACAAGTTAGAGCATTGCTACCACTTAGTGGTGGGACTCAGCTTAAAAAAACAGAAGTCACGTGATCTTTCTGCTGCATCCCTGTATGAAATTGTTTGGTAGTTTTTTTGTGATGGTGTTGTATATTGTTAGAACTGACTATTTGTTTTAAAGTTTATTCAGCAATCATCTGTTTACTCAAAGAGCCATTGACAGCACATCCTGTTCCTAATGTGGAACCTAATCTTGATGTTCCATTTGTATTAATTATAAATTATATAAATTGTAAATACTATCTATTGCATAAAAGTGGATATTTTAGTGGATATTTATTTTATTTTATCCATTAGCTTGCTGTATTACTTTTACCTGTGTGTGTGTGTGTGTGTGTGTGTGTGTGTGTGTGTGTGTGTTTGTTTGTGTGTGTGTGTGTGTGTGTGTGTGTGTATGTGTGTGTGATCAGAGTTCTATTAAAGAAATTCATCATTGTAACATAATTTCTGCAGAGCATTTTAGCTTTGGTTTGTTTGTTTGTTCGTTTGTTTCTCTCTTTTGCTGTCCCATACTAACACAAATACCTACACGCATGCAAAATATAAGAAAATGATCCTTTGAAAGTCCATTTTTCCTTTTTGTTGTTTTGTCTTGTTTTGTTACATCTCCCTCTTGACCTATCCTGTATGTCATATATGTCTTTATCTTTCACTGTTAATTTAAAAAAGACATTTACTGTTTCATTCAATTAAAACTCATTTGTAACTAAAAAAAAAAACAAACAAAAAAACATGTCATTTGTGCAGAAGGTTATGTAAATGACATAATCCTCTGGTATGTCAAGTTGACTTCAGAGCATTACTTGTGTAATGGCAAACTTTGCTATTATATTCTTAACATTAATGAGGCAATTTCAAAGGATGCCTTGATCAGTTCTCCAGGAGGACAGGACAATCTTTCCACATACAACTACAATTAACAATTAACCCTGGCTGGGAATTGGTGGTTGTGTATGTCTGCAGGGGCAGAGCAAGCACAATCTCCCTGATTTGACCATTTCAGATTGTCTTCACTAAAACCTTCCACCTCACAACATTAACAGCCGTTAGTAATCATGCACTGGAGAGCAGGTGCATTTGTGTTGGCGGGTAGTTATGTCTGTCTGTCTGTCTGTTTATTTATCCGTCTCCATTTGGCGAGCTGGCAGCCTGATTACAATAAGGGTGCTGATATCTGTTTGTGAATGCCAAGGTATTTCCTGCCAGCACGGAGCTCTGCCTTCGGCTTGTTTGTCCATTCCTGAGGAAATTAGACTGAGTTCCTGTGTCTGTGTCTGTTTTCTGAACAGCAGGAGTCTGTCACATGAATCATGAGTCATATACATAATGCTTTTATTATTGCTTAACAGCTTCACCTTCTTTGCAAACACAATGTACTGATCAATCTGACCTACTAGAATAAATAGAGGAATGGGTGTGGAGTGTGGGGCGGTTGGTGGGGGCGGAGAGGGATATGTAATTACATCTTTGGCACAGCAGAGGGCACTGTTTCTCAGTTATCCCTGGATTCCAAATGCGTACACCACTGACATCTTTTGAGTGGTACTACTTTTTAGTAAGATTCATCCAGTAATTTTGAACATTATACAGACCATATCTGTCTATGTCTATCTTCATGTGTGTTTTCTAAGCACACTTTCACCTGGCACACCATTTATGCAAATGATTTGGCTGTAAACTTCACATGAGATGAGCCCCCCCACACACACACACAAATACACACACCCTGTACTATGTATGGAAGTGTGGAAACAACTCCTCAGGGGCAGCAAGTCGTTTCCTCTAGGATGCTATAATTAGCTAAGTTTGTTGTGCTTGATTGTAGACAAAACTATGTTCTCATGCACTGTCACCCGCTGAGACCACCACCCCTGAGCTTTTACGCCCAAGCTAGCAGTGACTGCCATCGTCTGTTACGGCCATACATCCTGGCACAACGGCACACTGGGATAGAAACAGCTAAGGAACAATTTAGTGACACAACCCACAAACAAAAGTCACAGACACTGAATCATACAAGATTTACTTTGAACTGCTTCTTAATCAGGGATTTTTCCCAGAACTTTGAAGATGTGGAAAAACTTCACTTCACAAACTTCTACCATTTTGCAGACACATTTTCAAGACACTCAAAATTGTGATTGCACTCTCAGTGGATGTGTGTGCATCATACATCATAATTACAAGTCAGTGTTGAAAAGGGACATCCAGAATCTCCATGTGGATGATTTCTGTCCTGAGCTCCCAAGCTGGCTTTCAAATGTGCTCTTTACTTTGTTTGTTTTCATACTGGCCCACACTGGCCTTGGCAGGGCCATTGTGGGCATTGTGAACTGAATACACCTAAGAAAATACCCAAGGTTGGAAGGGTATTGTTTATAGGACACACACACAGAATAACCAAGGCTGAGAAAATATTGTTTTCTTTGCATAAGACAAAGAGAAAGGAAGCAAGAGGTGTATGATACACACACACAAACACAGATTTTTCATGTTTGGGATGAAAAATCAGAGTTTAGAAGATTTTTCTCATCATCCAAAAAATTCGCAAGAGCAATTAATCTGTGAGTATTTTTATTTTATAAAACTACTTACATTTATTGCAGGTTTAGTCAATACATTTTCAATAAAATACAGTAAGTCATATGAATAAAGGAACTGTACAAATGTGACTCCAGAAACATTGTTCGGATTGATCTGAGAGAACTGCCTCCTTACTGGGCATTCAGTATGCCAACACAATATAAAAGAGAGAGAGAGAGAGGGAATGAAAAGAAAGAAAGAAAGAAAACATTTGCTGATTCAATTATCTAAAAATTCCAGATGCCATTTCCTGCAATAGAGGAAGCGGGTGGATTTGCGCCTCAGGAAGTAGGCGTGCTCTCGTGTCTCGGCTCCGCAGGCCTTCACATGCTGTGTAAACATGATAGCATTCCTCCGGCTGTCCAAAGAGAGCTTACACACTTATCATACAACCTTCATTTTCCCCAGCTGATTTATTAAGTTATAAAAATATCTCAACGTCACAGTGAACAGAGCTCTATTGCGATTGTTCCTAAAGTGTGACATATAAAGTAAACAAATACTGTACAGTGAGATGACTCAGGGTTGGGGGAATATCTGGGGTCAGACAGGTGGCGTGCTGTAGCGGATCTCCACGTTGAACTTGTCTGGCGTCTTGGGCAGCGGAGGTTTTTTCAGCATGTTGTGCTTCATAATCACCTCCTCGTTAGCGTAGATCGGAGTGTCTGTGTCGTCAGAATGGTAACCTGATTGGTATCCGCTTGTCTGATTGGATGACTCCGAGGCCACAGACTCTTTGCTCTTACAGCGCAGCAGCTGGCTGTGAAGAGAAAACAGGGTCTAGTCATTTAGAATCACAAACCCTGAAAAATGTGAACTATGAAAATTAGATTTACAGTAAAATATCAAGTAATGAAGGCTTCCCAGATTGTAGTTATGTGAGTGACACTGGGTTTAATGTAGTGTGGGTTATACGCTGATATCCTCACCTGAAGTTGGGAGTAGCTGGCAGCTGATTCAAACCCTTCACCTCCTCTGGTGAAAAGCACATACCACTGTCTGTGTGACCCTCCTGTAGGAAAGCAACCAAAGTTGCAAACAAACGTCTTTATAAATATGTTTAGCAGTGAAAAATATGGACATTTCAGAAACGTGAAAATTTTCATTTAAAAAAAAAAAAGATAAAATCTGTGACTACTGCTGTTTTATGACTGAGGCACACTGTGTGTTGATGGAGCATATTCAGAGACACTCACCATGACACTGCTGTGCTCTACAGGGATGTCCTCAAACGTCTTCACACTGAGGGGCCTGCTGCATCTTTCACTCTGTTGGGACGTTCTGCACGCAGAAGATGAGTCAATGAATGAAGATTCACTTTTATGCACCTCAACATTTTGAACAGTAGGGAGTGAGAAGTAGGTGCATCGTGCTGACCCCAGGGACGGTGCGTTGTCATAGTGAAGCTGAGCTTCCAGGATTTCTCCACTTTGAGGCGTGCTGTAGGGGCTCCTGGGCTCAGGGGCCACTGGAGATCCTTCTGTCTCATTGCCTGCTGTTAGAGGGATGTAGTCTTTCCCATCCTGGAGAGCAAGAATGACATCACCTCAAATACACACTAGAACATTTAATTCCACTTTCTAATATCACAAATGAGTACAAATATCTAAAAAGAAAAATGAAAAAAATTAAATATTGTCTGTGATATTAATCACTTTGTATAAATACATTCTTGTAACAAGTTCAATTTTTCTGATGATAATTTATATGAAGGGGTGTAAATTTGTTGCAACCAGCTGTGCATTTATTATACAGGCAACAGTGATAGTGAGAAGAGATTTAGAGAATTTTCAATGACAAGTCAAATAGGGCCTTTGATCTAAATTGTATTATGGACTATTGAAACTGTTACATCTGCCCTTTGTGTGGCGGATTTTTCCATGGGTGATAAATAGAATATGTTGAGATGAATCTAGAAAAAAAAATTAATCTAAATAGAAACTAATAGCGTTAGCATTGATGCAAACAGACCTGTTGAGCACTGGCCTGTAGCAGGTTGCCCAGATGTTCAACCAGTTCTGCAAATGTCGGCCTGTCTGTGGGTCGATCCAGCCAGCAGTCCAACATGGTCTGATATCTATGGACACAAGTAATTTGGATCACAGTAAGACATCAGACCAAGTTACATTTCTGTGGTGTGTTTAAATGCTTCATGTCAACTCTCCACTCACATCTCAGTGGTGGCGTACTCTGGAGGTCTCATCCTGGTGCCTTCCTTAAGTCTCCTGCAGAAAGACTCATCAATGCAAACACCCGGATAGGGAGAAGCCCCTGCAGGAGAAATGAAAGAGGTGGTATTAGAAGTATACAGTGGTCATTATGTATCCAGTATTGTGTTTACTAGTTATTATTACAAGGTTTACCCAAAGAAAAAATCTCCCAGAGAAGGACCCCAAAGGACCAAACATCACTTTGTGTGGTATACACCCGGTCGAAGATGGTCTCAGGAGCCATCCACTTCAGAGGCAGACGAGCCTGCAGCAATGATTGTGTCAATTTTATTGCTTCACAGACCAAAATACTATGATTGATTATCAATGCGCTAGTTCAGGGGACTCACATCTCCTTTGCGGACATAGTCAGGGTCTTTGTAGACATCTCTAGCGAGGCCGAAGTCACAGATCTTCACCACATTGTTCTCTGAAAGCAGGATGTTCCTGGCTGCTAGATCCCTGTGGATACACTGCAGAGGAAACAGAAAAAGAGGAATTCACATTCACATGCATGAAAGAGCGATCATTAGCTAGAATTTGGATGCCTACATGCACGCACACTGATATCCAAATCATTTGTTTTTACCTTGCGAGAGGACAGAAACTCCATGCCTTTGGCCACCTGGAAGCTGTAGCATATCAGGTCCTCCATGGTCAGATGGTCATTGTCTGAGCTCTCTGTGGTCATATAATGCATTTTTACAATCATAAATAAGCTGAGATTGAAAATATCAATGAACTGAGTGCAAAAGTGAAAATGACTTCAGTACCTTCCTGCGTATCCACGCTGCTGCCTGAAGCCTTGTCTCCAGCTCTGGAGCAGACAGCCGTTCCTGTGCAGATGTCCAGCTGGGCAATCTTCCCCAGACCCAGATCCCCTTCAGTCACATCCTCCTCTCCAGATGCCCACTTTTGGCTATCTACTCGCTTCCTCTGTTGAATACAGACGTCAGTTGAGAAAATCAGCAGATCAAAGTTAGAACATACAGGATAACAGTATTTTATTCAGCATGCAGGTATTGTTCGTATAGATCACAATAGCATCCAAATTAGATAAGACGTGTGAGTCACTAGTGCATTGCTGTGTAATGGTCTGTGGTCTGTGGTGTGGCTGTGTGCAGTGGCCTGGACTGAGTTTAACCACTTCAGAGGCCGACTGTACTTTACTGTGCCGCATGTGGGTTACACATCATTTACCTTGTAGGGACTGTACTCTCCACGCTTGCTCTTTAGGTAGCTGGAGAGGTTTCCATGTTTACAGTACTCTACAATCACCATCAGTGGCCCTGAGGAGAGAGCAAAGAGGTTAAGGATCAAAGTAAGAAGGATCAACAACTCATAAATATATGTTAGAGGATCACAGAGCACATCTAGAGGCTGATTTAATGAGAAGTGTGAGGCATATTAGAGAGAAAGGAAAATAAATACCAGCTGCCCCAAATAAACTAAGATAAGTTAGTGCTTGAAGGCGATATGTACAGTAATTAGGTCAGAGAACACTTGTTAAGTCCCATCCCTTGCTCTCATAAAGACGACGATTACTTAGGAATGCTGTATGCTTGGGACACAAAGGGGACAACATGAACAGGCTCTTCTTGATGTTAAGTGTAGTCATGTGTTTTGTATAATGACTCACCCCCAGGCTTTGTACAGGCTCCCAGCAGGTTAACGACATTGAGATGATGTCCAATATGGATGAGGATTTTCAGCTCCGACATCAAGGCGCGGTACTCACTCGACGTGGCTCCCTCTGTGACACAAAGAGATCACATTTAGCTCCGTGTGTTTGAAGGTTTGAACTGTGTCTACTCTGTGTGTGTGTGTGTGTGTGTGTGAGGGGAGAAGGAGAGGACTGATAACTTACCCTTAAGCATCTTGACTGCAACAGTGGTGCATGTGGTGGCTTTCTCGATGCCAAAAGCGGCCGCTTCTACAACCTGACCAAACGCTCCTCGTCCCAGTGGTTCACCTTTGATGCAGAACATTTGACATGAAGAAAATCTGCTTCCATGTGCTCACACACAAATAATAACATCGGTGCTATTATCGTTTTCTTCATCCACATGTGTTTCTTAGATTTGATTTTAAACTTACTTTAAACCTGAAAATGATGAATTATAATATATATGTATAATGATTTATTATTTCATTCAAAACTGGTTATCCAGGAATTGTTTATGTTTAAGGTTGGCCTCTTTTTTGTTGTTGTTAATAATGTCTGGTCAAGTTTCCATTTGTACTACATTTCAACCATTCATCATCACTTTTAACTTTCTATTTTGTCTTATCTGCTCAATTGCTAACTAGTTTTTATGCTATGTTTTTTCCCACAAACCTACAAACCACTGATATCCCTGGTACACAATATAGTCAGTCTGTTGATACTTTTTTGTTCCTTCTTT
The DNA here is from genome assembly GCA_029490765.1 of Euthynnus affinis. Taxonomy (NCBI): domain Eukaryota; kingdom Metazoa; phylum Chordata; class Actinopteri; order Scombriformes; family Scombridae; genus Euthynnus; species Euthynnus affinis. The sequence goes on from CM055848.1 coordinate 10,135,425, forward strand.
CTTTTTATGACTTTTTCCCTTGATATTTTGTCTATCATCTTGACATTTTGAACTTGAACTTCTCGAACATTAAAACAGTTTAAAAAGTTGAGTTCACAGCCATGCTAGCTCTGTCAGGCTGTACTAATGCTAATATCAGCATGCTAACATGCTCACAATGAAAATGCTGATGTTTACTATGTTCCCCATTTTAGTTTAGCATGTTGTTGAAGACTGTTGATATATATTTCTGTGTTATATTTTCGACATTTCAGTGGACCAACCAGCAGACCAACATAGCAATAATGCTAGTAAAGCTGAAAATAATTTTTAAAATAATTTTAAAAAATTAAAAACTGCAGACAATCACCTAATTGTTACAATCTATAATAATTTTAAACATATGGAAGAACTGCACTCTTTTTTTTAATTTGATGTGATTGTAGCTGAAATCTTTTCAGTGTCTTGCTCAAGGACTGTTGTCCTTACTCAAAATACCTCCAATTATCTGGGTTTCACTTTCATGTTTCACCCATAAGATTATTATACATCCATGGTCTCACCTAGCTTCAGCCTGTCCCGAGGGAACTCCCATTTATTAGCATCATAGGTGAGCCTTTCACACTGCTCGTCCATGGGCATGTCCTCTGAGTCCAGAATCATGGACAGGTAGCCCGTCTTCAGATCCCCACCATTTGGCTGAGAGAGAATATGAGAGGTAACGTGAATTAATGAGCCACTGTTTGTCAGCAGTTTTTCTGTGACTTTGGTGCCTCTCCAGTAAAAGGGGGCCCAGTCAGTGCTGTGAGTCCGCGTGACTTATGGGAGCAAAAAGTGGCCCTCTTGTTCCTGGATACAAAGGAGAGCAGCCACTGAGAGCCACACTAATCACTTCTAATCAGTCATATACCCCCTGAGTTTTTTTCTCATGCATGTGGGTGTGTTTTAGCTGTAATTTTACTATTCATTATCGGCTCCCCTGTGTGTAACTGGAGGGAAAATCCAAGGAAGGAAAAGCATGGCAAAGGGAGGATGAGGATGAGGAAGTTCTTACTCTCTTTCTTCCACGGATGACAAAGACGATGAGTAGCCAGAAAAACATGGCGATGACCACTGACCCAATAGGAACAATCAACTCCACGTTAGTTTTTTCCTCTGCACCTACAAGAAGCACAGAAATATCATTTGCAGGATTATTCACAAAAACGCCTCATGAAAAGTGTCAAATCATACAACTGATCTGACAAATTAAGGGCCCATTCTCCTGAGAGAAAGAGGAATGTCGAGTGTAATTTCAGTGACGTGCCTTGGCAGCGGGGCATAAAGTTCAGACGGATTTGTCATTGTCTTTGGCATCTACATATGTGTCTATGTGTGTCTGTGTTTGGGTTGGAGGAAGGAGACTGTTGGAATTTGGACTGTAAGCAAACTGATATTTTATCTAGTCATAACAAATGGTCAGAAGTCAGCACGAGCAACCACTGCCAAAGACAACTTGGAAAAGGCCTATCAGAGCAATAGTGGTGTGTAACTACATGCTGTAATGGACCGTTTCTCCCTGTAATTCACTTCAATTCTCTGTTGCTGTGAAAAACTCATACACAGAGATTTTCCCTCTTCAGCAGTGCTGGGAACTGCTGTAAGTGGGTCTACATTCTGTTGGCGGGGACCAGGTCACGTAGGCGCTGCTGGTTCTAGTTAGCACATTTGTTTGTTTGTCTCTGTGTCCAGGACAGAAAAGGGTGGACAGGAGAGGTGGAGGCTGGAGTTGGGGCAGGGTTGGCCTCTCCCTTTGTCCTGTAGACTCCTCATTGTTTTGGATTTAGAAACTCCCAGGAGGATGTGCGCTAACTGGGCCAACTTCCCGTCATGCGGAAGCAAAGTTATTCTTACTCTACATCTTTGATATCAAAAAATACGTATGTGTGATGTGAATCACTGAAACCTTGAGGATGGATATAAATACACAGTCTTTGTGGGTACAGCCAAGAGGTTAAGGCTAACTCTCTTCCATGAACTATGGACAAAATAGTCTTTATTATCAGTAAACAGGATATATTACATCATTATACACTGTAATATTTCTGTTATAATTAGCATCATTTGCCAGTTCAGGCAGGAACTGACCTTCAGTAGTCAAAAAGGCCTGTGAGGTGTCACAGCCACGACTGTTACATGCAGTGCAGGTGTACAGACCACTGTCCTCCTTCTTCACACGCTGAATCGTCAAATCATGGTTGCGGTGGCTCAGAATCACACCTGAAAGCAATTCCAAATTGATCCTCAATAGCTGTGGCAACTCATGAAGTCAGTCAGTTTTCATTGATAAGACGTGCACGCCTCACCTGAGCCCTCCACCACAGTGTGGTTGTTTTTGGTCCACACCACCGTTGGGTTTGGCGTCCCAGTAGCATTACAGAGGAGAGTGATCGTTGCACTCACGTTAGCCTTTTGATCTGTTAAATTGTTATGGATCCTTGCAGCCTCAAGACCTAAGAGTATAGCACAGAATAAGATGCAATTAATTTCAAAGCCACTGAATAACTTTGTCAGTTTTTGCTGACTCCTTTGAACATGTTTGAACTTTAAAATTAGTTATTATATTATATAATATTGTATATTCTTCATGACTCCATTATAAATATAGCTTGTTTCAAGATGTTTGACACTGGTCTTAATCCCAATATACAGGCTTTAAGCTTCACTTCAACCTTCACTTTTTGAAAACCACAAACTTGTCAGATTTATGTCCTATATAATGAAATTATGGTTTTCTCTTTTGAATGATTGAATCTGAATGGCACAACACTGTCAACCAAAAAGAGGTCAGAGGTCAGACACTGAAATCTTTTTTTTTTTTTTTTTTACCTTTGAGAGAAAGACGGCGTAACAGGCAGGTTTTCTCCCTAGTCTTGATGTTTTCCACCTGACAGGCATACACACCCTCATCCTGGCGGGATGCATTGGGCAGCGGCAGCTCTAGGGTCACATTGTTGCCCCGCACACTGGAAGACTTGATGTGCGACAGGGGCTTCCACTGCGGCGGCACAGAGCGACAGGGCTGCACTGACGCGATTTGCTCCGACTCCGAGATGTTGTTCACACGGAACCAAGCCAGGTTATCGTAGATCAGCCTGTCTGCCTTACACCGCAGGACTACATCGTCTTCTTCCAACGGCTCATTGGATGGAGACACACTCAGCTCAAGGCCACCTAACAGATGGACACACAAACAAGTATGAGGCCAGACATGATGGACACTGAAATATAGCCATGATTGCAGAAAGAGCCAACATGAAACACAGAAAAAGAAAAAACACAGTGCTCACGTGTCACATGGAAAAAGATGATGCGTGAATCCTTTCCCACTTTGTTATCAGCCATGCATCTGTAGAGGGCATGGGCCTCAGCTTTCTGAATCTTCAAAGAGCTCATGATTTTCTAGGGAAATGTATTATTTGTTAATAGTTATTATTAACTGGGCTCTCAATTAAACACATCAAATTCAAAACACTATGCTGGAGTCTTATAGGGGCAGGGTGTAATCTCAAAGAATTTACCTTTTGGGCTTGATCTGTGTCAGTGAAAATCCGCTCTTTAGGGTTGTGACCCGTGCTATTGTTGATATCTTTCCAATCTTTACAGGCCACTATCTGGGCCTCAGACTTCATCAGACCTGACCTGTTGGATGAAAATGAACAGAAACCAGAGGAAAATTAAACATCTTGCTGTGAAATGTTTTTTTTTTCCCAAATTGTCCCCACAGTAACACTGAAGCGCCAACAGTGTCACAGTATTACACAAGTTTCCCTGAGAACCCTGAGAACGTTCGCAGTCAGTCATGCGTGTGTTTCAATTGTTTCCATTTCTAAAAATAGAGTTTGTTTGTCTTCACTTTTTGTTTTGCTGTGTTACGCAATGTATTTTTAGATGAAGCATATAATACAAACTGATGTCTGTCCAAAGTAAGAAAGATTTGGAAAACTGATATTTTGTAGAATACAACTGTACAAAATTGGGTACATGGGAACAGGAGCAAGAAAATTGTCAACAAGAGACGTAGCTTCAGCAGGAAGAAGCTCTTTTTTGACAGAGAGCACGGTGGGAACAACAGGAAATGTAGTGCAGGACTGACTGAGGAAGTGCTCTGATGTGTACACAGAAGATAAGGAACATGCTGATGGTCTTCTCTGGCCAAAGCAGCCCCACACGCCTCCTTCATTCTATCAACAGTCAAACAAATCACTGCATACCTGAGGAGGCTGTTGTGTAACCACAGTGACCTCCTGCCTGTATATTGCGCAGACAGAGCTGCTATCTCGAACAGCTGATCCACGGAAGACACATGGCTTGCAGTAAAAATATCTGATTGTCGTAAATTAGTAAACACATTCAGAGTCTGAATAATTGATGTCTAAAAATGGACATTGTGAAGAGCATGAATCACATCCGCTGATCTGCATCGGGTCAGAGTGCACTCTCATTGTCTCTTCTTTTGTTTTTGTCAACATCACGAAAGCAGCTATTCCTCTCCTAAATCAACAACCTGTTGACAATGAGCAACTGAGAAGTGTGTGAACACTGCGTGCGTACATACAAGTTCGGTCTTCCTCTCTGTTTCTCTCTGTGTCTCTCTCACACACAAACTGATTGAAGGTGACTTACTGGAAGGCCATCGGACAATCCTCTTCAGACATCCATTGCCACTGGATGTGTGCTGGTGTGGGAAATCCACGGGCGGTGCACCTTAGGGTGGGGCTGCTGCCATACGGGTATACATCAGTGTCCACGGCCACCTCCTTCTCAATTATATGAGGACGAACTGTAGGAGAAGATAACAGGAATTATCACCACTGTCTGCAAAAGTGTCAGGCACTGTAAGAAGGAACAGAATAGGGACTACATGCCATTGACCAGCAGCTGGAAGGAGCGTCTCTGCTCCTCTTTAGTGATCTTATTGGTCAAGACTATTGTGTAATTTCCTGCATCCATTTCTGTGACTCCACGGATGATGAGGGCATCATTTTTCTGTTTGATCCTGTAGTCCTCCTTCAGTGGAAGGTCATTTTTTAACCTGGACAGACCAAGGAGAGTGACAAAGTAATTCATAACACACAGTATCTGGTTAAACTGTATAGTCTATATATATATATAACTATACCCATAATTCTTCTACTATGAACATACCATTTAAAGCTGGGCTCAGGATATGCTGAGTACTTGACAGGGATGTGGGTAGGTGTCTGATCTCCCACATTTACCTCCAAAATCTTCGCCCATGGCTCTTTCATATCAATGAAAGGCTTTTCTGGAAACACAAGATAAATCACAAAATGCTGTTAGTGGCACAAATAATCAGTATTTCAGCATTCAATGCTTTACAGCCACTTCAACAAAGAAATTTGCTTTGGCAAGTTCACATAAAATAGAAACTTTCAGATATTACATAATTATTCTGAGACATAAAACCAGTAGTAAAACACAAAATGATCATAGTTAAACAAAAAGATTATATTAAACAAAACTATATAAGAAATACATTTTAAAAATCAGCGCCATATACCAACTACTTTTATTAACGAGGGGCCCCAAAGTGATCACTCATGTGTCTCGCTTATCTGCAGATCTATCTGTCATGGCATCCAGGACTATTAAAATCTAGTTTATCAACTTCATTTTTTGGACTTGTTGCCAGGAGAAAAAAACAACTATTCAAACAAGCTCACATGGAATTGTTGGTTAGGTTAATATCTATATGTATAACTAAATTAACCTTCATCATTTAAGGAAGGGAAGATGGAGATATTTAGCAGGTACAAAATGAGATTTTACAATTCACAAGACACGTCCAAGGAAACAAAAAGTAAATTAAAAAAGTTGTTCTTCAGACTGAATCAGTAGTCTTTGCATTAAGAGTAATGGAAAAGGAGATAAAAAATTAAGTAGGATATTATGATGGCATATATCGAAGAGATAATGCACTCTGAATAGATACAAACAGCATCTGAATTTTTCCCAGAATATTTGTCAGACATTCAGTTATGCTCATCCTCAAAACCTTTTCTCCAGACTTCATCGTATTTGTTGGTCATAGTAGTATGTAGCTTGACTGATGTTATGCAGGTGTTATTTTTACCTCATAAGCTGATATTGAAGCCTGGCATCTAATGCAACTTGACAGTAGATTTATAGAGAATTTATGGACCATCTTAAAAGCGCAAAACAGATTTTGCTTTTTTGTAAAAAAAAAAAAAAAAAAAATCAGACCAAATTAGTTTGCATCTACACCTCCTCCTACTGCATGCTTAGCCTCCTTTTTCTTCAATGATGCAATACGGCCCAATTAGTTATTTTGACCCATTTTTGTCAGTATCTTTCTCATTTTCATCTTAGACACTTCTGCTATTTTACATTCATGCCTCCTCCCAATTCAGTATGAGTCAGTGTAATTCTGACTTGTATTTTTCCACTATTAAAAACTCTTATTGCATTTACAATATTAATCAACAGTCACACAGTTTTCATTTAGGCTCAGTATAGGCTTTCTTTTTTTGAAGGCGAGGATCAAATACAAATCTTGCTTATTTCGTATACTGTATAAGGAGTATACAAAATAACAGTATTTCAACCATGTACCAAGTATAACCATATAAATATAAACATGTCATGCCTAAAATGAAGCAGCCCAGACAATGTCCATCAACTTCCTGTATAACCCACATCCCACTTCCAACCTGAATCCGATTACAGATATTTTTGTACTGTTTGATGGTATTCAGTCAGACTAAGTCTCAAGGAATTATTTCTTTTATAGCATTAAAGTGTTTCAAGAGGGGATTAAATAATTTCTCATAGTGGGGTTTTTTTTTTTTTTTTTTTTTTAGCTCTGAGCATTGAAACAGCTGTCTACTCCAACATTATGTGTTTTTAGTACACATACCATAAACTTTAAGATATGCTGAGGCCTTTTTCTCCATCTGTCCACTGGATGCGGTGCAGGTGTATTCTCCTGTGTGATCGACCGTCACATTCTCCACTATGAGCGTGTTGGACAGCTCCAGAGAGTCCCACAGCTTCTTCTTGTGGGGTGTCGCGTAGGTCGGCCTCGAACCATTCACCGAGGTCTGACGAAAAGACAGAGAATATGCATAAGGAATACTACAGTATTTATTTTTTACAATAGATAATTTAAAACACATGTAGACATTTAAAATATTTGTGTGTGGAAGTTTTGTTTTGTTTCTTTGGGTTTTTTTTTTTATTTCAAAAGCCACCACTCTCATGTCGCAAGCATATCTGGTCACCTTTTCACTTTGACCTGGTATAAAGATAATCTGAAGGATTCCTGAAAGCAGGAAGTAAGGAATATGTGCAAGGACAACAGGAAGTGAGATACAACATCTCTGTCCTGAGCAGTATGTCAAACAGGCTGATTTCAGTATCGGTGCAAAAGAACACTGTTACAAGGTTCATTTAAAGCGCACAAGAGCTTCTAACATCACAGAAGACAAACAGAAAAGGCATGGGCACTGACCAGGGCCTGGCCAGAGTGTGTCCAGTTAAACTCGATGCCCACATTGAGCTCGGTTTTGGCAGTGCAGCTGAGCACCAGCCGCTCCCCCACAGACAGCCTGACTTGTGTGCGGTTCAGGGTGAGGTCATAGATCTTGTATCCTGCGGAAAAGGGAGGAAAGACACGGCAGTCAGTCGATGGCCTATTGTTCTCCTGAGACCACAGACTCTCTCGGCACCTACTCTCCCTCATTCACTCAGGAGTTATCAATACCACCTGCACAAAATAAAGTTTAATACGTATTAAGAAATAATTAGGTCATAAAACACACCTACTTACATTTTCCCCCCAAAATATGTATTATAATAAGTAAATAACAGACTGATCATATGTTTTGAGAATCTTTCTCCACCTTACCGACAACAGCGACAATGTAGAGAGGGGACTTAAATGTCTCATTCCCAATACGAGTCTGGCAGGACACGACACCGGCGTAGCTGATCAGATAACTGGGAACAGTGAAACCCGTCCTGGCGTCCCACAGAGAATCTTTCCCATCGGGATGAAGCTCCTTATTTGGATACTTCTGACAGACACAGAAATTTGAAGATTTTGAACATAGAATTAAAAAAAAAAAAAAAAAAAAAAAAAAAAACCATCAACATCAAACATCAATCATCAACATCAATCCCATCAGCACATTTTACAAATAAGTAGCCTTATCTGGCAGTGTAAATAAGATAGCATTACTTTTTAACGACACATTATATAAAACAAACTGATATGTTGCTGTTGATATTGGAACTGATATCACTCCTGAGGGTGTATTTTTCAGTATGACAGCTTGAAACCACATGAAACTGAAAGGCATTTTTCTTCAGATCCACCGATTTAAAGGGGAACTCCTTAGGCACTTTTACACGTAAAGGATAGTTTGACAATGACGACAATGATGATGATGATGCCATCAGGCTTATCTCAGTTTGGGATTGGAAGCAAAAAAAATCTATAAGAGCTAGACTTCTTTACAAAATGGAGCATGGAGGTGGAAAAACATGGACATTACACGGCCAGGAGGGCGACACGAAGAGAGGCTGTTAGCTGCATTTTGGGATATCTCAACCAATTCTGACAAAATTTTTTAAGGAGGTCATATTATGCATAATGAAACAACTGCACATAAATAAGGTAAATAAAAAATTAGCATAGTTTGTTTCTTTCAGGAGGGCCGGAGGGGGTCCCATTGGAGGGGAGGCTGCCTGTCCAAGGCAGTGGTAGGGGAAATGCTGAGCGTACAGTTGTGACATCACAACGTTATGGAAGTCCAAACGGCTTAAAGGCACCATCTCTGAAAACGGATTGTGTGCTTTTCTCAGAGGACTGAGCATTTTGATACTGTCGCAGTATTTATTTAGCACCTGGACCTGCTTTATCATCAAAAATGAAATAGAAATCTCCATTTCTACAATATGTCCCCTTTAAAATTTATGTCTTGTCTAAGTCTAAGTCTTGTGAGTTCCCTGATTTTGTGCAATACTAAATCCCACTTAAAGAGTACCTCTTTAAATAACATATTAGTTTATATTAATATGTACTTAAAGTGGGGAGTATGAAATATCACTTGAAAATAAAGTCACATATCATGCACATTTTCAGGTCTATATTTATATTCTAGGGCTTGGACAGTTCAGAAAACTCCTTATTTATGTTTTTTTATTTGGGCTTTATGGAGCCCTTCAGTTCAGCCTCTGTCTGAAACAGGTCGTTTTATCTCCTATCACTTTAAGGCTCCATTCCCACTGAGCATACTCTGTTCTGATTGGTCAGCTTCCAGAAGCTGCCCGCCATGGTTACGTAAACAAACAGTAGTAGTCGGATTTAACTTCTTTTTCTCATTCTTTACTGGAAATATAGTCTTCACAAAAACATCTGCACATGTTCGAGCCCGATTCCGAAATATACAAGTGGATAACTTCAACAGCCTGTGTAGCAACCGTAGCAACGAAGACTACTAGGCTACTAGACTAGGCTGAAGCCCTGACTTTTAAAGGCATTGTTTTTACATACGTTCACCTCAAGTTTTTGAACTTTATATACACTATATAAATGACAGAAAGCCACAAAAAGCATGATATGTCCTTTTTAAATCCAAATTTAAGTGCTGTGATGCAACTTATACATTAAAAGTAGTTCCTGGTTGTACAACACTTTGGATTTCACAAAGGCAGAAGAAGAAAGCATAAATAACTCATCCTTACAGTGTGGAGCGTAACGTTGAGATTCTCCACAGAGCCTCGGCACGGTATGACCACCCGCTCTCCTTCACGGATGAACACCACCTCATATTCTTTCTCAGACGGCACAAATGGCACCTTGTAATCTAAAATTCAATCAAATGCATACATATTAGATATGTGTTTAAGTACAGGTTAGTAGAAAGTAAAAATTGTGACATCAACACAACACTGACAGGGCTGTAGCAAGCAGGTGGTCAGGGTGCCACTGGCAAACCTTTAATTATGATTGATCACCTCAATTTATTTTTTTTTTGTGGATTTTTGAGCTAGCAAGTTAGAGTAAATCGAAAACTGTGTAGTAGTGTATCATTTGTGCCACACAAGATAAACAAAATACCACATCACACACATAAAGAGCACAAAACATCAAAACACAACACAGTATAACTCAAAAACACATCTACATTTTCATATAACACAAAATTTGACTTAATGTAACACCGCAACCTGCACAAACTACACTATATTAGATGAAACAGCAGCAATAAATACTTCATTATGATTCTCCTAGCTGTGCAGTGACTATTGCCTAAAGCAAAACTCTTCTAAGTAACTCCAAGTTAAATTAAAAAGAGTCATACCATGCACAAAGACGTATGCAGCTACTGAGGTCTTGCCATCTTCAACTTTGAGGTCTTTGTAAGAGCAGCGATACTGTCCAGTTTCATTGGCAGTTGCATTATAGATCTCCAGTGTTGTGCAGAAGAGTCCTGATCCACTGCAGTCGCTGGTGGAGAAGCGAGTGCTCGTAGGAGGAGTCGTCCACCTCAGGTACTGACGACCTCTGTTAGACCAGGAGACAGATAATTATGGATGACCTGTTTCTGCACTGTGTGTGTATGAGTGAGTGGATGTTATGCAATGCATTAAGGTACATTTACAAACCTGCATGTGAGTTCAAGGTTGTCAGATTTGTTCATCCTATGGGTGCCATTGATGTTCAGTGTTGGTGGATCAGGCATAAACCGCAGTTCAATGGCTGAAAGAACCAACAAAACAAGTCAACAAATCACTGCAGAGACTGACAACAAACACAAACAACAGTGATGACATCAATCTGTACGGCCCTCGCTAACAATAGCTTCATAAAGGGATCAGAGGTCATGTTACTGTAGCTTCCAAATCTCACACAAACAGCATGATCCTTGAAAAAAAAAAAAAAAATTGAAAAAAACTAAAACAATTAAAAACTTCAAGATTCCTATAACAATAGAAACTAAAAGTGTCAAACGTGTGATTTGTTTTATAACTGGTTTTCTGGCTTCCGGGGCCATTTTTCCACTGTTGCACAAAATGGTGGAGCTGTGTCAAAACAGGAAGCTGGGGAAGATGGGCAGGGTCAGGCTCAATAGTCCAGCACAGTGTGGCCTAGGTGGGGTTCCTGTTTCTGAGGATACAGGCTGCCTCCCACTTCCCTGTGAGGCCCTAACACAGATATTTTATGGAAAAAGCCTAACATGTTGGTCTGACCAGTTAGACATTAAAGCACGTGTTAACTTACTATAACTTAATAAACCGCACATAAAAAAAAGCTATAATAAACACAAACTGGCATTATGACTATTTGTAACAAATTCTTCTTCTTCGTTGGATAGGCACATATTTCCCCCCTTTTCTCATCATATGAATTTGTGCCTAAGAGAACAGAAATTAGCTGACACTACAACACTTTATTTTCTTCACATTACATACCTTTTAATTAAACACAGCATGTATTTCTGTCTTCATAATCACAACTGACAACAACATTATATTGAGAAAAGAGAATAAAAACAGTCCGATAGCATCTATTTCAGCCACATTGTGTCTCTCTATTACAAAACTCCTCAGTAGTTTTATTCAACTACACTTTATACGTACAAAGCTTTGTAAGTGATTAATTTATTATCTTACCAGCAACACAACTGATTTCCATAATAATGCCAAGAAGTGGAATGACGGAGACTGCCCGAGCCATCATCCCACAGAAGACATGGACAGAGTCCTCATGAATGTCCAATAATTACAAAAATCCAACACGCTTATTACTAATCCATTGACCTCAGATGTTTTACATTCCACTCTGGAGAAAAAAATTTCAGTGCCGCAAACTCCTGAAAACAAGAAGCAGTAGAGCCAGAAGTGGACAGTGATCAGCAGTGTGTCCCCATGGAGCTGGATCTGCTGCTGAGGATGGAGAGACGCGCTTCAGCTGAGCAGCCTGCAGGGGAGGAGCGTCTCTCTCTCTCTCTGGCTGTAACTAAAACTTACCACATGAGAGGCACCTCTTCTTGTTGCTGCTTGTTGGAAGGACAATCACTGAACTTTGACCAGAGTTTTTAAGGGGACCTTACTTAATGCGAATGTTTACTCTAAATAGAAAGGGATAATTATTTGGCATATTAAAAAGGAATTCATGGTAAAAAAAAAAAAAAAAAAAAAAAAAAATTAGATAACACTGAAGGATTTGATGATAATTTTGTTGTTAAACTGTCATATTAAATGAAGAATTTTAGGAACTTCTTTCGACAAAAAACACATAGACTGTAACATTTCAAATGCAGCTTGTGTAATGTACATTCATTTTCAGAATATGAAAAAAAGAAAACAAATTCAGGACTTATAACATTTACAATAAGCTCACTCCATTTCAGTGTATTTTAATTTAAACAACTGTATGGAAAAAAAAAAAACTAACATGTTAATCGAATGGCTCCTGGAGTACTAATGACTTTGGTGATCTCCTGACTTTTCCTGTGGCACCACAGCAGTTAAATATCTACTTAAGGTACTACCACAAAATTTGGCACAAACACTCATGTTCCCCAAATGATTTAGGCTATCATACAACCCCTGACTTTTCCTCTAGTGCCACCACATGTGATGTTTTGAGGAAAATGTCTTGACAACCATTGTATGGATTTCCATGTAATTTGGTACAGACATTCATGTAACCGTCACGATGAATTACACAATTTTGGTAAGTTGTCAAATAATTTGGTTTATGACCAAATATTTGCAAAATTAATGATATTCTCATCGGCCTCAGCTGTACTTTGTGTTTTGTGCTAATTAGCAATTGTTATCATGCTAATGCTTCACTAATGCTTAACATATTTGCATTGTCATTATGAGCATTAGCACTATACTAGCATTCAGCCTCACAGAGCTGCTTGCATGCCTGTATGTTTTCTTTTATTAATCATGATTTTGAATGAACTTGAAAACAATCTTTCATTTTGGAACATTAATATACAGAGAAAAACAAGGAACAACTGCTTAAGTACCTCTGAGTAACTGTGATATTCAATAAGTTCAAAGCCTTATTTGAAAGTTTAAAAAAGTACTTCAAAACAAAAGACGGTTGAAAGTTCAAACTGAGCTTAAAGGTTGGGTTTATAATTTTTCAAGTCTGTCTTCAAACAACAGTCAGGTGTTCATATGAACAGTGAAAGATCTCCTTCAAATGAGCCTTCAATGTATGTGATGGGGGCCAAAATCCACAGTATTTTCACACAGTCATTTTGTGCCAAAATGTGTTTAAAAGTTGATCTGAAGCTTAGATGAGCTTTCAGCAGTCTTGGGTTAGTCATATCAAGTGGATATCTGCCACATTTACAGTCTTCTTAGCATCGAATTCCCTCTTTGTATTTCCTAGGACAGTGTTTCCCTGTTGAGCTGCAGTGGAAATACAGTAACAAAAAGAGGAACTTTGGCACTAAAAAGACTGTAATGTTGAAAGATATCTACCTGATTTGACTAATTTGGACAGCTGAAGCTTCATATTAGCTTCAGATAAACTTTTAAATGCATTTTTGCGCAGTAGGAGGACTGTGGATTTTGGCCCCATCACTTACATTATAAGTGCATTATGAAGGATCTTCTAATGGTCAGTATGAACAGGAAGAATGATTACACCAACAAAAACATGTTTCAGTTTTCATTTGGGCACTTGACTATTGCTTAAAGACAGACTTGAAAAACAGTGAAGCCATCCTTTAAGCTGCTCCATCTGCTCTCTCATCTACAGTGTCAGAAGGGGAATTTGTTAACTTTTCCAGTTTTAAGGAGTCATATACTGATCTAATTTTACAGACTCAAATCCACAAATATCCACATTTCTGATAAAGTTTGGAAATTCAAACTCAAATAGTTACATCATTTTACACAGGAAGGGTGGAACAAACCATACAGTGCCTCGGTCACAGATGACGTCTATATTAGAGTCCATAATGGTTAGTTCAGCTTGGAAAAAATAAAAGCAAAACAGCACCTTGAATTACACTAGTCCGTGTCTAATGATCATGTTTTTTACTGGAATTCGAAATTCCCATCAACATGATGAACATGGCATTTCACCTGACGAGAAGGTGGAGGCTTCTGTTTTGTTGCTGGCATGCATTCGGGAGGGTTTAGGGAGACGATGGGGTTGACTGTTAATGTTCTACATCCACATGTTTCCTGGCCTGGTCACTTCTACAGGGACTCTCTGCCTACTAAACCGCCCACCCGCCTTCAAACCAACGCTTCCTGGAGGGCACTCCTCTCCCATCAAATGCACCCCTGGTAAAGCTGGAAACATAAAATATTTTCCATTTTTCTGCCTGCTTCTGTTTTCCAAACTCAACATGAGGTGATGGCTTTGAACTGCAGTTCACTCAAAGACAAAGAGAACATAAATGATGATTATTACAGTATTTGAGCGATAGAAAGAAGAGGAATGTGGTAGAACATTACACTTATAAGGTATTTGGTTAGGTCTTTAAAAAAAAAAAAAAGCAGAGTCACAAGGACGGAAAGCAATAAAACAGTGGAAAAAAAGATACACAATGAGCTGGTAGCTCTAGATCTAAATGAAAGAACAGTGTTTGCATTAAATCACCTATAAAAACAACCCCTATGCAAAAAAGTCTTTGCAAGTAAAAAGCTGTGAATTGTCTTGGCACCGTTTGTGTTTATGCCTCTGGGATCACAAGAGGGATTTCAAAGGTCAGTGTCCCACAATTGAACAGAGAAAGAATGGGCACGCAGCGTTTGTGCATTGAGAGAGAAAGACAGAGGGAGGGGGTGAGTGTTTGTGAGTTCATTTTGCTTTGTTGAGATTGAGGCAAAAAAGAGGGCTCAGTACAGATGGCATCAGAGGGGAGAACGATAAACAACTAGACTGAAACGAGGAAGAATGATTAGGTGATTACAAAAGAAGAAATGTATAAAGGAAATGTTTGTATTTGTGGAATTACTAATTGATTCATGAATGAATCATCTCCAAGTTTGAGAATTGGGTCATTCGTCAAGGATTAATTTAAACATTTCCTCGTTAGTATCCACAATTGTGACAAATCTGCTGTTCGTCACATCTTTATATCACATCATTCCAATTTGAAAATCAGTCTTTCGGATTCACTACTCAACTCAACTCTTTTGTGTTGCGTTTTTTTAATACAGCACAGCTAATCAAAAGTGAACAGCAGAGCAAAGAAAACCAGAGCAAAAAAGAAAGGAGGGGAAAAGCCAAAAAAAAAAAAAGTCACATGTTCATGACTACACACACACACAGAGACACAGAACAGAGAGTCAGTGGACACTTCAGAAGAAACACAGGAGCAGGTGAGGTTATCAATATATTGTAAAGGCCGATGATTAATATGCATCTGAAGTTGACTCTTGACAGCATCAAAGAGTGACAAAAACATGCAGAGCTGATGATCGAGAGACATTCAATGCTTTGTAGACAAATGACACGATTTGAAACTATCCTAACAGGAAGCCAGTGTACGGAGGAGAGAATGGGAGTAACACGGCGCCTCTTTTTTTGACACTGTTAAACTGAACTAGTTTGAGATGGGATAAAAAAAAAAAAGTCGGAGTGTCCTCTATTAAAGATGTGTGGATATCAAGGCACAGATGATTTCCCCCAGATCAGAGATAGGGAATGTTTTAATAAGCACTAATAAGCAGTTGGCATTCATTTTTGAAAAGACTCCTAAAGCCTTACACTAATAAACAAAAGGGCAGAGAGTAACATTCTTTGCTGTGTGTCTCATTCATTTATGCAATATCAAAACCCTCCCTTTGATATGTTGGGTTATTTTCCCTCATATTGTGCCTGACAGATCTGTCATATTGATTTGTATTTTCTGCTTTACACATGTTATGGTACAGAGTGTCCAAGGAGCACCAGCTTGATTGCAAGGAGAGAAGTTTCTGCACTCTTCAGGGGCCTATGAGGGTCCAGCTCTTGGCACGGTAAAAAAGATGAGGACACTCTGAGGACAGGGAAGGGAGGGAAGCAGGAAACAGTCCACACTTCCTCAGACAGGATACTGCGCTCCTCTAAGAGGCATCCTGGAATCTAAGGCCTCAAAGGCCTTACTAAGTCTTTCACACAAAAACACTTCTTTTCCTTTGACATATTACTGCATTGTAGAGGACGGGAACACACACTTGTGAAGCTTTGAGTAGAAAGCTCAGCAGAAACTAGGCATGAGTGAAGTACGGAGGCCAGCAGGTCAGCTCATCGTGTTTGGTAACGCTGTCCTGAAGATCAAAGTGTGACGAACTGATGCAGATACTGAATCCAGAGAAGTGCTTTGATCACTTTTCACATTATATGCAGTGCACACAAACACACATACGCCAACACTGTCATTGTCCTCTCAACCAAACCTCAGACAGTTTGTTTTAAGATTTTAGTTTGTTTTAAAGTTTAAAACATGTATTTAACCAGTGGTGGGAAGCACAGTAAAATAAAGTTTGAGGGTTTTTTTCTTCTTTTTTTTTCCTTTTCTTCCTACAAGTTATTTTGCAGAAAAAGCATTTTACACATAAAGATGATGAACTCATAAGATACATTGTAGATAGATTTAACTAAAATAGTTTAGATCCACTTTTACATGCTTCAGCATGTAAATGATGCTTTCATGTTAATCAGTAATCCAATAATATAATATAAATATAATATACCACTCATATTGTGTATAATTAGCATATTTTGCAGGCAATACTTGTGTACTTTTACTGAAATAAAATTATAAAATCAGGCCTTTTAGTTGCTACAGAGTATTTTTGTGATACTGTTTATTGTTTATTAAGAATCTGAACTAGATCTTAAACAGTAAATTAATGAGGAAAATTAACTAGCTTCTCATTTTGATAATCTATAAATTGTTACAGTCAATTTTTAAAATAAAAGTGCAAAGAATTCACTGGTTCCAGCTTTTCAGATGAGACCGTTGGCTGGTTTCTTTCTTTTATTGTGTCTAGACCCAATTTCTTTTTTGGGTTTTGGACAAAACAAACCGTTTGAATATGTTAACCTGGGCTTCGAGAATTTCTAATAAAATAATGCAAAGATTAATCGATAATGAAGATAATCGTTAGTTTCAGCCTTAATCTGAATACTTCTTTCATTACTACTTTTGACTTTGTATGTTCAAAATCAAACTGATGCAATAAAGACATATGGGTAATCGCACATGGACATAAAGAATCTCTCAGTGTTGGTTACCAGGAACAATTAAAAACGTCATTATATTTAAAAGTACATCACTTTTCTGTGTGTAAATGCACCGTATCTAGATGGTCCATGTTTTCATGTTTGCTTGGTTTGTAACTCCTCTTGTCCTGAGATGAGATTCAAGTGCTGCCACCTGCTGCACCATTTTGCCAGATTGTTAACTGTCTGAATGCAAAATGTAAAGTTCTTCTCCCGAAGGCTCTTTGTTAAATATTTTTGCGCAAATAACTTGCAATTTATAACATTAGTAGAATTAAATCATTTTTTGACATTCATTGTTATTTAGTTTCATCCGGAACTGTTCCGTCCGTTTTCCTGACGGTCTCTTTTCCGTGTGACACAAAACAATGAACGCAAACTGCAGCGCTGAGTCTGAAACATGGTTTGGAGCTCAGTCGGCTTTAGTTTTATTGATGTTTTGTGGTCATTTCTATCTATATGTTTCCTTGTAGCTTTTGTTGCACACAAAATCTCAACACACCTGCCGAGGAAATATGAAACATCTCGTCTTTATATGTTATTTCAGGATCTTATTCGGTACGGAAAAACCAAACAAAACCTCAAACGAGACGACTTATTGTTAGTGTTTGACGTCCCTAAAAGGTAGCTTACATACATAGACACCTGTGTGTATCATTTATATATTCATAATATATTTCACTGAAATTTTATGGTTTAATTTCACTGTTCACCTCTGAAAAACCTAAACGTATACATGCTAATTTAGTTGCACTTTCGCAGACATAACTTGAGCTTTCTTCCTCTTTCAGGTGGTTCTGGCACTTCTATGCCATCTCTGCTGGGTGGAATGGTTTTCTCCTGGCTTTATCCCTGAAATCCATATTACAGCATCAGTCATACCCAGGATGGCTGACTGGGATATTAGACATGTTGACAGGTGTACCACACACGGACAGCCAAGGTAGGCTGACACGTAAGAGATGCAAGAATTATTCTTTGATCACAGCTTTTCAACTATGAACTTTTTTTTAAATCTATGATTATAAACTAAATATCTTTGAGTTGTGGACTGTTGGTCAGGACAAAAGAATACTTTTGAGGATGTCACCTTGGGCTTTGAGAAACAGTGATCACACATTAACATTTTTGGACCTTTTTATAGAAAATTATCAATAGATTAATCGATAATACAAATAAACATTAACTGTGGCCTTAAAAGCTTGCGTTCTCCTGTTTGCTGCACACTGGTATCTGATGTTCATCCTGTCTGTAGTCCCACAGCTGTCCTCTCTACTGGTGCTGCTGCTGCTCTGGGTCCACTCCCTCAGGAGGCTGCTGGAGTGCCTGTTCGTCAGTGTTTTCTCTGATGGAGCCATGCATTTGGTGCAATATGTGTTTGGGCTGGGGTATTATGTCATACTGGGGTTGACAGTGCTTTGCTCAGATCGCCTGGGAAAAGGTTAGACTAATATTAGTCTTTTCTATATTTGGTAATCACTTGTTCTACTGTGGGGTATTGATGTTTGTGTTGTTATTTTTAGGGACTGGCCCTCTCCTCTCACAGCTGGACTGGTTGCATGTAGCTGGAGCCGCACTTTTCATTTTGGCCTCACTGCTGCAGCATCAGTCTATGGTCCTTCTGGCCAGACTGCGCACTGGAAAGTCAGGTAAACGTGTGCAGTTTTCTCAGCTTAAAGGACCAGTTTGTAAATTTAGTGGCAGAACAGACTGGGCAGAAACGGAATATAATATTCAGAAGTTTGTGTTAGTTAGTGTATAATCCCTTGAAAATAAGATTTGTTGTGTTTTTGTTACCTTGGAATTAGGGAGCTACAAAGGGAGCAGGTCTCCTTCCTCGGAGGTCACACTAAGCACCACCATGTTTCTACAGTAGCCCAGGACAGACAAACTGAACACTGGTCCTAGAGAA
Organism: Euthynnus affinis; assembly: GCA_029490765.1. Taxonomy (NCBI): domain Eukaryota; kingdom Metazoa; phylum Chordata; class Actinopteri; order Scombriformes; family Scombridae; genus Euthynnus; species Euthynnus affinis. The sequence continues at coordinate 10,154,600 of CM055848.1, forward strand.
GGCCTTTCACATTTTTTGCAGCCACTGTAGCTTCTCCTCCTTGGAGAGGGAGGTGTATTTGGTTGGTTGCAATCTGCAACCTCACCACTAGATGCCACTAAATCCTACACACTGGTCCCATTAAAGGAAAAGAGCAGTGTTTCTTCATATACTTCATTACATCCAACCATTTCTTCAAAGAATATTGTAATTATTAGATATCTGTAGGTGTTTTTCTACCTTCCAGACTGCTACTGGTTTCTGCTCTTTTCAGGTTGGTATACAAAACAGACTGCAGAGAATTAAAATGTGCTTGTAATACTGTTGGTAATTCACAGTGAACATCTTTTCTGCTTTTATTGTTGTGTTATTGTTGCATGATAATAGCTTTTTAAAGTGATTTTTTTAAATGCATTGTAACACAAAAATGACGTAACTTTGACTGAAGTAGAAGCGTACGTGACATTCAGACTGAAATGAACAAACATCAGCATGGTCCACTGAAGCTGCATTAATTGATTTTTTTTTTAAAGGGGGATGGGGGAGGTTTGTGAGGTCAGTGGAACAAACTGAAAGCATTGACATTATTTTAAAAAGTTATTATGGTGAGAATGTTAGGAGACAATTACAATTCACACGTCCAGCAGACACTGAACTCTAGCATTCATTTGGAGTCATGTTTCTGGTCACCTGATGGATGTAAGTCCAGTATTAAGTCTAAACCAGTGATGATTTATGTTATGACTGATGTGATTGTGTCACATCTTGCAGGAACAGTGGAGACGCTGGCTCACAGGGTGCCAAAGGGAGGCGGGTTTGAGCTGGTGTCATGCCCACATTACTTTGCAGAGCTGCTGATCTACGTCTCACTGAGCTTGGTTTTTGGAGGCCGCTCTCTTACCTGGTGGCTTGTTGTCCTTTATGTGTTCTTCAACCAGGCGCTGGCAGCACAGCTTTGTCATGACCTTTACACTAGTAAATATGAGTCATACCCAAAGCATAGAAAGGCATTTATACCTTTTGTGCTGTGAAGGTCTGTTCATTTAGAGAGTGAGGAAGTAAAACTCACCTTTCTGTCATTGTTGCTCACTGATAAGATGCTCTTGACCAAATGGAGCTGCTCAGAGGCCAACAGCACAACATGGCTGTAGATGGCTCCCTGGTATGAATGTGTATTTGCGTGAATGTAAAATAAGGCAGTGCCAATACAAATCACTTGTTCATTACATTCATTTCTTATGTAATAATGATTTATTACTATTATAATATACCAATATATGTTAATATGTTGTTATAACAGAAAATATTAAATGTTGCTTTGATAAACACAAGAAGAAATAAGAGAATTTGATGATGTTTTATGTTAAAATGAAATTACTTTGTATGTCATAATAACAATGAGAGAAGTATATTGTGACACACAGTTTATTTTATTACAATAAAAATCTCTCATTATTATTAGAAACATAACATGGCGACAGGACATTGGAACATCGTTTTATGATACATATGACTATGAAGTGATAAAACATAATTACTACAGTTATAACCAATAAAAACAGAGTAAGGGGGTGGAATACCTTTAATGTTTAATAACTGTGTGTATATCTATTTGTTTCAGTTTTGAGTATTTTTTTGTACATGTACAGTCTACACTAGGATTTGGAAAATCCACTAGATGGCGACGTCATTGATTTTGATTTGATAACCTTAGGCTGAAAACTGAATAAAAAAACTTACATTGTAAAAGTGTGCAGAGCATATTTATCTTTGTATTTAAATTTTTATTGTAAAATAATCGCCACAAATTACTTAGACTTAAAGTGGTCATGGGGTTTTTGCAACCAGTCAATAAACATGCAGTTAGTAGTTTATTACAGTTTGTATTTTAAAGGATATTGATATTTTAAGCATAAGCCCTTTTGATTTAGTGTATTTTAGAACTTGTAACGTTAGTGGTGAGAGGAAACCTATAATAAGAACTTCATAGTTTTTCCCTTCCATGTCTTTCAGGCATTGAACACACGTTAAATCACATTTGCATGGGGTTGTTATAGACAATGAAACTATCCAATCATCGCGTTGTCCAGTGCCTACGTCAGCCTGCAGTATTACGTCACAATTTCGACGGACCAATCACGACTCTGGTTTGGACCTCTTACTTCCTCCTCCGTTGAGTTGGCTCGGACGGTTTGATCGTGACGTGTGCTAGCGAGGAGTCACTCAAATTGTACAGGTTGCTAATATGAAGTTAGCCACCTTTGTTGCCGATGATATAAAGTGATTCGCTGTAGAGAAATTAACGCGTAGACTGTCTTTAGTCGGTGTTTTAGAAGCAATAATGCCTGTCATGGTCGGCAGAGGAGAAGGACGGGCTGACAGAAATGTGATGTGCGTCCTTCTTCCGCTCGCCGCCGTGTTGTTGTTGTCGGTCGGAGTTGCTGCTTCTCCAGAAGAACAGAAAGCTGTCCAAGAGCAGCCTCCACAAGAGGTATAAGCATATACTTTATTTTATTACCAAGTAAACTTTTTATTGTGGTCGGTAGTAAGCAGTTTTTGATGCTAGCGGTGCCGCTTCCTCTTTTAGCGCCGCCGAGCTAGCCGCTACATGCTAACTGAGGCATATCACATTGTGTTCCGGGTAGCTGTAAAGTTAGTCTTTAATTTGAAAAATAACCCTAGCCAAGAAAATATTTGATGGAAACGTGGGATCAGATGGCGGATGTATTGGGTATACAGCATGAGGCAGCTTTGCCGGGTCATACTGACATAATGTGTTTATATTTATAGTGATGTTTCTGAAGCATGCAGGCACAAAATGAGCCGACTCGCACATTTAAATGGTACTATGAACTGAGTACGACTTACCTGACTGTTATTATGTTGCTTTTCTTAGCAGAAAGCCTCAAGTCCCCATCCCGTAGGTCCAGCAGTTGCCGAAGATGACCCCAGCAAAGGAAACCTGGGTTTCATCCATGCCTTTGTGGCTTCTTTCTCCGTCATCATTGTCTCTGAGTTGGGAGACAAGACATTTTTCATTGCTGCTATCATGGCCATGCGTTACAACCGCCTCACCGTGCTGGTAGGCGCCATGCTGGCCCTGGGAGTCATGACTTGTCTTTCTGGTTAGTAGAGATGGATATTGGTTTTTGTATGTACTTGTAATGAAGAGTTATTCCTCCATCCCTCTCTAATGAATAATTAAAAAATCATCACCTCCACCCTGCAGTGCTGTTTGGCTACGCCACCACCATCATTCCCAGAATCTACACATACTATGTGTCCACTGCTCTGTTTGCCATCTTTGGTGTACGAATGCTGAGAGAGGGGCTGAGAATGAGTCCAGATGAGGGCCAAGAGGAGCTGGAGGAGGTGCAGGCGGAGATCAAGAAGAAGGATGAGGAGGTACAGTTCAGTGCTTAAATATGAACTTTTTATCATTTTAAAACCTAGAGAAGGACACAGTGTGACAACAATTAGTTTAATCAAACCTAACGGATGATTAAACATACATACTTGGAAGCATGCACAGAAAATTCCTCTGCATGGTTACTGTTTCTGACAAGTAGCGTTGATTCTTTTTTTTTTTTTTTTAAATTCTCAACCGACACACAAAAAGTTCATATGACTTTACTAACAGGAAAGATGTGTTGGTGCTTCTCAGAGGAAGATAAGGTGATACTTACATGGGCAAGGAGGAAATACTGGCAGGAAGAATTTTGCAAGTTCAAAGTACAGTGTTGAAACACACCCTTAAAGTGACATCTACTCCTCCCTCATTACAAATATCCACAGTCAATGAATATACAAATATATTTTCATTTCAAAAGTTTAACTGATGGACACAAGATGTTTCCTACTTCACTGTAAAGTCAACTCTCAGTTTTGGGGGGGGGTGTTAGGGTTTCAAATTTTCACATCACACTTGTGTAAGTTGAATATTGGATCAGAATTGAATACTTGTGATGTCACAAATCCAGCTCATAGGCCCACCACTTAAACTCAGTGAGCACAGAGAAACTTTCCACCTTCAGCAGATGAAAGTAAAAACACTCTGCATATACATGATTCTTCACAGTGAAGCTCAAACATCCAACTCAAGGAACAATAAGAAACACATTTCTGTGTGGTGGACTTTAAAGATCAGAGTCGGGTTTAAATCCATTTTGTTTACAAGGCAGCGTGGAAGCATGGAGTTTTACATGCTGCCAGATTATTATCAAGGTTTCCTAGAGAACCTGCCTTACATCACATGACCTGACCTACTGATCTGCAGTCATAAATGCTTCTCATTATCTCAGGAATTCTACCTGCTTATCTGAAATGGCACCATTACAAACAGTGAAAGAAAAGCAGCTGTTGAAGCGCACACTTACCATACTGTAGATCTGATCAGAAATATCAAATATCACAACTAGTCAAACCTGTGATCAAATCTAAAATGACGTTTCAGTAAAAATCATTTTTTGTGTGTTTGTGTGTGCACAGCTCCAGCGGGCGAAGCTGGTTAACGGGGCTCCAGATGTGGAGGCTGGATCAGGGACAACCCAGCCTCAGAAAAAGTGGCACAGCTTCATCTCACCCATCTTCATCCAGGCCTTCACACTCACCTTCCTCGCAGAGTGGGGGGACCGCTCCCAGCTGACCACCATTATTCTCGCTGCCCGGGAGGTTTGTTAGACATGAGTTTTTACAACACACGCCTGTGTATTGAGTAGCAGCGTTTGATATTCTTTAGCATTAACATAAAATGTACTTTGCTAAAAAAATTTTTAAAAAATTCCAGGATCCGTTTGGAGTTGCTGTGGGTGGTACACTTGGACACTGTTTGTGCACAGGACTGGCCGTGATAGGAGGGAGAATGATCGCCCAGAAAATTTCTGTCAGAACAGGTGAGATGATGGTTTTTTAAATACATCTATTCATCTATTTTCATCATTACAACCTTTTTAAAGTTTGTCATTTTACTGCCTTCACTTGATATTATTATCCATCCATCCATTCATTCATTCTGACATCACGTATCCTGGCGGGTGTCATGGCAGAAACAGGGCGACCAGAGCAGCTCATTTTAATGTAATTTGCTCCGGCTCCTCCTGGAGATGTAACCCCTCTGACATGTTATTAATATGAGTCTGTTTCAGCATTATTAAGATTATTGGGGCATTTATATTTAGTGAATTAGAACAAATCAGTGGTTTCAGATTTGTGAATCAGATGTAGGTTTTTCTTCTTTACTGGATCTTAGGAACAAATATAAAAGAATGTATGTTTAATCTTTTATGTCTTTAACAAAATACATATACATTGTTAATTTTTTTTATCTTTTAAACCACAGAGTAACTGAACAACTTTTTTTTCCCTTTTGCTTCCGTAGTTACAATCATTGGAGGGATTGTTTTTCTGGCGTTTGCCTTCTCTGCCCTCTTCATCAAACCAGACGCTGGATTATAATGGGATGAAAGACTTTCAGGTTCATGCTGTACATAAGTGTAAAATTTGGTTTAGTTGCTGTAGAGAGACTGTAGTTTTGACTCTGTGTGTGTCCAACAGAAAGTGTGACCTGCTTAACAAGACAGCGTAAGTCCCTATCCTCTTTTCCCAGAAAGCCTCGGTTCCACTACAGCCTGTAAGCCTGAGGGTGAACACTCATATAAATTATCTTGATAGCGTTCAATAACCTTCTCTGTGAGTTTTAACCTATAGCACACAGTCAAAGACTCATGGGAGGTGTAGTTGTTGAATTCTACCAAAATGATCAATGTTTTATTTTTAGTGAAACGTCTTTAAATCGTACTATTAAGATAAACATTCAGCTTGGACCAGAAAACCACAGGAACCTGATTCAACTTTTCAGAAATCCTCTGAGAAAAATCAGTTGAATCACATCGATTAGTGGAGCAGAGGCTAGTTAGGAGAGGAGAGAGGAGAGAAGGGAGGGGGGCAGGATTGTGACTCTAAAAGAGCTGTAATCTCATCACAAGGTGTGTGAGAGAAAGAGGACCTGGATCGTTTCTGATCGCTGCCCTCCGACACAACTTAGAAGCTGTTTCTCAGAAACAAAACCTCCTGACATGCAGTATTTCCCCCACACACCGAGTCAGTTTCAAATGTCCTTTCTTTGCCTTTTTTTTGTTTTTAAAATGTTGAGCTGTTGATTTTTTTTTTTTTGCCTATTTAACATGAACCCAGGTGCTGTCAGGTGACTTGACTTGACAGACTACTAACAGTAGTCGGAGCTGCCGGTTTCCTCCAGCGTACGGCTGTTGAGTCTGGTAGTACACATGACGCTTTTTGTTACAACACATTCAAATCTTAAGAAGTGGATTTACTTTACTTAAGATGTGACTTTCCCATTGGAAGGAAAACCCCTTATTTGTAACTAAAAACAAACCAACAGCACATAATTATTATATTTTTTTTTTTTTGTGATCTGATTTAAGTTGAGATTTTATTTGAGGCAGAGACATAATCAAAATATTTCCCTCAGTTATTCCTCTGTTCCACTGGTGATACATGGAAGTTTTTTTTTTTTTTAAAAGGCGATAAAGACCTGAACCACTACAACATCTGTCCAGGTGTTGCTATACCTGAGCAGAGAGCTACACCACAGCTTATGTGCGCCTCTTCAGCATGCTAGTCACATATTTGAGATATTCACTTATTTCCAAAGTTGTGGCTCATTAAATTTCCTGCCTTTTCAGTGCTGATTGTGAACACAACATGGATCAGGTTGGGGGGAAAAAAAGGCCAGTAAATCATCTCAGACTCTCCTGCACAGGTTAACCCTTCCTCAGTGGTCTACGCAAGCCATGTCTAGTATAAACCTCATTTCTTCATTTGTTACTGGCCCCAAATCACAAAATCAATGTGACAGAATGTAAACTTGACTACATCCGGTACAAAATCAAATATGTCACTCCATTTTGCCATAAGCAGCTCTGGTGTAGCTGCAGCGACACCTCAACACTTTCATCTTTTATTTAAGCAGTATCTATTTATTTAGCTTCATTTTTCTTTCCTTTTTAAGCGTATGTACTTTAAACACAGAAAAAAAGGGGCGGGGGGAGAGGTCAATATAAACAAGGAATGGAAATATTTTTTTAAGTGAACAGGCTAAAGCCGCATTGTCAATATTTGACAGGCTGTGCCCAGCTGTGAAATACATCAGAATTCTGTTTGTGATACAGATCAGTTGAAATGCCTATAAATCTAAAATGCTCAATAAAAAAAATCATGTGTTGTTTGATTTCTAACGCAATCATTTTGTATTTCAGTAATGACGGTCACATCTTGGAAATCAAAACACAAATGGCAGCTATATTCAACAGAGCACCACAGACATTTCATACAGTTTTATTTTGAAATTCAAGGGGAGCAAACGATTGATACATTTGCCTTAAAAGGTAATGTTATGTTTAAATTTATGACTGATTTAGCTCAAGAAATTCAATGCAGGGCAGCACACTTGAAGGCTCGCACATGTGCAGCGGTTTATAATAACATAATTCATGATTTACACACCTCAGTGGGGCCGTTTCACATCATTTCAAGTGTTAGATCAAAGTTTATTTATGGTCAAAGAGGCTAAAAAATATTGTTTGATGTAAAACTGAACAGAAGGTGGCAGTAGTGAAGAATTCAAAATTAATCCTCAATCCTTGTTCCTCATTAAGAAAGTGAATTTTAATGTCAGAGCAGAATAGATTTTGGTGTATTGGCAATGGTATCAAAAATGTGGTACCACTTTCTAATACGGCATGCTTTTCAAGTTACAACTAATGGCTTTATTAATAACTGATTTACTAATGTAGAAACAATTAGTTGATTGACAGAAAATTAATGTGCAACTATTTTGATTATTGATAAACTGTCATTTCTTAAGTAGAAATGCAAAGCATTCGCTGATTCCGACCTCAATTATGAGGATTCGCTGCTTTTCTCTTTTGTTTTATATTAATGTGATTAATGAGAAAACAAGCATCAGATTAATCAACAATGAAAATAATCATTAGTCATATCCCTATTATAAAGTGCAGCTACTAGGTCGTGAAAAATGATGTTTACCCTTCGATTTAATAATAATGCGGTTACAAATGTTAGTAATTTATTAATATATGCAGGTTATTTGTTTAATAAGATATCAGGTTTACAGTTATAAATTTTGGTAAGGGTTTTAATCCATCAAGTCTGCAGGTTTAAGTGTTAACAAGATGTTTTTTTGGTCCAGACTTCTCTGCAGCACTTTTCTAGTCTGTTTTCACAGCCTGGCAACCCAAAAGTCGTTCTCATTAATGGCTTATTAATGATTTATAAAGCATTAGTAAATTATTTATTGACTTAATAATAATTAGAAAGTAGTACCAAAATTTTTTAACAATACCCAGCCGTATTATCTGGGCAGTTGGAAGCATCTTGCACTTCTGGCCATAACTGAATCAGTGATGTCACAGCTGGTGTTACGTCCACCTAAACGCCTGCTGTGACATCACTGACGGGGCACTTTTATTCGTGTCAGGTGTGTTCTGCTGTCAAGCGCACTGCAGCAGTAAATTTCTGGAGCCAAACAATAATGCCACACAAATATGAACTGAAAGCAGAGAGAGAACACTGATGACACTGACATTCAGTTTCTAGTGTGTACATCAGAACTACACAACATTTAACACAATGCACTGTGTTCGTCTATTTGGATGCAAAACATTTTCCCCTCATGGAAATACAAGAAACTTCAAGAGTCAAAGATGTCATTTAACTTTGTGTATTCAATTAACAAAAATGAGCATCATGTCTCCTTTTAAAACATCAATTTCAGCAATTTCCAACATGAAGGGAAAACTTGACCGGCAGGTATAGATTCAATATTCACACTGAATCACAGCTTGTGAGAAAAGAGAAAATAAAAATTTAATACCAAATCTTTGCATAACCATAAACTCACATGTAACCAGCTCTTTCTGGGGGGAAATAAGTTCAACAGTCTTTGTGTGTATGTCACAGTTAGTTTAGATCCTCCATATATAGTTCAAACCTTAATTTGGAACTTTTATGTCTGTCTTCAGTTTGATGTCGTGTGTGTGTGTGAGAGCTCAATGAGGTTTATTGTGGCAATAGAAAAATAATTCATTTCTCTTATTTACTGCACATCCTATCATACATTGTGCAAAGTCACCCACAGCCATCAAGCAGAGTACTCATGTTTATGATATTTAATTACATTCTTGAAGGTTTATTGCACCCCTCACATGACGCAGGGCCAGGTCCACTTTACCAGTTTGTGGGTCAGAGTTAAGTGTTAAACACAATTGTTGAGTGTCATATTTAGATACTGATATGTGCTGTAGCACCACAACATATTTTAAAAGGAGAGGGAGGGATAGAGGGGAGTAAATGAACTGTACTGTCTAGTCTTCCAACCTCTCAAAGTGTGTTTTACACTACAGGTCACAATCATCCATTCAAACCATCAGGGGGAATCTAATCACACATTCACACACTGATAGCACAGCCATCAGGAGAAATTTAGGGGTTGAGTTTCTTGCCCGATGACATGCAGACCGGAGGAGCCGGGAATCGAACCACCGATGAGATTAGTGGACGAGCCGCTCTACCTCCTGAGCCACAGCCAAGTGTGTTGTAAAAGGTCGTAACTTTAATTTGAAAATGAGAAGAAATGAGAGAATGAATGAATATGATTGGCTGTACCACAACATGATGTAACACTGATGCTGGTTATAGCACGCAGCAGATTATGATGTAGGTTGACAACTGCTCCAAATGGGAACTACACACTTCACATAAGCCTGTATCATAACATAACCAGTTAGATATAAAATGACAACTCCAGTCGACAAAACTCAAAGGCAACATGACAACCAATTTTTTATAAAAAAAAAAAATAACACCAATTACATAAATACGCTGCCAGCCAAACAAGAATTAATGAATCTTAATACTACATATTGGGAACAATCTACTAATTAAGTATCCGCCCCACTTACCAATCATTCGAGATGACATTTTAAGTGCGACATCCAGTAAAACCACATTCAATATAAAACAAGTGCATTTTTTTTCCTACTTGTCTCATTATGGAGGTTATTGGCCTGCAAGCAGCCAGCCAAGTGGAAGTCAATTAAGAAGAGACAACCCCGGCGTTAAAAATGAAGCATTATAAACAAAAAGGTAGTAATTAAGGCTAAAAGATGACATGTGACAGATAATTAATTTCTTCCCTGAAAAACTCAGCCACTGTTAGAAGAGGTATCTGTGTGTGCCAACTCATGGGTTTAATAAACCAAATCAGTAAGCAGCAAAATGATGGTTATAAACTGGCATTTTTCCACTGCTACTTAAAACTTGGCTTAAACCAAGCGTCACTTGTGTGATGCATCACTCCCATTTTGCACAGTGGATGAATAATGTTTTTTCTGTCTAAGTGCTTCAAACTGAATGTGAAGAATGTAATTGATTTGCAGTTGAATACAACCCTGCACAGACTGGCTGAATGTCTTTATAGGGAGGGGGAAAAAAAAGACAATTCAATGAGACGCGGATCAAAAGCGGACTAAAATAACACCTGGTGGCTGATTATAGCAGTGACTGGACATAATTTACAGCTGCTATTTCTGTGTCCAAATGTCATTCAGGTGTGACACCACCTTTCTATTCACAAAGCACTCTTCGGGTTGGTTTTTTTGAAAGTCGACATTAACATTTTCAATAGTGCAGCATGGTTGTGAATACTGCCAACTGCTTGTTTTTGGCATGAAGGGCGATTACTGGTGCTTCTTAAAATAAATTTTATGAGGAGGGCCTGTTGGCATGTTTTAAAATGAGTTCAACAGAAGAGAAAACCCTAGTGACCACATTAACAGAAAACATGTCCATGAAAGGACATTTTCTTCCACACACACACACACACGTCCACTTCCCACCCCCTTTGAAAGGTACTGACTAGATGGAGTTGGCCGCACCTCGACACACAGTACTCCTACTCAAGAGTTCTGCAGGATGAGAGACACCATGTGAGTGTGGGAGTAGTCACAAGTTTGCAGATGACTGATAGATGGAACAAACTGTCTCAATCTGGCTGTAGGAAAGAGGAAAAACTTCATTGTTGTTTAGCTAAACAAGCTCTCTCAACACCTAGAACGGTGCGATAAAAAAGGAGTAACCTCCATAATGTGAACAAAATGTCAGACATGTTACTGGATTTCTGGGCTAGACGGGGTTTCCCATGATGCACAGTGCACCACCAGACACCGAAAGGTCGAAAACCGACCGTTATAGGCATTTCACCAGACCTGTGGCCGCCTGTCGAGCTCAGCCTTTCACTTCACACAGATGAAGAATGGGCTGAGTTGTCAGCTTGTTACCATCTGGTGGTGAATTAGGTCAGATGGTGGCGAAGCTGCCAGGAGAGCCTGGTAAATGTCTAGAGGGTCTGCCGGGAAACTCGGTGGAGGTCTCTGTCTGCAGTGAGATTGTGATCTCCTCAATGTCGTCTTGAGTTTGAGAACAATCTTTTTATTCATCAGACAGCAGAGATGAGACTGTCTCCAGTTAAAAGGAGAAGAGGTATGTTCCAGCTAAGACAATGGTTCCCTGATCTGTTCAGGAAACTCTCTTGTCTCAAATGAATGGATTAATGGATGATGGATTCCATTCTGTGAAATGAGGCCATGAAAAACAATTTTAGATGTTATTAGTTTCAGTGAGATGGCTGCTTTATTGCAGCACGGAGAACCACAAAGCAAAGCTCTCACTTGCCAGACAAATGTCATTCTAACCACTGAGCACTGGTGAGTAACTCTTAAGAATGAGTTTGGAGATATAAGGATTATTAAAATTAAATGAAGTCTCTGCCGGTTGACTGGCCTCACCCTGCTTGATGGAAATCATAAGATATGAGGGCACCATTTCTCCTCTAAGAGCTACTTAAGGTGGTTTGAAACTCTTGCAGCTCGTACAGAAGCAGCTGGGAGTCCCTCAGAAAGAACTGGAGGGAAGAGGACGCCTGGGTCTCTCTGCATACCCTGTTGACCCAGATAAATGGCAAAACACGGGATGAATAATCAGCATGCCAGTGAAGAAGTCATCTGATTGGACAAATCCTTTCACTCGAGCTTTGAAAAATATCAGCCACAGGTTAACAGGTCTGACTTTCAAAATTTCAATATATTTTAAATAGGTATGCATGTTTATAGAGGGAGCGTACATGCGATGTGAATGGCTGTGAGATGCAGGGAAGAAAATAAGGATATAAAGGGAGATATTGTGTTGGCAAATCTTACTCTGTTGCATACATTTAGCTTAACCTTGGTAGTCTTTATTTCATTCACAATAATTGACTCATGTTGTGTTTAGAGTGTGGATTTTAAGCACATCTTAAAAAGCTTAAAAATACTTTAAAACATTTGTCTATCATTTTGACAATTTTGTGAAAATATGGGTCAAGGATTAAACAAACTGTGACACAACAAGCAGCATCGGCATTGTCTGCTATGCAGACACACAAACAAACACATCCCCTAGGAGAAAGGAAGTCTGTGAAAATATCAGCCACTGAGCATTTTAAGATCTTTTTTTCTTAGAATACTAGAAAAAAAGCATATTCAAAGCTGCAAATAACAGACTATGCATTTCATTTCATGCATCATATAAAATATTAGTTCTTTCTTTTTCAGTATATTTACAGAATATATTACACATGATGTTCTGTACAGTAAAAGTTCAATCTACACCACATTCTTAAAAATATTTTCTGACCCATAATTATTTTTACATGAAAAACAAGAATAGGAGAAAACATCCAAAACAAACAAGCCATTGGCTGTTGCAGGACGTCCTTGAAGCTCAGAGAGAAGCTCCACTGAATTAACTGGAGAGCTCTGCATAAAATAGTCCTGTGAGGGTGACTAGAGCACACACACACACACACACACACGCACACACACACACACGCACACACACACTAAACACACAAGGGGTGTGGAGGGGAGTCCATTACAGGGAATGTAGCTCCCTGTTTTCTTGGAGAAAAGGCTTCAACCCAGAGCCAAAGCCGACTGCCAGAACCACAGAGAGCCCAGTCTTGGGTTCTCTGCAGCAGTCTGAGCTCAGGAGTTCAGTGCAACCAGCAAAAGGTCCTTGTGAAGGACCATCCAACCACTCCTCAGCCTCGGAGGCATGGTCTCAGTACTGCACTTTCAGCAGAACTCCTCATGAGATCCCCCCGCCCCCCGTCATAAAGACAACCACACCTGGGTTTGGCTCACTCCACTTCAGATTGGCTTCAGCCGGCTACTGTGGCTGTGTAGCAGAGCGATCAGACAGACTATCTGCCCTGTGAGGAGCTAGTTGCTGTTGCTGAAGTTGCTGTTTCTGCTGTTGTAACTGCTTTTGTTGTTGTTGGTGTTGTTGTTGTAATTGTTGTTGCTGTTGTAACTGTTGCTGCTGTTGGGGTGTGGCAGTGAAGGCACCCTGCTGCTGCAAAGGGAACGCTGCCTGCAGGATCAACTGGGTAGACTGGTTTCCATGAAGCAGCCGTGGAGCCTTAAGCATCAAGTGAAAAAAATTGGATTAGCTGGATCTCAGGAGGGATTTGATGTTTAAGCTGTTGAGTCATAAAGTGAGTACTTAACTAATAAGGCAATTTTTGGTTTTGATATTTAAAATTGTGAACCTGTTAAATCACATGATACCAACCCCCCTCATAATCACTGTGGCTGCTATAAACACAGAGAACAGTGATACTAAGAGGCAAACAAACAAATATCTTGGAAAACTAAAGCTATCAACACTGATGACATATTGGACAGTCATCTGTGGATGTTGAAAAGTGATTCCTGACATTTACATGTATGTAACAAGACACAAGCTTTTCTTCTCTTTGGCCTTTGAGAGTATCAAAATGTCTTATAATTGTGTAGTTTATAGTAGTGCTGCAGCTCTATGAGCACATGTATAAATAAACTGAAATTATAAATGGTCACATTAACAGCTACCTGTACTCCGGTACACATGAGCAAACCTTAATTTTACTTTCTGTTATTTGGAGACATCAAAGTGCAAAGTGAGCTTGTGCATATAAACATGAGTGTTACCTGGAGGAACTGTGTTTGCTGCTGGGCCAGTGGAGCCTGCCCTGGCTGCATGGCTGTCACTTGTGACTGCGTCTGTGCCTGCTGCTCCTGCTGCTGCTGCTGCTGCTGTTGCTGTTGCTGTTGCTGTTGTTGTTGCTGCTGCTGTTGTTGCTGTTGTTGTTGTTGTTGCTGCTGCTGTTGTTGCTGTTGTTGCTGCTGTTGCGGTGGCTGCTGGGAAATGCTGATGGTCTGGGTCTGGCCCTGCTGAGGAGCGAAGGCCGTCACCACTTGGCCCATAAACATGGTTGTGGGGACCATGACTGCCCCACATGCCATCTGTCCTGTCACTAGCTTGGTAAGCAGCTGAGGTGCGGCGGGAAACCTGTCAGACACAGGAAGCAGAAAAAGGTCGGGTAGGTTTAACTGAAGCACGTGGAAATAAGGTCAGGAGATTCCCATTAATTTTCCTTCATTCCTGCACAAACGGAATTGTAATGTAGGAACGCTAATATAAATCAAATAAAATATAAACGAGCAAATCAAGAACAAAATCAATCAAATGAACAAGTTATCTGAGGTCAGAAGCAAGATGTTTGTTTTGACTGGACTAGACTTCAACTTCTCTTTCTTTACCCTGAGGGAGCAACTGTTTTGCAGTATCTCTCACATACTGCTTACAGACTGTAAAAAACTGCAATAATATCCATGACTGCTGTGTGCATTTTTTATTAATATAGCAACAGCAGGTTAGGTAAAAATAGTTCTTTAAAGCTTATTTGTACTCCCAATTAACTTGTTCAATTTCAAGGATAGGCTCACATTTTTTCAAGTGTATCTTTATACAATACTCAAATGCCCGTATATACACTAAAAGAGTCATCAGCGGCTGTAATTGATCCTCCTGCTCTCTTAAAGCAGTTTCAATGTAAGTGACGAAGGACAAAACCCATCCTTTAATAGCAAAATCGCTGTCTGTGCAAGGAATGAAAAGTAACTATGACAGTTTTCAAATGAAGATGCAAACCTAATCTGAGCAGCACGGTCCTGTGCAAATGTTGCCACAGCCGGAGTGTTGGGGCCAGTGTTCTGGGCCAGGCTAGTGGCAATCTGGACCACATTAGTGGGACTTTGCTGAGGGATCATCATTGTGTTGTAGAGAGATGCCGGCAGTGGATTTTGTTGAGGCTGCAGAGTGAGAGACGACCGCTGAGACTGGAATACACAGAAGCAGAGTAAGTGACTACATCTAAAACACAGTGGTTGGAAGAATCTTAAACAAGCCACCAATGAGATGTGTTTAACAGACAGCACGGAGAGAAGGAGACCTGTGAGAGTGCTGTGCTCTGTTCCCGCAGGAGTGTTTGTTGCTGGGATTGTGGCTGGACAGCGTGTTGTTGCTGTATGCTGTTCTGTAGAGGCCCTGCAGAGACCACCTGGCCCTGCATGCTGAGTGTCCCCCCCTGCTGCACAGCATTGCTCTGGGCCATCGGAACTGTGCTGAGATTTAATCCTCCAGCTCCTTTCTGCAGGAACATCTGCGACATACGGCACAGAAAAGAGCGGATGAAATAAAAACAATGAAAAATTCCATGCTGTGATATATTTAGTGCCCTGTATGTTCACTATGACCTTTAGCCACACACCTGCAGGCTCTGTCCCTGCACCCTCTGCAGCTCGTCCTGAATCTGCCGCAGCTCATCCTGCTGCCGCTGAATGTTGGCCTCAATCATTCTGGTCCTCTGTTCGAGCTGGTCTTTGAGGTGTTGCATGGCGTCTAACTGGTTGGAGAACTGCACTATTGACTATCAAAGAACAATGACATGGATCATGGGAGAAAGTGACATGGCAGTTTATATATGAATGCTTGTATCTGGGGTTGCATAAAACTGGCATTTTTTAATGTAGACTGAAAGCTGTATATTTATGTTTCTATTCAGAATGTATAATTAACAAAGCCATAAATGATTTAGGCTATGCCCCATTGCTCTTACACAAAACATATATTAGCATGTTTGTGTGTATTTATCATTTCTTCCATTAGCCAACAAAGATTCAAGATCACAGGGAGCCAATCTTAACTGACACTGAGGTACAGGATCATCCAGCACATGTTTACATGTTTAAAAGATCACAAGGGTTATCATGTAACCTGCAAATGCCAATGCTAACAATATAATTATACATTTTCTCCCCTTATTACATCTATTTTAGATGATTTTACTTACATCTGAGCTGTAATTATGAGCTAGTTCCAGGACACTGGAAATGTAATTACTCATTGTCTAATATCACAGTTTTAGCATTTGTGCTCATGTTATCAATATGCATTTTCTAATGGTTGGTCTTTTTGATAAGACAATTTGGTATGGCTTACGCTATGATTAAGCAATATAACCAACAGTACATTAATTGTATGTAATCTTTTCATTTTAGGAATTAATAAAATACTTTATTGGTAAGCAGAATTGATAATAGAATTGGAAACATCCTTTTAGTGGATATCCCTTTTTTATCAGAGAAGCTCAGGACATGATTACTCTTTGTAAAACAATCTTACACAATTTTTTTTTGTTTTTCAAGAATTATTAAAAATATTATAAACTCATATTAAAGAATAAATTCAGGATTACTTTTGCAGTGGCTAAATTAGCAGGATTTGAGTGCACAGAAAAGACGCTTGTGTTTGAATTTGACCTTAACAAGAAAGCGATGAATATCTTACTTGGCCACTGGTCTGAACTTGTTGCTGTTGAGGCTGCTGCTGCTGTTGTTGTTGTTGCTGTGAAACCATGGATGAAGCCATGTTCTGTCCTGTGTTTTGGGAGCTCATCGACTGCTAATGGAAACAATATGGACAAAAAAAATTCAGGATGAAGAACAGAGAGAAGATGAGCTAAGAGTACTCTTCATTCTTTATTAAATCCCTCAAGACCCAGGGCACAATTATTAACAAAATGACTACCAGACTCTGTTCTTGTCCCTTGACTGACCTGACTGCTGATAGATGATCTTCGTTGTGATGTCATCTCTACTGCAGAGACGGATTGGCGACCTGGTGTGCTCCTATCTCCCTGAAGCTTCATCTGTGATGCTGAGGGGAGAATATTAACATGATGCTCAGATAAAACACACACTTGATATAAAATCGTGTCAGTTATGGAGCCTCTGTTGTCGTGTCACATTTGCTCGGTAATGTTTGCTGCTTACAGGCTGGGTCAGACACAGCGGTGTGTGAGGACTTGCGTGAGCTGCGGGACGAGGCAGAGGGTGTCCGGCTGTGGTTGAAGCGCTCTAGAACCTCCTTTAGGCTGGAAGTGTTGAGCTGGGACTCTGAGCCAGAATCCTGGGACTGCTGAGAGGTGAGGGAGGAAGTCGCTGGCGTTAGTGTCAGTGTGGGAAAAGCTCAGAACTGATCACTGCTCCATCCATTACATTAAAAGAAACATACTCACGTTAGACAAAAGTCTCACCTTGTCTGCTGTGATCTCAGGTGGTGACTCTTCTATTCCAAGCTCTCTGCGCTGTTCTGCTCTTACTTCTCCGTAACTGTAGAGCACAGATAGTGAATAAAAAACATTTATATGACATTCTATATAATATATATATTCTATATTTAATAATATATAATATTATATGTAACTTTGACATTTGTTTTAGGTAATGTTTATGCCTCTACTTTTTATCTTGCACTGTTCACAGATGCATTTCTATTTTTGGATCTAGGAATGTAAATGTCAGAGGGTAAATCTTCCACACATACCTTACAACAGTGTGTGTGCAAACAATAAACTCGGGTCTGGAGTTCCACTGGTGGTAAGTGATGTAGTAGTGGGTCTGAAGCCAAATCCACTGCTGCCCTTTGGTGAGGAATCTGTAGTAGCAGGACTTTCCTTTGCCGTACTGCATTACTACAGAGACACAAGGAGAAGGATTGGACTGACATTGACTGTTTGAAAGCTCAAGAGGAAGCTCAGAATCTAACATCAACTCAGTTTTCCTTAATAGCTGGAACAAGATTACTCACAGTGTTCATGGCATTTGGCCAGAGTGTCCAGGTCATCTACATGGTAGTAGTCATATCCTGATGTGCCCAGGACCTCAAAAGGGAGGTAACCTATGATGGGTGGAGCTCTGGACAAACACAATAAAATGTTAGTGAGATGAATCACTGGAAGTCCTCTGAGACCATGTTCAAGAACACAAACATTCTTGTAGATAAGTCATATTCACACACACCATCATTTAGGGGCTAATTATAATTTCCACAGAAACATGAAAAAGTGCTACAGCGTTGCTCCTGAATGCCTCGGAGCAACTTACTTTGGCAGCTCCATGTCATTTGGGATTAGTTGTTACCATGTGATTTGATCCCATCAACCCCAACATCACAGGATGATGACTTGTCTAGAACTATTCTTTACCAATCAAGCTAAAGAATCAAGCTCAGAGACCTCCCTCAATGGCACATGCAAGTTTGAACACTCATCCCGCAGTGTTTCACAAGTAAATATTATATTGTGGCGCAAGCAGGCAGCCAGGCTTACACACACACACAGTTAGTTGGAAATGAACTAAACAGGTTAGGAATGAAAGGACCCTTGATAAAGTATCCTCTCATTGGTGAAGGATTACTATACAAATACATATAACACAAAAACAGCAGTGTCTTTACAAAAAGAAAACCAGACACTGAAATGGAGACTGTGTTCTTTTGAAGGGTCATTGACAAAATACAGAACAAACTGTACCTGTGGTCCAAGAAGAGAAATTTCCACTCTAAACTATGTCTGGAGGTGAATTCCTCATTAGGCTCTTCTACAGTGCACATCTCCTGCAGAAGAAAGGGATGGAGATGAAGAATGTATTTGCATTTTTTAATAATATTATTAACATTAAAATACTTAATTGTTATCTTTTGAGTTTTTATTCCACACCTAATTTCACAATTTCCAAAAAAGTCTAGTAAGTCAAATCAATAGCAGCACTTTCATTCAGCTAAGAGAAAGATTTCACACTATAGGCAAGAGACAGAGTGAAAAAAAGTGCTTTTTGTTTTTAGTGGTTACCAACAGGAGCAACAGGGTCTGCACATAATGGCTGACAGGAGTCCAAATGTGTTTGCCTCGGGGTGCTGGGCAACCATTACTGTTGAGCCGTGTCCTAATTAAAAACTTACCTTTTTAAAACCCTGAAGCAAGAAATTGAACGTGTGTCAACCAGATAAAAGAAGAAGAGAGAAGTGGAAGAGCTTCTAATGATTCTTACCTTGATAAACTGTGGTTTGGCTAGCCTCACAGTTGCTATGAGACACACTCTGTCTTCAAAGGCAGAGTGAAGCGATCGCGGGATCACTCCTTCAAAACCGTTTCGGGTACAGTTAGGCACTTGTGAAAAAAAAACAGAACAAAAGAAAAATTAAACCTTAGGGCCAAAAAAATTCATCCTTAAGGCTCAGAAGCTTTTTTTTAGTGTAACTCACCATTATTCAGGGACTTGAAGTTTCCAATGAACTTGACATATTCGTACACAGGAGGCTCTTTGGGGTCGATCGTCCCTCGGAGCATGTGGCAACAGAACTCTAGCTGATTTTTTGCTGGAAAAAGCAAGGTTAAAGGAGGACCTCAGTCTGAGAATTGGCACTTAGTAATCTAAATATAACAGTATAATAATGTAATACATCACAATAAATGGAAATGCCAAGTTACATAAAAGATCCTCGTGAAAAAGCTGCAGCACTTACTTTTCAGATATTCGGGCGTGAGTGTCTCCCCCTCCATGATATGAGAGGACAGAGCCTTGTAGACATCTGAATGCTCCCCCATAGGAAGGAAGTTCAACAGATTCTGATCCACAAGATCAGACTGAAACATAAAAATATATATTTAATCCTACTGAATCTATGAGCATGTGTAGCTTTAAAACACTAAACTGACATGTTGGCTTTGTTAAAGATGATCAATAATAAGAGCAACTATCCTTCCATCAACTGAATTATTCTAAAAGTGTAATATATTATTGTTAATCAGAACTTAACACATTATACTTACAGGTAAGTGTTCTAGTAGGGACGTCACACTCTCAGAGGCGTAGATTATATTCCCATCGGTCATAATTGCAAGGAAGAATCCATCTAATGCCTGATAGCAACAGATGACAGTAAACTATTTTAATTTCACTCATATTCTTGAACACAAACAAGAGAAAAGGACATAGACAACTGTACTCCATGTTAAGCAGTCTCACCACCTCACCTCCAACATCAGCTGAGTGAACTCTTCATTACTAAGAAAAGGAGGCTTCCAGTCTTGTCTGATCTCAGTTGACTCTGACTGAGCAGCGATTTCTGATAAAGGAGACGTAACACAAGTCAACAAACAGGGTCAGCTGAAGAGCGTGTAATACATGACTCTCTGAATCTTTCTGACCACTAGATGTTTGTCACTTGCCAGAGTTCCTCACCTTTGTGTTTGTGCAGAAAGTCGATGCTCTTCTGCAAAATAGTAGACTTGTCCATCTTCCGGGTGTTGCCCGGCAACATGGTACCCAGCTCCTTGATAAGGACATTGAATTGATCTCTGCGTTTCTTCTCAGACTTGTTACGGGACACACTGTGGGGTGAGACCATGGTTTGGTCATTGGTTAAAGCTACATCAGCAATTTTATGTGAGAGTTCTGAAAGGCTTCAGCTGCATTTAATGTGGGCAATTACAACATTTTAATCAGGGACATGAGATAATCTGATGTACCCTTACTTCAAACTAAGACAGGTGAGGCAGCTGTATTTTTACATGAACTCTTGGTTAATAAAACTTTATCAAATAAAGAAAATCAAGTCTCATAAAAGCTACAACTGTAATATCAAGGAGGATGTTTATATCATTGAAAGTCTTTGATTTGAATGCAAACCATAGGTTTCTTACCGTTTTGCTTTGTCCTTTTCATCTTCTTCCATTAACCCATCGAAGATACTGCTGTCATCCCTGTAGAGCAAACAAACCAATAGTTAGAGAAGGTCTTCCAAAATTCGCTCTCTAGCAACCCTTTATACACAATTTCTCCCTGTTCATACATTTTTATCTTAAGATAACAGCAGGAATGCAGAATAAAAATTAACATATATAAATAATTTTATTTCATTTTTTGATTTTATTTTACAAGGACAGTGGTTATTTATAGATATAATGATAATGATAATATGCATTTCACTTCCCAGAAAATTTC
Organism: Euthynnus affinis; assembly: GCA_029490765.1. NCBI lineage: Eukaryota > Metazoa > Chordata > Actinopteri > Scombriformes > Scombridae > Euthynnus > Euthynnus affinis. The sequence continues at coordinate 10,175,887 of CM055848.1, forward strand.
ACCTGAGTGATAATTGTGATATCCACTTGATTGTAATCTAGTATCTGGTAAAAACTAGAAATACCACCTCACAGATATATGCCTCCACCAACCAGTCAAGTTGCAGTCCAGACTCATAATATTTGTTGTGAAGACTTTGAAGGAATTTAATAAAAGGTATTAAGTGTATTTTCCTTGTATGTGTTCACATGTTTGGCCAATAAAGCTGATTCTGATACAACACAAAGTTGTAACTATGACAGCAGACGATGCTTCAATATGGATGCTGCTGCATAGAAGCAACAAATTCTAAAACATGGATGCTTCACACACATCTTCAACCCAACAGCACAGAAGATCTAAATAATCACCACAGTTTCAAGTTGGACACCAAAGATTAGTGTCACCTATTCACTATCTGAACAAATGTGAAATATGTTCACAATCAGTCACAGTGAAGTTGGCCTTTGACCTTTTGGATATAAAATGTCATCAATTCAGCATTTTATCCCATTAGACTTCAGTGTGAAACTTTGTAACAATTAGCGTATGAATTCTTGAGTTTAAATGTGTTTTGTGAAGTCACAGTGACCTATGACCTTTGACCGCCAAATTTGAATAGTTCATCCTTCAGTCCAAGTGGATGTTTGTGCCAGATGTTATGAAATTCTCTCCAGGCATTCCTGAGATATCATGTTCACAAGAACTTTGACCTTAGGCCATCAAAATCTAATCAGTTCACCCCTGAGTCCAAGTGGACACTTGTGCCAAATGTGAAGAAATTCCTTCGAGTTGATCCTAAGAACATCGTGTTCACAAGAATAGGTCAAACGGACAGACAACCTGAAAACATGATGCCTCCGGCCACGGCTGTCACCAGCTCAGAGGCATAAAAATGCTGTTGACAGCGTCTCACATGAGATGAATTTATACTATTTTTGGTATCATTGTAAACTGAATACCTTGTGGTTTTTGGACTGTAGGTCAGACATCATTCATAAAAATCAATAATGAAAATCAGCCAATTGCAGCAAAATGTTTGACTCACCGGTCAATGCTCGAGGTCATTTTGTATCCTGTTCAGGGTCGCAGTGTTGGAGCGGGGTCTTTTAATCGTGAGGTAGACATTTGTGAATGAACCTTTGAGGGGAAAAAAAGAAACACATAAAAATAGATGACTTGTAACAGCTTAATCACTATGCAGTAACTCAAAACTCTTGATAAATTCAGATCTAACCTCATCTGAATCTCACCTTACTGACAGTTCAGCCAGTCCTGTGAGAGGATGAGGGTAGTTCTGCTGGATGAAGGCGGGGTCTGGGTGGGCACACTGTGGAGGTGGATGAGCTCTGTGAGTCTTGGAGGAGAGTCACTGAAGTTGTCCTCGATCAGAGGGTAGAAAGCTGCCAAAAGGTCTTCGATGAGCTGAGTTTTTCTTCTACTTCGAGCATGAGTGTGGCACATGGCAGCAACATCTGAGTCTACAAGAGGTAAAAGAAACATACACGTTGTTATTAGATAAGTCCAAGCACACGTAGATGTTTTAGGTATCTCAGTTTTGTAATGTTAACTATTTACCCTTATAGCAACATCAGCGAGCATGACCGAATGTGATCTGACCCTTTGAAATCCCAGTCAAAACACGTACGTGTGTTAAGTCAGAATGATTAATAGCCAGCAATATTAAAGGCTGACACAACAGAGAGAGAACTTTGCACTGCAAGACTGTGTCTTCCTAGATCAGTTTTTAGTGAGATTTAAGTCTCAAAATCATCCACTTAAGAACGGATTCAGCCTCATCAGATTCGTATCGGGCCAATCAGCAAGCGTTTACATGACAACTAAACTCAGCCTCCGATCTAACTCTCCAAATCACTTCAACAAAATTAAAACTAGACAACATAGATACACAATGAACACGACTCTGCAGCTGAATGGCCTATTTCTGTCCTTGAATGTATTCAACAACTGATTTTGGTGCATGGTTAAAACTGACACTGGGTCAGAGCAGCTGCCATGTTTGAAAATCATTCATTCATTTATTTTGATTCAAGACTGTGATGACATGATATGGAGCATAGAAAGCATGAAAGCATGAAATAGAACATACAACATAAGAATAACAAAACAACGGCACACAGCACAGATAAAGTACAACAAATGTTACTTAAACAATGGAAAGATATTGAAAAAGGTACCTAATTTACAATTACGTTTTGCCATATCTGATTGTAATAACAAAAGTAATTTAAACATAGAGAGGTGGTTTAAATAATACTTTGGCAGGTACCTTTCTCTATAATTCATTCTGCTTACATTCTTAGAAACAAAGGCTAATGACAGTCCAGCAAGTGAGTGACATTTTAATTTAAAATATGCAGTCATAAGAAATAGAAATATCATTTTTGTTTCTGTGACCTGTCAAAAACAAAGTAATCAAGAATATAATAGTCCCACATCATGTTTGAACCTTGTTTATATTGTTCATACACGCTCAACTTGTAAATTCTGACATTTCTGACATCGACTCAAAGCAGCATAAAACTAATCTGTTAGGTCAGATAACACCATTAGCATGTCCCTGTCAGCTCAGCATGTGAAAGGTAGAATGTAGCGAACAAAAGTGAGGTTAACTCAGGACTGAAGATGTACTCATGTGGTTAATTAACACCCTGCTAGACACCGACAGGCTCTAATATGGGAGACAGCGTGGGACATTTTTTTATGTCCTGCATGTTCTCCTACAACTCCAGATGGCCAGCTAACGCCTGCTGAACAAGGCCAGACCTTTGCTTTACCAGTCATGCGAAACTCAAAGTGATGCAGCAGTTAGTCTTTATTGCTGCATCTCAAGCTGGCAGATGTCACATTTTATCTGTCTAATTATCCAACTTAACTAATGTCTGCGCACACAAACAAAAAAAAGCAGAATGTTAGGAACTCTAACATGATGTGATCGCAGTGGAGCTTGAAGACACACATGCCAGAGGCAGAAGACACTGCACAGTCAGATTACACTTAAATAAAACACAATATTGTGTGCTCTATTTAAACTATTGACAGTGCACAAATAAGGTTTTTAAAAAGGTAAATCATTGCCTGATGTTTGATACCTTGAATGCTGATGTGGCAGGTGCATAAAAATACCTATCCTGACTTACCGTAAATTGACGAGAGAAAATGTCAACACTCCATATATTCAGACACTCATTAACCACGCATTCATCCTATTGCCCAACTCTACTATTCTCCTTGCGCAGGTAGTCCTACAATAGATTGTCAAATTAAAATGAGAAGGCCCGCTGGGTCTCTAGCCTAAATATCTGACCCATTTATTTGATGAACCAATTACCGTCAGAACCTGTGTGGGAGGTTTTCTCACCATAATGGACTTTTTATGTTGTTGAGAAAATCCCTTTGAAGTTTCTCTTTATGCATCATGGTAGACTCTGACATTTCCATTCATGCTATACACATATCTGTATTTTGATTGAGAATTCATTTTTGTTTTTCCTATTTGAGGGTTTTATACAAAAGTCACATTAGCTAATATATACTCTGAGTTTTAGATGAGCTCTGTTATTATACACAACATTTGACAACAGTATAAAACACAACTGTGCTACCTGATATAGCTGACATCATCCCACATTCACATTTGAGTGTCTAAAATACCAAACAAGCCACCACATACTGTGAAAATGGAGCTCTGTTCCTGGATGTGATTTTATTATCTCTGCTTTGTTTAGTTATCATATTTAATAGCACTTACTGTTCCAAATTTAGAAGCAATAGACATGTTTTCATCACTGCTTACATTAAGATAATAAACTAATAGAATAAAATACATCACAACAGACTTTGATGATATGTTAAGACACGTTTGAATTCACTATGAGCAACTGACCAAGGATTACAGTCTATTTACTGGCAACACACAGCACGTGTGAGGGAAACCCCAGTCAGCACCTGTGCTTCTGCTATAAATGTTAAAAAAAAAAAAAATTGTGTTGAGTCTTAAATTAACTTACTGTCATATTAATCAAAACTGGGAAAGGAAGTCATGACGGTGAGTATTTACACTGTCAAGTTAAGACAGGCAGGAAAAAAATGGAGGGAAAAAAAATGGAAGTACGAGGAGGAGAAGGTCTTCTCACGGACAATTGACTTCCAGCTATGCTGTGTTATTTTACTGCTCACTGCATGTGACTCTTTTGACACAAATAAGAGAATGAGTTCCTTATCTAAGATTACAGTTCTGTCAACACGAGGAAACTACACTTGGCAGCTATAAAGGCAGTGGAGAGCGGTGGTAAAGACCTTTATCTACAGACCTAGTAGCTACTGAAAAACAGCATTTGCATTTCTCTACACGGCATCTTGCAAACAGTCAAGCTGTTGTCTTGTGGAAAACAGAACAAGATGGAAAAAAGGCCAAAAAAAACATTGGATGCTAGAAAATTCAATAAAGACATTAGTGATATGAGAACAAACAAAAAAAAAAAAAGAGAAAAGGAAAAGGAAAAGGTTAGTCACTGACACTGGTGTATCAGCAGAGGCTGCAGCGCAGAGCGAACGTTGTGTAACCGGAGAGCAGGGGTTGTATAACTGTGATGTCATCTGTGCTTCACTGACCTGCTGGCCCAATGACCTACTTTCCTCCTCCTCCGATCTAACTTAATCACAGCTCCACAGGCTACACCTTCCTGTTCTTACCAATAACACTACACTCCCTGTCAACATTAAACCCATAAAAGCCAACCATTATACAGAAAAAGCCCCTCACAAAAGGTGTGAACACATTACCTCACTTAATGACACGATGTACAAAAGCACCCTGGTGTCTCTTAAGCTAAAACAGACGTAAAGGAAAAAAAAAAAAAAAAGCCTCGCAGGCGAGTAAAGGTGCTGATTTTGACAGATAATTATCAGTTTTTGATAATGTCAACCATGTAGAAAAGGGGATGTATTCAAATGAACAAGCTTCACACATGCACAAGTGTTTTTTCACCCTGAAACACATCAAGTCACAGAATGAAAACTCTCTTTTATCATCACTTTTCTATTGCTCACACAGCATTGTTGAATGTTACTGAGTGTGTGTGTGTGTGTGTGTGTGTGGGTGTGTGCCAGCATACTCAGATGTAGGGCAGCAGAGCTCTGAGGATATGAGTCACTCTGAAGTGGATCTGTGGCGCCGCTCGTCACGCACCCCACCACACCCCACGCTGAGATGCCAGCGCAGCAACAGTGCCAATGGGCAACACCATAGCAACCGGCCTCACCGTGCAGAGTAAAAATAGCCTGGCTGAATTCCTCCACAGCTGATACTCCTTCCATCACACACACACACACATACACAGAACTATGAGACTATAGAGAGCGACTCCCCTTTCTCCTGCTCTTAAGTCTTAACTTGTGTTGATGTAAAACACGGTGACAGGTCCACATGTGCGCCGCAGCAGTTACAGGTGCGTCATGTAAACATTACTGTGTGCTGTTCTTTCATGCGGTCGCCGTCATTCCACGTTGTTAAGACGGAACCGATCGCAAGTAAAATCCCTCCTGTCCTTATTCTATTATGAAACAGACTCTCCTCATCGTGGAGAGTGCTTTTATGATTCAATCAGAAGACAAACTATACAGAGCAACAAAAAAAAAGGGTTAGACAAAGAAGGAATGAAAGAAAGAACACAGCAGAGCTAAATAGCTTTTTATGAATGAGTGAGCTCAGAAATTTAAATAATAGATGATGTATTAAACGCATCCAGTGAGTAAACCAAAGACCAGCAGTCAAAGTCCACACAGCTTTAGTATTTTTATGCTCTACCAGACAAGATGATATATAATATAGCATACAATATTAGCATACCAGTCTAATGAGGGCAGACACTACCCGATGCAGGCGGGCTAAAGTCAGCTCGTCTTATCATAGTTCTTAATCATTTAAATGCCAGGATGTATCTTTTTTAATCCACTGTGCCACCGAAAAAAAAAAAATTCTACTATGTTGAGGACAAAATTTCTGCCATTTTGTCTTCCGAGTTCAAAACATTCACACTACTGACTAGTAATTCACAAGTACATTTCTTTTTTCAAAGCAACATGCAGCGTTACATGAAGTGGTTCTGACCTGGATAACAATGGTATCATTCTGTCTTTCAGTATTTTCCTGTTTCATTCTTAAGACTGGAAAAAAATACAAGTACTGACGTAACTAGGGCTGCAACTAACAATTACTTCATTTTCAGCTGTTTATTTTATCCATTAATCATTTTGTCAATAGAACATGTGAGAAATAAGAAGGTGAAAAACACTCATCAGTTTCCTAGCGCACAAGATGACATCATCAAGTGTATCATCTAATTCATGACCAAGAAAAGCAACGTAATCTCACGTTTGAAAGCCTTGAACCAGCAGCACAAAAGGAAGAATTACTTAAATTATGATTCAGAAATTAAAATAGTTGCCAATTTTTTTTTCCTTTCAATTTCTGTCAATGGACTGATTGACTTAATTGACTAATCGTTGCAGCTCTAAACACCTCAACAGTTACTGGACTTTCCAAAAAAGGTTTGTAATTTGTGAATGAAACAATCAGGTGGTCACAGGTCTTACTGCTGCTTTTTCCAAACATCTAAGATTAAGCAAGTTGCCGTCAGAGCTACAGAAGCTGTATAATACTGTATGATTTTCAGTGTTTTGCACTACATCAAAATATTGCTTAATAGAGCTCATCAAAATAGTCATAAACTAGTTGAATAACTGTTCATTTTAGCACCGTTGTCTCAATTTCTCAAATAACCTTTAAACTCCCAATATGATCGCTGGATTTCTCACAAAGGCACATCTTCCTAGACCACAGACAGTACTGTTTGGTACTTCTTGTGTCACATGATTAGGTAAACTCTGGTGTCATAGCAACCCTTGTGTTTTCTTCATCATCCACGTCACACCCTGACACCCGAGAGCGGGGGATTTGTGAACCCTCAAGGATCCCAGGTGTCACAACACAGACCACAGCTTTTACAGGGTTTTAAGAAAGACTGACAAAAATCAGTCTACCGACACTTTAACCTACTGGTTCTGGTAGACATCAGACTGTGTGCAGTCTACGACAAATAAGACATGCGACTTGGTACTCAGATTAGGTGCGAATAAGGAAGAGGGGGTGTTCATTCTGCTCTAAGTTATGTGAATTATCTATGCAGTTTTTAATAGCCAGCAAGCAACAGCCTCACCACCAAGGAGGCCATACAAATCTATGAAAAGACATCACCGGATAAATTACTCAGTCACACATCCTGTCTGAAACAGCATCGAGGCCTGCTCATCTCTGTGGCATCCACGTATGATTCACTCATTTCTCAGACATAGAAGTTTCCTGATGACTGGGGATAGAAGGTGCAACTGAGGATGGTTTTAATAATGTCACAGTCATTTAGCCTTGAAAAGAATAAAACCCACAACACAAGCTTGTCAACATTGCCCACCACCGAATCAAAACCCTTAACGCTGGGCAGCCAGCTGTGTTTCCACTCGATGCGCACATATCCACAGCCGCAGCAGCACAAAAGGAGTCTTTGTTTTGCATTTTCACTCCACAGCCCACAGACAGGAATGTTTGAGAGGCGAGCAGCAGTGGTTGGCAGGGGCCCCTCGACGGCTGCTGGCCTCTTGTCCCAGCGGAGCAGGAACTAAGCCAGGGGCCTCGTACCGATGCCAAGTGGGTCACTGGAGTTCAGAAGGATGACTGGCAGCGCAAGAGACGCGATCAAGAATGACCGTAGACCTGAGCCCTTATTAAGATCAGGGTCTATGATTAAATATATGACTGATGTGACCACCAGCATTTCATCTGCTATATAAATGCTGCTTATGCTAACCAGCCAAACACTCCATTAGAAGAGTCAACATTCAGTTGTCACTGGTGTAATGATACACAGCAGCAGTGCGCTGAGCGGAGCTAAAGACTTTGCAGCGCATTATATTATACTCCTAACCTACTTTGCTCAGGATAAAAATCACACTTTATTGACTGCAATTCATCTCAGATAAAGAGAGCACTCTTCATACTCGGCCACTGCACAATCTGAATTCAAACATCATGCATCACGCAGAACTCACAAACAACTGATATGGGATCTTATAACCTCACAGTTCCCAGACGTGCTCTGTAATAAATTCTTTTACTTGCTTGGTGTTGAAACAAGTAGTCAACTTTTATAATGGATTAATCTTAACTCAAGAAAAACATTCACTGATTCTGGATTCTCATCTGGGGTTTTTAAACTCTGAAATTGTGAGCAGCCATTTTTCACTATGACTTTTACAGACTAAAAGTGTTGTTGTTGTTGTGAGAAAAAAAAATGTCAGTGACAGTCATAGTTGGTATCAAATTTGAAAAGAACCCTCTAACTATTTTCATCATGCTGCCTACTTGGAACCTTGTAAAATTTTGGGAATATTTTCTACACTGCTGAAATATAAACAAAAGTAGGAACATTGCCAGTAAAGGCACACAAAAGATAACAATATTCTTACATACAACATTTTTCTGTAAAGCATGTACAGAGATGAGAAATAAAGCTTGAAAAATCTTGACATTCAGAGCCTCGAGGCGAGTTTAAGCTGCAAATATAAAAATACTTTTTGGAGCTACTTTTATAAGAATGGCTGGAAATTGGTTTGACACAAAAATTCAAGAACTGTTATCCTTCTGGGTTGAAGACAAGATAGCAAGAAAGGTGTCAGGAAACAATCTCTAAACCTTGTATTATATGCATCTCCTGCTTAGCCGAGTCTAAGTGTGTGCAAGATGCTGAATATCTTGCAGGGATTACGGCTCTAATTGTCATGATCCTGTCATGTTAGAACAAAATTTTCCACAACAGAGACAAATGCGTGTGAAGCATAAAGCCATTACTTTAACAAGATATAACCAGCAGTGTGTCTGAAAGGGACTATAATGAAATAAATACCATTAAACCTAGCAGTGTGATTTGGCATCACAATAAATGTCAAGACTAGAAATACCGCCTCCAGTTGTATGCTTCTGCCAACCAGTCAAGTTGCAGTTCAGATGCTGTCCAGACTCATATAACATTTATAGTGAAGACTTTGAAGGGATTAATTAAAAAGGTATTGTGTGTATTTTCCTTGTATGTGTTCACGTTTGGCCAATAAAGCTGATTCTGAAACAAGAAAAAGTTATAACCATGACAGTAGACGATGCTTCAATATGGATGCTGCTGCAAAGAAGCAACACACATCTTCAACCCGGCAGCACAGCAGATCTAAATAATCACCACAGTTTTAAGGTGGAGACTCAAGATTAGTGTCACCTATTCAGTATCTGACCAAATGTGAAATATGTTCACAATCTGCCCTTCTGTTCTTGAGTTATGGTGTTGAATAACGGCCAGACAAGTGTTTATGCAGAACATTATGAAGTCACAGTGAAGTTGACCTTTGACCTTTTGGATATAAAATGTCATCACTTCATTTTTTATCCTATTAGACTTTTCTTTGAAACTTTGTCATAATTAGCGAATGAATTCTTGAGTTATGGGCAAAAATGTGTTTTGTGATTTCACAGAGACCTTGACTTTTGACCACCAAATTCTAATCACTTCATCCTTGAGTCCAAGTGGATGTTTTTGCCAAATTTGAAGAAATTCCCTCAAGGTGTTCCTGAGATAGAATTCATGAGAATGAGAAGTACAGACGTGCGGATGGACAACCCAAAAACACAATGCCTCCAGCCTGGAGGCAGAAACAGGTACGCAAGATCCTTGATAAAGTTTCCTATTTTTGGCAGTCTTTGTTTTAAAGTTCAACATGAGTAACTCTCTACTAAAGCCAAAAAACTGTTGATGTAAAACAGTCGTATGATAACAAAGTTGATGCTTTAAATTCTTAACCTTGACCGTTACAACATTAACAACACACACTCCTCAACTCCCTCCTGACTCCTTCCACTGTAAAATATAAATAATTTGAAGAAATGTCAGCCTGTGGGTAAATATACTCATAGAAGGGAGACATTATTATTGACATTATATTCAACACTGAGTTTAATCTGTAGTTTAAACCTAGTTGAAGTAAGCTGGTAACCTGTTAAAACTTACAATGTTCAATTTAGGTTTAGATATTGTGCTTAAAACAGATATTTAAACAACAAATATTTACTGATCCAGACTAAACCTTCAGAGAACATAGCTATATGCAACATGCACATACACACACAGCAATATCACATTACAGGCTAATCGGTATCAGCAGATGCAACTAAAGGATACTAAACCATTTCTATAGCAGCATCTTATCATGAGACAATTATTTGAAACCTGGTGACTCAGTCAACATCATTGAAATTCCACATTTATTATATTCAAGGAGAAGCAGCAACAGACTGCAAATCAGAAACAGAACATGACTGATACATGGATCAATAATAGCTCCTTAGGCTTCAAATGGCTTAATTAGTGCACACTGTCCATCTCCTTATCTAAATACGGCTCAAACCATCCGCTGCAGCTAAGAGAGAAACACAGCAGGCTCAGTCCAAAGTGTCTTACCGTTTTGTCTTTGAGTGATGATTGATTAGCAAACTGCTTCACCTCATGACTGGAGACTCTGGAGTCAAATCTTGAATTCTTCACCTGTTGAAAAGAAAAAAAGACAGAAGCTAAATTTACAAAACCAGTGGCTTAGAGCAAAGAAACTCACATTACTGAATCAGAACTAAAACATCTGGGTCATCGTGTGAGCCTCCCACAGCACTGCAGAAATAAGAGCAGCTCTGAACTCTCTCTCTCACACGCACACACACACACACACTCACAAGTCCATTCACAAGCGAGCCCCTGGCCATCAGCTGGGAATGGGGGGGTGGAGGGTGGGGGTCTACTTCCAGGCAATGTAAACATAAGCATCTGTTCTTAGAAATACATTCATGTAAATCTGACTTTACATGAATGAGTTTGCATGTGAGTGTACGGATAGGCGACCGGAACCGGTATATTTTATAACCCGTCATAATTGAGGACTTTGTTACACTAGCTCATACAAACAGTGTCATAAAATGTCATAGTATGCTACTCATTGTAATAAAACGAACTAATAACATTTGTCATGTTCTTTCAACACACCGTCTTTTTTATTTACTGGGATCTCCAATATCAATGGATCAGATACAAGTCTCAGTATTTATCAGCAGCATGAAATGAATCCATTAAATAAATGAAGGACTGCAACCATCTAACAATTATTTTATTATTTCATGATCAATTCATCTAATATTTCTTCAATTAAATTATTACTTGTTCTCTCTATAAAAAAAAAGTAAGAAAATAGTTCCCCAGAGCTCGAGGTGGCATCCTCAAAAAAATTAAATTGTCCAACAATCCAAAACGTGAAATGATCCCATTAACAATTACATAAAAGAAACAAAGCAAAATCACAGATATGAGAAGCCAGAGTAATGACTCATGAACTAGTGATGATAATGATGATGATGATGATGATGATGAGCCGTCATGTAGACATTGGCTTTGTGAACCTTTGCTCAAGGTGCAGCCGGAGACAACTACACCTCATAAATTCCAAAACTAAAAACCTTCTGTTGTAATCATTTTTGAATGTATCTGTTTTTGTAAGTTTGCTTTGTCATTTTTTCCTCCGCAGCTTTAGCTTTACCATCTGATAGCTGAGCTCATCCGCTCAGTGAAATCTCTGCAGCATGTTCCGCTTCGCCTGGCAATAGTTTCTGGTTTCTAATTGCACTAACATCATTATCAACGATGATACTGATGCTACAGATAACACTGATGCACCAACCAACAACATCCCCCCCAATAGTTTTTAGGGAAAACCCAACAGACTTGACCCATTTTTTTTCTTGATCGTAGTAAAATCAGATAGCGTCATTCTAAGACGATTCGATTGCCCCTGATCTGCATGTAGGTCAATTTTTTTTTCCGTTTTTTTACAAGAAACGACTGCTCTCTGAAAAAATAATATTACATTTGCTGTCTCCTGTATGGTATATTTCAAGGTGAGACTTATTCATAACTTACTACTATTTTCAATAGTTGTGGAATAAAATGAAAACAATACACATATTCCCTACTGAAGTGTGTGACGTAGGCTAGAGGGCTGGTTCCCTCTGTGTGTTACATGCTAAAGCTGCAACGATTAGTTGATAAATGGATTAGTTGCCAAGTATTAAATTAATCACCAGCTATTTTGGTAAACGATTTGTTGATGTTTGTAGTGATTTTTTAAGAAAAAAAAAATGTTTTTCCAGCTTCTCAAACGTGAATATTTTCATCTATGACAGTAAACTGAAAATCTTTGGGTCATGGTCTGCTGGTCAGGACAAAACAAGAACTTTGAGGATGTTTCACCATTTTTTGACATCTTATACACCAAACTTTGATTTATTGAGAAAAATAATCCAACAGATTAGAACAGAATAGATGATGAAAACAATAGTTGCAGCCCTATAGACGTCTACACAGAGGTTACTCTGTCTGGTTTTGAGTCACATTGGGATCATTCAATCACATCCAGTGACATTTAACAACTATGCAACTCATTTCTGGCTCTAGAAACCTCTTCAAGTCTCTTAAACTTCATATTTTTACAGTATGTAACTTTAGAGATCAGATCAGTAACCCATTTTCATAAGTTTAACAGTGCACTCTTATTTAGCCCCGTCAGCTAGCGTTACTGTATCATCGCTGCACATACTCAGACAAAACTCCACAGAGACGTGTAGTTTGCCATGTAATGAAACATTATTTGTGGTGATTAAGTGTTAGGCTATGCAAAGAAATAACTACTGACAAAGTCTGTGAATCTGATTCATGTCTTCAGGAGGAAGAAGCCTCTCCGCTCTCAGAGAAAGGTCAGTCTGACAGAAACAATCCTGTGTGGCTTAAAGATTTCTCTGCAGCTACTGTTGCTGTCAGTGGTCGTCCTCTTCTAGGAGCACGAGGAAGCCAAACAGTAGAGAGATGAGTTTAATATTTATCTCATTTATGTTCATAAGAAACATTATATAGTACATGTTAATAATTAAAAACAGTACATATTATATCTTATTAATTGGTTTGGAGATGAACATTTTACATCTCATTGCTAAGGATTTGTTTTGTTTGCATCAAAGATTCAGTAGCAACGGCGCCACATCCTAAAAAAAGCTACAGTGTAACAACAAAGATGAGTGTACATTAAGTCATATTTCAAGGATAATTCTGGTGCAATGATTTTCTTTATAATCATCAACAGATCCCATTAAAAGACTAATACCAACAATGAATTTATCCAACTAAAAAGTATCAGCTGTGCAGCCAAAACCTGATACACATTATAACATAGAACTGTTCAGTTTTGTCCAAGAACACATTGAAAAACACATAAAAACAGCCATACTGATACACTCAGTGCCATATTGCTTCATTACAATGATCAGTGCCAGTGCAGCTGCTGGTACCAGTTGGTCTGGTTGTTTATCACGTCAAAGACCGTTTTGACAGATGATATTAAACTTCATTAGATCATTTTTTAACTCTGCAACGGGTATTAAAGCCAAACAAGCAAACACAACAGAGTCACCTAATAAAGCCAGCTATATGAGTCTAACTTTTACAACAAGAAACATTCATTCCAACAAACAGCATTAATTATTGAATGTGAAGCAAACTGTACACCAGATATCGGTGGCATCAAATTATCTGCTGCAGGGCCGTGAGTTTTTACACGTCAGCCATAACAAGGCTCTACTGGTGAGGTCTGCATATTAAATAGCTGAGATGACAAAGTCACATGCCAGCTCCTAAATCTGCAAGCAATAACGTTAAGAGGAAGAAAAAGCTAAATGTAGTAAATCTGATATTCTACACAAAACCATATCAAATACTGAATTATTGGGACATTGAGCTAAAAGAACTCTTTTTGCTTCACGCACATAAGCTTATATTTCACATTACGAGATGAAGACAGAAGTAAAGACTCAGCTTAAGTTGAGATAGCGTCAAATCATCAAAGCCTGCAATCAATAACAACCTGCAGTGTATCAACTAAAAGGTCAAGTCTCCCACGCTGAACTAGATTTAAAAGCCCGTCTACTATCCCGTCGCCTTTTAAAGTAAAGAATTCACATGACGTCAAATTCAGGGTCACTTCTGGCGAAGTGAGAGTCAAAATAAAGAGCCAAGTCTCTAACCGTATGATAGCAAACACATGGTCGACCCTGACTAATGAAATTAGTTCTATATGTTAGAGAAAAAAAACATTTCAAGCATTGTGACGAGGGTTCAACTGTTGGTGCTGCTACTTGAACTGTGTACTACTTTGGTTGCTGCAGGATGTGATACTTCACACTAATGTCAGTAGGACGATTTCCCCCGAGGTGACGACGCAATACAACTTATACTTGAGACATTGTGTATGTAAAGTTCACATGAAGCCAGCGCACTGAGCCCAGGGCCTCGACGATTACAGTCACTGAGTCAACTGTGTGGTCCTCCGAAACTGCAGGAGAAAACATGCGATCTGCACCACAGCAGGGCTACAACTAACATTTATGTTCATTATTGATGAATCTGATGATCTGCCAGTCTATGAAAGGTCATAAGACACTGAAAAATGGTCATTTCCCAGTCTTTAAATGTCTCACCCACAGTTTATATTCAGCTTCAAATTATATATAAAAAGCGAAAAGGAGAAAATCCTCACAAGCTGGAACCACAGGACATTTGACTTTTTTGCTTGACTAATGACTACTTGATTATCAAAACAGATTCATTTTCATATGGGGATGTGGTATCATGACTTGTCATCAGTCCACTGACTGGTTCAAGCTGCCTGCATTCGTCGGAGAATCGCCGCATCTGATTCAACGCAGCCTCCTCTGTATCACAAAAGCCTGATATGACAGGCATATGATAATTACATTATAAGGCGTAGCAAATAATAATGTAATCCGTGCGTGAGAATTTGACAGTGTTGTTAGCCGCACCTCCTCGTCTGTTCAAAAGACAACAATCCTGTCAGTGTTCTGCTGCCCAGCGTGCCCTTTTTGGGTTTTTTTATTTTTAGAACAACTACATAATATGTCAAAATATATATGCAATTAATGTGAGGTAATAAACTTGGGGAAACTTGTAAAACTCGATGAACGTGTTGCAATATGTAAAATATGCCAGATGACAACAAGACACGAAGCAGAGACAGCAGTGGACTCTAAGAGGAAGACAAAAGAGAGAGCGTCCCTGTTTCCTCTCCTCACCTGCAGCCAGCCAAAGCGTCTGCAACCAAAGAGGTGTCGGAGTATTTTTCCACGCTCTGCTAACAGCTCTAACAACCCTGCGTGGCCAAAAATTGATTACTGAATCTGTATTGTATGTAAACACAGCTGCAAGGTATTACCAATTAGCAACGTCCTCTCTGAGAGTATTACTCTCCGATTTGATTGTTTTTCTTGTCAACTAGGAGGAGATAATGTGCGAAGAAAATCATGAAATACCGTGAAAAGAATTTCTTTTAGACATGTTTAGGGAAGGAAATATCAATTTGGATATGTTGGAAGTTGCACATCTCATCAAACACCAAACTACTGTTTTCAGATGGTATTCTCAGTGATTTAGATAAAAATCATTTCGGAAGAGAATTAGTAACAGGTTTGTAGTCTTTTAGAGGATAAAACTGTATTACAATAGTCAAAACAATTACAGGGACAGATGATTAGATGCTAATCACTGATGTACTGTTCAGCTCTGTTATCAAATGTCACTCAAAACAAGAGCGATCATTAAAATGTGTAATCATTTTAATGTTCTTTTAAAAATAAGGCTACATAAAGATTCATTTTTGCAATCAACGACAAGCTAGAGGAGAAATTAAACAGAACTGTTTGCATGACTAAACTTCATCTTATTATCGTATTAAGCACTGTATCTCATTACACTGTTGCTGCATTAAGTCTGAATAAAATCCCAAGGAATCAAAAGACTTAGTGAGGCGACAATGAAATGTGTATCAAACTGCTGTCTGAAGGTAAGATGCTCTTCCTTAGTGGGTACCCAAGTACCCAAGACCTGAAGTGTCACAACATGAACCCTGACATATGTAGCAGGTGAGGAAATAAGACACCTTTGATCCCCAAAGCAGAGCACATTACATTATCATTACATAGTGTGTGTCATCTTCACATGTAGCCCACAGGATCCTGATCTAAATGTCTCTTTAAGACAAGCTGTACAATGTTGTTAAAACAGTTCTGGATGACAGGTGGGACATCACATGAGAAGATGAAGTGACTCTGTGATCAATTTCCTATTTGTTGAATGAGGAGCAGCAGAACAAGACTGGAAATCTGGAGTGAAACGCAGCTGCTACAGATCTACTAATTAACACCGGGGTGAAAAAAAAACAAAAACAAAAAGAGAAAAACAGACATAACCTCAATAAATAAGCAGGACATGTGGCAAATGACATGTCAGTGAGATGTATACGGTTGTCAAGTATGTAAAGTCACCTGAACTGAAGTCAGTCTTGAAGGTTCAGCTCGTCTGTCAGCCTGTCTCCGTGCTGCCGGTGATGCCGGCCGGCAAACCGGGCAGTGATTGCTAACGCCACCTAGCTTGCGTGCTAACGTCAATTACAGCAACAAAACAACAGCTTTTTTATAGTTTGATACACTTACTGCGACATATGACACACACTCTCAAGGCACCTTTATCCGTGAACAATTAGATATCCGTTATTTTTCCAGGTGGCGAGCGACTTTATAATGTAATACGAGCACTGAAGTCGTCTGCAACAATGTACTGTATGTATGTCAACCTACTTTTAGCCGGAGCTAGCTAGCTAACGTGCAGCATTAGATAATAATGTGGGTCACCGGGCCTTTGGCCAGTCTCTGTCACCAAACAAGCCGAAGCAAAACTGTTCCGTTTGCAGCTTTACGCGTGTCTATAGTCAGACAAACAGGCTGTAGATACACACAAAAACGGAGCGGTAGAGATGTCACACTTACCCCGAGCAGACTGCCCTTTCATCGGGATATCCCTGCACCCGGTGGCGCTGCTGACGGTGGACTGCGCAGGGCTGAGGCAGGCTGACTGGAGCCGGACCGGAGCTGGAGCCAAAAGGCCCCACACTACTCCAGATAACGCACACGCCTGCTTACAGGGAGTTGATCAACACCCAGGTTTAGTTAGATTAGCTGGATTGGACACCCACTCTCCACAGGTACCCGTGTGTGCTGAGTAGTTGTTTTTTTGTTCTTTATTTAGTTTTTATAGTAGCCAAATGTGTCATATTAAAAACGAATCACTAGCAAAATTGAAAACTAGTCAACTGCTTCTTTTTTAAACCTTATTCTAGTTAGTTTTGAGCACAAAAAGACACCTTAATAAAGATTTTTAGTAATTTTCTAACATATGTCTATTGTGAATGCCACACATTCTTAAAGGAAAAAGAACACGGACAAGACAAACTTTTAGCAAAGACTATTGAAGTACCAATCAATGTAAGTTGTTCTTTTAAACAGAGAAATACGGTATAATTTCATCTGATTGATTTTAGTGAGTCCCCATCTCCGGCGTGGTGCTCATCACCATGGCAACAGCCTAAATGGTAAAAGCTGCAACACCATTTTGGAGCCACAGCGGAGGAGTCAATGAGCCAGTGGCGCTGTTTCGACCTTTAGACGGGGACAGAGATTAAAAGGATGAATTTGCATAGCCAGTGTATGAATAGGTATAATATACCTTCCTTTTTTGCCATTGTTAGCTGTTAGATAGCACATCTTCCACAATTAGCCCATTTATTTTTCCCATAGCGAAGAGGCAGGGACAGAGGATGACACACTGTATCATCTAAACTCCTTTGCATACCCACCTCTGTATTCACTCATCATGTAAAATGATTTGCATGCATCCAGTGTATGAATTCAACACAGTCTGATCCTCTCCTGCAAGCTGGCCATGTCCACTTCAACATGCTGATTTTGTGTCATGCATTGGAGTGGCAGCAAGTCCACAAAAAAAATTGTAGGGGAAAAAAGATGAAATTACACAATGTCCTACATATTTCTTTTGGTTATAGTGAGGAAAGCTGTCTTAAACTTTTAGGCTTGAGAGGAATTATTATATGATTTAATACCCATGTTTAGTCGTCTTTCTTGAAAGATGCTAAATGGGCAAATTTATAGAATAATATATTTGTCATTTTATATCTGCAGATGTGACACGGTATTCTTCCATCAAAAATCTTACTTTTGTTCCCAGGTAATTTAAGCCACACTGAGTGCTCACAGGACACAGTTTGGAAGTCAAATTTACATTACTGTTTGAAATCCAACATGAGATGCTGCAGCAGAGTTTTAAAACATTATTGTGAAAAACACATATTTATTGTTGTTTGTGGTGAAATCATTATTGGCTGGAAAATGCAAGAGCTCCATCTTGATGAGGACATGGAGAACACAGCCAAAAAACATTGTGTCTGTAAAATATTCACATTCAGAGGAGTGTGTGCTTCACTGTGGTACAGTTTAATCTTTAAATAAACTACAGTCATGGTGTACTAATATTGACAGTAACACAGAAAATAATTTTAAAAAACTGTCCTAACCTGTTTTGAACTGTGTTTATATCTCATGTTTGAATGAAAATGCATGTCAGAGTTTAATGAAGGTGTCACAAGGCCAGACTCATGAATATAAAATGCACATATAGGATGACATATTTGCATCTTCCTTCAATTATACTATCTTTTGCTACATATTAGTGATTATTTAAGTGATATGAAGAGATTCCAACTCCAATTGGTTGATAATGGCGACATCTACTGTTAATAAGAGTTGTAACATATTCAGGTTTTCAGGTCTGTTAAATAACTTCTAACGAAAGAAAAATGCATTTCTGCAAATGATTATATTTAGAGGAGAAAATGTATGAGGAAATTCAGGGGGAAAAAACATAGCTTATGATTATTCCAGAACAACTTCTTTCATTAAAAAGATGTTAGTGTTCTGTTTTATTAATTTAATTGTTGTTGGAGCTGTGGTCTCAGCGCTGTGGGAACTGCAGTTTACTCGTGAATCCAGCATCATTATCTCTCATGTGAAACTAATCAAAACATTCATGCTGTTCTCTCATGGCTCTGTGACTTTCTCTGCTGCCAGTTTTCCAGTATGTTTTTCCAGCATGTTATGGATTCCTCATTTTATTCAAAATGGTGGCAGGACACAAAACATTCTTTATTTATCTACTTTAAACCATTAGAGCGAATTATGATAACAGATGCAGCACTTACTTTATCTCAGTTATAATTACTTAGATTTTTAAAAAATGCACTTTGGCCATATTCAAAGTGCTTATATTTAACACGATGTAAGAATTTCCTCTAAACACAACATTTTATGTCAAATGATTTTAATGTTTAAACAGGATTTTAAGACTGTGTTTATACTCATTCATGTACATACAGAACTTTTTAAATGTTTTTTTCCCAAATATAATGAAAGACTGATATTCATAAGACACATTGCATATAGAATCAAACTTACACGTCACACCTAATCATATTATAGCAGTTTTAATGCAAATGACACACATATAACACAAAATAAAATCTGGACAAATGAACAGTATTTTATTTAATATATTCTTTGTGTACATTCAAACATCACTATACAGCAGTGGCAGAGGGCTGTGGTTGACGTCTGGATCACTCAGTCGTAGTGCAGCGGCTCGGGGGTCTGTGTCGTCTCTGTACACTAAGCTTCAGAGGTGGAGACTGGCACACATTGATATACATGATTAGATGATGACTACAACAACACACACACACACACACACACATACATGCCTGACACTGTAACTCCATATTAATGAGAGGGTTTCAGCAGCATGTGTTGCAATTAAGCGTGTAAATGACAATGTCTAATAAGGCTGCAGACATGGATGTTGAGGTGACAGGCAAAACAATATCTTGAGTATTACCTTTAATTTACTCATATTCTATGGATCTTCTTCCATTTCGTGGCTGCAAGTGCAAACAGGGTGTTATTGAATTATCATCATATTATCTAGGATATTTTTTTCTTTTATTTCTTGACATAAACATGTTCCTACTCGATAGAGGAAGTAACCTCTGCTCTGGATTCCCCCAGGTCCCTGGACTTCAGCCTGCACAGACACAACAACCACAGCAAACACTGTCCCTGTTATTGTTTCTCATTTTCTTCAGTATTAAAATATATATATGAGACAGTAATTATTCAGTTTAAAGCAGAGGTTGCTTGGATGTCTTCACTGTTTCACCTTTTCTTCCACGACTCACCGGAAAAGTCAACAGCCTGCACTCAAACAGTCACATCTGGATTTTCCAAAACAAACAATTTCCAACCCTTCTCGCTCACAATTCCTCTGTGTCCACTTTGTGAATGTCAGCACTTGATAGCATTGAGGGATAAGTTCACCTGTCAGCTGCACTAATTTTAGACCATAATTACTCTCAGCTTGCGAAAGAACAGCTAATGTAGACTGAGCTCGTACAGGGAGTGAACGTAGTTGCCTGATATGAAACAGCATTACTGACATATAAGCTCAGGAAGGGGAAAACATACACTGAAATCAACTACAGAATGTAGCGCACATGCTTCAATGTTTGACACAAACATGCACTTTTTTCTCTGCGCTAGCTGCAATTATAACATTTTCTTTTCATCAGCTCTTTTCTATATTTTCAACCAAGGTTTCTACTGCAGTTGAGTGATCAGAATACATTCTGTAAGCATTAACTTTGTATGTTCATCATCAGAAAATAAAAGAAGTCATGGCATTTCATGCCAGTTTGCACCACTGATTGCATACAGTTTGTATTCTGAAAAACAAAGCATCTTGGTCTTGAATATCTTTGTTTTGTCAATTAGTCCTCAAAAAAAAAGGAAAAAAAAGAGAGAGATTGAAAGGAGAACTGTCATGGGTGGTACATACGCGCATTGAGAGTCCTCTCTCTCTTCTGGAATGGAGTTGAGAGACTAGACGCAGGAGAGGGTGCGACATAGAGGTCTGACCAACACACACACACAAAGACACAGGTAGAGCCAGACAAACAAACATGAATAACAGCTCCAGCGAGAGAGAAAGTACAGAATATGAAGTGTACAGTGACAAAGAGAGAAACATCATTTCCCTCTAATTAACACACAATAGCATGCAACACAGAAATGCAAACGTAATACAAATGCTTCCTCAGTGCAGCAATTTATTCACTGCAGCATAAGTGTCAGTGTTTTGACAAACACCTGGCATTTTGCATTGTTCACATACCAGTGATGGAGGACTGGAAAACAAAGTGGCTTCATATTTCATGTAAGAAATATGTTTTGTTATTATATAAGCAGTATAATGTGGTGAGTGAATGTGCATCCTGGGGCATTTAGTCTGGTATGCAGGTTTCAGTGAGCATAAATGCACATAAAGGAAAACAAATAGAATACATGTAAACAGTCATAGCCAAGTTTACATGGCTTTAATCACAAGTGCAGAGAGCTTCATCATATGTAAAAAAAAAAAAAAAAAAAAAAAAAAAAAGAAAAAAAGTCCAAATTGGACCATATTTAATTATGAAAATATATTTTATTTTTCAAAATATAGTAGACCTTTTTTCAATCGCTGATTGAAACTAATTCCCTATTATTCATTCAGCAGTATTAAGCAACAAGTCCTCCAAATGAAAAGACCACACAAGTCATTTGACCATGCACTCCAGTACAACCACTGGCAGTGTGAGGGACAGACAGAGGACGCAAACATAATCCAAGTTCTCATGCAACCAAGAAATAAAGCTGGCTGTGAAGCCATACTGTTGCCTCCCTGCACAAAATGTGGAGAATAAGCATCTGACATGCAGAGCATGCAACATGGTAGAGAGTGCTTGGAGAAGATTTCATTCAATTTTTTTCATTTTGTTTATGTCTGTGTCTGTATTTGTCTGCATGCATTAGTGTCGACCTGTTATGGTAAATGTGTACCTGTGTGCATTTTGGTTTGGGGAATGAAGTTGTAGATACTTTACATAACTGGTTTTATTATGTGACATAACAGCTCCAACAGAGGGCTGTATTCAGTCGTCCGTTGCACTGCACATATTGAGAAGTACCACACTTGTGCAAAAAGTGCAAGTTAAAAATAGTTATAAAACGATGTGCAGTGCTTTCTTAGGTCAAGCAACAGACTGTAGTAGTGCTTATTTTTCTCATAACTTACCGTCACCTCTGACGAGGCAGAACTTTGTGGTCTAGAGTAATGAAATAAAAACTGTGCATACAATGTATGACATGAACCAAAAACCAAAAGAAAACAACCACTCACACACACACACACATAATATACACAAGCCAACACAAATTTGTCATTAGGTTTAATCCTTTGGTATGTCTCTACAGGTCTAGTCTATTGTTTTTTCATAATCATAGAATAAAGAAATTGGTAACTTACCCTTTTACTATTTTCTTGCACTGTCAGCTCCTGAGAAAACAGCAAAATGTTGAAAATGAAATCAGTCTTTGG
The DNA here is from genome assembly GCA_029490765.1 of Euthynnus affinis. Lineage (NCBI taxonomy): Eukaryota > Metazoa > Chordata > Actinopteri > Scombriformes > Scombridae > Euthynnus > Euthynnus affinis. The sequence goes on from CM055848.1 coordinate 10,198,461, forward strand.
TATTAATGTTTCAGTGTGTGTTTTGTTAGTAACATATTCTGCTATCAAACTTTACTTCTGGGTTTGAAGAGAGTTCAAAATATGAGGTACCTTTAACTTCTGAACCAGCATCAAGACACAGAGCTCTCCTAAGACATCAGATGGCTGGAAAAGACATTAGAGGGAAAAGTGGTTGTTTAAACTAATAAATTAAACATGTAACATGTATTTAAAGAAACAAAGAGCAGCAACCATTCACTCACACTCTTCTCAGTTCTTGTTTTAATATGACAAAGCACTTACCAAAAACTTCAGGTCTGCAGAGAGGTAGGACGAGCACACAGCATCTATCTGTGGAGCAGCACAGAGGACGAAAGACAGTTACACAGACAGGAGTGATGAAGTCAAAAGGAGAGAATAAAACGGCGCTGCGTACCTGGCTGAGTAGCTGCCTCTGATCTGTTGTGGCTTGCTGAAGTTCTGCTGGAGCACCTTTGGTTTCACACAGCACAGAAATACACAGTACAGTTAATATTCAAGCTGAAACTTGAGATAGATGCTTCTATTTTAATAACATCCTGACGTACAGTACAGAACACTTATACTGACAGAACAATAATAATGCAATTATAATATTGGTGAAGCTACAAGTCAGTAATGCCTCTGTGTTATGATGATTAGACTGCTTTCTGGATGCTCTTCTTCAGCATGATTGCAGTAAATGTCCATTAGCAAGAGTAAAAGCTTTATTGTAGAACATAAATTTCTTGTGCATCATGTTGATGTGTGATTACTGTCAGACGGATGCCTGGTTTTGAAAATCTGCTTGAATCGAAACTGCAATGAAGCTAAACCATCAAAACTAGATTTTCTTCTTTTTTTTAAATTCCGCGTTTCATAATCTATGTAATCATCCTCTACGAGTAAACAAATCAACAGCATGCTGCTGCCTCACTGCACCAACACTCATGTTGACTCCCCACAGCCAAAGATCACTTTAACATCATGAGAATACTGCACGAGTGCCTGTCAATCACACATCTCAATCATTTGTGACATTTATGTCAGTTGACAGCTTAAGTCAGATGTTGTGAGACTAAAATGGAGTTTCTGGCTGCAGATTTCTGACAAATTGTCTCTGCTAGTTTGACATGACATCAGTTAGTGAACATATCATGAATTGATGGATGGACGGATGGATATGGTGTATCAAATTTCTTAACTAATAATCACATGATATAATATTTCTATTTTTTCATTCATACACATTATTGTTCAAAAGTATATAATAAACCAAACAAATATTACAAATACCACTTATTTGCTATAGAAATAGTGATATGAGTGACCACATTATTTGGGTTATTGCTTGTTTTTTTGTGTTTTTTTTTTAAAGAAAGTAAACATTAAAATTCTTCCTTCCATCTTAATTTATATAGAGAGATAGAGTACTTTTACGCAGAGAGGAAAAACTGAAAGAAAAAAATCAATAAAGCTTTTTATCCCTCTGATGTTAGAAAGTCGTTTTAGCAGTCACAAGTGCAAGACTTGCAATGATTTACTGGCTTTTTTTAAAAAAAAAAAAAAAAAACTAAGAATGAAATAAATAAGATAAAATAAAAATGGTGCCTAACTTACTTTTGCAGACTGGGATGGTTAGGATGAGGAGGGCTGCGAGAGTGATGCTGGCCGTGCTGAGTGGACTCATGGCGCTGCTGCTGAGGCTGGACAGGCTGCTGGAGGTTCCGCGATGCGCAGGCTGGCTTTGGCAGTGGATGGACCTCATCTCTCTTCCGTTGGCCTTTCTTTCTTTCTTTTTGGTTCTGTCCGCTTGACTTCTTGCTCTTCTGACAGTTTCCGTCTCACGTCAGAGAAATATGAAGGCTGGTGTCACACACCCTCCTCGCGCGCTGACACTTGACTGCGTCATTAGCAGCTCCGCGCGTAAAAAAAAAAGAAAGAAAGAAAGAAAGAAAGAAGGACAGAAAATGTAAGAAAAAAGAAAAAAAAGTGTCAAAAAAAAGTTATGATAATTGATCAACAGGTTGGCTGAAAGTGATACTTCGAGGAAACTAACAATTCTTTCTCACCCTGCTTTCATGTTTTAGAGGAACACAACATATAATTCAACCCAGTACATGTTGCCTTTCTGTCGTTTCTGTTCAGTTTTGAGATATTTGATTAATCTCTATTATCATTTTGAGGCGGCAGTTTGTTGTGTTGCATTACATTATAATATAATATGTGTATACTTTTAGGCTATTCCTTCAGAGAAAATCTTCCTGATTTTACATTCAGTGCGCCAATTCTTCGACAGCTTAATGCCAAGAAAGCAGCTTCAGTTTTCTGAGAGGCCATTTTGGTACAGGCAATTGCACTCACTCCCTATATTTATCCTATATTTATCTGTTGCTATTGGACCTCATAAAAACCACCGCTTTTATCATTCAACAATGCACTAGAAGTCTTAATGAGTGAATATAAGAACAACAGCAGCCTTACACCAAGGTGTAACCAACCAACCAAAACAATCTTTTTCTTCTAACTGAGAATCGAGATTGCCTTACATTCACCTGTTGTCCTGATGTAGCCTGTATCATACTTTTACAATTATTGTAAAGTTAGAGGCAAAAATGTGGCAAAGCACGTGCACACACCAATTAAAACCAAACCTCAAGACTTTAACTTTGTGTCTCTTGTCTAGGTAAATCTCTTAAAGCTCCCCTCCAGTCACAAATGTGTTTTTCTTTTTGTTCCTTCACTTGGATGTTTGATGCTAGAAGTCTGTTTTCACATTCATCTGCTTAGACGGGAAAGTTCCTCTGTGCTCACTTGAAATCTGAGTTTGAGGTGTGTACCTGCGAGCATGATCTGTGACGACACTATTAGTTTGGAGTAAAGGTCAAGATTATACAAGTGTGATGGGACACTCGAAGCTTCCAGTGCACAAATACTGAGAATGGACTTTCAGAAAGGAGACATTTTATTTCCAGTAGTTAAACTTTTGAAAATATATAATTGTGTTTATATTTTTCAGTGAGGGTGAAGGAGTACATATCATTCTGAGAATCTTAATGAGGAACTTTTTTGTGGAAAAACCATTGACGCAGATTATTATTTCAAGCAGAATATTGTTAAATGTCATAAAACATCTTTAAACTTTTTTTTTTATCAAAGCCAATTAGTTGGCTCCAATTACTTTTATTCTTCATCAGGGACAGATTTCTGCATAATATCTTGACGTCAAGCTTGATTCACATTGTGATGATGAGTGGCAAAGTTGTCATGCAATGTGATATTTTAGAGACCACACAGCATTCCCAGATAGCGAAATTGCTGTGGCCCAGATCCGGCCCACACCCGACCCTATCATCTGACCCACGTACCACGAGGAATGATAGCACTTGGGTGGTCCACTCCTGTTTCCCAGATCTTGGCCACAAGAAAGTCGTATGTCAACCAAGAATAAACCAGATAAACCAGAACTGGCCCACATCCAGAAAACACATACCTGAGAGCACTACATCTTAACCAAAAACACATATGATTTAGGATATTTGGGTCATATTTGCTATTGTGCATGTGGGCCATTTCAGGCTCACATCCATTTTGTCCGAGCCATAAGAAGGTCAGCAGTGCCGCATCATTGCTTGAAGTGGCCCACTTCTGTATGCTTATCTGGGTTTCTACATGATTTCTTTTATCCACAACAGCAGCATACAATATTTGTTTTTATGGACAATAAACTGCAAACTGAAAGCCAAATAATGGGCTTGGTCGTGTCATTACAGCTGAGGAAAAAATCAGCCATGATGAGTTTAATATGACATCAGTGGAGCTCAATTTTTTTTAAAAAAAAAACACACACAAAAAACAGGATTCATGCTCTTATTTCGGCATTATTTTGAGTCAGAATGTACAACTCAAGGCTTTAGAAACTGCAGTCTGCTCATTAATGCCAATCCAACAAATCAACTCAAGCCAGCGTACATCCTAAGTAAAGTGCATAAAATAATGACTATAATTGTATAATTTTCAACTTTTGTTCAACTTTTGATAGCACAGCATTACAATATTCATGCATTGACAGCATTACGTAATTTGAATGTATTTCTTTATCAGAGTGACTCATTATGGCTCATTACAGAATTACCTTTTCTGATAAAACTCAGGTAATGTGTCGGTCTTTGTCTGAAGCCGTGTGTGCAAGGGCATAAGTACTCTCCAGCACTATATTTCATTTTGATCTGTTTCAATAAACCATATGATGCAGTAAAAAAAACAACCACTGTCCTGTTTTCTTCAGCAAAGCCCACAATGAATAAAAAAGTTATTACAAAGGAGGGTGGATTTGCTTTGGTTGTAATTGGCTTTATTGTTACAAGAATGGACTTTGGATTTATTACAGTGTTATGAAGAGGACATGTGGGACAGGCGGAGTGAGAAACTAGGAGGAAAAATAGATGTCACTGAGAAGATTTTGATGATATTGGATTCATATAAACATTACATTTTGATTCATCACCTTTATTAACTGGCATGAAAGTACAGTTCTGTATATTTATTTTATAACTGTACAAATGAACGACTGAAGCAAAAGTATTGCCTTCATCACAGCTTTGTTGTTGAAATCTGAAGTGTTTGAGAGTGTGAGTAACAAATGAGTGCAGCAATAATGCAATTCCAGAGAGTCATCATCCCCACCCTTGTCATCCTCCTACACTAATCTCTATCCTCTTTAATCTACAACTTTTCCTTATTACCACCAATTAAGAGAAAACAGTGGACTTCAATGGGCAAGCTTAATGTTTCTTGAATCAATGGAAGGACAAGACTTTTGCAGCTTTATCATAATTAATTATTCAGGCATTTTGAGATTAAAAGACAGAGTTTGTTATCAATAAAGCTTGATTCAGTAACTTACCTGATGTGTCTCCTGAAAGCTTTGGAGAAAGCTCCCATCGTTCCATCATCCTGGAGAAGTTCTGAAATGTCATGACCTTTAAAGAGTTTTCTTTTATTATAAACTTGATTGGCATTTGCATGCTCTGGTCTAATTGGTTTGTTTGAGTTAAAACCCAAAGGTGCTGTCAGGAAACCTGAAGCACCAGATGGTTTGTTACACGGAACCATCTGAGAAGTCATCCTTAGAAACTGTTTAGAAAAGGACAGCCACTTTCAAAAAACACCTGGCAGGTGATTGGATGAATCATCTGTCTATCGATGTCTTACCTTGACAGGCAGCTGGATTTGTGAGATGGTGAGATCACTCGAGAATCCTTATAAAACAGTGATTGGTCGAACAGAAGCGGAGGACTTGAAGCCCAATTGATTATCACGCAATCTCGTGATCGCTTGATCTTGAAATTCCAGCTGCCTTGCAAGGTAAACTGACAAGAAGGTTACACTGTGTGATTCACACAGTCGCACCTTGGAGCAACAACCAAGATTGCAGTTCTTATTGTGCTAAAATTCTAAGCCATGTTCGAGGGCAAATGTAGGAATGTATTAATCTTAAATTGAGTATTTAAATGTAAATGTCAAGTTGTGGCTCATTTAAGAATTACCTTTTCTGACAAAACTAAGATAATGTGTCGGTCTTTGTGTGAAGCTGTGTGTGCAAGGATAGAAGTACTTCCCAGCACTGTATTTTATTTTGATCTGTTTCAATAATACAGTAAAAAACAACCAATCTCCTGTTTTCTTCAGTATTTGTGTCCTCATTCTTCAGTTTGGTGGGCCTGCTTTAAAGGAATAGTTTAACGTTTGATGAGACTTAGATCAAAAGATCAATACCACTTTGAAGCTAATGTTAGCAGTCAGTTAGCTTAGCTTAGCACAAAGACTGGAAACAAAGGGGAAACAGCTTGTATGTGGGATAGCTGCTTGTTGCTTTAAGTAGTAGGAATCAATATCAAGAATCAGGCACAACAGATGTTTAACTGCATGCATTGACTGATGTTCTTAATTGGAAACGAGAGGAAAACAAGCAGAGACAGAAACCTATTAACAAGTCACATCCTCCTACTAAACAATTAGTTAACCATATAAAATATGACACACTTGAGTTTATTGTTTCCAAACACGTTTTGTACATGTTTTGTTTCCATCTTGCATTAAATGGAAGTTGCCGCCTTTGTTCAGTGACTATGTGTATTGTGATTCAAATATGGTTTGAACTCAACAATCACACTGGAGATATGGCTTTATAATTCTATAAATTCTGTAAATATAAATATAAAAATATTCTCCTAAGATTACACTTAATAATATCTCATGTTAATATTATGCCACTTAGATTGAGTTACAAACTAAATTTGAAATTGATGGTTTAATGTTACAAGGTAATAAAAATGGATTATTAACTTCAATGAATCATGCAACTATCTTGTGTTCTCAGTGTATAGGAGATCCTTGATCTTTTTCACTTTAGATTCTGCTTTGAATCTCTGCCTCATAATGCTACTTATGCCAATTGTATGAACTAACAAAAATCCACTTAGACTTTGACTCGCATTACATGAGCCGTTGTGCAATTTTGACATGTTATGTTATAGAGTAAGAATCATTATATTTTATCAATACAGTGAGTATCAGATTCTACCCAAACACATTCACAATTTCCTGTGTACGCAGAGTTTGCTAAATGCAATAGAAGCATGCAATAAGCAATCCTCTTACTCTTGCTATGATGAATGTGAAATGTACAGGGTTGAGAATTCACAAAGATCCTTTCATCCCATTATATTAACAGAATTAACTGCACATCTAATGGAATCATTAATTAAAACTAAGACTCAGAAATGCTAGCAGCTCTGTAAGGCTGTACTTTGGTACAGTAATGAGTTTAGTAGGTATAACGTCAACCATGTTCACCATCTTAGGCTAACATATGCTACTTAGCACAAAACACAAAGTACAGCTGAGGCCAATGGGAATGTTAGTTTTGGAAGTATTTGGACATAGACCAAATTATTGAACACATTCAAACACATTATTCAACACATTTGAGTTGAAATTTTAGTTGTTAGATGAAAAGTCAGGAGATCACCAAAGTTATTACAATTCATCCTGAAGTGGGCAGGAATGTGTGTACCGCATTTCATGGTAATCCATCCCCACAAATATGAATGTAATGGTGGTGCAAGATGGAAACTTAGGGGAAGTTGTGTGGGTTCATCCTCTGGAGACCATGAATATCTGTAAAAAATTTCATAGTAATTTTTCCAACAGTTGGTGGTGGACCATGTTTCTAACATTGTTAATTATGAATTAGAACTTAAGCTGTGAGAAGAAATGGTATATTTTTGTTATCTTCATGCCAAATATACAATTGTTGTGTGCTAGAAAACAGCACTAAAACCATCTTCTCATCTAACCTGCCACCAAAATAAGAACAAGTGTATTTCCCAAAATGTCAAACTACTCTTTTTAAGGCAATGGAATACACAACTCGTATGCCTGTTTGCAGAGTGTGTTATGTTGCTGTGAAGCACTTGTGGTGGTGAGAAAATGCTGGCAGACCGACACTCACCATCTTCAGCCCACTGCCATCTTGGTTTTTGGTTTGTTCTTGTTCTTAATTTAGATTGATAACAGTAAAAATATATTTGAATGATATGTTAACTATTAAATAATCATAGAAAGTTATCATTTAAATATTCAAATATTTACCATTGACCTGTATACTTTTCTGTCTCAACAGCCACCATTTATTTTCCTGTTTAGAGTTTAAACTTGAACTTTGGTATTTGGTATTACCCATTTCCTGGTTGTTCACATTCCCTGGTGTGCATTCATATTCCCATTAGTCTCACATCACTATCCCTTCACCACACTCCAGTTTTTATTGTTCAGTTTCCTGCCATCTCATATGTCCCACCTTATCCTGTTAACCTTCAGTCATTTGTCAGCTCCATCCAGGACTAGTTTAACCTTCCTAGGGGGCCATGGGGTAAAAATGAACAATGGGCCCCTTTGCAGTAACTTCATTAAGCACAAATGCACCATAATACCACAATACCACAATACATATTAAAATAATAACAGCCTTAAAACTGGATTTTTTTCACAGAGCCACTCTACAAAATGGAGTAATAATGTTTCCTTTACCAGTGAAGATTATAATGTGCTTCAGTGCACTTTATTGCCACACAGTGAGCCTGGAGCTACCAAGCTGGGGCCCTTTGCCATTGCCCTGTTAGTAAGTTAGCATTGTCTCTGCAGACTATTTAGATTCTCCAGTTCACCTGACCTGCACAGGTCTGCACTCCACACACCCCCTTGCTGTAAGCTAACCACTATGTCCCCGTGCCACCTGTGTATATTTAGCCCTGATACAGGATGGTTATATAATGCATCACATTGCTCAATAACCAGCTGACCAGTTTGACCATAGCCGGTGAATATTCATAGTGCTAGTAGTTGCTGCTCCCACTGTCATTACAACAGCAATGAAAACCTACCAATATTTTTCACAATCTCAAACAATATAACAGTAACCTGCAACTGCCAGGTTTGTGTGTTTTCTTCAAACGCCCAGCTACTTTATGCTGAGTGACAGAGCGGGAGAGCCACTGAGAGAGAGACAGCAGCAGCATCATGGGCTCCTAAAGATGGTCATTTTTTTGTTTTAAAATGAGAAAAGACGCAGTTGTTTAGAGTAACTATCTCCCTGGAAACAAAAAAGTTGAAAAAGAAAACTTCGGAAAATACTACTCAACTGAAAAGCCCAGCAGAAAACCTAACCAACTGCCAAACTGCTTAACTAAACTAAATCTACCCAACAGCGACATCTCACCACCAATCGGACTAACTGGTGGCTGCCTTTGTCATAGCTGCCTTACCACTGATAGTTTACTCATTTATAGTTGTGCTTATGCTTCTTTATTTACTTCTTTACTTTCTTAAACGGACATTTATTTTTTAAATTTATTTATGTAAATGACAGTGCCAGGAAGGCATTCCAACAGAAACTCTTGAAGGAAAGACCAAAAACACTCTTTTCTGACCTATACAAGAGTGGAGATGTCAGCAATCTGATCTGCCTCACAGACCAGCCACTAGCATGGCACTCTGCCATAAGTGCCCTCTGTGAAGAAAGAGGGCATATGTAATGGCTGGAAACTCAAAATCAAAGAGATGAAAGACACAGACACTGTCATAACAGCAGTCAGTATATATAAGAACAGTACTGTCATGGTGCTCAAGCAATTTGAGAAAAGGCCTTAAGGAAAAGGCTCAACAGGAGAAATCTGCCCCCACTGACAACACCCACACCCTGCCAGACACAGACACCACCCCCACTCCCAGCTGCCCCACTACTGACCAGCCCCCTGAGGAGAATCAGCCCACCAGTCCAGAACAAGCCCAGGACCCCGAGCTGAACCACACTATCATTGACATGAAATTCACAGAGTTGGATAGAGAGCTTGTACAATTGAAAGAGCTGATAATCCAACAGGACACCACAGTGCAGCAAGACACCTCTACTATTAGCACAGAGCTGACCAAGCTGAGGCAAGACAGAGACAGCTACAAGAGAGAGCTGAACGCCCTGAGGACTGAGGTAAGAGAGCTGCAACAAAACAGAGAGAGCCACATGGCATGGCTGACAGCTCTGACGGGGGAGGTGAGGGAGCTGAGAGAGAGAGAGAACTACAGGAGAGAACTGACGACTCTGTCAGAGGAGCTTCAGGAGAGCGATAGAGAGAGAGAGAGAGTGAGAGCATACCCTGACCACAACCAGGACCCCATCAGCCCCGCTAAAACCAGGACCCACCGACTCTACAGCCTCCCTTTACCCCCAGCTCCACCTTTAGCCCACATAACAACACCACTCCTCATCCCTCCAAACCAACACTGAGTCAGTACATCATTGACAGTCAGCTTTGAGGGGACTCGTCCTCTTGGCAATAGCACAGTAGATTATAGCATCACAAACCTAGACCCCTTCTTTCTGAGAGTGTTCACAGTCAGCCCTCTAACACTCATATCTGTTCATAGAAAAATTACACTCGACTATACATTAGAAAGACAGTAACAGACTCTCAGCAGAGCAGCAGAGCCCACCAAATTGAACTATACAAAACAACCTTACAGATGGATAGCAAGGATGGCTACTAGAAAGCAATCAGACATCTAACAATTCAATCTCAATTATTATAATTAAAAAATGATTTCCTTTCCATGTCATGTCCCCACAGTAATGATGGCCTGGATTATGTTGTATGTAATATTAACAACGTATTTGACAATGTGGCAGATTTATCTAATCTGAAGAAGTCTCTGCATCACAGATCAAAAAAGTCAGCCAATGAAAAGTGGTTTGATACAGACAGCAGACGTCACCTGAGAAAAACACAGAGAAGTTTATGAAATCAAAAACACAGATGACCTGACAACTCTTAGCTCTGCCTCCAATATTGGGAAACACTGAAATTATACAGAACTAAAAGGGAGCAGCATGCACAGCACCAAATTGATGTAATTGAAGAGTCTGTTGACTAAAAATAATTTCTGGAATAAATGGCGCTCTTTCAGCAAACCAAACAAGGAAGAATTGGCTATTCAAAATGGTGAAATATGGAAAAACACTTTGAAAACCTGTATAGTACTATTACACTGAATTTGTCTCAAAAGGATCTCAACAAACTACCAAAAGTCAGAACCCTTTAGACTATCAAATTACTGAAGAGGAGCTACAAGCTAAAATCCAAGCCCTACATCCAAGGGAGGCCAGTGGTCCTGATGGCATTTTCAATGAAATACTGAACTTTATCGACCATAAGTTTAACATTGCTGTAATAAAACTATTCAACCTTGTTTTGAACCCTGGACATTTCACTGACATCAGGAGTAAAGAAACTATCACACCCATCTTTAAAAACGGAAATATATACAATTTCCGAGGTATATGAGTCAGCAGCAACTTTGAGAAAATGTTCTGCATCATCTGAAAAAGCCGACAGCAAGACTTCCTCAGTGAACATAATTTCCTGAGAAAGAGTCAGATTGGATTTACACCACTACAGCGAACTACAGACCATGTCTATACCCTCCACACCCTCATTAATAGACACGTCCATCAAAATAAGAACAACATTTTCTCTTGTTTTGTATGTAGATATCAAAATGCATTTGACTCAATGTGGCATAATGGTCTGTCTTGAAATTGATTGAAAAAGGTGTGTGTGTTTGGGGGAGGGGGCTTATTGGACTCCACCAATATAGAACACACACACAGCTACTCACATTTAGGACTAAAATGTTCTGGCTATAATGATCTCAGAGACAAGGGAAGAAAAGTCTGGCTCAGGATATTCAAACCTATAATTGAACCAATTTTACTGTATGGTAGTGAAGTGTGGGGTCCTCTTGTAAATGAAGTCTTTGAAAAATGGGACAAACAACCAATCAAAATCCTGCACACTGAGATTTGCAAGAGCATTCTCCGAGTCCAGAGGAACACTCCCAACAATGGATGCCGAGCTGAATTAGGCCAATTTCCCCTTTTAATTAGGGTACATAAAAAAGCAATCAAATTCTACAAACGCCTAAAAGCAAGTGACCAAAAACTCTAACTATTACCAAGCTCTCCATTGCCAAGAGAAGGACATAGAGAGGAATCCCTCGGACCAGCTGTTCCTGAGGCTCGCCTCCTCTAAAAGCACAAGACTTCAGACAATTCTCACACAATCCAGCCCAACCAAATTATAACAAAAGAAAAAGAAAACTACATTAACTATTGGACATCTACCACAAAAAGACAGAGCTTAAACACTATTTGGCTCTAAACAGACAATATACAGTAGCAGACTCAGTGACTCTGTTATCACAGCTTGGCCAACACAGGCAGACCCAGCTGTCTAGAGAAGACAGGCTGTGTCAGCTCTGTCTAAAAAGAGAGGTGGAGACAGAGCAATATTTCCTGCTACAGCATAGCACATATGAAGACATTAGAAAGTTCTTTACAAAAATTAAATGTAAATTCCAGGATTTTGATACACTCTCTGATTACACTAAAATGCAACATCTATCTTGTAGAAAATAGTCTCAGCACCATAGAAGCAGGAAGATATGTCAGGTGTCACAGCAGCACAACAACACATGACAGCTGTAGATAATCTCCTCATGACTCACACTCACAATTTTACATTTGACATTTGATACTTACAGTTTTATATTAATATATTGTTAATTTATTATTTGTTCTTTTTTGTTTCTTTATTGATCCTAAATAAACACACAACATTAATTACTTCTTCATATAGTATATCTATGATACACACACACACACATACACTCACAAAACATGTGTCTACTGTTGTCTGTGTGACAATCATCATTGTGCCTTGTATGAATGTAAGACTTACTTTAGTGTTAAATCAGACTCCTGACTACATTATCATGATCATCAACAATATAGTTTATTTAATAAAAAAAAGAAAGAAAAAAAACTTACCTATTGGATACTTAAATACTGTAAATTATGGTGTATTTCATGCATTTTTTGAAGAAACAAAACAAATATTTATTGTTTCACTTCATGTCTAAGAGGCAGACACTGAGGGTCAGATTGATCCGAAGGCTAGAGAGAATCAGGTCAGCTGCAGTGACATGGACAGTTTGTAGAGGCATAGCAGCAAGCAGGTCTCAGCCAGTTTCTCAATATTCACTAATAATTGATGGCACTCAAGATATAGAAGGAAAAGAGAAATTGTCATTGTGCCTCAGGTAGACTATATAGACCATGACCCAGTTTCCCAAGAACTATTTATTGGCTTGTATGAAGCACATTAAACGGCTGGAGCACATATTCCAGAAATAACCATCAATGTCATTTTGAGATTAAACTAAACCGTATCTGGTTTGCATGGTCAGACCTATGATGGTTCAGCCAATATGGATGGGAAGTACACAGGAGCGCAGGTAATGTTGAAGAGAAAGCAATCATTCGCTCCTCATGTGCCCTGTGATGCACACTGTGTAAACCTCATGCATGTCCATTGATTCATGACTCTTAACAGTTGGTTCATGAGCTGGGAACCAGTCAGGAAAATTCAAGGCAGCATTGGAGGGACAGGCAACATCAGGACAAAACAAAGCCAGAGCACTGAAATCTGGAGATGGTCCATTGTGGTTCAGACACTAGAGTCATGCCAAATGTTCTCCTAGACTGTTTTCAAAAAGGGAAAACTGTCCTTGGTCTTCTTCATCAAAGGTCATTAGGGAGCTAGAATGTTTAAACAAGTTGCTGCAGAAGAAAACATACACCATTGCAGGTATGCAGGATGCAGCAGAATATGTGAACTCCATTCTGCAAACTAAAAGAAATGAGGAACATTTTCAGAGAGTGTTTGACAGGCATCATCATCTATGGTATCATCATTTGGATACTGAGGCTATCCAAATCCCTCACCAAAACCAAATCCTCCAAAAGATACACTGGTGGAGCAGCTCAGCACAGGCCAAAATCACCAGAAGAATAATGCAGGGCTGAATATTCCAAGATGTTAGTTACTGTGGATATGCAGTTCAAAGAGTGGCTTAATCAGGCAGATATGCAAGTCTTGTACAAATTAGAGAATGTTCTCCTCACTGGGGAAATTAACAATGTTGTCCGTCAATATACAGAGCTTAACAAAGAGAATCTCAAAGTCCAAGTATTCATGTTCATCTCAAAGAACAAGTACAAGTCCAGCAAGGAAGCTGCAGATATCCTAGAAACAATGCCTCTTGAGGTTAGAGGTTTGTTTGATGAGGTTCAAACTCTTGTTAGGCTGCTGTTGGTTATCCCTGTGGTCTCAGCTGAAGCTGAAACAAGCTTCAGTGAACTTGGGAGACTGAAAACTTGGCTCAGGTCAACAATCTCACAAATGAGTCTTAACAACACTGCAGTGTGCCATGACAAATTTGATGCCATTGACTTCAAGAGCTGTTTGTTAGCAATTTGTGTCAGTAATGAGAGGCAAAGACATGTGTTTGGTTCTTTTAGGTAAAAGAGGGCACAAGCTGGGCACAAATTAGAAGATTTGGTACAGTAGCCCAATAATCTATTGACTATAAATGAAAGGTTGTTTTTGTGTTCTGTTTGCTGTGTTGCCTAGATGTCTACAGTATTTGTTATGGTCTGGCAATTTAATGGTAGATTTAGGTTATATACTAGCACACATCCATCAAGTGATGCCAGAATATTCTGAAAGTATCTCTCGTTTCTGTTCCTATCTTGTGATTTGTTGGTTAAAACACTTACTTAAAACATTAAATTATCACACAAATTATTACAAAAATCTATCATATGTCAATTTTATTTTTATTGAATTAATTAAATGTTGAATTCAATTTAGACAAATAGAAAGAAAAATATCTTTTCAAATGCATAAAAAATTGATGATATGTCACGTTTTAGCTAATTAGAAAATACTTGTGAAATAATGCAAACATTTTACATAATGTGCATATGTGTGTATGAAATGGATAGTATCTTTATGCACTAATATGAATATTGGTCATATGACAAAAAATGTTCCTACCTTTGTTGAAACCAAGCCTACGCCCTTGGCTCGCCCTACAGAGAGAACAATGACAATTCCTGCTCTCACAATGGAAAACACAATCCAAAATATAAATAGTGTTGTGGAGATAACAGCCCAGTTCCAGGTAGCACAATTGCCAAAACAGAAAATAACTGCTCCTGCCATGACGAAACCAGTACAGAGGTCTGCTTTACTAAGACCAAAACACTTCCATCACATCAACACTTTGATCGTGCTATGACAGCAGTTATCTGCCGTAAAGTGGTGGCTAGTCTGGAGAAAGCTTCAATGAGCTCATCTACCAGTAACTGGACAAAAATCACACCAGTAAAAAAAACTGGTGAAAATCTCATGGCACCTCCTGCAATCATGATGGCAATAGCTGCCGTTATCAAAGAGACAACAACAGTAGTTGGGATCAAGGTGAAAACAGTATAAGCTACTGGTTGCCACATGTCAACAGCAGCAGCACTTCCTGACTTGCGTTTCTGTTTCTGATCCAGATTCTGACATTTGTAGTCATTCTGACATTCGTCAGGTTTCTCCATGCTTACAGTTCAAAAACAGTTCATCTTAGAGCAAACTTAAAAAAAAAAAAAAAAACTGTAGCAGTGAGTCTCAGGGCCAGTAGATGCTGATTTGAGGAAACTCTTCAAAGTACTGCTGGGAGCACCTGTCTCCTCTGAGGGCTGAAGAAGAAACTCTAATCAGCGTCTTAACAATCCTTTCAAGAAAGGTGGGTGACTTTAAATCTCTTCCTAATAACTTTCTATCCAATACCTCTCAACGATGAAAGCAACACAACAGTACTCTCTGGTGTTTGTGGTGAAAAGATTGAATTCTTTATTGTATAATGACGTGTGTAACAATGAAGAACATGACAGAGAGCTCTATGTTCTAAAAGAGGGCAGGAGTTTAGCTCAATGGAGTGGGAGTTTGCAGGAAATGCAATTAGTGGATATTTTGCGCTCTTTTTGAGACATTTTGAATTTTATATTTTAAATGTAGATATGAAGGGCTCATTCTAAGGTGACGAAAACACAATGATTCTTATTTTCAGGAGATTATATACTGATTAAAACATAATTATGAATATTATATTCTCTGTCTGCAAAGGTTGTTCTATTAGATGCTGCTAAATTCTACATACTGCACATTTAAATCCCTCAAAAGTCTCAAATCACACATATATATTTACTAATTCAGTGATTTATTTAACCGGTACAGTGAACATTAATGCACCAGCTAGCCTAAAGGCAAATTTTAATTGTGTTTTTCATTCTGTTTCCCTTGTCAGAAGTTACAAAATGATCCTATAAAAGAATATGATTAAAATTACAAAAGTTGTTGAAATCATTTATAAGTTTGTAATAAATGGAGAAGAGACATCATGTATGAATAAGAGGAGCAATTTGTTTTATGCATCTTTAATAATGTATCAAAAAATGCTGTTCAGGAATCAGTTTCTTATCAGGAAACAAGGTGTAGATGAGATGAGTGAGTTGTTGTCTTCTATAAAGCAGAGGGTCAGAAAGTATAGACCTATTGCCAGTCTGAACAGACTTGTCTGGGCAGAATATGTCATCAGTCTTTTCAAACCACATAACACCTAAATCAGAGTGTGATGTTTCACCTTTGCAATAGAAATGTTAAGAAGACATAGCTAGGTCTTTGCTCCAATATCAAATAAAAAACACAGCAATAGAAACAATGCCTTCAACGCCTGTGCCTTTGATCAATCGATTAGTTAATCAAAAATGAATCAGCAACTATTTTGATAATTGACTAATCATTATAGTCATTTTTAAAGAAAAATGCAGAACATTTACGTCTTGCAACTTCTAATGTCTAATTCACCTGTGAGGATTTTAAGCTTTTATGTTTCATATATGATAGTAAACTGAATACGTTTGGAGTTTGGTTGATCAGACAAAACAAGGCATGAGAAGATGTTACCTTACCTCTAAGAAATTATAACAGGGATTTTTCTCTAATTTCTGATCATTTTATAGACAAAATAATTAATCAATTAATAAAGAAAATAATCAGCAGATTAATCAATCATGAAAATAATCATTAGTTGCAGCCCTGCGGTAGTTCTCATTAGCAAGCTTTTCATTGACATCACAGAATCATATTCATGTGCATATTCATACCAAAGAGCTACTGCTACCTAGCTGATCAACTACACCACAAGAGATTTCTATGTGAAAATAAAAATAACACCTTCTGGAAGTGGTCAGTATATTAAGAAACATTCTTGGAGATTCTTGGAGATGATTCTTTATTGAACTAGTATTATTAACATCTACCTGAAACATCTATCTGAAAATAATCATCTTAGTTACTCACACACTTTATCAAACAGTGTCCAGATCTGACCAGTGTTGAGAATTTAGCAATTAGCGTCTAATTTATAGCACAAGAATAATATGACTATGGAGAGTTTAAAAAGAACAAGATACACAATGAAAGGAACAAGGTGCAGAGCTGTCGTTTTGAAGTTGGAACTTGTCTCAGGTAATCAGGAGACGCTACTTCAGCTTTGACTCCTTCTGTAAAGAGATAAAGATGTTCTCTGACAAAAATACATCTGATAAAATGTGAGGCTGATAAAAGATCCATCTCCTCTCATAAATCATACCTTCTTTCACTGTTTTTCTTTTTCAGATCAGATTTTATTCTCAGCTAATTGACAGCCATCTGTTTTTTGTTTTTTTTTTACTTTGCATCATCAACACTTGAATTCATTTTTGTCTACGTATTCATTCATAATCTTCTCTCTCTCTTGATTTCCCACTCTTACACCTGCTCTCTCTCTCTCTCTCTCTCTCTCTCTCTAACCCTTCCACAAACAGACAGTAAAGCACTCTTGCAAGGTCACACACACACACACACGCACACACTTGAAATTACATGATTACTTTAAAACAAAATCACACACATGATCGACCCTCCTAACAGCCAAAGAGCTCTCTACACGCAGCGCTGCTCCTGTAATAGCGGCTCTCATGCTTACTTCAGTTTGGACGACCGGCATGTTCTTCTTTATGTGTAATTTGGCAGTGATGAGTGAAGACCTCACCTTGGGATGAGGTTATCAAAGTAAAGCATACATTCAAACAAGTTTCCATATAGCCGTAAGAGCTCCTACGGGGTGTTTGTGTTGATGCAGGCAGGTTTCACTACATTTATGTACTTTGAAAGCCACAAGGGGAGTCCAGAGAAAATACCAGGACAGTCACATAAGGACACTTGAGTCAATATATATTTGAAGAGGTTTTTCAGTTTGCTGTGTGATGCCACAGAAGCTCCTAAATATTAAAGCTATAACCTCAAAATAAGGAAAGGAATAATAATTCGGCCTGTACATATGCAGATGTATTCATTTAGGTGTGCATGTGTACATGCTTTTCTGCCATACTGACAACACAACAAATATGGATCTAATACGACACTGATGATGCAATCTGCAAGCATATTAAAGGGCTGTATGAAATGCCATCCAGATAGCAACTCAAACATTTCTGATACCGAAAAGAAATAGAAAATGCTATCAGCCTCTAATCAGCAGTGTGAATGTCAAATGTAGATTACACAGATGTAATCACCTTCCCCTGACGCTGCACCACCGCTATGAAAAGCCCTTTTGTTTGCAAGTCACATCTGCATGTCATCCACTGTGTGTGTCACCGGGGCTCCCTCGTCGGCGTAGTGCCCTCCTGACACAACAAGTTCATTCAGTGGGGACACCTCTCACCTGCAGGGTTTGTGCACATCTCCCAGAAACCGACTGTGAGCAGGACCCGGACGGCTTGATTGATACTGTATCTAAATCTTTCAGTCCCATTTTGTCAAAAGTGACAAGGCTTTTCTGCAATTATTACAATCCACCCAGTTTGAAGTTATTGTTTTTTGTGCCAGCAGCAGTTTGTAGGAACATTAACGTCAGCACTGACTACAGACCTTTGACATTCACAAAAGACATAGACAGTAAGTGCCAGAATAGCAAAAACCTGTGGGTGATTCATGACTACAGGAAAGCACAACATGTGGCAAAACAGAAATGTTGAAGAACGATAATGGTAGTGTGTGAGTGTGTTGTGTGTGTATGTATGTGTGTTTGTGCAGTGTCTAGATATATATTACATGTTGGGCTGAAAAAGAAAATTATTTTTACAGTCATAATTGCTCAAGCACATGCACTATGTCATCTTTTTAACTGAAATAACACAAAGAAAGTCACAAAATATTTATGCTAAAGTAGAAATATAATTTGATAAAGGTGCTAAAGATTTCACAAAAGTGAGTCTTGGTGAGTAAATATCAGTCATATTTTGTACCTCTCAATGATAACACTAGATTATGCTGAGTGTTGTTTGCAGTATTGGGAGTTGTCTTTTGTTTGCTGTGTTTCTGTGTGTGTGACTCTCATAGTATTATATTAAAAGGACCTACCGTTCTCAGAAGGCAAAATATAATAATGTCCTTTTTTTTTATTTCTGTATTAAAACAATAACTCTTTAAATTAATATTGCAAGAAGCAGCTCAGTACAGTATGTCTGTGCAACATATAATATCCATGAGCTACAAAATATGTTATCCACCACTGCAGAGACCTGAAAAATAATTGCAGGACTTTATGTTGCATGATGAGTGATGAAAATGGAGATATAAACACATAACATCACACTGTTTTTGAAGTATTTCTGTTACAATACCATATAAGGTCAGAGCCAGCAGTAAACTATGAATTTAACTGTTGATGACACATTCACCAGCTGGGAAATCCAGTGCTGTCTCTGCACAATAACTTCAACACAGACATTGTTCCTCAAGGCAGTGTCTGCAAATCACTTAATAATCCTCTGCTGCTTTCTGTTCTATCAGGTGTCTGACTCACTGTGTTGACTCATCACATGAGTAACACTCATACGTTAGCAGCACTGACAACAAACAGACATTAATGTAAAAAAAAAAAAAAAAAGTAAGAACACAACAAATATAAAACATGGTATTTGCAGATGTCATAGCTATTATGTGGATAAACAATGCCACCTGCTGTCCTGAATGACATTCGTAGGCATCGTCTCGAAGTTGATCCAGCAAGTGTTGGTATATTTTAGAGGCTGATATGTATGTCCAAAAGACATACATATCATCATGAACTTTCATCAACAATAATAATGAGAATCCAACTTTGTGCAGTTATTGGATGCATCTTACAACAGAGACTACAGCCACTGTATCTTCTTAAACATATTTGTTTGCTGTTAACAGTTGGCACATTTTTACTTGTTTTTGTGTAAAACTCACTAGTTATATTGCACATTTGTGTTTATATTTAATCCCTTTAACAATCCAAGTCTGCAGTAGTTCTGCATCTTAAAAATAAAACAAAAAGCCCCAAATGACTAACGGATTATTTTAGAAAAATGTTATATTAATGTAGTTTAAGATATAAGTATAAGAATCTTCCATATAAAAATATGTTCTCATTTAAATGATTGAAATGTTTATCTTCAACTGTTTTTCAATAATAAATATGATAAACCAACTCTAAATGTTCTAACTACCATGATGCACCAAGGCAGCTACAACGCCTGTTAATATGACGTTTAAGCTTGTAAACACTACCGTACTAATCATTTTTTGGAAATATTAGTATTACTGGGGGTAAAGTAAATTCAGTAAATTCTGAGATGGCAGTGTCTGTGCAACTTGAAGGGTTGGGTCACTGATCATGATTTGTGACATCACAACTAGTTTGAAAGCCAATTCTGGTTCAATATTCAACATATACATGTGTGATGTGGAAACTTGAAGCCTCCAGTGCAGAAACACTGAGAATGAACTTTCCAGTGAATTAGGATACATCTTGTGTCCAGCAGTTAATCTTGTGAAATGAAAAATATTTGCGTCTTTATAGTTTCTGGAATTTTTGATAAGGGAGGAAGGGGGGATGTGTTTTTAAGGATTTTAACAAGACAATTTAATTTAGTTGTTTATCAGACAAGAGTATTTTATATACATCTTAAAACATGTCTGATGGGGATCTTTAAAAACTGGTATCTAATACCACCCTGGTTGAACAGGGTGGTGTTAGATCATAACCCTACATTTGAGAAACTCTCGCAATAAAACATTCTTGTGTCGCTATTTTATGATGTGACAACGCTGTGATTAAGGTCTGATTGGGTTTAAGCACAAAGTCACTGGGTTAGGGTCAGGCAAAGATTACGGTTTGTATTAAAATGATCACTTGAAACGTGGGTGTGGGTTTAATTTTCTTGCAAATCTCGAGAATGCTTCGCAAATCTAGGGTTACAACCATTGACCAACAGTTAATTTCTTTATAACTTTTGTATAATTTCCTTATGTACAGCAGAAGTTGCAACCGGATGGTGGATAGTGGATGTTGACACTGTCGCTGTCACATGACAGCTCCGCCTCCCCGAACCAGGAAGTGAGAGGGCGGTGCTTTGCAAAGGGTTGGTGGACTCAATAAAAACAAGGTAACCGCTCCTAATGATTTGTATCTCTGTTAAAATATAGATGGAGTAGATTTTAATTAAAAGAAACATAGCGGTTAAGTTGGTTATCTTGCAGTAACACATCCGTGGTTCCGTGTAAACTAACGTTATTGAGCCAGCAGGAGATAGCGTTAGCTGTCTGAAGCTAGCAGCTAACATAGAGGACGTCAATGAGCTGTTGTGATGAAGACATTTCTTTTAGGAAGGGCCTCTTGCCTTTTAAGTGCTGCAATAGCCGACAACATTAGCTCACTTTATAAACTCGCTTTTAATACTGTCTCTGGTCAGTCTGCTGTAAAATGGAAGTCACCTCTGATAGCCTGTAAGCTAGTTGCCGCTAGAAGAGACTAGTCACAGTCACACAGCTGCTGTTAGATATGTGAAGAAAGTGTCTGAAAATATCTTCCAACATGTCATGAACTTGTCTCTCCAGATACTCTTTGCTGAGTGCATTTAATACCAAATATGACAGTAACATCGTGTAGATTATTTGTTTAAAATGGTTTTGGTTAACAGCACACAATTTAGGGGAAAAATGTAGTTAATAAAACTTCATAGCCAGTGTCGATCCATGTATAATCGTTGTGTATCCCTATAATATTTAGTATTATTATCTGCTATGTTCTGTATGACAGCTTACCACCATGACAGCCATCAAGCACGCTCTCCAGAGGGACATCTTCACACCCAATGATGAGCGTCTCCTGGGCATTGTTAATGTCTGCAAGGCGGGGAAGAAAAAGAAGAACTGCTTCTTGTGTGCGACGGGTGAGTGTGTAATAACCACCAGAACCAGCTGTAAATGACTTATTGATAACGTGTAAGTGCTTCAGAAGTAATCTGCTTTTTTCTCTCTTTTTTTTTTTATTCCAGTCACCACAGAGAGACCCGTGCAAGTGAAAGTTGTTAAGGTGAAGAAATCTGACAAAGGCGACTTCTACAAACGACAGCAGACCTGGGAGCTCCGAGATCTGACAGAAGTAGATGCCAAAGATGCAAGCAAGGTCAGAGAAGTACCGTGGATAGATGTAGAACTGACCTAATGTGGATTTGTAAATGTTGATAAATATAACTATGTTGTTTCTCCTTCGTTCAGCACTCATAGTCTTTATGTTTTACTCCTCTGCTTCAGGAAAATCCAGAATTTGACCTTCACTTTGAGAAGGTGTACCGGTGGTTGGCCAGTAGTACAGCAGAAAAAAACTCCTTCATCTCCTGTATTTGGAAGCTGAACCAGCGATACTTGAGGAAGAAGGTGGAGTTTGTGAATGTCAGTTCTCAGCTGCTTGAAGGTGCGGAAACCCTCTCGCCTCTCGTCATGATTTGAGTATATTTGTTTAAAGGCGTGTTGTCTTAAACCAACAGTGTTGACCTTAAAGTGTGTTTTGGTCGTGTCAATCTAATTAAGCCCAGAAATGAGAATCACTGCTGGTTTCTTTGATTTATTAATAGCATGTTTAAAGTGTTCAAACCTCTTCTGGTATGGCTTTCTGTGTTAAATTCTTCTTTATTCTCACTTTTCTCTCTTTAAACTTTCTCTGGCCAGAACTTCCTAAAGCGGAAGGTTGGTAGGACTTAACTCTCCCCCCCACCCCCCTCCACCCCCCCCCCCCTCCTCACTCCTCTCCATTGTTATCTCATGACTTCAAACCACCATTCTCATTAGAGACTCTCACCCCTCCCTTTTAAAGCTGCTGCTGTTTGAATTTGTCACTAAATAAGGATGGGCATGATTCATTTTTCGTTTTTCAAATAATCATAACACACATTTAGGTCATGTTTTTATGTCACTCTTCACTCACATTAATTCATAGGATTATTTTTACTGACATGTGTTCATTTATGTATTCTGTATCTTAAGTTGGCCCAAACTTGTTGCCTGTATTGTTCCAGAGCAAAGTCAAGTGCAGTTTTTAGTTCAGTTCTTGTACTTTTATTTGTTTTAAAGTGGTCTAGCAGTTATTTAAACACTTGATCAACAGCCAGAACAAATAGAGAGAAGTACATTTACCTGATAAGATGTAGACATCATTCCCATATATTTCTTTTATTCTTGCTACTTCCAAAGGTTGTTTTTGGTGTTATGGCGTTACACAACCTGTAGTTTGAATCACAAAGGTAAATGAGTAACTGATGGTAAATGTGTGCAATTTTATAACCTAGTTAAAATGTTTTTTTTATGATTTGAATATTCTGAAATAGTTTATGCCCTCGTAAAAAAAAAACAACCATCTCTTGAGTCAGATCATTGAAAAAATGCCCTCCCCTATCACCGAATGTGTTTATGTCTGTAGTCGTCTTTACAACAAGTGTAGGAATCTTGTTTGAAGATACCAGAATGTGTCTCGAACTGAACTTTGTATTTGTGCTCATGTCTTGCACCTACCGTTTCCGTCTCTTTTCGTGGGAGAATAGAGTCGGTGCCGAGCGGCGAGAGCCAGAGTGTCGCCGGGGGCGATGAGGACGCTCTGGATGACTACCAGGAGCTGAGTACCCGTGAAGAGCAGGACATTGAGGGCATGATGGAGGTGTGCGAGTACGCCATCTCCAACGCCGAGGCTTTCGCAGAGCAGCTCTCCAAGGAGCTGCAGGTTCTAGATGGGGTGAGTGAAGCAACCGCGACGAGCTCGATGCCAACCCGATCTTAAAACAGCACAAACGCATATTAATACCTTCTCCGTCTTTTCTCGCTTTAAGGCCAATATCCAGTCCATCATGGCATCGGAGAAGCAGGTCAACATCCTGATGCAGCTTCTGGATGAGGCTCTGTCTGAGGTGGACACCATCGAGGGGAAGCTGAGCAGCTATGAAGAGATGCTGCAGAGCGTCAAGGAGCAGATGGACCAGATCTCACAGAGCAACCGGCTCATCCAGATCAGCAACACCAACAATGGCAAACTGCTGGATGAGATCCAGTTCTTAGTGGTCAGGACCACTTTTTAAAAATCCTTTCACTGAATTAAGTACTAAAGCTAGCTATCACAGGTCCATTTAAATGCTGATTAGGATGAGTTTTTCTACCTGGAATTAAGTTATGCAAACCTGAATACTAATTTCTGTGCTTCATTTTTGACTTTGCTTGATGATTGTGTCTTTCTTCATGTAGAACTACATGGATTTGTCAAAGGGACACATCAGAGCCTTGCAGGACGGAGACTTGACCTCCCCTAAAGGTATTGAAGCCTGCATCAACGCTTCTGAAGCTCTTCTGCAGTGCATGAACGTGGCCCTCCGACCAGGTTAGTTCACACACACAGTCAAATCAGTTGGTTGTTTGTTTCTTAGCATGGTGATGAGAAAATTCAAAAAATAGAGAAATAACCCTGGTGTGTATACAAGTAGATTTATATGATTAATAGAAATGCTGATAGATGGTTTTCTCCAGCCTGTAAGCACCTACCTGATTTCTTTCCGTAGGCCATGACAAGCTGACGGCTGTGAAACAGCAGCAGCACCTGTTCACTGAGCTGAGAGATACGTTTGCTCGCCGCCTCACTAATCACCTCAACAACGTGTTTGTTCACCAGGTAACAGGCTCACTATTATTACACAAGATGCAGGTGTAGAAGTAATCTACTGTCTAAGTGGCAGTTTCAGGCGGAAGGTTATTCAAGAATATCTTTTGGATTTTATTGACTCTCTGCTGTTGTCTTTGAGTTATTTTATTTCCGTACATTTTATAAACAAAAGTCTGTCACAAAGATAATTGGTCAGTAGTGCAATAATCGTCATGAAAGTAATGAATCTGCATTCTTTTAATGCTTTAGCTGTACTTTAGCTGAATTGAATTGACAACAGACATGATGTTTATAAAACTTTATAGTTCAAGCATGTTGTAGTTGTTAGCTTGTGCTAGTTAGAAGCTACAAAAAAGGTTTTACTGTGTGGGTTCTTGGATAAAGATGTTTTTCTTCATTTCTGGGCATATATATATAACCAAATTTTACATAAGTAACAAACGGGAAAGGACAAGGATCAGGAAGGATTTAATAGTCAGACCTTGTTTTGTCCCTGCACTTTGGCATTGTGAGTCTGCTGCACCATGGAAAGCTGCAGCCTGTCCTGTTCTTTTCCAGGCTCTGTCTCTCTCTCTCTCTCTCTCTCTCTCTCTCTCTCTCTCTCTCTCTCTCTCTCTCTCTCTCTCTCTGTCTCTCTGTCTCTCTCTCTCCGCCCCCTCACGGACTTCCTGTTTACCTCCTGGGCTTCCTTGTGTCGTTTCCTTCCAGTTGTGTCCCTTCTGTTCTTGACTCTCTGTGTTGCTCACTTTAAATCATCCCACTCTGCTCTCTGTCTCTGTGTCAGTTCAACCACTTCAGTCACTTCAAAATGACCATCCCTCAGTTCTATAGGTCCTCCTGTCTGTCACTTCCAGTGAGTACCCTCACAGCAACCCCCACACGTGCCCCCTCTGCTAATGTTTGACCTCTCATGACTCACCCCCCCCCAACATACATGTCATTACCTCAGACTACTCAGGCCTTCCACCACAGCACATTATTTATTGCATGGGATATGTTTCTAACTACTTAACTACTGTCATCTGATGTCAAAGCTGAAGAGGCTCCTTCCATCTTTCTCCTCCTTCACCAACTGTCTGCACTCAGCTACGGGCTTTTTATGTTTGGGTGCTAACATGGCTTTGTTGCAAAAGGTCTCATATCATGAAATCCTGTGCCTGTCTATCCTGCGTGCATGTGTCTTGTAGCACACCCAGTAAAGACTGAACAAGCTAACTCTGAGGGGAAGTGAGGAGAACGTCGGTATGGCAGTAAGAGTTCGGCTTTTCAGTAAGCTTGTCTGTAAGCAGAGCTGAAGAAGTGTTGGAATATGGAGTTACAGATATCTCTGAGTGTTTACCTTGGAAACATCTGGTTTCATGATAATTTAAGGTAACATCGTCATCCTATTCACAAGTGTTTGTGATAGGAAGCAAGGTAAATCTTCCTCGTGTGTGGTGTGTTTACAAAAAGACGGAATGGGGATTAATATTAGGCTTCTCTGTATGGTTTTAAAAAATAAACATATATTCATGTATATATGTATTGTTAATTGTCTCCACTCGCTCTGTCATCCAGGGCCATGACCAGAGCTCCACCCTGTCCCAGCACACAGCTGAGCTGACCCTGCCCAAACACAGCCCCCTCCACAGGGACCTACTGCGCTACGCCAAGCTGATGGAGTGGCTGAAGAACACCCACAGGGAGAAGTACGAGGGTCTCTCCAGGGTCAGTGCTTTTATTCTGGGTATCTGCAGGTCTTGGAAAAACCTTAAAAAGCATTGATTTAGGTTTCCTTAAAAAAAAGGGCCTTGGATTAGTATTTAAAAGTCTAAATTTCATCCACAAAGGTCTTAAATCTTTTTTCTAGTCTGCCATAAGCAGTAATGTTAGTTATAAAAAAATTTTTGTGTGATTTTAGCTAAACCCGGTTGGAAAATCCCCACTTCTGTTGTTCCAGACCTCTGACCTTAAATGAATTAGTTATTTGTTAATGGGTAAATCTATCCATCACTTAATCCATTATTTATCTGCTACTTATTCATGTCCAGGTCATTTTAACTTTAACTAATTAGTTGTATTATTGAGAATGATTGTTACATAATGCCAGGAAGTAATGACAAAAGTGAAACAAATGTACATAAATTGACATTTACTTCACATTACACAATAATTCTAGGCTCTTTATTATCTCTAATGATTTTTGTTGATATCTTTCATACTTTGACCGTGAAACAGATATTAAATTACATTCTATATGGTATTAAAATGTCTTACAAAGTCTTAAATTTAACTTGGTGAAACCTGCAGAAACATAAATATTTATCCCTCTTTTTCAGACCTATGTAGACTATATGAGCAGACTGTATGAACGAGAAATCAAAGACTTCTTTGAGGTAGCCAAGATAAAGATGGCGGGTACAACCAAGGAGGCGAAGGGCAAGTTTGGTAAGAGCGATGATTGACAGATATGAAGCATGTTTGTCTTCTGCAGTTTTAGTAACATTTATTTTTGTCTTTGGTTTCCTTTTTTTTGTAATGTGTAGTTTACTCAGAGGTTTGTAGTTTTTATTAATGTTATTTTTCTGAGGCCAATTGAATCTTACTGCATCTGTAGTTCATTTTATCCAATTATTTATACTGTATGATGACAGGATCCTCATGTGTTCTTCATGTATAAATACAGAAATAAGGCCTAAATCCTTCACAGCGGTTTCTGCACCTCACCTGTTCCCAAAGAGATTGTTTCCTAATTAATATGTGCTTCCCAAGTGTGAAAGTCCTGCTTTACCTTGTTATGATGATATCTCTTCTTCCCCTTTGTATAAGGATCTTACATGCTGTATTCTCTACTTATTTAAAGTCCCCTCCACTCAAAAAGGGGGGTCTTTAAATATTTAAAACCTGAACAGGACTCTTGGTTGAGCTTCGGTTTTGTCAGAATTATAGAACTCTTGCTTTCTGCATCCTGTATTAGCTTTTCCTTCAGAAAACAAAACAAAAAAAAAAGAATTTGTTTTCCAAAGGTCTGTCCGAGCTATAAGCACACCTGAGCCCACTGCAGTGCACGTCAGCAAATGTAACTTTGTACATCTAACATCTAGCCTCACCGCTGCCATGCTGCATGTTTTAAGCCTAACCTGTCTCTGTCTTTGATGCCTGCCTTTCTAACTGGCTGCAGCCACACTTCCGCGGAAAGAGAGTGCACTCAAACAGGAAACCGAAAGTAAGTATGACGTGCGGATGGAGCAATTCCACAATCAATTACCCACTCTGCTTCTTACCACTGTGCCTTACATAACTGCACTAGAAACAATCCTGTGCTCCAAAGCCCTTCGCTACCCGAAACATAACCAATATAAGCTCTGCAAACCCCTTTACCCTTAAATGTATCTGGTTGGTTTGTGCAAAATCAACAGCATAAGTATCCAATTAATTTCTGATGAGTTGACTACTTAATTTTTTGAAATACTGTCATAATTGACTTTTATAAGCCTGCGGGTTGAGTGATGTTCTACAGATTTGTGCTGATTCTCACTAAACTCATTGAATAACGCTGCATTTGTTGTGCTCAGGCCTACATGGCAGCTCTGGGAAGCTAACAGGCTCTACCTCAAGCCTGAACAAGCTTACAGTGCAGGGATCCAACAGCCGGCGTTCCCAGTCCTCCTCACTGCTGGACATGGGCAACATGTCGGCCTCTGACCTAGATGTGGCTGACAGGACCAAGTTTGACAAGGTGACGCTGCCAGAGATGCACCGATTTAATCAGACCATCAGATATGGTGTGGAAATAAAGCCGCTGCTCTTTATGGAAAGATTAAATCACCAGTGTTTTTATTTTTTTTTTCCCAGATATTCGAGCAGGTCCTCAGTGAGCTGGAGCCTCTGTGTCTTGCAGAACAAGACTTCATCAGCAAGTTCTTTAAGCTGCAGCAGCACCCGACGGTTACACCCCCTCTGGCTCAGGTGAATCTGTGTTCCCATACTAGAAATAGCTGCTTAAAGCAGGATCATACAGCATGTCACCTACTGATGTGTAGTCTTTAGTGGCATAGGAAGTTGTCAAGGTACTAATCCCAAAGAATAATGCGACTTCACTTCGCCTCAGTTGCTGTAGTCGTGTGTGATGGCTCCTGAAATTGGAACGTTTTTCTCTCCTGAAAAGCATAAAATAATAAAGCAATAACAGACGCTGGCATGTGTTCAGTTACAGTATCGTTCATAGATGTCAGCAGATGTTTGGATTTGTCATGTTTTATGTCTCTTGTCCTGTCAGCCAGAAACAGAGGAATTAGATGGCAGCATGCCATCAAGAATGCCTCCGCAGGCAGAACACAGACACTCCCTGTCATCAGAGTGAGTAGTTGCACATCTTTATCTAACGGTTCTGCTGCAAATATCACCCATCCTCCAGGCCAGAAGCATTTTCCATATTTTTTTCTCCTTTTACCACAACTTTCTGTCTTGTTCCCCCCTCTTTTCTCTCGCCTAAAGGAAAGACATGGTGCGGCTGATGATGAATAAAATCTTCCAGAGTATCGAGACAGAGCTCAACAGCCTCATTGCTTTGGGTGACAAGATTGACAGCTTCAACTCTCTCTACATGCTGGTGAAGATGAGTCACCATGTGTGGACAGCTGAGAACGTTGACCCGGCCTCTTACCTCAGCACTACTTTAGGAAATGTGCTGGTCACTGTCAAGAGGAACTTTGACAAATGCATTGTGAGTAGAGTCTACATGATGGATGAGGAAAATTCTAGTCTTTTGACTTTTTGAGGGCTTTCTTCTGTTTTTTTTTTTGTCCCTAAATTAAGATCTGGATGTTCCAGTTGGACATACTTTCACATATTTTATGATGAATTTAATAATATCTGTCTTTTTTTCTCACAGTCTGGCCAGATCAGACAGATGGAGGAAGTGAAGATTTCTAAGAAAAGCAAAGTCGGTATCCTGCCCTTCGTTACTGGGTTCGAGGAGTTTGCTGAGCTGGCTGAAACAATCTTCCGTAATGCAGAGCGCCGAGGTGACCTGGATAAAGCTTATGTCAAACTCATCAGGGCCGTCTTCATGAACGGTGAGAAAACAACAGGTCATCCAAAATCAACCTCTGGTTGGCTGTAGAGGAAGTGTTATTTATGGGATGCCCCAGAAACAAAGTTCTGAATGTTAATTGTCTTTCCAGTGGAGAAAGTAGCTAATGAAAGCCAGAAGACGCCACGGGACGTTGTGATGATGGAGAATTTCCACCACATCTTTTCCACACTGTCACGTCTAAAGATCTCCTGCCTGGACGCAGAGAGGCGAGAGGCCAAACACAAATACACAGACCATCTGCAGTCCTATGTAATCAACTCTCTGGGCCAGCCTTTAGAAAAACTCAATGTAAGACACACAGTCATTTGTGGTTATCACCATATTAAGTCATTTTATTTGACATGGATGTGCAGTATAAGACCATTTAATGAGACCAGACTTTTATTTGTTTCTCCCTTGCAGCATTTCTTTGAGGGAGTTGAGGCCCGTGTAGCTCAGGGTGTTCGTGAGGAGGAGGTGAGCTACCAGCTGGCCTTCAACAAACAAGAACTGCGCAAAGTTATCAAAGAATACCCCGGCAAAGAGGTGAAAAAGGGACTTGATAACCTTTATAAAAAAGTGGACAAACATCTTTGTGAGGAGGAGAGTTTACTACAGGTGAGAAATGTATAGTTCTATAGCACTGGGTTGGTTTGAAACTGCTCAGCTACTCAGTGGTGGCACATTTCCTCTTCTTTTTGTAAATTTTTGCACTTTCTGATTTACTCCACCAGGTGGTGTGGCACTCCATGCAAGACGAGTTCATCCGTCAGTACAAGCACTTTGAAGATTTGATCGGTAGATGCTACCCTGGATCTGGAATCACCATGGAGTTTACCATTCAGGACATGTTGGAGTACTTCTCCAGCATTGCTCAGTCTCATTAATCTTGCTGCTACATACTGTGTGATTCCCTACTGCCTCTCACTGGCTGAACATACAGTAGCTACTCACAAACTACTCTATATTGCTTTTTGGACAAAGAAACAATTCATCTCTCTGTCTTTCTGTATGTGTGTGTGTGTGTGTGTGTGTGTGTGTGTGTATGTGTGTGTATGTGTGTGTGTGTGTGTGTGAGTAAGTGTGAGTATTTTAATGAAAGGGATTTGTGCAGGGGACAGTGATGTATTTTGTGTGTGCCTGTTTCTTTGAGATGCAACACTATGCTCAAAATAGTTAATTGTTTATGTTATATTTTCGTCATTTCTTTATGCCACATGTATATAATAAATTTGCAGTTGCCAACCCGTCTAAATCTGTGTCGCATTATATATGTTTATTTTATTGATGAGCTCATATATATGATAGATATGTTCCTATCTATAAAAACATAAAACATTTTAAGATTGAGCTCATCTCTGTGGCAGCCCCGCCCCTACGCCTTCTGCGCGGACGACGCCGGCTCACGAAACAAGCCGCCGCAGATGCCCCACACTTCCATGGCGACGAATCCAAGCCAGAGACAGTCGGCGCTCTTTTCAAACTGCTTTACCGCGGAAACATGTTAATTCAAGGGCTGTTGATTACCTAACTTAATCCTGAAGCAACGTGTCCTTATATAATGGATTCAGTGTGAGTAACTGTTGCAAAAGAGACATTTATATCGGTGATGTAGAGCTAACCTTACTAGCGTTAGGTTGGCGTTAGTCGAGTTAGCTGTCAGCAAAGCAGCGTCCCTCCGAGCAAGGTAAGCAGAGACAAACCTGAGACTTAAGTAATGTTAACACTAGTTAACTGACTAACTACCTACTTAACTGTAGACAAACGATGCGTACTAGCCGGCTAATGCTAATTGGTGTTTCTTACAAGCAGGTAGCCTACTGGCTAACTAACATTAGACACAATCCAGTTAGCAACTTAATGTTAGCCAGCTAACATCACATAACTTAGCTGACTAGTTCACTGTAACTTTGCCACATTCCCGTCTCAAAGCAGCGTTACGTTTAAACAATTTGAGTCAGCGTTTGTTTCACATTATTACAGATATCTCACTAAGTAGCTGATGTTGCTGCCGTAACTTCAGCGCCACATCACCATGAACAGCGGTGCAGAGAGGAAATTCGTCAATTTGAGGAAGCGCCTGGATCAGCTGGGCTACCGACAGCCACTGGGGATAGAGTCACTACCACTAGTGGAGAAACTGTTCAGGTGAAACCTTTATCCCTTGTGCACCTGCTGCCCTTATTCCCTTAAAGTCAGTATCATCACAGTTGATCAGATGTAATACTGGCACATCATCCTCTGTGTTACAGTGATCTGGTCCACACAACTGAAAGCCTGCGCAATGCCAAACTGTCAGCAGGGAAGGTTGAAAAAGAAAGTCAAAACTTTGACGCCCTCTTGGAGCCCTACAGGACAGAGAATGCGCGTCTGGTCAGGGAGAACAATGAGCTGCACCTTGAGCTTCTGAAGCTGAAGGAGGACAAGGACCGTGTCACCAGAGGTACGCTGTGATCACCATCCAGGCCCCCCTCAGCAGCAGTCTTTCCCCACATTTGATAACCCCAACACAATCCTATCTGGTTTCAGAGCTCAAGACCCACATCAGAAAACTGGACCATGAGTCATCTGACCTGAAGTTTTTAAACAATCAGTATGTGCACAAGGTTCGCTGCCTGGAGAAAGATAGTAAAGCTAAAGCTGAACGCATCCAACAGCTGCAGGAGAAGAACATGCAAGCTGTGGTGCAGACACCAGGTAATGCAGAGGGGTCTAAGCTCTTTGACAGCACAATGAAAGTGATATTTGATGTTGTTAGATAATGGTATAGTAGAACAATATTTAATTGCATGTGCTTCCTTTTTGTTTTAAAATGTTGTCTCTTGAGAAATACAGATCAGATCCTCTTTAGCGTTGTAAAGAGCAATTAAAAATCAAATCTCAACCTCTTCTTTACCTCCCACACACTTTCACAGGAGGAAAAAAGCGCAGTATTCCCTTCAGACGTCAGAGAATGCAGATTGATGAACTCATACCTCCTTCTTCCACATCAGCTTATCCTGTGTCCCAGCCTGATGATCCTTATATTGCTGATCTACTGCAGCTGGCAGACGGAAGGTTTGGTTGCTATGTGACAGCTTGACTGTATTATTGATTGAAGCGGTAGCTGCTTGGTGAATGTGTTGATTTTAGATGCTTGCATTTGCATTATGTGTTCAGCGACCGTTTGACTCACTGTCATTTTAATTTGTAGGATTCTTGAACTACAGGAAGATATCATAAAAGTGAAATTAGACCTGGAAAATACTCAAGAATATATAAAACACTTAAATATTCAGGTAAGTAATTCTAGTAGAAAATTTAGACTTTTAATTTTGTGATAGAGGTGATGAAATCTTGCTTAAATTGCTTTTAACATTTCTCTTAGGTGGAGGAGAGGGACAAAGAGATTGAGCGTCTGAATCGTGTACTTCAAGGAGGACGACCTCATGATGTCATTTCCCTCGAGGCTCAGAACATCAGCAATGAGAAACTGATCGACCATCTTAACCTTCAGGCAAGCATGATGTATAGATATATATATGATGTATTAAATATCAGGTGCTGAGGGATTTTTTAATGGAGAGGTTAACTTGGTTGTTACCCTCCTTCCTGTCTATTAAGTGTTAACTGTTGCTTTCTTACACAGATTGAGTACCTGCAGGAGACCAACAGGACTCTAGAGCAGAAGGTAGAGGGACTGCAGCAGAAGAAGAAGGACGCCTCCACCGAAGTGGCCAATCTATCTTTAAAGAACTTGGAACTGTGTGAGGAGCTGACGCACATAGATGACCTTGCGAAGCGGCTAGAGATGGACAAGGAGCGCGTGCTGGAAACTGCTGACATGGAACTGCAAGAAACTAAAGTGAGAATACATGAAGGCAGAGAGAATAACATAGAATGAAATTTGGAGCAACAACAGAAACAAACCTGAAAAGTGAAATCTGTTCTCTCAACAGAAAGAAATTCAAAGGCAGCAGAAAATCATTGAAGACCTGGAGGATGTTATTACAACCATACGAAGGGTTTGTACTGTATTAACTACATGTATTATTGTTTTATATTTTCTTGATGGGAATATTTCTGAAATGTAGAATTGATATGCTTTAGAAAACATTGACTGCAGCTCTTTCCCAAAAATCTGCCTACTTTATTAAACTCTTAAACTCTTCTGTAACTCATATCATGAATACAGTTAAATGCTCAGATATGCAAAATACCAAAAAAATATTGTTGCTAAATTACGTGTGTGTAATTTGTTCTGAAAGATGAGATCAGTCAAAATCAGTGACATAGTGCAGTCACAGCTTTCATCTTCCTTTTGTCTTTTTTTTCCCTGCTAAACAATAATGGACAATATTAATCCAACTGAGTTGCCGAGATCTTTCACAGTTGAGGTTTTTCTTCAGAAAACGTTTGAGTATTTTTCATTCTAACTCTTGGGATTTGGTCTTTTAGGAGCAGTCCGAAAGTGACTTTGAAAAAGATCGTCTTAGAGACCAGCTGGTGGAGATCAAAGAGCAGAATGAGAAAATGGAGGGACTGGTGAATTTCCTAGAGGAAGAGAAAATCAGACTGCAGGACAAAATGGAGAAAATGATGGCAACTGGTAAGCAGCACTTTGTTATACCTGAACTGATGAAACCAAAGATATACCAAGTATTCTTAATATATCACTGATCAATAAGGTTCTGCTTTTTAGACAAAAACCTGGTGCTGGAGTTGGAGACCATGAGGGCTAAACATGGTGTTTGTGGAAGAGAACGCTCGCCATCGCGTCTGGATGCATTCGTCAAGAGCCTGGAGGAGGAGAGGGATTACTATCGCCAGGAGGCCGAACACTACAGAAGAACCAGAGGGGCTGGTGGCCTGGACATGAGCCCCAGTCGCAGTCCAGTCAGGGGCAGCAGTCCAGGCAGGGGCAGGAGTCCCAGCTCCAAAGTCAACAGGGTAAAAGAAGAAGTTACATTTGGTTGATATTTTTTAATAGAGTCACAGGAGAATTTACTATAAAACTAATGCAAAAAGTTTATAATGGCCTCAAATTTTCAGGGAAGTGTTGCAGAGTCAGAAGTGCTTCGTTTAGTGAAGGAAAGAGATGAGCTGAAGGCTGCTCTGTTGGACTTTGAGCAGCACATGGAGGACATCCAGAGCAAAGTGAAGTCTCTCAGTGCTGAGAAAGACCAGTTCAAAGCTCTGTTTAAACAGGTGAGATTTAGGAACAAGTAGCACTTTGTTATGCACATGAAATGACTTATTTTACACTTACAGTGAAGACTAAATGCTCTTGGTCATTTAGGCGCAAGAGGACTTAAAGCTTTGCCCTAGCACAGATATGTCAGCTGACGTCTTGGAACTTAAAGAGGAGATCAAACGGGCAGAAATCCAACTCCAGCAGATGACTATTGAAAGAGACACACTGATGGAGAGATTAAAGGTTAGTCCCGGAGTAACACCTGTCGTGGTACACATGAGTCCGGTGCATCGTTATGGTCCTTCACAGAAATGAATTGGTTGACTTTTAAACTGCTCAGAAACAAGCTGGCATATTGTTGAGATATTATTTTTTATAACATGGATTGGACTCAAACATTTGGCAGGTTGCTCAGACTTCAGCTCTCACAGACAGACAGGAAGAGGAAAGGAGGATTCTTGACCTGGAGGATGCCGTTAAGAGCGTAAGCCTGTTTGATTATTTAAATAAATCTAAAGTCCAATGTCCCAGTACACAATTATTATGTAATGTTCACCTCTGCAAGTTTGGTTCTAAATAGTTTTGCTGCTGCTGCATCATTTGACTTGTAGTTGGAGCGGGAGAAACTGGACCTGCGGTCACAGGTGTGTCTGCTGAAGGAGGGCAGGGAGGCTGTGGAGCAGGAGCTCAAGGTTCGGTCGGTTGCGCTGGTTCAGAATGTAGAAGAGACGGCCCAGCAGAGGGCGGAGTCTAATGCTCTGAGGTTTGTAATTTAAACGATGATGTGTAATGTACTGTATCACCTTTTAGCCACATGCACAGCAGGGCTTTTCTATAAGAATGGAGCAATGGCATCTTGCTGCTGCAAAAAGGATGTTAAGTAAAATACAAAATATGATGGTTGCACGCTTTCTAAAATTTGATGTAATGCTGCAATAAGGGGTTTTGGTTACAGGAGGCTGATTTATTTTTCTCTGTCTGTCTCTAGGTTGCTACAGGAGCAGATGGAGCAGTCACTGTCTGACACCCAGCACAGACTGTCTGTGAAGATGAATGAGCTGCTTGCTGCTCATGAGCAGATTGACAAACTGGAGGAGAGAATGGGTGAATATTTATGAGTTTTAGTAGGTTGAGGATGGACTGCTGGAGTTAGTTCTGTATCGTTCCACTTCAGGGTTTTTTTTTTTCTGTGTTTGGTTCATTGTTTGCTCGATTTCTCTGATTTGTCTGACAGGGGAACTGAGTCAGCAGGGCTCCAAGCACAAGGAGGAAGTGGCTGTTCTTCAGAAGTCTATCTCTGCCCTGGATAGAGAGAAAGACACCCTGCAGGATGAGGTGGATGAAAAGACTGAAAAGCTGGTTGTTATCCAGGAGGAGCTATACAAGAAGGTAGCCATCACTAAAAGTTATTATTGAATGTTCTGATCATCAGTGAACTCATTAGATGTGATTATGTCAGAGTTCTACTCCTTGAAAAATGAGTTAATCTGGACTCTTATCCTGATAACAAGCTTTTATTAATAATTTAACTTGAAGAGCACTAATAAAACCTCATATTTTGACATTTATGCAGGAAAAGACCCTTGAAGATGTGAGACTCACAGTCACAAACATGGATAACTCACTAGCGTAAGTAGCTTTGTCTCATTATTTTCTCATTGTTTTTTTTAAAGTCTCACACAAGCAATTATGAAGCTAGAAACCAAACTTTCTTCTTAATAGGCTGATATGACTGTTGCCTTATCATGACGTTAACACGTGATCCTTGCAGTCAGCTGCAGGGGGCGTTAAACAGCCGTGAGAGGGAGATAACCAGCCTGAGGAGGCAGCTGGACGCCTCTCAGGAAGAGCTGGTGGGACTCAGGAGAGACAAAGAAATCACAGTCAGAGAGAACAGGAGGCTGCAAGAAGACCTGGCCACCATGACCAGAGAGAACCAAGTTAGTTGCTGCATGTTTTTTCTTCTCTCTCATTGAAACGTCCTCTTGTTCCTGTTTGCGTACAGTAGATGCGTAAAGTTAAAATGAAGGAAATAACAGCAGCTCCTCTTCTGTTTTTCCAGGCTGTACACGTGGAGATGGAAGAGGCTTTGCATGAGAAGGACGAGCTGAAGTTGAGGGTCCATTCTTACATCTCTGAAGTGTCCAGGATAGAGAAACTGATGGCCACAAAGGCAAGAACAAAAATTGTAGAGTCAACATTCGATCAATCAGAAGTGCCAGGACATCACATAAGTGTCCATTTAGTCTCACTTACTCTGCCACCTAACTGCGAGGTGTTGACCCACAGGAGCAGGAGAACAGAGACTTGCTGGAGCGCTTCCGAATGACCCACTCTGAGATGGAGGAGAGGGAGCAGAAGCTGCAGCAGGCTGAAGGCCTCAACAACTCAATCCGTCTGGAGCTGCTCTCTTCTGACTCCGAACGCAGGCACCTCCGCGATACTGTCGGCCAACAGGAGAGAGAGATCCAGCAGGTGAGACATAACATTCACAACTAGAATTAGTGTCATAAGATTGTTGTGCGAGATGTCAGTCTTTATAGCAGCGTTATATATAAAAAGAACCTTTCACTTGACTCCCAAGCATATGCAGGCCCTGCAGGCTTATGAGGCCCAAGTGTCATCGCTGGTTCGTGGGATGTCCCGATTAGAGGAGGAGCTACACAAAGCACAGGAGGAGAAGGCCAACCTGCTCTCTGATCTGGCTTCTGTCAGGGAGCTCTGCGTCAAACTGGACTCTGGCAAGGAACTCGCTGCACGCCAGCTCACCTCAAAGAGCATGGACCTAGAGAGGGTGAAGCCTGCCGCCGTTGTTTTGACATTTTCTAAACAAACTCCTTCTCGTCTTAATAAATATTTGTGCTTTCCGTAAACCTATCTGCATGTTTTTTTAGGTCACAGGAGAACTGGAAGACGTTCAATCAGAGGCAGAGCTGCTAAAGAAACAACTGGCCAGTGAGAGGTTGACCGTCCGCAACCTCGAGACGTTACTCTCCACCAATCGGCACAAGGAGTTTCAAACCCACCTGACAGCCAGTGAGAAAGAGTCGGAGCTGAAGGTCCTACGTGACAGACTCACCCTGGCTGACAGCAAAACGTACGACAAATCCAGTTCAGCATGCTGGTTCGAACTGTGAATTACATGTTATTTTAAAAAAATTGTCGATTATGATTTGTGTGTCTTTATGTATCAACTCAGCGTGGAGCATACAAGGGAGGTGTCCAACCTCCGTGGCAAAGTGTCTCAGCTGCAGACAGAGATGGACGTTCTGAAAAGACAGTTGACCACTGAGCGCTTTGAACGGTGAGCTGCATGACTGTTAGTCTTCACACAGTTGGGTTAATCTGTGAATTATTTTCTTGATGAATTAATAGTTTTGCCAGTAAATATGAGAAAAGTGGAAATTATCCATTTCAATTTCCCAGAGTTACTTCAGATGTCTTGTTTTGTCTGACCAACAGTCCACAACTGAAACACATTCATCCTCACAATAAAACTGTAGACAGAGAATAGTTGGATTTTTTCTTGAAAAATGACTTAAATGATATCAGTTAATTGATTAATTGACTAATCATTTGATCTGTATCAATGCTGAATTTTCAATCTTTTTCCAAAAGAGAGATATTTATCAGGTGCAACCAACATTTAACACAAGTTAGATTTCATATATTCAACCTCTGATCATATAAGCCTAAGAAAACCAACAAA
Source organism: Euthynnus affinis (assembly GCA_029490765.1). NCBI lineage: Eukaryota > Metazoa > Chordata > Actinopteri > Scombriformes > Scombridae > Euthynnus > Euthynnus affinis. The sequence goes on from CM055848.1 coordinate 10,236,966, forward strand.
TATTCACATTAGAGAAGCTGAACTAGTGATTCCTGGTGTTTTGTCTAACAAGTCTAATAATACGACAAAGGATAACAAGTGTTGTTTTAGTATTAATACTGCAGGAATTCTATAAGTACTTAAAATGATTTAATACATGTAGTAGTTATAATTTTGTTGGAGGATCAAATATTAGATTTTGACCTTGTCTCATTGTCGCTCTGATTGCAGTGAAAGAGCAGTTCAGGAGATGCGCAGACAAGGTTTGTCATTCTCGTCCCTGCGGAGCTCATCGCCCCTCAGCGTCTCCCACAGTCCTCATCACATCTCCCCTGAACGCTCCATCCTCCGATCTCTTGAGCGCTCCACTGACAAGTCAGCAGACAAGTAAGGCTTGTGGACATGAAAATGATAAAGCTGTTTTTTAATGCTCATTGTTTTTGATTTATTTACTTATTTTTTGAGCCTTGATCATTTTTAATAATTCCTCCTCAATTCACTGCAAACTTAAAAAAAACTCTTTCTCATTTCAGAAGTGTGAGCTTCAGGGATTAACGACAAATGAAGGCACTGATGAGTGAGTCAGAAACCACTAGAAGTCTTGAAGTCTTGAGTCTGGATATGGACTCAGAAGGCCTGCGTAAGCCTCGGCATTAATACTTAGAAGTCCCTGCCCGTAACATTCCCCAGTGCCACTTTATTTTCCCGTCCTGAGGCACCGAGCATGAAATCATGCCTGCTTCTTAACTAAAGCTGTTTATTTAACTGAATGCAAAGTGTCCTCTCTGTCAGTACGTTATACGGTCATTGATTAGATTAGGATTCAGCTTCGTGAATAAGTTGGTGTTTTCTGAAATGAATTTGGTCCTCAGCAACTATAACCTCATACATGTAGCAAGAGAAGTATTCATTCAGCACTGTGGTCATGTGTATTATGCTCAATATTCATGTTTTAAATGATGTTTAAGTTATTAAATTATTTTACAAATAAACTGAAACAAAATGACAAACTGCAGTCATGTACATCAAATTAGTATACACATCACCTTTATAACTTGTGTTTTATTCAATGGTAAATAGTAGAGGGTTATAGGAAAGATGGGAATGAGAGGCTGTGACATACAAAGAAAACACAAGCTTGATTTAAAACCCACATCTCGCTGAGTACATGATGCGTTTTAGCCTGCTAAACCACTGAACACCCGCTGAAGCGGTTAACCCTTTACCTTCTCTCATATCCACATGAAGAAATAAACAAAATACAAAGTTTGGTCTTACAACCTTGTTAACATTTCAATCATTGTATACTGAAACGGTTCATTTACAGTAACAGTGCTTAACAGGAACGTGTTGAAATTGGACGACATCGTGATTTACATTTCAGTAACGCCTTTTTACTTTGCAGCTGATTTCAAGCTTTAGTGGTTTTGCAGTCAGTCTCCATCTCTTCCAACCAATCAGCATTTTGCAATGATGTGATGACATCTCAAGTAAAAATGTGTAACAGCTATCAAAATACTGTTTGTTCCCCAAGAAGAAAAGTAGTACAAATGATTCTCTATAAAAATAATCTCTAATACTATAAAATATTTAATGCCTGCAGTATTCAGTGGTTGTGTTGGGGAGGGGATAAGTGAAAAGGGAAAAGTCTAAAATATACTTGGGCAGGAGTTCCCTCAATAGCTTCTGTGGTAAACTGCATAGATAATAGTGTAAAGTCTCCGAGGTGACCGGCTTGTACCACGTTTGCCTCTCTGGGAAGTGAACGTAAGGAGGTGCCCCGACGCGTTGGAGCACAGACTCTGCGTCACTTTCAAGGTGCTCATAGGAGCCAATAAAGTCGTAGGACACAGCACAGGGTTGGCATAAGTTGTACACTGGCATCCAGTGCTCATTCATGCGCTCCACATCCTCGTCCAGCAAGTAACGGACAAACTCGGCGAACGTCACATCATCTCCGGTTAGAGATGTGTCTTTGGCGTGGCCTTTTCTGTACCGTTTTATGATCTCCACGCCATACTTCTTCTGGTAGGACTCAATCTCTCCAAACTTGTTCCTGTACGCAGAAAGCAGGCGCTCCATGGGCTCCCGCACAAACATGAACTTAAAGTAATGTTTGAGGCGGTAGCGGATCTCCTCGGGCTTCAGAGAGGACAGAAACAGCAGGTCGCTGCGGTGGTCCATCTTGATGTTGACATCTACGTTCTCCAGGGCTCCGCTCAGCACCTTCAGAACCCTCTTCCAGTTAGAGCAGGCCACCTTGGGGACGTAGCAGTAGAGGAAGTGGTACTTGTCGTTCACCAGGATGTGCTGCAGCAGCGTCTTCCTCTGCAGGGGACTCAGGGTCCAAATACTGTGGGGCATGTTCTTTTGACTACACATGGTCCTCATGGTCCGGTTACGGATCTCTTGGAGTATCTGAAAGCGACAGGAAAAGGAAGACATTAAAGGGGCATTGCACTGATTTTGTTATTGTTAGTACTGCATCTAGTAGCCCTTATGATGTCATAGTGATGTCACTGTGGTTATCTCAGTTTGGGTTTGGAGATGACAAACAGAATACCTGCATAAAAACTGGAGGTGAAGAGTTTGTGGGTTTTTACCAGGCAGGGAGAGTCTAATAAAAAGACAGTGAGTTGCATTATGGGAAGTGTAAGATTCAGTGTTATTGAATATGAAAGTCTGGATATTTTGGCCTCTGTTTATTGGATTTTTACCATTCTTTGTTTCATCAGTCTTCTGCAAGTTCCAAAACTTAATGAAAGTATAATACTAAGTTCCCATTTTGAAGTGAGAAGGCAGATATAACCAATATACACATTTAATTCAGCCTTATGCATTTACAGTGAGGAGTTGCAGTGAACCACCTAGCTGCCATTTCATCCTACTTTTAAGCCTTTGAAGGATGTTAATCATCATAAAATGAAGCCGAGAGATGTACATGTATGGGGTTTTAATGAGGAAATGATGAGTAGGTTTGCCAACCTCATACATCACTGACTAGTGTTTCTCAAGCCTTTCCACTATGATAAATCTATTATGAAATACTTGCACAGTCACGAGGGGTGCGTTGCATACCTGGTACTCCACGTCCACAGCAGCCGGGTTGTGCTTCCCAGCCTGGCGGATGAAACCCAGCCGCTTGCCGTCACCCCGGGGTGGAGGCGTCTCCATGCTATTGAGCATTCCTTTCTCTATCATGAGCAGCAGGCCTCCGGAGGCTACGATGACCAGGAACGTCAGCACCGACGGCAGCACGGCGGAGCTGCGGCGGCCTGAGCCCGAGTTCACCGTGGTCCTGAAGTTTATAACCGAGCCGCTGCGTCCTCCTGCGGCCCTCTTCATGGCGGAGTCCTGCCTGCGAGGAAGCATGCTTTGTCTCCGGCTCGGCTGTTCAACACCTATCGGTTTACCACTACGTGAAGGAAAAAAAACCGCTGGGTACCTACCACGTACCCATAGTTGACTTTAGAAGTCCGCCAGCTTAAATATAGCGATTCCTGTGTGAACTGTCAAAATAAAACCCTTCTCAGGAGCATGTTATAAGTTCTTTCTATCAAACAAAACGTCCACAGTGAAAAAACTAGATCCAATAATAAGCCTGGACTGTGTTTAACAGAAGTATTTGAGCCCCATCAACATTTCCTCTAACAGGACATTTTCAACTGCGGAAACTAATGTCAAGTTAATGGGAGAAAAGGGGACGCCCAGTTAACATTTTCAAAATAAAATCCTCCCTCAAGCCAGTGGTTCTGAAAGTGGGGTCCAGGGACCCCCGGGGTTCCTTTAGGGGGTCCCCGACAAAAAGGGGAGTAATTTATTTTCACTGTAATTTCATCCATGAATAACACAATGACAGATTTGAATGACTATGTTGTAACTCCAAGATATAATGTGCAGCTAATTGAGAAAGCAATCAAATGTATGTAAAGGAAATTTTTGGCCTGTGTATGTCAGCATTGTGCTTATAACAGAGTCATGCAGGGGGAGGTGCTGTGAACACTCTTGTCCTCCTGAGGGATCCTGAAGTTCCCCAGGCCAGCTGGGAGATGTAGTTTATCTGCTGTGTCCTGGGATTGCCTCAGGTTTGCCTCGGGAGTGTCCTTGAAGGTCCAAGTCTGCTATTTTCACTTTGACCTAACTTTCCACATTACTGTACTGTATTGTAAAGCTTTATGAGATTTGAGTGCACAATACTGGTCTCCAGTGCTCATTGAGGGGCCAACAAAGTCATGATAGTAGTACACTAGTAGTACTCACACTTCTTTTGTAAATAGCTGTGACTAAACAATAATCACAACACTCAAGTTACTCAAGTTATAATGATCCATTTGCTTCTTTCTTTCTTTTTTTTTTTTTTTTTTTTTAGCTCTTGTCAGACCTTTTATTGCTCAATGCTCATAGACTTCCTTCATGGTGCTGACTGATGGTTTCACATCAGATAAAGTGGAAGAAAGAATGTTTGGTGCCTCAGTATTGACATTTTTACTATTACATCCAAAGTATGTGATTCTAAAGAATGTTTTAGTTAATTTGTTTGATGTTGGGAATTGTGTGTCCCACAGAATGTGAATTAAAGAGTAGTGTATCCTGCTATTTCAGAGACTCTAAAGGTATACAAGCGATGTTAGAGAATTTTTAGTCACAATCCAGTCATATATAGTTCTTTTAATGCCCTTCAGACCCACATTACCTGGCTGCTCTCCATGTGGAGGAGTAGCACGTTGACTCAGTTTCATCCATCCAGTCAATGATGAGCTCACAGATTTTACCACAATAGTTTGATTCAAACCTTAATCAGTGCAGTCATGGCACATAATTAACAGTATATTCTAACATTTTACTGTCTTTAATAAGATATCTGAACTTCTCTATTTGGAGCAGTTGCCCACTCCTATATATATATATATATATATTACAGTATAGTTCTGTCATTCTATTCACTCTGTGGGAGAGGGCACTGTAACCTACATACATGCAATACTTACTACAGGATGAGTCAACTCTGTTTGAATACAGGTTGCACTTTCAAAGCAAACATGACTGTCCTCACCAATATGGTATTAGTAATATGGATGATACAAATCCTCTTAGATGATAATAATAATAAAGAACAATGGTTATATAGCCTACCTTTGGAAGCAAGATTGGTTAATGCCATTCATTATAGGCCTGGCTATAACCAACTGTATTCCACGTGACTTACACACTCAAAACAATTAATGATGAGTTACACCACAGGAGCAGAAGAAGTTCCAGATCTGAGCTCACAAACTATTAACCTATATGTTTTCAATATGTAACGTGTCCAAACCTGCACACAGATTCAATTAAGAATTTCTGATCTGACATTTTCAGTGGCAAAAATATTCACAGTAGGAAGTTGGCTAATACATTATGATAAAGTTTTATTGCACAGCAGTAGCTCCAAATAAACAATCAGCCTACTTTGCCGCAGTAACACTTTATCTTATCTTTATCACAATGTTATTAACTACTCCAAAAGTGGCCTTTGCTAAGCTTCGTGGTTGGGTTCAGGGGTCCTGGCCATTACAGTCATATATCTTTATTCAGCTGAAGCTTCTCCCACTGCTCTACTATATTTTATGCACTAATTTTTCACTGTCATGCCATGTTTAACTTTAAGATTATGACTTATTGTTTGGATGAACTTGAGTAGTGACTGTTGGAGGGGGGGGGTGGGGTAAGCTAGGACCTAGGACTCATGACCGCGGTATTTCTGAAGTCCAGGCTACAGAGATAACTGTCTTACTCTTATCAGCTAATTATTAATCTATAGCTACATTTAGAGCTGCATATTTACCCTGCTCATTGATTTGTAAAGTTTATTACCATAAACTTTGAGAAAAAGGACAGATTCTAATACTATTCCTTTACACACTTCCTGTAACATACAGTATGTAGTATGTAATCTGTAAAAATGTCTTAAATTTTGTCGTGTTAAAGTCTCTTCAGAGTTTTTTGGGGGTTTTTTGCCTTTAAAACATGGCTGATATTTCTTGGCTAATATTTTCACAAGCCAAGAAATATGTTTACTGATATAAAATATTGATAACCTGTTATTATCAGACCTGGTGACCATGTTCATTACAGCCCGTTCATGCCAAGGATATTAAACAAAGACAACTGTATACGTTTTACGCTCATTTAAACAAATATTTTCATTTTATTGTGGCTTTCAACTGAACTTGACTTTGGGATCTCTTTTACATCTGTGTGCACGAGTCAGATAATATCTTACTTACATCCTGCTATACAATATAATATTAACAGAAGCAATATAACTTTAGATCATAAACACAAAACAGAATGACGAAGACCCACACCAGTCACGACTAGGTGACTACACTCCCCATACAGGAACCCACTGTCATACATCCCAGTAGGACTAACACCTTCAGAAGAACACGGTGTTTTTTCCCCCCTCTTGGCGGTTTCAATCGTTTTCATTCAGCTCTTCGTTTCTTTAATTGCTTCTGAACATCACGAGTTTACGTGATAGTAACGTGCTGGCATCGTGTCAGGAGGCTCATATGTTGGGGCTGCACCGTGTGACTGCCTGCCGCCGCTCGCCCTTTCTCTTGCAGCCACACCCTCCCATCTCCATCTCGCACGCGTGCAGCTGTGCGGGGCTGTCTGTGCGTGCGTGAGTGCGTGCGTGCGTCTCCCTGTCGGGCACCCGCAGCATCAGCAACACAAAAGGGTCGCAGCTGCCTGCCGTGGGCTACCTCAGCACAGATCGGAAGGAGGAATCGCGTTTCAAATAAGGTGGTGGGATTTTTTCCTTCTCTTTTCTAACATGTTATTGGTGTTTATGGTGAATGTTTTCCATTTTCACGGCGCTGATGACCTTGTCACCGCATCCCACCTCTCATTCCTCATTGACCTGCACAGATCTTCTGCTCCATCCTTCGCAGATGTGTGTGTATGTATATGTGTGTGTGTGTGTGTGCGCGCTGTAAATGGGCTGGGACTCGCAATTTGATCCGACTTGAAATGCGCAAACGCCGGTGTCAACAGGCCAAATTGTAATGTATCGTTATTATTTTCTTAATCTGAAAATAATGCTAATCAATTAAACGCCATTTTGACGTCTTCTTTGACAGTATGTGAGAAAAGCAAAGGCCAGATTCTTTGTTCTCTGAGCGCCTTTTAGTCTGCAATTAATAGACTGTAATCCCTGTGCGGCGCGCATCCTCTAATCTGCCATTAACGGTTACGTATTGATCTGTGCTGTAGATCTGCGCTGATGTACTACATGCAATCCGCGTCCTTCTCCAAAAGGAAACGTAGACAATACAGCCTTTTGAAATGTCAGCGGGGTTCAGTCAGCTGGAATCCCGTGCACAGGCCATACGGCGCGGCCCTACATGTGCGCAAAAATGAAATTGTGGATCTATTTTTCTACGCGTCATTTAAAGGCGTTTAAATCAATGCTGCATTACTGTCATCGTCAGTGGTCTCTGGTGCTGAGACACAGAGAGGCAGGGAGAGTAGATGGCATTTTGCCAGTAATGAATTTACAGGCTGCTGGTGCTGGATTTATGGTGCTGCTCTGTGTAAACTGGTCTGTTTTGTGCTTGGCTGCTTCAGCACCTGATTGACTGACAAGTGTACATTGTAGTGGTTATGTACAGTTCAATAATTATATGCACTGATGGCTGAGTTATGATATATTAAACCACATGTGCCATTCAGCTCTGCGTTTAGAAGAGGAAAGCTTATGGAAAGACCTGTTATAGTAAAGGCTAGCTCACCATCCTGATTCAAGAAGAGTGTTGAATAAAATACTGCAACCATCAGGTTAATATCCAGCCTCAGAGCTGCACAGCAAAGACTGATTTCACTATGTTATCTTGTCATCACCACCCAAATGGTGACTAATGAACATTTTCTCAGAGACATCTGTGGAGTGCCTTTACAGTGCCAAACAGCATCCATTTTACCTGAGTCATACATCACCTTATGACCTCAGATAAAACTGTAGCAACAGATCTGAATTTAATCGCTGTGACGCAGACAAAGAAAGTCTGACTCAATGTTTTCTGCGTGTTTAAGTCAATCAATTTGCAGTCATTTAGCTGTGTGTTAGATAAACATAGAACCAGCACCTAGTAACACATCAAGGTGCTACTTTGAATATGCATAACCAGTGGTGGAATGAGTACAACTGGAAATGCTTACCTTGTTATATTACAGTAGCACTTATACTGTGATCCTGATCAGAGTGCATTCTTGTGGGTGGTCTGAGTGCACACATGTAGTTTAGTATTTTATCACAGTGCATCACATCACTGACCTTCCTGCATGCTTTGCATGTAAATACTACATTCTTAAATTTCAGATGTAGTGTAATGTTCTCATAAAAATTGTATTACTTAGGTTCTGGTATTTCAAAAATTTACCTTGGTAAATTGGTTGGTCAGTGCTTTGCAAAGCTCTTTATAAGTCAACCATTATTTATAAGATTACCAGTAGTATGTACAGTAGTGTATATAATGTGTGTTATACAGACCTTAGTGTATCAGTGCTGTCCTCATCTAAAGCACATTTTTAATAACAGTCTAACACTCATTTTCTTATGAGGTCTGTCCCAATTATTCAATCCTATGTGGTGCTAGTCATCATCAACTCTACAATTAACATACCATTCAGTGTGTAGTCTATTATTAATATTAATAAACTATTGTTTCACTGACATGTTTGAGGCATTTAGGTCACTTCAGAAACTCCAGTGTGTATCCAGAATAGCGAGGAAATGCAGCATCTAACTGATGATTATGATACATTGTCACAGGGTCAATTCAATTTTATTAGTTTAGATCAATATCTCAAATTTGCCTCAGGGGACCTTACAATCTGCACTGTAATGCAACATCATCTATCCTTAGAACCTCAGTTTAAATAAGGAAAAACTCCCTAAAAAACCCTTTAACAGGGAAAATGGAATGGAAACCTCAGGAAGAGGAGGGATCCCCCTGCCAGGACACACAGATGTGCAACAGATGTTGTGTGTACAGAGTAGACCAGATAACAAAATTATAGAAATCCAGCATGGACAAACAGGATGACACAATTATAGATAAACTGATAACATGTATGAAGAATCTGATCAGGAGGACGTCAGGCAGCTTCCAGAGACTATGTAGGTTTAGGCCATTCTTATCATCCATTAGCATATGAAACATCAATAAATACACTGATATATTTTCATCTTTTAATGCTCTTCTGATTTGTATGATATGTAAAAAAGTATTCAGGTGTTTATTTTATGCTCACATTTCTATGAATATTATGAATGACACACTAGTATATGTCAAGTGTGGCAGCAGCTTCTGTATCACTGATAGTAGTTGATTCTGTTCTCTGCACTGCTTTAAAGTGGAGTCATCAAGACTCTCTGCTTGTGCTCTGTGTGTGTGTGTGTACATTTAGATATGAATACCTATGTGAGAGCATGTGTGTACTGCTTTACTGTGGCTTTCTATTTATGCACAGTCGGTCAGAGAGCAGTCTGACTTTGAAGTGCTCTGCCGCTGTAATATATCCAGTGCATCCAGGTTGGTAAAGCCCCATCATTACCATATCCCTGTGAAACTGCAGTGTGATCCTGCAAAAACTGTGTGAGTGTGGGGAAGCCGGCCTTTTTTACTCACACTAACACCACGTTGATGCCATCGTGATTCCAGATTAGACTAATACAACCATAAAATCAGGATTTTATTTAGTCTTTTGGTATTGAGGCTACCAGACGCGGCTGTAATTTTCCCTTTAGAAATTATTTGTACCTCAGAAAACAACCATTCTTGACCGTGACATTATTAAGGAATTGTGGTGCAACACATTACAAACCATTATAATCACACATGTGCATATACGGTTACTGTTAACCCACAATGAAAGCCTTTGTGTGCATCAGCCAGTTGAAAAAGATGAATGCCACTCTGTTCTCCTGCACTGGCTATCTGGCTTGAAAACAAAGTGTCACTTTGTGCCTCCTCAGCACAGCAGCACTAACAGACACAGTCAGAACGCCCATCTCTCCCCGCTCAGCGTTCCCACTACCCCGATCCCCACCGACACACCTTCTCCCCTTGGACCGGCTGATTGTACATGCGCTCCACTCCAACACGCATCTGCACTCATGCACCCATGTTGACACGAGTTCTCGTTCTACAGTATGTGACTGTGCCTCGGAAGGGCAATCAAATTTTCATTAATATGAGAATATCAAGGGATGTTTACTCTGTCACTTTTCTGTACGCCCACACACACCTACACACATACACACACACACTCACACACACAGCTAAGCCTTCACTGCATCTGACACCTGACTCCAGGTAATGCCCTAGATCCACAGTGACAGCAGGCAGGTGGAACGGACACACACTCATAGATACCCTCGCTCACAGAGACACTGCAGGACGGTAAGAAGGCATTCTTATACAGAAATTTATAACGGTTGCCCTTTAGAGCAGCGTGTAGATCTTACGGTTTGACTTTAACTGTAATTTGCGTTTGTTCTTTCAGTGTCACTGGTATTCTGTGTGTGAAACCACTGTTCGTGTTGTGTATGATGACTGATGAAGTGTATCAATATTACTATATCAGCTGTGAATAGCACAAATCCCAGTGTTTGTGTTTGTGATGCTCAGTCAAGAGATGAAAGCCTCTCTGTTGTTGTCGTGCACACTCGGGCATTGTTAGTTAACCATTGGTTGGTGTGGAAAATATAATCATGGTCATGTGATACATGTTGCGTGTCACTCTAAAGTCCATTGTTTCTCCACATGCACCCTGTGGACATCTAGAGTGTGGATAAATGCCACTACCTAACAGCGTCATGTCTGAAAAAAATGAGCATTACGTAATTCATGAAGGCGGTGTTTATTTATTGCTGGCCTGTTGGACTACTTTATCTAGTAATGTACTGATAGCTATACTAGTGTTTGTGTAGTACCTCTAATTAGGTTTGTAGCCACACTAGCAGCATGGCTCTAGGGATTATGATGTTGGTCTGTCGATCAGTCCACCACTTTGGTCAAGACTGAAATATCTCAAACTATTGAATGGATTGCCATGAAATTTTGTTCAGACATTTATGTTCCCCAGAGGATGAATCACGCTGACTTTGCTGATCCCCTTGATTTTACCACTAGCATCACCATGAGGTTCACATTTGTAGATTTGAGTGAGTCTCAACAACTATTGGATGGATTGCCATGAAATTTGGTACACTTTCATGTGTATCTTGAATTCATAAGTTCAATTTGCCCAAGACTTTGGTTTATGACCAAATATGCTGTGTTTAGTGCTAATAAGCAAATGTTAGCTTTTCCAAACACTTACACCATAAACTTTATGACTTTTTTCCCTTAGAATCAGCATTTAGCTGTGTGTAAGTACAGCATAACAGACCTAGTGTAGTTTTGTTTACCACACTGTGCCTCAGCTCTCACTCAAGTTGACGTAGGTTTGGGTCAGACATGCTAAACACATGGGACTCTGTTTTCATTGGGGCATGAACATTGGCACAGACAGCATCACCACATGTTGTTTTTTAAATACAATTCGCCCTTATTTGTGATGTCTTTGTGCCCTGTATAATGTGTATGGCACAAAAATGAGAGAGGATGGGAGTTGCACCAAACAGAGGTAGAACATAGAGATACATTATGTTGGAATTTTGGTGAAAACTGTGCTGAAAATATACATCTATAGACCAGAGGCCCATTTGACAAAAGCTATTAGCAAGCACTGCTTACACACAGAGTGCAAATGGTGGTAGATTCACTTGCTAATGTTTACAAATTGCAGATAAATTTTGCATGTCCTACACTGACGAAAATAAGGAAGAGGAGGTAAAACAGGTCCTGTTTCTGCATAACATCACTCAGCTGATGATTTTGTCATTCTGTCAGCAAGTGCAAGTGAAACGCATGATGGAAATGTGCAGCTATAGCACAATAATGCTAAATAATGTGAATAAACATTTTGAATATAGACACTTAATACACTCAGATTAACATCCAAATAATAGTTTATTGAATTATTATCCATTTTATCAGTGGATGCTTCTTTCCAGCATCTGTCATCCACAACTACTCATACTGTGTATGAAAGCCATCAACACACGGCTGCTGCACAATTACCACAGAAATTCTGTGCCTCTGCGCACATCATAGTGCTCTGCTCTACTTTTTTTCTCCGTTTGTGTCACAAACCATCAGATGTAGTAGATAGTGACATCCTGGGGACGCATTGGACACACACAGTTCACAGTGAACTTCTCCCCCCCGCAAATTCTCTCTTCATATTTTCATCCAAAAACACTGGGTTCCCAGGCATGAAGGCCTCCTTTCAAACTTGTCTGTGAAAGCAGAATTGTATTTGAAACTGCAGTATTTCAAAGCAGCTAATTATCTTTTTTAGAAAGGAATTCTTGTCATGTAAACAGGATTAGTGCAGAGAATGATCAGATGAGGCCTTCATGTACGTGACTTAGTTTACTTTCAGTTTTTGCAGCAGTCGTGTGACTGGTTCGGAAGATAATGATTAATATAATATAATGTATATATAATTCGGATATAAGTTTTGCATAAATTACCCATCCCTTTTGCATATAGTGTGTGCTGGGTATACAAACATCAAGTGCACTTGGATACTCCGTCATTGTCCTAGTGCATATGACCTGGCACTTTACAGCTGCTGTTAAAACAACCACATCCTGAGCAACCGCATGCAGTGTTTGTGCATATATGCAGGTGTGTGCCAAGTGAACTATTTCAGTCTGTTTGTAATGATAAAAGTCTGGTATGTGAGTTTGCATTTGTCTACCCTGGCAAATATGTTGCCATAGAAACCAGAGGCTGCCCAAACTTCAGAGAATGATAAAGAATGAGATTGGGAGAGTTGTGTGTACTAGGCCCAAAACTGTTATCAATGGTGGTGAAAACTTATCTTTTGCACTATGAATACATAGTTTTTGCCCATGTCACCTCATCCATCCTGAGTTTTATTATTCAGACGTGCTTCCTCACCCACCCCTCCCCATGTCACCCTCCATTCCACATTCATGTTCCTCACAACAAACTAACAAACCTAAACCTGCTGTTGTGTCTCTGTTCTGTATTTATTTCACCATTTCCTCCCACAGCGGAGGCAGCGGAGACGTTCATCTGGGTAAAACAAGCTTTGTGCAAATGGGCAGATCGATGTTCCCTAAGGTTTTACTGCAGTGGTGCGCAGCTATCTCGAGCTGTGCATCTGAAATAGGTAAACTGTTACACGGCTCCACCACGTTCGTCTGTCTGCTTTGTCAGCAAGCTACTTGTGCTGTAAGGTTATGGCAGTTAGCCGACGCCACGCTGCTACAACACTAAAGCCATGCCATCGGACTCCGGTGGTTGTCTCGCCCCGCTCTGGTGCAGAGCTGTGTCACCATCAAGTGATGTTGAGCTGCTGGGTCGTTCGAAAGCGCTGCAACACGGCATCGTGTTATGCCACCGCCATACTATGATGCAGCTGTATACTTGTGAAAGGCATTTTTCTGCTTGTGTAGAGCACATGGCTGCTCCTTGTGCTTCTCTCATCCCATCTCTAGCTCTGCTCCTCAAGTCTGTTGTCTGCAGCAGTAGGCCTACAAACACTCGTACACCAATAAACACAAATACGAGTCATACACAGGTTTATTGCACACAGACATTTGCTTAACATTAGCAGTGGCGGCCAAGAAAAGTCAACACATGCAAACAAACAGACAAACAATAATAATAAAAAAAAAGAATGTCCGCAAAATCTCTCTTCAGGCCACCAGACAAAACCACATACAGTCTTCGCCACACACACTGTCTGTTCACACACTCCTACAACCAAACATGCTTGTTCGCTTCTTGTTCTGTGCTGGCTGGAGTCAGACAGGACAAAGAGCCTTTCTGGGGGAGACATTTCTGAGAGAGTTTGTCCGGCTTTGTCACCCTCAGGAAGGAAGCCCACGGCATGCTGATCCCACTGGAGACAGCGGGCTTCTCTCCGGCTCTCTCAGTACTGTCTCACACTCTGTGGTATTCGACTACCGGCCCGCGTGCTTGTGGTTTTACACAACACACATTTCCGCAGTGCATCAGAAAACCTCTGGCTCGGCCGTGCTGCAGACAGGTGTTGAGTGTTTCAGCTGGTGGACATGTGGGTCCAGGGTTCAGGAAACCACTTGTGGTTTGTTGGTTCCTGTTGGTTTATGAGATGCAAATAAAAGGTGGTTCATGGTTTGATTATTGTGATTATTCCTGCTGTATCTGTATGGAAGATCTCTAATCATTGGACTGAGTCAAGGGTCATCATACGGAGTGTGAACATGTTGGAATCAGCTGCTATAAAAAAAAAAAAGCGAATGAGTTTTGTTTTTTGTCTTTAATTTCAGTACCACCTGCATCGCCCGACCACTAGTCATCTCAGATGTACTGCTGACTTTTTAATACCACCATTTCTGCACAAACATGCCACAACAGAGTTGCCTCAAGGGGCACATCTTGATTTTAAAACATCACAGGCTTCATTGTGCCCCAGACAAGCAGATCATCAAGAGCTAACAAAGCTGAGCTTTTTGATAATAAAGCTAGAGGCAATGGAGAGCAAAATAAAAAAGCAAGACGTGAAAGTGAAACTGCAGCTCAGCTCGAGCACAGTAAATGTTCAGCACCCCTATCCTGATCTCTCATGTTTGTCTCCTCTCAGTCTGGGCTGCTCTCCTCTCTTCCCTCCATTAAAAGCTCACACTTACTCCTTTTAAACATGCACTCAAGCACCGTCCCCATGCTCACTTCCTTCTTCTCTCACCGCAGCCAAGGTGTGCCGTGACCATGGCAACAGACGCCACGGAAACTAAGCATGACATGCATTTAGAGGTAACCGAATCCAAAGGCCCAGGTAAATAAGGAAAAAATGAGTGCTTTTAGATACATCTTAAAGAGACAGTGCTTAAAACAGAGTCAGCGATAACATCATGAGGATTACTTGACCTCTATAATGCTTTTTTTTTCACTGTTTCTTTAAGAACTGCATGGTGTGGTGATGGGTTTGAAATGATAGAGGAGATTTACAGAAGCCTTTTTATTTATTAGTGGTTTGCTGTGTCCACATTTCTAATTTTTCTACTTCACTAACCTCTATTTTATCCCTTTAAGCAGTTTTTAGATCACATTTCATCAGGGTCCATCATGAACCTATGTAGCAAAGATTTTGATCAATAGTGTTGAGAAAAGAAAAACATGTTAATATCAAAATGTCAAGAAGCCCCATTTGTGTCCAGAAATTGCAAGAGACAGCATTCAGTAGATAAAGGCCTGAAGTTCAGTGTTAAAGGAATAGTTCAACATTTTGGGAAATGAGTGAATTCACTTTCTGCTGGAGAAGTAAAGAGGAAGAGGAAATTGATACCACTCTCATATCTGTTTGTTAAATATAAGGCTACAGCCAGCAGTTGCTTAGCTTAGCTTAGCTTAGCTTAGTTTAGCTTAGCTTAACGGAAAGCCTGGAAACAGTGGAAACAGCTAGCCTCACTCTCCCCAGCAACTAGAAACCCATACAAAAACAAGTGTAAAAACAACTCCAAGCCAAGAAATAGTCTGGCACATAACCTCCCTTATTTCAATTGTGAATTGTTGTTTTAGGCACCTTAAGAGGTGCTGGTGGGAGGACTTGTGCTTTTGGACGGAGACAAGCTAGCTGTTTCCAGTCTTTATGCTAAGCTAGGCTAACTGGCTGCCGGTTTTATATTTACTGGGCAGATCTTCTCTTCTAATTCTCTGCATTTCTCTAAATGTTGAACTGTTTATTTAATAACATAGAAAATCCATTAATTTACTTGACAACACCCTGAATGTTACCTCGCTGACTGTATTGTTAGATTGTTATTAGAGTCGTGAGCAGTTGTGCGTTTTATCTTTGATTTGTGTAATACGTAGAGTTCAAAAGCCAAACTCATGCTGGGTTTCTCCTACCCCAGCTAGTTAATTTGCCTTTACCAGATGTGAAATATTTCCTGATCAGATGGCTAGAATGAAAAACCAGCAGGGGTCCGAGTGCAGAGGACCAGGGTCAAAACACACTGCACTACAAACATACAGGAAGCAAGAGTTAACCCTAGCGTAGTGGAGTCCTGCTGCTGCTGCTGCTGCTGCAGCTGAATCGTCTACACCACTGAAAAAAGTGTCCTTTCTCGTTTCACGCATGAGTGTGTGAGCATGCCCACGGCAGTGCATTATGGGCTTTGTAACAGAGTAGAAACACTGGACAGGCCTTGATGCTGGGAGAGCATGCTGCAGGGAAACAAAACATCAGCGTCACAGCATAATATCATTTGCTGCTCTGACAAACAGAGTGGGTCTGACAGAGTAGTGAGTATGTCATCAATTTTATCAGTGCTCTATGTAAACACATAAATCTATTTAAACAAAAGGCATATTTTTTAAATGTGATTGTCAAGTGATAAGCAAAGCTACTGATAGAATCCATCAAATCTCAGACTCAACATTCACAGACTCTGTGTTTTTTCAACATATTATTTTGAAAGAGAAGCAAAAACAATTCCACAAAGACTTCTCCCCTTTTTCACTCTCATTTTTCTGCCACTTAAGTAATTTAATTCCCACGGAAAACTCACAGATTTACATCTTTTATAGTATCTCTGTCCTGATCTAAACATCACAGTCTAAAATAAAAATTGACAAAAATGAAAAGAAAAGAAGTTCAAGACAACAACAGCAAAATTAAAAGAAAATAAAGTAAAGCCATTTCTCAGGAAGAAAATGCCAAACATTCCTTAGTTCCAGTCACTCAAATGTAAAGATAAACTGCCCTTTCTTGTCCTATTTGATCATGGGCTGAATATCATTGTGTTGCAGACTGTAGGACATAATCAACTAGAAATGGGCACTTCCTAATACTTTCTGAAATTTTCTCCCTGACATTTAAGCAAAGGACTAATCTATTGATCAAGAGAATAATCAGCAGATTGGGTTGTTTGTTTAGCAAAGAAAACGGATGGTAACTACGTCTTAAAATTAGTTGAGAAGCATTACTAATTAAAAAATGTAATTTTCTCCAATTTAATTAAAATAAGATTACATCTTCAAGGCATTGACAGGAAGTTAACTGCAACTGTGGTTGTGGCATCTGTCACATTTTTCATAAGTATATAAGTACATTGTGGACAGTTTTGGTTTAGTAAGATGGACTAGCCCAGACGACATCACAGATATGGTCAAGACTGATAATGTAGTCTTCGTAGAGGTAATTGATTTCTATTGATTGTTTGCTGTGCTTCTCAGACTCTGAGGATAAAAGCATTCCATTTTAATTAAACCTGGGCAGTGTCCTATCTTATATAAATAAATTGTGTACTCAGTCAATCATAGACAGCAAATAAATCATAAATTCACAACTTTGTCAGTGTTTCTACTAAATTGCCTCAATATAAATACAGATATAAAACTTCAGGGTCAAGGATCTAAGTGGGGTAATGAGTTTACTGTATCATTTCCCATGATGCCTCTGGTATAGTGAGCAGCATGCGAAGTGAAATCCCACACCAGTTGCTACTTATAGCTCTGAAAGGGATACCCACAGATCCCTGAGAACGCCTGTCTGCACAGTGGTGTAGAGTAGCTTTGTAGCTCTGTAACCTCACCCACTTAGTTCATCCAGTGGACCTCCACCAGTACTCAGACAAACAAATAAATACACAGACAAAAACAAAACACACTGCCGGACTTACACAGGCAGACAAAGCAAAAAAGTTCCCTATTACATTTTGAAATGAAGCAAAGAGATATCTGTTTACATTTTCTCTGGGATCCTGAGGCTTTTGCACGTGGGAAAGTTTAGGTTATGTATAAGAGTTTATAGCTTTATGGCATGAAGGATGATAAGAAATAAAGATATCAACTAGTTTAATTCAAGGTATCTTTGTGCAGCCCTGAACTCATCCTTGAACCAACAACTATCTGAAGATGGCTTTTTACAACTTTTGTTTTACTATGGAATTGTTGAGACACTTTTTTCTTATCTTTGGCAGCATGTTGCTCCATATAAGACAGTTTTTAATCATTTGACCCAGATGGAATTATCTCACTGACCAACGGATCAGTGAAATTACCAGAGTAATTAGTTTTGATATGTGCCTATTAGTGGCAATAAAAGTTTACTTCTGGCACCGTGGAAGCGGAATGGTTACAGTGCATGGCATATAAGCACAATGTCCTTGGTTGGAATCTGGCTTGGGACCTTGGTTGTATGTTATATCCCTCTCTGTCTCCCCTTGTTTTCTGTCTGCTCTCCAAAAAAACAATCTTAAAAAAAAAAAACCAACTCACTCCCTTTGGTTTTGCATCAGAAAAATAAACATGTATAACTTGGAAAGTTGTTAACTATTGAAACTATTCAAATACTGCAGGACAAACACGATGTGAGTCACACATTTCACAGGAACTCTTAAAGCCATGAGGGTCATGGTGGGTTTTCACTACTGTCCTTTCTCTTAGAACCAATGATGGACTTTGGGCTTATTTTTAGTCAATAATTCAAGGATTTGATCACCATATTTCTATAGCTGCTGTGGTGCTTTGTTTTTATGTGTGGTGTTTGTCTTTTCCACATCCTGTATATATGAGTAAGTATGAACCAAAGAGCCAAGGTTTTCTTCTTATTCCATCTGCTATTTTGATTTATTTTCTGTTCATTCAATCAATTGCATTTCATTACCTAACACGCAGACACACAAAGACACACCCATAGGCACTGTGCTGCTTGTAACTCGCCTGAGGGCGAGATACAAAGATTGATGATCTGATTGCAAGTAGTCGTGGTTATCATCTATTTTCTTTGCCAACAGAGAGAAGGCGACAGGGCAAATTCCAGCCCTTCAGAAGACTGTTTGGGAAGAAGAAGAAACGGCAAACGAAAGAGGGCTTTAATGGAGCAGAGCTAAAGGCGAGTTTTTCTACTGGGGAAGTGTGCAATGGAGTTGTATCTGACAATGAGGAGCCCAATGAAAATCTGAGGTAAGTACATAGATCAAGTTTCATATTTACACATATTTTTTTCTCAGTGATGCATAATGAAACCAAGCTTTTCCACGTGTGACTTTTTATTATCCTAATAAAAGCCGCAACCACGTCTTATCAATAATTTTATGTCTATATGGGAAATTTGAAACCTTTTACATCTTCTTAAACCAATTTTATCCAAGAAACAACTCTGCTTCTTATCAAATTCTTTTTTGTTTGCTCTTTGGGTATCCATTCATACTTCTCAGAAAAATGAAAGTGCTAAAATAGCCTCTCATAAATGCTACAAGTTGTGGTTACGTAATCAGTGGAGAAAAGGGAGAGGCATTGCTCAAATACAGCTCATAAAAGGATCTACATGATTTGATCCTTTAATCGATGTGTGCAAACTGCTGGTGTGTAAAGAGGTCATTCATTTCTTTGTGTAAAATGACTTAGGGAGCGACACTACAGCTCCGTGCATGATAAATTAATGAATGACTGACAGTAATGACATGCTGCAGCACTGAGGACGTTCTCATTATTCTGCAGAGAGTTGAATCCCATTGGATCTCGAGCTCTCTCACACGACAGTATCTTTATCCCAGAGGAGCCGGCGACGGAGCCCAGTCTAGATCACACCATGTCCCAGGAAAACGTCTCTGATAAAGTTAGGAATCTGCAGGTAGGCCTTAATTCATTGTGCATTCAGATCAGTTCTCTTCTGTCTATATACCGAATTAACATGTAACCTTTATTGTTGATCACAGAGGCAAATAGCACAAAGTATAAAGTTCGGCCAGAAGCCTCCCTCTCTGAGGAGAAGTGAGGGAGATGAGGGCAGTTCAGACGAGGAGGAGGTTCCCCAGAGCCCTCTGAAGGTGATGGCGCAGGTAGAAGTTGAACCAGCAAAAACAGAGCCAAAGGTAACACTTGTTAATTTATATTGGTGACAATTTGGTTTTGTTTTTAAAGTAGTGAGACTGAGATGTGTATCAAGTAAGTAAATGCTTTGTTATTGGGACAAAAGCAGGTCCAGGAGACCCAACAAGCAGGATCACACACCACCCCAGTGAAGTCTCTGAGGTCCAAACGAGTTCTTCCACCTACTGGTACAATCGAGTCTATCAACCTGGATGCTGTCCCACAGTCTGTTCCTCGCTTAGACAACACCGCTGCCAAGCATAAACTGTCCGTCAAACCGAAAAATCAGAGGGTTTCCCGCAAGCACCGGCGGTTTACACAGGTGAGCCAGAGTTATAGTCAAACTGTGAGGATCTTAGCATATTGTTCACTCATTCTGTGAGATTTCCCAACCTTTGTTGTGATTAAGAAAACATATTCATATTTCCACATTGCCAGGACCTCCAAGAAGTATCTATTCCTGGTGTGCTGCAAGAGGATCTCGAGGCAGCAGGCGTCTCCACAGCTGATCAGCGCAGGACATCTGTTGAATGGATGGAGTCCCTTGAAAGCCTGAAGAAACAGAGACTCCATGAGGAAGAAATACAAGAAACAAAGAGGAAGCTGGAGGAACAGAGGTTCAGACAGGAGGAAGAAGAGAGGAGGAAGAGAGCAGAGGAGCTGAGGCTGCGTGAACTGGAGGAGGAGAGGTGTCGTAAACAGCAGGAGGAGGAGCACATCCGTAAAGAGGAGGAAGAAAGAAGGATTCGGGAGGAGGCAGAGAGAAGGAGGAGGGAGGAAGAGGAGAGAAGGATCAGGGAAGAGGAAGAGAGGAGGCGGCGAGAGGAGGAGGAGCAGATGCAGAAAGAGGAAGAGGAAAGGAGGATGCGAGAAGAGCAGGAGCGCCGACAGCGGGAGGAGGAGGAGGAGGAGGAGAGGAGACAACTGGAAGAACAGAGGAGAAAAGATGAGGAGAGAAAGAAGCGGGAGGAGGAGGAAGAGGAGGCGAGAAGGCAGGAGGAGCTTGAGGCTGAACGTCTACGTTTGGAGAAACTAAGAGAGGAAGAGGAGAGAAAGAAAAAGGAGGAAGCAGAAAAGCAGAGGTTGCAGGAGATTGAAGAAAAGAACAAAATGGAGGCAGAGGAGAGAATGAGAAAAGAGGAGGAGGAGCAGAAAAGGTTGTCTTTAGAGGATCCGGATGGTAGCTCAGATCCACAGGAGAGGCAGAGGAGAGCTGAGGAGCTGCGCTGGCGAGAGATGGAGGAGAGACAGAGGCCTTTCTCTTTCAAAGTTTCCTCTGGAGAAAACCAGATTTTGTTCCAGAAGGTCAACCTGACGCCTGTTACGCCGACCTCCAGCCACCAGAGCAGTGCTGTAGCTGATCAGAGAGAAGGCGCTAAGGCCTCCTCCTCCTCTGAAGGACCAGACTCCCCTAACCTGCCAACATCTCCATATGTCCCCCACACAGCCATCCTGGTGACAGGTGCCCAGCTCTGTGGAACAGCTGTCAATTTGGACCAGATCAAAGACACCGCTTGCAAGTCTCTGCTGGGTCTGGGAGAGGATAAAAAGGCCCAGGGAACACCGCCAACCAAGAGCAAGACTTCACCAGACCGCAAGTCTGGCAAAACCAAATCACTCAACGAGTCCTCGCTCTCTACAGACCAGTCCAGTGCCGCCGTCCTGGCAGAGTGGGCTAGTATCAGATCGAAGATATTCAAGGGGGTAGAAGAGGGAAAGTATGACCAAGAACCGAACAAAAACCAGCCTCAGCCCAGCAATGAAGAGCAGACTCCGTTTTCCCATACGAACCTCAGGAAGACAATGTCAGCCAACGCCAAGTTCTCCATCACCCCTGCAAAGAAGAAGTTTGGAGATTCAAATAGAAACTCTGAGGTGTTCACTGCAGATGACAAAGAAGCAGGAGAGGAAGCTCCTCCGTCTGATAGCCCCACTGCAGCCTCGCCAGCTCCAACCAGTAAACCTCAAAACAGGACAAGCAAAACTGTCCGCATTGTAGAAAGAGGGTCAGAGGAGTGTATGTTTGCCAAAGACCTCCCCTCTTTCTTAGTTCCCAGCCCTGGAGCCAAGCCCGAGGGGCCAGAGATGAAGAGCAGAGGTCACAGTGAGACAGAGGTGTCTGAAAGCACAGAGGAGGGAGAGGAGCAGGGCCCAGGAAGTGAGGATAAGCCCTCACCTTTTGGCATTAAGCTGAGGAGGACCAACTACTCCCTCCGTTTTCACAATGAACAGTCCACAGAGAAAAGGAAGAAACGCTACAGTGCAGGGGACAGCTTCGATGGCGTCCCCTCACCTCTCACCCCCATGGAGCCAGATTCTGATGCTTCCTCTGTCTTTTCTGACAAATCAAGCCCCGCATCGCCTCAGAAAGAAGGTGTGGTTGGCAAGTACTTACATGCATCCGCCTCCCCCGCCGTCCCTCGGGCTAAATCAGGCAAGTCTACCAGCCTGACTGCACACAGTGAAGGTGAGAAGGTGCTTTCAAAGCCACCGCTCTACCGAAGACCAACCACATCACCCAAACCTACTGGAGCAGTCCCGACACCTCCTCCATCGCCGTTACCTAAAGTGGTTCATAGTACTCCCGGTGATGTCATGGTTCAGAGAACCGGGGGCGCAGATTCACCCAGCCAGGAGCAGCCGAACAGGAGCGAGGAACCATCAGCAGTGGCCCAGTTGCAGAGGAGCAGCCATGGCCAGTTCCAAGGGGAAGAGGAGCCGAAAGAGAAGAGATCCTTCTTCCCCTCCATTAACATCCCCTGGAGAGAGAAGGCAGACAGAAAGACAGATATCATCAAGAGAGGTCAGTGTCACTTTGATCAGGCACTGTGTTGTTATTGCTGATCAGGAAATTAAGGTCTTGTGTCCCCGCCATTGACTGTATACAAAGATGAACATCATGACAGCTCCCCAAAAGTGAAGCCAAAACAACTTGATCACCCCTTGGTGGCTGGCAGTATAGGTCATAGATCCAGCCCCCTCCATCTTAGCAACATGAGCCAAACTAAAATATGAAAGTTCACGTCAAATGAACTTTTCCCAAAGATTTCATTTGTGTAGCACCTTTCATACAAGAAATGCAATTAAAAGTGCTTAGAGATGGATTCTGTCATTTTAGGTAGATCTTATTATCCTGATGTTTGTCCAATTGCTTGTTTTTCAAGTATGTTTTTAATTAGTTATTTGACTTTATAAAAAAGAAGGTGTAACATCATGACTGACAACTGTGACACCTCCGTCAGAGAGCGGGGTGGCTGAGGGGGCATGTTCTGCAGGCTGTCATCCAACTCTACTGTGCAGACTCACAGAAGCAAGATGGCAGCTCCCAGAAAGGAGATATTTTGGCTTCACTTTTGTATAGAGGCAGGAAGTGGAGACACATCATCTATATTTATATACAGTCAATGGTCTCTGCATGGCTTAAAGAAAAAGTTTGACAGTCTGAGGAATAGGTTTCTTGGCTTTCTTGCCAGAGTTTGATGAGAAGATTGATACCATTCGCGTGTCTGTACTGTACAGCTGGAAACAGCTGGCTTAACAAAATCCACTATAAAGTTGGTTTCATTCGTTAAATGAAGAAAGGGTTTTGTTAAGAAACCCCTCCAGACACATTTTAAGATGTATATAAAACATTCTACTTTGAACTTTTTTGTGTAAAAATAGGGCTCCTTACTCCAGGTATTACACATATTTTTCTTCAAAGATAGGATAAGGAAGATCTATGCTCTTCATCAAGTCGCTCTCATCATCTGACACTCCACACTTTAGTCTCTCAGGTCTATGGCTGCCTCGTTGTGAGCAAATTCAGATACATAATTAGGGGGAGGTTCTGGGGGTCCTCCACCAGAAAAAAAATATAATTTAAAACAAATATCCTGCATTTCTACACTACCTTACCTCTGGGATTAAGTCAAGAAACAATCACCCGTTAACCTTGGTAACTCTCACTCCTGCCTGTGTGTGTACAGCGCAAGAGGAGAGGAAGCAACACTGTGCTGCTGCCAGAAGAGCTGCTGACTGAGATTACTCTTAGCAGCATGCATAGAAATACATTAAAATGTACAGTAATAGATTTGTGTGTATTCCTTGTTTTCCCACTGATGGTCTGAATAACTTGGTGCTGCACAGTGCATCTACTGTGCTGTGCTGCTCTGTCTTTTCCGTCTGTGCGCTGTCAGGGTCGTCTTTCATGCCGCAACATTATCAGTTATGAATTTGTTTTTCATTGCATGAGAAAATGGATATGTGGCATGAGCGTGTGAAAAGTGTCAATTGTGTGGGTCTTACAGTCAATGTGGGAGGGTTGGCAGCTCTGGTAAAAACCATATCAGACCCAAATTATTTTTAACTTATCTTGTCAAAATCTTTAAAACGACATTTACTTATCTCTACTCTCTATTAAAAATTCCAGAATCAATTAATTTGAAAAATATATTTTCATTTCAAAAGTTTAAGTGCTGGACACAAGATGTCTTCTACTTCGCTATGAAATCCTTTCTCAGTTTTTGTGTGCTGAAGGTTTCAAGTTCACATCACACTTGTGTAATTTGCATACTGGAACAGGATTGGCTCCGAAGTAGTTGTGATGTCACAAATCAAGCTTGTAGACCCAGCCCTTAAACTGCAATTTTTGGTGAGAACCTATCTTTATACAGTCTATGGTGAGAACAGAGAAACTTGCCACTTTCAGCAGATGAATGTGAAAACAGCCTTCTAGTGTCAAACTCTACACAGAAAACACCAAAAAAATATTGTTATAATTCTCAAAACAAGGTATCGAAATGGAATTGGTACTGTATCAAAAGTTTCAATCGATACATAGCCCTAGTAACTTACCAATATGTGTGTGTTCCCCTGAAGAAAAACCATCACTACAGAGCAGACACTCACTGGACAGCACAAAGGTCCAGGAGAAGGAAGCTGGGCCATTATGGATCACACTGGCACTGCAGAAACAGAAGGGCTTCAGAGAGCAGCAGCAGAGCCGAGAGGACCGCCGTAGCCAAAGAGAGGCCAAACTGGCAGAAAAACACGCAAAAGAGAGAGACAACGTATGTGCCCCAGATTGACTTTTTAGCTACTTTTCTAATATTTCTTTTATTTTCTTGATCGCACATAGTCTTCTAACTCTCAAAGCAATTGCATTTCTCTTTTACAGGTTACGCTGGTGAGCCCTACGGATAGCAAAGGGAGTGGGAGCTCAAGTCCCAGTTCTAAACCTCAGACACCAGAGGAGCCTAAGAGACCCGACAGCCTCCTTGGACGATTTGAGCGCCGTGAACACCTGAAAAAAGCCAACACTTTACCCAGCTCTGTCACCGGTAAGAACCTGCATGTACAACAGCACAGCCATATACTGATGATGATTATTTAATTGAGAGATTAGTCTTGTATCATTGATTAATCATTTGAGTCAAATGCCAAACATTGCTGGTTCCAGCATCTCAAATGTGAGAATTTGCTGCTTTTCTTTGTTTTCTTTGTCATTTGAAATTAGTTTTGTCATATTAACTATCATTGATTTTGCTTGTTAGTGCCTCATTAAAAATGTTTGATTCTCATTGTCCTTCATTAAAAGTTACATAATTTATGAATATGCAAATGTTTTTCACTTTAACTGCTGGGTGTAAGATGTCTACTTCACTGTAAAGTTCATTCTCAGTGTGTGTGCACTGGTGTCTTCATGTTTCCACATCACACTACTGGACCAGGATTGGCTCCAAACTAGTTGTGATGTCAGAAATCCTGCTAGTAGGCTACATGTCTTTAACTGCACATGTCTTTAAGAGAAAATTTCCCCCTTCAGCAGATGAAAGTGAAAACAGCCTAGTGTCAAGCTGCATATTCATCATTCTGCACAGTGAAGCTCAAACATTACAGTGAAGTAACAAAAATCAAAACATATTTTTGATTAGAGGGGGACCTCAAACTTACTTAAAATGAGTATGAAAAGGCTGTTCAGTGTAATGAATAGAGATGTAACTAAATGTCCTTGATTTGGTGTTTCAGTTGAGATTGCAGACTCTACACCGTCGCCACCTGCTGTCAAGGAGGTGTCAAAGCGCTTCCCCTCCAGTGACTCTCCGCAGGTGTCCACAGAGCCGGCCTGGCTGGCCCTGGCCAAGCGTAAGGCCAAAGCCTGGAGCGACTGTCCTCAGATCATAAAATAACCCCCCCCCCCCCCCCCCCCCCCCCCCCCAAACAACTCCCCCAAACCCCAGCTCCACAATGGGCTCTCGCCTGCATCGAGACTGCACACTGCCCATGGACTCTGAAGCACCCCCTCCACCTGTCCTTCCCTCCCAAACTCCAGATCTCATCACTTTCCATGAAAACCCTCCTGACTGTGAAACAAGTAGAGCCCTCCATCATCTCATAACCCTAACCCTTCACTGGCTGGTACTATTATCATGTTAAAGTGCGCTTCGCATTCAAATACTCCAATACAATTGCACAGATATATGTAAACAATTGTTGCGAGCATGCGCATTCTGTATACAAACACACAAAGTATATGTCCCAAGAAGACACATATAATGAACATGTCGCAGTCGGGGACTGCAGAGTCCTCAGCAGCCAATCACAACCATGACTGGCTGTTGCAATAGCCAACCCCAATTTTTTTTTGATTTTGTAGCCAACTGTGTCATTGTGATTGTAAATAAATTATTCACTAAACACAATATGAGGTGAGACACTTCTGT
Organism: Euthynnus affinis; assembly: GCA_029490765.1. Taxonomy (NCBI): domain Eukaryota; kingdom Metazoa; phylum Chordata; class Actinopteri; order Scombriformes; family Scombridae; genus Euthynnus; species Euthynnus affinis. The sequence continues at coordinate 10,263,640 of CM055848.1, forward strand.
ATCAGAGAGGTGAAGCTTTGACATATGACAGTGTTTAATCAACAGAGGGTAACTGTCTGAATCGCATTTTAAGGGCTACCAGAAACAATAACTTGACATGACCCTGTTGAATCTGCTTTGTGACAGCTGATGGAAGTGTTAAAGGCGTCTTCTTTGCCGTATTCCCTCGTTGGTATTATTTATGTGAAGGAACGGATTATCCATGTTGAAATGATACTGTATATCTCTTCTCTGAGCCTTGTTTGTCATGTACAAAAGAAGCTTTTTTTTCTTCTTCTTTTTTTTTTTTTACTCATATTCGAAACCTTAGCATAACAATGCTCACTGTGTCCGTGACGACTGTGATAGCTTTCTAAGAAGCTATTGAACAATTTGCCATTATGAAATAACCGGAATCTGTTTGTAAAGCAACATGTTCACACACGGTGGGTGCACCTAAACACAGCACTGAAGACCACAAGTGTTACTGGGCATTTGCAGTGAACTTGCACATTACACTCACAGCTGTGTGATGACGTAACTTGGATTTTTGCTTTGCTTATGGAGACAGACACTTCCTGCTTGCTGTAACATACAATTCCTGTAACACACTTGTGTTTGTAGGCTTATGCCATCACTTCCTCGTAAATGTGATATGATCTTACATGACGTAAGCATTTCCTCAACGAAAAAACAAAAAAAACAAAAAACAAAACTCCAGCATTCTCATTTCCTGCCACTCACTTAATGATCTGTATGTATGTAAGTATGTACTGTATGTAAGTCAAAGGCGTTAACAGAGCTTTGGTCAGAAAGAGGCCTGAGTCACTTTGTCATTTTGTTTCTAACTATGGTCGTGCACAATAGTGTAGTGTACGCAGTGTTAAATGTAACAAAAAAAATGTTTGGTATTATTTGCACTTTTTTGTCCCACTTAGAGATATTCATGAGAAAATTCTTAAGAGATACAAAATGTTATGAATAATGTAAATTAAATACTGATGTCTGAACCTGGACGGACTCATTATTTCCCTGTTCTAGTTTCAGATCTTAAACCCGGAACTTTAATTAAAATCTTATTTCCCAAAGCACCCTCTCTGCACTGACACAGATGTAAGAGACAGCAGTGTTTATTATAAAAATAGTGCAAAAATACATTTCATCCATCTACGTTTCCTCTTTGACAGTCAGTTTTAAACAATATACATAATCATTGCGGCACCCGACTGCGAGAGACTGTTCCCACACCACGGGAGATGAAAACAGCTCTCCGGGAAGAGTAAACGAGGCTAGCAATTGTCCATCTTGAACATCCAGGATCCAGACGGTGCCGTCTGTGGAGGCCAGGCCCACGAGAATCCCCCTCCTGCCCACAGCCGAGCCTTCAAACACACATGGACTGGCGTACACCTTCCCTGAAGCCTGGAAAGTCCAAAGCAAACAGCCGTCGGCACGGTTCAGACAGTACAGGCAACCGTCATGTGATCCACACAGGACCTTCTGCTGGTCTGGTGTGACACATGGAGAGGAGAAGACGGGTCCCTTAGTCAGAAACTGCCAGATCTGCAGAGAAACAGAGTGTTTTGACTAAATTTTCAGAACAGAATTTCAGTTGGTAAGTGAGTCTTAATACAAAATGCTCCTAATTTTGGCTTCAAAATCTCACATAGCAACACCTGTATCACATCAGGTAATATATGATGCCAATGGTTTATAAGACCATCAAAACTATTTTGTATGCTTATCACTGAACTTTGATCACTGTTGCAGTTACTGTTTTAATGAAATCATCATCAAATAATGCTGTCAAACAGTAAGTAATTCTAGTCAAGTCAGAGTATACAATAATATATAATAATTTCCTCCAGTAATGATAAGAATTGTGCTAATATGAGGTGTCTGTATTGTAAGGACTGAGCATGTGATTTAGTGTTTCACCGTTTGTAAAGGCAGCATTTACTGTTTAAAGTCTGTTTTCTCTTTAAGAGTTTTAAATAAAAATGAAATTCTGTAATACAGTACATAGTGCTTGTTTTGCTTCTCACCAAATTCCCCGTATAGCTGAAGCAGCAGATGTTCCCATCCACCGAGCCGATCACCACGTTACCAGAGGAAGCATTTGGCGATGAGAAGAACGGGACGTCTCTACAGTAAGACCACAGGACATCTCCATTGTCCTGGGACAAACAAAAAGACAAAACACACTGATCAGACAGCACTGTGGTCATGTTTGATCCCTTATACATAAAAAAAAAACAAAACTAATGTCAAATGTTTGTTATTTTCTTCACTGACAGCATTGAGACAGTGCAGGTGACCTCCCAGTGACGCCACATAAAGCTGTCTGTGGGAGGCGTTGAGGTACGGGGAGGAAAACACAGCTCCGCCACCACAGTGATGCCTCCAGGTACACTGCTGAACCTAAAGAAAAACAAACAAACAAAAAAAAACACATTTACCTTGATGCATCTCTATCAGTCACATTTATCTGTTCATTTACATCAAAACAATATCGATTACACAATACACTTAGGCAACGTGAATATGGATAATCATGTGGTAGAGTTGATTTAACACTTGCTGCCTCTTCATACCACAAATTCTCACTAATTTATGCATTATACGTGGATAGAGATCTATAGGCAGGTGGATTTCCCTTACTTTATTGTGTAAAAATTGATGTATCATAGTGCATTCTTTAATATATATATCCTTTGTTTTGTGGAGAGTCAAATCAAGGGGAATTTCCATTATGCTAAGATTTGATTTAGAGCTTAAAAACTACTCTAAACACTTTTATTCCAAAATGACAAAGTTTTAACAAAATAAAAGTAGAAATTAAAGTCATATGGTCTTGGTTTTGGCTGTATTGACCGCGTTGACTGGTTACACCACTGACAGATCTGTACATAGATACTGGAGTCATTACACCCAGGTATCTCTTCATGTCAAACACACTCACCTTTGGGTTCAGGGCATAAACATGCCCATCATGTGATCCCACTATCACCAGGCCTGTGAGGGGATCTACAGCAGGACAGCTCTTCACAGCGTCTCCTGTCTCAAACATCCACCGTGTCTCTCCAGAAGCAGCGCACAAGAAATACACACAGCCATCATAGCAACCTGGAGGAATCCGAAAGTTAACCTTTTTTCCCCTTTTATTTAGTGCAAGATATGTGATTAAGATGAAAACACGTATGACACAGGACAGTGCACACAGGAGAAGCAAAGAGAACCAGATAGTAACCCAAACAAAACAATGAACATGAACAAAATGATAAAATATTAACACAAATTTAGTTTAATACTAGATGCATGTGTGGTGTGTGTAAGGATATAGAGGGGAGAGAGCAGAGGGGACAAAAGAGAGGAGAGAGAGAGAAAAAAAAGCTGCAGTGTTCTTGGACGGCTCTTTGGTCGGGTTCCAGGGACAAAGAGGCGCCAGGGTGAAACCAAGATGAGACAGGGCAGAATTTATTTTATTTTTTTCTCCCCTTCTCCACTCCTATCCGACCACTTCTTTTTATAGTTTGTTTGCTTGTCTGTCCGTACTCCCCTTTCTCTTTCTGTAGGAGAGTGCTGGTCAGATACTCTCTAGAACAGCCCCCCACCTCTACAGGAGGGGTCTGAGGAGCATCTTTCTATTTGAAGGGGGGTTAAACAGCAAATAGGCCCTCAGATACTAAACTGTCTTGGGGAGATCTCTGGTTGGTAACTCAGCCACCTGGGCCTAGTATGAGATGGTCCCATCATGCAGAGCTATCTTTTGGTTTTGGGAAATGGAGCTTGGTATGCAAACCAGTCAGTAAATGAAATAATAAATAAATACATAAATAAAATGAGGAAACAGAAGAAAGAAATAGTAAATAGGCTGTTGAGTCAGCAAGTTCGGTGCATCCAAAAGTCATCCTAAAGGACTTAAACAAAAATATTTCAACAAGATATTCAGAGAGCTGATACTGACCTATAACCACGAGGCGCCCACACTGAGACACGGCAGCCGAGGCCTCAATTCTGTCCCCGAGAACTCGCTCCCACAGAAGGCTCCCGGTGTCCAGGTCTAAAGCCTGCATCCTGTGAGAGTGTGAGCCAATAAACACTGTTGTTTTAACCTCGTCTGCTCCTTCTTGTACTAAAAGCACGGGGGAGGCGTCCACACATCGGCCTGTGTCTGAGGACCAGCTCAGACTGAGTCCCAGAGCTCTCGACTTAACATCACTGCTCTTCTTACTCGCATCCTTCCCTCTGAGTGCATCAGCCCGTGTGCTTTTACTCGTCTCTGTATTTCTGATTTCTGTCACCTCGCCAGTTCTTCTTACAACTTTAACAGCCTGAATGTCAAAATAATCTGCATCCCTCTGTGCTGCTGTAGAGTCTTTACGTTTTCTCTTCACTAGCTCCACAGAGGGAGCATCAGCCTGCCGCTTCTTGGCTTCAGATGCTAATGACATGCTATTCTCAACTGGCAGCATCAGTGTTACTCTGGAAACGTGGCGCAGTACATCAGAGAAGGTCCCGTCGAGTACAACCTCCAAAAGTTGAGGTGAGGTGGCTCCTATAGCAGTGAGGATGTCTTCGCAGAGTCGCAGTGCCTTCAGAGAATCTCCTCCACTGAACAAGAAGTTGGATTCCTCGTCAATAGTTGCATTTTCAGCAAGACCTAGAGTATCCTGTTGATAGGTGGTTCAAAATGTTGAGTGTGCACATGTGTAGATAATTAATTCTTTGAAAAGTTGTGAAAAACACGCCATACCTGCCACAAAGATTGAAGGGTTTGCTTGAGTTTGGCAACATCTCCCCGTGTAGAATCAGCCTCTAAACACTCTCTCTGTCTTTTGTAGATTTTCATAAGTGCCTGCATGTCTACTTTTCCTGTCAAAAAAACAAGAGAGACAGTCAACACACCATTAGAATCCCTAAAATGCTGTTTCTCCTCATGCGTGTCCAATGCTAACCATGAGCAGTCAGGGATAAGGCCGGGACAAGCAGCAGCGTGTCTGGAACGCTGTAGGAAGGCAGCAGCAGAGACAGCTGGTTCAGAATGAGTCCACTCAGATCTCCGTCTACGCCGCCTGTCTCCACCTGGTGGCGTTCATCGTCCTCCTGATGCTCAGCGGGGGCTTGGTGTGTGTGTTCTGCATGCTGCTGTGCAGGTGGGAGAGGTGAAGCAGTGTTCGGGTCTCCAGATGTGGATGTCACAACAAAGGCGAGCAGTCGTGAGCCTTCATACAGACTCACAGCACAGGCCTCCACCTGAGGCAGACTCATTATGAGCTGGAAGAGGAGGAATAAACAGGAATATTTTGGTCATCCACAAGGTCAGCAAACAAACAAAACATGCTGGATGATTTTCCTTTGCTGCCTCTGTTCTGGTTGATGTCTTAGAAAGACTTTGAGAGCAAGATGTACAAACAAATCTCACCACAAGGCTTGAGTTCTTGAGCTTTTAAGTGTAACACATGTTCTTTGTCAGCAGTTTGCCAGTTGTCAAGGAATGTAGATTAAAGGTCCATGTTGTTTTAAAACTTGAGATTAAAATTTCAACAAAATTTAAATTTGCAGAGGAAGATCGTGTGATAAGATCAAAAACTCTATATCTGAACTTTCAACCTGAAGATGTCAGAGTATTTGCAGATCTTGCTATAAAAAGCGTCAAATTCAGTTTTGTCAAAAAAGGCCTTAGAATGTAATAAAGTCTTACATTTAAATCACAAATGTCTTGAATATTAATTTTTTCCTGCCCGCTGTTGACAGTAAAATTAGTATTTATTAGTATTTTTTGTATTTGGTTGCGTATCATGAGATGTTCTACATCTATAAACTACAAGTGAGCAATGCCCAAGTTTCGGTTTTAGCAGAAACTTCAATTATTTTGTAATTGGTTAATCCATCCATCAGTTTTCTGCCATTTATCTGGTTTCAAGTCACATTAATTGTTTAACTAGAAATCAATTAATGCGACTAGGTTTTTTTGTTTTACACAGCTGAGAAGTATCGATAAAAAATGTGATATAAATGTCAATAAATCATGTATTTATGACATAACTGCAGGCTTTATTGTCTGTGCTGTTTTTCTGCCATTCTTTAACCAGTGTGGCCATAAAAAAAAAGGTATTAAATTATATTTTGTGTGATCTTAACAGCTTATTAAATAATCTTTAATTGAATTTGGTGAACTCTACAGAAACCTGGATGTATATACTGTAGATATTTGGTGGCTCCAAGCCAAATTAGCCTCCTCCTCTTCTCCTGGTAAAATGTGAAACTATGTTTGTATGTCTGTAGTTAAAACCTTTAAACTCTGACACACACACATATCTCTTTAAGGACTGAGAACTCATGATTGTCAAGATAAAACAAAGCAGTTTTTTTATTCCTGGAAAATTACATTGTAACACACAATGTTCACGTGACAAACGCAGATTATGATAGATCACCACCTTTTTATTACCTTTGACATGTGTATTTTAATGTGCATGCAGTCAGTTTCTTCTCAATAAATGGAATAAACGCAACTGTACATGACACTGATCATTAATTATATTGATTTTATGACAAAAGATATACATAGAGGCATCTTACGTGTTGCACGCTGTCCAAATTCACTCGTTTTCCATGGCGTTTAATCGTCCTGTCTCTTCGTCCCAGGTAATACAGCTGTGAGTCTCTAACACTCACCCAGTCTCCAGTAGCTCTCATTGTCCCGGGGACAACAGTCTCCTCATCGTCCAGCAGGCACACCCTGTCCTCTCCACCTTTACCAAACATCATAACGATTTACATTGATTTTATTCACCTTAGTGTGGTTCATGTGTACTGCACTGCCTGAAATCTTTCCCACCTATGAACGCTTGTCCTTCACTGTCCGTTACAACGCAGCCATGTTCATCTCTTACTTCCACCACCGTGTCCATCAGAGGAGTCCCAAGAGGCACAGAGGAAATCATGTTGCTGGGCCAGAAATGTGAAGATACCAATTGTTTTACTGCGGCTTATTTAAAAATCAACATTCAGCAGAAAACAGAGGATACTCACGTGTTGCCGAACTGCAGCAGAGACTCTGGGATTTTGTAACAGCAAGCCCAGCAGGACACCTCAGTAATACCGTAGATATTGTAGATGTGGGTTTTGTTATCCTCATGTCTCCAGCTGCTCAGCAGAGAAGGCGAGGGGCAGCTCTCTCCACCCAGCGCCAACACACGCAGTGAGGAGCCGGATGACAACACTTCTTGTTTCAGGACGCGTTGCCCGAAGCGACCAAGCAGAGTGGGTGTGACCTGTGAAAATGCAAAAACAAAACCCCACATTGTACTGACAGAAAAGACGATCTTGGCCATTCTAAACAAAATGCAGCCTATGATGAAGGGACTCATGCCTGTAGGACAGTTGTCTGGTGATTCTTGAACAGCAGTTGAGCCAGTCGATTGGGCATTTTCTTAATCACAGCAGGGATAATGAGGAGCTGCGCCCCGGACGATAAGGCCAGGAAAATTTCCACCACAGATGGGTCAAAGGTTAAAGGCGAGGCCAGGAACACTACATCATCTGCATTCATCTGCAACAAAGATCTGAGAGAGGGGTGCAGTTCATAACAGTATCTGAATATACTGCACTTAATGAAGCAATAGTGACAAAAAAGTATAATTACTGACCTCAGATGCAGGACATTGGGCAGTATACACTTGTGTGGCACCCTCACAATTTTTGGAAGGCCTGTCGTTCCAGATGTGTGTAGCACATATGCCAAGTCTCCTTGTCCAGCGTCCTTTAACTCTGCAGCTGAAGCACAGAGATCAGCAGAGCTTTGCTCTGTTCCCTGTTCGAGCTCAGTGACCGGCATTGGTTTGACTCGTACCAGGGTTAGTTTGAACATGGACAAGACAACATGAACCTCTGCAGTCACGTGTTCGACGAGAGATGCCTGGAATCGCTAGATGGGAAGAGGAAAGAAAGTCAGTGTGTGTATGCATACAAATCTATTCATATTATTATTGTGATCCTCTAGCATGGAGAAAGGGGAAGACTTCAACAAATCACAAATTCATGTTGATGCTGCTAATGAAATGTCATTTTAAGATTAATTGTTTAATTGTGCCCATATTGTGAATATTCCCAGATAAAGTTGTACTTAATCAAATAACCACAATTTATTTGTTTAAATGTAACTGACAAATGTTATATTTGCAGTTACACATTAAATGCACAATATTTAATTTCAGCCGCTAGGGATCTCTCGATCAAAACAATAACTAAAGATGGAGTGTGATGATGGTGTGAAGTAGCAAAAGATCATGGGAGTTGTTGTCTTCATTGTCAAATAATCAGCTTCACCGGGATACGATTACTCCGGTGTTCATGGTTCAGGATGTTTTTACTGGGAGCCGAATTATCCGCAGAAGTCTCCTCTTCTCGAAAATCAAACATACATGCAGATTAAAATAGTTAAAAAATACTACTTAAAGCTGTTTCACTTAAAAAAAAAAATCAATATTTCTGCAGCTGTTTGTTTCCTGGAGGGGCTGTTAGCCGAGCTGCTGCTAATGTTTGTTTCTCTGAAATGGTCCAATACTTTTATTAAATTACAGATTTCTCTGGGTTTGAAAATTGTTGGAAAGATTTGGGATAATGTAAGTACACAACTCAACAACATATATAACATAGGTCTAGTTGTTTTTAGACATTTTAATGTGGAATAATTACATATTATATCTGTAAATAATTATTGTGATATTTATATTCATAAAACGAAATATTCAACCTGCAGCAGGTCAGTCTTCACAGCACAGTATTTGAGGCAACACCGGTTCATGACTCGGGCAGAGAGAAGCCCTGGAGCATCTGGGTCCAGAGGGACATAGGCAGCAGGTGACTGCAGAATTCTGACACACCACACACACACAACAACAACACAAAAAATATTATCTTTCATGTAATAATACATTGTAACATCATAATTTATGATGCTGAAGTAAGCTTACAATTTGCTGCTTACGATCCGGGGTCAAGAGAAAAGTTGAGTTAAGGGAAACATGCATAATAATAGTGGCTGATTCTCCATTTTTTCACCATTTACACTTGTGGAAATGTGATTTCAGATTTTTGAAACCTCTACTTTGCTTATGATGAAAGAAATTTTCTCTGCCAATGCAAAACAGCTAATTTTGCTGTTCCTATTGACTCTTGTTTTGAGCTTCTGGTACCTGCACCACCTGTGAGCATGGGCCCTGCTACAGTGGTCAGTAGGTGTCTGCTCTAAGAATCTGCATGCCATGTTTGACTGATCTGGATAGGGCCCGTGCGATAAGGCAACTTCAAGCTGATGTTCCACAAAACCAAGTTGCGGCATTATTGGGAGTGAGCCCCAGTGCCATCTGCAAAGTGAAGGCCAAGTTTCGTGTAATGGAGGATGTCAGAGACAGGCCTCAAAGTGGGCGTCCCAAGAAGACAACACCCCAAGAAGACCGTTTCTTCACCCTGTTAGCACTTGAGTACCATAGGCTGTCTTCTACAGATTTGCAGCCAAGGTTTGCAGGATGATATGGCCAGAAAAGACTGCCCACAACCAATCTCCAGTCTCATAGGCCTGCCATGACTGCCCTTTACTGTCAGGCCCATTTGCACTGGTGTCGGCAACACATGCACTGGAACAAGAACATATGGAGGAACGTTATGTTCAGCAATGAGTCAAGATTCTACCTACAGCAGTTGGATTGTAGGGTCAAAGTGTGGAGAAGACACGGACAACACTATGCTGATTGCTGTAACATCTTTTGGTGGAGGCAGTGTGATGGTGTGGGGCCGAGTGGAGAGGATGGAATGGTCTGCCAGCAGTCCTGACCTCTACCCCATTGAATACTTGTGAAATCAGCTTGGGTGTGCTATTCATGCCAGAGTGACCAACACAACCACGTTGGCTGACTTGCGACAAATGCTGGTTGAAGAATGGGATGCCATCCCACAGCAGCGTGTGACCAGGCTGCTGACCAGCACGAGGAGGAGGTGCCAGGCTATTGTGGCTGCGTATGGTTCTTCCACACGCTATTGAGGCTCCTGTTCGTTAAATGAATACATTTTTTGAATTGTTATTATGTCTTCTTCAAACTTCAATCATTCAATCCATCAAACAAGAGTAAATGGCAGAATAAGCCGTTTGGCATTGGCAGAGAAGATTTGGCAAATATTTCATGGGTGCAACCCACGACTCAGCTCTGCTGCTCATCCCACAAATGCATGTTCCTTACAAATGTGGCACCATTTAAAAAGGGAAATAAACAGGCTTTCCAGTGGTATAAGAATTATTGCCAAGAAGCATTGTTACAACAAAGAAATGTGCTAAGTTTAGGTATTTTATGCAGTGTAGCACAAATGTACTTCGTTCTCTGAATGCTTAAAAGATGACACCTACACAGATGCACGTGTGAAATCTTTTAATGCAGTTTTAAATTCCAGACAAACACATATCTGCACAGGCATTTGTCTATCAGATATAGAAAGAAGTTTGCCCTGACAAATTTTAATTGTGCTCTAGATGTTTATGAGTAAAAAGGTATTGTTGTTGATGATATGACTGGAAAAGAGTTATATCCTGACCCCAAATTGTGATATATGTCCAATAATTAATTGGTTAAGGAGGATTATTTACTAAAAGAGATCAACATTTAACTGTGAAATCAAGACAATAGAAACAAAACCGTATAAACATCTACAAATACAAAGTTTTCAAATGTGTTTTCATTTTTAATGTCATTTTCCATACTGTGAAATGTTGATATATAAATATACAAAAAATATATAGATACTTTTTTCTGTCAAGACTGAAGACCAGGCCAGCAAAAAAGACAAAGAAGTAGAAAGGGAGAAACCCCAACCAGTCGTGGAGGAAAAGAAAGAGAAACCTCAGCCGGTAAACCCATGGAAAGCAAACATCCAAGAGGGGAGCAACCTGGCGTACAGTCAGGTACATGACGAAGCTGAATACCCTGCCCTGCCAAGACAATGTTTCAGAAAGGGTCAGATGAGACAGGAGAGGGGTGAGGTTGTTGAATTAAAAGGGCCTCAATTGCCTCAGCCTGAAAGAACATCTGAGGGTCCAGAGCCCGTCACAGCCCCCCAAGAGCCGGAGCCTGTCACAGCTTGTCAGGAGGAAGAGCTTACAACAACCCTCCAAGAGACAGAGCCCGTCACAGCTCATCAGGAGCAGGAGCTTGTCACAGCCCCCCAAGAGCCGGAGCCTGTCAAAGCCCCCCAAGAACCACAGCCTGCAACAGCTCGCCAGGAGCCGGACCCTGCTGTGGCCCTCCAAGAACCAGAGGCTGTCACAGCTCCTCAGGAGCCACATCTAATCATAACCAAATTATTAACAGATTTGGGGCTCACTGTGACAGAGGCACAACAGCCTGCTTGTCCACTCAAGAGAACCAGTGTGGAGGTCTACTGTGAGCAGACAAACCAGGCTCTTCTCCCGATCCCTGAGCTTGAGCTTCAGAAGATGGCAGAAGAAAAGGAGGAGCAGCTCTCAAAACTGGCAAAGGAGAAAAGAGTCCTGCTAAAAGAAGTAGCACAATATAAACATTTGCTGAAGAGCCGAACAACAGAGGCAAACATCCAGCAGGGACTTCTAAAGGCTCAGCTTTCCAAAGAGAGGCAAGCCAACAGTGAAGCCTCTCATAAAATCGGGCAGTTAGAGAACGCTGTGAAGGCTGAGAAGAAAGAGTGGGGAGAGATGGAAATGGTCTTGTCCCAGAAAATGGAGGTCACAGGTAGAATGGAGGCTACCCTGGCCCAGCCAAAAGTGGACCTGCAAACCAAAACACACCAGTGGGAGGAGGACAGGTCCTGTCTCCTGGAGAAGCAGCAAGAGGAAACCTCCCATTTGTTGGCAGCACTGAAGAAGGCTAAAGAGGAACTGGAGAATGAGAGGCGCCAGTGGAAGCTTTTGCCTACGGCAGTTGGATTGTAGGGTCAAAGTGTGGAGAAGACATGGACAACGCTATGCTGATTGCTGTAACATCTTTTGGTGGAGGCAGTGTGATGGTGTGGGGCCACAAAAATGAGGCTTGTCATCATTGGAGGCAATCTCAATGCAGAGATATCAAGATGAGATTCTGCAACCAGTGGCAATCCAATATCTCCACAGTCTGGGACCGAACTCTATCCTTCAAGATAACAATGCTCACCCCCACAGAGTGGGGTTTATAAGAGACTACCTCCAGAATTTGTGAGTGGAGAGGATGGAATGGTCTGCCAGCAGTCCTGACCTCTACCCCATTGAATACTTGTGGGATCAGCTTGGGTGTGCTATTCATGCCAGAGTGACCAACACAACCACGTTGGCTGACTTGCGACAGATGCTGGTTGAAGAATGGGATGCCATCCCACAGCAGCGTGTGACCAGGCTGCTGACCAGCACGAGGAGGAGGTGCCAGGCTATTGTGGCTGCGTATGGTTCTTCCACACGCTATTGAGGCTCCTGTTCGTTAAATGAATAAATTTTTTGAATTGTCATTATGTCTTCTTCAAACTTCAATCATCCAATCCATCAAACAAGAGTAAATGGCAGAATAATTTGGCATTGGCAGAGAAGATTTGGCAAATATTTCATGGGCGCAACCCATGACTCAGCTCTGCTGCTCATCCCACAAATGCATGCATATAAAAAGGGAAATAAACACGCTTTCCAGTGGTATAAGATTTATTGCGAAGAAGCATTGTTACAACAAAGAAATGTGCTAAGTTTAGGTATTTTATGCAGTGTAGCACAAATGTATTTCGTTCTCTGAATGCTTAAAAGATGACACCTACACAGATGCACGTGTGAAATCTTTTAATGCAGTTTTAAATTCCAGACAAACACATATCTGCACAGGCATTTGTCTATCAGATATAGAAAGAAGTTTGCCCTGACAAATTTTAATTGTGCTCTAGATGTTTATGAGTAAAAAGGTATTGTTGTTGATGATATGACTGGAAAAGAGTTATATCCTGACCCCAAATTGTGATATATGTCCAATAATTAATTGGTTAAGGAGGATTATTTACTAAAAGAGATCAACATTTAACTGTGAAATCAAGACAATAGAAACAAAACAGTATAAACATCTACAAATACAAAGTTTTCAAATGTGTTTTCATTTTTAATGCCATTTTCCATACTGTGAAATGTTAATATATAAATATACAAAAAATATATAGATACTTTTTTCTGTCAAGACTGAAGACCAGGCCAGCAAAAAAGACAAAGAAGTAGAAAGGGAGAAACCCCAACCAGTCGTGGAGGAAAAGAAAGAGAAACCTCAGCCGGTAAACCCATGGAAAGCAAACATCCAAGAGGGGAGCAACCTGGCATACAGGCAGGTACATGACGAAGCTGAATACCCTGCCCTGCCAAGACAATGTTTCAGAAAGGGTCAGATGAGACAGGAGAGGGGTGAGGATGTTGAATTAAATGGGCCCCAATTGCCTCAGCCTGAAAGAACATCTGAGGGTCCAGAGCCTGTCACAGCCCCCCAAGAGCCGGAGCCTGTCAAAACCCCCAAGAACCACAGCCTGCAACAGCTCGCCAGGAGCCAGACCCTGCCGTGGCCCTCCAAGAACCAGAGCCTGTCACAGCTCCTCAGGAGCCACATCCAATCATAACCAAATTATTAACAGATCTGGGGCTCACTGTGACAGAAGCACAACAGCCTGCTTGTCCACTCAAGAGAGGTCTGTGGAGGTCTACTGTGAGCAAACAAACCAGGCTCTACTCTGGATCCCTGAGCTTGAGCTTCAGAGGATGGCAGAAGAAAAGTAGGAGCAGCTCTCAAAACTGGCAAAGGAGAAAAGAGTCCTGCTGAAAGAAGTAGCACAATATAAACGTTTGCTGAAGAGCCGAACAACAGAGGCAAACATCCAGCAGGGACTTCTAAAGGCTCAGCTTTCCAAAGAGAGGCAAGCCAACAGTGAAGCCTCCCATAAAATCGGGCAGTTAGAGAACGCTGTGAAGGCTGAGAAGAAAGAGTGGGGAGAGATGGAAATGGTCTTGTCCCAGAAAATGGAGGTCACAGGTAGAATGGAGGCTACCATGGCCCAGTCAAAAGTCGACCTGCAAACCAAAACACACCAGTGGGAGGAGAACAGGTCCTGTCTCCTGGCAAAGCAGCAAGAGGAAACCTCCCGTTTGTTGGCAGCACTGTAGCAGGCTAAAGAGGAACTGGAGAATGAGAGGAGCCAGTGGAAGGAGGAAAAGTCCCTTCTACTGGAGTCTCTCCAAAAGAACAACGAGACCCTTGGGGAGAAGGAGGGAGCCAGCGGTAGCTTGACTGATCCATCTGACTTGGAGAACCAGATGGATGAGATCAACATTGAAGAACAAGAGCCTAAAAAAACCAAGAAGAAATCTCTGTGGAAAAGATTTTGCCAGTTATTCAAATAACCTGGAGCTCTCCACCCTGCACCTCTCAACCTCTCTCCCACCACCACACCACTCAACCCCATCATCCTCCTCCATGCAAAATCCATCTACAACACCAGCCCTCAACCACAAATCCTACCCTAACCCTACTCCCCAATACTATTAACCCTCAACCCTAATTTCTCCTTCACCTTCTCACTTTCCCTCTTATTAAATACATAAATATATGAAATACATGCATGTCATATATTTATGTATTTCCCAATTCCTATCATGTCTGTGTGTGTGTATATTCCCACACATACACATACACACAAACACCCATTACTCTCACCCATTTAATTTGGCACTTTTCTCTTATTAATCAAAAGTATGTATGTTTTTTAGTATATTTTTTCAATACAGTTCAAAACTTTTCAAAAAATTGGAAAAAAGACTTTTGAAAACTGTGTATTTGTAGATGTTTATACTGTTTTGTTTCTATTGTCTTTATTTCACAGTTTAAATACAGTTAAAGTTGATCTTTTCACTAAATAATCCTTCTTAACCAATAAATTAATGTTACTGGACATATATCACAATTTGGGGTTTGTTTGGAGTTTATATTTTCCAGTCATATAATTTTTCATCAGCAACAATACCTTTTTACTCATAAACATCTAGAGTACAATTAAAAATTGTCAGGGTAAACTCCTCTTTCTATATCTGATAGACAAATGCCTGTGCAGAAATATAATTGCCTGGAACTTAAAACTGCTTTGTTAAGAAAAATACAACATTTGGAATACCTTCTCTAAATATGTGGAGTTTAATGGGTGGAGTTTAATTTCTGATTAAATGTGATTACAAAATTGACAAGTTTCCTGTAAAGTTATTAGGCAAGCTCTGCTGGCCTGGAAACTGATTTACAAATATATTTTTTCTCTAACTAATTACTACATTTGGAATAACAAGAATATTCTATATGAAAATAAATCACTGTATTGGTTAAATGACTTGTTAATGCTGTTAATGTTATTAACATACAATCAATTCCTCTCTGAATTCAGGTTACGAGTTACGTCAAGTTACGAGTATGTAGTGGGTTTTGATGCTTTACTTGGGGTGTGCTGCAGCCTCTTAGAAGATTCAATGATCAATCCGTTAAATAGAGGTATATTCCTTGGAGAAGTTGACATTAATTTAAAAAATTGTGCATCATTTTGCATATGGACAGTTTGAAGCCAAAGTGAAAGTGCCAAAAACTGCAGTTCCTCGAATGGCCACCTGAAGTTGGCTCCAAAAGTGAGTCAATGACCAGAGACCCCCATGTTAAAATGCACAACTTTACAGCAAAAATAAACATGTTTACAAAAAAACAAAAAATGGTTTTGGTCTCTACAGGTAATTTCCTCTTTCATGACAACTGTATGGGGGATGACTTTTTTTTATATCTCACTTGTTTAAATGTTATTAAGCCATGAGTGACAGGTAACTAACTAGCTGCTAGGTGGCTTGTTTCAACAACCAGGCTTCATTCAGCCTGCCTCAGCTCAACCTCTTTGCCCATTTTGGATTAGCTGGGACTTTGGCAGCATCAGGCATTGCCAGGATGTCAACAGCCAGAGCCGCCCACTTTGAATTTCAAAACTCTTCACAAACCGATGGGTGATGCCAAGGTAGCTACGTCCATATTTTTTACAGACTATATGTACAACCTGTTAATGTATATGTGTTCTATAAAATAAACAATGAAACAAACAAACAAAAAAAACTTTTGGTTTGTCCAAGTGGTGTTGCCATACAACCCTGTCTCCTCAAAATTACGTTCCCACACAACTAAACTGCATTGTCAATTACGTTTCTACGAAAACGTATTTTGTCCGTGATTACGTTTGTTTGTAACGTATCACGAATACGTTTCTAATCAACGTATCTTTGCTTTCCAACAATGCTATTAGCTATTTTAATTCGAACAACCTTTCTCCACTTTAACATACATATTGGTGACAGGCTTACGTGTTTTTCTTAACAAACCTGGATTTGTCCTTTTACAACGTGACGGTACTCATTTTAATTAATGGATTGATTTATAATTGCTGTGTATCTTGTATCTCCACTGACATCTGATGATTTGCACATTATGGCCGCTTTTTAAGTAACCACCTGCCATTGCTGTGAAGAATAAAATGAGAGAAAGAAGTGACAAACTCAAATTTTCTGGCCATTGTTGTCTAATCTCATAAGAAGGGACTGAAAAAAGAAAGAAATGTGTCAAAAGGAATTCCCAGTGACATCATGCGTAGTAAGGTCCCACAAAATGGACCCCCTGCCCCCTACAACACCCGCTTTTTTTCGCGTTACTTCGTCTTCTTCGTCGCTCTTTTGACAGACAATGGATGGCTCAATGAACCAGACAGACTAGCGACCCCACGTGTGTCTACATTGAAATGACATCTTCATTCTTGAAAACCCAAGGTTGCAGGCAAGACGAGTTGGCAGGTTTTCAGTCTGCCAAAAGAGTAATTCGAAAAATGCTGGCGCGCGCAAACAACCACCCCTCCCCCGCCCCCCCCCACACACGCGCGCATGCACGCACACACAAATATATATGTCTAAAATAAAGCAACATCTTTACGTGTTCTGAACATAGATCATCTAGCAGTGTAATTACTAGTCTGGTTGTAGTAAATATTTGATATCTTCAGTAGTTATGTTGTTTTATGAACCTATTTCACGACTCTACTTTACAAAACAGAAGAACTGCCATCCCAAAAACGCTGTTTATGAAACACTCACTAAAATATCTTAAACAAACCAACATCTTAACTTTTTGTTAACATAGATCATTTAGATGCAGAGTGATTATTAGTTCGGGTGTATTAAATGTATGATATATTCAATAGATAGATCTTTTCACTATCCTATCTTACTACCCTATTCTACAACCAGAAGAACTACAACTGTGGTGCTTATTTGTATCAAGAAGCATGGCGTGGCTCATGGGAATTGTAGTTTTAAAAAAAATATTAGCGTTTTTAATATATTAGGATGTTGTAAATACTAAATTTAGAGTACACTAGGGAGTTTAAGGGGACGATAAACACATTTGTGTAATCAGATTTTAAATATCTAATTCCTTTATGAGTGAAAATTAATTTTAACCATATCTGACAGCGTCCCCAATTGTTGACTATATTCGCATGATAGCTGAGGCCCAGAGCTCTCTATAACAGTTGGTCCCATGTCTGTGCCCCCTTTTGTTGATGAATTATAAGCCTTCAAATATGTACTGAGGTCAAGGTTCAAAGGTCAGTTTTTCAAAGCAGGAGCCATGTAGGATCCTCATACTACTTACATATGTTACTTTCCAGGTCGAGACCTTTCCAAAAATGTATTTGGTGTAGCTCTATGACAAAGTTTTGATTTTCACATTTCATGGACACAATAAAAAAGGACAAATCCAGGTTTGTTAAGAAAAACGCGTAAGCCTGTCACCAATATATATGTATGT
Organism: Euthynnus affinis; assembly: GCA_029490765.1. NCBI lineage: Eukaryota > Metazoa > Chordata > Actinopteri > Scombriformes > Scombridae > Euthynnus > Euthynnus affinis. The sequence goes on from CM055848.1 coordinate 10,281,507, forward strand.
TAAAGTAGAGAAAGGTTGTTCGAATTAAAATAGCTAATAGCATTGTAGGAAAGTTAAGATATGTTGATTAGAAACGTACTTGTGATATGTTACAAACAAATGTAATTGCGGACAAAATACGTTTTCGTAGACACGTAATTGAGAATGCAGTTTAGTTGTGTAGGAACCGAACGTAATTTTGAGGAGACAGGATTGTGCCATACCTAGCTGTCCAAAATGGCGGATCCACTCAAATCCTACAGTGACAGATATAATAAGCCCCAATTTGCAAGTAAGCCAATTTGACATAGTGGCCAAACTGTTGTAATTACAATGTCATGTAATGTTATTCGAACCAAGGAGACTTTTCCCCACAGACTTACAACGTGAAAGTTAAGTAAGTAGATACATTTTTCACTATCAGGATTTGATTCATCCACCAATTAAATATCTTTTATCCCCATTCAAGTTAGCCACAGAGCTAAACTGAAAGTTAACAGTTCGGTCCACTGCTCTACTGAGCATGCTCCATGGATTCTTTCGGCCAATAGAGCATGTGCAGTATGTTTTCATCCGAGTATTTCTTTACAGGGAGAAGTGGCTTTTTTGGCTCCACGCACCAATGAGCAAGTTTTTTAGGAATGAATGAATAAACTCTACACACTGCACCTTTAAGTTATGTTTACATCATCCATCACATTTAGATAGTGAGTTGTGGAGACTGTAGCCTAAGAACTACACAACACTGCTAGGAGATCTATTATTTTCGTTATATTAGAAAATACACAACTGCCCTTCTAACATAGTAAGTTACAGCACAGAGTCAAAACAGGCTGCTGCCTTCTCTACTTCTTTTGCTTTATCATGAGGGGGTCAATTAATATAAATATCTCAGTGTTAAATCTGACTGATTTGATTACTCTATTGTAATTACATGGCTTTTAACCAAAAGGTAATTTCACATCTTGGTAGGTCGGAGTAGTTGGACTGCCGTGCAGTACAGACCAAAAATGAAAGGAAAGGGCAAAAGTGGTGGTATTTCCATCTTTTTCAGCAAGAAAACTCAGTAGATATGTATTAGATATGTTTGTGAAGCATTTTGCTGCACAGCACAACAATTGTCACCTTTAGCTGTCTTAAAAAACTGGTTGAACATGACCTGACGGTTAGTGCAGAGCCTGTAAGATCTGCACAGTGTTATGGATGAATGTTGACATCTTGTTCCTGTCGTCCATCATTAAGAACGTGTGTATCAAAATAACATAGTGTAAGAATAAATAAAAAATATATTTGTGAATCTTTTTGTTGAATCCATTTACATTTACAAGTAGAATTTATTTGGGATACATGTCACCCTACCAAGACCTCTTGCCACCTCATGTCAGATTTTCTAGATCAGCCACTGTGTGAAACCTTTATTTAGCTTTTTAAAACTGAAAAAGGGCGATTTCACAGTTTTTCCCCACCCAGACCACATTAGATCATGTCCAGTTCAAAAACAACTATACCTAGACTCATCAAACCTGGACTAGATTATTATTATTATTATTATTATTATATTGTTATCATCAGCATTATTAACATTGACAGGTCTAAAGATAGTGGGCTTTTTTATCTGGACCTCGTCTGACGTGGTCTGGATAAGGAAAAAGCTCTGAAATTAGGAGAATCCGCCGTTAAATATCCTTCAGTAACAACAGTGGACTCACCCCAGAATCCAGACAGGTGTGAACAAGTCATCATAACAATACAGGCCGATCACGCCGTTGTGCAGAGAGCAGTTGTCCCGCAGAATATGTGAAAGTTCACCGGAAAGTTCAGACAGATCTCTGTACCGCAGAGACACCGGGCTCCCCGACACTGACCCATCATCATATGTCACAGCTGTCCGGTGAGCGTGCAGAGAGGCGGCGGCGGCTACAAGAGCCTGCAGTGTCCCAGCAGCCATGCTGATGATGAGTTCACTGACCACCTGATAATCCTCCGTCCATGCTTATTTTTATGCATATGTTATTCAGTTCATGAGCAGGATGCTTTGTTTATATTTTATACCCGGTCCATGTGATATGACGCGACCAAGATCACGTTTGTCGAGTGCAGATGACGCATGGCAAGCAAATGCACGTCATCTTGAGCGCGTTCATGACAAAGTCTCAAACTCTGCCTTTATCACATGCGTGGGTGTATATTGATGCTTTAACTATCTATAAATCAAATATCGTTTCGCAGAAGTGGACATATTGGTAAACACTCACTTCACTTTATCTTTCCTACATATGGGTTGCCATACTATTTAAAACGCAAAAGTTTGCTTTTTGTTTTTCAAAGCGAGATTTAATATTTGTGATTTCCTACTATCATGAAGGCATCACAAGCCCCGTGTCCAATCATCTTGCGGAAGCAGAATTTTTGAACCTGAGGCGCCGTTACTGTTTGCTCAACTAGCCTGCTACTCTTTTACCATTTATCAATATCAAGAAAACGTATTTTACAGGCAAAATGGACGCTAGTTTAAAGGCAAAACTGGATGACAACGGGTTGATCTACAAAAGGGCGCTGGAGCGGATCATAGACAAGGTGTGTTAATGTAACTCTCGCAACGTTAGCATGAATGTTAACGTCAGCTGACTGAATTTACCTCAAAGACTCGTAAGAAATGGAGTTTGCTAAAAACCTGTGCAATTCTTTCCAACAGTACTCAAAGTTACAATATCAAGAGGGGGCGATGGAGGTGGACCTCAACACAACTGACATGGAAAGTGGGTTAACTTCAAAGCTCATATAACATCGTTTCTGGGCAGTGTTTTATTGTAACAGACTGCAGCTGTAACAATAGGCTCGTTTGCGATGAACAGCGCCTCGCTTGGAAAGTGGACGCAGCAGCGGGAAGTAGCGACACAAAGTCAGAAATATTTAATCCCCGATACATCTGATCCCGATTTAATAAAATGTTATCAGATAAAGCTCCTCAGTCACTGACTGTTTTTGTTTTAATGGTGTTCTGCGTGATAGGACATTAAAATGATCTAGTAACCTTGTGAAAATCAAAACAGCATTTTATTCTCCAACATTATTATTATTTTACATAGGAATTCAACCGTTTGTAGACATGCTGACCATAAATCAGCGGACTTATCAAACTCATTCACATCTCATTCCAGAGATGAAATTAAATTCTTTTTATTCAGTGTAATTCTGATTATCTTGTCTTGAGTTTTTGAGAGAGGTCTTGGTTTAAGCTTTTAGTTTGCTAACTCTCCTGCACATATAATTATGTACTTGAAATGAATTTATAACTGAGTACATGCAGGTAAAAGTGTGTTTTTGTAATAATGCGAATGACTGTGTACATATCAAATCTTAATTTTAGTAAAAATGTATTTTGTAATGTGCAAATACGTACATTAGGACAAAGTTAAATGCTAATCATACTCAAAATGAAAGAGATCAGGAGCAGAAATAGACATATCCTTTATTTGTCAAATATTTCGACTGTCAGGGCTTCAGAGAAGAATCTTCATGTCACACTTGTTATTTCATTTCATAACGCTTACAAGAATGAAATAATAATCTATCTGTAATATTTGGTCGCTGTCTCTTTGGCTGATTAAAAGTTGTCATCAACACGTATGAATTCATCGTATAGTATCAGACCAATAAAATCAAAGTCTTTGCACTCATTCAAAAAATGAGGAGTTTCTATAAAACGTCATGTTGTTGAGCCAATCAGTTCTTTGATCAAGTGACAGCCAGACGTTTCCCATCATGCCCTGATCTCAAATAGGGGTCAAGATGGGCAAAAATCTAACCAGCATGCATTGTGATCGCCGGTGATCAATTCTGTGCAATCCTGGCTCATCTCAAACGAGCATATTGACTGATAACTTCACTACAGCTGTGTGGATGTACAAGGGACATAAATACTATTCAAAGATCATTACTAAATATTTGTCAGGTTGTCTTAGTATATTTGGTTTAAATTTGTATTGTCTGTTTTTTTTTTTTTTTTTTAATATTCACTAGATTCACGTTGTCTAAACAGTCTGGTTTGCTTTCATACTTGGAGTTTAGCAGATGTCATGTAACCTGGTCTCATTGTGTGTCTTGTCTGTCTTGACTCCTTGCATGATGAAGCAATGGATCAGTACATGAAGCTGTCAAAAGTCAACATGAGCAAGCTGGAATCAAAGGTTTGTCCACAGCCACATGTGACACAAAATACTATGACACGACCGAAAGAACAGTTTTGATCAGCTTGTCCTCTGTGACTATTAAACAAGTGAATGCATTAATATAGTCGTTATAATCATGCACTTATTTCTCCTCAGAGCCAGACAGATTTGAGAGAGGAGTCATTAAGAGGTGGGTATCCATTGCCTACAACAAGAATAGCAATTAACAGAGATGATTGTATTAATTGTGCTGAATATTTCATGATTACTTTTGTGTCTTCCACCACAGCACAGGACGTAACAAGAGACTCTCATGTAAGTGTATGTGATTTTTATGTCAACAATCCTGTCATGAGTATCTAGTATATCTTAAATTCATGATGATTTATGTTCAACAGTTGGACTTCACACATCAAGATAATGAAACCGATGAGAGTCGTGCTTCCACCAGCCAATTTTCTGGGGAGGATGATGGTAAGAACACAACTTTTTTTACACTCAACTCAGCATGATGAGTTACGACAGACATTGAAATGTAGAAAGTTTTATTTTTATTTCATGTCTCTTTTTTTTCCTCCCCCGTTTGCGTCCCACAGGAACGTCAAGAAGTGACAGTACTCAACTGACTTTGAGCTCATTGGAAGAGAGTCAGAGAAATGCGTCTGAAACGGAACTCCAGCCCGAGGATCAAGATGAAGAACTCGAAATGTCCTTGAGAAATCGAAGCAGCTCTTTGGTGGAGCTCTACCCCAGCATGATCACTCAAATAGGGAGGGCCTGGCATCGGCAGCATGTCTCCGAGGCTGCCGACTCGGTGCTCAGGAGGTACCGCAGATGGCGACGGCTGTCAAACAGAAGCAACGTCAACAACACCTTCAATATCACAATGAGGAGCACCAAAAGCAACCCAAGAAAAATGACAAGCGAGACCTTACTCGAGGAGACCATCCACAGCCCTTTGAAAAGGAAATTCCCAGGAATGTCCAACAGAGAGGCTGAAACTACTCCTCTGTCTCCGTTACGTAAAATAACCTGCCTGCAGGATTGGCACACACAGCGGCAGTCTCCTGGGAGGAAAAGAGGAACACCGAGAAAAGAGCAGCACCAGCCCATCCTGGTGATGGACTTCTCTTGTGTCTCGGAGACTTCTGAACCCAGAAGGAGCTCGCTGAATGAGACCTTCACCGTAAATCAACTCTCCCCTCCTTCCTTCTCACAGCAGGGAGCACAGCCCTCCTTTTACACTGTCAGTTCACGACCTCACTATCCCTCCGCAAGAGCATCCTTGGATCTGTCGCCTAGGTTGAAAAGGCTTCCTCTCTCTGTGCACTCACCTCAGACCGCTGGCTGCTCCGCATATGCATCGGAAACCACTGGTTTTAAAGCGAGATCTGATTTCTACGGCTCCCCAATCAGGCAAAGTCCCTTAAAAGCAAGGATGATGATGATCAGGGAAGACCTCGGTAGATCACCTCCTGCTCATGCCTTTTCCAGAAGCCCAAAATCAGATTCTGTAGGCTATTCCAGAGAGTCTGTGAGGTCCAGAACAATGCCAATGTTTCTGTCCTCCCCTCAAAAAAAGCCTGAGATGTCACCGAGGACGCTTCACACCCGAGAGTCCCATCATTCCTTCCAGTCACAGCCGCACTCACCTCTGTCAGTCACAGCAGCAGGTCGTCACAAGGTCCGCCGGCACCTGTCCTTAGACTCCTCCCTGCCACGGAGCTGTGTCTTGTACACCCGCAAAGAACTTGACGATGACTTTGCTAAACTCTACCACAAGTTTGTCTGCCAGAACAAATCTTCCCACTCTAATGGCCCTCCCTGCCGAATGTGTGCAAGAAGCTCTGACACCAGCAGAGGACACTCTTCCTCAGCTCTTGCAGCTCTGGCACTGTCACCCCACCGCTCCATTTTAAGGAAACGCCACAGGGAGTTGGACTGGGACTGCCATCCCCAGTCCAAACGCTCCAGAGATGGGTACTGCACATACTCCCCAGGTTCCAAACGCCATGGCAAAGAGATGCTGACCCATTTCACCCAGCAGCCCTCAGCAGATGCACGTCAGGTTGCCTGGATGCCTCGGCGCTGGCCTGAATTTTCTGGCCTAGGTAAACATCCTTTATAAAATGTTAAGCTGTAGCACACATTTGTTTATGACCTGTCCACTGTTTGATTAAGTAATTTACACATGTTGAATCCTATAATCACAGATTCCTTATACTTCATTTAACAGGAGGTTCACCTAAGAGCAAAATGGAAGCTGGCTACTTCCGCAGGTAATTATGTTTATATGGATTCCGTTGTAGAGGATTTTGTTTCTAGCATTTCAGTGCTCTTGTAATCACCCTTCATTCCCCAATGTGTGCAGAAAATGGTGAACACACCAGGAATTACATCTGTTACGGAAAGGCCCTCCCCCAGATGTCCTTCAACAAGTGCCAGTGTGGAAAACAATTGTCATGTAACAGTCGCCAGTGGGATGTTTCCAGTCCAAATATTGGTGAAAAGTGGATAGTGAAGGCCAGAAGATAACCAAACAGATGACACTGAAAGCATGCATTTATTAGTTGGTACAGTTTGACCTCAGGGAAATTAATTTACTAAAACTATAAAGCAACTGTTAAGACATTTAATATGTAATACAGTTGATCTGAATGATAGACTTGCATCAGCGTATTATTACATTGACACATCTTACAGTGGTCAGTGGTAGTTACATTCAGTTAGTGTTTCTATTTGTTGTTTTTCATGTATTATTGAAGCATCTATTTGCTTTAGAGTGCTGTGTTTTATACTTTTGTATGTTGACCAACTGTATTTTAGACTATTCATGCTGTAGTTCATAACAATTATTGCAGTTAATACAGCTTCATGTCTATGTCTTGTGATCTCATAATTATTAAAGTAAAATTGTGTAAATGCTGTTTCTGAAAAAAGTTCACTATGTACTTATTCTTAGTACAGTCAACCTGTTTATTATGTTTTTATTCTTTTCCATAATATGCATTTAATGTTTAAAGTTAAGAAAACAAAATATCCAACATACCAAAACCACAACAAAAGAGCGGAGTGGTTAATTTTAGGAAAATGTCAAAGTAAAATTGATAAGAAAATAAAGACAATTTCTCTTTTTGGTCACTAGGCTTGTGCGCATTTTTGACATGGCGAATCATCTAATGCTCGTGTTTGTCAAATCTAGGAATGTGAAAATGTGTGAAACTAAAGATTTCTGAAAATGCCTTTACATGTAACATTTGTAAGAAACTTAACAAAAAAAACACCAGTGTTTTGTGGTCACATGTGCTCTGTTGCACCTTGAGTCACCTCAGGTTGTAGTGAACACCCCACAACTACACGTCACATCACTGCAACCACTGGAGGTCAGTAAACGCAACACTTTTTAACTGCTGTTTAAGAATCTGAGCAGGATTGTAAACCCTCTATAGGAGTATAGCTGCAGTTGTGTATTTAATACATCACTTAGTGTCCCAGATAGCAGTATTGAGATGCCTGCCCACTTCTTTTTCCAGTCAGCCAATTTCTGATTAACATTTATCAGCTGTGGGAGCTTGCAGTAAATCCAGGGCTGTTACTGCTTGGTTGTGACACAGGTACAGCAGTTACCACTCCAGCTCCACTGGATATTTCCCAGTCAGACAAGCGGTGCAGTGGCCCACTCTCTTGCTGGGCTTGTTACTGGAACTGATCACTGTGTCCTTCTCCTGGAGGGAGGCGATTCCCTCCTGGACAGCCGACACCAGCCCCTCCACAGTCAGATACTGAACGCTGTCAGCACCTACAGTATACACAACAGTTGAGGTGTTAATTGATAAGCATTGAACAGACAATGAGGCCCTTAAAAATAAGTAAGATGTACTCCTTAACTTAATCATTTTGCTTTAATGTATGGGTCTTGTCAAAGAGACCATGACAATAGGCTGGGCCATACTGTCAATATTATGTACTCTAAACTCTTACCAATGTATCCAGCAATGTCCTGAAACTCTGGCTTGTTGGCAATGAGCTCCTCCTTAGTTGGAATGTTGATGCCCATGTAGCAAGGAAACTTGATCGGTGGAGAGGCAACTCTGATATGGACCTGTTAAGAAAGAAATACTGTTAGCAACAAGTGTAGTGGCCAATTATATCAAACTTCACTCGTCTGGCACTGTGGTCCATCCAGAATATTTTTAGCATAAATGTGTGTTCACAGACTTAATATCTTTCTGAGTTAACGGATTTATTAGAAAAATCATAAACAGATCTTGAACAATCTAGACTTAGTTTTCTAGTCTTTATCTGTGTAATAAGATTTGTTGTATCAGGCCACCATGTACAAAATGGTATGCAAAATCAATGACAATAATTGTTGCTGAGCTCTAGTCAACAAACCTCTGTTGCACCAGCTTCCTTCAGCAGTTTTATAATGGGGGAGATGGTGTTGCCTCGGACGATGGAGTCATCAATTAGTACCACTCGTTTCCCTGCAAAGTTGTCCGTCAATGCCCCAAACTTTTTGGCAACTCCTAGCTGCCTTAAGCGGGTATTTGGTTGAATAAATGTTCTCCCGACATAGCGGTTCTTACACAAAACCTCTATGTATGGCAGCCCGGACTGTGACAGGAGGACAAAAGGAGGAAAGCTTGTGAGGACAGAGGTTGTCAGGAGACGGGTGTATTACAGCATTTCTTGTCAGAATCGGTGCAGACAGACCTGCTGAGCGTAGCCCAGGGCAGCAGGGGTTGCAGACTCTGGCACAGTGCTGACTACGTCTGCATCTGTTGGAGCCTCGATGGCTAGCTGCCGACCACAGCGCTGCCTGACAGTATAGACCATCTGTCCTGCAGTACAGAAAAGTATTTCAACAATTCTTCAAGACTGCAATTTTGTTAAAAAAAAAAGTGTATTATCCATAATAAATATTAATACCTTCAAAAATAGAATCTGGTCTGGCAAAGTAAACATATTCAAATATGCAGAAGGCAGGGAGGTCTCCCTCAGGGCGAGGGACAACACTCAGAGACTTGACTCCATGTTTTGATATCTGGACTATCTCTCCTGGTAGGACTTCCCTGTAATACCTGAAAATCAAGGACATGAGTGTCATAACACACAGCATTTCCAGTAAATAGCAGATGTTGCATCAGTGTTAAAAACTTACTTGGCACCAATGGACTGAAAGCTGCAGGACTCTGATGACACAACCCAGCCCTCAGTGTCCTCCTCTCCAGCACCTGAGCAGGGTACAAAAAATGAAGTTAATCATCAGCCAGCTTACACCTGGACCTCTGACACCAAAAAAAAAAAGGCTGTGAGGCCTCTTCTTTATCAGCAGTAGAAGGGTCTTTTAAGGACAAACATGTCTGATGTAGAGGTCACATTAAAAACATGCTTTGAATACCTGAACTGTGCAGTTTAGAAATGGGAACAACACGTCCGATGCAGAGGGGTCGATTTCCATAAGGGTCACGCACAGCATAGATAACATCTTTGAACATCACCAACAGAGAGTATGATGTAGGGGTCTCGGTCATCAGATTTTTAATTCTACGATTTAAAAAGAGCAATTATTTAAATATTGTTTACAAAATAATTAATATTATACATAACATCACATCATTACACTGACCTGGCAACCCAGTCTGGTGCGTCTATCTCTTCCATGGGGGGAGTAAACGCCAGCAGCTGGGTGATGAGCTCGCTGTCTGAGCTGGTGGACAGGCCGACACCATGGCGCATTACCTGCATGGCACATTTACAATGATTGCCTCACTATGAATACAAAAGGGTCGTTTCATGCATCATTTTCTTTGCATGTGTTTGTTGATGTCTTTGAGAACACGTTATTACACTCATGAGCATAAATACCGACTGAATGAATAAATCTAGACCAGCAGAAGGCCTTGATCACCTTTTTCCGCAGAGCATGAGCGTTAACTAGCTCTCCATTGTGTGCTACAGCAATCTTGCCATGAAGTGTATCCACCACAAAGGGCTGGCAGTTCTGCAGCTCTGAGATCCCAGTAGTTGAATAGCGTGTGTGACAAATACCAAGGTTACCATGGCGCAGCTTCAGAAGAGCCTCGGGTGAGAAAGCAGTGTTCACTAATCCCATCCCCTAAAAAAAAAAAAAAAAAAAAAAAAAAGAAAGAAAAAAAATGGAGGAATGTGAGATGTTTTCAGTTGCACAGTCAGCACAAAAAATAACAACATGCAGCTATTATGTTGGGAAGTGGAAACCAGGTCACAATCTGATTGTTTATAATAAACCAGCAGAACCCTAAACAACCATTATCATGTTAACTGTAATTGTGTTAAACTGTGTGTTTGTGTGTGACTGTAATAATGAAAAGCCTTTATGTGTAGTGCACATTAATGAAAAGCAGCTGTTTCTATTCTTATAAAAAAGGGCTTCTGCTCATGATTTACTGTTACCTTGTGGCTTGCATATGTTGGTGGACTGGCTCCATTACTTGTGACAATCCCAGCACTTTCCTGACCCCTGAGTAGACACAATCACGTGGAAACAGTTTAAATATATCAATGGGAAGTGAGTCTTTTATCATTTCTGATCCATCAGCCTTCTTTCTGCAAGACTAAACATGAGTAAACTTTTTCCAACTGTAAATGCTTGAGGCAAACTAAACTTGTTTGATAAGGGCAAAATGAGGCAGGAATGGGGAGCTGAAAAAAAAACAACCCAAAAAGCGCCTGCTTTTCAGCTGTGGAGCTGCTATACACAGAGAGTCGTCTTGCTGCAGTTTCAGCCTATTTACCAAGCTGCTTCTCGGATTACAGTTGATCCCGCCCCCTCACCACACAGCTTAAGCCAGTGGTGAGGCTGCTTTTCTGCATGGAGGCGTTGCTTTCAGGCTTAACCGCCTGGTTGCCTAGGGAACCGGGCAGCAGAGACAGACGGGTTGGGGAAAAGAAAGCGTTTCCAGGTCAGCTCAAACATGGAGAGAGGAGCAGAGAGACAAAGAGGAGGTGATAGGGAGGTGGTGGAGGAAAAAGGCTCGGTGGAGAGGCAATGGGGGGAGGCAGAGGTGCTGGCTCTCATGTCTGTGTGGGACGAGGTGGGAGCTCAGCACGTAGCTGAGAGCAGAACCACATTTGAGTTGATCTCAGAGCGTCTGAGGAGGCTTAGTGTTGTGCGCAGCTGGTGGGAGTGTCAGGCCAAGTGCAGGAGCCTGGGACTTAAGAGCAGGAAGCCTGAAGCAGCAGGCCCATCAGCAAACTACAGCCCAGGAGTGGATGGAAGGCCGGTGGAGGGCTGGGAGGAAGAGGTGGAAGATGTGGGTAGTCAAAGAGGAATCTACCCTTCCTCAGTCACAATCTCAATGCAGGAAGGTAAATGTAGGTTCAACCCCAACTGCAGCGCTGATGATCACAATATGATAATGCTCAACACATTTTAGTATTTAGATAAAAACTAACAGATAAGAAAAATAAGCATGTCAGTTAAACTATTTTAGCCTCAAACTGACAGAAAAACTAACTTGCTGTTAATATTGTAAATGTCGACTAAAAACTTGTTTTTAAAAATCAAGAGAAAATCAACACTTTGTGTGCTTGTGTGTACAGGACTCAAGAGTCGAATCCATCTGGCTCTTCCTTACACCTCGGGTGTGGCTGAGGAGGGGGGCCGCCACTGGACAGACGATGAGGTACGAGCGCTGCTGTGCGTCTGGGCTGACCGGCATATTCGAGAACGCTTGAAGTGCACGCTACGCAACAAGTCCATCTTCCAAGAGATGGCCCGTCAGATGCAGAGAAGCTTCGGGGTGATACGTAACTGGAAACAATGTCGAACAAAATACAAGAACTTGAAATATGACTACAAGACGGCTAAAAGCGCTCACGCTGCTGGAGGCAGCGTGGCGGGAGGCCCCGGGAAGTATATGAAGTTCTTTGATGAGGTGGAAGCAATTCTGCTGGACCGCGGACTGGAAAATGGGACTCTAGAGATGCAGAGGAGGCTGTATGATGGAGAAATGGGAGCAGGGAGACTACAAACGCCAACAGGCCACACATCACAGACGGCTTCAGAAAGTGAGGTTGTCATAGAAATTGATGATGGTATGTATGCATTCTGCTCGGCTCTTGTAGTTATGATTAAAAGGCTAAAAAGATCAAATTATCCACTATTTATTTTATTTTCAGATGACACCAGTGATGATTACGACATGGATGGTGACATGGAAGCAAAATGGAGAGGAACAGGTATGCAAAAACAACTGTGCTGCGCAGTTTACAGTGTGTTATCTTCTCTTTTTCTTACTCTTCTTTTCTTCACTCCAGGTCCCCATCTAACACCCACAGATCCATCCTGCTCTGACCAGTTCCACGTGGTCACTGTGTCAGACACGGGTCGAAACTGGAGCGACCAGGAGGTGCGAGCGCTGATTCAAGTCTGGTCCGATGAGCGTGTGTGCAGGCAGCTGGAGAGCTCGACCAGAAAGAGAGACATCTTTGTCCAGATCTCTAACAGGTTAATGCAGCAAGGCATTGAACGTGACTGGAAACAGTGCCATACCAAGTACAAGAACCTCAAGTACCTTTACCGGTCCCTCCAAAGGGGCAAGACTGATGAAACTGACCCAAGACGCCTTATGAGGTTCTACGATGAGGTGGATGCCATCATGAATCACGCAATTAATGGCTCACCTGCAAACCATCAAGCAGATTCAGGTGGACTTACGATGCTGGAGGACTGTGAGGAGAACGATCACGCAGACGTCATTCTGACAAAGTCGAACACAGTGTCGACGATGGTGGACGCGATGGAGGAAAGAACATGTAGTTCTGATTCAGTCTCGTCTATAAGCCTTGATGTTACACCAAACGATGAAGAACAAAGACCACATACAGGCAACGGGCACCGCTTGGATCAAGAGCACAGATTAATGAGTGAGCCATGAACATCATTTGTTTATATCTAGTGTTTGATAAAAATAATTCACACGTAGCTTCCTTATATTTAATTACCAAAGTCCATTAATATAGCCAACAGGACCAGAAACTTACAGCAGTCGAAAAGATTCAAGCTTTGTTTTGACTTTACATCTCCTCAGTTCACATGTACAAAATTAAAATGTCACATCATTTCAATCAAATTTACGATTTTCCAAACTTCAACTCAGTAGACTAAAACTTTTAAAGGGGTTGGTTCTTTCAAATTACAAAAAAGAAATAAAATCCTCACAGACACTCGCTGTGAACAGCTTCTATAGGGACTATTTGCTCTCTAGAAAGTGGTTTCAATGTGAATTATCCTGAGTAACAAGGTTACAATTGTTTTGTAGTGACATCTCAGACCCAGATTTCTAAACCTCCACTTAAAAACAAACTATCTATGTTAAGAGCCTCAGAATCTTAGTCAACTGACAGAAAATTAAATTGGAACCATTTTGGTAATCAAACTATGACTTAAGTACTTCAAACTAAGATGCCAAATTCACCAATGCCAGCTTTTCAAGTGTGAATATTTTTGATGGCTACAATATTAAACTAAATATATTTGGGTTTTGGATGGTTGGTTGAACAAAATGAGCAATTTTAATGCCTAAACTGGAGCTTTGGGAAATTGTGATGGGCCTTTTTTTCTGACATTTTATGGACCAATCAATTGATTAAGCTAACAATCTACAAAATAATGAAAGTAATCATTAGCTGAAGACCTTATCTGCATGGCTGGATACCTCTTAACCCTTTATGAGTCTTGAGGAATTTCAAGTTAGTGTCGTAAAACTGACTTGTTTGAAGATTTTATAAGTCTGTCTGTCTCCACTTCATTTAAATAGCATTTGAATTTCTTTTCTTTTTGCATTTTTTGCTTTAAAAAATGACTGGTCATCTTTATCTTGTAACTCTTTCATGCTGTACATTGTTTGCAGGCTCTTCTGAAACTAAGGCAGAAAATGCAGATACTCTATCAGCAAACAGAGGAATGAAGAGGAAAGCTGCGGATCAAGGTCTGAAATGTGCCTCCTTCTGTAATTACTTTGTGTGTCACATGATGTCCACAATTGACTGAAGCCTTTCTAATTTCTAATTCAGTGCACTCAGTCCCATGATTTGACATGGAGCCTCTTAATGAAATTACGGATAAGGGTACGATTACAACTGCAAACAAAAGGAAGAACTCATGAACTACATTATGAGGCCAGAAAAAAGAAACATCGCTTGTCTTTCAGATTTAAAATGTTGTATTAAGATTAACTTCACAAATCACAGCATCCAGGTGGTTTAGTAAACACTGAATTTAAACCTGCCTTTGTTTTTATTTCCAGACACCACACTCCAGACACCAGTAAAAAAAAAACTGGTCACTGGCCTCCACTGTGCTGATAACATGAAAGCCCAGTGTAAAGAAGAGCAGGAACACATCCCGATAATAAAGATCAGTTCAGTGTGTTCAATGGCCTCCCCCAATCCATCTCCTGAGAGACAGGTAACCTTAATCACATGTGACAAAATGTTGCACAACTTAAGTAAACATGTCATTAGTCATAAAGGCTGTAATGTCCAGAAAATATATAATGGTGATGTGCTGGGAGCGGGGAAAAAACAATGTAAACTACATTTTGCAGCCTATTTCTGCCTTAAGGATGTGTTTGAATATTTGAGAGTGAGACTGTTGCTTGTTGACATTTGTCATTGGGGAAAAAAACACTGCAGCATCCTTGCTGTCTGGCGATTTACTTTTCCACGCTCATGTGACTCCTTTGTGGCTGTAATTTAACATGTGTAACATTGTTTTCTCAGCACAGTGCTGAAAAAAAACAATGCTGCTTCGAGTCACTAGTTTAACAACAAGTCAATTTTGTCACATTTAATCAGTCACGCAAAGTATGTGACGTGAGTGTTGCTGTATACTCCAAAGAAAAGAAAAGAAAAGAACACACTTAAACTTTCTTTGTCTTTGCTTCGCAGGTGTAATTTAAATTAGCTATTAAAACTAGCTTTGTCCGTTACCGGGGGGGAAGTAAGAGTCTGGTTTAAAATATGCGCGCACACACCTTTCGGTTACCTACCTGTGCTGTAACGCCACAAGTCCCAGAGTCAGGACTTGAGCCACTTCCAGCTGTGTGGGCCACTCTCCTGCAGCCACACAGCCGAAAACCCCGCACTCTTCCCCGATACCGGACTCCTCGAACTCCATCTCGGCGCTGTCTCTCCGGTTCTCCCCGGTGGGACCGTCTCCTGCCCGCTTCCTTGAGCAATAAGCGCGTGCGTGCTTGCCCGTTCACGCGCTGATAGTGTTGACCGAGCACGTGCCACACAACGTTGACTCCGACACAACGTGGCTTGTTAAAACTACATAAACTCAGCTGACATTGTTGAAGTCAGCATGCAATCGTTAAAAAAACAACTCTGTGACCAAAAAGGGGCTTTAACCTAACAGGCCACTGTAACTGTAATCACACAAATCGATCAAAAACAGATGTAATCAAACTTATTGAATTAGCTTAACAAACGTGGTATTTTTGAGATGAGGTGGAGAACTAAACACTAAATCAAATGAATCGATTCGGTCAAGCAGTCAGCTCTTTTTCTCTCGGTAAAGTCTGTTGATAAATCAATCTTCAAACCTCAGTAAGGGCAAGTTTAGTTGATAAAACCACAAAAAAGTTCGTCGTCATGCAAAATATTTGGTACTTGAGCATCTCCTGACCATCATCCCCACGTGGTCACCAATGCGCTGCCGCGATTGGTTACCTCAATCATTTTAGGGATGTGATTGGTTATCAGAGCACGTAAGACACTGCCGACTTCCCTCTTCTTCTGCCCGCACGCCTCCTGCTGCCTCTTCGTACAACAACTATTCAAAGTTGAGTGTTCCCGTTTTCTGTGTTGTCTTTCAGGGCTGCAGGCTGTCGAAGAAAACCATGGCCTCCACACCAGGTACAGTACACATTAATGCACATTTTAAGAGCGCGCACGTCTCACGTGCAGCGTTTGATCTGAGTTGTTTTCTTTTTTGTATGTTCCAGAGTTGAAAGTCGGCCAGAAGCTGAATGAGGGAAAGACGAAACAGATTTTCGAGCTCGTGGACCAGCCGGGATTGGTCCTGGTCCAGTCCAAGGACCAGATCACCGCTGGGAATGCCGTGAGGAAAGATCAGATGGAGGGAAAGGCAGCTATCGCCAACAAAACCACGAGCTGCGTGTTCAAACTGCTCCAGGAATCTGGTGAGGACTCATTAGAAGTTGTCATAGTTGATCCGTCAGGTAACGTGTGGGCTGCTGCAGGTGTGTCATAATCCTGAGACAACTTTCCCACATGCTCAGAAACTTTCTTTTATGTCGCGAGAGCAAAAGGTACAATGACTGTAGAGTTAAGGTATTTTAAGCTTAGATTTGATAACTCACCTCCACCTCCACCCCAACACCTGGGAATTTTTGTGATTTCATCATCTCTACCGAAGTGTGCAAGATAAAGAGTTCAGAGAGGTGACTGTTATATTAATGTAGAAAGACTATCTTTAGTCTATTTATCTTTTTCTGTTACAGCCAGTTGAATGATCGTTTGAATCTAGGGATGCAAATTTCAAATTTCATCTTCTGCTACATGCAAGTGAAGTTGTTTTGTTTTTTGTAATCGATTTGTCTGTAGTATCAGGGCAGGAAATATTAAAACTTTGTGTTTTAATATTTCCTGCCCTGATACTACAGACACAGTAAATCTATTTCAGGTGCAGTTGAAGCTAGCACAGCATGATCCCTGTAATTAACAACAAACGCTGTTAAACTAATCTTTTGCATGCATGTGTAAAACTGACAAAGCTGCAGTTACATGGTCATGTGTAGTTTGACATTGGTTCCAAAAAAAAAAGGCCAGATTCCAAAATGACTCCCCACCTTGCATTAATTTAAATGTAATTGGGTAACTGTGACCCATATGCTACTCATGAGTGTGATGTGAGTCAGCCAGGCTGTGATAATGACCGTCTTGTGACTTGAAACTTTGCCGCTTTTATAATTTACCAGAACGTGACCAACAACATCCCCCTCACCCGTGCTTCATTATAAGGTTGACACAGATCTTTTGTTAAACATAAGACTGTTAACCTCCTCATAACCTTGAATCAGCTGTAATTTAAATACACACTGACAATAAAGCGGTTAACACAAGACCCCTCGGGGGGTGCTATGGGAGATTCTGAGACTCATTTAATATCTACCTTGTTTTCTAGGTATTAAAACTGCCTTCGTGAAGCAGTCATCGGACACAGCCTTCATTGCAGCCCACTGTGAGATGATTCCCATTGAGTGGGTGTGTCGGAGAGTGGCAACCGGATCCTTCCTCAAGAGGAACCCAGGAGTCAAAGAGGGCTACCGCTTCTCCCCCCTGAAGATGGAAATGTTCTTTAAGGTGACTCTCAGACCTCTCCTCTTATGTGTTTACAGTCTAAGAGCTGTAATTTTACTCAGAAGTGATGATCCAATTAATCTTTCTCATTTTTAGGATGATGCCAACAACGATCCCCAGTGGTCGGAGGAGCAGCTGCTGGAGGCCAAGTTCTGTCTGGCTGGGCTCACTATCGGCAAGTGTGAGGTTGACATCATGAATCGCAGCACTGTGGCCATCTTTGAGATTCTAGAGAAGGCCTGGGCCACTCAGAACTGCACGCTGGTGGACATGAAGGTATGCGGTGCAGTGCTGCCCCCTGCAGGTTACGGCAGCACCCTGGTGCGACCGCTTTTCTTACGGAGTGCTCGCCGCTGGTACACAACATAAACAGATTATCTTCCTTTCATCACAGATTGAGTTTGGTGTGAATGTGAAGACTCAAGAGATTGTCCTCGCTGATGTAATCGACAACGATTCGTGGAGGCTGTGGCCTGCCGGAGATAGAAGCCAGCAGAAAGATAAGCAGGTCAGGACTTCTTTTGTTAGTTTTTGTTTCATTTTGATGCTTTCAAAATTAATTTAAAAGCTGAGAGTAACTTTCTTTTTTTTCCTTTTTACTAGGTGTACCGAGACCTCAAAGAAATTACCCCTGAAGCGATGCAAATGGTGAAGAGGAACTTTGAGTGGGTCTCTGAGAGGGTCAAGGTACACTGAACCCTCCCCCCCCAATCTACTGCGTTATCAGGGCAGGCTTTTAGCTTCTGTTTGCTTTTAATCAAGTGACTGATAGTTCATTGTAAGCTAGATATCTGAGGTTTGTTGCATTCCAGTTTTATCACTTTGAAACCCTCAATTCTTAAACTCTTCTCTTTCCGTAATTATTTTTACATTCTAAACATTTTTAAGAGGACAGTAAACTGATTTACGTGGAGCTAATGATCGCTGTGTTGTGTCTGTAGCTGCTGCTGGAGTCCCAGGCCAGTGGCAGGGTGGTTGTTCTGATGGGCTCCACCTCTGACATGGCCCACTGTGAGAAAATCAAGAAGGCTTGCACCTCCTACGGGATTCCCTGCATCCTGAGAGTCACCTCGGCACACAAAGGTCCAGATGAGACACTCCGCATTAAAGCAGAATATGAAGGTGAGCGTTCATTTTGACATGAGGCTTTTATTTCTTCCTTTCTGAGGATGTGGATTTTGTTATGTCATGTTGTCTTGTCTATTTGCTGTTCCTCAGGTGATGGTGTACCCACTGTATTTGTGGCTGTGGCCGGCAGAAGTAACGGCCTCGGTCCTGTGATGTCTGGAAACACTGCTTACCCCGTCATCAACTGCCCACCTCTCACTCCAGACTGGGGTGCACAAGATGTCTGGTCATCTCTTCGTATGCCAAGTGGTAAGTGAATCTCTTTCTGTTGAGTCTTACATTGTTGTTCACATGCCAGTTTATTTCTAACCGAGACCCTTTTTTTTTTTTTTTTTCCCCCTTTGCAGGTCTCGGCTGTTCCACGATCCTCTCCCCCGAGGCCGCCGCTCAGTTTGCTGCACAGATCTTCGGGCTGACCGATCACCTGGTGTGGTGCAAACTGAGGGCCTCCATGCTCAACACCTGGGTGTCTCTGAAGGTGGCTGACAAGAAGCTACAGGCCTGCAGCCTTTGAAGTGGCTCAAGACCAGTTTGAGCTGAGAGTGGTCTTTTTTTAGGGCTCCACTGATTGTCTTTGTTTACCATGAAACCCCCACTAACAGTAGATTCAATCAACATTTCCTTTTTCACACACTTAATTCATTCCATTTAAAAAAAGAATTTATTAAAAACTTCTTAATGAAATGCTTTTGTGGTTGTTTAATCCAATCTATTTTTACACAAGTGTTTTTTTTTTTTTTTTTCTGCTTATGTGAGGAGTAACACACTCAGTGTCTTTTCACTTTCAGCAGTTTTCAGCCTGTTTCTACATATTTGCCAGAGATTGAGTTCCCTTGTATGTACACTAATGAAATTGTTAAGTCTTGTTTTATAAACTTCCCTAAAAGGAAAAATAAGTTTCCAATATTGAAGTCATGTCTTCTGTATTGCATCTTTTTGAGGTTTTCAGTTGACTGATCTAAGGATGTTATATTCCATATTTACAAGGCTTTTTATTTTAAATTAACATTTCTATTTGCATAAAATTTAAATAGAATGAAGATCTTGTACAGTATTTCTCTAGCAGAGCTATATTCTCAGAGTGTGGAGAAGCCTTTTGATCATAGTAAGAGGCAAATATACAAAAAGTGTAAGTGAAAAGTTAGGTTAAAGAAAACAAACTTGCATTTTTCTGGATGGTCACAAAGTTAGTGGTGGATGGAGTAGAGTTGGAGGAATTTGAACTCTGATTTGGGCCACAGTGAGTTTTTTTCTGACTCGTGCTCAGCCTGTGATTTTATTGTGCTTAGTAGGATTTGAGTTGAAATACTGTTGAGAAATTCAGCCAAATATGACTAACTGTTTTGCCAAATTTTACATTTGGAATTTGATCACAATGCTAATTAATTTTGTCTTATTTAATTATCATTTTTACCTGCCACGGCCCCAGTATTTACACCAGTGTCACCACCTGCACAGTTTTAGAGTTTCAGAGCACAGTCATAGCTCTTTTTCAATGAACTCAATGTCCTCGCAGCACCCCCTGCTCTAGTACGAAGATGCATCATTTTCTCAGTTGTGGGACCTCAACTCAGCCACAAGAGGGAGCCTGCAACCCATGTTGACAATCCAAAATCCCAAACCCTTTCAATCTGTTCCAGTAGTTTGCAGCCAAGAGAATGAGTCAGAATCTCATGCCACCATTTTATTTTTTACATCTATTATAGCACAGCTCTCCCTTTGATAACAAATGATGGGAATAACGACCTGTGATGTGCTAAATCTTTGTTCACGTGTGGGTGGAAGTGGGAGGATGGAAGTGCTGAGGGTACAGATGAGTGCAGAGAAGCTGATAGCAGACAAAAAAAAATCCTCTGCATTTAATTTGGAGAGGAATTTTATGCTTAAAAATGCGTTTCACCGTATGAAAATCAGCCTCGCTATCTTTAAGTCAACATGCAGCATGAAGAGTATTAGTGTAGCCACAGAGCTGAGATGGACATAATGTGTATATCTCAGTGATTGCAGATCTCCTTGACAACCGTAACATGGCAACAATCACTTTATATACAATAATCTGCCTATGTTATTTTGCTGCTCCTTTCCCTTATTGCTTTGCTGCGCTCTGAAGGTCCAGTTTTTATCTTTTTTTTTAAATTCTCTTCTTCACTGGACTTTCAGTATTTTTCTGCTTACTGTCCCCATGGATACCACAATATCTGAGAATAAATGAACATAACATGAATCATCAGGGAAGTCTAACCCGCTAATGAGTTATGAATGTGTGTGGTCATGACTTTATTCTGTGCTTGCACTGTTGTCAAACATCATTACCGCTTTCCTCTTTGTTGTAATAAGCAAAAATTGACTACTAGTGAGGCAAACACACAGTGACTTTTTCCAAGACTCAAAAAAGCAATTTATTTAGCTGTCAAAGCTATGAGGGTGACAGTCACTACTACATTTTATTTACATATGTTCTACAATAGTGTGTTATATTCTTCTCTTCTTTATTGTTTGGTCTTGTGTACAAAATTTCTTTATCATCCTATGAATAAACATCATCACTACTGTGTTGTTATTTTCCACTGCAGAATGCACATGATGATCACTCTCAACATTGTCCTGCCATCACTCTGGCACCTTCACATTCACACCTCCTCCTCTTGTCCACTATTTGCAATCTTACTCACTCTCTCTCTCACTTGTTGGTATCACTTCCTTCTATCCCTGTTAACAATCTAACCATTAAACTCCTCGTGGCGCCGATCACAGCGCCCCCAGGTCGTGGCACGAGCGGGACTTCTGCCTCAGGAACTTGCCCACTTCTCGCTCTCGAGGGTAACGGGGCACCAGGTTGGACAGGAAGCGTTTGGCACGGGAAGTGATGCTTTCACGTTGGCCTCCTCCGCTCATGTCCTCTGCGCTACTCCCCGGGGGCCACGGAGGCTGGCCCCTGGCTAGCCGCACAGCACACTCAAGGAGCTCCGGGGTGCGGTGATCCAGAGAGGCAGAGATCTCAAGATACAGACAGTTGAAGAGGGCAGCGCTGGACATGGCCTCTGAGGGAGGAGATACCAGCAATGAATAAAGGAAGGTTTGACACCAGAAGACTTTTCACATTCATCTGCTGAATTGGGGAAAGTTTCTCTATGTGCTTATCTTACATCTAACTCAAAGCCAAACATCCAACTGCAGTAACAACAAGCAAAACACATTTTTGAGTAGAGGGGGACTTTAAACAAGACAAGATTTGAATGGATAAGCCAAAAATTGAGACCTTATTTGTCAGAGTGGACAAAATACCAGCAACACCTTGCAATACAGTGGCCTTACTTTGAACTTTTAGAAAGTGCCAGACGTATTGATCTTTAAATTTTGAAGTGCTACAACATAAAAACAAAAGATGTGCTGTTTTCTGTTTACTAGTCAGTGCAGAGGATGCTGCATCAGTTTGATGTCCAAAAACACCACAACAAACTGCCAATATTTCACTTTAGCATCACTTGAGTGAGCTTTGAGCCAAATACTGTGAACTGTAAACACCACAAACTACTCTAAGGTTGGAGATATGCCATATATAATATAGTATAATAGTATGTTGGATAGTTGCAGAGGCTGCTTGCTGTAAAACTGCATGAATGTGGACAAGCAGTGCACCCACAGTGAATGCTCTCCTGCTCTAACTGTAACTGTGGCTCCCTTCATACTCCCACAATGCGATGAGGCTGAAGCGCTGACATTTATATTTTCACACATTTCACCCTACGTTAGTGTTTACTGACAGAGATAAGGGGCAGAAAATGTCAACACCAACCGCGAGGATAAAAGCCACAGCTGAAGGAAGGAAACAATAAAACGGGCGAGGAAAAGGGCAACACGTTCAGAGATGAAAATGGATTTTTATTGTACCTTGAGCTGTGACTTCACGAGAGCGAACTAGGTCACTCTTGTTGCCGACGAGGATGATGGGAGTTTGGGGCTGGGTCTCTCTCAAGAGAAGTCGGAGCTGAGCGGTGCGGTGGAAGCTACGCCTGTCAGTCACTGAAAACACCAGAACACACACCTCACACTGCAAAGCCGACAGGTCCTGAGGGACAGACAGAGGAAGACACACAGTATGTTACAGCGCTGTGAGGAAGGGAGGAATGAAAGGAAACTATATTTTGACAGTGGCTTTACCTGAAGTTAAAACACACTGGAACAAATGAGTGTCAGTCAAGTCAAAACCTTTACTTCAAATCTTCATGGTATCAAAATTTCTCATAACTGACTCTTTAAACTCGGCACAATCCCTTTATCGCTCTCATACAGTAAATATGTGCAGTGCAAGTGCTGCTTGGAGAAACAGCAAACAATTGAGTGCTCTTTCTAAAATCCCCTGTGGTTTAGTGTGAAATTACCACTGTACAAGGCACAGAGCACAACACTCCATAAATTCTTAGCGACACACACATACACTCATCATCTCCGAGCAAGTGAGAGACAAAAATAAATATGCCTGAGTGAATTCTTCAAAGATAACTGGCTAAACCTCAGCTTGCCTTTGTTAGAGCTGTCGTGGTCCACTGACTTTTAATTTGTATTAAATCTAAAACTGAGCGCAGACCAAAAGCAACTTCTGCACCCTAATAACAGAGGCAGGTCGTAACACTGCAATTACATAAGCAAATTCCTTGTAAGCCCAACATTACAGTGTCTCTCACAACAAATATAACTCATAATACAAAGAGTAACACATACAGATCCTCACAAAAAACACACAGATTGTGTCACGACTCACAAAGGTGTGTATTTGGTGTTTCCACACTTCCACCTAAATCAGAAACAGTAATGCAGTAAATTTGCACATCTGCTCTGTGGGCAGATCTCTCTCTTTCTCTCTCCCTCTCTCTCTCTGTCTCTCTTTCTCCCTCTGTGTATCACACACTTCCACACAAAGATGCATGTGAACTGCACTCGAGGGAAAAGAGGAAAAAGCGTGCAAAACAACCTGATAATGAGCTTTCTTCAGTCAACTAGATGCAGATGCAGCAGGTTTATTCTCCTCTTTTTGCCACAGCATTTCTCTGAGCTTGGCAACAGTTTTGTCATAGTGCCTTAAAGTACAATAGAAAATGCAACGTGCTCCAGATACACAGTATAAATTCATTTACACCTCTACAATATGCTACGTACACAGTATACATCTGTTTATATGCTCTAGTTCCTTTGATTTTTCTTTTTGTTCACTTTTATTGGCATTTTTAATCATCTTTATAACATTATTTTCCTTTAGTCATATTCTTCATACTGAATAATTTGTGCCTGTACCTGGAATACTGCATTTCTTGTTTTCAGATTAGTACATTGTCAGGGATACACAGAAGTTCCAGGGGATGGATGGATACTATCAGACTTCTTTACTATGTGCACTCAGCTAGAAATCCAGATATTATTTCACAAGCTTATCTCCTGATACAACACACCATTATTCTGTGCAGCACACAAAGTGTTTTATATGCAGGACACCAAATGAGTGCAGCAAGAAAAGTCAGTTAAAAAGCCAGACTGAAAAGGTATATTTTGAGCTTCTTAAAACAGTCCAAGGATTTGGCAGCTATGGAGACCAGTTATATATATTATATATATATATATATATATATATATATATATATATATATATGATATATATATACAGTATATACCACACTGAAATGTGAAGAAGCGGCTGAGCTGAACTGTATAAAGCTGCAAAGAGGGCTCAGTGGCCTAATGAGGGAGCAGGGAGCAAGGAGTGTGGGAACGGTGAAGTGTTGTTTGCCTCACCTGTCTCCAGTTGTCATAGATAATGATGGTGCTGTCCTCGTCATCCACAGTGACTGTGCGCACATAACCCTCCCCTAAGGACAGGGAGAGCAGCAGTTAGGTCTCATATGGGAGATGGGTACTGTGATTTATTTACCTGCTGCACAGCACACATTACAGATCACTTCTCCACTGAATTACACTGCTGTGCACAAATCCTGCCAGACAAACAGCTTTATACCATCAGAATCCACAGACGCAGTCCTGTCCATTTCCCCCGCGAGGGCGATGGCCAGAGAGGACTTCCCCACACCATTCTGCCCCAGCAGGGCGATTTTCAAGGGCCCGTCATTTCTGCCTTCCAATGCCACCATCAGACTGTCATCCAAGGCTGGGCTGAAGCTGATTGGTGAAGCAGAAGGTCCTGCTGCACCTGATGTCCAATCGCAGTCATCATGGACGGCCTCTTCTCGTCTGAGCTGGTGCTTTATTGGCAGAGGAGTGCTTCCTCTGCGAACAGTCGGGGTGCTGGGCAGAATCATACTGTCACACTGGAAGAGAGAGGAGCATAGACGGAACATATGTCCCCTGATTACGTAACACTAAAAGCCACCCTCTATTCAGATATGACGTTTCTCATATAATACTATACATGACAAAATTCAAGTTTGACCTGAATTATGCATTGTGAAGCTAAGAGGTGAAGCTAGGGGCAAGAGCGAAATTTTTAAAATAACTCAGAGCAGCAGAGGCTGAGATATCCTCACTTGTAGTCCCCAGCATGAGTCAGTTCTCATAATGAAACTTAATAATGTCTTTCATTCATTCTGTGTCTGTCTTAAGTCAATGTAAGTCCAATATACACTCTCTTTT